>OU026153.1:206966675-208216675 GCA_907269105.1 Volucella inanis
AAATTTAAATTCAAAGGTGTCAAGTCCCTATTGTTTCCAATAGTATAGAAAAATTTGGGAAATTTAGAGTGAGAACTTATTCCTTCGAATGGGAGTTATTATCTGGAGCTAGAAGTGGGAAAAAATAAGCTACGCATTATTCCAACATACATTAACTGCAATAAGTGGGAAAACGTCTTTGAGAGATTGCAGGAGATAGTAGTATGCGACAATAATGACAACTTAATGGTTTTCGATGATTTCAATGCAAGAATCGGCCAAGAAGGAGGAAATGAAATCGAAAGTGCGGGAATAATTCGAAAGTCGAAGGATAGCATATGCAATTTCAGAGGATATAAACTGCTCTACTCGACTTTTGTAGCTCTTTTGGGCTGCGTATATTAAATGGAAAAAGCTACTCGGATATGGATGGAGATCACACATTCTTAGAGTAGCAAGGGACTTCAGTAATCGATTATGGTCTCATTCAGGTAAATGTAATAGACTCGTAGTTGACTTAGGAATACAAGATGTACCTTACTCCGGCCATCTGATGTTGGTAATAACATTTGGGCTTAAAGTGAATGAGGAAAAAGGATCGAGGCACATAAATCTACTTCCCAAACTACAGTGGAATGTATGTACCACGGAGAGATGGACCTTTAATGGGGATCAAATCTATATTGTCGAGGAGCACAAATACCTGTGATATTAACCAAAAATATGAGCATGGAGAAACACCTGAAAGAGAAACTCACAAAGGCTAAAACTGCAATAAATACGACATGGAGTAAATGTTTTGCAAATATAAATATAGCTCATAGTAGTAAATATATTAAGTTTTCAGGGCGGTTGCAGAGTCCATTGTTTTTTATGCCGTGCAAGTGCGGGGTAATAAGAGATATGAAACCGTCGAAAAACTCTAGAGATACTACGTCAAGTGAATTTTCCACATGCCGCCCATTACACCGAACTATTTGCTGGCAATCGAGACAGGACTATTTCCCATGTTTATTGGAAAATTTAAGCTGCAAGTTAACTTTATTATAATGGTCCTAGGCATGGAAAACCATTGTCTACCTAAAATAGTTGGACTCAGGGCTATTAAGGACAGGACTAATTGGTTTGGCGAGTGGGTAGATTTAGCTCATAGTTGTGGGATGAAGCTGAATCTCAATCCGGATGCTCTTCAAAATTAAAAGCCGTTACTGACAGAGCTCTGCTTAAATTTGGATCACCAACTTGGAGATGATTGTTGTAGGGAAGCGGAGAGATCAACCCATAGGAGATTATATAGTACATATAGTCGGCTAAGCTATAACACATATAATAACTCGGGATGAGTATACAGCACAGGTGATCTCAATGATGGTAAAATTGCGAGGCGAATTGATTCGTCTAAATTTTATACCACACAGGAGTGATATCTCCGTGATTTGTGCAATATTTAATACAAACGATAGGGAGGACGTTTACCACATCATAGGAAGATGCCCAACACTGCAGGAAACAAGGCGACATTTCTTTGGAAGGGAATATTTATCAGGGGATCGGGTTATCAACCACCTAAATGAAATGAATGTTCCCATATTGTACGAGTTCTGCAAAACAGCATTAAATTATCGAGAAAGGATATTAACCGAAAATTTGATCTTAAAATTAACTTTACACAAGAACATAATAAATAATTAAAAAAAAAAAGAAAAATGTCAATCGGCAGACGGCAATGCCATGCCATTTTGTATTGTACTTTTTCTGATATTGAAAAATTAATTGAATAAAAATCATTTACTACCACTAGTAGTAGTTTAAAACACAACAAGAAGGCAAATTTACAGGAGCCCCCTCAATTATACCTGTGTTGGATGCCATACATGTAACAAGGGAATTACTGAACCCAATCATATATGCATCTTTATACTTCTTATGCTTTCTCACAGTTAGGTTCTTACAATAAATAAAATAAGTGAAATACCCTTCAATTGTTCTGGTAAATCATTTCGTGAAAGCTCTAGATAGTTTGTAAAATTCAGCCAAGGTGATAGTTTAAAGGGGCCGTTTAACTTGTTTCCAATTACATCCACCCACATATTGACGCTGAATTTGTGTTAAAATGATTAATGTCTCCTTGTATATGAATTGCCCGCAGCCCATATAGGAAGATTATCAAAATTTCAGAATCCATCACCATCACAAATTGAGATTTGTCCGTCCAAAGAATGCCAATAAACTCGTTGTCATCCCAGTTCCAGAACAACATCCAGTTAGAAAACGTAAGTTTTTTTTTTAAGATTTTAAATCATCGGGAATTCCAGTTCTTGCACAGATGTATGGTGGTATACTATAGATAAAGTCTTTCTAAATGCAGTACAATAGAAATTTTATGTTTGGAAACATTGAGTTGCAAAGCTAAGTGTCTGTAACAGCTCCCAGTATTCTTTCATCAGCCGAAATTTTACGTATTAGTGGAACTGCCGCGTAAGGTTGTATTTTTGAAACTGATCCCGTTTCTCGAAGCCTTCGATACTTATTTCAAAATACTCCATGGCTCATGGTATCTTTGTCGCTCTCTGGTCGAACTTCTGTTGCACAGGCAATAAACGTAAGCAAAGTCTTCGTATTCTTCGTCTGTAAGTGCAAACATTTCAAATTAAAAAATTAAACTGAAGATAGGTCTTCGTACCATAAACCTAACTCAGGTCTTCGTACCATAAACCTAACTCATTCTGAAAACTTTTAAGGAACAGGGTAATGAAATGAGGATTTTTTTTCCAGGTATAAAGTTTTAAAAAAAGTGTTGGGAAATTATTAATTCTTGGAAAAAAAAACATGGTAAACAATTTTTCATTCCATTTTTATCTTTTGCAGGTTTTCGCAAGTATCACTATGCATTTTTCTTCAAATTTGTTGATATTTTTTTTTTCTTACTACTGTTACATTCATAAGAGAAAAACACTTAACAGTTATGTTTATTATGCATTTTCGAAAGAAATTAGCATGAGCAAGAAACTGGATATCTGATGACTCAAATAAGATATGAACTCTGTTTAAACGCAATTCCAAGGGGTGGTATTTCTTCTAAAAATTAAACGAAGTTTCTAGCTTTAGTATTAACAGAGCAATTTCCATTAATATGAATCAGATTTTTTCTAAGAATATTCCCAAGAGTTATTTTAAAGCTTTAAACCTTCCTTATACACTTACACTATCCAGTGTTAGTCGAAAAGTGTGTACTAATGCAAGTCCTATTGTACTTCAAAATGGAAGTATTAACATTTCAAATACTTTGGAAATAGCTAACGATTTCAGCAATTACTTTGCTTCCATTGGGCAAACTTCTTTTCCAAGTAAATCGCAAATTTCGTGTAACTGTTGCCCTAAGGATGGCTCTCAAAACAAGTGTTCTATAAACAGCTTCGTGTTTAAGTTCATTACAGGATTTGAATTGCTTAAACCTATTATTATCCCTTCCTAATTCTAATTCACATGGAAATGATAAAATATCGAATTTGGTACTCAAGAACATTGGACCTACACTTGCGGTCATAAAAACCGCACCACCTTATGAGTTCTCAAAAAATGCCTAATTATATCAGATCGTAAGGGTTTTTCCAATACTAATGAAGGGTATTTCCCATAGCGGAGTTCGGCCTCGTATTCAGTGCAAAAAAAAAAATCACTTTGAATTGAATTGTGACGGTGACAAGTAAAAAAAAGTGAAATGTCATCAACTGACTCGGGACGAAAATGTTCAAATATTGTCTTTAGTCGAAGAAGGGCTTGGCTATCGTGAGATTGCGGTTAAAATAGGATGCAGTCATTCAACTATCGTACGACTGATGAAGAAAAAAGAACATTTGGTTCCACCGGAAAGGAAAAAAGGCTCGTGACGAAAACGTAAAACAACCCAGAAGACGGACAATGTATTACAACGAATTAGCATGAAATATCGCTTTAAAAGTGCTGTCCGTATAAGAGCAGAGCTGAGTGAATTTCATCAAGTTGATTTAAGCTCCAAAACCATACGCTGATGGCTACGGGAGATAGGTTTATATGGAAGACGACCAGCGAAAAAACCTCTCCTAACAACAAAAATGAAAAAAGCTCGCTTGACGTGGGCAAAAAAGTACGAAGATTGGACGCAAGTTGATTGGCGATGTGTGATATGGTCCGATGAAAGTAAATTTAATTTGTTGTGTACCGAAAATTTGCCATACGTACGACGGTCAGCAGGTGAAAGGTTCAAGGAGGAGTGCATACTCAAAACAGTGAAGTTTCCTCAAAGCCAGATGGTTTGGGGATGTTTTTTTTTTACGTTTTGGGCCCTTTGCACTCTGTTAATGGAACTATGAACGCTCAAAAGTATGGAGAAGTAGTAAAGGAGTTTTTGGTACCAGCAATTGAACAGCATCATTCGTATACTTACAAGTGCATTTTTTAAGATGATTCTGCACCTTGCCACGGCGCCAAATCCGTAAGTAAAGTGTTATAAATCAACTTCTAGATGTCTACTTTATAAATAGAACAGACAAGTAACTAGAGTCCTTCAATAATTTAAAGGCAACGTTTGATGACCTCGGAATTACCAGGCTAGACTGTCCAGCTAATTCGCCCGATTTAAACCCAATCTAACACTTGTGGCATGTAATGAAACGTAAGGTGGCTGAACATAAACCAGCTAAATGAAGTTCTGGAACATGTATGCATACTGAAATTTCAAGGGATATTACTGAACTTCTAGTAAACTCGATGTCTTCTGGAATAAAAGCGCTTATAACCGCCAAAGGAGGAGCAACTCGGTATTGATAATTTTTTAGTTAATGTTATCAGGACAGATAAATCAAACTACAGACCAATTTCTTTACTGCAATTAATTTCAAAAGTTTTTGAGAAAATAATTAAAACGAGAATATTAACTTATCTCAATCATTATAATTTTTTTAGTCCTATGCAGTTTGATATCAGAACTGGCCTCTTCACTGAGGAGGCTCTATTGGACTTTTGCTTTGTTAGATAAAAAACATTTTTGTGCTGGCCTTTTTGTTGATATATTGTAACTAAGGCGTTTGACATGACTGATCACGTCATTCTATTTGATAAACTATATAAGGTCGGATTCAGAGGATTCATATACAATTGGTTTGAGTCTTATCTTAAAGATAGAATGCAATATGTAAAAATTAGAAACAGTTCAAAAACCAAAAACCTTGGGGTACCCCAAGGCTCTGCACTTGGCCCAATTCTATTTTTTATTTAAATATATTCCTTATTTTCTCTCAGATTCTTAGGTTTAGTTATAGTTTTTGCTGACGACCTTGGAGTTGTATATTTTTCAGCCAGTCCGCTAGATCTAATCGCTAAAATAAAACATGATGTTTTCCTACTAAGATGCTTGTTTGCTAATCAAAAACTTATTGTTAGTAGCAAAACTAAGTTAATGTTTATAAATCTTACTGAGCAAGAGTACCCCGACTTAGATTTAATATTCTTAAGTCTGCCCGTGTCACGACTTGCTATACAGTCAATGCAGAATCCTAGGTAGTTAAACCTTTAATAGGAATACTAACTGCAATTATGATTGCTTCAAATTGAAGGTGTAGATAATTTCAAGTATCTTGGTGTTACTACAGAGTTGTTGCCCTTTTCGCCTTAGAAAATATTGCACTCTTAACACGTTGAAAAGGGTTTATTATGGTGTATTCCAATCAAGATTACAACATGGACTTTCTAGTTAGGGTGGCGTTTATGTTAGTTAACTGCAGTAATCAACTGTCTCTCAGCAATCTGCAATTATTCAAGGGGGTATATACGAAGCAGCGGTCAATTCGATGAAATATCACGTGAAACGGATAGTCGTACAAGGTGTGCTGCAGTATATGCAGTTTGTAACATTGTTAGTCAGCATCCAAGGCATACTAAATTAACCTCCGATCAATCTGTAAGCATTAACGCCAGCTCATTTCTTGATTGGCGAGTATATAGTATTACCACTTTCATTTGCGGCAGCCGAACGGCCAAACATGCAGTGGCTCAAAGCTGTGGAAGTAAAAATAGTTCATAATAGATCACTTTTGGAAAACATGGAAATAAGAATATTTCGTCACATTGCAGAAAAGATAGAAATGAAGAAGGACTAAGGAAAGTCTTAAAATCGGATAACTTGTGTTAATTAAAAATTAAAATTTTCTGCCGGCCCGATGGTCTATAAGGAGAGTCTGCTAGCTAATCAAGAGTAAGGACGGAAAAGTAGGATCGGTCATATTACGGAAAAAGACTGGTCACTTAGCTTGACCGGTACAGAAAATATGTGTACTTCCAGTTAACCCGAGTGGTCTAGAGGACCAGGAGCAACCAACAGGTCGATGAGGACCCTACAGCCAGATATTTTATTATTATTTTTTTTTTTTTTATAATCCCGCACACGCACCAAGGTGATATGAATACCCTTTTACTGGCTTTTTCTCCAGGGCGCGGGCGGGTGGTGTAGTAGTTTAAAACTCAGGTGTATTAGGTTTCGATATTTTTCACAGAGGTGGTTGTCAAACTGGACGGGACGAGCAAGTGCATCCTCAACCAGTGGGTCTCAGTACGTGCTAGTTGTTAGTTCGTTACATTTAGCCCAGCCAGCAACCACTCCAACATCAGTGTTATGATTTTATGTCAGAATTGTTTCCCATATAACTTCATATAAATTCTACGAAAAGACTTTTCCAGAGAATTGCCATGCACGGGATTCGAACCTGCGACCCTCTGCTTGAGGAGTGTATGCATATACCACTACATCACGGCCACCCCCTAATGATGATGATGACCATAGGGGACAGGTATTTTCGTAGTCTTGTATTGTACGCTGTGCATATGGGTATATTTCATACTCATATTCATGTTGTTTACGTTGTTCGTACTCATTTTTATATTCGTCCTTGTATTCTCTTTCTCCTATTCTATAATGCTTGCACAAAAAGAATATTTTCAATATTATTATTAAACTTTTCCCAATCTATAAAAAGGCTAGTGTTCTTATTTCATGTGTAGCTGTAGGTTTTTGACATAACATGCTTAGTTCAAGATGACTCCTAATTAATAAGATTCATTGAAGAGCCGGAAGTTGAAAGCCTTTGCGCACTAGATGAGTCAGATCAGTCAGCTTCCTCCTTCTCGTAAAGAGAACAACCTTAGTTTTGTGGGGATTAACTGAAAGTCTAGGCTTAAGACCAGGTAGTCGCTAGGAATGAAGCGGCACACAATGTGCCTTAACGTAGACGCACGAACTTGTTGCTAACACCTAGTCTATTAGAGAACTTGAAACAATAGGAGGAAACGATAACATAACATAACTAGCTTCAGCATGTTGCTCAGCTCACCTACAGCTTTGGTGGTATGAATATTTTCTGCATGGGATGCCTGGAGTTTAGGTGCTAAAAGGTCTTTCTAAATAGACTTTGAATAGTCTACTAGTTGCACCGAGTAATTTGATCTTTTCGTAAAAGTGTTTATAAAATACACTTTCCGATATTTGAATCGCGAGTAGATTTTTCATTATTTTTACTTCGATCTATAAAGATTCCAATCCTCTTTCAAACTAGCCTCTAGTGACTTTTTTAAAAGTTTTCGGGTTTGCTTATGTAGTCGCTACACTTCTGCATTCACTCATGGGCGATCTGCAATAGTTGTCCCTGGCTGTTCTCACAAAGTCTTCCAATTTTTTCATTCTCCGTAAGACCGAAGGTCGAAAAAACTGCTAAAAACCTAAACGGGTTTGAAGAGCCAAATTTAATACGCAAGTCTTTCTCGTTTTGCTTTTGGCACTGATGTATGTATGGTATATGTTTCAAAGACTTAGCCTAGCCAAAAGCTTACAAAGTTTGACAAGAATATCTAGTAGAGAATCTCAATCGGAGCTGATGGAACGAAAAGAAGACGATCTAATATTCATCAAGTGAAAAGCTTAATACTGGATACTATAATCATATAGTAAATTCATTAAATTGATGACACAAGAGTTCGATATGAACCAAAGCCTTGTCTGTAATCTCACTCGGTTGATTGTCTTGTCATATAGATAAAGTAACAAACACAAAATGGTGGTGGTAAACAAATTCATGTAATTCTGTCCTGACTTGAAATCATTCCTCTGGCATTGCAGCCGATATGAACCTACCTGCAGAACCAAACCGCCACCAGTATCCGGATATTACCTTCCTTGAACCTTCATGGTTTGAGAAAATTAATGTAAATAAAGATTCATGAAGTTTGTTCTAGATATCTGGGTGCATTCCAGTTGATTGCTTCATTAGACGATTGTTACACAGAACTAAACTTTTGATGAGATTTTTTTTTTCCCCATTATCACACATATTACTCATAAGTCCATTATTCATGTAGTTATCTTCATTTCATCGTTGTATTATCATATGAGTTTGGGAGTCTTTTTGAATTGTATAGTATTCAGTTTGGACAGTCATATGAATTGTGTTTGACGAGCTACCCAAATAAAGGTTGACAGTGCGTATACAGAAAAATAGACGTAGAGTTTCCGCAGTAACCAATTTGTATATACTATCCCGATGTTCTTCATATCCAGCCTCCGAGTTTGATAAGAGCGGAATCATTATTGGAAATATACCATAAATCGATATTAAAAGTTTTTTGAAGTTGTTGAAGCATCTTTTTTTTAAACCCTTAAAATGTTTGCACACAGCGTGGCAAAGGAAACTTAGGGAGAAAGAAAAGAGAGGTACCGATGTACATTGTCCTTTAATGTTTATAACGACTTGGAAATAGAGAGCTTTGTTGAGTATTCCATAAACGAGTTGTACGGCTTAGGAACGAATTGCTATATTTTAGAGTACATCCGAAAGTTGACTTGAGGGTGTACTGATGAGAATTCATGGCGAGACGGGTGTTACGGTTAAGAACTTGAAGGGTTGCTGGAAATAGCGGTGTTCGAGGGTGTCAGTTCACTGACTGATATAAGTATCACCAATGAGTTGCATCCTAAACTAACAAATCCGTTCATCTTAGTGGTACCTAACATGGAACTGCCCCTTCAGGTTGTGGGTTGTGCCGTCGGTGTAACTGCCCGGTCATGGAAAACAATGAACAATAACAAATACTGTTGAAAAACTCTGCAAACGAAATACTGTAAATGAAGGTGCCACGTGCAGCTGAACAGCAAGCGAAAGCTCTGGACTGTTGTAAAGCAAATGTCACCATCATCCAAGAAATGTGATGGAATGGGGCTGTCAAAAAGAAGTTGAAAAACTGCGACGTCTACTATGGCTATTGTTATAGACAGCAAAAGCAACTCCTTTTCAGATGCGGTTCGTTTTTAGAGGCAGGCTTAGTTAAAAAGTCTTCAGTTACTGATCGTGTGTGCCTTCGTCTCTTAAGAGATGTTGATGCTGGCGGATCAGCTATTGAAGATCAGTGGAAATATTGGCAAAAATTCATCAAAGATGCCGCCTCTGATGTGTTAAATCTCACTCGGCCATCACAACGAAACTTCTGCTTTGACGACAAGCTGCAAGCATATGCAACTAAGTAAGGGGCATGCAAAGCGGCGCTGCATAGAAGAACAAGAGCTGCAAACGAGCTCTACGAACAGAAGAGGAGAGACGAGAACTGGCTTTTCAGAAGGAAAAAGAAGGGGCGTAGTAGAGGAAATTGATAGATGCTACTCCTTTAATGAGATTCGGAAGTTTTACCAATAGGCAAATAAGTCATGCTATGGACACAAACCCCGAAGTGAATGAAGCCTGAAGAGATGAACAAGGATACATAATATTAGCGTCGCAGTCAACGCCAAGGATTTGAAAAGATTTCTGTAGTCTATACAACGTGACGAACCAAATACGGCTGTCAGGCAGAGTGAGCATTTTAACCTAGACGATATAGAATGACACTTCCGTCCGGACCGGACCTGGATGAATTAAAAAAAGCCATATCTAAGTTCAAGTCCAACAAAGCTGCTAGATACTAGAAACTCAGCATCGTTTGTTCGATCCTCAATAAGGGAGACCCTCTGAACTGCGCTAACTACAAAGGGATCAGTTTTCTTAACACCGCCTACAGGATTATATCTGCCGTATTGTGTGAACGCCTGTGTGTATTAATGTGACTTCATGCCAGGGATGTCCCCTATCGACCAATTATTCACACTACAAGTACGGCAGATCTTGGAAAAAACTCATGAGCTCCAAATCGAGACGAGATATACAGAGTAATGCCTAGTTTTGGCATTCCTGTCAAACTTGTCGCTTTTTGCAGAGAATGTACACTGCCTCATCAGTGGGTAAAAAACTCACCGAGACCCCTTTGATGTCAAAAAGGATTTAGGCTAGACGATGCGGTGTCATCATCCTCTTCATTATCATCCTTCAAAGAACACTGCAAAACTCACGCTCCTATACAAGGTTCATTATCAATTCAGATAACGCCGCTAGAGCTAAGGTAAAAACCCAGAACAACTTTAGCTGGTTCTTTGGAATAAGAAGACATTTGACGAGCAAAGTACTCTTTAGAACAACAAAAATGACCCTCTATCTGACGTCTTTTTTTTTGTTGGTTGGTAATATTTAACCGCACAAGTGGCCCAAAATAAACATCTTGCGTGAATTTTGGGACACCCTTTACAAACTCATCAATTATTCATCATCTTTAGAATTGCATATGACAGCATTTATCATCCTGAGCTCTAAACGGGAATTGACGAACTCACGAAGACTCCTCAACAACACAAAAACACATAAAAACTTCTGTCTGCCGTACTACTATATATGAATGCTTTATACCCTGACCGAACTTTTCCAGGGTGCCCTTAGGTCAGAAAAGTCCACCATACGAGTATACCAAATTTTCACATTACCGCAGATTTTGAAAAAAAGACTCCAGAGTTCCAAATCGATATGCCAACATAATAAGAGCTTTATTGGGGTGCTAGTAAAGATGAGTTGAGTACATATATGATGTCATAGTCACAACTTTGAGGTGGCAAAAGCCTTTTTTTTCCTCGGCTCCGCATTCAACGCCGACAATGACAAAAGTACGGAAATCATGCGAAGAATAACTCTTTCTAAGCTTGCAAGGCAATTGCATGATAATGTCCTCAACGAAACAAGAGATATAATACAAGACGCTGATCATTTAAGTCCTCCTTTATGGCGCAGAAGCTTGGACTGATGAAAGCTGATGAAAATGCTCTGGGGTGCTTCGAGAGAATAGTTCTCTCGAATTTTCGGTCACATTTACATCCATAGAGAATGGAGGAGGCGTTTCAATAGCGAACTGTTCGGGCTATACAGCAATGTCGACCTCGTCAGAAGCCCGGTTTAGATGGCTATGTCAGCTGGAGCATGAACACCACCGTCTTGACCCGAAAGATTACGACCTAAGCAGAATAGGGACAACTCAGAAGAGAACGACCTCATCTTAGCTGGAATTGCATGTTAGCTGAGGCCCTGGTTCATATCAGACTGTTGCTGCATCTAAGTAAGTGGGTACTCTTAACGCGAGAAGACAGCAGTATAATCTGTAGTTTGGTAACAAATATTTCGAAGTATTAGATTCGTGTACCAATCAGAGAATTCGCTTGGCAGAATTCAGCAGGGGGTGGCCGTGGTGTAGTGGTATATGCATACACTCCTCAAGCAGAGGGTCGCAGGTTCGAATCCCGTGCGAGGTAATTCTCTGAAAAAGTCTTTTCGTAAAATTTGCATGTAGTTATATGGGAATCCCGTCACCGTCAACTCTGACATGAAGGCATAACACTGATGTTGGAGTGGTTGCTGGCTGGGCCTAATGTAACGAACCAACAACTAGCACGTACTGAGACCCACTGATTGAGGATGCACTTGCTCGTCCCGTCCAGTTTGACAACCACCTCTGGGAAAAATATCGAAACCTAATACACCTGAGTTTCAAAATACTACACCACCCGCCCGCGCCATGGGGAAAACCAGTAAAAGGGTATTTATATCCTCTTGGTGCGCGCGTACCAGAGAAGTCAGGCTCAGTCGACATTATGGCTCTAACAAATCTAAATAATAATGTGAGCATGGTTACAATCGTTTATGTAAAAGTCGAAGTTTCTGATCATGTTCTTGCCTGATCTGTCCCACTTCTTTTCTTTGATAGTTCCAGGGTCTTCATATTCCTGATACATACTCGAAAGTCGTTGTTCTTTTCACATTTGTATGGGTCGTTGAAAGTTGAGTCAATCTTATCAGAGGCTGTGGTTGTATTTATTATTATTTTGTTTATATTTCGCGCATTCTTTTGAGTCCTAAAGTGACTTGTAGCTTATCGATCAACACCGGCATTCATTGCCCTCGGTACAACCAGCTGTTTGTTTTGAAAAGCTTTTTGTTATGACTTCTGAGACCCATATTAGAGCCCATCATGCTAACAAGATAAATACCCACTCCTTGCCATAAGTTTTCATTTATGGTTGTAGCCAGAGATGCACTTGGGTACTATGATAAGTAAGTACTAATACCTCGTTCGGTTTGACACCCGGGTGTAGAAGTTGAAAAGCAGTTCCGAGTAGTATACCGTAAGTGTGAGCCAAGCTCGGTATATGCTCGTCATTTATTCGGTAGGGATATAGCTATCCAGGAGGCAAGGAGAAGTCATGACAGGACGCGCTTTGTATCAATTAGAATACGGTTACTATATTGATCTGAAAATAGTCATCTTCTGTTATGATCATTGAGACCATGAAACTGAGTCCTTGCTACAATAACAGGTGTGCAACAGAGCTGACAACAGCTGTGTGTCAGGCAAAGGTTTTCCATGCGTCAAAAACAACTAGATTTTGTATCAATTATGCCAAAGATTTCAGTGGCAATATCAATGCTTACAAACAATCTAACAGATTTGCTTATCCAAGGTGGCGCAAAATCGGAAGATGGTATAAGTTTTGCAAATGGCATCGTACGTCAATTATATTTGACATTTGTGAACTAGACAGCTGTAGTTTACAAACAAACAAGCAATTTGTCGCTATACTCCGCGAGAGCGTGAAATAATTGTGTCGATGTTATTGACCAATAATTGGTTGGTGATGTTACTGTTACTGGCGCCATGATACTATAAACGACTTCTTACTGCCTTACTGGAATCGGATGAGCGAGGCTTGGTGACCGCACACATAGCACGTGCCACAATGAATATTGTGAAGAAAGCATTTCCTGGTCGCGTTATTTCCCGTTTTGGCGATTTGGCATGGCCAGCAAGATCGCCCGATTTAACCATCCTAGACTTTTTTATCTGGTTTTATGCTAACAAGCCTCAGACAATCGCAGCTCTTAAGGAAAATATTCGACAGAAATGCGAGCAGTTATAACCGGAAATCTTGCGGAAAGTCATGGAAAATGCGATAAAATGGGCACAAATGCTTATCAAAACTGATATCATCTTTTCCACTTAACAGAAACATTTGTTAAGGTTCAAATAAAGATTTCCATTACTCAAAATCATTTTTAAAAAAGTAACTCAAAAACAAAATTGGATGATTAATTTGGCACACCTTGTACAAGTATATTATCACTGTTAGTTGCTGTTTCTAAATGCAAATTTCCGTTGGGGCAAAACACACCCATGGCAGTATTTTTTCTTTGCATAAAGAAGCCGATGTCATAGATACTTTAGCACAGTAGCACATGTATATCACAAAAACTGCTAGGTTTCATGTATTTATAAATTAGGTACCACATGGTCTTCTTGTAATGTCATGCTTAGGTCCATAAATAATATATACTACCTCCAAAGATAAATAATACAAACAACGAAATCAATTCAGCCACAAATGCTTAGACATATTTAGGGCACAAGTTGGTTATGATCCATCCCTTTGCGGGCACAAAAAAGGTTAGGAGTACAGGGCCTTGCTCATGTAGATGTCTATCGACAGCTTTAAGTGATTAATTATCATTGGTAAGTGTTCTGTAATCATGATAACAATTTGGTTCCATTGAATAGTCATAATGGAGCCAGAGCAAATGTATCACCCAGCCGCCACCAGCACATCAATGATATGCTTCGTATTCGTATTCGTGTCCGTACGGCCGGCAGCCTAATGTTCCGAAAATTATCGTTTGTAATTCATAAGAATTCCATAAAGTTCGATTCTGAATTAGCGTCGGAGCTGGAACTGAATTTTGAGTTACCCTCCTGCCGGTGGTGCAATCACTGAATCGGTATTTAATGGTAATATTGATCGAAAAATCAACTTTATTTCCCAAAGGACACATTATCTCAAACCCAACCGTAAATTTGGGCCTTCTAGTCGCACATAATATAACGGTATAATGATACCCGTGGCATAACTACATATCACATAGTAAGGAGGTTTGATTTTGAGTTTCAGTCATCTTTGGGAGTCTCCTCTGCCGGTCTTTGATAATCGGCAAACAGCAACCGACATGCGGCAACCTACGCCCTAGAACCATTCATGCGATCGTTTTTGACAGTCCTCAACAATTTATCTGCGATAACTGACCCCGTTTATTCGAATAAATTTTATTAAACGCTTTTATAAGGGCCACATAAAAACCCATATTAGATTCGAGAGCTGCGTCCGTCACGATTATCCGATTGCGTAGGGGTTTCCTTTCTTCTTTTTGAAAGTAAGCTTTGCCATTGGTATAGGGATTGGCATTGGCATAGGCATTGGAATTGGTATTGGGATTAAGACTTTGGAATTGTTAGAATAGTGGGGAGAGTGACGGCACTTGCTGGCTGCTTTATTTTGGGAGTAAATTATTTCCAAGAATGGTTCTCCGAAGGACCTTCTGTGCGGAAAATATCGTATGATATTTTGTGCGTGGTAGTCTTCTTTTAGGGGATACCATAGAAATTTTGCGTCTTTAAGTTGCTTGAGCCTTATTAATTCCTCCTTTCTCTCCCGAGATAAAAAAAAAAAAAAAACTAAGCAAGGAAGAAAAGAAAATTATTACGAACAAAGTTCGGTACTGAAAAGGATAATTTCTTGATTTTAGAACGTTACTTGGAAACATGTGTGTTCTGTGCGGGCTGTATATTGGGATACGTACGAGTATTGTTAATGTATCTAGGGATGTAGTTCATTAAGTTGATTCTATATTGGTTGGACTTAATAAAATGTGGAAGTTGGAAATGAATTTACCGAGATAGACACGACTCCTTGGGGACAAAGTTATTTGAAGAGATAAGACCCATCCCAGATGTGTTATCTTATTGAATGAAATAGCTTCCTTGATTGGCAATGTAGGAGAAGTGTACATTTCAGTCCGCTTACTGGTTTAGTTTGTTTATTGATTTTGAATAATTTAGAACAGGCAGTTATTATAATGGTTTTTTCTATCTCTAGAGAAAAGGTTTCTAAAATGCTTGCACGTCGTCAAGACCAAGACTATTATGTAAGACTATTAAAAGTTCTATTCCAACCGAGACTTTTAAGTCTTTTTCTGTATATTAGGCTTAAAACGAAGTACGCCAATGTTAGTATAATACCCTCGATAAGGGACTAAATTTTTTTTTTGACCCATGAAAGTCAGGTAAGTTAAAGAATACCTTTTTATGATAATTTTAACAAGACTCATGTCGTTTAACTTCATGCATTCCTTGTTAAATTTTGAATGCTTTTGTTATGACATGCGCTTGTTGAATGCGGCAATGCATTCATTGATACGGCTTTCGACTTTTGTCTGGCCAATTATTATCGAATTGGCTCACCATCTATCTCCACCATATCCCAAATTGGGATCAGTCTTTCTTCTTTACCCAATGTGCCCATTATTTCACACTGGGTTGTCTCCTTAATTTATATCATCATAATATCAATATTTTTACCAACCACTGGTGCCATTTTAAATGTATCTTTACTTTTTGTTTTTGTAAAATGAAATACCTTTTCAGAAATAATTCATAAATAACGTCCTTTTTCGTCCTTGCAACTGCATATAACCCCTTAAAGTTAAGCTTTTCAAGTTAAACTCAATGTTCGGCTTATGAGCCTAAGGGTTTTTTGGTGGGTATGGCTTAAAACTAGTTTTTTACATATTATTGTAGACAGATCGAAAATAAGCATAACTATCTTTAAACAAAAGACGATACCTCAATCTTACAATTGATTACGCTCGTGTAAGTCCACAAACGTTGTTGATCACCGGGTCAGGATTTTTCACTTTTTCTTTTTGCTTCTGAAGTTCCCTCGGTGTTGTTGCTCTGCCAAAAAGCAAGATTCGCCGCCAAAAGTCTCGCTGTTATATTGTCTTGTTGAGGAAATTTGACACATATACTAGGCTCTAATATCCTAGTCCCATAACAGTTTCAAGCTATCTACTTAATTGGCCGATCTAATAGTTTCTGCATCTTGTTAAGACTTTTGCAGTGCAATAGCATACTTTGAGCTTTTGATCTCCCATCTGCTACTCGTTAAGTTTAACTTTAAATCGTTGTTCACAACCAGCACACCAGTGAACAAACTGCTGTGCTAGTTCGGAACAAACAAAATATTTTGCAATTTGTTTGTCTGAGATTTGTTATTTTCTCAATTGTTATACGAGGGTTGTTTGAAGAATATCCGGATTAGAAATGACAACGCAACTCTTTTAAGTTTTGACAATTTATTTTTCAATATAACTCCTTTTCAACTCGATATAATTTTCGTAGCGGTGCTGCATCTTTTTTAACCTCTCCGTATAGTTCGACTTTTGTTGGCTTGCTCCTCCGCGGCGGCGATGTCTTCTTCGTTGGACCCGCACTTCTTTCCGGGGAGAGAAAATTTTTTAGATTTGGGATCAAACAGAAATCGCAGGGAGACAAATCCGGAAAATACGATGGATGGGGGAGCAATTTGTTGTGCAATTCGACCAATTTGGCTGTGGTGACTGCGGTATAGGGTTTTCTAATAACGACTTGACAACTTTTTTTTTTTAAATAAAAGGAAAACCGTTTGAGATATTCCAAAAACTTTATTATTGCCTTGAAGTACAATCAAAACATTTATGAACGGAACTCGACTTCGTTCATATGGCCACCGCGGGCACGTTTGCAGCGGTCGATTCGTTGGACCAATTTTCAACGAGTCGGCCACACATTTCGGCCGCTATTTCTCGTTCAATGTTGGCTCTGAGCTCTTCCAATGTCGTCGGCGTGTTGGCATAAGCCAATGACTTAACGTAGCCCCACAGAAAATAGTCAAGCGGCGTTAAATCGCACGAACGGGGCGGCCCATCGAATAGACCATGTCTTGAGATAACACGCTCACCATACTTACTCTTCAAGAAATCGATTGTAGCGTGCGCTGTGTGGCTTGTGGCACCATCCTGTTGAAACCATTTGTCGTGCAAGTCCATATCTTCCAATTCGGGCCAAAAATAATTGCTGATCCTGGCGCGATAACGCTGACCATTCACAGTAATATGACGATCGTTATCGTCGACGAAAAAATATGGCTCAATAACGCCGCCGGCATGCAAACCGCACCAAAGAGAAATTTTTTGTGGATAAAGTGGTGATTCATGAAGCACATGTGGGTTTTCACCCGACCAATAACGCATATTTGGGCATATTGACGAACCTATTGAGCCAAAAATGAGCTTTTCCACTGAAGATGATTTTGCGATGAAATTCATCATTTTGGCGCATCTTCTCCAGAAGCCAATCGGAGAACATACGTCGCTTCAAATGGTCCATCGGCTTCAATTCTTGAGTCAGTTAGATCTTACGCAAAATACGCCATAATGTGGTCTGAGTGATACCCAATTCTTGAGAACGCCATGGCAGCGATATTTTCGTCACTTCGACCAACCCGTTGTCTCACTGACACGGCAACATCACACAACAAATATGTGGACTCGAATTTTTGCACTAAACTTGAATTACGACCGAAAATTGGAGTTAACGCTCTTAAAGTTGCAGTCACCGACTCTGAATATCTGTAGAAAATTTTTATAATTTGCAGACGTTGATCGTTAGTGTGCTTTACCATGATAAAAATGTTGAGTTTATTGAATAAATTGACAGTGACAGTTTGATGATTAGTAAAAGAGTGCGTTCACAAATTTAATTAAAAGTTGTCAAGTCCCTATTGGAAAGCCCTATATTAGCCGGTGCATTATAGTGATGGAAGATTACTTTTTTCTTCCCCAAATGTGGTGGTTTTTTCTTCAAATCGGCTTTGAATCGGCCCAATAAATCAACGTAGTATGCTCCTATGATTGTTTTTCCCTTCTCCAAATAGTCAACGTGGATCACACCTCACGCGTCCCAAAGAACGGTGGCCATCCCCTTTCCGGCCGAAGGCACTGTGTTCACCTTCTTTGGAGCACGTTTACCGGATAAAACCCATTTTTTCGATAGTTCTTTCATCCCTGATGTTTACCAATAAATCTGTGTTTCTACGCAGAAACTCATCCAGATTTCCATTAAACAGCGCCAAGCATGTCTTTGAAGTGATCTCACAATTGCGCTTTTTCACCGGTGTGAGCAAACGCGGCACCCATCGTGCGAACAGCTTTCTCATGCCCAAAATCTTGTGCAGGATATGGCTAACGCCTTCAGTTGAGATGCCTGATATCTTAGCCAACTCGCGAATTTTCACTCGGCGGTCCGCCAATACAAGATCATGGATTCTGTCCATGGCATAGTAAGAAATCATATTTTCAATGAACGTGAGATATTGAGATTTCTAAAATTTGTAAATGAGTTAATGAAGGCTTCGTATCAAGTTCTTACCTGCCGCGTTGACCAACTAGGTAATTAAGTCGAGAATTGTTTTTTATCTTAGTGGCTACCCACCTTCTTGTTGGTCCCGCGAACAGAAGTTATGGCTGTTATTGTCTATATTTAACGAAATACTCTAAACGACTGTTGAAATTTGGTTGTCTTAAGAATCAACCGCTTCCTTTAAATTTTCATTAGTTAACTCTTCAACTCAGGGCGAGTGAAACGCAGGACATCCAAGGCATCATTTCTGATGGTCTCCCAGGAGTGATGGTATTGGCCTTTTATATTTGATGGTGACAGCTTAGGAATTTTCGGAAGATTGCCATTCGTTTTCTTCTGATTTCTGACGATTGTAACAGTCCGATGTCAAATTTTTTCATTGCTTTTGGCCAAAGTTTGACAAAAACCAGCTAGAGATCCGGTTAGATCCAGGTAGTGAGACAAGACATCTATAGGCTATAATCTTGCACCACACTTTCACGCTTTTCTTGAAAGTCAAATTTGTTGTGTAAAAGCCTACGGCTTGTCATCTAACGAGAGTGTTTCGAATTCGCTCATACATTCATACGCTTGCGGCGTCGTAGGAAATAACAACCTTGATGGCTCCTATTTGTTTGGCTTAATACAAGCTTAATTCTAGGTCTTATAAACTAGTAAAAAGATTTAAAGACTTGGAAAAAAAGAGAACAGTTGAGGAATAGTTGAGTGCTCAGATTGAAATCAAAAAACGAGAGGTTTGAGATGACCTTTCGGAGAATACAGAATATTGGTTCGTTGGAGCCATAAGAGGTGCGGTGAACCGGTGAATAAGGGCGATGAGGAAAACGTAAATTACTTAGGTTGGTGTTGAGGGAAATAGAGCTGAAAAGGGATGCTCAGTCGATAGAATCTGAAAGCAGTCGATGAATGAAAAGAGTGTCAGCAATATTCCTACGTCCTTCTTACGAATTCATATTGAGGAATTTGAGGCGATCCTAAAAGAGAAGTAAAATTAAAGGGTCGTTCCAGGGCAGACCGCGGAGAGCAAATCCGAGGAATCGACGTTGAATACCCTTGATTCGGGAAACATGATCTCGGTGAAAGGGGATCTAAGCACGGAAAAAGGAAACATAGAGAAATCTAATAACTATGCATACGGTTAGAAAAATTGCTTAAATTGGATTTAAAATCATTCTGGTGATATGCGTACAGAAATTAAGCTCACTGTCGAATAAAACTCGTATGCCAAGGTCTTGAAAAGACTGAACCAGGGTAATTGGTTGACTATAAAAAAAATAAAGTCGCATACGAGACGGGCTTCATTTAGGGGAGAAGAAGCAGTTTTCGGAGCCCCGGATTGTGTACCTATCGAGGTCTTCTTGAAGAAGGGCAGAGTCATGGGGAGAAGAAATAGTTTTAAAAAATCTTGTGTCTTGAGATTTAAATGACCCTCTCAAGATTATTAATGGTAATAATGAAAAGAAAGGTGCCAAGATAACTACCTTGTGGGACCCCAGAGGAGGCCAGGGAATAAACTGAAAGGGCGAATGTAAACAGTACACTATAATAGCGGTTGACCAGATAAGAGAATATCCACTTTTATAAAAGAGGTTAAAAGACAAGGGCAGTATATTTGAAGAGGATTAGTTGATAAGATATTTTATCAAAAGCTGTAGTGAAATCGGTTGTGATAACATCGATTTGTTTGCCATTTTCTAAGGCTACGAGAGCAAAAGTTTTTGGTAATTCATTGAAATAAGAGGAATCTAGTACAAATCTTATAAAAAGGATCACTTGAAGATTTGTTTGCGAAAGATCGGGATTAAGAATAACCGTCGGTTTTACTTTTGCAATTGACAAATTGAAAAAAGTGCTTGGGCTCGTTTATACGTTTATAGGATTGGTTTGCGCAAGTATTTAGCGCTGGTAGAGAGAGTTGTAGAGTTCGATGAAATGACTTAGATGACTTTGTTTATTTTTTTTTTTGTTTTTTACGTAGAGAGCAGCGTCTACGATCATGTCAAGGAAGGAATATCCCTGACTGACTCGAACTGCAACTTCTTAAAATGCTATAATTTTTTATTTTTTAATAAATTTTATTGTGCCAAAGCAAAAAATGTTGGAAAATACATCAGTTTTTAAATTGTACCAGTAGTTCAATATGTCCACCTTTGGCGCGAATAATGGCCTTGAGACGGCCGAAGAAAGCATCGCACGCTTCACGCAACTGGCTCTTCGGTATTTTGGCCCATTCCTGGCGAAGCGTTTGTTTGAGGTGGTTCAAACTTTGGTATTTTTTTGTACCAACCTTCGCCTTCAAAATACCCCAGACAGAGAAATCCAACGGATTTGCATCCGGAGAATTTGCAATCCATTGTGTCGAAGAAATGAAGTGTGGAACATTGTTTTTATAACCAATCTTGGTTGACGTGCGCTTTGTGAGACGGTGCCGAATTTTGTCTCCTCATGAAATGATTGTTTGCCCAAAGCTTCAATACTGCCTCTAAGACAGTTTTACGGTATACGATGGCATAAATTTTGACGCCACGGTCCAAAAATACGAGCGGAGAGCGACCATCGGCGGTTATGACGGCCGAAACCATCACCATCAGTGCTGCCTGCTTTCCGGTGGCCGTCCGAAGGTCTACATTTTCGAAGTACCTCTCTGGCAAGTAAACTCGGTCATTTTGTTTGTTGACAAATGGCAACTCATCGGAAAAAACCAAATTCGGCAACTCACCACTTTCATGCAAGCGTAGCAACTTCTTCGCTCTTTGGACTCTAACTTTTTTCTGTTGCGGTGTAAGATCGTGTGCTTTTTAGAACTTCAATAGCTTGAGCCCAAGCTCATTTTTCAGTATTTGTTGCATCTGTTCCATAGATAGGTTGAGCCCACGAGCCATTTTTCTTCCATTTCGATGCGGATTTCGCTCAATTCGAGCCTTCACTTTCCGAACCATTTCTGCCGATGTTGCTGTTTTTTTTTATGACCACCTCCATGGCGTTTTGCAACGGTGCCAGTATTACGGTAATGAGCTATAATTCGAGACCCAAATCGTTTATTCACGTTGAGGTGCTGGAGGGCTCTAACGATAGCTACTTGTGGTTTTCCAGCCAAATATAAAGCAATCACACTATTACGTTTGAATTCCATCGCGAATAAAAATTTTTCAACACAACTGAGACAATAATTATTATTTTTTGAAAATTATTATTTGTAAATTTTATTATTATCTGTCATGTGTCAAAATTTGAGCTTACTGACATGAACGGTTTGGAAATTATAGCAGTGTGAAATTGGTTGCAGTTCGAGTCAGTCAGGGTATAGAAGATGTTGTATGGCGGGAATTTGGAACATTAAGGAAAGTAAATTTTAATGGTAATGTACATAGATAGGATATATTTTATCCCATAGCGACATTCAAAGATATTGCTTATTGGCTGCGTTGATTTATAGTGGATGGCGAAAGGGTTTTCATAGAAGAGAGAAAAATTCTAGAAGAGGGGTTTAAAATGTGAGGACTGATAAATTTGGGGTACTTAGCTCCATTCCTAAGTCGAAAATAGGGAAAGGCGAGTGTGTTGGAAATGTATGTAAATGTAAATAAGCAGTGAACTTATCAACTTGAGCGTTCTTTGATTCAAAATAACACTGTTTTCATTAATCCAGATTTTGTCTTTTTGTGATCCTTTTGGCATATGCGTCATATGTCCCAGGAGTCACTGGGATCGCCTAGGTATTTTATTGCCAAAACACATGGAAGAGTAAGATACTCTTGAACTCATCGCAAAAGAAAATTAGGTTATTGGATAATCTTTTTAAAAAAAACTTATTTATTTTGTTCAACTCAACACAAACGGCATGAAAGGCTTTGTCACAGATGCTCTTGAAAAGCAATTGCGCAGGACTTGATAAAAATTTAGAAATGGGTGGTGTTGCACTATACCCATGGCCGCGTAAATAAATAATTTGCAAGTAATGTAAAAAAAGAAAAGGGCTTCGGGTAAAACGACAAACTATTGTATGGACACAAATCGGTTTAAGCGGAGATCGAAAGAAAAAGGAAATTGACATATGGAGCGAAAAGAAAATGTGACTAAACACAATGACACTGAAAACAGATTCGAAATCCTTATAAAGAAAATGTTATTGTAAAGAACAAATTAAATGCTTAAGGTATTTTCGTCTATAACGACAGCCAGGCTGCTTGAAGTCTCTCCTTACTGATTCCCTAATCATTTCCAAAGATTTAGCTTTTCTGAATGCAGTCGAATTAAGTATTTCTCAGGACACAATTAGAAAAATTAGAATTCTAAGAACTGCCCGGGTGGGCATTCAGTTGACTTTTCTATTGATAGTTGTAAGAGTATTTATCGTGAGCATTACCGTAGAAAGATATTTCAAGATGTAAACAAATAAGACAAATGACAGATACATCCACAACATCAAGAAGATATTGGTCCTTCCCCGCAGACAGGATAGTAGACAGTTTACGATTGTACTCGACAGGCTTAAACAATGACACTATTAATAATTGTTGGCCCTCAGTTAAGTTCAAGACTTTTAATTCTTTCATGAATCAAAGTTTATATTTAAATGCGACGCTAAAAATAATTTAATAATGAAAGGTATGTTGCGCCTTTTCAAGGTCACCTTGAAGATTTCTTTAAAAAGCTACTTTTAGCACTGAATAGATTGTTAACGAAATAAAAGGATGAAGTGAAACTTTTGGTTCATCTCATACACAAATTATCATCGTCATATTCTCTATCTATCCACATCCTTGACATCATCATCATCAGCATCATCATCATTATTATTGTCAACAGTGTCATGATGATGAACATCATTTTAATGCAAAAATTAATTTCTAGATGAGTGTTTGATGCCTGATGCCCGCCTTTTTTTTAAACATAATGGCAACGAAAAAAAAAAAAATAAATAAAAAATCAACTCCAAATAATTCCTTCTTTTCACTTATCTTTCATGTTAAGATCCCCTTGAGCTAAGGACTCTTCACTGCCTTTTCGATATGTGGATAGCTTGAAAGGATAAAAAAAAAAAAATAATAAACGAGAAGAATCTGTCACCATAACATCAATTCAATGCTTCTTTGAAGAGATTCACTACGTAAAGCCCTTCAAGTTACTTAACATCTGATTGCAATGGAGTGGAGTAGGAAGCCAATCACTGGATGATGTTAATTTGATTTTCACAAAACAGAAGAAGGATTAAAACTTATTTTGTTTGCTCGTATAAATCAGTGGCATGGTAACCCTTCCCTCGAGTGTCAAACAAATACGTAAGTAGGTGATTAGGCTTTACTTGGAGCATGTGAAGAAAATTATGTTGAATAACAAAACCTTGAAGGATCCCATCCAGGTTAATCGGATTGGCTTTGTTAAACAGGCAAACATTGGAAGGACTTGAACAACTCATGGCACAAGTTGACTTTATTTCTTTTGGTTTTAAATTTCCTTTTTGGCCACATTTTTAGCAAAGACAGTTTTTTTCTTTGAAAATTTTCAGATTAAAAATGGACGTTACATCAGCATATTCTTAAGTTGTGCACTACTTCTCTAAAATTGGTGTATGGTTTGGTGGCTTAGAGTAGAGAGTAGGTAAAACATGAATCAATGACTGGGTTTGTAAAGGTGGCCAAGCGTTTTATGAAGACACTAGCGTCAACATTTAATT
The DNA here is from genome assembly GCA_907269105.1 of Volucella inanis. Taxonomy (NCBI): domain Eukaryota; kingdom Metazoa; phylum Arthropoda; class Insecta; order Diptera; family Syrphidae; genus Volucella; species Volucella inanis. The sequence goes on from OU026153.1 coordinate 206,991,043, forward strand.
CTCTACCCATCAACTTGCAATGACACCTGGTGAGTCGCGGTCATACCTCTGTGATCATTGGCGTCTGCGGACAAGAGAGGGTTGAAAAGTGTTCACAGTAGGGCTCTTCACTTTCATCAGGACGGCAACACACCCTTTCTTAGAAATACTTCGATGCATTCGAAACCCAGGTCAAAAGGGAGCTCGATGGTTGTGTCGGGAAAGTGGTTAACTTCTTCATTGTACAAAAAATAATAACAGTTCAGAGACAACCAGCATCCTGGGACAGTTTCATTCTGACTACCAGCGATATTTCATCGACTGCGGCTCTACTACAATGTCTCCTATTTCGTCTCGCTCGCTTCGGGGTTTGTATCCGTGGTATGTTCTTCTACCTTCTGGTAAAGTGGTAAATCTGCCGAATTTCATTCAGAAGTATCTCTCAATTTCCTAGAGAAGCCAGTGTTCGTCCATCCACTTCTGCTTGTAAAGCTCGTGAGCAGCTTTATTCCTTAAATGTACGAGTATGTATGGCTCCTAGTTAGCTGTAGTACTTACCGGCAGTCGTTGTCAAACCAGAGGTTTCGTTGTGTTGACCAACTTTGCTATAAGACGGCGACATAAGTACTCTTAGGAGATTAAGGAAGACTCGATGGGAAAAAGATTCGGCGATCTCTTGCAGTTGTAGAGGTCTTACGTTGAACTTCCTCACAGTTCTATCCCTTTGCTATGTTCTGAACATCCGCCAGTGTACCTTGGCAACAACAAAGTACAAAGTTGTCAGAGTCGTTGTTTGTCTTTTGGAATGTTCGGGCATAACACACATAATACTGGAGGAGTGTCATGCGTCGACCGCAGTGTGGTCAATCTGGATGAACATTCATTGATGGGAGCCACGTTTTAGCTACGACAATGCTTCACTCCGCCGGATATGTAGTCAATTAACATAAATCCGTTATCTGAGGTGATGTCGTAAAAAAGTTAACTTTTCGATAGTACTACCAAAGATGCCCTCTCTTCCTACCTTTCCATTAAAATAGATAAGGACAATTTGAATGTCATAGCACTGCTCGTAGGTCTTATCTAAGAACTCATAGAAGCTATTTTTGGTGTTGTAATTTTCTCCTTTATATGGGGCGTGCGCGCATATAAGGCGCGCTTGTTGACATGTCGAAAACTCAAGAATTTTTGCCCAAGCCTACCTCTAACATCAAACTCGTATCCAAATAGGCGCTGCTTTTGCCGTCGATAACAATTGCTACTGTAAATGTCGTAGCTTTTCATTCTCTTTTTGGCCAGTCCATCCCATCCAGGGCCTTTTCTTGTTGCTCAGCTGCAAGTGACCTACTAAGGAACCAAACATTTCCAGTGAAGATTCGAAATTCGTTATTCTCTTTTCGTTTGCAGGGCTTGTCAACAGTAGATCCGTCCATATTGGAGGCTTTCTGTTGATTCGTTACTGTATATTTTTTTCAGTCACTGAAAGCATCGGTTCCCACTAGATCACCGAAATCAAGCAGTGTTGGGCGCGGTAAGTACGCGCAACATGGGCGTAGTACCCCGGCGTTAAATCCCGGAAGCTACAAATTAATTTGTATCGTTCCCTTGATAGTAATAATAATAATAATAATATTTTTTTCAATTGGCAGTTATATCGGCAGCGGAACCCCAAACCTAGAGAGGCAGTTCCGTTATAGATATAGATAAAATTCTTTCCGGCCAGAGCTCCAAATATGTTGGAGTAGCCCGGATAGGCTCTTATTTGTTTTATTCCGTGATTTTACTTCACCGTTAATTTCATCTGGGAAATTCATCCGCTGTCTCTTTAATAGTGCTGCAATTATTGTCTTTTGGTCAGCACTCGCGCTTAAAGGTTTAGTAAGTCAATTGATATGTAGAAAGAGTTAAAACATTGGGCGTTGCCAAATGAACAATTCTCAGTACCTATCCTATTTCTACAACATCCAACCACTCAACATTTACAGAGTAGTGTCTATTAATCATAAACAAATCTACGATGGAAGCAGCTTTTATTACTAACCATATACAGAATAAGACAAAAAAAAAGAAGATTAAGTATCCTTCATAAAGTATAAGAAATATTGCCGATGAATAGATAAATCATTTAGTTATGTGGTATGATACTTAAGTAAAATAAGTGTTGGATGTATCGAGTTATGTTCATTTAATTATTTTGTTAAATCGGAAACCTGATTAAATAATCAATTTGATTAAATTGAAATACAAAGAATTTCAAAACGAAGCTCATTAGATAAGAGCCTTAGTGCTACCGAAGATCAAAAGTTTCACAATCGATGAGTGTTTTGCACTGGAATAAAAGCCATTCTTCTTTCTCCTTTATGATATTCATAATCCGTGGCTCTCTAGCTTAATAAATTGACACTTCTCAAGAAGAAAAATTTCGAGACCTTATAGAAGTAGAGGTGCTTCAGTAGAAGAATTTTAAACTAACAAAAAAGGAGAAAACTGTGTTCGCGAAGCCTTCTTTTCGTATATACCACGGGGTGGCCGTGGTGTAGAAGTATATGCATAGAATACTCAAGAAGAGGGTTGCGGGTTCGAATCCCGTGCAAGGCAATTCTCTGAAAAAGTCTTTTCATAGAATTTGTATGAATTCATATGACATGAAGGCATAACACTGATGTTGGAATAGTTGCTGGCTGGGCTAAATGTAACCCCCTGGTTGAGGATGCACTGGCTCGTCCTGACCAGTTTGACAACCAACTCTGGGAAAAATATCAAAATCAAACACACCTGAGTTTCAAACTACTACACCACCCGCCCGCGCCCTGAAGAAAAGCCAGCAAAAGGGTATTCATATCCAATTGGTGCGCGCGAGTTATTATAAAAAAAATATATGTATATATATTTAATACGCACGATATTGTTTTTGTGCAACTAAAGGGGGTTAAGAAAATAACCATAGTAACAAACTTCTAGTGCAAAATTCACTTAGATAATACATAACGAATATTATGTACAATAAATAGTTTTTATGAGATGAGTTTTAAGCGATCCGATATGCATACACCATTTTATTTTCGAGACTATTTCAAGCCCCAGGTACTTAAAAGTTTTAACATTCTGAATAGGAAGACTGATCCCGAAATCAGGAGCATATTGTGTATTTGCATTCGCATCAGTGGTATTTATTAACCGGATGGTGTAGATCAAGCACAGGAAGGTTAAAAAAACATTGTTTTGGCTTTATCGCGAGGAACCAACTCGTGCAAAATTATTTCAAGGTCATGGCTTATATCAAAAATCAGGTCTTAAATAGAGGAGTTGGAATTGGAACACGCAACATTGTCTGTCTCCCTTTAAAGGTTGGCTAAATATTGAATTTATGTAGATAAGGAAGAGAATAGTCCCAAATACGGAGCCCTCTGGGACGCCAGTTTTTATATTATGACTGTCACTGAAGTGAGCACTAATTTCCACAAGAAAAGATGAAAACTATTTAAGAAGAAAACCTTTCAAATTAGTTTTTTCCAATATCACTAATAGAAGACTATGATCAACAGTATCACACACCTTCGTGATATCTAAGTAAAGAGCAGCCGTAATTTTTCTATTATTCAAGCTGCCATGAATATAAGTGCAATTTGAAATCCCTAGATTCCTTAACGTCAGTACATATTTCTACATAACTGTTTAGTGTTTTAGAAAATAGATCGAATGCAGTAAAAGGGCGTTATGCATTGTAACATATATCTCAGAACAAGTTTCCTCCAGTAAACATGAATTGAGATTTGAAAAATTAACTCGATTTTGGTGGAAAAAATTAAATCTTAAAATAATAAGTAAGTTTTACAATTAATAGTACCGCGCTGACCGCCGACGAGCGCACACACGTCAACATAGTGCACTCGCAAGGTTGTGTGTTGTAAAAAAAAAATCTGTGCAGTGTCTAACAGAAAAAAAACACACTGCGGGTACACCAACTTTCCCTCCCCCATTCATAATACTGTTGCTTGCACTTGGTCGCTGCTGCTGGTGTACTATATTTTGGACAACTGGTGATTTGATGGCATGTCTTACCAAAAAGTAAAACCAAAGCGTACATCAATCTGGCGAAAGCAAGAAGTTGCACTTGATATTTGTAAAGCATTTGACAGTTTGGCATCAGGCTCTTTTGTCGAAAATGGGTGCATTTGGGATCGACTACTCTCTTCTTCAATGGATTAGAAACTACCTTTCCGAACGTTCAATTCAAGTTGTCTTTGATGGTTTCAAGTCTGATCTGCACAAAATAAATGCTGGTGGGCCCTAGGGAAACTGGCCGTACAACTGGCTTATGCAATGCCCTGCCGAGCTGTATATTTCCTAGTCCTTATAGCCTGCAAACATTTACGGTCAATGTACATTGATATTCCTCTTTTCTCAAATCCCTTCAGCGCGTGTTTATTATAAAAAAAAAGGAAAACCAACCCGGATTTATGTCTTAAAAGAGTTCTAAATTTGTAAGCTCCCGTTATTACGCTATCAACATAGACGTCATTGAACATAACCTGGAAAGCATTCGAGAAGTCGCCACGATAATCATGTGCAAGTTCGTTTAATATTGTACTATCACGAGCAAAAACCGAGCACAGACTGTCCCATATGTTACGGTAGAAAGCTGAAAGTGTTGAATTCCCTCGTTAGGTTTTTTACACTGTACGATATGCTGAAAATCTATGTGTTTGACTTCCACCTACATTTGACGGAACATTTTGACAACATCAGCTGCCGAAATCTGAGACAAACTCCAACAAGATCTCTCTGTATTAAAAGTCTTATCTGCAATGTGCTATGAAGCTACTCCCCTAGATTATCACATCATGGTGAGGTAGATAAAAGAGATGCCCTGATGCATTTTCAATTTCATGTGATCGAATAAATTTCGTATGCCCGCGATTCAGATACCCTCGAATGAATTTCTAATACATAAGAAACAACTCTCGATTATAACTAAAGCGGCGTTCTATGCAGCGCAACCGTGATACGGCTATCTTCAGAGTATCGTCAAATTTCGGCAATTCATTTTTAAAGAAAAGTTGAACGCAATAACGTGTATCGGATAAACGAGAAAATGTTTGTTGAACGTTATCCAATAGACTTATCTAAAACTGGTGAAACTTTTCCCAACTCCCAAAACCTTTTTGAGGAGATGGTAGATGTCGAATGTTGAGTGAAGAGTGCCTGTTGAAATACACGTAATCGAGCTCTGCATTAAGAAGAACTTAAACACATCTTCAACCAACAAGAGCATTTATGTTCTCTCTGATAGCAAAGCGGCTCACCAATTGCCTGGGACTGTATTATACTTCTCGAAACACTTGCTAGCATTAATAGAGTCCATTTAGTATGGGTGCCAGGCCACAGTGATTATAATGGTAATTTAAGAACAGTTCGTAAGGTCAGAAAAGATTTGACCTTGATATTCATGTTGCCATGACAATTTTGAGTGCTACCAATAGGCTTTATAAAAAGCTATATATAGAAGGAAAATAGACATAACTGTGTCCCGAGTCATGGCTAATGTTTTATAAAGCTTAAATGAATGTTTAAAAGCGATTTTGAAGTAAATGAAGAGAGAGTACGACTTGAAATCGGTTAACTGCGGAGTGAAGATTGGTTCAATTCTAAGTTTGCCGGTTGGGAACCGCATAAATATTAGCCAATCTATGTGAGTGACCAGAGCTAAGCTTCCTTTGTACCCTAAACTTTTATTAATGTAAATTAAGAATTGAACTAGTTCTACTTAAATTTTGCTGCAATTCAATGCATTTAGATGACGCCATAACCATTCTTTTTTTAAAACTGGCTGTCGCTAATATAAAACGCTATACTTCACAATCTTGTCTGTTGTCTGTTAACGATATTAACTGCATTGTCTATAAAAAGGACCTCTGGTCTGAAGTATATATTATTGAACTGTTTTAAAACTGGACATTATGAAGTGTTATACGACTTCTCCCGCTCCCTGATTGCATATAATTGAAAATTCGAGTTGGTAAGGAATAAACTTTAATTTTATTAGCTTCACACCTTTTAAAAGCAGTACTTATTTTGTCCATTCAATTATGGTTACGTATTATCCTGTAGGTTGTAATTCAATTGACTGAAGTATATACAACTGGGATGATGAAGACTAAAATGCTCCTTCCTTTAACCCATTCTCTTGCTTTTGATCTATTCTCATCACAAACTTTGTTTTCTCGTTGTATATACGAGTATGTACCTCATAGCATGCTTTTTTCCTGTCATTATTTTAAGGATTCCTGGTTGTTGTAAGCTGCAATGTCTCTACAGACCTTGGCTGTCTTTGGTATGCTAAGTCGATCAACGTTAAATCTGTCCATTTTTGTATGGACATCCCCTAGAATGATGTATGAATTAAGGTTCGCAAAACTGTCAGAGATTAAGTCGAACGGTAATGTGAATTGTGCCCCATCTTGAAGGGAATTCGGATCATTTAACCAGACAGCTGCCTCGATCAAAATCTTTTCAATGTGCCAGGATCGATTACAATACAAAAGACTAGCGGATTCGGTGTGGTCACATATCAAAGGGGTAGTCGAGAAAATACGCTTATTACGGTATTATGCTATATTATGGTCGCTTGAGTAAAAAATGCTTTTGTTATAATTCATTTAAATTTCATGGCCATGTTTCATGGAATACCCTTCACCTAAGAAATGACATATCGACAGCAATAAGCTACACAACTAGTCTGGTAGTTTCATAACCAATCAAGATTCCCATTCACACTGAAGTACTAAAGTTTGTCAACAGAAGATTCTGATTCTATGATCCTGTTCGCTTAATCCTTCTTTCCAAAAAGTAAATATTAGTTTACCAACGTACACATGCGAATACACAAGGCTGTTGCCATTCAACCAAGTACTTCTAGAGAATCCCACATCATAACAAATCGCTTGTCAAATCACGAATATCCTCCGCTAGTTAATCCGATAAGGAAACGCCAGCATGCTAAAATGTCAATAGCTTTTCAGAATATACGACATGCCAATGGAATATAAATCATGGCCAAAACAGAGTGGAGAGGAAGACAATTTCCCACCATGCTTTCATGTACCAACAATGCACTTACTGCAATGACAGCACAACTCGAACATCCTTTAAGATGTGCACAAGCAGCACATTATGATATGTAACATCCTTCGTCCTTCACAGAAGCAAATACCTTCATCTTCAGCACATATTCGTTGGACCGACATAGAAGATAGACAACATGGATGTTGAATGATGATAAAGGCAAGAGGAAAACGAGCGTAAAGGACAAAGTAAGGTCGAGGACAGTGCTAGTGGAAAGGTAACTTCTCTTTGGGTTAAGGTAATATAGTAAAACTGAAAACAAACACGAAAATAACAGCTACAGCGACGACAGGTGAACTGAAGTAAAAATCATTTGCCTATTCAATTCACATCCGATGGAAATTTTCATCCCTAAAGTCGATTTCGTCGGCAATTGGCTATAAGCAGATTGGGATGATTTGTCAATCATTAGTAGCTGACTTGATCTTTTGCCTAAAGGACCCGAATCCGAACCTGACCTCGGATCTCTGAATCTGAAACCGTAGACATGTAACATTTTTCGGTCATGAAACTTATCACACTGCTACAACTCGTATTGCTGCTGGTGTTCTCTGTTCTCTACTCATTGTCATCTTTTTATCTTTCTTTGATTTAAACAAAAAGATCTAGAATTCTTATCCCCGGGAATGAAACAATAGTAACAACAACAACCGTCGGAAGTATTACATCGTTCCTCCAAAATAAACACAAAACAGGAAAAACAAGTCAAAAAGGAAACTTTTGATTCTGATTAACATACTCATACAAGACTCTTCCTGTGGATGATTCTAAATTAAGTGTTGACGGAGGCGGCAGCAATGGGGGCGAATATTTGCATAAGGAAATCGTTTATCGATTCATGAGAGAACAACGAGTTTTATGAGAGCGAGAGAAATGCCTGTGAGGAGGAACTGATCGCCGGAATTGCTTGTAATGGAGTGTAAACATCCTCTTTTGTGATAAAAGAATCAATGCTTCTGCTACCGGTTAAGACCAACATTGCCTCGGGTGATTTCTTTCGTTTTTCTTGTTTCCAAAACAAAAAATACCAAAAAGCAAAAAGAACAAACGAATAGGTGGTGGGTTACACTGAAAGGGCGGATAAGGAATTCTCTGCAAATCGTGGTATTTTACATCCGAGTTGGAGCATGATTTATGGTTGTAGAGTTCGACGGTTATTGACGAAACAACTGATGCTTAAGATTGTGACTTTGCAGATTATGGATTATATTATTGCTTGCCGCACACTCTAAGATACTGAGCATTAAAAAAAAAAAAAAACTGACAAACTTTTGAGTTGATGTAAACAGTGGAACGCAACCACCTTCAAGACTGAAAACGGGAGAGGACTACCAAAGAAGGCAGGAATCCAATAAAAAAAATACCGGTCAGAAAGCGACCTTCCTCAGTTGATGGGAATAAGCTACTAGAGAATAACCTGATGCCTCAAAGTTTGGCCAGAAAAAAAATTAAATCCAAGAAGCAATACAGGCCGACATAGGAGAATCCCTGACTCGATGCGACTGGAATATGATGGTTGCAAATGAATATCCCGGAAAACGGTTATCAAAATCAAATTGACTCAAAAAGGCGATCCGCTGTTTCAACAATAACTCATCGTTGACACGGAATTGCGGACGCTGATCCATAGAATTATAGCGGAAATTTAGAAAATTAATAAAGCCACTGCCAAGTGGGAAATTTGGAGTAAATATGTTTCAAGATACGATTATGTGTAGCAGATATCCTGGACTTAAAGGGGCCTACGAGCTAGTCAATTGGGTTGCCTAAACAAATTCCACACACGAATTGCGGATAAGCTAACTTCGCCAGTTTTAGGTATTACAGAAAACGCGTATAAAGTATCATATAGCTAAGATCTGCAAAAATATCTACTTTGTTCTTGGTACATAAAAGTCAGGTGTACATTTTTTGGTCATGGCAGAGTTGCTTAAATGAACCTCATACATCTGTGCAGGAACTAAAAAATATTGCAAGTGAAAGTCAAAAAAACTTCGAAAGACTAAATATTAAAGTCTAGGCAAGTAGTGAATCTGGTGTTGTTGTCGCCATCGATTTTGAGCCTAATTCCAATGCCGCGGAATCTTTGGAAGTTCCTTGCCATAATAAAAATTCACGATATGCCAACATTTTCGGGAAACCTGGAAGACTGCCCGTAATTTTTTGCCAACTATAGTCACTCCAGGGAAGTTTTTAAATATAATAATCGTCAAAATTTGCAGAGACTCCAGAAGTGTTTAGCCGGACCAGTCCGAGAGCCTGTTGCTTCTGTGTTAATAAACATACAATGCATCCCGGATATAATCGACGAGTTGAATTTTCGTTTTGGGCGACTATATGACACGCACCATTGAACAAAATCCAAAAATTTCCAGCCGTAAACAAAATAAAGAAGAAGAACTTCTTACCTTCTCTATACAGGTACGTAATATCGTAGCATTGCTGAGATTTTCGAACAACGAACAAGATATCACAAATTCTTCCATTGTGCAGGAAAAGCAGCTTTCATCGACCATCAGACCATCAGACTATCAGACCATCAGACTAGTTTCTACAAATGGTTATGTCAACTTGCAAGAATCGTGTGCCTGATGCCGAAATTATCGAATTTGAACGAGGGATCTGGAACAGCAAGACCACAGCTCAGCTCAGACGTATTTTGCACATAAACAGAAACACCTCCACCTGTTACCAGTGCGGTGAAAATCATTTCATCTCTAAGTGCAAAGTTTTCAATCATTCTCTTTGGAAAAAAAAAACGCAACACTTATGTTTCTCATGTCTATGTAAAGGCCACACTACTACAAATTATCGCAACAAGAAAGTTTGTGGTATTCATGGTTGTTGTCGCTATTATCACACCAGCCTGAATGATGAGTACCACTTGGCCAGCTCCACAACTGCTCAGCTATTATTAAATTGTCGGACCGAATAGAAGACTCCATATTTCCGCAATGTTTGAAGAATGCTCAGCGGTTTCTATCGTAGATGAGAATGTCGCAGCTAAATTAGGACGTAAAGGTCGATCGCAGTCATTGGCTGTATGGCCATTGGTATGGCCAAAATACTACAACAGAACCATCCACATTAGTGAACGGTGAATTAATTTATTATTAAAAACTTTTTATTATTAAAAATTGTCGCACAATCCACAACTTGAACCTACGCTTATCAAGTCAGAGCTTAAACACTTCAAATTTTAATCAATGCAAAGATACAAAGAGCTCAAACCTCTAATACTTCTCGGATTTGACAAACTCCAGGCACTTTTGTCAAATCTGGGAATAAAAGGCCAAATGCTGTGAACATTAAACTAGGTTGGAGAGTCAATGGACCAAATAACAATATTGTAACATCAACACCAGTGGTATAACATATCCGAGGAAGACAGCCCTATGAAGACTTGCATGATTTGGGGAAGGAATACTTTACAGCTGGGCATTAATCCATCGAAGAAAGAAATGGAGTCTTGTAAAGATAGAAGAAACCGAGAGAGAACGCAAGAAATAACACAAATAACACAACAACCCAATCTGCCAGACAGTTGCGAAAAACCGTCTATTCGGTGTCGAAAAGTGAATGTTCCGAAATGCAGGCTTTGCCACCAAGTACACCAAGTGAAATGTCAAAATGTATTAACAAAGGATATGCCAGAAAACTTCGTCAGTGGGATATCGAGCTCGCATAGCATAGCATAGTTCGCACAAACCTAAGCAACTTAAATTAGTTTTTAACGCTGCATCCACAGTGGATGAGAATAGTCTTAACTCTGCTGTAGGACCTGAGCAACCCAACCCAAACAAAATCAACTTATTGATCATTTCGTCATGGTTTCAAAGTTTTTCAAAGCGAAGAAGAAGCCATCCGGATCTGCAAAGACGTTTTGAACATCAATGAGGAAGCCGGTTTCGATTTAAGAATCTTGATCTACGGTCAACAATGAACGATGAAGTCACAAAGTGTGTCATCGAGGTAAACATGGAACATTAATGGAGCATTTTCGGGATGTTTCGGAATACTGCTACTGATAGCTTCGAATTCAGAACAAAATTCCATTGTATTCCCAAAGAAGTTTGTGAAGAAATTCGGCCACCAACTAAAAGAGAACTCTTAAGGATGGTGGTGGTCCGCGACACTTGGTATAGACTGGAATGATTCCCTAATCACTGACATCAAAAAGAAATGACAAGCATGGTGGAAAGAATTCCGAAAAATCGAGGTATTTAAAAAACCTTATTTATTGCACTTGTTTTAAGCAAGTACAATCGAGTTACACCTTTTTATGGACACAAGTCAAATCGCCTTTGCCGCCGCTGGCTCCTTCAGAATCGCTTATTTGCAAGAAATTGACGTTGGTTTTGTTTATGGAAAAACACGAGGAGCATCGCAAAAATTGCTGTATGTTTTAAGATTAAAGTTACAATCTGCCGTGCTGAGTAAGCGACTCAGCAAAATGATAGTTCAAAATCATAACATCAAAACTTCCCACTTCTGAGTCGGTTCAAACGCGCTTTTATACTGGGTTAACTCAACTGGGTAACCCTTGTGGGACACCGTATTGCAGAAATTTTGTCTACACCAAAACCATCTGAATGGCTTTGGACTCTCACCTACAATAACAGTGTAGTTGTAGCCACTCGTACAAAGGGTTCTAGAGACTTAAATTAGATAGCTTGTGGCTTTTGGGTCCATATTTCCTTTAACATCTAGAAAAACACTGGCCGGCGAATCCAATGAAGAAGTCGAAGAAAAAGGCAATTACTTAATAAATTTTAATCGGTTTCCGTCTTTTTCAATGCTAAGAAGAGCAATGGCCTATGTTCTGCGTGCTGCAGGGTTTATAGCCGAAAACCACATGTGCCGGATGGTGCAACAAGACCAGTACCATAATGAGATCACTGCTCTAAAGTCTTCAAAGCGAGTTTGCGAGGTTTTTTGAGGGTTCAAGGTCGAATTGACGATAGACACCTAAATAAGTTGCCACATAGGCATATCTTTTCTGAGCTCATTATGCAGCACTTCCACAAGAAATTCCATCATCATAATTCAGCAGTTATTCTTAACGAAACACTCTAAAATTTTGGTTTCGAAATGCCAGGAGTCTTCTAAATTCCATATAACGTAGTTGAATGGAATGCAAAATTGAAAAAGTCAGACTAAACACGCCACTTATGGGTTAGCGACCGGACGACCGTCTAACTCCTTATGGACGTTCATTCACTTATACTGAAGTCAAATTATTTGGCCATCTTAATCAGCGTTATCTATACCTGTTTAATGGTAAGGGCAGCGCACCTAGAACTAGCCGAAAACCTCTCCTTTATAATCTGCCTTTGTAACTTCATCAATCGAAGAAGTAAACTAGTAAAAATTATTGTAGAACCGATAATGTAACAAATATTATCGGTGCCCAACATGAGCCTAAGGAACAACAGCCGCAAAACAAAATATCGGGTGGGTATTCAACTGTCCTTTCAACCCAAGCTCAGGAGGATGCTGGAAATGCCTCATTAGAATAACAGAACGTATGTTAAATAAAGTTATACAGGAAGAAGCACCTAAGCACCTAAGTACAGAAATATTGAGAAGTGTTCTTACAGATATACCAATAACCATTGTAGATTATGACCCCTTAACGCCAAATTATTTCCTGTTAGGTTGTGTGAACTCAAAACAAATGCCGAATCCCATAAACGAAAAGGTATGCCTCAGATAGCATAGAAACCTAAAGATCGTCTGTGGATCGCGGTGGACCGTAGAATACTTACTTCATGATAAGGTGCACCCGTTACCAGTCAATAACTTGGTTATTATTTGTGACTCCAACAAATCGAGAAGTCACTGTCATATAATCTTAATTGAAACTAAACTTAAACGTAAATTTATAAACGCAACGTAACGTTAAGATTATTATTTGTAACATGAATGTATGACACGTTAAACTTTAAAATGGTTGTAATTTCCGGAACAATAAATTTACTCTCTTTGCTTTTACTTAAAGACGAAAAAGAAAAAAAAAAATTCAGGTAGGATAGGCAGAATGGTTCCAATTTTCGAATGAATGGTCGGTTATACAATTCCCTGTAATGTGTGTGTGTGCCACGGCACCCAGAATAGGTAAAAGTTGAACGGCTTTACCATCTCCATACAAAATGAACGGCAGTTAAGGACAGTTCTTAAGGTAGCTGATGTATTGCCACTTATGCTAATATATTAGGATGGTGAGCATTTATTCGGTCTGCCGACATGCTTACTAGTCAGGCTAATTGCAGTGATAATTTATTCATATAAATCCTAAGTAATAGAAGCCCTGATCAAATACGCAAGTAGCTCTAATGCAGGTTCGGTTTCTGAAAACTCTCCTCAGAGCATTGTCTAGCAACTTGATCTCTGTCTGCCCACTAGAACAAGACGTAGTGAACTCAGTATTCTGGCTAAATTCGGATCCCTACATTTCCGTACAGGCAGTCTATACATTCAAGACTGACTATGGTTTAGATTCTGGTACAAGCAGCGGTGATTTTATTTCGTGAAAGCTTGTTCTTCTACCAGACAACCGAAGCTTAGGATATATGACTTTATCATATTCGAGTATATCCAAAGGGCCCTCCTCGGTCATATTCCATGCCATGCCGAAAGCTATATTACACTCGCTGAAAGCCGATAGAAGTTTTCGACATATTTAGCACAAAGGAGTTTGTTATTTCGATTGATCTTCATGTTCATTAGAGAATTCTATATTGATACCTTTAAACGTTAGATGAGTCCAATGAGTCAACTATTTTTCGTAAAAAAAAGGATCCCGTGTAGAGCTTCCTGCGCTTTAGAGCAAACAGTCGCTAGGTGTGATCCAACAAATGCACCATGCGGACAATGCCTGTTTACATCTTCCAAAATCTATTGGCTGCAGTCAGCATCCACAATCATAGCCTTATTCATCAGCGTTGCTCTTATCTATAAAACTAGTGATTCGTTGTCGCCAAGTTTTCTGGCCGAGTTAAACCTGACGAGTTACAAAAGTAGAAACAGCTTCGATGTGGATGAAAATGAACAGTAGGAATTCCGCGTCTAATGCGTCTCCAATTCTGCCCATCAGGCTTTAAAGCGGACTCTCGTAGAATCATCCGCGTTGGTAGAAATGTTGCATCTTAGACAGAGGATGCATTCGAAGAGCAATTTTGCGGACATAAAGTTTAACCATTCTCTGTTGCGCTGAAACAGACAAATGCTACTATGTCCGCTTTCAACAAGATCCAAGCCTCTGCAGGCGTGAGATTATGAGACTCTTGTATAAAGCCAACATGGTGTTTTGAAAGAGAGCTATGTTACCCAATTAGATCCTGAACTTATATATACAACAATTGGCGACAGTTTATCTGTGTCTGAAATCGGCGCTAACGTTCTTGTTTCTAACTCGGAGTAAATGTATACGAAACTCTTAACTACCTTGAAGTCATAACCACCGATGGCGGTATTCTTATGAGGAGTATGCGTCGTTCTCTGATGATAGTATGTGCTTTGCTTTGCTCCTTTTAAATATTTTGTCCAATCTGTATATAACCCATCTCATCAAAGTCATGTCATGTCATCAAAAAGCGGTGGTTATTGTGCGGACTTGAATAAGATTGCGCCTCTTATTTTGGTCAGTGGGTTTTGTACGTTTCTTTCTAGAGATATTAAAAAATTTACGTGACAGTGCTCTCTTAAACCTTTCAAAGGTCTCAGTTAATTCATTACCGAGGCTGACCCAGCAGGGAAAATTCTGACCTGACGAGTTTTACACTGATGTCAATACTAGACATAGGAACATAGCTCGTTCCTATGCACGTTGTCATATGTTTCTTTGAAGTTAACTAAAGGATGGTGGGTGTCGATTTGAAACTCCTCAGTTTTTCCCAAAATCTGCCATAGTGTGAATATTTTATCGGTAAAGGACTTTCCCACTTGTTACAGACCTTCACATAACATGAAAAACAAAATCTTACATATTGGTAGTGCTAAAGAGACCTATTTCTCAGACGCAGTCAAAAGGTTCTCCTTTCTTGTGGATTGGACAAATGATGCTGATTTTCAATGCTATGGGCATGTTTTCCTCGGACCATATCTTACAGATAAGCAAGTGCATGTTTCACACCAAATCATCTTAACCAGTTAGTCCGTTTACGCTAACAGCTTTATTAAGCGATATTATTGCTTTAAATTTGTTTTGGTAAAAGGGACGAAATTCTCTGTCGTTTTATCCTGGGTAAATGATTCCTTCAACTTGGCATCGGTAGTTTCATCATCATATATGTAGTCTGCAGAAGTAGTCTTTTTATATTGTCTTATACTAGTTGTTCATCTTCATCTTTGCAGGTTTCTATTGTTCTTTTATAACCATGGTGAGTTAGATTTATTTCCTGATAAGACTTTCGATTGTCATTCTATAATTCCATTCATGCATCTCATAACATCTCTACATTTCCTTGTGCTCCTTCTTTTTCGTTCAGAGAATCCAGTGCTTTTCCCTTCTTTTCTGCTGGTAGAGTTCACAAACAGCTCTCGTCCTTCGATGTAGTGGCGCTTTATATGCTTCTTGTTTGGCTGAATATAGCTTGAGTAGATTTATCGTCAAACTAGAGAAGCAGCTTCTCGCTGACAATATTGGTGTTCTTTGGTTTGGTTTGTGGATGAGTGTGCTAAAAGGATACGTTGTCGTCAATAATTCAAGCGGTTTTCTGCAACTTTTCGACATCGAAAGTCTTTCTTGACTCCTTTGTGTCTGTGATATCCATATTCGTACTCCAGGTGCAACAAGGTAATGATCCGTCCATCCACATTGCTGAAGGAATGTTTAAAGTGTATCCGAATACGAACTCTAAAAAATCAGAACGTGTTGCTCAACTTTTCATTAATGTGATTTGATTCTGAGCAGTTTCTGAGGATTAAGTGAGTCTCAAGCATGAAACAGATGGTCTGTAGATACGACAGGTTTTCTGAGTATCACCAGCCTGCCTGATTAGCCCTTTTTAAGGACTTTGGATAGTTTCACTGACTGTCTCATTGTGTGTTTCTAAAAGGCAGCCTTCGGGCTTTAATACAACCAGTTATATTCTTTTTGCTTTGTTACTTCAAAGTAGTCTTAAGAGATTTGTTTCCTTATATCAAGTCAGCTCAAAAGAATTGATGAGGACACTGCTTAGGTTCTACTCTTTGTTTTGTTCTGAGTTTAGGGGAAGCATTGGCGGACTTGCCTAACCATTTGCTTAAGCGGTTTCGAATGGTAATGTGCGGACAACATGTCAGAGACCTTGCATCAGATTCCGAACTTAATGTATCTATGGTACTTCTATCTGAACTGCCATCTATAAAGCTGTGCCCTTCAAAATACATAAATAACTATATGGTAAAATGGTTGTGAAAACTGGGACCCCCCCTTCATCTTTGCAGATACGTGAAATGACTCTCACTTATTCACAAGATTTAGGTTAAACTATCTTGTTCTTGCAAAAGACTTCGTCACATGTACATCAGTCTGCAGCATGGTCAGCCTATAGAGTGCAGTATTTTAAAGGACAAAATCATGATCTTTGACAAATCATGTTTGTTTTGTACAAACATTATTAAGGTGCGCGTTAAATGTTTTATCCACATCGACGAATTGTCAATGGATACAGATACTGCTATTGATACCCAGATGGTGTCAAATTTTAAGTTAAGTTTATTCCGAATGTACCAACTGCTGTTGTTCAGTGCAAAGTCATCAGAGGCCATTTACATAATTTATGCTCAATTCACATCGATGGAAGGACGCAAGTTATGTCATAACTAACGTTCGTCATGTTCGGCAATCAGGAATCACCATAAATTTATTGACAGGAAATTGATGTGTTGTAATAATTATGGTGAACAATGTAATTAGCTTATCGTAGTAATGTGGTTTCGAGATGAAAGTTTAATTATTAATGTGTTAACGGATTGCGGCAAAATGGCTCTTCAACTTTAACTAGAAAATAAATGGGCTCATTAGTTTTAGATAAACTCTATTTGTATCTAAAAACTAAAATTGGAATGAGGTTGTGCATATAAAACTCACGTATTCGAAGGTGAGTAAAGGTATACATAGATAATTGCCAATAAATCACAATTACAATTTGTAAGGACGGCCATGATCAAATTATTACAATTTTGGCATGAGATTACAATTAAATATGTACAATGAGTTGGCCACTTAATTATTTTTGTTGGATACAGTGTTTCTATAATATTGAGAGCATTGTGTGAGACATAAAGACCAGGATTCTATGGTACTTAAATGCAGAATGTCTGAAGCGTCATCGCAAAATCATCAATCAACGTGAACAATGAAATTTGTACTAATTAAAATACACCAAAAACTATGGTTTTATGCTCATAATTCGACCTAAGGGAAGTTATACTTGAGCGAATAGGCTTCAGTATTGCAAAGAAAATACAGGTAAACACAGTTAAGATAGAGCATTGGATAGACTCATGGCTACGAACTACATTATTTTATAACTGGTATACGTCTTAGCAACAAGGACGATCTCGGCTCAAACATTTGACAAATTGTATCATAGCAACGGCTTTTAAACAGAGAATCTTTTAATTTAGCATTATTGTTGGTTTATTGATCTGAAGGCATTTACTTTTCGCAGAATTTCATGCAGTATGCTTGAGTTGTGTCAAAACCCGTAGATAACATTCAATAAGGTTAATACATAATGACAGCTTTCGACGACGAGGTTCACTTAAGTATGTGAGTATTTTTTAAACCTTATATGGAACCTAAAGGGGACAGGTATAGATTTGATAACCCTAAGACTTTTCCATATCCGCATAATGAATTTGTATTAGGTACCAGTTTAAAGTTACACTGACATGGGTCATAATAGTTGATGACGACTGGTTCACATAATATGGCACCAGGAATTTTTTTTAGTTGATTCAGTAGATTTTCTTTCAATATGACTTTCCGAGCAAAGCTGAAGTTAAACTTCCTTTGGAAAAGTATGTTATGTGTTCGATTTTTTTTCCTGCTATTCTCCAAATAGTAATAGTAATAGTAATAGTAATAATAGTCCTACAAATAAAATCATCTGTATTCGGTTGTTTTGTGTAGCCTTGAAGCCACGTCAGAAGCAGCATTTCTAATGGCTTCTTGCTCAAGATGACTGCTGCTCCTCAATTAAAGCTGGTGCGGGATTTTGATAAAATCTGAGTCAAACACCGTTGATAAAAGTAATTTGCTAGTCTTTTATGACGTTAGTCGCACCTTTCCGAGCAGAAACTGTTAATTGGTTCAAAAATTTGATCTATTGGGCTCATAGAGTGATGTAAAGAATCAAAACCATGCTAATCGTTCAAGAAAGGCTGAGAATATTGAATCTCTAGCTTAAGGTGTTGTCAAAAATTCAAATTTGTTGAATCCACGTCGCAATACTCTAGTGAATTTTGAATTAAGACTTTGAACATAAACCCTATAAGGTTCAATCAACGCAAGCTGGACATCAGGAGTGTAGTAAATATGCCTCTGGGTCTTGAAAATTCATGAAATTGATTAAGAACTTAATAAAATTCCTTTTGAAAAATTTACACGTTTCCACATTTCCTTCATTAATAAACAAAATTGCTGCAAATTCGGCTTAGAAAATGGAATGGGCCAGGTAAACGATTTATGATGGTACCCATCAAGGCTCGACAACATCAGCCTGATATGAGCTTACAAAAGCTTTTTAATGAGTACCTGGATTGAAAGATAGGTAGCGTTACTGAGCCAAATTAAACTTTTAACTTTAACTTTTTTTAGCCCTCCTGTCAAAATTTGGTGACAATCCGACATTTCGTTTTGTGTTGACACCCATTTTAAGACATCGTAGTAGTATTTCTTGCGACCATGGAAAAAGAGCATGTCGCTCCGTGATCCGATTCTTGTTTTTGAGTAGCAAAACCTGCGGGGAAATCAAGCCGATTCTCGCTGGTGTGTATGGGATCTATCTTATCTTTCCGTACAACCATTCACAATTGGTTCGCAGAGTTTCGCTGTGACTCTACGTCGGTTTTTCATAGCCTGCTACCAGGTCCAAAAACGGTTGGCGGACCGCGGAGTGAAAATTCGCGAGTTAGCTGAGATAGCAGGCATCTCAACTTGACGCCTGAGCCATATCCTTCACGAGGTTTTGTTGGAAAGGTGATGGCCATCGTTTTTTTAGGACGCGCGGGATGTGATCCACGTTGACTATTTGAAGAAGGGAAAAACAATCACAGGAGCATAATACATAGATTAATTGGGCCGATTTGAAAAAAAAACGACCACATTTGGCGAAGAAAAAAGTTCTCTTCCACCAGGACAACGGCTCACACCTCCGCAATCGCCACAGCTAAGTTGGTCGAATTGCACTACGATTTGCTGCCCTATCCTCCGTATTCTCTGGATTTGGCGATTTCTTTTTTTTCTAAAATCTTAAAAGAACTATAAATCGTTGAGGTACTATTCTAGTGCTACGCATCACCTAAGGTGAGGTCTGTCTCTACTGCGTTGACCTTCCGGGATAAATTTGAAGACCCTGCAGGCCGGAGCATTGGTGTCCATTCCCTCCATCTCAGCCAACAGATGCGCAGTTTTTTGACGATAATGCTGTACAACCTTGTCGTTCGTCGTTGAATCTTCTTCTCCAAAGTCTTTTAACGCAAACGAGACTGAATATTTTTTGAAAGATACCATATTTCTCTCAAAGAAACTAAGTATATCTCCATCCGCTTTCGGTAGAACTCATGCTTCAGCGCCGCAAAGTAGGACTAGTAGATGATCAAGATCCTACAATGAGTCTCACTACTCAATTGATTTTTTAGCCCAAAGAAACATAGACTAGTAGGAGTGCTTCTTCGTTTTGTTTCTGCTGAAATGTTGTTGGCAGAATTTAAATCAGAGGCAATGCAGACTAGGTCGCTTACTACTTCGAATTTATTGATTTATATTGTGACCTTGTTGAGAGTATGTAGTTTCCCTTGTTTACAGCTAAACTCATATTGGAAGCTTCTTTTTCAATATAAGCGAACGCACCGCTGACAGCCCGCTGTGTTCTCCCAACCATGTCGATATAATCAGCGCGCCGCGCATACCTTTGAAAGATTGTACCTCCAGTGTTCGCTTGTGAGTTCTGCGCAATTTTTTCAAGTATGATGTTAAAGACATCAACGTCTCGGTTAGGTGGATGCCGAGTTTGATAGACTAACGAGCGTTCTCTTTCGTCATTTTGTACAGACGGACGAGCTTCGCAGGGATGTCACAACTAGATATGACTCTACATAGCTCTTCTCTATTAATGCTGTCATAAGCGGACTTAAAGTTGATGAAAAGGTGGAGTATATTAACTTGGGTCTCTTAAATTTTTTCAAGGATTTGCCGGAGTGTGAAGATAAGTTCGAATGTGAACTTTCCTGGTCCGAAACTGCACTGATATGGGCAAACAGAGTGTCGACGAAGGGTTTAAGACGTTCACACAATTCGGTACATAAGATCTTGTATACGATATTGCAAAGAATCATGCACCTATTCTCCACACACACTATTGAATCAATTCCAATTCTGCAGGAAAAGTTTCCTGGCCGAGTTATATCTTTAAATGGCAATCAGTGAATGTTCCATTCAACTGGAGCACTCAAAACCAACATTCCTGTAGTCGTCAAGAAATATAGTTTCAAATGTGCAAAAGTATGGTAAACAGTTTTATCAAAGAAGCCGGGATGTGCGGAACAATCGATTCTTTTTTTTTTAATTTTTAATACCAAACTTTCATTGACGCGACAGCATGCTGTTATACCTATTATTCGTCATGTATGTCATTTTATGAACAAAGAAACTAGCTTACCAACTACGGGCGCTTCACGATTAGGAATAGATAAGAAATGAAAATCTTTTTCAAGACCAGAAGTTGCTGCTTTTGGATGTTGATGTCCCTTAAATTTGAACACAGACTTTCTGGGAAATAGTCGACCAACGAAACCACTAGCCCACGCAAGCTATCGTCCATTGTTGTTTCGGCATAGTTTGTTGACTGTTTAAGTCACTGAGATGATATCGATGACCGGCGACATTTGGGGACTGTTTTAGCCACGAACTTCCATAACATTATTTATCCTCCCCCATGACGTGGAGACTCAACTTTAATTTTTGATCTATCGAGAAGAGTTAAGGAAAGTAAGCGTGCTGCGATATTTGTACTGTTACACCGTAATGTGTTAATTCTTAAATTTATATCATTCCTTTGGATAATTTTGTTCCAATTTACTGTTTCCATAAAGATCCACATGTGAGGGCATCGATTCTGAATATTTTTCAATATAACTAATTCTTTCATAGTTTCGATAAAGTAGAAGGATCTTGCAGTTTATCTCTGGCGTATTTAGCTCTTCTTTTGCTGTTGGAAACGAAATTACTGTAAATTGTTTAATCAATCACACGTAAGACGTATTCACATGCTTAGTTGACTTTTCCCAAAAACTACAATCATGACGTTGATACCCGCAAGTTACTTGAACCGATTGGCAGCAGTACTGGTGGTAGAGTTTTCTTATCTTTTTTCGTTCTTATTGGTTCCACCAACCAAAAGCATACACATATGTACGTACGAGTCTTTGCGGATGTGTGTAAAGTGATTGCGAGTATGAAACCCGAATTGAAATTCAAAGGACAACACAATTTGTGTAAGCCATGCAGAAAATGTCGGGCTTGAGTTTATGCGGCTCACTGAGTCGGTATTGCTATTTTCTCAACCTGAAATTCCAACCAACCGACGACCAGTCAATTGAAAAAAAAAAAAAAAAAACGAAAAAATAAAAAACAATATGTATAAAAGAGAGTAAAGGTATCGACTAGAAACATAGAAGTTCTCATGTCTTTGCGTTTGTGACATCGATTAAACCAATTCAATTCCAAAGGAACTTTGACACAGACGGAGTTCGATGGTTTTTTTTCTTCTCCCCTATCGATTCTTTTTACTGTAGGGTAAATTTTCGATGTCACAACGTTGGAAACAGATAGAAAATATAAATTGAAATGCCATGTTTGGTACATACACAACGGCTCCAAGTGTAGCGACATCAGTTCCTTGCACCAGATCAGAAACCTTTTGCTATAACCAAATAAGTCTTCATAACGACGGTCACGTGTTGCACTTTGAAATTAACCTTGTCAATATATTGAACGTCAAATGGCTATGGTCACTATATGCCCTGGTAGTCTTTTTTAATCAATCGAAAAGCAAGTTCACAGACATCACAAGCCTTTTCCTTGAAAAGACTCTTTTTGGAGTATCGTGAAGTTCTGTACATAGAAAAGGGCTGGGAACAAGACGAGACTAACAAAAAAATGTCACGTAAGTCTATTGCAGACAATTACAATCAATAATGAAAGTATGCTCTAAGTTCCATGTATCAGTGTCCTTCATAAATATGTAGATGCCGTTTTTACTAAGTTAAAAAATATTTTTAATGCCGGTGCGATTTCAAGGAGAAGCGTGCTTCATAACTAAGTATTTATAGAAATCGATAACAACACCAGAAACAAGCACACTTCTCGCTAAACGCGGATTCCAGAGCTGTAATAGAAGAGAAAGCATGACAGAATTGATATTATTAAATCAAATGTTGTTATACAATAGCACCAACACTATAAATGCCGATAAGTTGTCTTCAACCAAATTGATAAAGAAAAAAAAAAAAAAAATACTGTATCGAGGTTCTCGTCTACGAAGTTGACGAGCGGTGGTGTCCGCTCAAAGTTACCTAGTCGTTCTAAGTAATTTACTTACTCAGATGGCACTAAAGTCTTAGGTGCAACTGGGCCTCAACTAATAGGCCTCATAAATTAGATTGGACTCTGTTATTTGACGACCCCTTCCACTTGTGCACGCTCACTAAGTCGACGTCTTGCTCTACTGCGTTGTCATAAGAATTGGAATCGAAGATTCTTCATTTCATGTTCTAGGCATCTTAGGTAACTGGTGTGTACTTTTCTGACCAGATCGATATCACTGGAAAGAATCGTCGTATTTACTACTCCAAATCTTATTAAATCTCTCGGAGAATTTTGCGTTCTTCGTTTGATCCCTGATGGAATGTTATAAGCTGATTTAATAGCGAAGCCGCGTCATTCACTACCTCAAAGATATAGCTTTCTGTTTTGACGTTCTTTCCAATTCGTCGATCTTGTGCGTTTGGAATAATACGTACGAACGCTCCAGAAACAGCTCGCTGAGTTCTGTCAATTATTTAAATGTCATCAGTTTCATATATTATTGAAAAATTTTTAAGACAGCGTATCAACTTCAAAGCTCTCGCAGTGATTGTTTTCCGCCTTTACTGAGCAGCGAGCATTTTCTATCAATCATCTCCATTTTCAGCATAATTTGAAGAGTTTAGCAGGGATTCCAAGGCTAGATATTGCTCTGCATATCTCGTCTCTATAAATATTGTCATTTGGTCGATTGTGGACTTACTTGGCCTTAAATTGCACTGATAGAGGACTATCAATCAGATGGCAGATTGGATCCTATTTGCGATGAGGAACTCTATAATTGGCGCAGTTAAAAGGATCTCATTTTCTATTAATCGGGCAAATGTTTTCTGCCGTCAAAATCTTGAAAATGAGTTGAGCATTCTCTCTATCAGGTCATCCCCCACTGCCTTAAATAGCTTGACAGGTAGGTTATTCGACCCTCATCGGATATTGACAACCTCATTTTATTTTGCTCGGCTGGATCTCTTGACTTTTGCAGTCCATGTTGAAAAGCTCGGTTTGTCTGAGAGCGAAATTTAGGATGTCCTCATGGTTTAACAGTTTGCATGCTCATATCGTTAGTACCTTCTGCGGCTCTACTACTATGTTTCCTTGTTCATCTTTACATGAATCTGTTCGGGTCTTGTTGCCTTGACACTTTGGTTTGGTTAAATTTTTGAACATTGTTCCTGGACCAGCAGCTCCTTATTTCCTCGATCGTGAAATTTCTTTTTTCTCCGGAGAAGCCGATATTGCTCCCTCATTTCGTTCTTTAATGTAGTAGTGCTGCTTCAGAGGCGAATTTTTTCCTATATTTGCTCTCCTCAATTTTTAACCCAATCATGGGTTCCAAGGAGGTGGAATTGAAGCACGGAAAATGTTATGCGGTTGAGAGATGCGCGATCGGCAAAAAACTCTGCCAGTTTGTTTCGAATGCAGCATTTCTTACTTTTTTAAAGTGGCGCTACAACCTGGGGTAGTTCTAGGTCTCAGCGAATTAGCCAGCTTTAGTAAGATGTCTACGAAATCATACGCTAAGTTGATTGACGTCTCCTACTACTTGCGTGCGCCACCTTAGTGGTGGTCTTCCTCTAGTACGCTGTCCCTTGGGAACGCGGATGGATTCGAAGATCTTTCGAACCTGAGTATTGATGTTCATCAGCGCTAAATGAGCCAGCACTTCAGTCGTTGGATCTTCACTTTTGGGCTAAGTCGATGTCACTGTGCAGCACCTACATTTCGTAGTTGTATTTTCTTCTCCACTCATAGTCTATGCAGATGGGACCGAAAGTCACTTTTTTGATAAGGTCCATACCTCTGCGCCATAGAGTAGGAGTGGGACTATTGAGGTCTTATATAAGGATACTTTTGTTGTTCGAGAGTCAATTGCCAGTGAATTGCCTTATTTGCCCAAAGAAGCAGCGATTGTCAAGAGTTATTCTTCCTTTGATCGCGGCGCTAGTGTTGTTGTCTGAATTAATAGCGAAGCCTAGGTAGACAAAGTCAATACATACTATGTATCAAAGTTATATCTGTCGAGGGAAACGTTTTGTTCTAGATGTCGGTGTTGGGTGTCCTTTCTTGTTGACAGCATATACTTGGTCTTGCCCTCATTGACAGTTAAACCCATATTCGAGAGCTTCCACTACCAACACGGCGTATACGAGTAGTTGGACGGACTTTTAAAAGATTTCGCCTCTTTCGTTGAGGCGTGAGTTTTGCATTGTCCTTTTAAAAAAGATGTTGCAGACATCGCATGGGAGCGCATCGCCCTGTCTAAATCATTTTTTTGACAACAAAGATCGCTGTGAGTACTTTACTGACTTTGATAAAGAAGCGTGTATTGTCCATCGTCATCCTGCACTAACGAACGATTTTGGTAGGGATGCCAAAGTTAGACATTGTTCTCGATTGCAGCCATTCAACATTAAATCGCGTCACAGCATTACCTCATTTTTATGGCATCTGTGACATCTATAGATGGGGTACTATCTATATTGTATCTCCTCAAATTGGTGCGGCATTTGCAGTGAAAAAGTGATTCAGTCTTATTTTTTGGAGGACGCTGACGGTACCACCGTAAACGCTAAAAAGAGTTTTTAACGAGATTTTTTACTGCAACGATGGAGATTTTAAATCACCAATTTCCAAGCCGGGTGATCTCTCGTTTTGGAGATTTGAACTGGCCCACCAGATCGCCAAATCTGACGGCGCCAGACTTCTTTTTCGAGCTTTTTGAAATCTTTCGTTTACCACAACAAACCATAAACCCTGCAAGTCTTGAAAACCAACAATAAGAACAAAAAGAAATCACCAATTTGGAGCCAGATGTTTTGCGAGACAAGGTGGCCATGTGACCAGTATCATTTTTTCAACTTAATGTCATCAATTTTACACTTTTATATAAACTTTTCGTGTAAACAGAGCCAAATTTTTTTTCATTTCTAACAAAATAGTAGTCAATTTACATTATCATATTAATTTTGTCGCACCTCAATGTCGGCACTAGTATATTGCACTTGATGCTGGTATCTAGATTTTAGGGGACTCGATCAGTCTTTTGCCACTCTACGCCAAATTTGGCTGTCAGGATTTGTTTTTAAACTGTGCAGCCAAAGAAGATTTTTTTTTCTGATTTGGCGTTGAAATCAACAATTATGATCCTAACGTTCTGCTTGAGATATTGCCCATACCCTCTTTGCCAAGGAAATCTGGGAATCTGAAGGAGTAACTACATATCAAGCTTATGTTGGTGAATTTTTCCCTGATGCCTTTACTTGCCTTGGTTTTAGGCGTCTTACTTATTGCTTTCTCTGATGGAATTTTTATATTTGGTAGGGCTCACCATAGTAAATGTCATAAATTTTTTCTTCTGTCATTCTATCGACTTCTTGGATGGCAGTGTTTACGCTTTATAGTAGTCTATGGTCTCTTTTCATTGCTGATTTTCATATGGACTCTCAAGCGTCTCCTTAATCTGTGTTTTGTAGCGGCTTTTACGCACAAAGAATTTAATGAAGGAAAAAATCCAGCACAACTTTTTCGTGTTCTAATAACTGAAAAGTTTTTCTTCGAGATTTGTATCCTTGCGAATATTCTTTCTTAGCTTCTGTATTAATACTTTTTTCCACTTTTTTTTCTTCTAGATTTTAAATAAGATTCTAAACAGGTAAGCGCCTTTCGTACAGATTGATTAAAGCTCATTATAAGCATATTCTCGACCCGAAACTAACAATTTGGTATATGGTGGTGTGGTAAAGCGAATCGTAGAAACCTGCGTAGAACAGCTTCTACCCAGAGGTCTTGAATTATATATTGTAGTAGGGTGATCAAATTGGCTTGCATGTTTAAGAAGAGGCCTAACAAAAGTTATGTAAAAAAATTTGGTAACATAAGAATTTTTAAACACCTTAAACCAGCGCTTGATGAAGCCCAGAGTAGAGTTAGGTATTTCTTTTATCATTTCATCTGTGTGAGAACGGAATTTGAGTTTCAGATCGCAGATAACTTCTAAATCACGCAACTCATTCACAAAGGGAATATGCAGATTGAAGATCAGAAAGCAACAAGGTGGAGTAGGAGGACACTAACAGGTGTATGTTATAGTCTGATAGCTCAAGGAAAATCTTTTGGCACAAGTACAAAATCTGTCCAATGACAAAACCTCTTTCCTTAGGCTTGCAATAAGACTCTAGTAACGTTAGAGCAATTCTTCGGCGAAAGGTAAGTAGACGCATATTACCGAAACTTTGCTTTTGTATCGAGAAGATACGATATGAGCGGATTGTACCACTTTTTTCTTCTAATAGATGTTCGGTTTAACGATATATTTTGATCAGCGCGGTCCACCCCACCCATAATTTTGTTTTAATGGCTTATAAGGCTGGGTTGCTCTACCAATTTCAATTTCTTTTCGACACTCGAAAAACGTTTTACGAATTTCATTGGGTAAACTCTTTCTGAGTTTGAGGCCATGATAACCAAATTGTTGTCGTTCCATTTACAAATCAAAATTTCTTTTTCTTCGCAGATCGAATAATCATACGATCGCCTTTGTTTTTTCTTCAACACTTTGTCATCTCAAGGGGACAGTTTTTTATTCGGTTGTTCCGTATTTTTCCTGGGAAAAAATGTGGATAACAACTGAGTAAGTGTTACAACAATCTCCTTTTACCTGTTGCATTGATGTGTCTTTCTTTCAGCTCTGACAGCAGATCCAGCGATGTAAAAAATTGTCGAAGTAGTCATGGTAAGATATTTGCAAACCACTATTCTGCAACACATCGCAAAAAGTTAGCAACACTAGCGCTGAGACCCATGTCGTTGTTATTTGGACATGTATCTGCTCCTTGGTACGCAGCAAGCCCTAAGGCATATCCGGACGCTGTAGCTCCAATCCACACTTTATATCCCTAAGTCAATTCTAACATTCTAACATTAAAGTGTTCAAAATACAAGAGGTTGATTCATCGTGAGTTTTGACTTATAATGTAAAAAAAAAACATAAATTTGAAAGTGAACTTAAAATTTTTATTATCGGTTAAGAGAACAATTCATGGCATTTATTTTTTAAAAAAGATGTCATGTAAATGTTCTCCACGACTACGTCTGAGGTGGCCCACTCGGAAAGTCCAATTTTGAGCGACTCGTAATGTTGGCTTCTCTAAAACGTCAATCGTAGCTGGATTATTCCAGAAGACCACACGCTGTGTAGATCGTAGTACTGTCGTGTTGAAACCAGAGCTCACCGAAGCCATGTGCTTGAATTTCAGGAAGCACATAGTTCGTAACATGGCGTAACAGTCCCGACCATTGACAGTAACATTCTGATTTGCCTCATTTTTGAAGAAATATGGACCAATGATTCCACCAGCCCATAAACCACACCATACTGTTGTTTTAATGGATGTAATGGTAGCTCTTGGTACTCTTCACGTTACTCATCAGCCCAACTACGGCCATTTTGTTTATTAATGTATCCATTGAGCCAGAAATGGGCTTCATCACTGAACAAAATTTCACGATAAAACACCAGATTTTCATTGAGTTTTTTCAGAGCCCATTTACTGAAAATATGACGGAAATTCAAGTTGCCTGGCTTCAATTCTTGCACATATTGAATTTTGTTCGTTTTTCGGCCTAGATCCTCTCGTAAAATACGCCAAGTTGTCGAATACGCCAAGCCAAGCTGCTAAGAACGACGAAGAATCGATTTGTCACGGTCTTCGCGTACACTTTTAGCTACAACTGCTATAGTCTCTTCACTACGTGCTGGATGTGGTCTAACTGGTCGAGTATCATATACTAATGTAAACTGGGACTCAAATTTGCGAATGGTATTGGCAGTAGTGGTTTCAGTAGGTCAATTATGCGCACCGTAAGTTCTTCTAATCGCACGAAAAAAAATTTTCACAGAACGCTGATATTCGTAATACAGCTGAACAATTTGAAGACGCTGTTGTGGTAATTTGATAACTTGCCAAATAATACTAAACAAAAATGGTAAAGCAGTTTGATAGGAGTGTTGCGTTATCTGTCGAAAAAGCCTATTGAATATCAAACCTCACGATGAATCACCCCTTATTTGTAACGTATTTGTTAAAACTATGTCAAAATCACCTTCTTGATGACATCGTTTTATCAGTTCACTTTACTTCACTCAAAAACACTAAATGCAAATATAACCCGTGAAATATTGCTACATTATTTTGTTCGTAACTAGGCAACATATTCAAAGGAATTGAATAAACCTCAGATATTAAATTCAGATAATTGAATGTTGGAAGCATATAGGTCTAGACTCGAGGCGAGACTGTATAGCTAAAAGTACATTATGCCCATGTCTAATTGCTAATGAAGACATTAAAAATTTGCGCAGATCGTTATAATTAGGATACGTCCCTGCAGAATGGAAACCAGATAGAGATAGAGATACAGATACATATAGATGCAGATAGAGTCCTGCTTGTCATGTAGATGAACGATATATAAACAAACATTATCATATAATCTGCGGTATTTTAATCTAGAGAGATGGCCGGTATGTCTTCCGCCTCTGAATCTGTAACGTGCTTGTTTAATTTTGCCTTTAAGGGAGGTATGGGGTCTATAAAAGAAGGTGGTGAGATATTAGCATTTTTTTTGATATCATTTGTCCGTAAAATTTACCAGCAATGAGTATTCTATTCTACAGTTTCGCTTGGTATACCACCTGTTTTTCTGTTTGTTTAAATGAATATAGGGTATGATGTCAAATCTCAAAGAAATGACTTTACTCTCTGTATTTGGTCTTGATTTTGATTGACATGTATCCTCACTGTATTTTCAAATTCAATGTTGCATTTCCTTTGTACACGCATGCTAGATTCTAGTTTTACCTACAAAAAAAGAAATCAGACTCTCAGACAGACAGCCTACATGATGCTCTGAAATTCAACTACAATACATAAGAATTGGTGATCTTCCAACTCCAGTTAAATTCTTTCTCCCATGTGCTCGATTGTATACGTGTAGATATGAGAACTGACGACCAAAGATACAAAAATTGGAAAAGGAAACTCTGTGAAAAATTTCTTAAATGCAAGGATTTAACCATCCGTGCATTAAGCTATCATCTCCCTTCCTGTATCTTTGGCTTCTGTTGTGCTGTTTACTGAAATGGAAATGTATCCTAATGGTACATGTGTTTTGTATAGGGTATAACAGGTGCTTGAGAATTTTCAACGAAATAGGTGAACAGAATTTTTCGGTATACGAAAATAGGAGTGAGTTACCATGAATGGGATGTTTGTGCCTAAAACGGGTGCTTTTCACTCGATCGAATTGGAATTTGAGCGAAATAAAAGGATTGCTTCACTTCGTTTTTTTGTATTCTTTTTTCTTTATAAAGGATTAAACGTTTTCTTCATTGAGAAGAGACATATTTGAAAAAAAAAACCTGATATCGATTATATATCCAAGTTTTTTCGACAAGGTGTTGGTTAAGATTAAAAATTAAGTAGGTATCTTATGTTAGCTATGTACTTATATAATATTACTAACTTACTTTTACTTATACAACTTCCAACGCGTTCAGTTTCTGAATATGTGTCTTAGCTTTCCCCACCTCTTCGTTGGGAGGACGTGACGTGCTCTTTCTACGCTTTGTGTACTGAAACAGCGGGTTACATTTCATATCACGACAGGGAATGGCTATGTCCCTCTTTTGAAAAGTATATTCAGTCAGCTTTGAGTTGTAATGTCTACCATATATGAATCTACACTATTCTGTTTTGGAGTTCCGAACTGGGAAAGTGGTTTGACCCAAAATTCCGTAAGATATTTCATTAAAAAAACGTTGTAGAATCAATGGAATAGCAAGCAGATAAGCGCGGAGGTTGTTATCTACTTCCAAAATCGATTAACTAAAGGCAAATGGAGCTCGACACTACACATACTATTCGTGATGAACTTCATGTTGAACTTCAATTTCCCAGCCCCAATGATGCTATTGTCACTTCTTTTTAAAGTTTCGTTAAACTATGATTAGGAATATCGTAAAATATCGGTAACGGATACTCTGTAAGAAGCAGATGAGAAATATTCCCGTCTTCTCCTGGGTTAGAGTTCATCTGTTGTACAGAAGCGTCTTAAGCTTTCACTGGAAAATTGTCTTAAGCCCTGACTACCTGTCACCTCTTGGGTGATTCTGTAGATGGTTCTGTTGCCACATCTATTTGCAGTAGCCTCTACATCTGCAGACGAGACATTGGTGTAGTTGCATTTGTCGCAGAATATACAAATATTGTACTTTTTCTATCTTCTAATGACATGAAAGCATTCCTCCTTATTTCTGGGTTGGCTGCAAAACGAACCCTAAAAACTTTTTATTATTCGACCAGCCTTAAGGTATTCTCAGATAGCCATACTCTCGGTCTTTCTTTTCACCTTTTGATAATCGCTCTTGTTCTGAAAATAATAAAGAAAAGTAGAAAATAAAACAGTAATCCAAAGTTTTTAAAGGTTGAAAAGCTTATTATCTCATTTGTGGGGGACAAATAGGGTGTTTAGTCTATCAGTGTTGTACGTGGCATACTTGTAATGTTCCGAAGCCTTTTAATAAAGATGTTCATGGTTTCAGAGTGGCTATCATAAACCGATGGTCAAACGCCATCCTTGTGTTTCCAACACGTCTATTTGAGATATAACACATGGGCCGTTTCTAAGAGAGGACACCATTTGAATTAAATCCATACCTAATGTTAGTACCTACCTTCAACAGATACGTGTATAAATTTGACAGCTGTCGGATGATTAGTTCTCGAGATATAGCGCTGTGAGTGATGCAACTTTTGTTATTGTGAAAAAATGGATTCAAAGCAATTTCGTGTGTTGATTTATCATTGCTTTTTGATGGGAAAAAATGCAAAGAAATGGCTTGATAAGTGTCGAACGAACCATTCGCAAGTAGATTGAAAAATTTAAAAATGGTCATACAAGCACCGAAGATGATGCACGCATTGGACGTCTAAAAGAGGCTGTTTCAGATGAAAACATCCAAAAAGTCCACAAAATGATTACGAATGACCGTAAAGTGAAGTTGATCGAGATAGCTGAGGCTCTGAAGATATCAAAAGAGCGTGTTGAATATATCATACACGAATATTTGGACATGCGAAAGCTCTGTTCAAAGTGGGTGCCGCGTTTGCTCATAGTCGACAAAAAACAACAACGTGTTGATGATTCAGAGGAGTGTTTAAAGCTGTTCAACCGCAATAAAGCCGAATTTTTGCGTCTCAACAGTCGGATGGCAAGGTTATGGCATCCGTATTTTGGGATACACATGGAATAATTTTCATCGACTATCTCCAAAAGGGGCAGACTATCCACTGCGACTATTACATTGTGTTGTTGGAGCGTTTGAAGGACGAAATCGTAGAAAAACGGCTGCATTTGAAGAAAAAGAAAGTGCTGTTTTCTCAAGACAATGCACGATGAAAACGATGGCAAAATTGAATGAACTCGGCTACGAATTGCTTCCCCACCCACCGTATTCTCCAGATTTGGTCCCCAGCGACTATTTCCTTTTCGCAGACCTCAAAAGAATGCTTGCCGGAAAGAGATTTATGACCGATGACGAAGTAATCGCTGAAACAGAGGCCTATTTTGAGGCTACACCGAAATCGTACTACAAAACTGGTATCGAAAGATTGAAAAATCGTTTCAATCAGTCCTCGAAGGCAACTATGTTGACAAATAAAGTTGAATTTTGTGTTTAACTATAAAACGGCGCTGACTTTTCAGCCCATGTGTTAAATGACTCAACTTCAAAATTGGTCGATTATCTCTAGAAGATCGTTCTGGTCTTCCCTAATCCAGTCAGATGACATGTAGACCTTAGGTCAGATATGTTGTTTACTGTGGCAAAAGTGCAATGGCTGTTTTAAGAAAAGAGTCGTAACTAGGTAGTTAGTTAGGATCATGGGTTTACTTAGAGCCATTATTGATTTTCAATTAGATTGCATTTTTTGTTATTTCAACTCTCTTTGGCAATAAGGCCAATAGATTGCGACAAAATCCAAGTTTAAGGGGAGCTCCTTGGTGGTGTCAATACCCTGAAGTACGAAGGGCGGGATAAGTAATCTTAATAAGCCAATGTCGCATTCATCACCACAGCAAGGTTACTAGCACTTGGTCATAGGTTTTTATTAAAGACCAGGCTCTCTGAGTTGAGAGAGAGAAAGATTTAATGTCTTGACGTTGTCAAACTACCATTTGTTCCAAAGAATCCTAGTCTATACAATTTATTATCCAATCTCATTTTTCAAGCGGTCGTGGTTAAACTAACATAACACGATGCAAGATCAGACCTTTCACAGCCGCCTTCCGTAGGAAACCGAAGAACGCAAACTACTTTGCTGAAGATAGTACAAATAAATCTTCAACAAAGTAAAACGGCCAGTGCCAATCTCGTCTACCTTATGACGACATCGACATTGAAATCATCCATTAACCTTGGATAGCGCGAAACAAAAAAAAGATAGCTGAAATCACCCGAATTGGTCACCTACAATGCCGAATTAGGAAATTAAAGTAGAATTAGGGAATTTATAGTTGCAAAATCGAATCTCAAATTATCTCCATGCTTTAAAGCAACGAAAACTAGGCAGTAATCAGCTAAGGGCAGTCGAATATTTTTTTGTTTTTGCCTTATTTGCTTTAACATATGTATATCCCGTATGAATCGACTGACGGGCCTCCTCCAACAATACTAAGCACACTTATCATCAAAGTAGAGCAGGAAAGGTTCAATGTACAGAGTGACTGATTCGAACTGCAACTTTTTAAAATGCTATAATTTTTTTATTTTTTGATAAATTTTATTGCGTCAAAGCAAAAAATGTTGGAAAATACATTAATTTTCAAATTATATCAGTAGTTTTCAATATGTCCACCTTTGGCGCGAATAATGGCCTTGAGATGGCCGAAGAAATCATCACACGCTGCACGCAAGTGGCTCTGCGGTATTTTGGCCCATTCTCGGCAAAGTGCTTGTTTCAGGTGGTCCAAACTTTGGTATTTTTTAGTGCCGACCTTCGCCTTCAATTTTGCATCCGGAGAATTTGCAATCCATTGTGTCGAAGAAATGAAGTGTGGAACATTGTTTTTTAACCAATCTTGGTTGAGGCGCGCTTTGTGACACGGTGCCGAGTCTTGTTGAAATGTCCACGGTCTCCGACCAAAATGATTGTTTGTCTAAGGCTGTAATACTGTCTCTAACACAATTTCACGATCGCATTCATTTTGACGCCACGGTCCAGAAATACGAGCGGAGAGCGACCATCGGCGGTTATGGCGGCCCAAACCATCACCAGCAGTGCTGCTTGCTTTCTGGTGGCCGTCCGAAGGTGTAAATTTTCGAAGGACCTTTCTAGCAAGTAAACTCGGTCATTTTTTTGTTGACATATTGCTCTATAACAAATAGCGCATCATCGGAAATAACCCAATTCGGCAACTTACCACTTTCGTGCAAGCGTAGCAACTCCTTCGCTCTTTCGATTTTAACTTTTTTCTGTTGCGGTGTTGCATCCGTTCCAACGATATGTTGAGCTCACGAGACATTTTTCTTCCACTTCGACGCGGATTTCGCTCAATTCGAGCCTTCAATTTTCGAACCATTTCTGCCGATGTTGCTGTTTTCTAATGACCACCTCCATGGCGTTTTGCAACGCTGACAGTATCACGGTAACAAGCTATGGTTCGAGACACAAATGATTTATTCACGTTGAGGTGCTGGAGGGCTCTAACGATAGCTACTTGTGGTTTTCAGCCAAATATAAAGAAATCACACTATCACGTTTGAATTCCATCGCGGATAAAATTTTTTCAACACAACTGAGACGCAAATCGTTTAAAAGGCTTTTAAGTCATAAAATTATCTGTCATGTGTCAAAATTTGAGCTCACAGTAATTAACGGTTTGGAAATTATAGCACTCTGAAGTTGGTTGCGGTTCGAGTCAATCAGGGTGTAATTATGGAATTTGATGCAAGCTCCCATCGTATACAATGGGATACTCTCGCTGTGAGTTCCTATTCCAATGCCAATGCCAATCACTACATCATCAAATACTAAAGCTTTGGGACTTCTGTTGGAAGCCCACATTCTTCACTAGCCAATATGAAATCCCAGAAGGGATACTAGAAGTAAAGATAAACTGCTCGGTTATAGACTCATTCTCCGCTCACAAATCGCCTGAACCGGATAGAATCATAGCAATTATGCTTCAGAAAACAAAGCAGGTTGTGAGCTCTTTCCTAAAAAAATTATTTAGCAACAGCATCAAATATGGATATATGCTAAAATGCTGGAGGGAAGTTAAGGTAGTTTTTATTTCCAAGGCAGGTAAGCCTACCCAAACTCATCCGAAATACCTCAAACTTTGGGAAAACTATTGACACTCATATTCGTAGTAATCCCAGAAAATATAGCTTCAACCCAGACTTCTTTTAAAAAAGGTAAAGGTACGTAAATGGCCCTACATGAAGTTATCGGCGCGGTTGAAAAAGTCTTTACTTTACTTTACTTTTGAAGTAACCTTCAAAAATGTCAACATTTCCACTATAAGTAGAAACATAGGAAATACTAGAGTCTACTATATCCTGCATTAACGAACCTGATAACATGTATACTCCGCAAAAGAAACACCAATACAACACTAGATAGCACGGTATTGAGGGTCACTACCCCGAAGGGCACCTCACAATGAGGAGTGATCTTCTGTGGACGCTAGTTGTTAAATAAATACATAAATAAATATTTATAATATTGGTCATACTATATTTTTGTCACTAGATGGTGTTGGTGTCCATTTATCTGGAAATACTAATCTGATTGTGTCAAACGAACACGTGTTTGAAAGTGACATGTCAAGCTACTACATTTTTTGTGAAGACAGCTGTGTAATTTGTTATTCGTGTTAAAAGTTACGTAAACTGATTTGAATATGAGTGAAATATCTGAAGAAATACGCTATGAGATGCTTTTTTACTAAAAAAAAGGGAAAACGCTGTAAAAACATGCCGAAAATTTTGTGCATTTTACAGTGAGAATGCTGTGAGTGAACGCTGGACCCAGGAGTGGTTTGTTCGATTCCGTTCCGGAAATTTTGTTGTAAAAGATGCACCTCGCACTGGTCGGTCTATCACTGAAATTTTGCTACTGATGGAGCAAGATCGACACGAAGGCTTTCTGGAGATAGCAGAGGCACTAAACATCAACCGTATGACAACTTGGAATCATCTTAAACGAGCAGACTACTCAAAAAAGCTCGATGTTTGGGTGCCACATGAATTAACGCAAAGAAATTTAATTGACCGAATAACCATCAGTAAAACCCTTCCGAAACGTAGCGAAATGGAACTATTTTTGAAGCGAATTATTACGGGCGATGAAAAATGGATTAAATACTAGAGTATAGAACGCAAGCAATCATGGTCAAAGGCCGATGAACGACCACGTACATTTAGAAGGGAATTGCCGCCACACAGATCTTTGATGACCAGGAACAAATTGACGGAGATTGGTTGGGAAGTTTTGATGCATCCACCGTATAGCCCGGACCATGCACCCTCTGATTACAATTTGTTTCGGTCTTTGCAAAACTCTCTTAATGGTAGAATATTGGCCGACCGAAGAGCCGGTGAAAATCACTTGACCAAGTTTTTCGCTGTTAAAACACAGGAGTTGTACACCGATGGAACTGTTAAGCTACCCGGAAAATAGCAAAAGGTCATAGATAATAGTGACCAATATGAACTTGATTGAAATTGATTTTAAAAAAAGAAAATTTGTTTTCAAAAATGTACCAAAAAACCGAGGAGACTTTTTGTATGACCTGTTATATATATAGGGTGATTCATGTAAGGTTTGATCTATAATGTAAAATAAAATACATAAATTGGAAAGTAAATTTAAAATTTTTACTATCGGTTAAAAGACCAATTTATGGCATTTAGTTTTTAGAAATGACATTATGTAAATATTGGCCAAAACTACATCTGAGGTGGTCCATTTGTAAGGTCCAATTTTGGGCGACTCGTTCGAGCATAGCGACTGGTATCTCGCGGACAACACGAATAATGTTGGCTTTCAAAGTGCCAATCGTAGCTGGCTTATTCCTGAAGGCCTGAGATTTTATTTATCCTCAGAGAAAATAGTCCAAAGGTGTGATATCGCACGACCTAGGCGGCCAATTTACCTTAGCAAAACGTAAAATTAAGTGCTTACCAAAATGATTTCTCAACAAGTCCATTATTTCACACGCTGTATAGCTCATAGTGCCATCTTGTTAAAACCAGAGCTCACTAAGACCATGTGCTTGAATTTCAGGAACCACATAGTTCGTTAACATGCCGCGATAACGGTTACCATTGACGGTAACATTCTGATTTGCCTTATTTTTGAAGAAATATGGAACAATAATTCCACCAGCTCATAAACCACACCATACCGTTATTTTTAGTGGATGTAATGGTAGTTCTTGGTACTCTTCACGTCACCCATCAGCCCAAATACGGCAATTTTGTTTATTAACGTATCCATTGAGCCAGAAATGGGCTTCATCACTGAACAAAATTTCACGATAAAACACCGGATTTTCATTGAGTTTTTCCAGAGCCCATTCACTGAAAATATGACGCAAGCTACAGCAGCTATAGTCTCTTCACTACGTGCTGGATGTGGTCTAACCGGTCAAGTATCATCCACTAATGTAAACTGGGGCTCAAATTTGCGAATGGTATTGGCAATAGTGGTTTCAGTAGGTCAATTATGCGTACCGAAAGTTCCTCGAATCGCAAGAAGAACATTTCTTACAGAACGTTGAACTTTGTAATAAGGCTGAACAATTTGAAGACGCAGTTGTGATGTGAGTCTTTTCATAATGATTTGCCAAATGATATTGGAGAAAAATTGTAAAGCAGTTTGATAGAAATCATGCGTAATCTGTCAGAAAAAGCCTATTGAAAATCAAACCTCACGATGAATCACTTAATATAATATAAATAAATATATAAAAGTCACTGCATATGCAGATAATGTAGTTCCTACTTCAAGTTACTCCCCATGATCAGTGATATTCTAAACTATGCCCTTAGAATTCATGAAGAGTGGGCCAAGCTTTGTGTGCTGTGGATCAACCTGGAAAAACGGATTTTGTTCAAAGGATAGTGCCACAATTTGACCTTCCAACAATGCTAAATACCTCGAAGAATATGTAAAGACAGCAACGATTATCTCCTATACTTACAGCCATATAAGTGAGAAGAAATGACTACCTAACCCCAAGGCTAACCCACGGCTATCGTCAGACCCATCTAAACATACGCCAACTTAGTATAGCGCAAATCCACATATGAAACTAGCAGTCTTAGGCTAACGACAGCAGTACAGAGGATTTCATGCATTGGCATGACTAATACCTTTAGAACGACGCCAACGGCAGAACCAGTAATATAAATACTTAGTCTCATACCCCTAGATCTACAATCGTATATGCAAGAATCGGCAGCAAAAAGCGCTCTTAGATTGAGTCAGATTAATAGATGGAAACCACTTCCGAGGATCACACCTCAATCCTAACATATGAACTGAGCTTATGCTTCAATATAGACTACATACATATATGTATAATACCCCACCACGATTTTTAAACACCATTCGGCTGCATTTTACCAACTTTAGTGAGATGGAACGTGACCCAAATAGTAGAAGACTCATTATCCAATTTGAGATAGGACCCGGCAGCAGGATCTTCTTCAATTAATTGAACTAACGAGGCTGACGACGCCTACCGGACTACAGCAGTGTCTTCCATGCTGAGATATTATCTGGAGCAGAAACAGCCAAACTTACGGAAATAAAAGATGTCACTATATTTATTGACAGCCATTCTGCTACTAGGGCCGTCGGGAAATCAAACCGAGGTTTGTGCAGCTCTATCCCGAAGAGCTTAAGGCTCTTTGCTATGCTATGTCCCTGGCCACAAGAGAGTGTAAGATATTGGGCATGTAAAGGAGCTAGCTCTAAAAGGATCCTTCCTAGAAACGAAACTCTCCGATCAAAATATCAAACCTCCACTTTGCACTCTGAAAAAGCAAGTGGTGCGATTGATAAAAATAAAAGCCGATGAAAGGAAACCTTTTAAGCTGAGAAACCTCAAGAAAACTTTGGCCCAAACTCGGCAAATCACTTACAAGTAATATGTCCCAGCCTCTGTAATTTGAGGCAAATAACTTAAGGAAATTATTGCATGTCTTGACTTCTCAGAATTATTTGCTGTTTCATTTACATCTCTTTTCAGATTCGCGAAGATAACAAGA
Organism: Volucella inanis; assembly: GCA_907269105.1. NCBI lineage: Eukaryota > Metazoa > Arthropoda > Insecta > Diptera > Syrphidae > Volucella > Volucella inanis. The sequence continues at coordinate 207,030,285 of OU026153.1, forward strand.
TGGTTTAGACCCGCTCAAAAACCCGGGTCAAAATAACAACCAATGCGAGACGAAACGCGGAAACCAGAACAAGGACCCGAAATCAAAGCCCCAACAGCTTCTAATTCCTCCACCCGATCATCACAATGGGTCTCCACAGACTTAACTGTGATAAGGTGTATAATAGACTCGGCTCCAGACCCTGCAGTGGCGTTAATAAACTGCTCTACTGTTATGAACAATAGAGAGATGTGTTGGTCGAAGAGATGTCAACATTGTTAAAAGATCCCCAATATCAAAGAAAAGCAAATGAGGTATACTCCTTGAGAAATAAGTTTGATAAACGTTATTAGAGGTGAAAATCCGTCTGTGGGTGACGCTTTTACTTAATCTGAAATTGATCTGAAGAGGAACAATGGAAAACTGATCGGTCTAAGAGAGCATGTAAAAGTTTTGAAAACATCGTTTAGCTCATTAACCCATTAGATTCAAGAAGTATATGTCCTATAAACTGATAGGTTGACGAACATACCTTGCTCATGTTTTTGATCTGTTAAGTGACATTTTGAAAACCTCACTCGGACATCAAAGACATTAACCAACTGACTACCAAATAAGTATGCCATATACTCTACAGCAATATGTATCAGCTTAGTATCCACTTGATATTCATATCCAGGGCTGCGCTCCTAAAGTCATTTTTTGTTTAAAAAGCAGTGATCTTTGGTACAGCACGCACTTAAGCTCTTATGACCTTATGCGTTGATTGTCTTATGGCTTTATACAATGACAGTAGAACTCCTGTGGCGGAAAAAATATGAAATCTACTTTCCTTGTGCCAATAATGGTTTTGGCAAGCATCTGAGTCAGGAAAGGAATGTAGTCGGGTTTTAACAAATGGTTACAAGATCAATTTAGGATGCAGTGCTGGTATTTTACGGGAGGATGACAATGTCAAAATTCACTCCTTCTTCTCGTTACGAAGACTTGGGTCTGTTTTAGAAACGGAGATATACGCAATATTAATGGCAACGACCTATATTGTGAAGACTTGCTGAAGGGGGCGAAGCGACAGGCAAGTTGCGTTTACTATCCTACGACTTCCAAGCTAAACGCAATCGGAAGGGTGAGCACAAATGCAGATAGAATGACTCTCCAGGTTACACTGCAAACTAAACGAATACTTCCCGATGTCTTTTAGAGATCAACGGTCTTGCTGCTATCTCTCAGTGGTAAGGACTGCTTGTTGCTTACTGACTTCGTGACGGGACATGCATTTTTTTCTAGACACATAAATGTGCTGGACATAAGTGATACAAAATCCTGCGATGCTTGCTGTCAAAGAATTGATAATACCGCGGAGCACTACCTCTGTGAATGCCTGCTTACGTTTGGATCAGACTGAAGGTATTCGCCGTTTACATGGGGGTGGTGGTACTGTAGGCACCTAACCACAGAAGCGCTTACTCGTCTGAAGGACTGAGAAATTAGATTAGAGGGGTACTACAAGGAGATCAAGATACAAGATCCTTAGCAAGTTGGATAGATAGCTGTTAACAAATGCAGTCCGTATAGTAGACGCAATTAGACATCAGTCCCTCTCTATTCCAATGTCAACTCCGTTTTATACGGAATTGTCGCATAATGGTACTATAAGCGATCTATTTTGAAGTACGTTGTCGATCGGTTGAGACCTAATTAATCTTGTGATTTGTGGGCCTCCTATAACCAGGCGATTGACTTTCCAATAGTCAGAAAACCTTTCACCATTTTTTGTGGTCTGTACGCTGTATTGTTATTTGACTTCTATCTGCAGTAATCGTTAAGTTGGTGGTTGCCATCAGTATGCAGCTGCAAAAGACATCCTTGCAGGCAGAGCGTAGTATTGGATAATGGTTATAATTGTGATCTTGCCCTTGAGCTTCACCGGCAATATCCTGTCTGAATACACCTTAGAAAAACGTTATTTCGAAGTAAGTTGATCAGCTTTGGAGTATTATATACAAGGTAGCAGACGACTGGAAATATCAGAACATTCTGAATTCATCCAAAGTCACTACGATTTTGGTATCCGTAATTGTGTATGTGATGACAACAGAAATCACCAAAGACTATAACCAGGTCATTAAGATGTCATAAGCAGCAGAAAACATTTCAAAAAGTTGTTTTGAGGGTCCACTTCACTCTCTCTCGTTCGGTTGTGAAAGAAAGAACAAAAAAAAAAAAAAAAACAATTAATGCGATTACGCATGCCATTATTACTCCTGCAGAATCCTTTACCACAATGCTCCTCTTGTTTTAATTTAATTAACCACAAGTGGACATTTGTGGCGTTCAATTTAGATGATCTCGTATTAATTTCGTTTTCTTTTTCCTGCTTCTCCTTGTCGACTTGGTTCAATCCTTATCATCTCTGACGTTGTGGTACACATAGCAAATGTTTGATTCAACTTTTTGGACGGTTAACACCACTGAGCGATAACTATTATGTACTTTTTAACAAAACTCCCTGGCATGTGGCACTTCGTGTCATAGAGAGGACACAAAGAGAAATTGGAAGCGGAGCAGAAAAAAATATCAAGTGGGAAAAGTTCTTTCCTTTTGCCCTTAAGGATCATCATTACCTTGTTTAAAAAGTTTTTTTTTTTTTTATTTCATTTTTTGCTTCTTTTTTTTGGTTTTGAATCCTTAACCGAAAAACCAGGGCCAGGAGAGTATTTGATAGGTAAACATCCTTGCAAAATGGCCATCTGTTACTAATAAAAGTTTTCTCATTAGAATGTATCAGCCAAAAAACCGCAACAAAGGTGAATGAAAATTTTTTTTTTTTTTTCGCAGAGCAAATTATAAACAAGAAAAGAGCGAAAAAATTAGAAAGGATTCTCCAAGTAGCTGTAAGTGTATCTGTGGCTCGGTTTTTTGCGCTCTCTCAATTTATTTTATTGTATTTACAGAATTATACATATTAAAAGATAAATCGCAGAATTTGCGTTTACGAGTGCTGTTCCAAAAGAAAGAACTTCGAAGTAACGATTTTTCGGTTTGTAATGAAATTCCCAAAAGTTTTAGGACAGCGACAATACTATGTTACATCATTTTGACCCTGAAATTTTTCAACTTTTTTCCTCGTCCGAATTTGGGGAAGAGTATGATGAGGTGAGTTAGTTAAAAATTAGATAAGCAATAATCGTTACAAAAATTCATTGCTTATAAGGAAATGAATGAAATAAACGAAAGTTTAATAGCCCACACCAGAGGAATAGGATTAGGTCAAGTGTAGACGAGATACGAGGATCTTATGCAATGATAGTAACTTACTTTAGTTTATTTTAAATGACGCTGCAGTTCGAGTTGGATCTATGTTTTTACGATCTCAAGCAGTTCCGATCTACCCATCGTTCAAGTTTTCTCCTCCCAGTTAAACATACATTGTTTGTATTGTATTCTGCCAATGATATTAGTACCATCAGCGTATGGAAGTATTGCACAAACTTTTTGAAAATTATGCCTCTATGTAGTGCTGCCTTATGTTTAAGAAGTCACGTGAGCGTATCACGTTGTCAATATGAGGACTTTTTCTACAGAGTGGTAGTGCCGTTAGCTCTACATGTCCTAATCGTCTAATGGAATTAAATCGCAGTTTTCTGACTAGATTCATATCGTTGCATACCTCGTATAATTCGTCGTTGAATCTTCTCCTACAAAGGAGGACTGGAATGAAGGTCCATGCTTCTGCGCTATAGAATAGGACTGGGATGATCAAGGTCTTATACTCGTATACATCCTTCTTAGTTTTTTCAAGATAGGGCCTTATAACTCATTTGCATTCCAAGCCCAAAGAAACAGCGATTGGCAAAATTGGTTTCACATTTTATTTGGCAGAATTTAAGTGAAGATAGACAAAGTCTCTTACACCTCAAAGTATAGCTGTCGACTGTGATATTCTGTTCATTTCGTTAATACTATGTGATTCCTCTTGTTGATAGCATCAGCATGGTTTTGCGGTCATAAAGCTATTTTGGCAGCTTCCATTTTAATATAAGCGAACGCATCGATGACAGTTCGCTGAGTTCTCCAAATTATGTCGATAATATCGGCGTACGCTTCAAGTTACACAGACTTTTGAGAGGTTTTCCTTGCTGTGATCGATTGTGAGCTCCTCACAATTCTTTCAAGTATGATATTTAAGAAGTCACATGACAGCGCGTCATCTTTTCTAAAACCTTTTTTAATTTCAAAGACCTTGAAGCGAGCATTCTCTACCGTCATTCTGCACAGACGGACGAGTTTGGGGAGGATTTCAAAACCAGGCAAGGCAAGAAAAGTTGGTGGTACTTCTTGGGTTTTTTTCCAGTCAGCCAGAAGATTTTGTCAATTCTGAACTTTCTTAGTCTAAAATTGCAATGATAAGAACCAATCAGGTTGTTGGTGAATGTTTTCAGACGTTCATAGAATATTGCAGATAAAATACTTTATCCGATGGTGAGGAGACTTATATAGTTGGCTTAGTTGAGGGGATCTCATTTTTTGTGGATCGGGCATACGGTGCTCAGATTCAATTCATCAGGCATACACTCCTGAGAAATAAGTATGTGCATGCTCTTCACAAATATATTTTCAGGAGCTTTGAATACTTCGGCCGGTAAGCGGTCAGGTCTAGCTGGTTTGTTGGATTTAAGCTTACATGTTTCCGGTCAGGTGGACGGAAGTTTAGCTATCATCAGTAAGTTGAACAGTCTATTCTGCCTAATGGCGCGATGTTTGGACTTTTCGTCATTATGCAGTCTGCAGAAAAAGTTTTCTCATATTCTCACCAAGAGCTCATGACCATCTATTGCTCTTCATTGCGGCGCCACTTTGCAGGCTTCTGGTTAAGCTACGTTATATCTTCTCACAGTAGTTCCTTGGCTGTACCAAGAAGGTAATCTGGGTCAATGTATTTGATGATCCGGAGATCGCCATGCCCCTTTGTGTATATTGAAATAAGGAAACGATGTGCGTGCTATAGTTATATTTCGTATTTCGGTGGAAGACCAATAAACTTAATTCAATTGCCAGACGTGGTGTCGTGTATGGTGTACTTAACGACTGTCCGAACAACCATTTCGTCCTTTTCTACTTTGGCGTTAAAATCGTACCAGGCGTACTATGGACATTACTCATATGTTCTGTCGAAGGGCTTGTAGAAACATACTTAGTTGGCGTCGTATGTTAGCGAATGCCTTGATGCAGATTCCTATAAGACGTAAGCTTACTTGTCGGATACTCAAGAAGTCTGCCGCATGTGTCAAGTTCGCATCCGAATAAGGACTGTTTCTTCTGTAATATATATACCACAGTTTTCCATCGTCCTTCCTCTGCTAATTGTTCGGCTGTACGTGGCTTATTAAGCGTTTGAACATTCCACGTGCAGATCCGAAGCCTTTTGTTCTTTAAACATTTGTATAGGACGTTAACAGAGAGTAGATTTTTATCAGAGGCCAACAGTTCATCACATATTTTAATCTCATCCGTATATGATTGTAACTCTATTACATCGTAAGCTAATAAAATGATATTTGCCGGCATACCCTTGTCATTTTGGTAAGGGTTTACTCATTCAGCTACCAGGGTCCAGGGTAACCACTTATCCAAGGTATAGTACAGTCAGCAGTTTCCTGATCAATTGCCACAAAGGTCTTCATGTCGAGATTTAGCTACAATGATATTTCGTCCCGTAGACATTCATTTCCCGATTGTGCTATCAGAGATTTTTAATGAGAAAGTAAAAAACGTTGTAATTAAAGTATTGGCAATTGCTAGCTACACATTTTTCCCATCTTTCAGGTAATTTATGGATTCCACGCCAATAAAACTGTTCGTCTTTTGAAGCAAATCAAAAGTTACCAAATTTTAGACTTCTTTGTAGGATTCGAAGTGCTGCGCGGAAGGAGCCAAGTCTGGTGAATATGGCGGATGGGGTAGCAGCTCCCAGCCAAGTGCTTTGGTTGTATCCTGAACCAGTTTTACTTTGTGTGCAGGTGCATTGTCATGAAGCAAAATTACCTTGCCGTGTCTTCTGGCTCATACTGGTCGTTTTTTGATCAATGCATGGTTCAAATTGATCATTTGTTGTCGGTAGCGATCTGTATTAACGGCTTCACCAGGTTTTAGGAGTTCGTGGTACACCACACCTTTCTGGTCCCACCAGACAGACAGCATTGTCTTTTTGCCGAATCGATCTGGTTTATCAGTCGAAGTTGATGGTTGTCCCAGATTAGCCCATGATTTTTTCCATTTTTCATCCGTTTTTCATCGCCAGTAACAATTCGATGCAAAACTGACACCCATTTTCCAGACTTTTGGATCTTTTCCATAGCTTTTAAACGGTTAGAAATTGTTTGTTGTGCAACATTTAACATTTCTGCCATTTGTTTCTGACTCAAAGTGCCATCTTCATCCAATATTGCTTGCAATTCGGCGTCTTCAAACTTTTTTGGTGGTCGTCCACGTTCTTCATTTCTCACATCAAAATCGTTATCTCTGAACTGTTAAAACCATCTTTTGCATGTTGCTTCTGATAGAGCATGATCACCATATGCCTCGACAAGTATTCGATGCAAGTATTCTGCAGCACTTTTCTTCAAATGAAAACAAAAAATCAATGCTTTCGGCAAGTCATCATTTTCTGGTACAAAATTCGACTTTTTTACCACGATGAAAAAATTAGATGTTGTTTGCTCAATGACTTGATGGATAGTAAATATGTTTGACAGGCGTCATAGGAACCAAAAAAATAAAAAATAAAGCCCGTTCACAATAAATATTCCCTATCGAGACTACTGTATCTTGACGCTCAATTCACACCAGTACTCGTACACCTGGTACAATGACTTTGACGTCATTTCTATCGCTAATTCTAATTCAAAAATTCCTTTGGTAGTATTGCTTAATTCATTTATAAGAGGATGATCGCCCATCGGTCTGTATCGAATTTATCAATATTTCGGGTTGCTTGAATTCATTTACTCATCTGTCGAAAGAAGCAGGACCTCTTAGCTACTTGATTGCATGTTGCCTGTTCAAGCTCATTGTCCATTTCTCGTGCTGCAGGATCATTATCGGAAATTGTTTTTTCGTCGGACAATATACATACACCCAATAAATGCTCAAATGTTTGTTTCTAAATGCAAACTGATGATGGGGTGCGTGAGTAATATCCTGTCAAAAATATCAACATACGATTCGGGTTGATTTGGAAAAACATACCCGTTCTCGTGACGATACTTGGAACCACATTTCGCAACTATTAAATAGCAGTGACGGTAACAATTCTACTCTTGATAGCTTAGATGTTAGACTGGTCCTGATCAAGTTCGGACATTTGCTCGTAAGTAGAGAGTAAGAAGATCCAAGTATGCTCAATGAATTAGATTTAATCGTGCTCTAAACAAGCTATATGTATGGTCTCATTTCAGCTTTATTCTAGACCTGGTAAATTTATCATCGACTAAATATTTACACAAGGTGGGCCGTAATGTATGACCCCATTTTCCTAGCTCCGGTAACTCCTCTAGCATAAACACCACATCAAGGAGTGACTTTGAATGGATATAATGACTTTTCCTGCATTACTTGCGAATTTTCAATGCCATAGAACCGCAAATTTCACGTTCTTCACGTATCTACATAACATTAGATGCAATTTGTAAAATCTATGGTACTTTTTCAGTTAATTCTGACAAACACCTGAAAACGACAGCTTGCTTTTGACTTAGGAATTTGTTAATCTTGGATCCAACATTTCAGTAAGGAATATCTTTACTCAACAGGCGTAAGTATAAAACCAAAAAAAGAAGTGCTTCCTAAACGGGCAAAAATAAGGATATACAGGGAGATCCTCGCATAATGTGGCGCAGTATAATCAAGGAAGAATCTCTAGCACGAAAAAGCCTTGATGGATCTTACATGCCTCGCAAGAAACCGAAAACGATAGCAGACTATCGTAGCTGATCCAAAACAGAACCAAGTATCTAAGCAGCAAGCAGCAACTATTAACTTGACACTCATTGGGCAATGTCGATGAAGTGTTAAAATCCAAATAATCAGGAATTTGTAGTTGATTCGATACTAACAATCATTTCTTCTTACCATTTCTAATAATTGGCCAGTGATAAAGCGGTCACAGAACCACTTTGTTAAGTAAATCTGAAACATATTTCAGGACTCCAGCAACTTGTACACATATTGCAAGCTAATCCGAACCCGATAAGTGGAATAACTTTAGAAATTTGAATGGATGGCTGAAAAACCTCTCAGTGTTTGATTTCAAGATAACTTAAAATTTTTCTCACAACCAAATGCATCATGATCTGTCAGAGGATACTCATGAAATGCTCACTCAATGTACTCGTATATACTCGTCGGTAGGTAGACATAAAACAAAGATGAGCTATAGTTGCCGGGAATGCTGGGTGTGAATTTCAAACGACTTATGCTTGGCATAACTTTGTCTTTCCTTTGTAATCATTCACATATCCTTGGGGACAATGCAAACCATGGCTGTGAATTTCTGTTATAGCTGTGTGCTATATGTGTTTTTTCTTGGTATCGTTGTAATTACAGTACGCTCCGCTTGACTTGCCAAGATAATGCTGTGACAGTTGATGTAATTTACCTTAAAGAACCAAAAGAGGATTGTGAGTTCTCGTATTGTGTCATGAAGTCTTGGCTTTTGCACCCACTATCTTCTTTTGACAATTTTAACGACCAAGCATAGTGCTCAGATGACAAATCACCCTAAATGTATATCTGGAGATATGTATTCATTCATATACTCGAACACTGCATTGTCAGGGCATTATGAATGACATAAATGAGGTGGTGCCACTGCTGAAACAATTGTGCTTTTAATGCTGCTAAAGGCTAATCCGACAAATGGAAGTCTTCAGCTAAATTTGCTACTTTGATAGGGTAAAATTTGTTGAGCTAAAGCATTGTGCTTTAAGTGCGAGAAGTAAGTGGAAAATAGGAAACCATCCCAACTCACATCTATAACATCAAACAATTCCTTTCTTATCCTCGACGTAGTGAAGGAAATATGACAAGTCCTTTGCTGTCATAGTCACGCCGCCAATATTAAGTCATTACAGGCATACCACGGCACTGATGGTGTTCCCATGTGATATTTGATGTGACAACAGATGAATTTCATTTTACAAATTTGCTTTCGCCTTTCATGTTGTCTTACTCCTGCCAAGTCTATGACCAGGCGATCATCCATTTTATTCAAGAAACTCTACAAGAAGTATTCGCTTCTCTTGACTGGGTGGAAAATGAATTTTAAAGCGAACTGTGTGAAAGTGGTTGATTCATTCATGGATGCACTGAAAGGAAGACAGTGTGGAGGTATCCCTGGGGATCTCCTGAATATCACATCTGACGAATGTAATGCATACAAAAGGAGCTCATTTGCATTCTACACTGCCGCCGCCGTATGGTAAGAATTGACTGTGAGTCGACTGGTTTGATTGTGCTCATTCATTAGAGGATATAACTACGAGTACACATTGAGCTTTGGAGTGGTAAGGAAGGCTGTACGCCATATATTTTATTTTGATATGGTTAAGGTTGACAGCTGGAATTAATACTTAACCAATATATGTATATACAAAATTTTAATATCAAACCCTTCGTACATTTAGACCCTAAGGGATACAAGGTCGTTCAACAGTTCAAATAATCAGTGAAAGACGTTATTAGAGGATGACAACGAAGGTAAGAGATTAGGCTTTCTAAACGTAGACCACATCGGTAATACTTAAGGAAAGTCTTTGCTAATGCAAAATCAAGACCGATTAGGAGATGGAAGGAGTATCATCTTCAAATTTGAACTGAGACAGAGGTAAGCAAACAAACTAAAATAACTTGTAAGAAACAAAAGAAGATCTTATTCCTCAGGAAAGATGAGACTATTGTTGTGATTAAAACTCCCAAAAGTAATCAAGCAACAGGAAGCTAGGCTCATCAAACTTCAGATAAATATCATGCAGTACTAAATGAACATCTTAGGAGTGAGCGAAAAAAGATGCTGGTATGCTGGTGAGTGTCCCTTTTCAGTTGGAGACACTGTATTAATCAAAGTGCCTGAGTTAGCAAGAAGTCTAAAGACTACATTAGTGGCATGAGAGAGACCCATTTCGTAGATCCCGTACGTTTCGTTGTAGCAGAAGCCTCGACTGAGAATAAGAAGAACAACGGTGAAAACTGTTTGTCTGAGACTAACATCATCATTGGGATGAAAGACTGCAGAGAAAAGAAACTAAGCGAAAACATTGCGATTAAACACTGTTTAGTGTCGAAATGACAATTCCGAGAATGAAAAAGTCATTGTTGTAACATTACAATGGACTTGCAACAAGATTATCTGCTTGTATTCTTCAGAGTTGCTCTTCTGAAGTACAAAACAGACGGAGAGCGGATAACATATTATGGTATCTCAAGTAAATCTTCGTACTATATTGGGTAGCATCAACACCCAGGTACAACATCGATTGAATTCAGAGATCAATCGGCACCAATAATTCAGGATCATATCAGCTTAGGAGCGGTTCTAAGCTCATAAGTGTAAACTAGAGCATAGTGTAAGCGACCAATGGAGATGTGTAAATCATGTTTTCGCAACCAGAGTTCGGAAATATGTCGATAGGATATAAAACTGCTAGATGGCGCTTCAAAACCTGATGATCACATTTTAAAGGCACACTTGACAAGAAGTACGAGCTGTGCTTTTTCATTGAAGAAGTTTCGACAAAGCCGTTTTTGACAAAATTTTTAACTTTGCTTAACAGCACGGCGTAAACAAGTCACTAGTTTTCTTAAACGCAGTGACCTCTAGACGTGATCGACGAGTTAATGGGCTTTCGGTCAATCCTTTTAAAACTGTAGTTGTTCTCTTTACGAGAAGGGGATTGCATTATGCAATCCCATGACAATGAACTTTATTATGAAGGCTGAGAAGTAGCTGTATCTGTAATGGCAATTAAGCTGCACTTAAGGCTTTGCTCAACCCTCCTACCATTTCCAAGCTCAGTCAGAAAGATGAATTCGTGAACTTTATTTGGGTCCCAGATTACAATAGGGTCCTAGGAAATGGTATTGCCGATGATTTTGCTTGTCCAAGATCAAAGAAGGATTTCCTAGGATTTGAATTTAGGTGAGGATTACTTGCGTTCTGGGCTTGGGCTACAATTGATTTATGGCTTTTATCTGAATATAACTGCAGCTGGAATTATGGATGCCGTCGGTTTTTTCTTTAGGAGACGCTTACTGCTGTCACAACGAGGCATAATAAACTTTCTAAATAACTATGAACTCGTAAGTGTACTACGCATATGTGACACAACATCCTAAACCGCTTGCTGTGAGTGTGATTAATACGTCGTGGATTGCTCTCCCTGTGAGTGTCCAGCCTACGCACCCGTCCGGCTGTATGTATTCGTTTTTCGTTGAGTGCTCGACAAAACAAATAAAGAACAAATCACATGGCTGTCAACAAACACCAATAAATAAATAAATGAATGGACGTATTTCACTTAAAGTAAGAATTGGAGTGCCCCAGCAATAAGGAGGTTTAAACTTGTTTTACCTATGATAAAAGGAAAAAAGTCCATTTACTCAGTTTTTTGTAACAACAATTGTTTTCTTCGTTTGTATTTTGGAGTCATTACTTTAAATAATTATTTTGTAGGAAATGTCGAAAGACAAGACGGTTTAACTTAAAAATGCGTATAAAATGAAAAAAATTGAATCCTCCATCAGTACACTAATAAATAGTGCAACCACTATCAATACGCAAAACCTAACAACAAATGTCGACAGCGTGGGATTCATTAACGATGTTTGCTGATTGCTTCATCGGACACTTATTGCTTTTTGTGCCCTAGTCTACTACACTTGAGGCAATTAATTTCACCGTCCTTAGGCGATCCATTTTCACATTTGAATCTAGGTTAATGAGCATGGTCACCAATTCTAATAGACATAGTTACAGCCACACTTCTATATACTATATTACCTGTTGTCTTGGTTCATTTTCACTGGATGATTTTTACTTTGAGTGCCTCATTTGTAGGTAGATGGTCTGTGCATTCAATCGCACATCGAAGATTTTCATACGTAGAAGGAAAATTGTTAAGAAGCATAATGGTCATTAACTCCAGTACTCCAGAACTTACATACTATCCAATTTCAGCATATAGTCCTTGACATCACCACCGTAGTCTATTTTCTGTAGCACTTAATACTATCGTCGTTAATGTCACTGCAGATTTGTTTCAATTCCGATGGCTGAATATAACACCAAATTGCCCTTAAACTTTCTGTTATTTCTCCGCTATTTGCCAAGAGCATCGGCGGCATCTTGAATCAAAACAAGTCCATCCGTACCTACACAGTTGACAAACCACGTATTGTACAATAGTTATTCTAAAATAAGAGGTTGAGAGGTTGAGAATTGAGACGAGATAATGAACTCGACAGGGTACTATTAGAAATTAAAGTTATGTCACTACAAACGTACCTGGTCTCAGTTTTAAATGAAATATCATACTTTGTTAAATAAACGAAAGAATTAACGAAAAGGTTAATATCTTTTATCGGCGGTTAGAAGTTAAACCGGAAAAAGGAACAACGTACAATACAGATGTGAGTAGGTTGCTTATTACTTACCAAAAATTGTGCACACTATGACCCAACACACAATGAGAAGGTTTAAACAGCACTGGCGATAGTCCATACTTTCGTGGGCTTTGAGAGCGTTAAGCAATATTTTCGAAGCATCTTTGGCAACGCTATCCACATGCTCGAAGAATGGTTAGCTGTTCGCTCAATTAAAAGGAGCAATTTAACTTCATAACAGAATTATTCAATCAAAAATCTGCCTCGTCACTAGGAATGTTTTTTCGGTGTTGATCCGGATTTTATTCCATCTTCACTTCACTTCGAAAGTTTGACTTACAGAATAGTCATTTGCCTTTATTTCTTGTCTATAAATCGATAATATCATACAATTTAGTCAACGTAATACACGGGCCGTTTCTAAGAGAGGTCACCACTTGAATTAAATCCATACCATTTTCAGTTAGTACCAACCTTCAAAAGATACGTGTATAAATTTGACAGCTGTCGGATGATCAGTTCTCGAGATATAGCGCTGTGAGTGATGCAACTTTTGTTATTGTGAAAAAAATGGATTCAAAGCAATTTCGTGTGTTGATTTATCTTTGCTTTTTGATGGGAAAAAATGCAAAGAAATGGAAATGGACGTCCAAAAGAGGCTGTTTCAGGTGAAAACATCCAAAAAGTCCACAAAATGATTACGAATGACCGTAAAGTGAAGTTGATCGAGATAGCCGAGGCTCTGAAGATATCAAAAGAGCGTGTTGAATACATCATACACGAATATTTGGACATGCGAAAGCTCTGTTCAAAGTGGGTACCGCGTTTGCTCCCAGTCGACCAAAAACAACAGCGTGTTGATGATTCAAAGGCTGTTTAAGGCTGTTCAACCGCAATAAAGCCAAATTTTTGCGTCGGTATGTGACAATGGATGAAACTAGTCTCCGTCACTTTACACCGGAGTCAAGTCGGCAGTCAGCTGAGTGGCGAGCAGGCGACGAACCTCGTCCAAAACAACCAAAAACTCAACAGTCAGCTGGCAAGGTTATGGCATCCGTATTTTGGGATACACATGGAATAATTTTCATCGACTATTTCCAAAAGGGGCAGACTATCAACAGCGACTATTACATTGCGTTGCGTTGTTGGAGCGTTTGAAGGAAAATCGTAGAAAAACATCCGCATTTGAAGAAAAAGAAAGTGCTGTTTCATCAAGACAATGCATCGTGTCACAAGTCGATGAAAACGATGGCAAAATTGAATGAATTTCAATTTCCTAACTATTTCCTGTTCGCAGACCTCAAATGAATGCTCGCTGGAAAGAGATTTAAGACCGATGAAGAAGTAGTCGCCGAAACAGAGGCCTATTTTGAGGCTAAACCGAAATCGTATTACAAAATTGGTAACGAAAGATTGAAAAATCGTTTCAATCAGTGTATCGCCCTCGAAGGCAACTATATTGACAAATAAAGTTGAATTTTGCAAAAATTTTGTGTTTTACTATAAAACGGACTTTTCAGCCCATATGTTAAAGATGTGAGTTAGAGAATATTTAACGTTATATTCAAATGATACGACTACAGTAGGTTTAAGTATTTTTTTTTTTTTTTTTTTTTTGGAAGAACATTATCATTGAAAAATGGATGAATTAAATCTCATTCAGCCTACTGTCTTTAAATAAGAAATATTTCATAGGTAGGATACATTAATTAAGTGGATATATTCCTCTACTTATAGGATTTGAAATCTGCCAAACAATTGGCATTCGTTTTTAATCAAAAAACACATTCCGTTTGAAACTGATGAATTAATTATTACTTTTTCCTTCACTTAATGTCATAGGTGTAAGTCTTGAAGAACAGAAAATCTTTAAATCCAAATAATTTGAACACAACCAGTTCATAGATACTTAATCTAAAAAGTTTTCCCTAAGATGAAAATGAAATTTGCACACAACGAAAATAAGATGCCACATCAAATTAATTACAAAGTTTTGGTACTTTTTGTTACTTTTTATTTTTGCCGTTATCCGTTATATTGTAAATGAGATTATTACGGAGCTGCTACAAAATGAATACATAAAAAATTTAAGAATCAAAGAATCCAAAGTTTTTTTTTTTTTTTTTTTTGCGTATTTACATTTTTATTTTGCCTTGAGGCCATTTCTTTTTTCAAGGTTTGTCGACGCCGAAAAAAGGTACGAGACGTACATAATTTTCTTCATTATTCATTGGTTGCTGCGTTTGGATGGTGGAGTCTAGGATTTTTTTTTTTTTCATTTCAAAGCATTTTTTTTATCCTGCCGCTATTGCTTCTGGAAATGGTGTCAAGTTTTAAGAGTTCAAGCAATAATTTTGTATATTAGCGAATTTTTTCAAAAGGCAGTTAAGTTAAAGACTAGATATATAATTTAAACTTAAGACCCGAAGGCCAGACCGGTTAAGCAAAATGGGAAAAAGTCCACCACATTCCCTTTCATCATTCCAATAAGCTGAAGGGCAATAGGATATTCAGTATAGTGCAAAACAAGGGCATCAATTTTTGGAAATGGTATGCTTAGTTCACCTCTTTTTTTAAATTTATTTCTTAAACTAAACAGAATTATATAAATTTAATAGTAAAATAATTAGTGACAATTAATATTTGGAAATAAAAATAGTTTTGAAAGTGACTTCAAAAAGACGATTTCTTTGATTCAAAAATAGGTGGAGCAGCCAATATGATATTGATATATGATAATCTTATAACTTAAGGAAAAAACATTCATTAAATTATGCAATACAGGCAAAAAAAGATAATTAATCAAGAAAAACGCTTGTTTATTCGGTTTGAGAACAAAAAACAGAAATTAGAAGGTAATTTATTGATTTTCTAATGACGGGAAAGAGGTAAGGAACTGTACACCGGTGAAAAAGGAGATTTTGAAGGACATTGTCAAGCAATATATCAATATCGTGGACTGCAAGGTTAACAACCAATCGATAATTGTTAAGAAGTTGGAGGCGTGGAAAGAAATCTGCGAGGAGTTTAAGTCGTACGGAATGAATTTTTCGTTACAGAAGATAAAAGCACAATGGGGACGGATGTAAAATAATGCCCGCTCACATATTTCTACCTTCCGAAGGGAGCAATGCGCAACTGGTGGTGGAAATGATTCCAAAGAACCTGATGAGCTTGACTTCGCGATTCAGAAACTGATTCCAGACGAATTTTACAGATGATTTAGCCGAAGACAAAAATGAAGCCCTAGTGAGAAAGTGCTGCAAAAGAGGATTGAACAAATTCAGTTGGAAATACAACGCGAAAATGAACTGTTCAACATAAAAAAAAAAAAAAAATGAAGAAAAGAGCAATTTTTTAATTCAAGAAATTGAATTGAATTCGGTTTCACAACATGAGCGTTACTTTCTTTATTTCAATTTCTTTGCTTACTCACTAAGACTTAATTTTTGCCTTTTATTATGTTTTGTTTTATTTGTTTTTAAAAGATATATTTATTGAACCAATTACTAACTTAGTACTGTTGTATTGGGTCTATAACTTCGTGCGGTTTGCTAAGAGATGGCGTAACTTGTATTATTCCATTGGAACATGCTTTGGAAAGCTACTGTCATTGTACGTCATTTCAGTATATGTCATTCATTTGGAGCGTAAACAGCGGTATCTCAACTCAAATATGTCGAACTTGCCTGAAAAAGTGTTTTTGCGGGGAGTTCTTCTTCATTACTGTAATATGAAGAAAACTGCTGTCGAAAGTCATCGTATTTTGGTGGAAGTTTATGGTGAACATGCGCTAGATGAGCATGTGATTTTGGCTTGGAAGACGATGAACGTCCTGGGCAGCCAAAAAAGTTTGAAGATGAGGAACTGGAAGCATTACTCTATAAAGATTGTTGCCAAACACAAGAAGAGCTGCAGAATCTTTGGGTGTCACTCAAGCAGCCATTTCAAAACGTTTAAAAGCAGCTGGATGTATTCAAAAGCAAGGAAATTGGGTTCGACATGAACTCAAGCCGAGAGACGTCAAAAGGCGGTTTTGCATGCTGCTGGAACTCCACAAAAGGAAGTCATTTTTGCATCGGATTGTTGCTGGGCATGAAAAATGGATCCATTACGACAAAAAATCATATGTGAAACCCGGTTAACCAGCCAAATCAACGGCAAAGCCGAATATCCATGGCGCAAAGGTAATGCTCTGTATTTGGTGGGATCAGATGGGTGTGCTGTATTATGAGCTGCTAAAACCGGGTGAAACCATCAATCGACAACGCTACCAAACACAATTAATCCGTTTGAAGAGAGCAGTAGCCGAAAAACTCCCGAAATATGCGACCAGACACGAGACAATAATTTTCCATCATGACAACGCTCGGCCCCACATTGCTATTCCTGTTAAGAACTATTTGGAAAACAGTGGATGGGAATCCTTACCCCACCTTGCCCCTTTTGACTACCATTTGTTCCGGTCGATGCAGAGCGCCCTCACTGAAATACGGTTCACATCAGAGCAGAATATCAAAAATTGACTTGATAAATTCTTGGCTGGAAAGCCGGTGCAGTTCTTTTGGGATGGGATCCACAAATTGCCAGAAAGATGGGAAAAAGTCATAGCTTCAGATGGGCAATACTTTGAGTAATACTATTGTACATGTTTTTCTTAAATAAATGTTCAAATTGTGAAAAAAAACCGCACCGTATAAGTTATATACCCAATACAAGTTTATGTAAAATTTTATAAAATGAACTATGTTAATAATGTAAATATTTTAAATACGAACTATAATTAAATATATGAACTGTGACAAAATGAATAAAGCAACTACATGTACTTCAATTGGAAGTGAAAAATAATATTTCTGTTTCAAAAGTAGCTTGAAATAAAATTATTTCCAAATTGTCTCCCCGCGTTCAAATTCGTCTTTTTCATTTCAATACATTTATTAAATGGTTTTTACATTAAGATATGATCTTTTACAGTACTAAGTAATATACATCAGTTATAATTCAAAATACTTAACTCTAATAACAATGTTTATCTTAATCTAAGTGTGAGATAGGATAGAAGCAAGGCTTAAAGAATGAATAAAGAAAGGGAGTGGATAATGAGGGAAAGAATTTAAATTGGTAAGTTGATAGTTGGATTTGAAATATTCTTCAATTGAGAGGGCAACCAGTTCCAAAGGTTTATAGTATGGATAAAAAATAAACGTGACGAGTTAAGGTTATTGTAGCGATAGGGAATGAGGTTGATGGTTCTTGAGGAGCGAGTAAAATTGAGTCTGTTAAACAAGTAAGACGGACTTTGAGTTAAAATACAACAATTTTGTGCAAAAACATACAATTCCTAGCGTTGATATATTGTTTCAAACTACAACTAAGCAAACTCAGAAATATGGTCATATCTACGTATGCCATAGATATAACGCACAGCGTCGTTGAAGGCGACTTGCAGTTTTAGCTTGGATGAATAGTCAAGACAGCAATAGACCACCTCAGCATATGTTATGAGGGGTAGAACTAGAGACTGTATCAGCTTTCGTCTTGTTTCCTGAGGGGTAAAATAAGCACTGATCCATAATTTGCGAAGACATCCGTAGATACGACCCACGACCACATTTGTGTTATTTTAACCAGACAAATTTCGGTTGATAATTAAGTCTAGACTAATGACAGAGTCCACAGTTTTAATTTTGTTATTATAAAGGTAAACATCGGGAAGGAGGCAAGGTTCGAAATTATTTTTTGAAATGGGAATTATTTGAGATTTTGATAGATTAAGAAGCATCCCATTAGCTACAGACCAGGTTGCAATATGTTTTAAGTCTTCGTTGATGAGAAGAACAAGTTCATTGAGGTTTCGCTAAATGTAGTTGGACATCGTCAGTATAAAGGTGTACTGAAGTATGTTTACAGACTGTTGGAAGAGTATCGGACCTAATATTGAACTCCCTGCTTTATTTTTTTCAACAGTGAAAAACGTTCCCCAAAACTAATCCTTTGTGATCTGCCAGAGAGAAAACTACTGATCAATTTTACTGCTCTTTCTCTGAAATCAAAGTGATTTTTAAGCTTCCGACACAGAACTTTATGATTAACTTTGTCAAATGCCTTATAAAAGTCTAGCAACGAAACATACTCCTGCCTTAATTCTTCAAAAAGGTTCACCATAGCTGTAGCACAACTGTGGTTAGCTCTAAAACCAGATTGCTCTCTATAGCTTCATGGTCTTTATTTGAACTAGCTTCGGAATCTGAAAAAAGTAAATAATATGAGTTGGTCACTGGTAAGTATATATTATTCTCTTTACTTACAGATATTACATGAATCTTCTATGATGGGACAATTTCTTAGCTTTGCGATGTTCCATAACACTGCAAGGGCTAACATCAAAAGTTCTGAAAGTTTGTTCAACGACACCCCTTTCTAATATGTGATGGCGCTGATAACGTTGCTTTGCAGGGTTAAGCTCCAATCCTATTCGGAAAGGAGTCATTACTTAATTTGTTTGCTTATAGCCACCATCTCCAAGTATGGCTCCCCATGCGGTTTAGCTGTTGCAGTCTCATTTTAATTGATGGTGCGTTGAATATCCTTGAATCGTGAGCACTTCCTCTCCAGCGTGCAACGATATCTAGGATATTACTGTCCGCATCAACAATAATCTGAACCTTAAGTGAGTAGAATCCCTTCCTTCATCGATATCGGGATCCAACCTTATCTCCGGCGTTCTTTATCTTAACATGCGTGCAGTCTATGGCATCCAAGCATTGCGGAAATCTAAATTTATCAAAAAATGTCCTCTTGGTCTGCCTAATTTCTTCTGGCGTTTCAGGAAAATGGACGAAAGGGAAGTTTAGCGGCTAATGCACTTACGACCTTTTTTATTACAGTGCTTACTGTTGACTTACGCCATGTATGTCCGCTAAGGATTTATTGTTTAATTTAAAAATTTCCGGAGTTAATGTAATTCGATTACTTACCCGTATCTAGTTGATAACTGCCTTTGGCTAGATGGCGTAAAGTTATCAGTAACATGATGTGAGTTGGAACAGGGCAACCTTGGGTGCATTTTGGTCTGATCTCACTCAAAATCAAGTCGTAAATAAACATAACAATGTCTTTATTAAATCTGTAAAAGAAAAAATGTTATTTTTGAGCACTTTCGTTTGTAACTTCTGTTGAATTGATTAGTACATTCTTACCTATAATTTCTTTTGAACTCCGCATCTGTGTATTGTTCAAATGGATTAAATATATTTGTATACACTTTTCTTTTTCTAATTTGCTCCACATTCCTTAAAATATTAAAATCACGAAAAATACGTTCGTCTGACATTTTTTTTCCCAAAATGTCATTTTTCTGGAACTGTCACTTTAGATTGGACTTAGATAGCGGTGGGTCGAATCTCAATTTTTATTAAGATAAAGTCGACTTTAGTGAAAATTGCCTATTATTCCTACGAGTTTAAAGTTAAAGCCGGCTCTAAATTTTGTTATTTCTAAGGGCCATAAATTTGAAAGTGAAATTAAATTTTTTATCATCGGTCAAAAGAACAAATCATGGCATTTACCTTTTGAAAGTGATATAATGTAAATGTTGGCCACGACAACATCGAGCATGGCCACTGGTATCTCGCAGATAGCATAAGCAATGTTGGCTTCGAAAGCGTCAATCGTAGCTGGCTTATTCCTGAAGACCTGAGACTAGAGAAGATAGTTTAAAGGTGTGATATCGCATGATCAAGGCGGCCAATTTGTCGTAGCAAAACGTGAAATTAAGTGCTCACCAAAATGATTTCTAAACTAATCCATTGTTTCACGCGCTTTATGGCTTGTAGCCCCGTCTTGTTGAAACCAGAGCTCATCGAGACCATGTGCTTGAATTTCAGGAAGCACATAGTCCGCTAACATCGCGCGATAACGGTTACATTGTTACATTGACGGTAACATTCTGATTTGCTTCATTTTTGAAGAAATATGGACCAATGATTCCACCAGCCCATAAACCACATCATACCGTTGTCTTTAATGGATGTAGTGGTAGCCCTTGGTATTCTTTGGGTTGCTCATTAGCCCAAATACTGCAATTTCGTTTATTAACGTACCCATTGAGCCAGAAATTGTCTTCATTACTGAACAAAATTTCATGATTAAACACCGGATTTTCATCGAGTTTTTCCAGAGCTGAATTTTGTACGCTTTTAGGCCGAGATCTTCACGTAAAATACGCCAAGTTGTCGAATGCACCAAGTCAAGCTGCTGAGAACGACGACGAATCGATTCGTCACGGTCTTCGAGTACACTCTCAGCTACATGTGTTATAGTCTCTTCACTACTAGGTGGTGACTTGAAGTCCGTTCATATTTACGCAGACATTTCAGTGCGATACTGTCTTTAGTTTTGTTTTGACAGCTGATTGTTGTTGACGTTTTTGGCATCATGTGGAGTATGGACAAAAACGATTTTCCTTCTCTCATAAAACATTATTTTTTGAGAGGCAAAACGGCGAAGGAAACAAAAGAAAAGTTGGATAAATATTATGGGGCTAATGCTCCGTCAGATTACACCGTCAAATATTGGTTTCGAGAGTTTTATGTTGGCCGCAATTCCACTACCGATCAAGTCCGCAGCGGCAGGCCGAAAGTTAAGGTGCGCAATACCACAAAGATACGTATTGAGCGCACAAGCTATATTTTGGGCAATATTCTGCATATGAAAAAGTTATCCTGCCGGTGGGTGCCGCGCATACTCACTCCTGACCAAAAACACGAACGCGAGAGCACTTCGAAAAAGTGTTTGGACTTGCTGATGCGGAATTGGGCGGACTTTTGGAGTCGATTGGTAACTGTAAATGAAACTGGGATCCACTATTACACACCAGAGAACATAATGAGTGATCGGCAATGGACTGAAGCCGGCACAGAAAGGTAAAGGCGTTGGTTTTCTGGGATTGTCATGGCATACACTTCGTGGACTACCTCGAAAAAGGAAAAAGCATTAACAGCGAGTATTAATATGCATTATTGGAGCGATTTAAGGCAGAAATCGCTGCAAAACGGCCTCACATGAAGCGAAAATTTTTTTTGTTTTAGCAAGACAATGCACCGGCGCACAAGAGCATCGCAACCACGGCTAACATCAATGACTCATGGCTCCAATTCCATTCGCCCGATTTCGCTCCTTCGGACTATTATCTTTTCCTAAATCTCAAAAGATGGCTCATCAATAAAAAATTCAGCTCACGGGAGGAAATCATCGACGCTACAAAGGAGTATTTTGCAAACCTTCCGGAAAATAACTTTTCGGACGGGATCAAGAAGTTAAAAAATCGCTGGAATAAGTGTATCAAACTAAAAGGGGACTATATTGAATAAAGTAAAAAAACATTTACAAAAAAAAAAAATTGTTATTTCATTCCCAAGGAGGTTAATTTTCACCCCATCTAGTACGTGCTGGATGTGGTTTAACCGGTCGAGTATCATCCACTAATGAAAACTGGGACTCAAATTTGCGAATGATATTGGCAATAGTGTTTTCAGTTTTGACGAAGCTCTAAGAGCTCCTAAATAGTCACATCTGAGCCCATAAGCTTAGCCCAAATGTGCTTCAGGATCAAGTTTCTGAACTTATATGAAAATAAGCGATGTTTCGCAAGCATCTAACTGCAGGGCACTTAAACACGAATTACCTCATCCGCTCTGTTAGTAATTTTACATAATAAAACTTTTAAACTATGTATTCGTTGTAGGAAGTAACAAAAAATATTAAATAAATTATTGAACAATTAAATAACAGCTCCCTAGGCGGTCCAATGCTTCCAGGTAGTTGCTATTAATGTTTTTAACGTATTGCAAAAGATCGCTTGCTTTTCTACTTAAAAATTACTTCAAATATTGAAGTTTCTGTTTCTGGGAAAAAGCAACGAGTTGCTCTCAAATGTTGGTATCAAAAGATTTAGGAATTTAACTGACGCATATGTATATATACTCGTGTTTGACGCACTTTTTAGATTTGCCAGGAGTGATGCTTGTTGACTAGCTAACTTCTCTACGACCATTTCATTTCGATATGGTATCGAATTCGTTAATTTTTTAAGTTGAATCAAATATATTGTACTACAACTGAGTTAGCAAAAAAGCTAAAAATGCTTCATACACCTCGAATTTAGGCTCAAATCGACGAAATCCGCTTCTGTAGAAAATTTGTTAAGAGCGTCTTGAAGCTGTACAAATTCATACTTCAAACATTTATAGCGCTGTATTAATGTCCGTCTATTTGACATGTCTTTTGCACGTTCACGCTTTAACTTTAGAGGAACTTAAATGATACTACAATGGTTTGTAACCGATCGCACACAAGATTTACACAAAACGAAAACGCCGGCGGTTTGCATGTCGGCGGCGTTATTGGGCCATATTTTTTCGTCGACGATAACGATCGTCACGTTACTGTGACTGGTCAGCGTTATCGCGCCATGATCATGGATTATTTTTGGCCCGAATTGGAAGATATGGACATGGACGACATGCGGTTTCAACAGGATGGTGACACAAGCCATACAGCACACGCTACAATCGATTTATTGAAGAGTAAGTATGGTGAGCGTGTTATCAAGACATGGGCCAGTCGATTGGCCGCCTCGTTCGTGCGATTTACCGCCGCTTGACTATTTTCTGTGGGGCTACGTTAAGTCACTGGTTTATGCCAACACGCCGACGACGTTGAACAGCT
Organism: Volucella inanis; assembly: GCA_907269105.1. Lineage (NCBI taxonomy): Eukaryota > Metazoa > Arthropoda > Insecta > Diptera > Syrphidae > Volucella > Volucella inanis. The sequence goes on from OU026153.1 coordinate 207,053,652, forward strand.
CAGAGCCAACATTGAAAGCGAAATAGTGGCCGTTTCGGCCGAAATGTGTAGTCGTTGGGTCCAACGAATCGACCGCTGCAAATATGAACGAAGTTGAGTTCCATTCATAAATGTTTTGATTGTATTTCAAGCCAATAATAAAGTTTTTGAAATATCTCAAATGGTTTGCCTTTTATTTAAAAAAAAGTTGTCAAGTCGTTATTAGAGAACCCTATACGTACAACAAATAGTTTAGCTAAAAATCTGCTTCCAAGTTTCGGCGGAAGGCTTATATCCCATTCATAGAATATGTGCTTGTTCTAGAAATTTATTAACTATTGGATATATAAAAAAAAAAAAATGTATACATATGTATTTTTTACATGTATATGTTAGTTTAATTACCATATTTTCCGATTAATTTTGGTATCGTCACACCCGTAGGGGCATCATCTCCAAGCCAATCTTTAACCCGTTCGACCATAACGTTGCCTGAGAGCAATTTCGCATGTTTATTGCCATGCCATCTGCATTCCTTTTGTCTTTGTTCGATGAACCGTTATGAAAACGGTAGTCATAAGTGCTCTGTGAAGTGTGATGAAATAGTAATTCATTTCAGAATCATTTAGAAAAGTTTGAAGAGACTGCAGCTGCTTTGGAGAAGAAACTGTTCTGCCTTCAGGAAGATCTTTTTAAATTTAATATTTTTTTTTTAAATAATTATAGCAACAATTATAAATGTGTAGATCAAAAAATTTTCAGCAAACATTAAAGTAAATATTTGTAAGAGTTTATTTGTGAAATTATTGACTAACATCAGGTGAGAAATATTTGAAGTTGTCAAGTTGCTTGTAAGTAACTTTGGGCAATTGTGGTAATAAATTTATTTGCGTTTAGTTATGAGACCACAAGATAAAGGCTTGTCGAAAGAGGACATGCTATAGAGCAAATTTTAAACTTCGATTGGGATGTTTCTACTGACGAAGAAAGTGGAGAGGGCACACGACTTTGTCTCAAAGGTTATATTCATTCAGTGCTAGATACCACTGCACTGGCACGCCTTACTCATTAATCGGTTTCCAACGTTGTTAGGGTTATAGAAGGTTGAGATTTGTTTTGTGGAAGTCATTATTGCCTCGAGTAAAGTTAAAAGTTAAAGAAATTTCAGATAGAGACAAATTGTCCTAAACTTATCTGAGAGTGTATGATGTGCACTCTGTTCTTTTTTTCTACTTCAACGGAACTGTACTTCATTTAGAAGTTAGATATTTGTTTTGAGGAACTGATTATTATTAGTAATGCAGGCTATTTCAATTCAAGAGAAAATTTAAATGATATTGATTTATGGAGAAAGTGGAAGGAACATCGACGGTGCTGTTGCTCTTTACGCCCAAAGTTTCCCAGACCAGATACGATCGCGCGCTTTCTTTTATCGGGTCATCCAACACTGGTGAAAGAAGTGTGCAACCAAAGAAAAGGAATCGGTCAGACACGGTGGCTGTTGAGGACAATGAAATAGCAGTGTTAGCTGCCGTTGCACACGATCCTCACATTAGCACTCAACAAATAAGTCGTGAATCAGGAAATTCTCAAACGAATGTCTGTGAGATATTACATCGGCATAAATACCATCCTTATCATGTTTCAATGCATCAAGAACTTTCTAGTGAGGATTTTCGCAACCGGGTTTCCTTTTGTAAATGGGCACTTCAGCAAATTGAACGAGACCCCCTTTTCTTCGCCAAGTTGTTATTCTCTGATAAGTCGAATTTCACCAATCACAGTACGGCCAAGCGACATAATATGCATTACTGGGCTACCGAAAACCCTTTTTGGTTGCGACAAGTTGAACGCCAGCACCCTTGGAATGTTATTGTTTGGTCGGGAATTATTGGGGATTAATTATGTTAATAGGTCCATTTTTTACTGAAGGCAACTTGAATGGCGAAAAGTATGCAAACTTCTTGCAGGACCATCTTCCAGTATTACTAGAAGAACTGTCATTGGAGTTGCGACAAACAATGTGGTTATTCCCAAATAGCCCGGGGCGTATTAAACAATGTTTACCATCAACGATGGATCGGACGAGGGTGTCCGAGGCAATGGCCTGCTAGATCACCTGATTTTAGGTCACTTGATTTCTTCTTGTCGGGCTACTTAAAAAGTGAGGCTTACAGAAAAAAGCCAACAACACGTGAGGACATGAAAAGATGAATAACTGAAGCTTGCCGAAAAATTACGCCAGAAATACTTCTCAATTCTGTTGGTTCACTTAGAGCGTGGATAGACCAGTGTATTGAAGTGAATGGTCACGTTTTCGAGCATTTGTTGAAATAATCTCGGGAAATAAACGTCGAAATGGGAAGAATTCAATGATTCAACAGTGGGAGGCAAGGGGACCTACTCTAATTAATCACTCCGAAGGAAGCAAAATACTGCCACGTCCACGTCGTTGTTTCTGAGTTATGCTAAACGCAGTATGTAAAAACAAATGACAAGCCTTCGAACAATACGACTGAGCAATGAAAATCAGGAATTATCATTTGAAAAATCAAAAGTGACCTTCGTTTGACCTTGAAAATGGGTGTCAAAGTCAAGCTCGTGGTCACCATCTTATGTCCCCTTTAGAGCCTTGTGACTTTTGTCTGAAACATTTTTCGCGATATTTCGTACTTTTCGAGTAATTGATGTCTTATGTTTTATGGGGGCCTCTGACGGGAAAAGAACGCATTTTTAAAAAAAGTGTTTCATGTAAAATAATTGTAATTTTTCACGCAGATAAAGAATCTGTCAAAAAATAGGAATTATCATTAAAAAATCAAAAGTAACCTTCGTTTGACCTTGAAAATGGGGCTTATGATCAAACTCGTGGTCACCATCTTATGTTCCCTTCAGAACTTTGTGGCTTTTGTCTGAAACATTTTTCGCGATATTGCGTATTTTTCGAGTAATTTGGAAGTCCCAAGTTTAAAAACTCACCCGGTAGAGATTGGCCTTTTTGACAAAGGCATTGCGGATGACGATGAGCAAAAACCTTGCAATGTTGAAGACACTTGCTTCGAAAAATTTGATGTGAAAACACTAAACTGGAGGCCAAAACAATTTGAAACTACAGAAAATATTTGGAAATACGATTATGTCTTGGAAGTTTATGACACTATGACACCAGTAGACTATTTATCAAATTTGTTTGATGCTCGAGCTATTGATTTGGTTACACATCAATCTGAATTGTATGGATTCCAAGAACTGGGCATTGAACTAAAATGTACTAAGAAAGAAATAAAATGGTATATTGGTACTCTATTATATTTAGGTGTTTTGAAATTGCCCAATTCAAAATGGTATGGCCACAAAATATGAAGCTTAAAGCTATAAAGGACCCAATATCTCTCAATAGGTCTGAAAAAATTAAGCAGCACTTACATTTTAATGATAATACGAAACAGATTAAAAAGGGAGATTCCAACCACAACAAGCTGTACAAAATACGCCCTTTACTAAACATCCTCAAAGAAAACTTCAATAAACTACCTCAGGACGAACATCAAAGTATCGAAGAGCAAATAATTGCGTTCAAAGGTATTACATGGAGTTTCCTAAATTTTGGTTATAGGTCTAATCACGTATAAACAATACCACCCAGCTAAACCATACAAATGGGGTTTGGAAATGCTTACAGGTGTTGGAACGATATACGATATCACTCTGTATGTTGGTGAAGGGACCTGCCCGTCGGATGGATTGGGATTATCTGTACGTAAAAATCGAATAAGCAATTGCCAGTTACTTTCCGAGGCTGAACTCAAAAAACGGGGAAGAGGATCTTTTTACAGTAAATGTGAAATTAACCATAATTTAGTATGTGTCCGGTGGTTTGACAATAAACCAGTTCAGCTTATATCTTCCTGTGTCGGTCATCAACCTGTTGGGGCTTGCAAGCATTGGAGCCTAAAAGAAAAAACATTCATGGGCATTCAAAGGCCCGCGATTGTCGCTGCCTACAATAAAAGCATGGGATGAGTGGATTTAGCAAATATGCTGATGGAACACTACAAGGTCAATCACCGCTCAAGTAATTGGTATACAAGAATTTTCTATTAGTGTCTGGGACAAATGCGTGGCTATTTTACAGAAGACATTTAAATTTTCTATTTCCAAAGAAAATGCATATTCCTCTCATAGCTTTTCAACTTGAAATTGCTGGTGCATTTTTGCAATCAAAGTCTTCTGAAGTTTCTGTCCGAAGAAAAAGAGGACGACCGTCCAACGCAGAAAGGGTTTCCATGATGTCTTCGCTTTGTAACTCTCCTTCGAGCAGTGTGTCTTCACAGAACACAAAAAAATACAGATTCCAGCCGAACTCTCCAGAAACAAAGAGGTTTGCCAAAATCGAACATTGGGTAGTACTTGTCCAATGTCCAAATGTCTTAAATGTAAGGTCCAACTCTGCTGTAATAACAATAAAAATTGATTTTTGTCTTTTCATAGCAAATTTTTTGAAATAAATAAATAAAAGGCCAATTTATGTTCATTCAAAAAAAATTATTGTTTCAAATAAATTTTATACCAACATTGTCCAATGTTGCTCACAGCCAACTCTTTATAACGCCCAAGCCCATGGGCGTGGCTACCTTATATTTTGCTTTGACATTTCTAGAGTACATACGAGGGTGGTCCCAGAAGTACCAAACAAAGAAAACACAAAAATTTTGGAAAAAAAATTATTTAACACATGAGCTGAAAAGTCAGTGCCGTCTTATAGTAAAACACAAAATTTTTGCAAAATTCAACTTTATCGATATAGTTGTCTTCGAGGGCGATACACTCAATGAAACGATTTTTCAATCTTTCGATACCAGTTTTGTAGTACGATTTCGGTTTAGCCTCAAAATGGGCGAGCATTATTTTGAAGTCTGCGAACAGGAAATAGTCGTTGAGGGCCAAATCTGGAGAATGCGGTGGGTGGGGAAGCAATTCGTAGCCGAATTTATTCAATTTTGCCATCGTTTTTATCGACTTGTGACACGGTGCATTGTCTTGAGAAAACAGCACTTTCTTTTTCTTCAAATGCGGCCGTTTTTCTGCGATTTCGTCCTTCAAACGAAAACAACGCAATGTAATAGTCGCTGTTGATAGTCTGCCCCTTTTGGAGATAGTCGATGAAAATTATTCCATGTGTATCCCGAAAAACGGATGCCATAACCTTGCCAGCCGACTGTGGAGTTTTTGGTCGTTTTGGACGAGATGCGTCGCCTGCTCGCCACTCAGCTAGCTGCCGACTTGACTCTGGTGTGAAGTAATGGACCAAGTTTCATCCATTGACACATACCGACGAAAAAGTTCGGCTTTATTACGGTTGAACAGCTTTAAACACTTCTCTGAATCATCAACACGTTGTTGTTTTTAGTCGACTGTTAGCAAACGCGGCACCCACTTTGAACAGAGTTTTCGCATGTCCAAATATTAGTGTATGATATATCCAACACGCTCTTTTGATATCTTCAGGGCCTCAACTATCTCGATCAACTTCACTTAACGGTCATTCGTAATCATTTTGTGGACTTTTTTGATGTTTTCATCTGAAACAGCCTCTTTTGGACGTCCACTGAGTGCATCATCTTCGGCGCTTGTATGACCACTTTTAAATTTTTCAATCCACTTGTGAATGATTCGTTCGGCTGGTGCAGAGTCCGGGTAACACATATGAAGCCATTTGTTTGCATCGGCTGTATTTTTTCCCATCAAAAACGAATGATAAATCAACACACGAAATTGCTTTGAATACATTTTTTTTTTCTTCACAATAACAAAAGTTGCTTCACTCACAACGCTATATCTCGAGAACTAATCGTCCGACAGCTGTCAAATTTATACACGTATCTTTTGAAGGTTGGTACTAACTTGGTATAGATTTTATTCAAGTGGTGCCTTCTCTTAGAAACGGCACGGACTTTTCAGCCCATATTATTATTTTTCACTTTTCTCAGCGATGTTCAAAAAGTTCGATACCCTTTTTATAACTGTCTTGCTCTTCAAAATAGTCATTAACTACCGACATAACTTCGTCATCGTTGGAAAATCTTTGACCATTGAGCCATTTTTTCAAGTTTGGGAACAGAAAATAATCCGAGAGGGCTTAATCTGGCAAATATGGTGCATGAGGTAGCAATTCAAGCTTTAACTCATTAATTTTGGCCATTGCATTCACTACACTGTTTTTGCTCGAGTGTGAGCAAACGCGGCACCCATCTTGTACACATCTTTCTCATGTCCAAATTTTCAAATAATATGCGATGTACCGCACTTTGTGAAATGCTTGCAATTTCTTCTAGCTCTCGCACTTTCAGCCGACGGTCATCCAGTACCGCTTTGTGGTTTATCTTCACAATTTCTGGAGTCGTCACCTCATTTGACCGACCACTGAGATGCTCGTCTTGGCAGCTCGTACGGCCTCGTTTAAACTTAGCAACCCAAAATTTTACTGTTGTAAGCGAAGGAGCAGACTCACTCAGAGTAGAATCCAGTTCAGCTCTTATATTGGTTGGGCTGAGGCCTTTCAAATAAAAGTATTGCATCACATAACGATGACCAATTTTCTCCATTTTCACAAATTCACTGATAACGTTCACTATTGATGGCTGCCAAACAAACACTTAACAACGTGGCACTTTCAAACTTGAAACAACTGCTTACTTACCATATTGGTCAGGTCGGGTACTTCTTGGACAGCCGTCCCAGGGGTGAAAAGGGTTAAAATCTATCAACGTGAATTCACAATCGTCATAATTTTCAATGTAATCGAACATTTTTTCCATGCCCGCAACAATTCTTTCATCATTTGATCGGCCGATCGTACAATTAGATGTAGGCTTAACTAACTAAGTGTAACACAGACCAAATACCAATAATTTTGCAGCAATTTAACCAAAATCGAAGTGGATACGATTTATTACTGTTTCGCCAAATTGATCCCCAATTAAACTTGTTGCTTCTACATATGTTAAAGTACTAGTTTTTCCATTCTACACGTTGACGCATTATATCGAAATGCAACGATTATTAACCGCGGTACCTGTGTTCCAGAATCCTTTGTATTTTATTGCCTAACTAACGACAAAGTTAAGAAGACCTTCGTTTAGGGAAGTAGTATCCAATGAACAGCAAACTGAGATGCAAAGAATATGATACAGAACATATCGTGCAAAATATGGTAACACTGAAATAAAGGTATCAGTAAGCTCTCTTCAGGTACTTCTAGTAAACCCGATTAAAGGCATTTGAAAATACAATAGTAATACATACGTCCCTTAATTAAATAGAAATAAATTGCAATTGCAAAACGTAGGGCACACGTTTACTTACGCGTCTTCTAGTATATAGATTTGATTTTACAGAGTGGGGACTACCGGTTGGCAGCAGACAGAGCAGATTCTCAGTTCTGACTATTCTAAGATTTTAATTCAGCATAAATTTTACCATCCCGACGAATAATAAAAGCTTAATAAACCCACCTACCTGATTTGCCGGCCCCTAATTGTGTATAGATATGTGTACGTATGCACCTTCATGGCAGCCTTCCTTTATCGTCGTCTTCGTTGTCGTTGTCGTCGTCTATGGTTGGCTACGTGACAAAGTGACAATGATGCCAACTTAAGTATATCTACTAAGAGATGTTACGCACACCCACCGCCTTCGTTTGGCAACCATCATTATTGTCGTCACGTAGGAAAGGAGTTTCTTCTCTCTCCTTTCCTCCCTTGTTTTACCTACACACGATGTACCACCATTAGGACGGAAAATAAAAGAAAGGATGAGTCTTGATTTGTTTTTATGTGTCTTACCTCACCACCCGTCATTGTCACCATCTGGTCTCAATGTGTAGATACTCGAATTGTTTGCTTCTTCTTCACATCGCATGGCAGCATTAACCTTCCGAAATCATCCATATCCCCGATTGCCAATTGGCTTCAAAAGTACGAGTCGGAGAGACAGTTTCAAAAACGCTTGCGGTATATTTCTGCCAAAGAACGATGTGAAAACGACCCACATCCTTCAAATCATACGGTTGGCAGAGCCGACCTCCTGAATTTACCTTAGCCTTGTTTTTGTTTGTACCCGTATACCATCAAAATCGCCTCCCACCCACATCATACAGGATATTCGTATCTTTTTTGCATGTGTGTGAGGTTGGAGTATTTGTCATCACATTTCATCGATTCCGGATGACAAATTATCACCAGGTGTATTGATCAATGGCGGGAAATATGGGTTAAAGAGGAAACTTCCGGTTGAGTCACGTTCACGTTTATGTTCGTCGGGTGTCAACTACGAGATTGGAAGCTTTATGGTGGTCTTTGCTTTAGTTCAAGTCTATCCCTTTTATTAACGGAAATTAATCGAAGTGGCTTAGGGGAAGTAACACCAGAGACAGAGTCTTTGAAATAACATTCGTTGAAATTTGGCAGTCGAGCAGTCGTTTCACGTTTGTTGACATGAGGCGATGATTGAATATTGACCTGAATCTGTCGCTCTTGGGGGAGTAGCTGTATTTAGTTGGTTATCCTAAACAGCGGCAGTTGCACGATAGTTCGATTGAACTTGGGTTAAATTAAGGTTGCTTTTGAGTTAGTACATGAAATGAGATAGTTAGTACATAATGTATTGAACCATAGTATCAAGGCAGGAAACTGCATAACTGCATTTCCGAATTATGCAAAGAATCTCACTCACTAATTAAACAGACACAGACATCAATTACCTACCCATGAAAGTGTGTATTGCAGGAAATCAGCTTGTTTTGAAAAAGCCATTAAATATTTTGGATACGGAGAGGTTAGACTTGAACTTCGGCAGCATATGGGAAATCAGTTTATTGGAACCATAGGAGGTGCATAGAACCTAAGAGAAGTCGATGAATGAACATGTTTTTAACTTCCCTGCATTCTTCAGGGCAATTCAAATTATTAGGGCTGAGGCGGTTGGATGCGGAGGTGGGACACAATGGTCATTTCATGTGAAACCACATTGAATGTTTTCAATTTTGGACACATGAACTTGTGCAGCAAGTGTACTCAATCAGGATGCGAACAAGGTTATGCACTGGAATTCGGCGGAGGACTTGAAATAGATGTACAGCTTGACCAAATCAAAATTGAATCAAAATTATGGGGTGTGTCAATTACTCCTTCAGTTAATCCGTACTTAAGGTACTTAAAGAAAAACTCTGTTAGTTATTTGTAAAAACATGAATTGTAGCCCACTCTTTATAGACAGAAATAAAGGCTTTCGCTGGTTTTATCCTAACCAACGTCCAATATTTGTCAATTGAACATTCTTTCGAAGCCAGTTAAGGCTTCATGCCAGAGAGGTATAATTTTTGTTCTTCTGTAGCTGATAGAAATATTTTAAAATTTCTTAAGACTTAAAGGAAAGTAAGTCTTCTCAGGCTATTTAAGTTAAGATGAAAGATGTAGAAAAACTAACGACTCTGGTTTTAAACGCATTTATCACATGCACCTTTCTGTTCTCCACGATTTTTAAGATTGAGATCACCTGGAACTTCTACAACCTCTTACATTAGCTCAAAGACAATGTTAGCAAAATTCAGAGTGAGACCATCGCGCTTCTGCGCAAGTAATTCAAGAATATCGCCAAATATTTCATCGATGATCGATGTTAGACCGTTAGTAATAGCTCAAATGATTGAATTGGTTTATAGGCTAACCGCAACTTGAACCCGTGCTAAATCGTTGATGTGTGTTAATGTTTCATACTATGATGTGATTTTTACCTTTTATTTGGAATTGGCCTTAAAGATGAGGCCAATTTCAGTCTATACATATTACGAGTGAAAATTGCTTTCTGTTGTCTGTTAAAAGCCTCAAACTACATCAGTATCTTTTACCTGCAGACAGAAATTACCAGAGGGATCACTCTCTTTTTGGAGGAAGTGTCACTTATGCTAAAAGCTTATGATAAATGACGGGACGCCAGACACTATTAGTTTATCCATGAACACGCTATGAACGAAGAACACAGCAGATATATAGTAAACGTAATTAAGTTCCTGAAAACATTTGCTCATATCTCATGACTCAGTCTTTTCAGCCTTCTACGTTGCATTTTAGAATTTAAATTTAAAAACAAAAGCGCTCGTGTGCAAAAAAGAATACACTGCAGTGCAGGGCAGTGTCTAAAATAATAATAAAAAATAAAAAATATTGCGGGTCTCCCAACTCACCCGTTCTTGGTCATAGTACTGTTGCTTGAACTTGGTCACTGCTGTTGCTGTATTATACCTCACGGGCAATGGTTAAGTACATGTAAGAACTGATGGAGAGCGGGTTGCAAGTGTGAATTTTGTTAGTGCACTGTTTCATTTTGTTGTTAGGGTATAACACCTACAACAATTTGATTCAGTTAGACAAAGTCAGAATTTTCACTTCGCAGACTTGCTAAGCATAGTATGTGTCTGTGTTTTCTGTGTTCGTTTGTGATTATGAGCAGGGAAATTAAGGTTGATGTAGCTAACATACGCGGGCCAAAAAGTAATTACTTTTATGCGTAAGTAAGTACAGACCAGCTGTTTTGGCACTTAGTGAAATACATGAAGATGCCAGCCCATACCTCTCTGATCGCTGTGATCTGAAGCTATCTGGCTTTGTTCCATTATTCTTCTTTCACCGCGGTCTCTCCATTTACATGCATAGCGGTGTAGCTTAAAAAACTCCACCGCAATGTGATCGGTATTCCAATCTAGAATACTTCTTGTTGCTAAAATTACATATCCATTAGCAAATTATTCACTATTGCTTTATTTCCAAATTTTAGTCCCAAACGGGACGTCAATTCGAGCCTTAAGGGCTTCGATGCGTTACTTGGCTCCATTCATTCAGAACCGAATTTCTGTATCCTCATATTGAAACCGTTATTATTCAATATAAACAATTCTGTGTGGCAATTCTAGACAGACAACACCCAAAGGATGGTATTTTAAGATCTTTGCTGCGTAAAACAACTTGATCCAGCTTGTAATTGAGGCAGAAAATACTACAATGCCCCAATGACAGTAAAAATGTTTGGTCGTTCGTCAGAAACATTAGAAATTCTGCCTCATATTCCATCCCAACTCTCATTTACAATGACGTTCCAGCTGTCAGCTCTTTAGACAAGGCCTATCTGCTTGCTGATGAATCCACTTTTGCACTAGTGTAGTAGCAAGTAGTAGTAGCAAGATCTCTTTTCCAGCAGATGAAAAACAGCATTTGTCCAACCTGTCCCCTAAAAAGACTCTTCTTCTTCTCTCTCTTCCCACAGACCCATTGCACTTAGGACCCTCCTTTCCATTGGATTGGAAACGCTGATAAAACTTCAGCTCATGAAATATCCCGAAACGCGATAACTTCTCAATGACCGGCAACAAGGTATTCGTAGCAACTTTTCTCACCGAAAAGTGGCACCAAAAGTACATTAATCTGGCGAAAGTAAGAGAGTTGCACTTGATATCTCTAAAGCATTTGACAGAGTTTGGCATCAGACTCTTTTGTCGAAAATGCGTGCTTTTGGGAATGATGACTTTAATATTTACAAAATAAATGCCGGTGTGCCCCAGGGTTCCGTTCTGCCTCCGATTTTCTTTTTAATTTTTATTAACTAACTCTTATCTGCCACTTCCAATCCAACATGTTCCCTTGCTGACGGCAGTACTATCTGCTTTTCATATTATTTCCCGGGCTTACGTCCCTGATCTTCGGCTCTAGAGCGAGAGCGGGAGCGTATGTTAAGCTCAATTAATTCCGATATGAACAGCATAACCAATTGGGGAACTACCAACGGAACGGAATTTAATGCCTCCAAAACTCAATGTTGTCTGCTGCAACTAAAGCGAAATCTATATACCCAGTTATTATCCATGAATGGCACTTGCATCGTCAACACCGAAAAACTTTCCATTCTTGGTATGGGTGTCAGTGACAACCTACGTTGGAATGACCACATAATCACACTCTCTGATCTGTCCTCAATATATTGGATTACAATGCCCACATCTAGTCAGATATAGACTGCTATATAGGACTTAAACCTATAAATAGGTAAAAAATAGCGATAAAACTCATAGGTGATACTAATATCACTCAGACCATCGACAACCTTGAACGCCGACGTAATGTCTCTAACTTTATTTTATCACCATTTCCATCAACAAGCACTCCATTCCGCTCTTTCAAACCTTCAACCGTAACACCCGTCTCGAAATAAATGCTCGTCAAAATACTATCAAGGCCATTTTCGGACGTACTCTGAAATATCGTGATTCATTCCTAAGCCGTACAACTTACTTATGGAATGCCCTCCCGAATTCTCTATTTCCTATTCATTATTACTTGCAAACATTTAAAACCAATGTACATCGGTATTTCTCTTTTCTTCCTCCCTAATTTTCATTCGCTCGTGCCGAGTACAAACATTTTAATTGTACTCAAATCCCTTAAGGGAGTGCTGGTTATAAAAAAACAAAAAAAAAAAAAAAAAAAAAGACAAGATCATTGCTTCAGCCATGTACATATCAACAGAGTCAAAAAACTCGGTTGCGAAGATGTATCTAGCTGGTCACAAAGCGGAAGTCTAACTGCAAGATTTCAAGATCTTTTCAAAAGAATAGAAATATTAACTTGATTCCGGTAAAAATGTTACCTTCCTTTATGACCACTGGATCAGTATAAAGGCTTACCCGAGAGACATGAAACTCGATGAAAGATCCGTCAAATATTTTGAGTGTGTCTAGTTAGATTTATGTGCTTTCTACAATTTTCCTACTCTGTCGGCGCGCCTAATAGTATATACCTAATCTGGTCTATAAAACAAAAATTTAATAGTTTTGGACTAGGTGAAATCTTTCCTCTTGAGGTTCAGAAAATCTTCGATAGTTTTACGTTGAACCATCATTATAAAAGTTGTCTTGCTTTTATTCACATATGCTGTATAATTTTCTGTAAGCCATGACAATACGGATTAAGGATGGATGAAAACTCCTTATGTAGAATTATTTTGAACACAATTACGAGCCTCTTCAGCTATTTAAGGCTATTCTTTCGAGCATTTGGTTCTCCATCTTATCAATAATGCCCACCTCATTTGTAAGATCAAGAAAGAGCTGATGTTTTCGCATTGCATTCAGCTGCTTCCTTTCGGCCTCTTTTTCGAGCCATGGCTGAAACGTGACCTTTTATTGTCTCTTGAACAGAAATTTCTAAAGACCTCCACTGAACATGACAAAACCACATGTTGGCTTAGCCTGACATATGTCAGCTATCGGTTTCTTAATGTGAAAACTTCTGTGAAGGAACCTACTTTTTTATAAGATCCCGTTTTGTTGCACCCGCTGACGTTCGTAACTTTCTTTTTCATTTTCGTCGCTGTCACTGCTTTCTTTAAATTTCTTGTACATCGTTCAACATTGCGATGCGTAGGCATATAAAAGCTGGATGAACGACTGTCATGTGTAACAAATCTTTAAGATTGTTTGGAAATTCTTCTATCACAAAGAGTGCAGAGTTGTATTAAATTCAAGCCACCTCTTCGGTGACTTCGTGAGCGACATCTTCATTGAAATTCAATTGATGGTTAACGATAAAGTCTAAATATTTATATTTTACTTGTTGCAGCCAGAGTGTGAATGCAGACTTCCCAAATGCCATAACAAAGAAAAACTACTGTGAGAACATATAACTTAGAAAAGCTGCAATAGTAAGAGTGTCACAGTATCAAGTATCGAAGAATAGTGGCAACACCGCGAACGTGCCATCACAGACGCCGCAACTGATGTTCTGAGTTTCAACCGACCACAATCAAGAAAACTCTGGGTGGATGAAGAATGCCAGAAGCACATACAGCTAAAGGAGAAGCCTAAAATACGGGCGCTGCGACAAAGGACGAGAGCTGCTCGTGAACTCTACGAGCAGAAGAAATGGAAAAAATATCGGCTTCTCTAGAGGAAGCAAATAGAGCTCAAAAAGCGCGTTATCAAATATATTGAGAGGTTCTACTCCAGGAATAACGTACGGAATTTTAACCAAGAGGTGAAAAGAACGTGTCAAGGGTAGAAAACCCGTACATAAGACTGTTGGGATGAATAGGGAAAACTTGTAGTGAAGACATAGTTTGTGGAAAGAATATAGAAAAACTTTTTCTGCAGACTGTATAAAGGCGAAGAAGCCCAACATTCTGTTGAACCGTCAAGCTGCAACTTCCGTCCTTCTATCAGAAAGCAGTAAGGATAGTAACATTTAAGCGGAAATCCAACAAACCAGCTGGACCCGACCGCTTACCTCCCGAGATATTCAGAGCTGTTTAGAGCATGCACCAGCTAATTTATCAGATTATCAGCACCGTATCTCAGATCCCAACAATTGTAGAAGTATAAGTTTCCTTAACACCCTGTACAAAACCTTATCCGCAATATATTTTGTGATTGTCTGAAACCAGTTGTTGATGAAAGGTTTCAGACATTCACATTGAAACGGAAACTGCCGAATTAGTTTAGCGGTGAATGACTGCAAAGCCAAGTATATGCTATCAACACATTATTTCGAGGTTGTAAGGAATTTGGTCTACTTTGGCTATACTATCAATTCTGCCAACATCAACTCAGTAGGAATAAAACGAAACATTACTCTTGCGAATTGCAGTTTCTTTGGCGTAAAAAGTCAACCAAAAAAATTTTGGACAGTCTATATAAGACCTTCATCATCCCTGTCCAAGTTTATGATGCAGAAGAATGGATCCTATCGAAAGCGGATGAAGATATGCTCCGACTTGCAGAATCTTCGAATCTAACTCGGTGGGATAACGCGGTAGAAGAAGACCTTATCTTATGTGGGGTGCACAAGTAGAAAGGGATCTGAGCCGACTTGGAGTACGTAATTGGTGGCTATTACCTTTCCGGTCGAAGGCACGGTCTTCACCAGATTCACCGGGTGAAACCCATTGTTTTTATTCTTTGGTCTCTGGTGTGTACCAATGAATCCATGTCTTATCGACGGTCACAAATTGACGCAGAAACTCCTCCGGAGTATGTGAGTAAATGTAGAACCCACCGCGCAGACAGCTTTTTCGTGCCCAAAATCTCGTGCAGGATGTTGCTTAAGTATTCAGTTGAGATACCTGCTATCTCAACCAACTCGCAACACCAACTCGGCGATCCGGCAACCGAGTTCATGGATTTTGTCCACGGTTTCCTCTGTGATAGCTGTTTTTGGGCTACCTGGGCACGGGTCATCAAAAACCGTCGACCGACTTCGGCGAAACTCAGCGAACCAATGGTAAATGGTTGTACGTTAAGGTGAATGGGTTTCATACACACCATCTAGAATGAGCTAGATTTTCTTGCAGATTTTGTAACTCAAAAACAAGAATCGGATCAAGGAGCGGATCCATGGTCGCAAAAAACACTAAAAGATGTTTTGAAATGGTTGTCAAAACAAAACTAAGGTTCGGATTATTTTCACCAAATAAGCAGGCTCATTTTGGTTCAGTCGCACCACCTATTTTCCAATACAGGTACTCATCAAACAGCCCTCCAGACCAGTCTTTGATTTGACCATTCACCATCCTTATATTTCAAACGGCAAATAGTCATACTATTGACTATACCGTACTGAAAGTTTGTTTCCTTTTTCTTCAAAAATCGTTGAAAACTGTTTGAATTGTTGATCAATAGACCCTCAGTTTTGCAAGGAATAGAAAGTGTAATTCAGACTGCACATTAGGCGTAAATATATCGAAATCTTTTAGTATCACAATTTGTTTTCTCTATTTCCACAAAGTCTAGATGAACTAACCTACTTTTATAGTCGACTGAAAAGCTATTTCAGTTTTTTTATTGGATTTTGAAAAGATTTTGCTCGGAAGTGTCGAACAAAATTTCAGAAAGAAAAAATAACTTCAAAATTTACGTACTTTAAGATAGCTACCATTTAACAAGATGCCTTAAGGAAAACAAATTTTAAATCTTCAACTTAAAGTTAAAGAAACACCCACTACGCACTTGAGAATACTCTGCCTCAATTAAAATCCCAAACCGTACATTTCTCCCCAAAATTATTGCCCTTATTTCACTTATTCCACTTTTCCACTTACATACACTTGGTACGCAGAAAAAGAGGTTGGGTGGATACTACCACACCAAGAAAAAAGGCAAAGCAAAGCGAAATGAAGAAAACCAGAGGGAAACATTTTTTTCTCTTGTAAAGTTCCCTGTATATCACTTTACAACTAGAAAAGGTCCTTTGATGCAGTTTAAAGAAAAGCACGAAAAAAAAAAAAGAAATAATGCAAAATGTTTCTGGCGACTCGGAAAATCAAGGACCAGGAATAGTTATTAAAGGCTTTTTTCCTATTTTCTCTCTTCGTTTGTGATAAACTTCAAATTTGTTATTCTCTTAAGCTTACCTTTTGCGAGTATCAGTGTATAACAGTTTCCCATTCTTAACCGGACGATGTGCAGTGAAAAGGCAACACTGATGTATGGAAATGCGCATGTCCTTTGCTGACAGCAGGGTATTTAGCTTTCGAGGAAATTCCTGTTTATTTTACGATTTAAGGATAGAAGTTTAAATACTTATACAGCATACTCATATATGATTACTCACTCGGTTAGACAAATTTGAGCAAATTGTCCTTGGCTCTCATCGCTGAGTATTTAGATTGTGTACAAAACATAACATAAGGTAGGTACGTCTTAAGACACATTACTTGCAATTTTTAGTGTATATTCGATGATGGATGAAGGCAGAAGTCAACACGATGGTTATAAGTTAGCTAAGAAGGATTTTGAAAGCTTTACAGTTGTCACAAATACGTATTCCTACAGACCGAGATACAGATAAAAATGTATTCGCGAATACAATCGTTAAACTTATAAATACGGTAGTAACTGAGAGGTGTCAAATTCTGCTTATTTGACCTCCAAGTGGTAACCATCGAGTACTGGTCGATATCCATTCGGCCTCGACTGAATAGCAGTTTTTTTTTTTATAATACCGTGCGCGCACCAAGGGGATATGAATACCCTTTTACTGGCTTTTTCTCCAGGGCGCGGGCGGGTGGTGTAGTAGTTTGAAACTCAGATGTATTAGGTTTCGATATTTTTCCCAGAGGTGGTTGTCAAACTGGACGGGACGAGCTAGTACATCCTCAACCAGTGACTCTTAAGTACGTGCTAGTTGTTAGGTCGTTACATTTAGCACAGCCAGCAACCACTCCAACATCAGTGTTATGCCTTCATGTCAGAGTTGACGCCAACGGGATTTTCATATATTGGCTCTATAACATAATTCATGCGGTTTGCTAAGAGATGGCGTATCTTGTATTATTCCATTAGAACATGCGTTGGAAAACTACTGTCATTGTACGTCATTTCAGTATATGTCATTCATTTGAAGCGTAAACAACAATAATTTTTTTTCACTCAAATACGTCGAACTTTGTGCCTGAAAAAGTGTTTTTGCGGGGAGTTCTTCTTCATGAAGAAAATTGCTGCCGAAAGTCATCGTATTTTGGTGGAAGTTTATGGTGAACATGCGCTAGCTGAGCAAATGTGCCAAAAGTGGTTTCCACGATTTAAAAGTGGTGATTTTGGCTTGGAAGACGATGAACGTCCTGGGCAGCCAAACAAGTTTGAAGATGAAGAACTGGAAGCATTGATCTATGAAGATTGTTGCCAGACACAAGAAGAGCTCGCAGAATCTTTGCGTGTTACTCGAGCAGCCATTTTAAAACGTTTAAAAGCAGCTGGATATATTCAAAAGCAAGAAAATTGGGTTCCACATGAACTCAAGCCGAGAGACGTCAAAAGGCGGTTTTGAATGTCCGAAATACTGCTGGAACGCCACAAAAGGAAGTCATTTTTGCATCGGATTGTTACTGGTGATGAGAAATGGATCCATTACGACAACCACAAGCTCAAAAAATCATATGTGAAACCCGGCCAACCAGCCAACCCAACTGCAAAGCCAAATATCCATGGCGCGAAGGTAATGATCTGTATTTGGTGGGATCAGATAGGTGTGATGTATTATGAACTGCTAAAACCGGGTGAAACCATCAATGGACAACGCTACCGAATTAATTTGCTTGAAGAGAGTAGTAGCCGAAAAACGCCCGGAATATGCGACCAGACACGAGGCAATAATTTTCCATCATGACAACGCTCAGCCCCACGTTGCTTTTCCGGTTAAGAACTATTTGGAAAACAGTGGATGGGAAGTCTTACCCCAACCGCCTTATAGCCCAGACCTTGCAACTTCTGACTACCATTTGTTCCAGTCGATGCAGATACCCCTTACAGAAATACGGTTCACATCAGAGCAGAATATCAAAAATTGGCTTGATTCATTCTTGGCTGCCAAGTTGGCGAAGTTCTTTTGGGATGGGATCCACAAATTGCCAGAAAGATGGGAAAAAGTCATAGCTTCAGATGGGCAAAACTTTGAATAATACTATTGTACATGTTTTTCTTAAATAAACGTTCAAATTTTGGAAAAAAACCGCACGAATTAAATTACATACCCAATAACTACATACAAATTGTATAAAAAGACTTTTTCACAGAATTGCCTCGCATGGAATTCGAACCCACGACTCTCTGCTTGAGGAGTCTGTGTATATACCACTACAACACGGCCACCCCCAATAAAAAAAACGCAGCACTTTAAACGGGACTGCGGATGAAATCCCCAGATGGAATCAACAGGTTTTTTACTTTGTATCGGATTTGAAGAAAGTTTCACTGGTAAGGGAATCCATACAAATCTATAACTAAGTCAGGGTCTTGGAAAGAGATGGTGGCGGTTGAGCACTTAATTGGCCAACGGTAGCGCTAATATCTCCGGACGGGTAACTGGCTTCGGTCTAATCAACTGCTCGTCCTAGGGGTATCTGCAATGGAACTGGACCTCTAATTTGGGGGTAGTGCCGCTGTGGTAACTGCCGAGCCATGGAAAAAACCAAACAAGTTACGAAGCAACAAAAATCCTCGGGTATTGACGGGTATTTACTGTTAATGTTAGGTCCCTTTATAGGCCACAAGCAGCCAAACAACTAGCAGAGTTCTTCGACTGCTGCAAAGCAGATATTTCTATCATCCAAGAATTGCGATGGGATGGGGAGCGCCCATGTTAGCGAGAGACTTAGGCAAGAAGTCTTGAGTTTGCGTCATGTTCCATTTGCATTAGCCTCTACAGAGGAGAAAGATGACGATACCAAAGATATCTTCAACGAGCTCTTGGACAAGACATATGAGACGTGTCCTAACTGTGACATTAAAATTTTCCTCGGTGATTTTAGTGCAAAAGGGCATCTTTGGTAGTACTGTCGGAAGATATAGTCTGCATAACATGAACTCTAATAACGATTTCAGGCTAATCGACTTTTTGGAAGGGCGGTTACTGCAACCCGATATCCATAAAGGGATTTGAAGATCTCCTGATCAATAAACCATCAGCCAGATTGACCATATTGCAATTGACCCATGGCATTCCTCCAGTATTTATGGGTATCCGAACGTTCTAAAAGGTGAACATCGACTCGAAGCACTACCTTATTGTACGATTGCGGGTACCCCAAACATCTCTGTATTCTCCGGATTTGGCTCCCTGCGAATTCTTTTTGTTCCCAAAACTAAAAAAATCGTTCGCCGGAAAGAAGTATGGGTCGAATAAGGAAGTCATCATCGTTGCGGAGGAATATTTTGCAGGCCAACAAAATTCATATTATTCGGAGGGGTTAAAAAAATCGCAGCACTGCTGGAAAAGTCGTATCGGTTTGAAAGGAGAAAAATAAATAGTCAAAACCAAAAAAAGCTGCGTTGTCATTTATAATTCGATTATTCAACAAACAGCCTTTGTAAATTGGATTGTTAAGGGTGACAATAGAGAATGAATGCTGCTCCATCAAGGTCGGTTTCACCGAAACCTTTGATGTCAAAAAAGTATTTAGAAAAGGCGATGCGCTGGCATGTAATTATTGTAATACCATTCTTGAAAGAATAGCGCAAAACTTACGCATCAACACAAGAGGTACAAACTTTCAAAAGTCCGTTCAATTACACACCCCTCCCGATTATGCTCTTATTGACATAACCGGAAAAAAGCAATGCAATATCAGTGGCGCTTTCGCGAGAATTGTGGTAAAAATGGTTTTAACGATCAATGAAGCAAGACCAAGTATATGCTGTTATTCAGAAAGGAGAAAGGACACCCAACACCGACGTCTCGGACAAAACGTCTTCCTCGATATCGACTTTGTTAATCTACCTACTACCTATGTATTAATTCAGCCAACTACATCAGCGCAGAGATCAAACAAACAATAACCCGTGCCAGTCGCTGCTTCTTTGAGCTGGGTAGGCAATTAACTTGCAAAGCCCTCTCTCGAATAACAAAAGTGACCCTTATAATACCTTAATAACACCAGTTTTGCTCTATGGCGCAGAGGCATAGATTTTATTAGGGTGCTCTTGGCAGTTTTGACAGGAATATTCTTCAGAGGATTTTCGTTCCAGCCTGCATAGACAGTGAGTAGAGGAGGAGATACATCGACGGGATGTGTACAGACATCGACAAGCCTTACAAGCAGCATTTCGTACTACACACTGATTTTCGCTTTAAGTAGTAATTGTATACTTCGACACTTGCGTTATTTCGCATTTAGAGAAAATTGTTCTCTTCGGATCTATTGCACAAAACAATGCTATACTTTTTCACTGTGATTACTTGTGAAAAAATCTATAAAAAATCGCAAGCAGAGAGAAAGTGGTGCTGCAATCAGTGACTTGAAATTTCGCGGGCGACGTGCATTCGACTATTGATTTTTGTTGCTGTGTTGGTACACATACGCGGCGACTTTCAATTATTATAAAAAATGAAGCAAAGAATTTGCATAAAATTTTGTGTAAAAAATGGAATCAAGTGCTCTTGAATACTTGAAATGTTGACAGTGGAATACGGTGGGTCTTTTCTAAGTACAAAAGATGTTTACAAGTGGTACAAGTTCTTCTAAGATAGCCGAGAAAAAGTCAATTACGAACTTCGCTCTAGACCCCCCAGCACATCAACAAAAGATGAGAAAGTCAGAGCTTGGAAGAAGATTGTTTTGGAAATTCGTCAAATTCACATAAGAGAAGTTGCTGAGGATATTGGCATATCGGTGTCATGCATTAGACGTGTTTCAGCCACGTTTGTTTCGAAACTTCTTAATTTTAATCAGAAGAACTGTCGTTTGAGCATCACTCAGGAGCTCTTGAATGACGTCAATAATGATACTGACTTGCTCAAAAGGGTCATAACTGGCGACGAATGATGGATATATGGTTATAACGTCGAAACCTAAGCCCAATCGTCCCAATAGAAGCACCTAGAAGACACAAGACCGAAAAAAAAACACCCCAAGTTTGATCAAATGCCAAAGTTTTGATCACTGTTTTTTTTTTTCGATTACTGTAGCGTAATGCAACAGGAGCTTTTACCCTAGGGTCGTACGGTGAATAAGCAGTATTACCTAGAAGTTATGGGCCGTTTACGAGAAGCAATACGAAAAAAACGTCTCATCAGGATAATGGATTGGCTTAATTATCGTTGCATGTGAGAGATTTTATCTCCATAAACAACATGACAATAATGTTTCAGCCACCATATTCTCCGGATTTGACCCCATGCGAATTTCTTCTGTTCCCAAAGCTTTCTTATGAGAAATGCTTAAAGGATTGGAAAAAGCGTTGGCACAAGTGTATTTTATCTGAGGGCGATTATTTTAAAGGGGACAACAATAGTTTTGATGAATAAATAAATATTTTTTTTTTATGCAAATATAAAGGTGAACACACCTTGTAGCAGTAGTATTGATACCATTGGTACTTGGCGCACGCATGTATTGTACCATAGGTGTCCTTGTGGTATATATTCCAGATGTAATTTTTTATTGTTTTTACCAAGTTGACGTCGATGTTGATATTGTTTTCATCAATAAAAAGAGGATGGATATTACACAAAGATCTTTTCAATCGAAGTATCAAAGAATAATCTAAATGAACGACATCGCTCGTATTCTTCGTTCACAACTTTGCTGAGCCTGTCGGTGATTGTTCCGTGTTTTTCATTTTTGTTGAATAGAACGAGTCGAGAATTCATACAATATATAGTACATAAATACATACATATATACGCGGGCTAGAAATTTAACACTTCATTTTGTAAGAGGTGTTACATCGTAAGGTTTGTTTTTCAATAGGCTTTTTTTGACAGATCGTGACTCCTATCAAACTGCTTTGTCATTTTTGTTCAGTATCATTTGGCAAATCATCACGAAAAAAGTCACACCAAAATAGCGTCTCCAAAGTGTTCAGCTGTATAACGAAAATCAGCGTTCTGTGAGAAATATTTTTCGTGCGATTCGAGGAATTTACGGTGTGCATACTCGATCTACTGAAAACATTACTGCCAATACCATTCGCAAATTTGAGTCCCAGTTTTGATTAGTGGATGATACTCGACCGTGACAAATCGATTCGTCGTCGTTCTCAACAGCTTAGCTTGGAGTATTCGACAGCTTGGCTTATTTTACGTGAGGATCTTGGCCTAAAAGCGTAAAAAATTCAACTTGTGGGAGAATTGAAGCCAGGCGACTTGAATTTCTGTTATATTTTCAGTGAATGGGCTCCGGAAAAACTCAATGAAAATCCGGTGTTTTATCATGAAATTTTGTTCGGTGATGAAGTCGATTTCCGGCTCAATGGATACGTTAATAAACAAAAATTGCCATTTTTGGGCTTATGAGCAACCTGAAGAGTACCAAGGGCTAAAATTACATCAATTAAAAAGAACGGTATGGCGTGGTTTATAGGCTGGTATCATTGGTCCATATTTATTCAAAAATGAGGCAAATCCGAATGTTACCAACAATGGTAACCGTTATCGCCACATGTTAACGGACTATGTGCTTCTGAAATTCAAGCACATGGTCTCGGTGAGCTCTGGTTTCAACAGGACGGTGCTACAAACTATACAGCGAGTGAAACAATGGACTTGTTGAAAAATCATTTTGGTGTGTATTTAATTTCACGTTTTGCAATAGTGAATGAATTGGCCGCAAAGACCGTGCGATATCAAACTTTTGGCCCATTTTCTCTGGGGATATGTAAAGTCTCAGGTCTTCAGGAATAAGCCAGCTGCGATTGACGCTTTGGAAGCCAACATTACTCGTGTTATTCGCTAGATATCAGTCGCTATGCTCGAACGAGTCGCCTGAAATTAGACTTTCTGAATGGAACACCGCAGACGTAGTCGTAGCCAACATTTACATGATATCATTTTCAGAGCGTAAATGCCATGAATTGTTCTTTTAACCGATAGTAAAAATTTTAGGTTCACTTTCAAATTTATGCATTTTTTTTTTACATTACATTTTTACATTTTGCATTATAAATCACTTGAATCACTCAGATCTAAAACAACCTTCATATCAACTAATGCTATTAATCTTTTTCACCGAGGTCTGAAGTTTACTTGGGAATTGATGATTTCGATTGCCAAGCTCCAAACTCTGTTCCAATTTGTTGTGTTGGTAAAACTCCATCTTCGTATGTACTGCTTTGTTTACAGAAGCCCCAAGCTTGATAGCAATTCGATTTTTAACGTGGGTACATATTTTAATTCGTGAGTTTTTTTTTTAAATTTGAACGTTTATTTAAGAAAAACATGTACAATAGTATTATTCAAAGTATTACCAATCTGAAGCTATGACTTTTTTCCATCTTTCTGGCAATTTATGGATCCCATCCAAAAAGAACTGGGCCAGCTTGGCAGCCAAGAACGAATCTAGCCCATTTTTGATATTCTACTCTGATGTGAGCCGTATTTCAGTGAGGGCGTTCTGCATTGACCGGAAAAAATGGTAGTCAGAAGGGGCAAGGTCAGGGCTATTAGGCGGCTGAGGTAAGACTTCCATCCACTGTTTTCCAAATAGTTCTTAGCGTGGGGCCGAGCGTTGTCATGATGATAAATTATTTCCTCGTGTCTGCTCGCATATTCCGGGTGTTTTTCGGTTCTTCAAACGGATTAATTGTGTTCGGTAGCGTTGTCCATTGATGATTTCACCCGGCTTACGCCCATCTGATCCCACCAAATACAGAGCATTACCTTCGCGCCATGGATATTCGGCTTTGCCGTTGATTTGGTTACTGGTTGACCAGTAACAATACGATGCAAAAATGACTTCCTTTTGTGGCGTTCTAGCAGCATTTCGCACGTGCAAAACCGCCTTTCGACGTCTTTTGGCTTGAGTTCATGTGGAACCCAATTTTCTTGCTTTTGAATATATCCAGCTGCTTTTCAACGTTTTGAAATGGCTGCTTGAGTGACACCCAAAGATTCTGCGAGCTCTTCTTGTGTTTGGCAACAATCTTCATAGAGTAATGCTTCCAGTTCATCTTCAAACTTTTTTGGCTGCCCAGTACTTTCATCGTCTTCCAAGCCAAAATCACCACTTTTAAATCGTGCAAACCACTTTTTAAACGTTCGCTAAGCTAGCCCATATTCACCATAAACTTCCACTAAAATACGATGACTTTCGGCAACAGTTTTCTTCATATTAAAGTAATGAAGAAGAACTCCCCGCAAAAACACTTTTTCAGGCACAAAGTTCGACATATTTGAGTGAAAAAAAATTATTGTTGTTTACGCTTCAAATGGATGACATATACTGGAATGACGTACAATGACAGTAGCTTTCCAACGCTATTTTCCTGATTAGTTAGGTAAACTAAGAACTTAAAGCTCGTATTGCCTCAAGGAATACATGAAATGCAAATTTCCATGAAATCTAAAATAATTTTGCTATTAGGGAGTAATGATGTGGACACAGTTTATTTTTATAAATAAATAACTTTACTTGACTATTTCCGTATTTCCAAAACATCAGCCATTTCGGCGAATGTGCCTCCATCATGATTCACCTTCAGTATTTTTTTGGTAAATTGTTATGAATTGGTGTTCTCTTCTGTTTGCAGACATAAAATAATTGAAAGAAGTCTGGAAATATTTTTTGAAAGGACCCAATACGGCGATATCAAGTGGCTGAAGACGATGTGAGGTATGTGGTGGAAATGATGAAAGACTGATACAATGTTTTTTCTTTTCGAGGCTGCAGTGTGGGAAGTGGTTATCTAGTAACAAATGTATTGGGTTTTTCTTAGAAAAATTCTGTTGGTTTTAAAACAGCAACAAAATGTTGCAAAAACATCCAACCACTCTTACTAAGTAAGCTAAAGGAGACTAAAAAACTTGCTCTCATTGAGTTGTTGGCGGGCAAAGATGTAAAAATAGGTGGTAGATGGTTTCCAATAGAATTAACAACACCCACGATTGTTACCAAGGTTCCATGTTACGCCCACGACACTTCAAAAACATTAAGTTGTACTTTTTGAGCAAGCACCTGTACGTAGTTTTAAGCACGTGTATATCTATAAAGAATTTAATCAACATATTATACAATATATATACAATACCTTTGGAGACTCCAGAACAGTCGTTATGCCGGATACAGCAAGGTTATATATATCTCTGGCAAAAAGTGATACTTAACGTAAAATTCCCTCGAATTTGAAAAAGAAAATCAATAGCTGTTTCCTTTTAGGAAACCATACTCCTATAGTCAACCGTCTGAAGCTTCTTTAGAAACAATTCAATTTGTTGGATGTGGTATATTATTTTTCACCACATATTCATAAATACATAGCACAAATACATACATATGCTAGGTCAAAGGAACGAAATGCGCTCTTTTTAACATATGCGTTTAGTTCTTCTTCTTGAGCCTTAGAAAACACATTTTGGGGAGCATGTTTGGATTGAAGCTTATTTTCTTCAATACCCTCTGTATCAGGTGATAGTTCCAAAGGATCCAATCAAAAAAAAAAAAGGGATAACCACTTTGAGGTGAAATAAGCACTACGCTACGCACTTGATTGTCATGCTGCTGGTCAAATCTAAGTTATAACACAGTCAGCAGTTTCCCAATCAAACGCCACACAGATCCCTTCTAGGGTTTTAGATACTCAAATTATTGCCACCGCCTTTACCGTCGCACAACGAATGCATAAATTGGAAAGCCGTTCTTGGGGAGAAGGCTTTTGATAGGATTCACAAACCACTTTTTTTGTAATACAATATCAGCCCTGACATCATTTTCGAAATTCATGATTCAGAAAAAAAAGAAACAGAAGTAGTAATAATACCAGCGTGCCAGTGCAGCACTAGTTAAACAAATTATGACCTAGAGATCTCCATATTCACAAAGCATATTCTTAATGCACACATCTCATCATGACTTTCCCATGCGTTTGTTATAATCTGTTAAAGCAGGCCATTATTTAAACTAAGTTTGGAATACGTTCTTCTACGAAAAAGTAAGAAGAAAATAGTAAACCTACTTTTGAAATCAACAGCATCTCCTTACGTACAAGGATAAGAATACACTCAAAGTGTCTAAAAGACTAGAAGACCTACTAAAAAGGCAGAAGTCAAGGACTTACAAAAAAGGAGGAAGAAAAAAAAAAACTCAAACAGCACTTTAATCTTTTGTATCCTTTTGTGTATCCTTTTAAAACACTCTCATTCCACTCAAAATAAAGTTTTGAAAAAATTGTCATCATCTAGAAGAGAAGTGCTTCCTGCTGTTGTTGTAACACTCTAATCATAAAAACTTTACGCATATGTGTGCTTGTGACAGTAACTTTCCCCCCAAAAGCACACAACCGAGTAAAGTGCAAATCGTTTTACAAAATGGAAAACGGCCTTGAGAAAAACAAGAAAAAAGAAAAAATATACACGAAACATGATGTTTGTTGTCAGAAACACCGAATACCGAATACCGAATACCGAATACTGAACACCACACCCTAGCAACAGGAAGTACAAATTTGGTATTATGTATGTATAACTTAATTCGCTGTGTCTAAGAGCTATTGGATATTACCAATTGACGAAAACAATTCAATTAGGCTCACTTGACTGACTTCGTCTTCGCCAAATTCCACTCCTGTCAGTTTATGACAGGAATAACCGCCATCCTATTCGTACATGTAACTAACCTCAGTCTGATTACATCACCGAATGAAAATTTGATGAAGATAACCAACTGACAGGATGCTAGTCGAAAATAGTAGAACAATAGTTCTCGACTACGACTACATGACTCCGATGAGAGGTATTAAATAATTCCCAAAACTGACATCTAAGTGGTAATCATTCAATACAACTTGCCAGTGAGCTGACAGATAGCTTCAAATATGAATCACAACATAATCGTCATCACCTTGTGCTGTACCTAAAGTCCCCCCACTTTGTGTAATTGAGAACGCGCTACTACCAATGTGGTCTATAGAATGGGTTGAGTTTGAGTCTCCTTAGCGGAACGCAACTTAGGAATACGAATTTTTCCACTTCACCAAGGAAATTAATTTATTTATATAGCCTTGAGAATTTATTATCCTTATGAGCGCAACAAAGGCAAGCGATAAGGATACGATTATACGAGATGTACTCATATCCACGACGAGCAGATGCCATCCATATGTGCGCTTTCATTATAAATGTGGTCTTGAAGGAAAAATAATGCACATGTTGGCATAACGAACGTGAGGATTACGAAAAGTGTATCTAATTGAAAATTCTTAAGGTATTTGTTGTATTTGTTGGATACGGATTTCTCACTTCTCTTGTTGTTTTTGTCATGAGCGACAAGGGATACATGTAAATAGCGGTGTTTTTGTTTTGAGCAGTTTTTGCTGCTGGCTGATTCGCTTGGGTAAACGATTTCAAATTTCACACATATACTTCCTTATACAAAGTTTAGCAGGTATGGATATAAAAAAATAAACAAAAAATTAAGTTTTTCCTCACTGACAAAACAATATTAAGATTAACCAATTCATCTCAGAAACATATGTGCGAACTTTTATCAGCCGAAATGAATTGTGTCTTTTAAACGAAATTGGTTAGAATGCAGCATAAGGATACTTACATATGTATATTCCCTTATTCGGCCCGATACGACGCATGGTAATATAACAATGTCAAAAAATAGCAAATCGCTATGAGAAGAAAAACCTTCAATATTAACAGGCTGATCAACGAAGAAAAAGATTTCACAATGTAACAGTGGAAACCTTCGCACGACTGGAGTAGCTAAAGCCTATAGAGAGCTCCTGAAGGTTCTCTGTTAACATCTATTACCGGCAACTAACTGTAGAGTACACGAAGGTATCCGTAACCACTCTAGGCTACCAGCCACCACAGAAAAAAAGCCCTTGGTGATATAGATGAGTGCTTTAGACGAAAGAAAATAACAGAAATTGCACAACAAAAAGCGCTGTAGCGCAAGACAAGACCAACGAGTAAAGACCATCGAAGGAAAAGAATATCAGTGAAGGAACCCTGGTAAATAAGATGTAGAAAATAATATTTGTATGTGTTTAAGCAGCACATTCAGCTGCTACTTTAGGGCTATAAGTCAATAGGAGAACTCGCTGAATTCAATGAAAGAAGAAGCCATCAAACTTCACAGTACAAAAAGGGTTGAAAATTTCCGTCCTTTTATAGGTCTCCTCAGTTTTGGGAACAGGAAAATGTCGCATGGGGCCAAAACCACTGAATATGGTGGCTGAGGTATGATTGTCGTGTTGTTTTTCGCCAGAAATAACGATGGATGAGTAGGTGCATTATCGTGATGCAAAAGCCATGAATTGTTTTCCAAAATACCGGACAATTTTTTTTGAATTACTTCTCGCAAACGGTGCATGACTTCAAGATAGTACTCCTTATTGACCGTACGACCTTAAGGTAAAAAACCTGGTCCATAACACCACGGTATACGAAAAAAAAAACTGATGAAACATTTATTCAAACTCGGCTTGCTTTTTTCGGTCTTGACTCTCCTAGGTGCTTCCATTGAGACGATTGGGCTTTGGTTTCGACGTCATAACCATATACCTATTCACTAGTTATGATCCTTTTGAACAAGTCAGGATCATAATTGACGTCGTTCAAGAGCTCCTTAGCGATGCAAATGCGACGATTCTTCTGATCAAAATAAGAAGTTTGGAAACAAAACTTGCTGAGATACTAACAAAATCCACGAGTTTTCTGCCCACAATTCTGGTCTCTTTCGGTGAATTGCTTCACGCAAACGTCTTATAACGCCAAAATATTACTCTTTACATAAAAGATATCGCAAACAGACAAGATGCCAGACTTACCAGGAGGGTAAAAGAGGTCTATTAGGAGCTCCGGGCTTTTTAGATCCGCTATGCCACTTGAATCTTCTGGGCATCCTGGGCAAAAGGGCGGATTAGTAGATTAGGATTAGTAGACGACTAGTTGGACATCTGTTTCATAATAACGACCGTGCAGATGGAACTGTGTAGATTGGAGCAAAAAGAAAGGCCGAGGAGGCAAAAAGAGACAAAAGAGCAAAAAATGCTAACCAGCCCCTTGAAGCAATACTTAACGGCAGTCGCGTGAGGAAAGTGGTTTGAAGTGTGAAGGGTGTGTGTTTAGTACGTAGGCGTACTCCTGGCATGCTAATAGAACTCGAACTATTAGTTTCTATGAAGATTACACATCCATTGCGTGACCAAGCAAAAAAAAAAAAAAAAAAACACGTAACCTTCTATACCAGAGTCTTCTTTATGCAAGTTGTTGTAGAAAATGCATTTAATTCTCCCACCAAGATCTTTCGGAGCTACCTTACCTTACTGATTAATATATTCTATAAAAGGGCTACAATTCCAAAACTCGCGTCAAGTAAACATTTTATTCAAATTGCAGTGTAGAGGAAAGATTGACTTTTGGTTGCCACCACTGAGGTAAAAATTTATTTAGCGGTCAGAGATGAGTATTTCCAGTTCATATATCTTTAAGACCTTGATCCCGGAATTTATTCAGAAAATTAAAAATACAAGTTTATTCATCTAAATCTATTATGTCCCCTTCAAAGTAATCATCGACTGCAACACACTTATGCCAGCGCTTGATCCAATCCTCGAAACATTTTTTATATTCGGTTTTCGGTATGTCCTTCAGTGCTTCTTGCGATTTTTCCATTGATTCCTCTCGGCTGCTGAAACGCGTTCCCCGTAGTGGTTTTTTTTAACTCGATTGAGTTAAATCAGGTGAATTCGGTGGCTGTTGGATGGTATTTGTTGCATTTTTCGTCAAAAAAGTACGAAAAATTATGGCACTGGGCGACAGTGCGTTATCATGGTGCAAAATCTACGAGTTTTCTGCCCACAATTCTGGTCTCTTTTGGTGAATTGCTTTATACAAACGTCTCATAACGCCCAGATATTACTCCTTGTTTACTGTCTGGCTTTCTGGCAAAAATTCATGGTGCACTACACCGTTGTAATCCAAGAAAACCATGAGCATTGCCTTCTTTTTAGAATGAAAACGACGTTTTTTTTGGTCTTTTCTCATTTGGTCATTTGGTAAACGCTATTCACTTGCCTGATGTCTGGATTCCGTGTCATATTCATAAGTCCACGTCTCGTCTCCAGTAATGATCCTTTTAATGAATGTGGGATCTGATTCAGCCTCGCAAATCATCTCTTTTGCGACGTCAACACGGTCTCTTTTTTGCACCATTTTTGCAGGTAGATGACGGAAACCCAAATCAATAACCAATATATCTTTGACGGATCCATAGGCAATGTTTAAGTCCTCCGCTATCCTTCTGATGGTTAATTTGCGTTTATTGACCAACATTTCTTTTACATTATCAATGTTCCTGTCGGTTTTCGATGACAATGGTCTGCCACTGCGTTCACCATTTTCGGTTGACTCACGACCACTTTTGAACCGCTCCGTTTTTTTTTAGAGAATCGTTGCAAAAACACTTTTCCAACATTTTCAATGTTCGCGCACCATTAAATCCGTTCTTTACCCAAATTTTAATACAAGTTTGTTGTTGCAAATTTCGCCAACACACACAAAGATAGATGTACTCTTGGATATTTAACTTTTGCAAATGTCAAACTATGATGCTAAGATTTAGAGGGAATGTCCACAACAGATGTTGCCAGCTTAACAAAAAAAAAGTTCTGCAGATGATTCCCTTCCTTCCTAATTTACCCTCCTGGTAAGTCTTGCATCTTGTCTGTTCGCGATATCTCTTATGTAAACCCTTTGCATTTCATTGGTGAGAATGTCAATAGGAACCAACACAGGCTGCTGCATCCGAAATTGTTCGGAAATCGAAAATTGTTCTGATTGCGCAAAGCCTGTACGTCGACGAAAGCTTAGTAGACTTAGTGTATCCTTATGCGTAGGCTTTAAGTTTTCGATTGAGTTAAAGTCTTTCGTAGAATTTGCATGTAGTTATATGAGAATCTCGTCGGCGTCAACTCTGATATGAAGGCATAACACTGATGTTGGAGTTGTTGCTGGCTGGGCTAAATGTAACGAACTAACAACCAGCACGTACTGAGACCCACTGGTTGAGGCAGTACTGGCTCGTCCCGTCCAATTTGACAACCAATTCTGGGAAAAATATCGAAATCTAATACACCTGAGTTTCAAACTACCACACCACCCGCCCGCGCCATGGAGAAAACCAGTAAAAGGGTATTTATATCCTCTTGGTGCTCGCGCGGGATTATAAAAAAAAAAAACGTTCTTAGAATAACTGAGGATTAGATAGATATACTTGCAAGTCTGTATGGCGTTGTTCATTCTAAGATCGCAGTTGAGTCATTAGTTCCATCATTTGCCTTCAAAAATGTACAATTATGTCGCCCCTTTGTATGCGAGATTATGGCTTGAAAGTTACCAAAACATTGGAATGAGCTCTTTCTAAAAAAAAAAAAATCGATTTTAGTATAAGGATTCTAATTCCCATATCTAACAGCTTTCTTTTGAATCGAGACACCTAGTGATTTAGCAATTGTGAAAATATGAATTACTCTCTTTACACTTATCAACATTTTGCCTGATTTTTGACTAAGGAAAGTGTACAATTCAAATTTCACATAATGTGTCTTATAATGGTAGGGGAAACAGTTGACAGGTCGATACAAAAATCTTTTTCTTTTTGATGAATTATGAAGCTTCAGACAGGACTTGGAAGGATGTAAGCCCTCGTTACGCCGACCCTTGAGCTTGTATTTGCTCTTAGCATTCTCTTAAAATTCAAATTTATCCTTTTTTATCTACCTCTTGTTTTGTGTTGCCAATTACTGGGCTTAATTATAGATCAATGTCCCAATTAATACAGTTATTTAAAAAGGCTTATTTATTTATTTATTATTTATTTTTTGCATCAGTTGATAGATAAAATCAAACAATGACAGAACAATTGTGTATAGTAAAAAATAATTGCACAGTATCCTTTTGTAATGAAATAAAATTTAATTTGATAAAAAAAACCGATAAAATGTAATTTGGAGAGCTTTCACGCTTCATTAAACGTTATTTAATAATAAGTCTAGTACTTGTGGAAAGTAGCAAAAAAGAATTAAGATAACCTAGATTATTGTAAAAATAACGAATAATGAGGTACACTACGTTAATACAAGAGAATTAAGTTTGTCTGATTCCTGACTACACATTATTTGAGAGGTATGTACGAAATAAATTTTAAATATTAATTTGCTTCTTTAAGAAAATGTTAAAGTTAGTATTGACTAGCTTCGCAGATTATTTCTAAATTTGTGGCAATAAAGCTTTAGGTGTTTTCTAATTGGCACCTACACCCCACCTGAAGGAAGGCTTTCGCTATAACATTAATCGCCTGTCATACAATTACAATCGAATTCAAGTGATAAAAGTCAATCAAAAAATTTTAAATTTAAAACTAAATAGAAACACATAGTAAGTGCACATTTAACCTTAATATGTATTTTAAAAATAAGTCCTAAAGATGCGGCGCTTGTTTTTTAAGGATATTCTTGTCAACATCATATTGTTTCTGTTATATTCGGACCCTTGATTTTTGTTAACATGCGAGAGCAAAGCGTAGGTGTAATGGTCGCAAATTCATAGAAAATTATTTTCCTGTAAGTTTTGCCTCACCAGAGGATTGTTGTTGTAAGCTTCCGAGAAATTCCCACAATTAAAAGTAACAAGGTCTAGCGAGGACGCTAGGTGATGTATCTATATTTTCTAAATATTGGGTCTATAAACTTATAACGCTTTGCTAAGAGATGGCGTAACTTGTATTATTCCATTGTTATTACTCCATTGGAAAATGCATTGGAAAGCTGCTGTCATTGTACGTCATATCAGTATATGTCATTCATTTGAAGCGTAAACAACTATAATTTTTTTCCACTCAAATATGTCTAACTTTGTGCCTGAAAAAGTGTTTTTGCGGGGAGTTCTTCCTCATTACTTTAATATGAAGAAAACTGCTGCCGAAAGTCATCGTATTTTGGTTGAAGTTTATGGTGAATATGCGCTAGCTGAGCGAACGTGCCAAAAGTGGTTTTCACGATTTAATAGTGGTGATGAACGATGATGATGAACGTCCTGAGCAGCCAAAAAAGTTTGAAGATGAAGAACTGGAAGCATTACTCTATGAAGATTGTTGCCAAATACAAGAAAAGCTCGCAGAATCTTTGGGTGTCACTCAAGCAGCCATTTCAAAACGTTTAAAGGCAGCTGGATATATTCAAAAGCAAGGAAATTGGGTTCCACATAAACTCAAGCCGAGAGACGTCGAAAGGCGGTTTTGCATTTCCGAAATGCTGCTGGAACGCCACAAAAGGAAGTCATTTTTGCATCGGATTGTTACTGGTGATGAAAAATGGATCCATTACGACAACCCCAATCGCATAAAATCACATGTGAAATCCGGCCAACCAACCAAATCAACGGCAAAGCCGAATATCCATGGCGCGAGGGTAATGCTCTGTATTTGGTGGGATCAGATGGGTGTGCTGTATTGTGAGCTGCTAAAACTGGGTGAAACCATCAATGGACAACGCTACCGAACACAATGAATCCGTTTGAAGAGAGTAGTAGCCGAAAAACGCCCGGAATATGCGACCAGACACGAAGCAATAATTTTCCATCATGACAACGCTCGGCCCCACGTTGCTATTCCAGTTAAGAACTATTTGGAAAACAGTGGATGGGAAGTCTTACCCCACCCGCCTTATAGCCCAGACCTTGCCCCTTCTGACTACCATTTGTTCCGGTCGATGCAGAACGCCCTCACTGAAATACGGTTCACATCAGAGCAGAATACCAAAAATTGGCTTGATTCATTCTTGGCTGCCAAGCCGGCGCAGTTCTTTTGGGATGGGATCATACTATTGTACATGTTTTTCTTAAATAAACGTTCAAATTTTGAAAAAAAAAACCGCACGAATTAAAATATATACCCAATAATTTACTCGAAGATCTTTCTCTTCAGCTTTTTATCGACACTCTAAGGATGTGAGAAGCCTATTGTTATAATTTAGAAAGAGTTTAATAGAAACTCGTCAATCATTCCCCAATATCCTCTAGCAGTAATTGTTTTTCTTCGGGCAGAATGCATTCTCTAGGGTTGTCGAGACACCAGTAATTTATTTTCTTCTTCTTTTATTAATCGTGAAAATGTGTACAGAGTACAATAATCTTTTATGCTGCATCTTTTTCCGATATATTTGCATTGCGCCGCTTGTGGGGTTGAATCAATTTGCGGACCTTAAAACCATTCTACGGGTCACGTAATTTCTTAGTATTTATTTTTTTCATTTGAGTGAACCAACTATTTTTTTGCCGCCTCTTCTTCGAAACCCAGCAAAACCAGCTAAATTAATTAACCTGAACTCCGTGTCTAAGATTAGGTAAGGTTAGAAGAGGGGTGGATGTCATCACACAAATACCAGTCACCAAAACGGGTCCATCGCGATCCCTGTGGAACCAGTTGAATTTATATTCAAATGGCAAAACCTAATAATCTTCCTAGTGAAACATTGAATTTCTTTGCAAAAACCAAGAAGTCTTTTGAAGTTCGTGCCGTCTATTTCCTCCAAGTTTTTAAAAAAGTATTTCTCCTTAAAATTTCCTACGACTACGCGATATTGCCTCGCAGTATGTGTGTTATGTCCACACATACATACAGCTTGCAGATCACCAAAGAATTTGCAAATATCTGTATCTGACAATTTGAGTCTCTTTCCATGTTTCTATTCCTATTATTGTCCTAAGCTTAACCCTGCTTAATTTTATTAACTCCCTACATCTTGGATATTTTGTGTCCTTCAAGATATACCCACCCTATGATTTGTTCCCTTACTATGCAAAGGGGTGGTTTGATGTAAGTAGCCTCACTGTTATCGAGTAGGCCTCCTCTTCTTGCTAGCTCATTAGCTTGCAATCCTCAACTCAACTTCTTGAGAACGCCGTGGAATTGACTGATTTGGATCGTTTGCTACGGACGTCTGAACGGCAGCGATATTTTCGACAATTCGACGAACCCGTTGTCTCACTGACACGGCAACATCACACAACGAATATGTAGACTCAAATTTTTGTACTAAACTTGTTATTGCCTGTCTACTAGGTCGAGAATTACGACCGAAAATTGGAGTTAACGCTCTTAAAGTTGCAGTCACCGACTCCGAATATCTGTTGAAAATTTTTATAATTTGCAGACGTTACTCGTTAGTGTGCTTTGTCATAATGAAAATGTTGAGTTTACTAAATAAATTGACAGTGACAGTTTGATGATAATTGAAAGAGTGCGTTCACAAATTAAATTCAAAATTGTCAAGTCCCTATTGGAAAACCCTACACTATTTCATATGGAATGTCGAAGTCGAATAAGGAAGAAAAACTCTGCTTCTTAATGCGGAGACTTCCGCGAATACACGTGCTTCCTATAAAATGACGTTTTGTCACACTCAATGACGTTCATAACATTTCCATCTACGTACCTGTTATTTTTCTTTTATATTTCTCGCTAATCTCGGCCGAACAGCTCTCATGTATAACAAATCTTTAAGTTCAAGTGGCCGCAAAAAAAAAAAAAAAAAAAAAAAAATACTGCGGAATCTCAGTTTGCAATTTCCTTTGTGGGTAAAGTAATACACCTCAAAGCAAACCTTGGTTCTCTCCTCAGATCGAAGAACATCGTTATATATACCGCTCACTCAAGAATCGAGTTGTTATGGCAATACGTTCTATAAAATCCCAATTTTTATTTCAAGCTATTGAAAAACGTTCGTCGAATCGGAATCATTAATGGCGGTAGTAATTGTGTTAGTAACATTGAATGTGATGCACT
Source organism: Volucella inanis (assembly GCA_907269105.1). Lineage (NCBI taxonomy): Eukaryota > Metazoa > Arthropoda > Insecta > Diptera > Syrphidae > Volucella > Volucella inanis. The sequence goes on from OU026153.1 coordinate 207,089,958, forward strand.
AGTTCAAAAATTTGTTTCCCTTCCGGTTCATCCAGTTTCAAACTTTATAAGAAATTCAACTGATGCCTATTTGAATCTAGCACCCACAGTGTCTGGTCTTCCATTTACATTTAGAGCAATAGATTGCACAGAAGCCGTTGAAAGCATACCTCTATTGCAGTTGGTTTCGATTAGATGCATCCACACTGATTTTACCTATCATACTTCCTGTCATACTGACACCTATATCTCCGACACCATGGAAAATGGCAAAAATCATACTTGAAGCTAATAGTTCTAAGGTTGAAGAACTATTAGGTTGCCTTATTCATCAAAGATTTTTGAAAAATTATTACAAAAACAAGTGACTTTGTATCTCAATAGTTTACGCCTGCTAACACCAAAGTAATCTGGTTTTTGTTGAAAATATAGCTGCATTACAGTCTTATTAAGTGTCAGCGAAGATATACGGCAAGCGATCGATGATAATAAGGAAATCTTTGTTATTCTAAAACAATTCTGTAATTTCACATCTTGCACTGTAAACCTTAAAAGTTTTTATTTAACAGACTGCCAATTACACGTGGTGGCCCCCAGGAGTCTAGTTTGGGACCTCTACTATTTTCTATATACGTGAATGAATTACCTATCATAATAAAACACTGTTCCCAACATATGCTGATGATGTACAGTTGTATTGTATATGAGTTGCACGCTTGACTTAATCGAGCAATGTGTAAGTTGTATAAATGAGGAACTTGAAAACGTAGCAAGTTGGTCTAAGAAAAATGGTCTTTTACTGAACCCTAAGAAGTCTGTGTCACTAGTGATTGTTAAAAACAATATCGAACTTTCATATTTTTCTCATATTTAATCAAGCAATGCCTCAACGGCCAAAATTCTTGGCGTGGTGTTCAATCGTAAGCTGACCTGGGGAAATCATATTACCAGCATTGTGGGAAGAACGTATGGTGTCCTAAGAGCGATATGAGCAACTCAATCACACAGTTTTTGTTTTAATTATAATTCCAGATATTTTGTTAAGCCAGCAACCCCATTACCTTTATGAAAAAGTACGAACCGCATCTTTCCACAGATCTCGAATTCTAATTCATCTGCATTATGCCTCTCTTACATCCGAACGTCAATTTTTTGTGCATACCATTCGAGCGCGGACTTGGCTAAAAACTAAAATTCGCATGTTTTTGTAGCCATGAAACTTACATTCAATATGCCTATACACTGACATATACATGCGCGTTATATTATCTTTATTAATTTCCTTTTTTTTTTTTTTTGTTTTTCTTGTTTTAATCTTTTTCCTTTTTTAATAATTTACAAATGTAAATGTTGTTATCAATTTTCTATTCTCTCTTTCTTTACTCCATAACTTAACTGGATTTTATATTTATTCATTGTTATTTTATTTTCTTAATTACTATTATATTTAAAATAACTAATATGGCTTGTATTTATTATTTTGTAAATTGCCTTTAACAGTTTTTTATTTTGGCTTTTATAGATGTTACAATATAAAGGTTTACTTTATGGTTTGATTTTCAATAGGCTTTTTTTGACAGATTACGCATGACTCCTATCAAACTGCTTCGATGTGTGACAAATCATCATCACATCACTATTACCAATACCATTCGCAAATTTGAGTCCCAGTTTACATTAGTTAATGATACTCGACCGGTTAGACCACATCTAACACGTAATGAAGAGACTATAGCAACTGTAGCTTAGAGTGTACGCGAAGTCCGTGACGAATTGATTCGTTGTCGTTCTCAGCAGCTTGGCTTGGCGTATTCGACAATTTGGCATATTTTACGTGAGGATCTTGGCCTAAATGTGTACAAAATTCAACTTGTGCAAGAATTGAAGCCAGACGACTTGAATTTCCGTCATATTTTCAGTGAATGGGCTTTGGAAAAACTCAATCAAAATCCGGTGTCTTATCGTGATGAAGCCCATTTCTGGCTCAAATGGTGGGCAACCAGAAGAGTACCAAGAGCTACCATTACATTAATTTAAAACAACGGTATGGTGTGGTTTATGAGCTGGTGGAATGATTATTCCTTATTTCTTCAAAAAATGAGGCAAATCAAAATGTTACCGTCAATGGTAATCATTATCGCGCCATGTAAACGGACTATGTGCTTCCTGAAATTTAAGCACATGGTCTCGGTGAGCTCCGATTTCAACAAGACGACGCTACGAGCCATACAGCGCATGAAACAATGGACTTGTTGAGAAATCATTTTGGTGAGCACTTAGTTTCACATTTTGCTACGTTAAATTGGCCGCCTGGATCATCCGATATCACACCCTTGGAATATTTTCTCTGGGGATATCTAAAGTCTCAGGCCTTTAGGAATAAGCCAGCTACTATTGACGTTTTAGAAGCCAACATTACTCGTGTTATCCGTGAGTAATGCTCGAATGAGTTGCCCAAAATTGGATCTTCCAAATAGACTACCTCAGACGTAGTCGTGGCCAAAATTTACATAATATCATTTTTAAAAAATAAATGCCATGAATTGTTTTTTAACAAATAGTACAAATTTTAAGTTGTTTTTCAAATTTGTGTATTTTATTTATCATTGTAAATCAAACTTTACGATGAATCACCCTGTATAACTTATCACTATTTTATAAGATATTATATCTTAAAGTCAATAACAATCTAGTTTCCAAATAAATAAATAAAAATAAATACATAAAATAATGACAGAGCCTGAGAACTTAAATTGTTCGCACCTCAGCCTGACAACTTCTTCTAAACAGATGTCTAGAGTGGGGCTTGCGCACGTGAAAAGCAAACAGTTTAGCAATATCTCCCTAGGCCTAGTAACACTGATGCTCTCCTAAACTATTAAGAGTTGCCTGAAGGTCTGACACGTGGTTGCTTATAATACCGCTACCATCGTCGAAGTCAATAAAAAGTTAAAAAGCAATGGACTTTAAACGTTTACTACGTTTGCTATATTTTTAAAGAGAAAATCACTTTAATTAGATTCGCTAGCTGAGAGTTCGTCGCCATCCTCTTCTTCTTTGACACCTTCCATACTTCTGCTTTCACTATCATTTTCCGGATTTAAGATTAAGAATAAGTACCTCTTGTAAAAAAGGCTTGGTTTTCTTGTGTTCTTTAGCTGTTTGACTACTAAGATATGTATGGATCTGAACTTAATAAAAGCTTGTGTTTTACATCTTTGTTACAAAATTTCGGCCAAAATTTAGTATTTGTTACGGGTTGTGGCTTCTTTCTCCGATAAATGACCAATAGGAAAGATTGTATGATTTATCACTTCGTCGAGATGTATCAATACTTTGTGTTTAGTTGGTACATAGTTTAGCATTACGCAGTCTTCCTTGGGCAGATACGTACAACATACGCCCCAAAAAAGACCGGTTAAAACTAATTAATCTTCAACCCATTAGATCGTTATTTCTTTTCCCAATAAATTTCAATCGTAGCGTTTTACAACTGTAACAAATCTTTGACCAGAATGCTACGAACCGCGAATATCACGCTTAATGAATTCGTCTTCTGCATTAGAAAACCTTGTTTCCGAAATGCGCTCTTTAATTTCAACATTCCTATCTTAGTTCTACAATCTCTTGCACTTAGCCCTCCCCTTTAGTTTTAAGTCATAGTTTTTATAGTTTAAAAAAAATAAGCTTGTATTAGGCTTTAGAAAATTTGTCAAACTCAATCAATTTTGCAGCATCAATACTTTTTTCGCTCGAAATCACTACCAGGATATTTTTAAAAGGTTTAATTACCTCTAGATGAGCGCTAGCGATACGAGATAGTTTGTAAAAAATCTTCTGGTCGAATTGCTGTTATATGTATTTCCGACTCCCGCTTTGGTGATATCTATTTCTCTTCGAATTTTTTCTTAGAAGACAATTTAAATGTTCTCCTTTGTCTGTTTGATGCTGTGTTATTATTCAAAAGATCGCCTTTACCACTTTTTTAAAGGAATTTTATAAGCCAAATGAACAAGTGATTCGAAGAAGTGAATTCCTGCATGTAGAATCGAGAGTGAGTCTTAACAAACTTATTAAAATCTTTGGAATTCTGTCCACAAATAAAGCACCTCAGGGTGAACAAAATTGTGGCTAACCTGTTCCCCAGGACAGTGGACAGAATCTCGTATCACTCCCAGTTACCACAGGGGCCGATCCCGAAGGTTAGTGTAGCGGAAGTCCTCATGACTATGAATCGGCTTAAGCCAAATAAGACCACGGCCCAGATGCCATCCCGAACGTGGCCTTTTTTGCAAGGCTATTTACGACATGCCTGAAGGAAGGCACGTTCCCGAAGCAATGGAAGAATCCATCCCCAAGATCCCTCGGGATATCGACCGATCTGGATGAACTTGGAAAAACACTTGAAGGCATCATCGTGATTCGTTTGAATGAAGCCTTGGAACACCCCGACGGGCTAAACGAGTAGCAGTTTGGCTTCAGAAAACACAGATCGACCCTGGATGCCATCGAGATGGTCGTCAATATAGGCGGTTTCAAGAAATATTGTGCTGTAGTCAGGTTGGACGTGGGGAATGCTTTCAACTCAGCCAGACGGCCTCGTATCGTACACGCACTGGAGGCCCTTGGGGTGCCAAACTACCTCAGGGATAGAAGGCTGCAATACACAACGGATGACATGCGGAGTCCCCCAAGGCACGGTGCTGAGCCACACCCTCTGGAACGAGATGTGCAACAACGTGCTCGAGATTGCACTGCCTGAGGAGTGTACGATCGTGGGGTACGCGGATGACCTAGCCGTAGTGGTTGTGGCCAAGACTATTGAAAAATTGCGACTAGAAGCACGGAGATGGTCAGCATGGTGACCTGTTGGCTGCATGGAAACGGATTGGACCTGGCGGCACAGAAGATCGAGTAAAGGAAAAAGAGAGAGGTGACACTCTTTCAGAGTGACGATTTGACAGTGACGATAAGACGAACGCTTTGAGCCTTTGCCTTCTGACGAAATATCTAACTGTGGTTCCAGGAGGAGCTTCCCGTCCGTACGATGAGAAAATGTTTTTAGTGCGGTTAAAGTTTCACGCTGACCTTTAGGCTTTCAATGCTTTTGATGCTTATTTTTCCAGCTCCATTGAAGTGGACACATCTGTTTCTCTGAGTTGCTTAACTTTATTTCTAATGCATTTCAACGTACCGAGTCGACTACCGACGATTCTCACATTTTTCGTATGTTGTGCAAAACAAACACAAGCAGAAATAGGAGCGGCCAATGAGTCACGCCAAGACCTTCCTGATAAAGAGAACATGTAGTCTTCTCTAACAGTTATTCATAAAAGACCGGTCAGATGTAAGACTTCCTGTATTTACGAAATCGTAGTTAGTATTGCATTGACTGTTCTAACATTTTTGCTATTCCTTGAATATTTCACATAATTCTGAACCGTTTTTTTTTTTTAATTTTCGTCAAATATGTTAATACAAGGTGGGGCAAAAGTAATATAATGTGAAGGCGCCATAAATCTTGCAAATGGGATCGAGTGTCATTGTGCTTTGACATTTGTGTTATAGACTACTATATTACTGCTTATTTGGCCGATTTCATTTGCAGCGTTAATTTCGTGCATTTGACTGAGCACCTCGTAAAAACTCTGTTCATTTGAGAAGTCGCAAGTAGTGGCCAGCCCCGTATTGCTCGTTTGACTGAGAATATCACTGCTGTGGTCATGGACGTCCGAAAGAGTCCACAAACATCGACTAGACAACAAAGCACACATTTTGGCATCGAATTTTGGTGAAGGAGCTGAAGTTCGTCCCGTTCATTGAATTAAATTTACTTCCATACTTTGTTAAACCTGGTACGAAAACAAGATAATTTCGTATCCAAAATCGATGGTGCGGTATTTGCAGTGAAAAGGTGGATGCTCTTTTTTTTTTTTTTTGAAGAAGCCGACGGCACCACCCTAACTGTAACTGGTGAGCGCTACAGACTTTATGGTATTTGCATTTATCATACGGCACGCGAAGTAAATGTAATAAACTGATCGATAATGGTAATTTCCTTCTGTAAACCAAGATTGGGAATTTCGAGTTGGAATAGCAAATATTTTGCTTTGCTTACGTCTACGTCTGTAGATAAACGCCAGTCGTTTTGGTACTTAGTGGAATACAGGTTGATCCCCGTCCACACCTCTCAGATCACTCAGAGCTAAAGCTACGAACTAGTGACATTATTCTTCTCCCACCGCTGTCTCGCCATTTACGTGAGCAGTGATGAAGCTTACTAAATTTCAGCACAACTTGATCCATGTTCCAATCCGGAATTCAACTTCTTGCGGCTAAAATTCCATTTCCGTAATCAAATTGTCCAATATTGCTTTATTTATAGAAGCCCCAAACTAGACAGCAAACCGAACTTTAAAGAGTTCAGTGTCCTATCTGACTCAGTACAAGGAATCGTATACATGTATCCTCATACCGAATTTTTAATTGGGAGCGATATTAATATGGTATACACAATTCTGGGTGACTTCCAAATTTTGAATAGACATCATCTGAAGGACGTTGTATTGAGATTTTCGCTGCGACAAAGAACTTACCGCAGCTTGTAAATGAGTCCTAACGAATACTAGACGTTGATAGTAATACCGCCAAACTCAGGACTTGTTTTCAACCTCTCACCTTGAAAAATATAAGGTCAATGTTCTATCCATGTTAGGCTTGTCGGATCAGCAACACGGTTAGAGAAAATATTCCTAAAAGAATCGTATAGCAATACAAGAAAGCCAATTGGAGCGAACTTAACAGCTTCTTTGAGAATTTTAACTGGTCATTACGTTTCCTCTATAACGACGTGGATGCCGTTGCTAATATGATCACAGACACCATTCTCTCTTTGAAATGGGATCCTTTATCCCTTATCGATTTAAGAGTATCTGACCAAAAGAAAAGGAATGGTACAACTCGGGTTATAAAGAAGCTTTCAGCTAAAGATAAATGTTGTTTCGTTTCTACAAAAACGAGCAAGCACCAACTGAAACGTGTTTCTTAAGAGTGTAAAATTTCATCACGATCAAAAACTGAGGCAAAAATGTAGTAACAATTTTTGGTCGTCCGTCAAAATGATTAAAAATTCGGCCTCAGTTTCCATCCCAACACTCATTTATAATGACATTCCAGTTGTCAGCTCTTTTGACAAGACCAATCTGCTTGCTGCACACTTTGTAGTCAGCTCAAAATCTAGATTATATCTCCCCTTCTTTTGAAGAGTTATTCTTCTACGCTATTCTTATTGTTCTTCTTATCCTTTAGGAAACTTTCCCAGCAGATGGAAAGCAGGATTTGTCTAGCCCGTCCCTATAAAAGTCGAATCTTCTTCTCTCTCCTCCTACAGACTCATCGCACTTACGTCCTTTCTTTCTAAGGTCATGGAAACGCTGAAAAACCATCAGCTCATGAAATATCTCGTAACACGAAAACTTCTCAATTACCGAGAGTACGGTTTTTGTAGCAACAAGTCCACTGGCAATTTGATGACATATCTCACCAAAAAGTGGAACCAATTGTCGAAAATGCATGCATTTTGGATTGACGTCTCTTTCGGAACGTTCAATCCAAGTTGTCTTGGATGGTTTCAATTCGATATTCACAAAATGAATGCTGGCGTGCCCGGGGCTCCGTTCTGTCTCCGACACTCTTTTTAATTTTCATCAACGAGCTCCTGTCTGCAATATATATCTTTACTGATGAAAATACTCTCTGCTTTTCATATTCGTTTCGAGTTTCACGTCTCTGCTCTTCTGTTAAAAAACCGGAATGACAACGTACACATATTAAATTCGGATATTAGCAGCATAACCAAATGGTGAACTATTAACAGAGTGGGATTTAACGCTTCCGAAATTTAAACAAATATGTCATGTGTGCACATACAATCCAAGAATGGCACTTGCATCGTCGAAACTTTCTACTCTTGGTATGTGTGTCAATGACAACAAGCGATGTAAGAAATACTTCTTCCCCTCTGATCTGGCCTCAACACATATATACCTATGACATTTATCCGCTCAAAATTGGAGTACAATACCCACATCTCCTCAGTTGCTCCATGAATTCTTTGCTAGATAAGATTCAAAACCGTGCGATAAAACTCATAGGTGACGCTTATATTGTACAGTCAATTAGCACGCTTAAACGAATAACCCCTTGAACGCGCGCTGATTATAAAAAAGATTGTCATGTTTGGTTACTTTCTTAGTTTCGCTAATAAAACGCATCCGTATCAGCCTGCAGAATATAGGAGAAGAAACGATAGAGTTTTGTCATATCGATAATAAGAACTAGACGCAGAGGAATTAGTGAGCGTTGAAATATGCAAGCGTTACTCTTGGTGCCAGTTTTAAATTTTTACTTTACTGTGTCTGCTGTGATCCGTCCCAACTTCTGCGACATATTTACATAGACATAATCCAGTGTGATAAAACAATGTCTGAAGCTGTATTTCGGTGCAAGTTTCATATATATAACATTAATTCTTGCCTTTTTTTTATTAATGTGTATGCTAGTAGGGATGTATACTCCTGCTGACACTTTATATCACTTCCCTGTGGCCAAAGGTAAGGTCGCCTTCTAAAAATATTACCAGTCCCTCTTTTAGAGTAAGTTTTTAAACTGTTTGCAATTATTTTACAAAGTGTTGTAGTTCTTGTTAGCGAGTAAGTATAGTAATTCTTTTGTTGCAGTAGAGTATCCTGAAGTGAGCTGAGTCATACTTACTTCAACGCCTTGACTGACACTTTCTGGTGTAAATCTACAGTTTTCTGATAGTTTCTGGATGGTCATCCTGGTTTTATTACAAGAATTTACAAATCATTTTATTGGTTAAATTCAGCTATTTTTCACAGCTTTTTAAGAATTCTTCATCTTTCTAACTTGCGGCTATCCAAATGAACAAATTTCAAAACACTATTTGGTATTGGGTATATTATATTTTTTATTATTTTGTTTATATTTTATATGCACTTAATTCGTGCGGGTTTTTTTTTCAAAATTTGAACATTTATTTAAGAAAAACATGTACAAAAGTATTATTCAAAATATTGCTGAAGCTATGACTTTTTCCCTTCTTTCTGCTTGGCAGCCAAGAATGAATCAAGCCAATTTTTTATATTCTGCTCTGATGTGAACCATATTTTAGTGAGGGTGTTCTGCATCGACCGGAACAAATGGTAGTCAGAAGGGGCAAGGTCTGGCGTTAGGGCGTTTTTCGGCTACTGCTCTCTTCAAATGGATTAATTGTGTTCGGTAGTGTTGTCCATTGATGGTTTCACCCGGTTTTTGCAGCTCATAATACAGCACAGTTATCTGATCCCACCAAATACAGAGCATTACCTTCGCGCCATGGATATTCGACTTTGCTGTTGATTTGGCTAGTTGGCCGGGTTTCAAATATGATTTTTTGCGCTTGGGGTTGTCGTAATGGATCCATTTTTCATCACCAGTAACAATCCGATGCAAAAATGACTTCCTTTTGTGGCGTTCCAGCAGCATTTTAGACATGCAAAACCGCCTTTCGACGTCTCTCGGCTTGAGTTTATTTTATTTCCTTGCTCTTGAATATATCCAGCTGCTTTTAAACGTTTTGAAATGGCTGCTTGAGTGACACCCAAAGATTCTGCGAGCTCTTCTTGTGTTTGGCAACAATCTTCATAGAGTAATGCTTCCAGTTCTTCATCTTCAAACTTTTTTGGCTGCCCAGGACGTTCATCGTCTTCCAAGCCAAAATCTTCACTTTTGGCACATTCGCTCAGCTAGCGCATGTTCACCATAAACTTCCACCAAAATACGATGACTTTCGGCAGCAGTTTTCTTCATGTTAAAGTAATGAAGAAGAACTCCCCAAAAAACACTTTTTCAGGCATAAAGCTCGACATATTTCAGTGAAAAAAAAAATTATTGTTGTTTACGCTTCAAATGAATGACATATACTAAAATGACGTACAATGACAGTAGCTTTCCAACGCATGTTCCAATGGATTAATAACAACGGAACAAAACAAGCTACGCCATCTCTTAGCAAACCACATGTTATAGACCCATGCAAAACACATTACACTAGCATAGAATAATGCAATGTTGCATTATCATTAAATTCAATGCAAGCAATTTATAATAAAGCATAATTTGAACAGAATCACTGTTACCAAAGACGTCAGAAATGTTTTATAATTTTGCATACAATGTTTTCTTCAGATTGCTCTTGTTGTAAAAGAGAATTTCTTCTTTGATTTCGGTTGAATATACACTCATTTATCAGAGACCCGATTGTTCCGTTTGACTACATAGCATGAAGGTTTTTGAGCATGGACTTTTCCTTTGACTACTGTATTTTTATTTAATTTATTTAATAATTAATTATTTCAATTTTAATTAAGTCCTTACTTCACTATTTTCCCAGCGCAAGGAGAAGCAAATTCGCTGTTCTTTAGAAACCATAGTTTTTTGATTCACTTACCAACAAATGACATGTTTTAGAGGAACAACAACTTCCTCAGGGTTTGAATATTTAGATAACCTTCCAGTAAAGGGCTTGTAGACCTGTTTGAAATCTTTCTTTCCTTGAGTTAGAGTAGATACAGGTGACTTGTCTGACATTGATTTTAGTTTGACATCAAGTGACACTTTTACTTATTAAAAAATTATTTAAGAAGTTAAGGACCGTACATAGGCTTTAAAAAACTGATCGGAATGAAGCTTAAAATAAAATAAAAAATTGTAGTGGAATCACCAAAATGATTAAGAAATGTAAGCCCTTGATGCCATGGATTTTTAAAACTTAGCCAGTGATGGGTCAACTAGGAGCAGAAAACACTTTTTTGACTTTTCTCGTCCGGAAAGGGACTATCTGATAGCCTTTGAATCTTTTCGACTCATATCCAGAATAAGACGTGAAACAATATGTAGATAAATAACTATTCGCATATTCTAGTGTCATATATAATTAAAAACTCTCATTTGTACGTCCTTTTAGAATCCTTTCAAGCTTTTATCTTTCAAATTTACCACAAGGTAATAGGAATTAAGAGACAATGCCAGAAAAAAAAAAAAAAAAAACAAGTTTATTTATCAAGGGAGTAGCAGCATAACTACCACCATTACTAGCTTCAGTCCTTACACTACACCACGTCACTATAGATTTTCATCGAAAATTTACATAGAAAGTACCACAAAACGTTGGATGTGGATTTTAGATAATCGAATTGCGTTCGTCCGGAATCCTTTTATATTCGCCTGTAAGGGATCCCTTATGATGGCGAAAAATGGATAAAAGGCTAAAGCCAAACCGAGGGAAAAATTACGTACGCTCGGTTTATTTTTCCTGATGAACCGAAGGGGGTTTCTTTGGGACAGCCACGTTACGTACTAAAGTACTACGTTTTCAAAATTTCAATAACTACTTGTTTTTTTTTTTTTTTTTTTCGATTTTTCTTTTCTCCACTTATCATCCTATTGAGAAGGATTCTACATCCAGGAACCAAGAAAAAGGGTGTACCACGATAGATGATGTTAGGAAGAGGGAAATGCAAACGAATGTTCCTTCGAATATGAAGAATGGGAAATTGAAAAGCAATAAACAGGCTGATTCACCGTCTAAGTTATGTTGTCACATTTACGTTATAAATATATTGTATTTGAGATGTGTAGATAAGTATAAATGGATCCATGCGAAAAAATGCTTTGATAATACCGCAACGTTTACCAATGCCTGAGTCCGATCTACTTCATGCTGTTCATATTGGGAATGATCGCTTGACGAACTACATATATTTAACGGCTATGTTAGTTTTTTGCGAAAAATAATAAACCAATTATGTTTGCAATATCTTCATTTGCGACATCACACCTTCTTTTGAGGCGTCGCGGCTAAGAAAAATCCTCTCTACAAATCCTATGATGCCTAGCTATTAAAAAAAAAAAAACTGATGGCTCTTGCACAATCTCAAGCGATGAATCACTCAACCTGCTACTGGATACCCACTTTCCACGTAGCTCCCTACCCTTCCGACCCAATTTGTGGTCTGATTACAAGAAACAAGCTGCATAGCTTCAAACCATACAAGCATGCTGGACCGGACGGTATAAAATATGCCGGGCTACAAAGGTGCTCCGATATAATGTTTCTAATGCTGGCGCTGCGTAGAAATGGCTTACATTTCCTTTTCACCGAGAGAAGCTAATGAATGTATGTAGTTTTCATTATCATGATGCAAAAGCCATAAATTGGTTTTCCTTCCGAACATTTTTTTCGTATTGCTTCTCGCAAACGGCGCATAACTTTAAGGTAACACTCCTTGAGTGTTGAGGTTAAAACTCCTGATGCACTAGGTAACGATAATCAAACCATGATCATGATCAAAACTTTTACATTTGTTCGAACTTGGATTGCATTTTTCAGTCTCGGCCCTCCTGGGTGCTTCTATTGGGACAATTGGGCTTTGGTTTCGACGTCATAACCATATACCCATTCGCCAGTTATGACCTTGGATCATCATTGACGTCATTCAAGAGCTCTTGAGCGATGCTCATGCGACGGTTTTTCTAATCAAAATTAAAAAGTTTTGGAATAAACTTTGCTGTCCTAAGTCTCATGCCCAAAACATCCGAAAAAATTGCCTGACACGAGCCGAGCGATATATCAAGATCCTTAGCAATTTTTCTTATGGTAATTCGACGATTTTCCAACTTTCTTCAGGGCTTTGATGTTATCATCTTTTGTTGATGTGCTGGGGGGAGGTTTGTCATTGGCATCTTCTTGGCCATCTTGAAGGAGCTTGTACCACTTTTAAACATTTTTTTTTTTACTTAGATCAGAGTCACCGTATGCCATTGTCAACATTTGAATTTTTTACACAAAAATTTAATACAAATTCTTTGGTCCAAATATTTTAAAATAATTGAAAATCGCCGAGCATACCAAATACAAATCTAACATTTCTATCTGTCAAAAACAAACCTAGTATGCTCTGTACTTGAAACTGTGAAGATATGTTCACGACATGTGTACCAACACAGCGATAAAAATAATTGTATATTTCCCACCTTACTTTTGAGCGCACCTCGTGTGTCTTAAACGTTTGCAAGTGGCAATAATTAGGAAACATCTCGGCAGGGCATTTTATAAGCAAATTATATGGCTAAGGAACGAATCACGACATTTCTATCGTCTTATGTCCGAAAAAAGGGTTGAGCATATAATGATGAGCATTCATAGCGGGAGATTTGAATGAGCGGAATGCTACAGGGGATTTAAATTGAGCATAAAATAAAACGATAAAAAAAGTGGGGCAGATTACGTCTGTGTTCGAGGGTGTCAATTGACTGCCTGATAATAGTAACACCTAAAAGTTTTATCGCACAGTTTTGAATCCTATCTAGCAGGTGTAGATATGTTTTAGGTGCAATTGACTAGATACGGTTAGGTCCATGAAGTGTAAAATTCCAATCCTCGTTTAATTAACTGTTACAGCTTAGTCATTTCTGAAGGAGTGAAATATTTGGGTGTCATTTTTGACAGGAAACTAAACTGGAAACCTTATATTCAAAAAAGAATAAAGAAACGTACAGTAACTCTCTTCCCTTGCAAACAAGCTATGTGGAACATGCTTTAGGTAGGTGCTGCGATTCACTTATTTCTATTATTGTTGCATATTGCACAAGTATAGGGTTTTCTAATAGGGACTTGACAGTTTTGAATTCATTTTATGAACGCACTCTTTCACTAATCATCAAATTGTCACTGTCAATTTATTCAGTAAACTCAACATTTTCATTACGGTAAAGTACACTAACGAGCAACGTCTGCAAATTATAAAAGTTTTCAACAGATATTCGGAGTCGGTGACTGTAACTTTAAGAACTCCAATTTTCGGTCGTAATTCTCACCCTAGTAGACAGGCAATAACAAGTTTAGTACAAAAATTTGAGTCTACATATTCGTTGTGTGATGTTGCAGTGTCACTGAAACAACGGGTTGGTCAAAGTGTTGAAAATATCGCCGCCATTCAGGCGTCCGTAGCAAACGATCCAAATCAGTCAATTCCACGGTGTTCTCAAGAATTGGGAACCATTCAGACCACATTATGGCGTATTTTGCGTAAGGATCTTGGTTTACACCCATACAAGAATAAGCTGACTCAAGAATTGAAGACGTTGTACCATTTGAAGCGACATACGTTCTCCGATTGGGTTCTGGAAAAGATGCGCCAAGATGATGAATTTCATCGCAAAATCATCTTCAGTGACAAAGCTCATTTTTGGCTCAATGGGTTCGTCAACATGCCCAAATATGCGTTATTATCGGGTGAAAACCCACATGTGCTTCATGAATCACCACTTCATCTACAAAAAATAACTATTTGGTGGGGTTTGCATGCCGGCGGCGTTATTGGGCCATATTTTTTCGTCGACGATAACGATCGTCACGTTACTGTGGATGGTCAGCGTTATCGCGCCATGGTCACCGATTATTTTTGGCCCGAATTGAAAGATATGGATTGGACGACATGTGGTTTCAACAGGATGGTGCCACAAGCCACACAGCTCACGCTACAATCGATTTATTGAAGAGTAAGTATGGTGAGCGTGTTACCTCAAGACATGGGCCAGTCGATTGGCCGCCTCGTTCGTGCAATTTAACGCCGCTTGACTATTTTCTGTGGGGCGACGTTAAGTCATTGGCTTATTCCAACACGCCGACGACATTGGAAGAGCTCAGAGCCAACATTGAACGCGAAATAGCGGCCGTTTCGGCCGAAATGTGTGGTCGAGTCGTTGAAAATTGGGTCCAACGAATCGACCGCTGCAAACGTGCCCGCGGAGGCCGTATAAACGAAGTCGATTTCCATTCATAAATTTTTTGATTGTACTTCAAACCAATAATAAAGTTTTTGAAAAATCTCAAATGGTTTGCCTTTTATTTAAAAAAAAATTGTTAAGTCGTTAATAGAAAACCTTATATATATTATTTGTTCACTTACAATGTTAACAGTTTTATTGTATCTTTGAGCTGTATTAATCGTCATACAGGGGCATTGTTTAAACAAGAGCTGTAACCGACTTGATTGAAAAAGGAGATCCTTTGGTATCATTCAAATTCTTAGAATAAGGGCATCCTTTACTAAGTGTTAGACATCTAAAAATGTTTTTGTTTAATTTCTTAACTTGAAGTCGTGTACCATTGCAAATGCTTGGGGACTCGGATTTCTTATTAGCATTATTGGTGTGCTCAGGGAAGACCTGACATGGTTAAGAGAATTTGTATATTATATGTATCATAGTACATTCATCCCAAATGATAAGCATATCTTCTTTTAAAACCCTTGCTTTCGAACTGTTATTTCGAATGAAGCATGTAGCTGCTTGATGTACAATGATGTTCACTGGCAACTTAATCGCGGAATGAGCTGTTCAGTCTCCACTAAAAAAGGTTGATGCGATGCCAAAAGAAGCTACAGTAAGAACTATTTTACTATCAGACTTATGTTAAGCCAGAAAAGTACTCAAAAGCTAACCAAATAAAAGTAAAAATTTCGTCACATTGTCCCGCATCAATAACCTACAGGCGTAAAATTCCCCACAAGATATAGTTTATTGGAATTTAATTGGCCAGTTGTAAATAAAATTTGTGGAATACCTGTGCAACAACCGGTTTTACTGCAAATGAACTTTAATGGGTATTGGAGTGGATCAAATAATTGATACAGCTCTGAAACACGCTCTGTAAGTGTCCACTTCTTGTAAGTAAAATATTGCCTCTAGGACCTTTATCTTCATCCAAAAAAAATACGGCAATTTCATTTACTGAACCGGCTTCTTTGTTCGTTTGTAGGTTTATGGCCTGCCTTGAAGTCTGACATAGTTGGACGAGTATGTGCCAAAATCGTCTTGAAAACGGATATATACTTACGCATTTTGACTATTTATTAGACCCTGAAGTAATTCTACAATTTCTCATTTGAGATAAGGAGCCATGTCTTGCCGCAAAGAGATCTAATCCGATTCTGAGATAAAGTATATTTTCAGAAAGCTTATTTAAGGGCGCAAACTTTCAATGATGTGGTATAATTGCCCTTGGACTTTAAAGTCAGCATCTTTTCCATCAAAAGGTATCATTTGGTAGAGTGGAATATATGCCCTCATATTGTCAAGGAAATTTTTAGAGTGTGGGTTGAGCATACCCCTTAAAGGTTCAGGTACTTCGGTAGTGGGTGGAAGTTTTACTTCACCATTAACACAACACATGTTACTAAATTCCCAGATCTTTTTTTTTGCTTTATAAAATGTGCAAACCTCATTCATTTTACCTTGTTCTCGTTACAGTTGTTGGTTATTAAAAGCTGCCCTATTGCCCAAAAATTGCTGACATTTGAACTATTAATACTTGCTACTGATGGATTTTGAAGTTATTTTCCCCAAATTTTTTCTAGAATAATCTCGTTGGCCATGTAATCATTTCTCTCTCTGTGAAGGGTTCTGATTAAAACGTTAAAAATGTTTTTTTTTTATGCGATTTTCTTGACAAATTTGTCTTTATCTTCACCATTATGGTTGCCTTATGATACAAAAAGAAGAACAAAAAGCAATAAGCCTACAAGAAAATATGTATATCGCTTTACCAATGTATTTTTGTTATATTTTGTTGGTAATTCAAAAAGATATTTTAAATGAAAATAATGGAGATTGTCATATAGTACACGTGTATCGAAAACTGTAAAACGAGGAGGTAAATGAAATCATGCCATTTGTCATTGTCATACCAATGCTAAAGAAACGTATTGTTGTTCAGTAAAAAAAAAAACAACATCAGTCTACATAAAATTAAATTCCAAATCTGTTTTTAATTCAAATCAAAATCCGGCAATCCTCCGAGTTAGAATTTCTCCACGGATACAATATTGCTCTGTAATATATGCGGCTATTTATTACTTCTCCACAATTCAGTTTACTGATGAAAAATAAAACGGTTAATTACGATACACATACATGCACTTAAACATAGGAAATAGGAATAGGAATGAGATATGCGAACCTGAGCATATTTGTATGCTAAAGTCTATTACTAAGAGATAGCGTAACTTGTATTATTCCATTGTTATTATTCCATTAGAACATGCGTTGGAAAGCTACTATCATTGTACGTCATTTCAGTATATGTCATTCATTTGAAGCGTAAACAACAATGAATATCAAATATGTCGAACTTTGTGCGTTGTTTTTGCGTGGAGCTCTTCTTCATTACTTCAATATGAAGAAAACTGCTGCCGAAAGTCATCGTATTTTAGTGAAAGTTTATGGTGAACATGCGCTAGCTGAGCGAACGTGCCAAAAGTGGTTTGCACGATTTAAAAGTGGTGATTTTGGCTTGGAAGACGATGAACGTCCTGGGTAGCAAAAAAGTTTGAAGATGAAGAACTGGAAGCATTACTCTATGAAGATTGTTGCCAAATACAAGAAGAGCTCGCAGAATCTTTGGGTGTCACTCAAGTAGCCATTTCAAAACGTTTAAAAGCAGCTGGATATATTCAAAAGCAAGGAAACTGGGTTCCACATGAATTCAAGCCGAGAGACTCGAAAGGCGGTTTTGCATGTCCGAAATGCTGCTGGAACGCCACAAAAGGAAGTCACTTTTGCATCGGATTGTTACTGGTGATGAAAAATGGATCCATTACGACAACCCCAAGCGCAAAAATCATATGTGAAATCCGACCAACCAGCCAAATCAACGGCAAAGCCGAAAATCCATAGCGCGAAGGTAGTGCTCTGTATTTGGTAGGATCAGATGGGTGTGCTGTATTATGAGCTGCTAAAACCGGGTAAAACCATCAATGGACAATGCTACCGAACACAATTAATCCGTTTGAAGAGAGCAGTAGCCGAAAAACGCCCGGAATATGCGACCAGACACGAGGCAATAATTTTCCATCATGACAACGCTCAGCCCCACGTTGCTTTTCCGGTTAAGAACTATTTGGAAAACAGTGGATGGGAAGTCTTACCCCACCCGCCTTATAGCCCAGACCTTGCCCCTTCTGACTACCATTTGTTCCAGTCGATGCAGATAGCCCTTACTGAAATACGGTTCACATCAGAGCAGAATATCAAAAATTGGCTTGATTCATTCTTGGCTGCCAAGTCGGCGCAGTTCTTTTGGTATGGAAGCCACAAATTGCCAGGAGGATGGTAAAAAGTCATAGCTTTAGATGGGCAATACTTTGAATAATACTTTTCTACATGTTTTTCTTAAATAAACGTTAAAATTTTGAAAAAAAAACCGCACGAATTAAAATATATACGAATACAAAGATTCACAACAAAATAGTCCCAAAAAGTAGTCCCTGTGTTTACTACCTGCTTGAGATACAGAGCAAAGTTATAGAACCCTTCACAAGGTTGCTTCGGATATTATTAATAACTGAAACCCGATTTGAAAGGAAATAATACTCGTAAGCCGTTTTTGAAATGATGATCAAAGATTTGAGTAAAGAATACTTTTCCAAAAACTACAGATGAGCACGGCAAAATGCTGATCGGTCGAAAGTCAGGACATTATTGGCACACCGTCTTCGACAATAGCATTTGACTTTATTAGGTGATGATAGAGAGTATTTCGTTCTCCGTCACCACTTTGAAATCAACCCGAGTCTGAAAACCAATATCAAGTACATTGGCTATTGTCAACAATATTGGGCTTAGAGTCACGAATAATTTTAAACGCATTCCTATCTTTTTCTTTTCTTAATTCCCTTGAGAGGATTTGTTTCGTATAGCTACCTTTGAAGTCGGTTCAGGTTTTCATCAGGATATCAGGACTATGCCTGCAGTATTACCATGAAAATTTCTATATTGAAATGAAACAGGTTGGACTCCATGTGTAAAACTCATATCGTAGGTACAAAATATAAGATGATGAAGGATCAAAATAAATGAACAGATCAAGCAGGCCAACAACAGGTTGGGCTTGAGTTATTTACTGTGATTCGACCACAAGAGTAAGGATTCTCGAGATTGGGGTGACCGAGATGTGCTCCTGAAGTAATTATATTGGTATAGAACTGCAGTATGAGAGAAAAAGAATTCATGTAAATATCGTATATTAGGATAATAGCAACGCACAATTAAACACTTGATCCATCTGTCATATATTTCACAGATAAGAAATTCAACCTCCGAATTATCAGGCTTGAAAATTTCTCCACATCCTAAAGAAGTTTTGCAGCAAATACATAGCAACTCCACTTGTAGTCGTACTCGTTGCACGATCTAATAAAAAAAATTCTAAACATTCGGATCAAACCACATCGCATCTATACAAACGTTCATAGTTAAGTTTTCGTTAAATCAAACTGCTCGCATTGAACTTTAAATACATTCCGCTATTTAGATAGAACATTGACCATTTCCCGAGAGGAATCATTCACATTAATGCAAGGGCTACACGCATTTATGTAAGTCATATTTCATATAAATACCTTAAATCGGTTCCATGATTGCTGAAGTTCCGTATTGAGTGGATCACTTCAGCCAAGTTTAGCTTTAGAAATTCGCTGCATCAGTATTTTTAAAGTGATAGTTACAGGCTGAAGCCACCCTAATGGATAAGAACGCCGTGATATTTTTGACAGTTCTACACGTTTGGATTAAATTGCACGATCAGGTTTTATGTGCACCTTAACTTGAAGTCCATCAGATGAGGACTATTCAATCACTTTCATCTGAACATATCTTAAATAGTTCTTTGTATATGGTGATTCATGGTAAGGTTTGATTTATAATGTAAAATAAAGCACATAAATCTGAAAGTGAACTTAAAATTGGTTAACTATTGGTTAAAAGAAAAACTCATGGCACTTACTTTTTGAAGATGATATCTTGTAAATGTTGGCCGCAACTACGTCTGAGGTAGTCAATTCGGAAGGTCCAATTTTGGGTGACTCGTTCGACCATAGCGACGACGAATAATGTTGGCTTCCAATGCGTCAATCATAGCTGACTTATTCCTGAAGACCTAAGACTTTACATAACTCCTGAGAAAATAGTCCAAAGGTGTGATATCGCACAATCTAGGCGGCTAAAAAAAGTCCATGGTATCACGCGCTGTATGGCTCGTAGCTCCGTCTTTTTGAAATCAGAGCTTACCGAGACCATGTGCTTGAATTTAAGGAAGCACATAGTCCGTTAACATGGCGCGATAACGGTTACCATTGACGTTAACATTCTGATTTGCCTCATTTTTGAAGAAATATTGAACAAAGGTGGTAACCAGCCCATAAAACACATCATATCGTTGTTTTTAATGGATATAATGGTAGCTCTTGGTACTTTTCGGGCTGCTCATCAATCCAAATATGACAATTTTGTTTATAAACGTATCCATTGAGCCAGAAATGGGCTTCATCACTGAACTAATCACTCTTATAACGACGATTTTCATTTGTGAGCCTTTCCGCTGATTCGGGGTCTCACGAAATAAAAGTTCTGTCGTTGAGGGTTACTAATAGAACCGGTATTAGTTTCACAATTGCTTGAATTATTAAAAATTACATAATTGCAAACTATTTATCAATAAATCGTTATACTATACACATGGTGTAGTGTATCTTATTATTACAAAAGGAAAAATAATTTTTATGTAAAACTTTTGGGAAATGACACAAGAAGTGGTCTGAGTCCCACGACATACTGGACTGTGACTAACACCTGGGTTCAGGTGTGCTTTGCGTCTTATTGTTGTTCATAGGAATGTATGTCCTTTGCATTAAAAAAAGAAATTTGGATATTTTCTGTTTTTTTTTTTTTTTTTTTTTAGATAAAATAAGTACAATAAACGATTACCACCTTCATAAAAATCATCAAAACTATTTATACAAAAATCTGACCGTTTTTTTTTTTTTTTAAGAAATAATCATTATCACGTATTGAAATCCCATCTAAGTTTTACCAAATTTACTCACATACATGTACCTCATCTAAAACTACAAACTCTTCAAAAATTAAATTCCACCTCTGTATGCCTGCCATCGTTTCCAAACCAATTAAGTTCAATTTATACTTCCAATTGAGGCATTCAATGTTTTTTTTTTTTCTACTTATTAAACACTCCCCAATAGGGTCTGCATTTATGATTGGAATTCTACCAGCCTACCGAACAATTTTGGCTACAAATTAGGAAGATCCCAGCACCATCACGTGTATGATTCCCGGATCACTAATCAGCATCTGAACTCCGTCATTAGAATTGCGAAAAACACACCATGAAGCATGGGCTAGGGAGAACTCCAAAGAGTGATTTTCAACTGTTTTCGAACGTTTTCGTCATCATTCATATAGATCACGATTTGCCACGATAATCACATGCCTCAGCGATTAAGCAGTCGCTCAGGCTCGGTGTGGCGCCTTTGCCATTGCTGTTGCCATAGTCATCATGCAAATACTCTAACCTAAACCCTGCTCTTCCAGGATACTATTAAGAGAATGCTATTAATTTTTACCCCCAAACCCACCTCCTGAGATTTTGCTCCTCAAATCAACCCCAGTCATCCCACATACACGGTGTAAGCAATCAACGTTAGTACTACCACAGAAACCACCTCCGTTGCGTATTTATCCAATTTTATACATGATAGAGCTTCTAATCTTCTGATGCTCCCTTGCTACGAATACGCGTACCTCCGGCTTATAGGTGGGCCTTCCTCTACCAGACATAAATTAAGGGTGGGCAAAGAAGGAAATACAAATATCTATGTATACAACCGACAAATCGAACGAATTATTGTAACCTCTCTCTGTTGGTTTTGATGTTGTAGTCGTCGTTGGCAACGTTGTCGTCCTCATCGGGAGCATTTGCTTAGCACCATTAGCTAAGCAAAAATTACTCTCAGTCTTTCAACCCCTCAAGCCCTCAAACCTTAGTGAAAGGTTTTCAATTTAACAAGATGCTCATCGTTTCGTGATGTATAAGGTTTTCTAGTCACGAAATCTACTTCTCGGTTGAATTATGATAGACTGCGTTTGTGTCTGTGGTTGTGTAGGGTTTTGTTTTATTTTTCTTTAGTTTGCTACTCTTACTTCAATTTATAATTTTCGGGAATGGCATCTCAAAGCTCCCTGAAGCACACATGGTTCATCGTATTTCAAGGCCTTACATGAGAGTCGTTGTCTAGGTACAAGCACAAATTGATGATACTCGTATTGTAGATTTTAGGGGAGTGTTCAGGGTGGTTTTTTCATGTTGGTTGGCTTGAAATAAAGAATAGAATCAACTGTAAGCAAACTGTAGCGTTCAGAATTTATGGTCAAGTATATCGGCTGAGTCAGATCTGCTGCATTGATTTGGGGTTGTTTCAGTATTCAATACTGAAACGAAATTTGTCCTAATACAACTATGCATAACAGAGAACTCTTTCGATTGAATCATATGTAAGGCTAAGTTACATTGAAGTGGCAGCTTAAATCAAGCAAGCTATATGAGGTCATTTGTGAAGCCACAGGGTTTCAGTGTCCGTATACCGAGTGTTGAGTGTTATCCAGTGCTGTTTTGGAGCAGATTTGATTTTTCAGATAGACCATCCTTTCTCTGCTAATCGTAAGATGTTTCACTGGATACAATCTAAAAAAAAAAAACAAAACCCGAGGCCGGTACTCCTTTAAAACCGGGTGGTAGAACGGTGACTACACCGACTACCGACAAGGCTCCTGCATTGTCGAGAGGAGTTAAAAAAAAGGAAAATGCAACGAGCCTAAATCCAAATCTTCAAAAAAAGAGATGATCCTATCTATTGTCCCACCTCTAGCAGCAGCAAGCTCGTGGCAGGCCACGGACTTGCCGCTGCTACTAAAATTCCTCCCCCTAAGGAAGAATCAGGGGCTGCCTCGCATCGGCACTCTTCATATAAGGAGCTCTACTTAACACGCCAAAATATATTACGCATCATTTACTATAAAGCTTCGGATCCATTCCGGAGGTGTAAAAAAGTGCGGACATCAAGAGCAAGATTGAGTGCTTCAACAACATCCTATAAGACGGATTGTTTACTGCTCTGACTGCTTTCACTGCTCTCAAAACACTAAAGAACTCCTCTAAGGAAACTATGCTGGCTTCCTAAAGGCCCAAAACCATTAACCCCAAAGCCAATGGGCCATCCAACTCTTGATGTATTTCCCTCCCGATTTCCTCATTTAACCGAAACTCCAAACACAGCCTTAGACCGGGGAGCGTTGATATCCTTTCCAGAAATGAACAGTAGCGACATCAATTTATCCGAAGTGACTATTAAGCCGTCAGCGTCCTCTTCTGATATTCTGTCGGATATGGAAACAGATGACGAACGAAAAAGAGATCCTACTCGATCAGAGGAAAAAGATCAGCTCCCGGGTTCATGCTTAGAATCGGAGGACTCGAACAACACCGCAATAGAGGCTTCTCTGAAAAATTGTAGCAACGATACGGTTCCACCAGTTTAATCTTCACCACAGGCTTCGGCCGCACATATTCTACGTCTTTCCAAAAACGTAGAAGACATCATCCTAATCCAGGAACCACGAATCGCGTAAGGCGTAGTTCGTGGATTTGGGATACCTTTATACGCTCTACTCTATACAAGATAAAAAGATAATATTAGAACTTAGAACAAGTATACTAGTGAAACCCAGCCTTAATGCATTTTTACTTCTTAACCTCAGCGATTCCGACCTTACCGTTGCCAGGCAGGAGACTGCCAAAACCTCTGTCTGGCATCGGCGTATCTTGGCCACGATCAGGTGGGCCCTCTCCCTGGTGGTACTGGCCTCATAATTACGGAGATGGCAGAGCAGTTCAACCTTCACCTTTGTTGGGTGCCGGGCCACTGGAACATTCCAGGGAATTGTAGGGCCGACGAACCCGCTAAAATTAGAACCACTCTATATATTCTACCGGAAAGGAGTAGCATAGTTATATCAATAGCTACGTGCAAATCACTTTTAAAGCTGGATGCTAGTAAAAGAACAGACCTTAGATGGACCGGTGCGCCAACATGTCTGGCGACTAAACAGATCTGTCCAAAGCTGAATCTGATTCGGTCGAAGAGTCTGATTCTTCTGCCATCACTGGACACCGCCTAATAGGCAAGCATGTAAGAAGGCTTGGCGCTTTTACAAACGATTTCTGTAGAAGTTGCATGGACTAGGAGGAAAAGGAAACAATCTTTCACCTTCTCTGTACATGTCCAGCTCTCTCCCAGAGAAGAAAACTCCACATAGTAGCTTTCTTCTACAAAGACTTAAACGATCTAGAGAATATAGACGTAAACATTCTCCTGCGCAGTATCATAAGCTCAAATTGGTTCCATGAGTAAGAAGATCAAAGTTCCACGTGGCAGCACAACATGCCAATAGGCCTAAGGGGGTTGGTTCTCCAACCGCCACTATTCTAACCTAATCTAAACTGAGTCTGGTAATCTTTTCTGTGGATTAGATTGTTGTATGTAAAGATACAAGTTTTACCAGAAAAGGTAGAAAGATGGCACCTGGCTAGGCGTTCTTTTCTAAATCGCAACTAATTTGAGTGTGAATAGATGAGACATCTATGACAGTGTCACTTTCAGCGCGATCATCAGCTCTTCTTTTGGGAGATGATTGGCGGTGATTTTAAAGTGTTTTCCGGAGAATAACATACTCTGAGTGGTCCATACTCTATGTGGACTCTGAATTGGTAGTGAACTCCTTGGTTTTGTTTAACACTTGTCTTAGTTCGATAGTTCTTGTGAGGTACAGGATTGCCATTATTGACAAAGAGGCGTATAGGGCTGCTTAGACAGTCGTTGGACATGCTTTCTCCAACTCTAGTATAGAGATATGTCCATGTTCATGTCAATTTTTATAATTCTTATTTGAACCTGTTTAGGATATGGTAATTTACGTAACCGGAACTAATATGACCTAAGTTCCAAGTATGTCGAAGTAGCTAAAATTAGGAAATCGTGCAGATAAATAGCACTCTTTTACCATATTTACGCCAGAGGTTTGGTCTGAAGTTCAAGTAGCAGTGTTCGTGCAGCTCCACACGTTCAATAACATTATTGTGGTCGGACTTAACATTCAATACAGTGAATTTGATTTTTAATTTGACGAGACAGTTAGTATAGCTAAAAATCCGATTTCAGCTACGCAAAACGAAAGATATTGGAGGGTTGAAATAAAATGTAGCAGATATGGTATATTGAAGTCGTGTGCTCCGATCCGCTGGACATTCATTATATGATAGTCTAAACGGGAAGAGGAGCAAACGCTTGATTTGCCCAAGCCAAAAATCATCAGCTTGGAAAATATAATACAACCTTGTCGCAAAGTTCAGAACAGGGCACTCATACAGAGAACAAGTACTGCGTTTCTTTTGGTGACACTTCGCGTAAAAAGGTGAAGAAGACCTCACAGAGTCGAGTACCTGCAGCCTGAGAATGTTGTCGTCGTCATCGCTCTCAAGCAAGCGATCAAGATGTTGTGTCGCTTATGGCTATAAACCCAATCAGCAATGGAAACCTTAACCGTAGATGCAAGGGTTCCTGGTTAACTCCTCTGTCAGCTAATGATTTTATCAGTGATCTCATTATGAGCTGGGAGCTGAGCAAAGCTAAATGAATTCACTTATTTGACTGCGCTCAGAGAAACCCTATATTCTCGAACTAGCTTGAAAGGGGCGAGGATACATCGGGGTAGATACTGCATTCTCTTCTCAAATTCTCCACAAAGATACCAGTGACACATCCTTTATAGGTTTCGGAGCTATCGTGTAGGTCCGGCTATATTTCTTTTCTGACTCAGAATTTGGCCGATGGTAGCTTTATGTGCGATGAAAGCCGAATTCATATTCCATAACACCAAAGCCAAAACAACTAGGTGACAAGCCCTTTGTTCTGCTGAAAGTGCCCTTAAAGTATCAGAAAGCCGACTTTCTTGGAGGTTTTGATGGGCTATATTTAGCTTTAAATAGTTTGTTATCCAGAATGATGGCACTTAGCCTGCTAGACGAATTCCATCAGTCAGTATCCTCTTTCTTATTTAGAGAATAACCTAAATAATAAACCTTTTTATAAGAGTTACCTATCTTGTCCACATCTAGGGCACCAATCACGTTTGTAGCTTCATGCGGTTTTGACCAAACGGTCGCAAAGCTGCGTTCGCAATCTGTATACCAATTGCTTTAGCATATATACTAAAGCTATTAAGAGCGCTAAAAAGATCAGCATGCGTTATAGGTGCCTTGCAGGCAATCCCTATCCAAATCCGCAACTACAATCAGGGCTGAAAAACCCGGCATTGCTGTTATCTGCAAGTAGCTTCAATGCCGAATATACTCTCATCAATGTGTGATTAAACTTCGGACGTCCTTTTTAGAGTTATATGAAACGTCATGCAAATATCGTGGATTGTTTGTATTGTATCGTGGATAGTATCCTGAAACTCGGCCATGGCTCAAGTGGTAGTGTATTGGCTTCCCAATTGGACGATTGGGGTTCCATAAAAAGTTCCATCCACGCAATTTAAATCCCGAAATGAAACAACAAGATAATTTACACTAAGAATTTAGTCTTCATATTAAATGTTACATGTCACCTACTGAGCGAAATAACCACTCAGCCCCAACGTCTTTCCCTTTCTCTCTATCCAGTTTTCGGAAAGACTTTACACGTTCTCCGGCATTTTAAGAGTAGTTACACCCTCTTGAGTGTTAAGTTCTTTAAAAAAAGAAGTATTACTCTAATTAGACCAAAGTTTTAAACAACTACAATACCTTGACTCCTAGGATTCACCATAGATTTTAAAGATAGGTAATCCTCCACAGTAAAGGGGCATTTAATTACAATTAAGCGGGCTTGACCAGTAGCGTAACATTTCAATTTTATATAACACCTCCTTCTCATGACCCCTAGAGACAGCACGTGTACATCCCCCTACTTGTATGTATTGGGTATATATTTTAATTCGTGCGGTCTTTTTTTCAAGATTTGAACGTTTATTTAAGAAAACCATAGTATTATTCAAAGTATTGCCCATCTGAAGCTATGACTTTTTCATATCTTTCTGGCAATTTGTGGCTTGTATCCCAAAAAAACTGCGCCAGCTTGGTAGCCAAGAATGAATCAAGAGAATTTTTTATATTCTGCTTTGATGTGAACCGTATTTCAGCGAGGGCGTTCTGCATCGACCGGAACAAATGGTAGTCAGAAGGGGCAAGGTCTGAGCTATGAGGCTGGTGGGGTAAGACATCCCATCCACTGTTTCCAAATAGTTCTTAACCGGAATGGTAACGTGGGGCCGAGCATTAATCATGATGGAAAATTATTGTCTCGTGTATGGTCGCATATTCCGTGCGTTTTTCGGCTACTGCCGGTTTTAGCAGCTCACAATACAGCACACCCATCTGATCCCACCACATACAGAGCATTACCTTCGCGCCATTGATATTCGACTTTGCCGTTGATTTGGCTGGTTGGCCGGGTTTCACATATGATTTTTTGCGCTTGGGGTTGTCATAATGGATCCATTCTTCATCACCAGTAACAATCTGATGCAAAAATGACTTCCTTTTGTGGCGTTCCAGCAGCATTTCGGACATGCAAAACCGCCTTTCGACGTCTCTTGGCTTAAGTTCATGTGGAACCCAATTTCCTTGCTTTTGAATATATCCAGCTGCTTTTAAACGTTTTGAAATGGATGCTTGAGTGACACCCAAAGATTATGCGAGCTCTTCTTGTGTTTGGCAACAATCTTCTTAAAGTAATGCTTCCAGTTCTTCATCTTCAAACTTTTTTGGCTGCCCAGGACGTTCATTGCCTTCCAAGCCAAAATCACCACTTTTAAATCGTGCAAACCACTTTTGGCACGTTCGCTCAGCTAGCGCATGTTCACCATAAACTTTCACTAAAATACGATGACTTTCGGCAGCAGTTTTCCTCATATTAAAGTAATGAAGAAGGACTCCCCGCAAAAACACTTTTTCAGGCACAAAGTTCGACATATTTGAGTGAAAAAAAATTATTGTTGTTTACGCTTCAAATGAATGACGTATACTGAAATAACGTACAATGACAGTAACTTTTCAACGCATGTTCTAATGGAATAATACAAGTTATGCATGCTTAACCTGTAAGCATAAGCCAGGGTGTTGGTTAAAGGATCGGCGACAGGACTCCACAGATGGAATCAATGGTGTTGAGTGGATCCAGTCTCTTGACGTGGTGATATATTTTTAGGGCTTCTTTGACATATTGAGATTACAAGTTTCAATGGTTAACTAGTGAAGAGACCTCGTTGGATGGACAAACCACATTGATCACATTGCAACTGGCGCAAGCCTCACCTTCAGTGTTTTGGATTTCCAGAGGTTCCGAGGGCCAAAAATTTATTGTACACATGTCCAGTGTCGCTTATTCGTTGTAGAGGTCCAGCGCCACCAGTAATTATATTTTGAAACCCAGCAACAAAACTACCAAAAATCCACTACAAACGCCGACTATGATGTGATAGATTCCCCCAAACAAACTTTTGGTCTGACGATGTATGGAGGATGACACGTGCAGAGAAACAGAAAGAGCATGTAGCGACTAAAGTAAGACTGGAGCTTTATAAATGGCTTTATAAAAGCTGGTTTCAGAGAAAAATACATATGGGCACGAAAACCAAGATTTTACCAGGAGTTACGAGTAAAAAGATTATGCCAGGTCAGCAAAGTACGAAGGGCGATCAAGGGAACCCAGTGGTTTATGCGAAACTCGCAAGCCATTAGCTTCAAAAGGTACACAAAATAATGTGTTTGTATAAGACATAGACATCATCGACAGAACAAAACGATCTATTTGTTGGGCATTTGCAAATATTGATTAGAAGAACCCTCTTTCGGATGACCAAACTAGTGTCCTATAAGCCATTGGTCGCCTTTTTTTCCCCTATGGCACAGAAACATAGACTCTATTCAAATGCGCTTATTCGCTTCGAGGAAAAGTGCTTTGAGTATCGAGTAATCTACAAAACTGTTGGCATTGTTGCCGTCGAGGAGGAGATGTGATATTATCAAACAGCTATACGGGCTCTTTAATGACAAGGAACTTGCTTAAAGAGTCAGAATTCATTAGGTAGGACACCTAAAGCGGATGCCCGAGCTCTTCGATTCCATTTCTGAGGGAAAACTCAGCAGAACATAATAGCTTGAGCTATTGGAAAGAGACTTCACTATATTTTTGTAGGGAGGCAGGTTGAAGACAAGATTCAGCCTGTATAAGTATTTAGCCCTGCTTAGTCTTAAATTTGACAATTTAAAAACTTGTACCGACTAAAATTGTATTAAACTCTATCTGTGAAACCCCGACATTTGCCTGCCAAGCGATAGGGACGATAAGTACATACTTCAAGCAAAGATAAGCAGATGTAGTACAATCTCAAAAGCCTTGACCAGTTCGCCTTAACTAGGCAAGAATTGAAAATTTGGAAGACTTAAAATTGATTGACATTTGATATAATGATGACATTTAGAAATATAGTGCGTTGAAAGCACTCAAAACTAAATGCAGGGTGTAATCCAATATTGTTATACAGGATGTTGAAGGGTAATGTGTCCAAGACTAAAGGGGAGATTTCTCGAAATCTAATTTTATACTATACAGCCCTTTAAATAAAAAAAAATCATCATGATATACCACTTTCCTATGAACGACTTTCCAATTTTTACTGATTACCCATAACCGAATTTTTTCTCCTATTCATTTTCATTTTCAGAAATTTACAACAAAAAGGTAAAACAAATTCCCAATAATTAATTATCATTTGTTAGATACGTATACGTATCCATTTTCAGAACAAAAATAACAGGAAAATACCGCTCACCAGCCCAGTCGTCAACATGATATTGTGCACTTTTCCAATAGTCAGTGTTCCAAAAATTTGAAAGGTAAGTACGAAAATATGTAAAAAAAAAACATATAAAACAAAATTTGATTTGTTATATACCGTCATTTTTACAGACGAATAAAATCCAATTAAAGAGCAAATATTATTAATTCTAAAAGGATTCGTGCATTGCTTTTTTTTTTTTTTTTTTGTTTGACGGGTGTTGGAAACGCATCAGTGAAACCACATATTGTTTTTTTATTTAGTGGAAATAAATCTACAGTTACAGTGTATGGTACACAAGGATTTCTTTGAAAAGTATATTCGGTTAGAAGAGCCTTATTTCAATAGTTTTTTACGTTTGACTGTTTTAAAATCCGATTTCGGTCCAGTTTTTGCCGTTTAGCTATCTCAAAATCAGCATGAAAAAAACTACGTTGCACCATTTCAGTAAATGTATAAAAAATAACAGAACTAGGGCGTGGATGTTGTACAATATCCAATACAATATGTTGTACATATACAGTGTGGACACTGAGCTACACATCATTGTAATTGCGAGCGACCAAAGAAGGAAGCTAACGTCTTCAAAGTGATTAGTTTTGTTTATTTGTTCCCAAATAAAAGGGGTGATTCATGGTGAGGTCTGATTTTCAATGGGCTTTTTTTAACAGATCACGCATGACTCCTATCAAACTGCTTTGTCATTTTTGTTCAGTGTCGTTTGGCAAGTCATCGTGAAAAGACCCACATCACAATAGCGTCTCCAAATTGTTCAGCTGTGTTACACAAATCAGCGTTTTGTGAGAAATGTTTTTCGATCGATTCGGGGAAATTACAGTGCGCATGATCGACCTACTGAAACCACTATTGCCAATACCATTCACAAATTTGAGTCCCAATTTACATTAGTGGATGATAAATCACATCCAGCACGTAATGAAGAGATTATAGCAGCTGTAACTGAGAGTGTGAGCGAAGACCGTGACGAATCGATTCGTTCGTTCTCAGTAGCTTGGCTTGCCAATGAATCACCCTTTTTTTATGTTACATGAAAGGCAATAAATGGCAATGGAAATAGTGTACAGCTACAGCACAAGTGCACTGTTCTGGAAGAGAATCCGGCCTGTAAATTCCAGCAACCCGAATATGTTCCCGCAAATCAATAAAATATTTCAGAGAAAAAATTAAAACGACCTACAGTGTCTTAAGATTTTTCAAACGACGGACAACGAACGAATACTGACTACTGCAGGAGATACAAGTGAAGTCGCAGATGATGGCAATTTCTTTGTGATCGAAGATCCATGGTTTGAGGCCATGGGAGCGACTTTTCAGGAAGTGTATAAAATCAATGATGTCATTGGTTCAAATCACGTCCTTGAGAATCGAGTCCTTCTGCATAATTTCCACCTGCGAAATGACATATAGAACTGGCGAATCGAGAGCTCGGGTTTTACCCAGTTCAATGATGAGAATATGGCAAATAATGTCATTGCTAATGAAGGGGACCTACCCGTGTTCATTTCAAAGGAAGAACTCCATTAGATCTTCGACAAAATAAGAAGTAAAAAATCAATTGGAATCAATGGAATACCGAACATTGTGCTTCGACATCTCACTCTAGAAATGGTATACATTTACACCACCCTGTTTAACAATGCATTGAATAATGTACATTATCCAGAGCATTGGAAAACTGCGGTGGTTTATCCCATCCTTAAAAGGGGTAAAGATACATCCAATCCGGCGAATCTCAGGTCGATAAGTCTCCTTCCGAATAAGTTTACTGGAGCCTGTCTGGTGGACTTGGAAAAGGCCTTCGACACCGTATTTTTAGAGGGGCTTTTCTAAAAGCTGATCAGACTAGGTGTCAGCAAACCACTTTTGTCTATTCTTCATAATCATCAACAGACAGTTCATCGTGAAATATGGCGATGCGACTTCTGTTGGAATATTTAACATTAAAAACGGTCTACAACAAGGTGCGGTTAATTCGCCGATCTTATTCAACATTTACACAAGCGATTTGATAGGTTCACTTCCCTATAGCATAGCGTACAGAACAGGTCCAAAAGTCGAGGTCATTAACATGCTTTTGCAATGTGACTTCGAGCAAATTAGACGATTTTCCGATGACTGGAAGTTGAAAATCAACTTCTAAAAGTCTGATATCATTCTATTTAGAACGCCGTTGCCGGGTGCCTCTAGGGACACCAAAAAGAATTGGCGAAAATTCTCGATCATTGGACAACACGGCCATCCACTTGCTGGTCGAAATGTAGTCAGATACCTTGGGATCTATATTTTAACAAGAATATCGATGCTGCTCTGACCAGGGCCAAAGGTGCTTTTGCTGTTAAAAAAAGACTGTTTTATAGCAGCCAACTCGATGCGGGGATGAAGGTAATCTGCTACATGGCCCTCATCTGGCCCATGCTGGTATATCGGTGTCCCGTGTAGTTCAATGTGAGAGCAATCTTAATGGAAAAGATTCAGGTGCTTGAGAGGGCGTGCCTTAGGGTTTGTCTTCACCTTTACAGAACACCAGAATCGGAGTACATAAAATTCTATCCCAATGACATACTATACAACAGGGCGAATCTAATAAGAGTGGACAACTTCGCTATTAAGTTGACTCGGGGGCATATTGCAAGAGCAATGTCCTCGTCCAATAACCTGATATCTGGGGTCTACTACCCCAATTACTTATATCATGAGAGTGTGCGCTAAAAAGGCTTCGTCCCCTCTAAAGCGTTCCTCAGTTTTGACATGAAAGGGTTGATCCAGGATAGGTTTTCGGTGCCGCTAATCTTCCACGTAGCTCGTGCGAGGGGTGACCCAACTACAACAGAGACGTCGCACAATGCAGTAGTTAACGTGTCAGGTTTAGCAGGGTGGTTTAAAATCGCAATAAAAAAGATGTGGTTTTGCAGCACCGAAATATTTGGTGGTTGAATGAAGAAGACCCGATTTCTTCGTCGTTTCCTTCAAGTCCAGGTTAGTCTAGTAAGAAGGCAAAGTGGGCCATATTTTCTTTGCTATCTTTAGCAAGTGGCTGACTTACATAGGATAGGGTAGTTTTAAGGTATAAAGGTTGGCAACCTTGGGTTTGCTGGCTTAGGTTAGCAACTTGAAGTTTGCTAACAATAAGATTAAGTTAGATTGTATAGTTAGACAAAGTAGTTTAAGGTTTAGTAAAAGTTAGCATAGATAGTTAGTTTAAGTAGTTTAAGTTGGATGATTAAGTTTTAAATAAATACAAAAAAATGTTCATTTACTAAGTTTTTTTAATACTTAACATTTTTTTAGTTGAACGAGATGTTTAATGAATAATAATTATTTTTTAAAATGTTAATTTAGACGTCGAAAGACATAGAATAAGAATATAGTTTAGCTTAGAGCGCTCGCTTAGAGGGCAAATAAGTTAGAATAAGTTAATTAAGTTATGTTAAGCTAGCTTTTAAGCATTTTTTCTGTTAGCATGTAAGTATAGTTAATTTACATTGAAATATATATAAATATGGCATTGTTCTGGCTCTCATTCGGACGGTCTGGCGTCAAATACCGACCGGGGCCTAAAAGACAAACATCTTTGCAGGCAAATCGAATTGTGTGTGGTGTATAGTTTTAGTTTAAAGAGTTCTCACATCCTCTTGAGAGTTAAGTTCTTAAAAAAAAAATAATAATTTTATATTTTACAAAGGTCAATCCAATGTGAATGTTTAACTTATTTCTGTTGAATTTACATTAGTATTCTTAGTTTGTTGGTTCTAGGTTTTGCGTCACTAACGAATGCTACGTTGTTCAATGAATAGAGACTGGTAGTGAAGTAAATCCTGGCGGAGGGGATCAAAACAAATCAAACGGTATGGAGTTAACTTCAAATCAAGGCTAATGTACATAATATTGTTCATTATTTTATTTGGTTTTTGGGAGCATAAATGATACGATTCGAGGAGCTCTGGCTTTCAAACAGGAGGCGTTGTGTTGGCTTTGGGACTTATTTATCGTCTGGCTCTGGGACTTGTTGGCGGTCATGGCAAAGCTGAGCGTGACGGGAAATTGGAGTCGTTTGAACTGGAAAAGAAAGATAAAAGGAATCAACGAAATTTGAGAGATGAAAACATCCTGTTCGCAGCCACATCCATTTAAGAATGTGACATCTTTAAAGCTCGTTAGTTATTTTTAGACGCTGAGCTCCATTGTACCATATAGTGACGGAGAATAAAAGTCAGGTATGAGCATTATATGGTACATTCCTAATCCGTTTAGTCAAATTCATTAATTATATCGTTATTCCACACAGTGATCAAACTAATAAATAGTTTAAACATTTTTTTATACATGCATATCCATTAGGTACTCAAAAACGTTGCATCCGTTGCAAAAAGGGGGTGGCCGTGGTATATGCATAGACTCTTCAAGCAGAAGGTCGCGGGTTCGAATCCCGTGTAAGGCAATTCTCTGAAAAATTCTTTTCATAGAATTTGTAAGTATTTATATGAAAAATCCCGTCGGCGTCAACTCTACATGAAGGCATAACACTGATGTTGGAGTGGTTGCTGGCTGGGCTTAATGTAACGAACTAACATCTAGCACGTACTAAGACCCACTGGTTGAGGATGCACTGGCTCGTCCCGTCCAGTTTGATAACCACCTCTGGGGAAAACATCGAAACTAAACACACCTGAGTTTCAAACTACTACACCACCCGCCCGCGCCCTAGAGAAAAGCCAGTAAAAGGGTATTCATATCGCTTGGTGCGCGAACGGTATTATAAAAAAAAAAATTCAATCTAAAGTTGTTGTAACGTGCTAAATTTAACAAACAATTAAGATATCACTCATTTCTACACATTACCCCAAGCAAATAATATCAGTAGATTTATTAACCTTGCTGGGAGAAGATTATTAAAGCCGATAATACTCTAGCCAGCATTGTAAATAAATACTTGTTTTGTTATTCTTTTTTTTTTTTTTGTTTCTCATTTGAGACAGCGCGCATATGTACCACTTACATACAAAAATATTGTATTAGGAATTTTTCCTCATCCTCCATCCCAACACGCATTTATAACGACGTTCCAACTTTCAGCTCTTTGGCTAGCCTCAATCTACTTCCTGCACCAATCAAAGGCCAATCAAAATTTTCAATGGGACGAACTCATCTTCGAACTCGTGTAGTAGCAAGAGTACTCAAAGATCTTAACGTACACAAATCCGCTCTGGTTTAGATGGCATATCTCTCCTTCTTGTGAAGAGGTATTCTTGCACACTGGCAAAACCACTGCGTAAGCTATTTCATTTATCCTACACATTAGGACTCTTCCCAAACAGTTGGAAAATAGCATACGAGATGTGTTTTAGGGTGACTTTATACTTTTATAAAAATAAAAAATATTTATTCATCAATATTAATGTTGTCCCCTTTAAAGTAATCCCCCTCAGATAAATTGTGCCAAAGCTATTTCCAATCCTCGAAGCACTTCTCATACGCACTTATTAGTAAAGGCTTGAGCTCCTCCAGCGATGCTGTTTTTATTTCTTTAATCTCCCTCCTTTCATAGGTCTCTTCAGTTATGGGAACAGGAAAAAGTCACATGGAGCCAAATCCGGTGAATATAACGGCTGAGGCATGATTATCGTATTGTTTTTGACCAAAAACCCTCTCACAAGCAACGATGAATGAGCAGGTGCATAGCGCGATGCAAAAACCACGAATGGCTTTTTTCAATTCCGGAGGTTTTTTTCGTATGGCATCTCGCAAATGGCGCATAACTTCAAGCTAATACACCTTGTTGACCGTAAGACCTTGTTAAAAAAAAAACAGTGATAAAAACTTTGACATTCGATCAAACTTGGCGTGCTTATTATACTGAACCAACAATATTTTTTCAAGTAACCTTAATTGTAGTGGTAAATGCTTTTAAATTAAAAATGATGATGAGTTCAAGTACTTAGGATTAATTACAATATTAACCCTAGAATGTCATTTGTCAGTCAAACTGTGGAACTAAGAAATTACTTTCGCTTTACTTTAAGAAAATTCTTTTATCTAAGGAGTGTTTGTTCCACTAAATTATTAACCACTATTTACTATAAGATATTTGCCTCCGAGTGCGGAACCTTTTTCAATAAGATACAACCCTTAGAATTCTTTACAATTGAAATTTTCATGAAAAATCCCCGCACCTAATGGGTTTTTCAATAGGTACATAAAAATTTTGTATTTAAGTACAAACGCACCCTTAAACTTTTGTTTATGATCTGTCAATGACAAAACGTCAGTCATGGTTAACATTTTTTTGGTGGTAAAGTTCACGAACGACTAACGTTTAAGAATTTATAGAGCGCTTACTCTAATTCTTGGTCGTAATAATCGTCCCACCAGACTAGGTGTGCGAGCTATAGTGGTTAAATTTGGGTCAACATATTCACTTTTGAATGTTCTTGTCCCAGTGAAATAATACACTGGTCTATGTACCGAATATGTTGGATTCTACACGGTTCACAGGAATTGGAAAACTTTCAGCCCACATTGTGGCGAATTTTGTGTGAAGATCTTAGCTTAAATCTTTCCAAGATCAAATTAAAATAAGCAAAATATGCAATATTGGACAGGAAGAAACCCACATGTGCTTCGATTGACTCCATTGCATACACAAGAAGTGAACGTGTGGTGTAGATTTCATTCCAAAGGGGGGATTGGACCGTATTTTTTCGTCAATTGATCTCTCGGAAGTCCAGGCAACAATTCTACTACTAGCGACAAAGTGGACAGTCAAAGTGCCCGCAAGTTATCAAAAAAGGGTAAGACCCCTGGTAACTTTTTGAAGACCAGGAATTGTAAGACCTCAGCAAGATATTTATGAATGAAGTGGTGGGCACTGTGCGTGAGAAGGATTCTCAGAAGGAACACCAAAACCAACCTAATCAGGAAGGAGATAAGAGAAAGACCACACATGCCTCAGCCTTAGCAACCAGTCACTCTGTCGCCCCAAAGTCCACAGCAAATCCCCGCCATTCGTAGACTTAGACTTAACACATGCTGAGGCATTATAAGTGTATTCATACCCACTTAAATGTTAAATCCTTTAACAAAAAAAAAAAAAAAAAGACATTAAGAGGCCTGAGACAAGATTAGATAGGTCGATTTAACGGTGAACCATACCCTGAACCACCAAACTGGACGTAAGACCAAACTCTAAGTAAGATATCAGAGGTTACAGTGTAATAAAGCGCGTGAATCAGTTTTCCAAAGATTTTCTTAAAAGATTAGGAAAGCCTTAAACTTAAGGAAATCCACAGAAAACCTAGAACCCGCATTTGGTTGCCCCAAACTAAGATAGTTAGCGGAAAGACTTGCCAATGTCTGAAGTTTCAGAACTCTTATAGAACTATTGGGTGGTCATTAAAGTTGAGCAGCCCAAAAACTCAAAACCCAAGCCAAACTCTTCTGCTGTCAGTGAAGGATTAGTGCCTCATGCAGCTGGAGAAGACCGATTTCAGGCTCAAGGTCGGCGTACGCTTCCGTAATCGGAAGATCTCAACTCGCGACGAGTTACGAGGACTACAATCTCGACATCATCGTCAACGACGACAAGCTGGAAGGGGATCTAATTCAACAAAAACAACAACAATAGTTGTGTGCACTTGATGTGTGCATCGGAGAATTTGTTAGTCTTCCTTAGGGAGAAAAAATATGACATTGGCATCATCCAAGAGCCCTAGGTCAATTGATCAACTATTCTAGGACTTCACGACAACAAAACCTTTTTACGTCTCCATCTTAGCACAAATGACTTAACAGTCGTTCAAATGGTAGGTAAAGGCAAAAAACAGCTCCACATAATCTCTACGTATATGGTCCACGACAAATCATCACCGCCAGACGAAGCTCAGCACATGGTGTCGCATCTTCACGCCAAGAAAAAGTTCATGCTTTTGGGTGGTGATTCCAACGCAAGACATTCATTATTGGGAGAAAATTTAAACCAACGTACGAGGTGAATCTTTATTTGATTTCCTTATGACCTCTTATCTTAATGTGTTCAGTGTAAGCAACACTCCAACTTTCGAAAAAGTCCTCGTTGCTACACTTACAACTAATATCCCCGAATATAGGGTAGAAAACTGGAGAGTATCTAAGCTTAAGTCCTTTGCAGGCCATAGATGGATATTTTTCAACGTGAATCTCTTGGTAAGAACCCCTGCTCCTTTTACAAACCATCAAGACCACATGTCTGGTCAAATTGAGCAAGAAAACTCTTCCACCGTGGTGCAATGAAGCTCTCTATGATCTTAGAAAGCTAACTAGGGACATCTTTAATATATACTACAAACTCTGGAAGCCTTACACGGACTGCCTTAAGATATACCAAAAAAAAATAAGCAAGGCTTAGTCACTCTGTCCAAGTACTGGCACTCCATTGAGGCTGAAGATTTAGCTAAACTAAGCAAAATCTTGTCCAAAGAACACTCTAATCCGACATTTATCAAGATTCCACTGAAGAATCACTGGAACTCCTAATGATCACCCAACTCGCACCTTGGAGTGAATCAGCTCATTAATAACCGAGGAAAAGATTTCCTAGGCCATCAACCGTTTTGCCCCCTAAAAGTCAGCAGGCCTTGACGGGATTATATCGAATATACTTCAAAAGAACTCGTAGAAGGTACTACTATGGTTAACGGCTATCATCCTCTCGACCTGGAGAGTTCAATTCTTTTTTATCCTTAAAATCGCCAAAAGAGGTCAAGGATTTAAGACCCATTAGGCTTACAACCTTCATACTTAAAACCTTAGAATGTATCCTGCATATCGGGGATTCCATCAAAAGATATCCTCTATCAAAGTCTCGACATGCTCACTTTTTGTTCCAGCTATAAGAGCAAAACAGCAGATAGGGTTAGGATAACAAAACCGTTTTCACACACAGGGGTAACCTATGCGGGACCAATAAATATCCTGAAATGGAGGGGTCGTGGCGCCAAAACTTTAAAGGGATATTTATCGGTGTTTATCCAAAGGCCATCCACCTTGAGGTCGTAGCAGATCTAACCAAGCAAACCTTTTTAATAGCGTTTCGACGTTGCACGTAGAGGAGTCTGTAATCAGATATATAGCGACTGCGAAACCAACTTTGCAGAAGCAGAAGCGGAGCTCGCTCGTCTCTTTAGAGATTCCTCTCCATGAGGAAAAATGCCGAAGTATAAGCGACACAAGTTACAAAGTGGAAGCCCATTTCTCCAGCTTCACCCCACTTTGGAGAACTTTTGCGAAGCGGAAGTTAAGAGTGTCAAACACCACCTCAAACGGAATGTTGGGAGTGAGATACTGAAATTTAAGGACCTTGCCAAAACTCCAGACCTCTTTGTCCCTTATCAGAAGGTCCTAATGACTTCCAAACGCTGACTCCGTCACATTTCCTAATCGGAGAGACAATATTCACCATTCCAAAACCAGATCTGACTACAAAAAAAAAAAGAAACTACGTGGATCGTTGGAGGGCAATCCAAAGGCATATGTAAACATTTTGGAAACAGTAGCAACAGGAGTATCATGGAGAGCTACAACAACGATCCAAATGGCTGAAACCACAACCTCAACGTTAACCTCCAGCAAGATGGAACTTAGGGCTCATTCAAGTGACATATCATGGAAAGGACACACTAGCACGAGTTGTGCATGAGCAATAAGAAAAAGCAAGCGTAATGTGTACAACACTTTTGCAGGTGCCACTGCTGACTAACTCCAACCCGGTCACTTTGACAAGCTTTGATCTTGACTTTAAGTTCAAAATTTGTACTGCTGGGTCAGAAATGAACAATACCGCGTAGCTAGAATCCAACAAGGCGCGTAGTAATTCACGTCATTCGAGCCAATAATTACCTTATATTGTTAGCCGCCTTCCTAGTTAGTCAGAGCAGGTGCCTTCAATAATGTGCAAACTGAATCAATTCTAAAACTTCTCCCCAAATGGGTCATATCCATGATAAAAAACCAGAATCATTCAGTCTAATAACCAAATCCGTAAATATAGGTACCCTGAGGGGGAGTTTTTTCACCTCTTCTATGGCTCCTGGTCATCAAAAACATCTTGACGTAGTTCGAAAACATTGAATTCCAAGCAGTCGCGTACGAGGACGACGTGGTTATTTTAGTATCAGAGATGCTTCCCTCAGTGATTAGTGAAGTCACAGAGAGTTGTGAACTTGACTTTAATCTGAGTACAACTGAACTAATATAAATAAATATTATAACTAAAATAAATACATGTTATGGTCAATGAAGTTCGCCGTCGTGCCTTGTTGGAAGAGTTTTTTTGGCCAGAATAAGATGGACTTCACATCAGTGATATGTGGTTCCAAAACGGTGATGCCACACGGCTGGTCAAACAATTGATCTACTGACTAGGTAGTTCCGTAATCGTGTAACCACAAAAAATGGTCCGGTTAACCTCTCTCACACAGAAAATAATCAAGCGGCGTTAAATCGCACGAACGAGGCGGCCAATCGATTGGCTCATGTCTTGAGATAACACGCTCACGATACTTACTCTTCAATAAATCGATTGTAACGTGTGCTATGTGGCTTGTGGCACCATCCTGTTGAAACCAAATGTTTTCCAAGACCATTTCTTTCAATTCGGGCCAAAAATAATCGGTGATCATGGCGCAATAACGCTGACCATTCACAGTAACGTGACATCGGCTTTAATTCTTGAGTCAGCTTGATCTTGTATGGGTGTAAACCAAGATCCTTACACAAAATACGCCATAATGTGGTCTGAGCGATGCCCAATTCTTGAGAAGTTGCAGTCACCGATTCCAAATATCTGTAGAAAATTTTTATAATTTGCAGACGTTGCTCGTTAGTGTAATTTACCATGATGAAAATGTTGAGTTTACTGAATAAATTGACAGTGACAGTTTGATGATTGGTGAAAGAGTGCGTTCACAAAGTTGTCAAGTCCCTATTGGAAAACCCTATATATACATATGTACTATTATATTCTCAGCAAGGCAAGGTGCTTCAAACAACTAGGTAACGAAGCAGTAGTAAGTCCCTACAAATATCCTGTCCGACAATGCTGAAAGCTCAACATCTACTCCCCTATAGACCAACTGCGCAACGCATCCCCATGCGGGCAACAAGCCCGGAACATATACCGGTAATTACAACGGATGGGCTTTACGAACCATGCAGGAATATAAGTGACAGTAGAGCGCCTGAACCCGACGGCATCCCAAATATCAGGGGCGTTTTATTGTTGGCACAATTGCGATGTCCACCAAAATATTGAAATCTTTATGACATTGGAAATTTGCATTGTTTATGAAAAGCATAAACTCCAGATTATATCAGAAAGCAGTTGGTAACTTAGATAAGATCTATGAATAGGTGCCATAGTTTTCTCTGTTCTCGTAAGGATAAATTATAAGTATTGGTGATAATCGGAAATCTGAGCAATCGGTAAAATTTATGTCGCATACTATTGAAATATACAAGAGATTTTTAGTTATTGGTAAGCGAAATTCTATGAAACTAGCACGGTCTCTAGCCTTGAACATCATCGTCGGTATCAATGGGCATCTTTGTGAAGGCATTCCTCTATGGTTTTTGTGAGCTAATGGAAAGATTTAATGAGTCTCTAGCGGTTGCAGGCTTTTAACGTCAAACTTTCGTGGTCTTACTTGAGCTCATTTAGTCTCTGATATCCGCTGCAACATGATAATAATCTGAGACGAAGTGAGTTCCCAGTTAAGTTTCGAACGCTATATGATCCATCTGTTTGACGGTTAAGTGCTGGGTGTTGATGGATAACCCCGTTGCAAATTCTAAAATCCTTAACTCATTCTTGAGCTCATATGGTATGCGGGTTGCATTCAAATAATTTAATGATAGTTTGCTGTCAAAATCGACGATCTGAGCATATGTTTGGTCTAAGAGTACATGGTATCCTTTGCTGAAGCTGTCATCCTTATCCTCTATAGGGCAAACTAAGCTTACATTGCCGAATTTGACATTAATGCAGAGTGTTCGCTTACAAATTGAACGCTTTATATATTTGGCTATGTCTTCCTTGAGTAGTCAATCCATATCCATATATGTTAAGTTTACCTTTATTCTTTATAGCAATCGCCGTAGTAACTGTCGTGGTTTTTTATTGGCCCATTTCAACGTATTTCCTGGATTGCTTTACAGGGGTGTACGGTTCGATTTCGTTCAGTTTCACTACGGATTTGCATATTTGAATTCAGTAATCAAGCTTGTTTATGTAACTAACTGGTTTTAGATGGGTTAAAAACATTTTCTGATTAGTTTGCAGTTTTTAAGAGCTACCACGACTGCTTTTGTGCTGGTCTTGCTCATCTTTTTCCATGATTTCATCGACTTTTTCAGTGATAGATAAACTAGGGCGAGGTGAATTTTATGTAACAAAATTTGCAGACCGAAAGCGAGCGAATGATCTCTTGGCAATGTAAAATTTTAAGATGTAGGAAATTTTTTCAGAAATTTAATCCATTTTTGCTCGGCTATCGGTTTGGAAAAGGGTTCAATAGAGTTCCAAAAATTATTTTCTTAACGGCGCTGATACCTCAAATCGCACACTCTTAATAACTGGAGAGCTTAAAGTTAAAGTAAAAGTAGATCAAGTGTACAATGCGTAGGAAGATCTTCTATTGGAGTCTATTAAGGAGTCCAGACTGGAAAACCTTCAGGCAGGTATTATTACACATATACCTATGTTACATGCCACAAATTTCCTGCAAGTTATTAAGAAGAAGCTAACATGCCGAAGTCAGAACATAAATTTAGTGTGGGATGGCTTA
The DNA here is from genome assembly GCA_907269105.1 of Volucella inanis. Classification (NCBI taxonomy): domain Eukaryota; kingdom Metazoa; phylum Arthropoda; class Insecta; order Diptera; family Syrphidae; genus Volucella; species Volucella inanis. Next base: position 207,132,689 of record OU026153.1, read on the forward strand.
AGTGGCAAGAAAATATATGTATCGCTATATTGACAAGTGAATTGGCCACATTGGTCGTGCATTTTGACTTCACTCATTTACTTTTGTGAGGCTATGTAAGTTTTTAGTGTGTGCTGATAAGATCCAAACTATTCTGGTTTTGGAAGTCAATATTCAGTGCGTTACTGGTGAATAGAAACTTGTTGGGAGCTGGTTCTGATCAAGCTAACTGGTAGAAGCAAACCAAATGAAAATGGTCGTCCTTTTTTATCCCAGGTCGCATCCTGGTACACAGGCACTCAAAAAGCCTACGAAATAACATGAAATAACTTTACAATTTCTTTTAAAGGAAAAATATGGTACATTGCGAAAATGTAATAGAAGATTTAATTTGTACTTGTTATTCTTTTACTTTTTTACTTTTTACTTTTACTTTACTGCGTCGCGAAAATGAAGAGCTAAAATGTAGAGTTCTTGCACTCGAAAATAGACTCAATTGGCAGCAACAACATCAACTAAATATCTGCATTGAAATAACTGGAGTGCCCGATGCCAATGATAAAAGTTCGAAAGCGGTAGCACAACAAATTTTTAGCAATAGACAAATGTTACTTAAAAAAAGTTCAGAAAAAGAATTTAAATGTCGGTGAGCTTGGATGTATACGGTCTATAACTTAATTAGTGCGGTTTGGTAAGAGATGGTGTAACTTGTATTATTCCATTGGAACATGCGTTTGATATCTACTGTTATTGCACGTCAATTCAGTATATGTCATTCATTTGAAGCGTAAACAACGATAATTTTTTTTTTTTTTCACTCAAATATTTCGAACTTTGTGCCTGAAAAAGTGTTTTTGAGGGGAGTTCTTCTTCATTACTTTAATATGAAGAAAACTGCTGCCGAAAGTCATCGTATTTTAGTAGAAGTTTATGGTGAACATGCGCTAGCTGAGCGAACGTGCCAAAAGTGGTTTGCACGATTTAAAAGTGGTGATTATGGCTTAGAAGACGATGAACGCCCTGGGCAGCCGAAAAAGTTTGAAGATGAAGATCTGGAAGCATTACCCTATGAAGATTGTTGCCAAACACAAGAAGATCTCGCAGAATCTTTGGGTGTCACTCAAGCAGCCATTTCAAAACGTTTAAAAGCAGCTGGATATATTCAAAAGCAAGGAAATTGGGTTCCACATGAACTCAAGCAGAGAGAAATGCTGCTGGAACGCCATTAAAAGAAGTCCTTTTTGCATTAGATTGTTACTGGTGATGAAAAATGGATCCATTACGACAACCCCAATCGCATAAAATCATATGTGAAATCCGGCCAACCAACCAAATCAACGGCAAAGCCGAATATCCATGGCGCGAGGGTAATGCTCTGTATTTGGTGGGATCAGATGGGTGTGTTGTATTATGAGCTGCTAAAACTGAGTGAAACCATCAATGGACAACGCTACCGAACACAATGAATCCGTTTGAAGAGAGTAGTAGCCGAAAAACGCCCGGAATATGCGACCAGACACGAAGCAATAATTTTCCATCATGACAACGCTCGGCCCCACGTTGCTATTCCAGTTAAGAACTATTTGGAAACAGTGGATGGGATGTCTTACCCCACCCGCCTCATAGCTCAGACCTTGCCCCTTCTGACTACCATTTGTTCCGGTCGATGCAGAACACCCTCACTGAAATACGGTTCACATCAGAGCAGATTATCAAAAATTGGCTTGATTCATTCTTGGCTGCCAAGCCGGCGCAGTTCTTTTGGGATGGGATTCACAAATTGCCAGAAAGATGGGAAAAAGTCATAGTTTCAGATTGGTAATACTTTGAATAATACTGTTGTACATGGTTTTCTTAAATAAACGCTCAAATTTTGAAAAAAAAAAAACCGCACGAATTAAAATATATATCCAATACTATATTTCTAAATGTCATCATTATATTGATGGTCAATCAATTTCAAGTCTTCCAAATTTTCAATGCTTGCCTAGTTAAGGCGAACTGGTCAAGGCCTTTGAGATTGTACTACATCTGCTTATCTTTGCTTGAAGTATGTACTTATCGTCCCTATCGCTTGGCAGGCAAATGTCGGGGTTTCACAGATAGAGTTTAATACAGTTTTAGTCGGTACAAGTTTCTAAATTGTCAAATTTAAGACTTATACTTATACAGGCTGAATCTTGTCTTCAACCTGCCTCCCTACAAAAATATAGTGAAGTCTCTTTCCAATAGCTCAAGCTATTATATTCTGCTGAGTTTTCTCTCGGAAATGGAATCGAAGAGCTCGGGCATCCGCTTTAGGTGTCCTACCTAATGAATTCTGACTCTTTAAGCAAGTTCCTTGTCATTAAAGAGCCCGTATAGCTGTTTGATAAAATCACATCTCCTCCTCGACAGCAACAATGCCAACAGTTTTATAGATTACTCGATACTTAAAGCACTTTTCCTGGAAGCGAATAAGCGCATTTGAATAGAGTCTATGTTTCTGTGCCATAGGGGGAAAAAAAAGGCGACCAATGGCTTATAGGACACTAGTTTGGTTATCCGGAAGAGGGCTCTGCTAATCAATATTTGCAAATGCCCAACAAATAGATCGTTTTGTTCTGTCGATTATGTCTATGTCTTATACAAACACATTATTTTGTGTACCTTTTGAAGCTAATGGCTTGCGAGTTTCGCATAAACCACTGGGTTCCCTTGATCGCCCTTCGTACTTTGCTGACCTGGCATAATCTTTTTACTCGTAACTCCTGGTAAAATCTTGGTTTTCGTGCCCATATGTATTTTTCTCTGAAACCAGCTTTTATAAAGCCATTTATAAAGCTCCAGTCTTACTTTAGTCGCTACATGCTCTTTCTGTTTCTCTGCACGTGTCATCCTCCATACATCGTCAGACCAAAAGTTTGTTTGGGGGAATCTATCACATCATAGTCGGCGTTTGTAGTGGATTTTTGGTAGTTTTGTTGCTGGGTTTCAAAATATAATTACTGGTGGCGCTGGACCTCTACAACGAATAAGCGACACTGGACATGTGTACAATAAATTTTTGGCCCTCGGAACCTCTGGAAATCCAAAACACTGAAGGTGAGGCTTGCGCCAGTTGCAATGTGATCAATGTGGTTTGTCCATCCAACGAGGTCTCTTCACTAGTTAACCATTGAAACTTGTAATCTCAATATGTCAAAGAAGCCCTAAAAATATATCACCACGTCAAGAGACTGGATCCACTCAACACCATTGATTCCATCTGTGGAGTCCTGTCGCCGATCCTTTAACCAACACCCTGGCTTATGCTTACAGGTTAAGCATGCATAACTTGTATTATTCCATTAGAACATGCGTTGAAAAGCTACTGTCATTGTACGTCATTTCAGTATACGTCATTCATTTGAAGCGTAAACAACAATAATTTTTTTTCACTCAAATATGTCGAACTTTGTGCCTGAAAAAGTGTTTTTGCGGGGAGTCCTTCTTCATTACTTTAATATGAGGAAAACTGCTGCCGAAAGTCATCGTATTTTAGTGAAAGTTTATGGTGAACATGCGCTAGCTGAGCGAACGTGCCAAAAGTGGTTTGCACGATTTAAAAGTGGTGATTTTGGCTTAGAAGACGATGAACGCCCTGGGCAGCCGAAAAAGTTTGAAGATGAAGATCTGGAAGCATTACCCTATGAAGATTGTTGCCAAACACAAGAAGATCTCGCAGAATCTTTGGGTGTCACTCAAGCAGCCATTTCAAAACGTTTAAAAGCAGCTGGATATATTCAAAAGCAAGGAAGTTGGGTTCCACATGAACTTAAGCCAAGAGACGTCGAAAGGCGGTTTTGCATGTCCGAAATGCTGCTGGAACGCCACAAAGTGAAGTCATTTTTGCATCAGATTGTTACTGGTGATGAAGAATGGATCCATTATGACAACCCCAAGCGCAAAAAATCATATGTGAAACCCGGCCAACCAGCCAAATCAACGGCAAAGTCGAATATCCATGGCGCGAAGGTAATGCTCTGCATTTGGTGGGATCAGATGGGTGTGCTGTATTATGAGCTGCTAAAACTGGGTGAAACCATCAATAGACAACGCTACCGAACACAATGAATCCGATTGAAGAGAGTAGTAGCCGAAAAACGCCCGGAATATGCGACCAGACACGAAGCAATAATTTTCCATCATGACAACGCTCGGCCCCACGTTGCTATTCCAGTTAAGAACTATTTGGAAACAGTGGATGGGATGTCTTACCCCACCCGCCTCATAGCTCAGACCTTGCCCCTTCTGACTACCATTTGTTCCGGTCGATGCAGAACACCCTCACTGAAATACGGTTCACATCAGAGCAGATTATCAAAAATTGGCTTGATTCATTCTTGGCTGCCAAGCCGGCGCAGTTCTTTTGGGATGGGATCCACAAATTGCCAGAAAGATGGGAAAAAGTCATAGTTTCAGATTGGTAATACTTTGAATAATACTGTTGTACATGGTTTTCTTAAATAAACGCTCAGGTTTTGAAAAAAAACCGCACGAATTAAAATATATATCCAATACTATATTTCTAAATGTCATCATTATATTGATGGTCAATCAATTTCAAGTCTTCCAAATTTTCAATGCTTGCCTAGTTAAGGCGAACTGGTCAAGGCCTTTGAGATTGTACTACATCTGCTTATCTTTGCTTGAAGTATGTACTTATCGTCCCTTTCGCTTGGCAGGCAAATGTCGGGGTTTCACAGATAGAGTTTAATACAATTTTAGTCGGTACAAGTTTTTAAATTGTCAAATTTAAGACTAAGCAGGGCTAAATACTTATACAGGCTGAATCTTGTCTTAACCTGCCTCCCTACAAAAATATAGTGAAGTCTCTTTCCAATAGCTCAAGCTATTATATTCTGCTGAGTTTTCTTTCGGAAATGGAATCGAAGAGCTCGGGCATCCGCTTTAGGTGTCCTACCTAATGAATTCTGACTCTTTAAGCAAGTTCCTTGTCATTAAAGAGCCCGTATAGCTGTTTGATAAAATCACATCTCCTCCTCGACGGCAACAATGCCAACAGTTTAGTAGATTACTCGATACTTAAAGCACTTTTCCTGGAAGCGAATAAGCGCATTTGAATAGAGTCTATGTTTCTGTGCAATAGGGGGAAAAAAAAGGCGACCAATGGCTTATAGGACACTAGTTTGGTTATCCGGAAGAGGGCTCTGCTAATCAATATTTGCAAATGCCCAACAAATAGATCGTTTTGTTTTGTCGATTATGTCTATGTCTTATACAAACACATTATTTTGTGTACCTTTTGAAGCTTATGGCTTGCGAGTTTCGCATAATACTCTCAGACCTGGCCGAGTTTCGCAGGGATCGGCTTAACAATAATCTTTCAATGATATTTAATAGATGTTTATTATGATTATTCCATACTCTCAGAACTGAATGTGATTTAAAACCACGGGGTTCCCTTGATCGCCCTTCGTACTTTGCTGACCTGGCATAATCTTTTTGCTCGTAACTCCTGGTAAACTTTCCGAACGTTTTTCTTGCTATAACATTTCTTAATTTCTTAAATCTTGGTTTTCGTGCTCATATGTATTTTTCTCTGAAACCAGCTTTTATAAAGCTCCAGTCTTACTTTAGTCGCTACATGCTCTTTCTGTTTCTCTGCACGTGTCATCCTCCATACATCGTCAGACCAAAAGTTTGTTTGGGGGAATCTGTCACATCATAGTCGGCGTTTGTAGTGGATTTTTGGTAGTTTTGTTGTTGGGTTTCGAAATATAATTACTGGTGACGCAGGACCTCTATAACGAATAAGGGACACTGGACATTTGTACAATAAATTTTTGGCCCTCGGAACCTTTGGAAATCCAAAACACTGGAGGTGAGCCTTGCGCCAGTTGCAATGTGATCAATGTGGTTTGTCTATCCAACGAGGTCTCTTTACTAGTTAACCATTAAAACTTGGAATCTCAATATGTCAAAGAAGCCTTAAAAATATATTACCACGTCAAGAGACTGGATCCACTCAACACCATTGATTCCATCTGTGGAGTCCTGTCGCCGATCCTTTAAGCAACACTCTGGCTTATGCTTACAGGTTAAGCATGCATAACTTGTATTATTCCATTGGAACATGCGTTGGAAAGCTACTGTCAGTGTACGTCATTTGAGTATATGTCATTCATTTGAAGCGTAAACAACAATAATATGAGAAAAACTGCTGCCGAAAGTCATCGTATTTTAGTGGAAGTTTATGGTGAACATGCGCTAGCTGAGCGAACGTTTAAAAAGTGGTTTGCACGATTTAAAAGTGGTGATTTTGGCTTGGAAGACGATGAAAGTACTGGGCAGCCAAAAAAGTTTGAAGATGAACTGGAAGCATTACTCTATGAAGATTGTTGCTAAACACAAGAAGAGCTCGCAAAATCTTTGGGTGTCACTCAAGCAGCCATTTCGAAACGTTTAAAAGCAGCTGGATATATTCAAAAGCAAGGAAATTGTGTTCCACATGAACTCAAGCCGAGAGACGTCGAAAGGTGGTTTTGCATGTTCGAAATGCTTCTGGGATGCCACAAAAGGAAGTCATTTTTGCATCGTATTGTTATTGGTGATGAAAAATGGATCCATTACGACAACCCCAATCGCATAAAATCATATGTGAAACCCGGGCAACCAACCAAATCAACGGCAAAGCCGAATATCCATGGCGGGAGGGTAATGCTTTGTATTTGGTGGGATCAGATGGGTGTGCTGTATTATGAGCTGCTAAAACTGGGTGAAACCATCAATGGACAACGCTACCGAACACAATAAATCCGTTTGAATAGAGTAGTAGCCGAAAAACGCCCGGAATATGCGACCAGAAACGAAGCAATAATTTTCCATCATGACAACGATCGGCCCCACGGTTAAGAACTATTTGGAAAACAGTGGATGGGAAGTCTTTCCCCACCCTCCTAATAGCCCACACCATGCCCCTTCTGACTACCATTTGTTCCGGTCGATGCAGAACGCCCTCACTGAAAAACGGTTCACATCAGAGCAGATAATCAAAAATTGGCTTGATTCATTCTTGGCTGCCAAGCCGGAGCAGTTCTTTTGGGATGGGATCCACAAATTGCCAGAAAGATGGGAAAAGGTCATAGCGTCAGATAAGAAAATACTTTGAATAATACCATTGTACATGTTTCTCTTAAATAAACGTTCACAACGTTCATACCCAATAGTAGCAGCGATCGTGATGGTACCGGTGGTAGCAGTAATGGTAGCAGCGGCAAAATTAAGAGAACTTATGTCTACATTAATGATGCGCTCACAAAGTATACTGGAGCGTTGTTCAAGATGGTGAAAGAGGCGAAAAAACAGAAGGGGTTTAAGTATTTGTGGTATAGAAATAACCAAATATTAATGAGAAACGTGGTAAAATCATTGCAATAAGATCATTTGATGATCTTGCACTACTTTAGTGCATTTTGTTTATTTACTGTCTCTATTTTAATAAATGAATTCTTTTTTTTTTCATAATGAATTAATTGATTTTTCCACCTTCAATCTCAAGAACCCAAATTGCGAAGAAGTTTTTACTAACAAATCATTCACCAAAATATAAGAAGTTTAAGAGAGAATTTTGCATCGCTTATATCTCATTTAGATTCTTTTGTATGCATTCCTGATTTCGTTGTAGTCTCCGAAATTTGGATTTACGATTTTGAGAAAAGAGAATATGAGTTACCGGGATTTAATTTTTTTGTGAATATAAATGAGAATTATGCTGCGGGAGGTGTTGGATTATGAGGTTGGCGATGTGTCGAAGCTAGATTTTCTGAGTGCAGATGTTTTAAACGTTTCTTTCAAAATAAAAGATAAGGTCTATATCATATTATGTGTCTATAGGCTTTATAAGTTCAATATTTTTGGAAGAATTTTCAGCTTTTTTGGGAAGTGAAAAATCAAAAAATTTGATAATCCTAGGCGATTTCAAAATCAATATCTTAGAAAGTGATATTGTTTCGGATTATTTGGTCCTACTAGCTAGTCATGGGTTGTTTTCTTTTATAAATGAAATTACTAGAAGTAAGTGCTTAAAAGTGCTTGGATCATATCTATGGACGTTTCGCGTCCTCATCTATCAGTTCTTCTGAAAAGTGTGTCTTCGATCTGGAGCTTACTGACCATGCCATGATAGGTTTGCTAATTGACATTAGGAAAAATAATGAAACTTCAGATTCAGGTTCTACTAACTTAGCAAAGAAAATTGATTTTGATATGCTTAAAAATCATTTGTCTTTTGAGTTGTGGGAAGAAGTATTTGCGGGAGGCGAAGCCTCGAAATCGTATGACATATTTATGTACATCCTCAATAGGCATATAAGCAGTTGTGCTTTTACAGTTAGTCTGGAAGACGTCTTAAACCTTGGATTACGATGAGCTAATTAAAAAAAAAAGTTAAGTTTAAAAACAACTTAAGAATAAGATGCTCAAAGCACCCTAATAACCATTATCTAAAAACAAAATACAAAAAAATATGCTCCGAATTGAAAATTGAATCCCAATTTGTCAAGATACTTATTATAGTAACAAATTCAATCTAGCTGGAGGCAATCCCTTAACAACTATTTTGCAACCATATCTGATAATATGCAAGTTAATTCTACCTACTCTAGTTGCACGCTTTGTAGTCCTGTTTGTAATCCTGTTGAACCCTCTCAGCGACAGAGTTTTTTATTTGAGCCGATAACTGGCCTTGAACTCCTAAAAAGAGTTGGTGAGATAAAAAATTCAAACTCTTCTGTGGCTGATGGAATATCAAACTTAGTTCTTAAAAATATTGCATGCTTCTTAGTTGATGTGCTGGCGCATATTTTCAATAAAATCATTTTTTCTGGGATATTTCCGGATGCACTTAAATGTGCGGATGTTTTACCTCTCTTCAAAAATGGATCGACTATTGAAATGTGTAATTATAGGCCGATCTCACTCCTACCCTCAGTCAGCAAAATTTTCGAAAAAGTTATGAAACGTAGAATGGTAAGTTTTTTAAATAAAAAAACTTTTTTCAGTGATGTTCAATTTGGTTTTCAGAAAAACCAATCTACAGAAGATGCCCTCTTACACTTTTCTTCTCAAGTATTTGCCAATCTTGACAAAAAAAGTGAACCGCTGGGTTGTTTGTTGAAATATCAAAAGCCTTTGATATAGTAAACCGTGATATACTGCTCTGTAAGATTGAAAATGATGGTTTTCGGGGCTTTGTATGTGATTGGTTCAGATCTTACTTGAGAAATAGAAAACAAAAAATGAAAATTGGTGATCTGCACCTAGGAGTTCGTCAGGAATCTGTTTTGTGACCGATCCTCTTTTTAATTTATATCAATTCCTTGTTTAAGTTGGATTATAAGGGCTTGCTGACAGCTTTTGCGGATGATGTGGGTTTTGCCTATGGTTCAGATAGTGTTTTGAATCTTACCGCAGAGCATAAGTTGGTTATAAGCTCTAAAACTAAAATTATGTTTTTTTAATTTGTCAGCGCATAACAATTTTGGTGCTGAGGTTTACTTTCATGCAACCGACTGTCGAAGTTTTAAACTCTCTTATTGCTCTTGCAAGCCCAGTTCCTCCTCTCAGACTTTTAATAATTGTTTCGATTGCAGCGATACATGTTTTCAAGTTGAAATTGTGAATAATTTTCAATACTTGGGACATATCATTGATTCTATGATGAGTTTTTTTAACCACACAGAGTATTTGAGACATTATTTTTGTGGCACACTAAGGAATTTTTATTTTCTGGGCAATGTTTGCTCTTTTTAACTGTTGGAAAAGATATATTTCATTCGAGACTACAATACGGGATTGCCTACTGGGGAGGTATATACTTCAGCAAAATTAAGCCTCTTTTGATACTCCAAAAATACATCTTGAAGAAACTTAGCTATAAGCCCCGCTTATATATATATATATCCCAGTTTTCCACTCCTCAGAGATTTGAGGGTTCCTCCAGTCCGTCACTTGTACTATAAAGTTCTAAAGATATTTTATTTAAGATCAGGAAATCTAAACTTCAGACAAATCGCCAATTACAGTTTACGTGGCAATTTATTAAATCAAGTCACTGTACCCGTTTTTCGTACAACCGCGTTTCGAAACTTTTATAGTGTTTCATCGTGTCGGTTATTTAACAAACTTTTAACAACACTTTTTATCCGAGCGATTAATTCTCTTTTCCCTTGATGTTGAGAGTGTTGAATCTTTGTTTAATATTCTTCTCTGATATTTTGGTGTAATGTTTAGTTTTCGATTTGGCTTTCATAAAAAATTGTATAAACTAATTGTTAATTTTTGTTGTCATGATATGTGTGATTTAATTTATGGGATCAAGCCACCCATTCTTTTTTTTATTTATTTTATTTTTTCTTTATTAAAACTTTAACTACATAGCCTTGAAATGACATTATCTCTATTTTCCTTTCAAAAATATTTGTCATTATTATTTCTTTTAATGTTAATGTAACTGGTAAATTGTAACTTGATTTTAAGAAGTAAATAAAAATTATCTATCTATCTATCTATCTATCTTATCTTGTAGTAATCTAGTACATACATACATATTATCTTTTCCAGCAGTATCTACAATATTTTTCTTTAATCTTCAGAGTAAGAAAGTGAACAAAATTGTTATTGCTCTCATGGTACTCATCCCTTAATAAAACAGGTTAACAAGCCTAAACATAAGCCTTAAAGTCTATAAATCTTGTAGTTCTAGTAGGGAACGTTCACGCAATGCTTAACCATCTTTATTCGAAATCGTCTTAGAAGTCTTAAGTCTTACAGACCCGAATAGAATATATCGTCGATATCCTTCTTACGAGATTTCCCCAAGTCAGGCTTCAAGTTCTGCATACATACTCTTGACCAGCTTACTCTCCTCACTAGTTCACTATACCAACGCTCTATAACTGCGCTTTCCGACCTCACTTGAACAACGATTTAGCGGCTTTTGACCTGCAATGCAAATTATGTTTGAATGCTGGGTCCTTGTGGTAGAACATTTAAAAAACTGTCTAAGGAAGTTGCTTTTTTTTTTTTTTTCTTTTGAAATAAAGTAACAAGACACAAACTTGAAGATACTTTCTACTCTCATTAGGCTACATAGTTCCCGTATGTTTACAAAACATACTCGTTCATTTTTCTATTCATAATTTTACTCGCTCCCTCAGCCAAATAAAACTAAATTAAATAATGGTCTCCATTATAACCAGTGAAAGTCGAAAAACCACCCTTTTTGCCTAATCAACTTCAACTAATCCGTTTTGGATTAAACTATCGGTAGCTCATTACGGGCAACAAGTTCATTAAAAGCTTTGACCTTAGATTGAGTTCTGACGCTCAACTCAATTCAATGTTAACCCTATACCGGTAAGGGCTGTCTTCTCCCTCCTGCTGACCGTCATGTTTTACATTTCCAACTTCGTGATTGGAATAAAATTGTTCTGCGAACCGAACACCACCAACAGGAGACGGTAATGTCCTGTCTGTTGGTCTGTTAGTGTATAAAGAGGGGATATGCCGGTTTACCCAACATCTTAATATTTAATTGAAGCGCAAGAACCTTTTGACATCTGCAGAATCAGACTCATTGTAATTAAAAGCCAATTAAGTGACTATTTTCGCACTTGTAATTGATTAACTGAGTAAGTTTCCAGAAGATCTCCTTACCCATCATCGCCACGTGTCAGCACATGCCCAATGGCTATGGAAGCGATTGCCAACAGAGTGCTGCCACTTTGCGCTATCAAGGATATTTGAAATAATACCTATGTCAGTCTACCACCATCATCGAACTTACATGCTGAAGTACCACACTCGATATTATTGGATAATTGGTAATTGTAGGTTGCAATTTAGAAATTGGTCTTCTGTTAAGGGATGCAATTCCAATGTTGAGTTGTGTCGTTGAATCGAGTACTCGGAAACGATTGGACACTTGGAAATCATGTAGCATTGAGCGAAGACGTGATTTGATTTAATTCTAGTAATTTCGTAAATCACGCTTAGACATTAGGCGCGTAGACAGGAGTTTTCCAAATTCAAAATCAAATCCTAGATATTCCTCCATTAGTGTGCTCTTTGGCGAACATGCTAAATGCATTGATTTCCAGACTCCAAATCTATCTGGTACAAGAAAAACTACTTAGCAATCATTAGGTCCTTGGATTGGTATCTGAATAGGTGGCAGACTTGAATATTTGTCGATTCGGTTGGATTTAGTTGTAGTGGTGGGCGCATTAGATGACTAATGGAATTTTAGTGTTGCATGGCGAGGAAACGTAGATTGCCCTTGCAAAAAGGCATTGAATCGAAATGTAAATCGATGCTAAGTGGAATTGTGATTGTGAAAAGTGGAAAATTGAAAGTTACTTGCTGTGGCTTGTTCGCACTAAAAGTGCAATATCGAATAAAACTTGACTTTTACGAGTATTGTGACTATTCGCAATGACAAGTGCAGGAGAGTTCGTTTGCATCGTAACTTATTGACATTTGTATTGGCACATTACTCTTTTCCGACGATATTGTTGGTTTTGTAAAGTCAAAATGTCTAGTATATACCAGTGTACATAGTTATAGGCAATGAATCCAGTTTCAATCTGAGATAACGGAAATCACTTTGGCATATCATCCATTCTATAGGGAAACCCCCTCGAAAAGCCAATGGAATGATGGTTGAAATGACTCAAAAATGTGCTTATTGGCCTTTCGAGCCCACTGTACTGGACTATTCACTACATGTGTAATCACATATATCAATGTACTTGAGCGTTGCTTGAGGTCGATTTATTAAAGACGGCACATATTTGAATCTTTGGATATTCCCTCATGGATTTTAAGCTAATAAGAGAGCATGGCAACCGTGTGGACATCGATAAAAGGTGCACCCAATAAGCCGCGGAGCTCTAGTTTACATAGGAATATGTGTGGGACTATGGTGACTGTCGTACAACCTAGATTGAGCAAGCAGCGCAATAATCCAGTTGGAAGTGGTTGTTTCCTGTAAGAACTTGAGAAAATCTCTTCGCATGCAGACTAAAATCTCAAGGGCATAAACGACTAATAGCATAGCATTTTCCTATACGGAAAATAAATAAAAATATATGTAACGACTTTCGACGGCCTTGGCAAACGATTGAAGAACAATGAACAACAAGCGGGAATCCTCAACTGCGCATACATGAATACGAGATGTGATGAGAGGGACCAGATAAAAATATAAAGTTACAGACAACTAGTGCAACAATAATAGCAATGGCATTATTTATTCGAATGTAGATGGTGACATAGGAAACCTCTGAGATTCAGTCACTAAGGCGAGTCGCATATCGAATAGCTTCGCCAGCATAAGCCTTATAAACGCCTATGCCCAGACAAATGAGAGAGACAACTTTACCAAGGACTGCGTTTTGAGCAACTTTCGAGCAATAATAATAAGTAAAAGTCGTCTTTGGCGATTTTATTGCAAATCCTAACCACTCAAAGAGCCCGATGTTACCAGAATCTAACATAGAAGACCAGTGGTATCAGTACCAAAGAGCCATCAGAGAGGCCGTTCCAACAAAGAAACCCCTGATTAGATGACGAATGCAGACATAAAAATCTAGAAAAACATCCGATGACGTACATATTCGTAAGCTTTACGAACAGAAAAGAATGGAAAATCTTAGGTTCCTGAAAAGGAAAAGGGAGGAGCACAAGAAACGCTCGATCGAGGATTAAGAGAGGTTCGGTGGTATTGCCAAATGCTAAAACAAATATGCCAAAGCTGTTAAACCCAAAAAAAATTTTGCTGTAATGTAGAAAAACCACAGTTGCTGCGAAACTAGAAAAAATATCCCATCGTCAGGTAGACGATGAAATATGTCAAACAATATTCCGCTCTCCAGACAAACTTGAAGCCAGGACAAAAATCTCAAAGCAAGAAAAAAACAAATTTGCGATGAATGGAAACCCAGTATTGTCTGTCCGATCCTAAAGAGAATAGATCCTCTCAACTGCTACAAATTTGTAAGTCTCCTCAATATCCCATATCAAATCCTATCTTCCCTGTTCTGTGGATGCATAAGACCCAGGAAAGTTTACTTAAGATCAAAATTTTGTATTACGGCAGATCTAGGAGGAAAAAAACCAAGAGTTCCAAATAGATTCACACTACCACTTCATTAATTTCAAACTCTACAGAGCCATGTCTAGTTTTGGCATTTCTGCACGCTGCTACGCTAAGATTAGTAATGACAAAACCGAGGTCTTTAATGTGTTTGGGATAAAAAGGCAATTGAGTAGTAAAGACCTTTCTCGGGAAACCAAAAATACATTTTACAATCACTAATTTCACTCTGACGACAATGGATAAAAATTGTTCTGGGTAAATTTCGGCCCCATTTGCATCAATGGGAAATCGAAGGGACGTTTTAAAAGCGAAGTGTATGGGATGTATAGCGATTCGGACATCGGAAAGCTCGAATAACCAGGTTTAGAAGCTAAGATACCAGCGCCCTAGTCCAGGAGAATTTTAACTTAAACACAGAAGGAAAATGCAGTAGAGAAAGACCCTTTTTTAGGTGGCTGACAAAAAAGTTGGAGCTGGAGCACACTGGAGCTGAAGGCAGCTGGTAAAAGAGGGCACTTGCTTGAGAGTAATATAAGCTGATCTCTTTGTCTACCCTATAATGTGCTGGCATCGAAGTAAGTAAGGAAGTATAGTATTGTATTGTATAAAAAGCATTTTGACTACAACAGTGCATAAGAGGGTACAACGACCACTGAATATCAAAGTATGAGATGGAAAAATGAAATTAATGCAAAGAATGAGAAACAATCTCCCGAGTTTGTAAGGATCTTAGTGATTTAAGCTTCATTCTTGTCAGTTATATATGAACAATACTTCCAGGATGTGCATTTCCGGGAGATAAAGAAAATCCGTATCGTCCTTCTTTCCGAGAAGATATTAGTTAAGAGTCTAGAAACTAGTAGTACCTACCCCAAAGAGCTATCTCCATTGTCTTTTTTAAATCTGGTGATACCACAAATTTTGATATCGAAACTTTGACAATTTCACCTTACAAACAATTAAAAGACAACAAACTCCAGAAATAATTTCCAACAGCTGCCCTGCGGAGACAGCCAGCTACAGGTTTTTAATAAGATGTGGTCCTATTGTTTTTTTTTTAAATAAAAAGTTATGTCTTTAAGGTATCAATGACAGTTTTAATTCAATTGATTATAATTGACATCATCAGCTCTGAAATATGACACTCAATGTCCTCCAAGAAGCCGCTGGCAGGAGTTGATACGCTGGACTCAATTTTCTATGACTTCTTTTTGAATGATTCGGTTTTCAACTTGTTGTATAGCCTAGAGACTTAATAAAACCCCAAAGCAGCGGAAAACTGATGGGATAATTTCTCGCGATAAGACGATCCCCGACCTTTGAATTAGATGACAATGAATTATAGCGGTATTGCAATGACTGTATCCGACTCCCGTGCATTATCTTGAAAGGAATATGGTCCACATTTCCGGTATGAATACGTAACAAAATAGTCAGTTTTATGTTTTGTACAACACCTTCGTCTGTTTACTTGATAAAATGCATAAATTTAGCTTATTAACAAGAAATGTATTCTAAAATTTGGCTTTAGCTTTTGTGTCAAGTCGATCTTACGTGGGCTGTTTGACGAGAGCCCGGATTAGAAGATAGGTCGCGCTAAAGAGCCAAAATGAGTATACCATCATTCAGTATAATCTCTTTTAGCGTGCCCGTCAAAATTTGGTGACAATCCGATGCTTAGTTTTGTTTTGACACCCATTTCAAAACATTGTGTTAGTGTTTTTTGCGACCATGGAAAAAAACAGTATCGCTCCGTGATCCGTTTCTTGTTTTTGAGTGGCAAAATCTGCGAGGAAATCAAGCTCATTCTCGATGGGGTGTATGAGACCCATTCACTTACGCGTACAACTGTTTACCAATGGTTCGTAGAGTTTCGCTTTGGCCGTACATTGGTTTTTGATAAACCGTGCCCAGGTGGCTCAAAAACGGTTACCACAGAGGAAACCGTGGACAAAACTCGTTTTGTTGAACTCGTTTACCGGATCGCCGAGTAAAAATTTGCGAGTTGGCTGAGATAGCAGGCATCTCAACTGAATGCATTAACATATCCTGAACGAGATTTTGGGCTTGAGAAAGCTGTCCGCGTAATGGGTGCCGCGTTTGGTCACATCGGAGAACAAACGCAATTATGAGACCACTTCAAAGACGTGGTTGGCCCTGTTTAACCGGAATCCGGAGGAGTTTATGCATCGTTTCGTGACCGTCGATGAGACATGGATTCACATGTCCACTCACCAGAGACCAAATAATAAAAACAATGAGTTTCACCCGGTTAACCCGGTGAAGACCGTGCCTTCAGCCGGAAAGCTGATGGCCACCGTTTTTTGTAATCCAGGTTGACTATTTGGAAAAGGGAAAAACAATCACAGGAGCATACTTCGTCTAATTGGGCTGATTTGAAGAAAAAACGACCACATTTGGCGAAGAAAAAAAGCCCTTCCACCACGATAACGCACCGCATCACACCTCCGCAGTTGCCACAGCCAAATTGGTCGCAAAAAAAAAAACGCATCTCAGAGGCTTTCGAGAAATGCTCAATTCCTGATAATGGGGTCAAGTTGATTGATTGTAGTCTTGATTTGTCGACTCTCGTACATCCAAAGTTTTTTTCACTTCTGGCGTTTCCTAGATTCACTGCCACGACAACATTAAGTATTGATTCGAGAACAAAAAGTAAACACTCAGTCTAGAAACCAGACTAGTCAAACTTGTAACGTTTAAATAAATAGATTACCCCTTCATCCGAACAGGGCAATAATTATAATTATGCGTGTTCAGTAGTTAAGCACTTAAACCACAATCGTTTTGTCGCTTTTAAAACTCGCTCAAAAATATTATGATGCTAGTCTAAGCATGTAAAAATAAAGTATACTTAGGTAAAAAACAAAAAAATCCTGCCTTAAATATGCGTGTATGGAGCCTTGGTAAGATGAAATAGATGAGATTGGACTGCTTCTGGTTGGCCTTGCCTTTTTGGCAAAAAAAAAAAAAAAAAAAAAAACTAAAAAAATTATCACCTTCTCTGTCAGCATGGGTTTAAGACAAATGACGATACGGACGATACGGTTTTACCTCTTGCAATGCAGTATTGCTTGTTTTGATTGTGTATTATTACCGAACTAACTGGTGATATATCAGGTCATTCACGCTTAGTTGTGTCTTTCAAATTACCAGATACCGAGGGCATATGTCCAATATACTGCAAAAGTGACTCCTAACTATGACACATACCGAAATTCAAAAAAAAAGATAATTTGCTTGCATTACCATTTGCATTACCACCTTAAGTGTGGCATTTGCTTCCTTAGGAAATTTGTATATCTCTAAGACTTTATCTGTCCTTTTCTTTTTCCGTTCAATAAATTGATATCGTTTTTGTCTACAGCCGAACTCTGTAAACTTGCGTTTCCCTTTTTTTTTTTATTAATATTCGTAAGTTCGTATTTTTAACTAAATTTTCAGCTCAATTGAATTTTTTAAGCTGAAACGTCCATACCAACGTGGAGAATCTTGGGAGACCGCGCTTTAAAATAAATGTGCATTCGACAAAAAAAGTAAGTGTTAAGCACTTTTAACAATCTTTAGGTGCCTTTTTTGAGTCTGAAAAGTAACCTCCTTGGGAAAGAAAGAAAAATTTTTTTAAAATGTTTTTTTTTTATTTTAGTCAATATAGTCCCCTTGATACACTTATTCTAGCGATTTTCTAACTTCTTGATCCCGTCCGAAAAGTAATTTTCCGGAAGGTCTGCAAAATACTCCTCCGTGGCGTCGATGGTTTCCTCGCGTGAGCTGAGTTTTTTATTGATGAGCCATTTTTGAGGTTTGTTAAGAGATAATAGTCCGAGGGAGCCAAATTGGGCGAATACGGTGGATGCGACAGCGATTGGAGCCGTAAGTCATTGATTTTAGCCATGGTTGCGATGCCCTTGGGCGCCGGTGCATTGTCTTGCAAAAACAAAATTTTTTTTCGCTTCATGTGAGGCCGCTCTGCAGCTATTTCGGCCTTCAATCACTTCAATAATGCACAGTAACACTTGCTGTTGATGGTTTTCCCTTTTTTGAGGTAGTCCACGAAGAGTATGACATGACAATCCCAGAAAACCGACGCAATAATCTTTCCGGCCCATCGAGCCTCCCTCGGCCGCTTCGGAGCACTCGTGCCAGCTTCAGTCCATTGCCGGGCACTTATTCTGTTCTCTGGTGTTCAACAGTTACCAATCGACACCAAAAGTCCGCATCTGCATCAGCAAGTCCAAACACTCTTTTGAAGTGCTCTCGCGTTCTCGTTTTTGGTCAGGAGAGAGTATGCGCGGCACCCAGCGGCAGGATAACTTTTTCATATGCAGAATATTGTCCAAAATATGGCGTGTGTGCTCAGTACTAATCTTTGTGGTATCTGCCAACTCGCGCACCTTCACTTTCCGATCAGCCAACACCATTTCAAGTATTTTTTTGACATTGTCCTCTAAAACCGCATCGGAGAGCCTGCCGCTGCGGAATTGATCGGTAGTGGAATTACGGCCACCACGAAACTCTCGAAACCAATATTTGACGGTGTAATCTGACGGAGCATTATCCCCATAATATTTATCCAACTTTTCTTTTGTTTCATTCTCCGTTTTGCCTTTCAAAAAATAATGTTTTATGAGAGAACGAAAATCGTTTTTGTCCATACTTAACATGATGCCAAACACGTCAACAACAATCAGCTGTCAAAACAAAACTAAAGACAGTATCGCACTGAAATTTGGCATGTCTGCCTGAATATGAACGAACTTCAAAGCACCATAACCTTTTTTTGCAGTAGCAGCGTATTCTGGCGGTTAAGGAGGTTACTTTTCACTCCATCAGTAGTGAGTAGCCACCTTTTCGTATCATACTAAGCGACTTAATCGGCGATAGCTGAACTATCATAGAAATGGACACACTGTTGTTTTTTTCTTCAAACTTATCTTACTCTTAAAAGAAACACAGTACTTACGAATCACAAGACTCCAATGAATGGCTCGCGTTCTCTGTTTTGAGATATCCACAGCATTACTGGCTCTCTTTTAGATACAGTGATAGATCTCTCTCAAAGCCATCTGTCGTTTCAAAAAGGTGCTCTTGGATAAAACTCGCATTGGGGTTTTGAGGACCTTATGCACCATCTGATGCACTAGCAGCGGAACTTCGGTATCTGTAAGAATTCGAATTCGAAGTTCCTTGTGCTAAGGATAGAGCTTGGCGAAAATATGAGATCCGGTACTTATAGGTTGAGTCCAGATCAGAGGGGGTGAACTATTTTTTACATCGCTTGCGGAAACCTAGACATTTTGCGGTATTTTTGACGACATTAAATATGTGGTCATTCCAACGTAAGTTGTCATTGACACACATACCGAAAATGCCAATTTTTTCGATTCATTCCAGTCATGGACAACGACTGAGTGTTTAAATTTCACTTTAACAACAATAGAATTGTGTTTTGAAAGCACTAAATTCTATTCGTTTAGTGGTTTGCTAATAAGTTATGCTGCTAATATCGAAATTAAATGACCTTAATACCATATAAGTTACCATTCCAGTTCTACAGAGCAGGAACGTGAGTCCGGGATCAAATGTAAAAAGTAGAGAGTACTGTCGTCAGCAAGGGAATATATTGGATTAGAAGTACCAGACAAGAAGAAGACAGAACGGAGCCCTGCGGCATATCAGTATTTATTTTGTGAGTATCAAACTTGAAACCATCCAAAACAACTTCAATTGAACGTTTCGAAAAGTAATTTGTAATCCAGTAAAGAAGAGAGTTGTCGTTCCAAAAGCATGCATTTTCGACATAAGAGCCTGGTGTGAAACTCTGTCAAAAGCCTTAAAAAAACCAAGTGCAACTATCTTTCTTTAGCCAGAATGATGTACGCTTCGGTTCCACTTTTTGGTGAGACTTCCCACAAAATCATTAGTGGACGTATTGCAACGAAAACCGTTTTATCGGCTATTGAAAAGTTTTTGTATTTTGAGATATTTCATGCGCTGATCAGCGTTTCCATGACCTTGAAAAGAAAAGACGTTAGTGCAATGGGTCTGTGCGAAGAGAGATTGACCATTTTTAGAGACGGGTTCCTCATTTCGGAAAGAGTCCTAAGGTGTAGATTGATGAACAAACTTATGCAGTAGTCTCGCCAACGAATAAGAACACGTCTTCATTAGATGAGGAGATATACCATGTAGAGCAAGGGATTTGTGTATTTTAAGATCTTTAAGTACTCTTGCTACTACACTAGTGCGAAAGTGGATTCGTTCCATTGAAGATTCAACTCGCTCAAGTATTCAAGTGTAGGCGTGAACAAAGCACAGCGTGCAGGAATAAGTTTAGCCTTGTTTAAAGAGCTAACAGGTAGAATGTCATCATAAATGAGCATTGATGTGAAGGATAAGCCAGAGTTTCTAATGTTTGTGGCGAACGACAGTGAGGGCTTATGAGCCACGAATGAGTGTGTTCGTTATCGAAGCGCTTTCTTAAAAAAGGGGTTATTCTTACGTGAGTGCGTACATACATAGTTGAGAACTGCAGTCTAGGGAAACCATAGACTAATACAACAATTTAACAACAACTCAGTTCAAGTAGCGTATATACTTTTTGCCCTTGGCCGTTACTTCAATACTGTTTTTATGTCATCTTGGTTCCTGAACTGGTGTTGAACCCGTACCAATTCATTGGTAGAAGGATATGTGCTTTTGATTTAGTTAAAAAAAAAAAAAAATAATAAATTCAGTATGTTGTCCTGATTTCAAAATATCCTGATATCAGAATTGAAATTTCGGCGGCCTCTTTAGAATCGGGATTGCAGATGCCAACAAAATAGGCGTAAGTTAAAGATGCTCTTGTTCTTAAATGTAATACTTCACTTTTAAGTAACAGCTCTGAAGCATCTCCCAACTCAATCGAATATGAACATCAATTTAAAATTGCTCACTTCGTGATAAGTGAGCAAATAGCTCGGACCCCGTGTTAAAGAGCAATCACCTACGAGTATTTTGATTGTAGGGTTCGGTGCCTCTGTCCTTTCACTGATACGTTCAAGTGTGTTTGTATGTTTTGTATTCCAACAAATATGCCAATCAAAAGATCAGGCAATAAAATCAACTTGCACAAATATTTATGTCGTCCTTTTTCGAAAAACTGTAGAGACCAATTTTATTGGAATCTGCACACATAAATACTCCTCCGGACGGCAATAGAGGTATTCGTAGTGGAAGGTAGGAATTTCTGATAAGTTCCCCCACATTGTACGTAGGCCTTGTGTGTCCTTCTGCCAATGACACAAAACGAAACGAATACAAACAAACGAAAGCCGCTTTTGAAGTGCTAATAAAATGTGACCTCCCATAAACCGTTCAGGACCTTTTTTGAACATCGATTTCTATTGCTAGGCACAAGGCGTAAGGCGATAAGCAGAAGGGGCAAAAGGCACCAGGCATACGACACCTCGTATGCAACGATGATAACGTTCGATTATTATTATTGCAGTGGGAGTATGATGGTGGGTTGATATTGTAGGTTATATGGGGTGTTAGTAGCGGTAGATGACTGAATGGGTGAATGGCGGGAATTGACATCGAAATTCGAATTCGAGTCGGTTCTCACATCCTGTATTGAATGGACTTACATAGAAATAATGATGAGGCGACAATTTGCATAGCAATCATATTTCTGTCATCATCAGGTATGAGAGGTTTGAACAAATGGCACAGTGCCTGGCACACATTCATTATGAACTATGTGATCGAATGGGTGCTTTGCATGGGAAACTCAGTATTTTTTCCATTTATTTTTTTCATTTGGAATTTCTGTAGTTTGACTTGGGTGCCTTTGGATCCGATGTAGGAATATCGTGTGCGGGTGAAATTTTTTTTTTCTTTTTTTCTTGCAATAAATCTATTTCTGGAGTCAGATTCAAATGAGCAGTGTCAGTATTATTTGAAAGAAGAAAGAAAAAAGAAGAAGAAAAAAAAATCAGTTTTGATTGACGAGGCATTTCCAAGAGCACGTTTGAATTTCATATGCGGATGAAGGGTTAAATTGCTGACATCAAATTTTAAAGCCATATTGTATTAGCACAAGGGTATGTATGCAGGCAGCGGTTAGTTAATGATTTGTGGAGGAATAATAATTGCACTTAAAGCGAATGAGCAGATGTAAGCTCAAATTTGACATTTGAGCATTTGTATTAGGCGGCTTGATTTACAGTAGCCTTTATTAGTGATTACCGCATAAAAAGGGGACAATGACAGAAGCCATGGGCTTGGAATAAATGTATATGTGGTTTCAGATGTTTAAGGGATTTTACTCCACCATAATTAGATCAATTGGCAATTTTGAAACCAGGACTTATAAACTGCAGACATAAGCTACAAAGTGAACAAAGATTGGTATACATTTGAATTAGTTTATCTCATTTTTCCTGCGATTTGGTACGATGATTCCGGGAAGATGTGACTAGTGCTGCGATGCTAATGTTTAAAATACGTTTTAGGGCAGCAGCATGTGCAACGTGAGAATTACCTATTGGATTCTATACTATCATCCAACTTGGTTGACAATGATTTTGGACCATAACTTAATACTATCCAACAAATATTCAAAGCAGATTATCAGCTGGAAATGGAACCACAGGTAAATGAAGCTTAAAATTTTATACAAGGTCTTGGCTTAGTTGAAAAGAGGGAAACCAACTGGAAACACTATAATTAGGAGTTCAAGAAGTCCATCAGTGCACTGCCTTAATTCAGAACGACACAGAAAGTTTAGAGTCGACAGTGCTCTCACCAAATGTTTTTAACACCAAGAGTATGTGAACCTTATTTAGATTTCAAAGGTGTACCAGCGGCAAAAAATCATCAACAGGGATAAATTAGCCCGACTGACAACATTCAGGAGATCTAATGGCAGCTACATTGTGTCGAAAACAGAGACTACTTGTTCCTTATTTGAGACTTACTTTCCAGATCACCGCAGCTGACATTTTACGTCAGTTGCGGCGACGTCGGACATCTCAAATACGTCGTTGATTCTGTGATAGTCTTAAGCCACCTGGAAGCCACAACATGCGTTTTATATCCAGTTATGAAAAATAGGGTGAAGGTTATCTAAACTGCTAACCTGACATTTTGATACACACCGATCTCGTTGCAAACAGGTACAGTGTAAAAGAACTATGGTGACGACATGTAGCTTGTCATCGAGGACAGTTCTTTGGACCTATACGACTATGACAAGGGCAATTAAATCCTGTGGGTCGACTTATTGTAGAAACAAACTTTCACCTAAATACGTCACTGGTGCTGTTACCAGACTTAATATATCAGTCTGTCTTGACTGCATGGAGCTATTTCCTACCACGCATAGCTTTGCTCTAGACGCACTGATAAATTTCTCTCAACTTGATATCATGGGCTGTACTTTTAAGGCCATCATCTGTTCAATTAAGTTTTTTTTGTTTTTAATGCAACATGCAAAGGTCTCAAAGGTCCACGAAAATGAAGGTGGATTACCAGGTAATCGTTGACGAGTACAAGAAATACCTGAAGAGTACCATAAACCAAGACAGGCTGCGAAGCGCAACAGTTTTCTATACGAAACTAACGCTCAGCTTCATAGAAAACGAAGGTTGTCATAGGTAAGGCTGTCAAAGTGCTGTTCAAAAGTGACCGTCACCGAGGTGCACTAGTAAACGAGTTCTTCACCAACTGGAAAGCCATATCCAAGGCATAGATCACCTCATCAACAACAACACCAAGGACGACCAATAACGGTAAGGGGATATCAGGTAATCAAATGCGAGGACTCATTCTTGAAGATCAAGCTTATTCTAGCTTACAACAGCACAAGACCTAGAGCCCTCATTTGGTTGCCTAATATCAAAATTGACGGGGGAAGGCTCCTACAATGTCTTAAATTCCATAACCCGGCAGTTCTAATGGATAACTTGACAGTCATTAAGGCGAATAAACCCCTTACGAACAAAATGCCCTGCCTGCTCCTCATTAATAACGAGTACCTGGTGCACCAGAGAAAGCAGACCATAAACTTGGGTTTGGCCCTAAGAACGTAGTGACAGCCGACAAAACGGATAATTTTTAAAGTCATATAATCTAATTTGATTTTTTTTCGGCTTGTGGAACCTCTCATAGGTGCCATTAACTCGCATCACTGAGTATGCACGATTCACAGCCTTACTTTATTTATTATTCAGGTCTGCACCTACGTACTAATACCACATCTCGTACTTCTACCACCGCTATGCTTCGTGTCACGCTTCCAGCTCTTTGCTTTTTTGATGTATAACTTCGTTTGAAAATAACTTCGCCGCGCTGCTTAGCTTATCACGCTTTACGCCTTCTGGTAGCCGCTACTTGGCCCTGTTAGCAATTGAGGCTCTTCTTTCCCTTTCGACTCTTCTCATTTCGACTTACACCCTTGTCATAAGGGAGCAGGTCTCTGACCTGTCGTTCGCAGATCCTGTCATACAGCTTATTATAAGCTGCGGAATAGGCATAGAATAAGCTGCGAACCGCCTTCACTGGAATATCACATGTGGAATATCACCAAATGTGTGAAGATACTTTCTGTAGCTACCATGTCCGGACAGAAAATGCGTGAGATGATAGTTGCAGTCTCCTCTTGTTCTGTTTAGCCAGTGCTCGATGATGGGGATCAACCTATAGGTCCATCTACATTTTACGATGTTGTCCCATCTCTCCTGCCACAATGCCATAAACGTTGCCCTTTCTTTCTGCTTGACACGTCTTGTAAAATTGACTTCCTGGCTTCCTGACTTACTCTGTGCCTTTGGTATACCCTTCGCATCTCGTTTGCTAGAATGTCTACGGGGACCATTTCTGCTATCGCAAAAGCAGGTTCGTCCGAAATTGTTCGGAATTTACTCAATGCTCTTATGTTCTTGACAGTGCTCTTTTATTTTCTTCCGTTGCTAGGGCACCAACCCAAACCGGGGCTCCATATAGTAGGACGGAGGACACCACTCTGGAAAGCAATATCCTGCGGGCAGGTCCGGGCCCTCCAATAATTGGTAGCATTCGTCCAACATCTGCCTGCATTAACGATGCTTTTTGCACGAGTATTCAACGTGCGCTTTAAAACGAAGCCTGTTGTCAAGCACAACTCCTAGGTACTTCAATCTAATCTAATAGTTTGTTTCACTACAGAGAAGTTCGCATATTCTACCGTTTTTCGGCTTGTAATTAGGATAGACTCGGTCTTGTGGTCAGCTAGCTCTAAACTGGCCGACACTAGCCACCCTTTTATTATTTTGTGGTGGCCTCGTTTGTGGCGGTTTCAACATCATGTTTTGCCACTGTAACCACGGCGATGTCATCGGCGAAGCCAATCACCTTCAAACCTTCAGGTAACCTTAGTCGCAAGACTCCATCGTACATAATATTCCACAGGAGAGGCCAGGGGACCAAACTTTGCGGTACTCCTGCGGTTACATCATAATATGTTATGCTATTGTCAGTCTGGTATCTGAACTTCCTGTTTCTGCAGCAGTCTACGACTATGTCCGTTAGGTAGTGTAGCGTGTTCTTTTTTGGCAGGGACCTCCTGATAAATGTCCAGTCCACCAAATTAAATGCATTTTTGACGTCGAGCGTGACTACGGCGCAGTACTCTTTTGGCGCAGTACCCTTTTGGCACAGTACTCTTTTGCTTCCGCACCGTTTTAATTGCATCAACGGTAGAGCGCGATTTTCTGAAGCCATACAGGCACTCTAGGTGTGCCTCCTATAATGTTTAAAAGAAGGTAAATATTGCCCTGGGTAAGAGACTTGGCCATACGAATGCTTCAAGACAAACAATACGACTTGTTTTACAAACAACAGGCTTAAATATGCATGGATACTCGCTAAGAAACATGCTTTTTCATGTCCCAAATTTAGCTTAAACGATTTAACAGTTGTTAAACTAGAGTATGCGACCCAAACAATATACGTCTCATCAGCATAAATTCGAGCAATTAACAGCCACCAAAAAAGGAAAACCTACTTATGGGTTACGACTCCAATACGAAACATAAAGTATGAGGAAGCAATGTAAAATGAAAGAGGCGAGCCACTTTTAATCTTCTTCTCACCACTTAAAGACAAATAGTGTCCTTAATAAAAGCACGACCCCAACGCTTGTTGGGGAATTTACAAATTTTGTGCAGTATGTGGCAATATTTTACAAGTGATGGGTGACGTGTAATTTCTCTAACAGATTTTGTTTTATATTGGAGGTAAGCGAAAAAATGTCTTTGCGGCAAAGGCATAGTAGTAGCGATAGCGAAAGTGGCGATTATGTTTTAATTAAAAAAAAAAATCTTCCGAAATTGATCGATACAATATCTAGCACATAAATCAACTCGAAGAATAATAGAAAACGTTGTTGGAATTTTAAAAGAGAAATTTAGATGCCTGAAGCATTTGCGATTGCAACTGATAAAAGCAGTTACTATTATAAAGTGTTGCCTTGTCTTGACTTACATTTCACAACAACCTACAGATAACTATTTAGAGATATCCACCACTGAAGAGGAAGAAAACTTAGAGTACACAGATGAAAACGATGATAATTTGAATGGAAAAGATACCTTACAATATTTTTTAGGTCATTTTTCATGAAAATTAATAAAACAGCAAGATTTTTAAATAATAAACAAAATATCTTTATTCTTTTGTTTATTGGTTTTTTATTTATTTTTTTTTTTGATATAATCTAAAGTTTATTGGTCTATCTTCAGATTGGTAGACCTAAATCAATTTCTTTTTTTCGTGCATTCAGTTGCAAGTTATATATTTCTAACTGAAGTATCTTTTTCTTCAAGAAAATAATATCTTCTTCCTGAGCATACCTGCTTCTTTGGTATGGATAGGATTCAGAATAACAACAAACAAAATAGAATTTTGTAAAGAATAAACGTTTTTCTTATATTATTTCGCTTTCAGTATATGTATAATACTCTTTATTTGTAGATTTAGGTGACGGGCCATCTTCTATAGGGTTTTCCAATAGGGACTTGACAACTTTAAATTTAATTTGTGAACGCACTCTTTCACTGTCAATTTATTCAGTAAACTCAACATTTTCATCATGGTAAAGTACACTAACGAGCAACGTCTGCAAGTTATAAAAATTTTCTACAGATATTCGGAGTCGGTGACTGCAACTTTAAGAGCGTTAACTCCAATTTTCGGTCGTAGTTTTCGCCCTAGTAGACAGGCAATAACAAGTTTAGTGCAGGGCGGCATTATTGGACCATATTTTTTCGTCGACGATAACGATCACCCATTATTTTTGGCCCGAGTTGAAAGATGTGGTCTTGGACGACATGTGGTTTCAACAGGATGGTGCCACAAGCCAAACAGCACACGCTACAATCGATTTATTGAAGAGTAAGTATGGTGAGCGTGTTATCTCAAGATTGGCCGCCTCGTTCGTGCGATTTAACGCCGCTTAACTATTTTCTGTGGGGCAACGTTAAGTCATCGGTTTATGCCAACACGCCGACGATGTTGGAAGAGCTCAGAGCCAACATTGAAAGCGAAATAGCGGCCGTTTCGGCCGACATGTGTGGCCGAGTCGTTGAAAATTGGGTCCAACGAATCGACCGCAGCAAACGTGCCCGCGGTGGCCATATGAACGAAGTCGAGTTCCATTCATAAATGTTTTGATTGTACTTTAAGCCAATACTAAAGTTGCTGAAATATCTCAAATGGTTTGCCTTTTATTTAAAAAAAGTTGTCAAGTC
The DNA here is from genome assembly GCA_907269105.1 of Volucella inanis. Classification (NCBI taxonomy): domain Eukaryota; kingdom Metazoa; phylum Arthropoda; class Insecta; order Diptera; family Syrphidae; genus Volucella; species Volucella inanis. The sequence continues at coordinate 207,160,601 of OU026153.1, forward strand.
GTTATTAGAAAACCCTATAGTAGTATTGAAGAGGAATCATCAGCAACGCCACCCAGCATTGGCAATTCTTTACCGACAATATCAATAATGATAATATCCAGATCAGTTAATATGCAGTTCGTACCACCTGCAGAACTAGTTTTCCTCATTTTTACCATTAAATGTGTAAAAGTAACAATTTAAAAATGTTTTTTAATATACCTTTAATACATATGGTGGTTCCCCGTTTAAAATTTTGCCACGCAACCACGTATTTCCAGTCTTTGTTATTTAAAGTACCTTGAGACTACAGAGTTTAAAATACTTTTGCACTCATTCATTTTTATGGTATTTCCTGGGTTAAATTATTTAAAAATTTGATATCAAACTTATAGTTGTGAATCACAAGTAAAAATTTGTGGTTGTAACTTATAGTTTGGTGAAATAGGCCACTGGAGTAATTCTCAAACGACAGATGGATCCTTTGCGAGTTGAGTTTCGACACCAAAATCACTAAACCGTTTAGAAACCCTGAAAGAGTTAATTGGACCAAGTTTGGGCAACTCCTTAGGACAAAATGCAAAAACGCCGAAGTAAAAACCGTATCAATCGAAAAACTGAAGATAAATGTAAAGATTTTCGAGAAGGCAATGAACGTTGCATACAAAGTCTCGTGTTCAGTTTAGCATAGCAAAAACACACTTCCCCATGGCGTAATGAAGATCTCTAATTTCAAGTAGATGTCTAGAGCGATTCTCAATATTTGCTACAAACACAACTTCTTGCGATACTACAAGGACTGTTTAAGTCTGTATAAAAAAGCTATAAATACATCCAATAAGCAAGCCTGTATGGAGTATTGCCAATCAGTAGCGTTCCTTAACGACTCCTGTGGGCTTAGCAAAATTTTGTCCAAAGAACATTCCAACCCTTCCTAGCTAAGAAGGTCAAATGGAGAATGGACAAAATACTCTGCGGAGACTCTGGAACTATGGAACTCATAGTTCTGTACTATGAACATCTTATCACCGTTCAATTCAACTGGCCCTGATGACATACTTCCTGTCATGGTACAGAGAAAGCAAAACCTTGGATAGCGTCAATCTTCAGAATTTGTACCCTACTCTTGGAGAGTAGGGTACAATCTTGGGCCGCAAGTTGTGATCTTGGTGTCAACCCGAGAAAAACCGAATTGATACTATGTATAAACTAGCAAAACCAAAATACCTGATTGTAGCTTTCCCTGTCTTCATGGTCAATCAATCGCTTATACTATATTACAGCGCTTGTTATCTGGGTATCAGGCTTCACTCAAAAGTTACCTGGAAACAAAACATCGAACATAGGGTAAGGTGTCTAAGGTTGTGGTCTTCTATGCCTGCAGCAAGACCTTTTCAAAGAAGTGGGAACTACAACCGAAGGATACCTTGTAGATTTACGCAGCAGTAATGTATTTAATTTTCATCTAAGTGTAACTAGTATTGTAGCCTGCAATAAATAAAGATTACAGTAGCACAAAATTAAAAATGGTTCAAAGAACAACCAATATAATCACCACAGGCGCATCTTTTGGCCCTCAATCTACACAGTATCTGGGTGCTAGACTGAACGGCATTAAGGTCACAGATCACAGAGACAATATCATGAACTCGTTACTAATTATACAAATACTAATGGTCACATTTTCAACCAACTACATTACATCCAAACTAAGCTTCAAGAAAAACTTCGACGTAGGATTTCCCGCCAGAGCTAAATGGAAGAAAGATGTAAAGATGAGAATGAGAAAGATGAACTTGCAAAGGACTTTGGCACGGTCATCTACTCCGAGGGATCAAAGATGATCTGTGGTTTGGTGGCCGGTGTCTACTCTGAATTACTGAAAATATCAATATCATACCAATTGGCATATTTTGCCAGTTTCTCCCATGCGGTAATTACTGCCAATCCGAGATACTTGCACATTACTTTGACACACAAAAAAAACATTATATCCTCCAAACTGGTGCAGGGGATGGCCGTGGTGTAGTGGTATATGCATAGACTCCTCAAGCACAGGTTCGTGGGTTCGAATCCCGTTCAAGGCAATTCTCCGAAAAAGTCTTTTCATAGAATTTGTGTGTAGTTATATGAAAAATCCCGTCGGCGTCAACGCTGACATCAAGGCTCAACATTGATGTTGGAGTGGTTGCTGGCTGGGCTAAATGTAACGAACTAACAACTAACACGTACTTAAGACCCACTGGTTGAGGATGCACTGGCTTGTCCCGTCCAGTTTGACAACCACCTCTGGAAAAAATATCGAAACCAAATATACCTGAGTTTCAAACTACTACACCACCCGACCGCGACCTTTAGAAAAGCCAGTACAATAGTATTCATATCCTCTTGGTGCGCGCGCGGTATTATAAAAAAAAAGGTGTGCCGGAATGTGCCAGATCACACTGCACTGAGTCTTAAGTACAGTGACATACAAGAAAATGAGCGTGCTGATGAACTGCCCATATAGAGCTCATTGACGGCTCATTCGCGTCAAGAGTCCACACCGCGCTAGAAGCGGTTAAATGACAAATCCATGTACACTTCCTGGAGGAGGCCACCTCCAATGGAGAGGGTTAACTAACTGCGTCATATCAAGGATGATAAGGCTGATCTGCGATTAGAAAAGAACAAAATATGTACATACTAAACAGAAGCCACATATATATCGCCAGAATCACGACGGAACTAGGTATCCATCAGAAGCCTCAATGTCACAGTAGCGGAAAAAAAAATGAAGGAAATGAAGGAAACACTCTTTTAGTCCCTATGCAAATGAACAGGGCTAACAGTGTTTTTCCACGACCTTAACGACACCTCAGGTAAAGGATAACGAGATCTAATCCGCTTTCTTATCTCCATAGGCTGAAACTAGACACCGACTATCTCATATCCCCAACAACACATATCACCAACAGGGCATATTCTAATGCTACTTGGTCATGTTGAACAGCCACCTCTACCTATCTACCTACCTAGGTAGTTAATGTACTCCAATTCACGTATTTATTCTGATTAGTTATATAAGTTGTCAACAATCAATCATAAGCGGAGTAGTTGAGTACTAATTATAATCAGGGTGTGCAGTGGTGTACGACCGATACTAGCGAAAAAGAAATGAACCATGAGCTTATATAAAAGACGTCATGATAAGAGCACGTCCAACGATCGCTTTAGCAACCCAAAAACCAACAACCAACAAAGGTGCAACCCGTTCTCAAGTTAACCTGTAGAGAGGTTAAAAAAACAAGCCAGACTACCCAACAGGATGCTGGCAGGCATTTGTAAGTTGTCTTAATTTTTTTATTTAAATGAAAAAAGTAAACAACAAATAATATATTATATCAAATATATTAAATACTTGGTTAAATATATTTACCAAATTAATTTATAAATAAGAACCTTGTTACTTGACCATATCTTTAATTTTTCATTATTTCTATATAAAGCCTATATTGAAGGCCATTCCTAACATTAAAGCTAGTGAATCCAACAAAGGACAAGTTCTTTTGTACAGAAAACACGACAACCTAGTTCGTAAAGTTCGTAAAGGTAACAGGGAGTAAGAAAAAAGCTAACAGGTGCTTTGAATGCAGAGATTAAGCAGACTAAGCTTATAAGCAATCGCCTTCAACTACATAGAATGTAGGAATAGTCATACCCAACACGTTATACCTACCACCACAAGTACAAGAATTTAACAGGATTAGGAATCAAAATACCTGACAGTGTAAGAAACCTCCAAGTTTTTGATGGCAACCCAATACAACATGTACTAAGTAGAATCGATACTAAAATACTACGAGATGTCTGGCCCATGCCGCCCTTATCTCGTATAATCTATTCGAGGATAATTGGCCCTTGATTACTAAATGGTTATTAGTGCAATATGTAGATTAAAGCAAGATACGTACCTGACAAAATACCGGCCAATCAAAGTATTGACGAGTTATATGCAAAAATCAATAACCAGCTATACCTGGCATTGCATATTATAAAGTTAAAAATTAAGATATATTCTCAGGAAACCGTCAATGCCTTAAAGGCAAACTTGCAACCCACGTTGTAACAGAGGTGGAAGAAAATCCGCAAGAACCTTCCAGTAAAGAATACGACAATTCTTATGAAAGCGCTCCACACCGACCCTGTCCAGTTAAATTTTAATTATATTTTAATTCGTGCGGTTTTTTTTTCAAAATTTGAACGTTTATTTAAGAAAAGCATGTACAATAGTATTATTCAAAGTATTGCCCATTTGAAGCTATGACTTTTTCCCATCTTTCTGGCAATTTGTGGATCCCATCCCAAAACAACTGCGCCGGCTTGGCAGCCAAGAATAAATCAAGCCAATTTTTGATATTCTGCTCTGATGAGAACCGTATTTCAGTAAGCGCGTTCTGCATCGACCGGAATAAATGGTAGTCAGAATGGGCAAGGTCTATGCTATAAGGTGGGTGGGCTTAAACTTCCACATCCACTGTTTTCCAAATAGTTCTTAACTGAAATGGCAACATGGGGCCGAGCGTTGTCATGATGGAAAATTATTGCCTCGTGTCTGGTCCCATATTCCGGGCGTTTTTCGGCTACTGCTCTCTTCAAACGGATTAATTGTGTTCGGTAGCGTTGTCCATTGATGGTTTCACCCGGTTTTAGCAGCTCATAATACAGCATACCCATCTGATCCCACCAAATTCAGAGCATTACCCTCCCGCCATGTATATTCGGCTTTGCCGTTGATTTGGTCGGTTGCCCGGGTTTCACATATGATTTTTTGCGCTTGGGGTTATCGTAATGGATCCATTTTTCATGACCAGTAACAATCCGATTCAAAAATGACTTTCTTTTGTGGCGTTTCAGCAGCATTTCAGACATGCAAAACTGCCTTTCGACGTCTCTCGACTTGAGTTCATGTGGAACCCAATTTCCTTGCTCTTGAATATATCCAGCTGCTTTTAAACTTTGCCGTTGATTTGGCTGGTTGGCCGGGTTTCACATATGATTTTTTGCGCTTGGGGTTATCGTAATGGATCCATTTTTCATGACCAGTAACAATCCGATTCAAAAATGACTTTCTTTTGTGGCGTTTCAGCAGCATTTCAGACATGCAAAACTGCCTTTCGACGTCTCTCGGCTTGAGTTCATGTGGAACCCAATATCCTTGCTCTTGAATATATCCAGCTGCTTTTAAACTTTGCCGTTGATTTGGCTGGTTGACCGGGTTTCACATATGATTTTTTGCGCTTGGGGTTATCGTAATGGATCCATTTTTCATGACCAGTAACAATCCGATTCAAAAATGACTTTCTTTTGTGGCGTTTCAGCAGCATTTCAGACATGCAAAACTGCCTTTCGACGTCTCTCGACTTGAGTTCATGTGGAACCCAATTTCCTTGCTCTTGAATATATCCAGCTGCTTTTAAACTTTGCCGTTGATTTGGCTGGTTGGCCGGGTTTCACATATGATTTTTTGCGCTTGGGGTTATCGTAATGGATCCATTTTTCATGACCAGTAACAATCCGATTCAAAAATGACTTTCTTTTGTGGCGTTTCAGCAGCATTTCAGACATGCAAAACTGCCTTTCGACGTCTCTCGACTTGAGTTCATGTGGAACCCAATTTCCTTGCTCTTGAATATATCCAGCTGCTTTTAAACTTTGCCGTTGATTTGGCTGGTTGGCCGGGTTTCACATATGATTTTTTGCGCTTGGGGTTATCGTAATGGATCCATTTTTCATGACCAGTAACAATCCGATTCAAAAATGACTTTCTTTTGTGGCGTTTCAGCAGCATTTCAGACATGCAAAACTGCCTTTCGACGTCTCTCGGCTTGAGTTCATGTGGAACCCAATTTCTTTCCTCTTGAATATATCCAGCTGCTTTTAAACTTTGCCGTTGATTTGGCTGGTTGGCCGGGTTTCACATATGATTTTTTGCGCTTGGGGTTATCGTAATGGATCCACTTTTCATGACCAGTAACAATCCGATTCAAAAATGACTTTCTTTTGTGGCGTTTCAGCAGCATTTCAGACATGCAAAACTGCCTTTCGACGTCTCTCGGCTTGAGTTCATGTGGAACCCAATATCCTTGCTCTTGAATATATCCAGCTGCTTTTAAACTTTGCCGTTGATTTGGCTGGTTGACCGGGTTTCACATATGATTTTTTGCGCTTGGGGTTATCGTAATGGATCCATTTTTCATGACCAGTAACAATCCGATTCAAAAATGACTTTCTTTTGTGGCGTTTCAGCAGCATTTCAGACATGCAAAGCTGCCTTTCGACGTCTCTCGCCTTGAGTTCATGTGGAACCCAATTTCCTTGCTCTTGAATATATCCAGCTGCTTTTAAACGTTTTGAAATGGCTGCTTGAGTGACACCCAAAGATTTTGCGAACTCTTCTTGTGTTTGACAACAATCTTCATAGAGTGATGCTTCCAGTTCTTCATCTTCAAACTTTTGTGGCTGCCCAGGACGTTCATCGTCTTCCAAGCCAAAATCACCACTTTTAAATCATGCAAACCACTTTTGGCACGTTCGCTCAGCTAGCGTATGTTCAGCATAAACTTCCACTTTCGGCAGAAGTTTTCTTCATATTAAAGTAATAAAGAAGAACTCCCCGAAAAAACACTTTTTCAGGCACAAAGTTCGACATATTTGAGTGAAAAAAAATTTTTGTTGTTTACGCTTCAAATGAATGACATATACTGAAATGACGTACAATGACAGTAGCTTTCCAACGCATGTTCCAATGGAATAATACAAGTTACGCCATCTCTTAGCAAACCGCACGAAGTTATAGACCCAATATAACGAAAACATCTTAAGCGTACAATACAAAGAGTATGTTACTAGAGACGGATTACTGAAATTCCGGATAGATACTAGAGCAGATAAAAAGTTCATATCTGACAGAATTTCTTCAAGCAATAACTCAATAAATAAATCATTTCGAATACAATCTACCGGTGGACAAGTGCAAATAACTAGGAAAATCAGTGACCCATTCTTTAAGAGTATAGGCAATAAAACCATCATCGATTTGTTCTGCCAGGACTAATAGGAGCCGACACCCATAAAAAATTAGAAGTTCCTATAGATAAAAAAAACAATATTAAGAAAGTGAGTTTCAACATAAGAACTCTTTTTTTTATAATTTGAGCGCGCTCAAGAGATTTCAGTACCCTTAAAATGCCTGCACGCAGCGCTGGCGAAGGAAAATCAGGAAGGAAAGATAGAGAGGTACCAATGAATGTTGGTTTTAAATGTTTGAAGGTTATAATGGCAAGAAAATAAAAAGCTAAGCAGGGCTTCCATCAGCGAGTTGTACGACTTAGGAACGAACCACCATATTTTAGAGTAAGTCCGAGGCTTGAGTTACATAGCGAGACGGGTGCTACAGTTGAAAGTTTGAAGGGGCAGAATGCTACTGACGATTTTTATGGAACGCTGGTGGTAGAAAAAGCCATAAAACAGAATGAGACACGACAAATTACGTCGGTGTTTGAGGATGTCCATTGTCTGAGTATTACCTATGATTTTAATTGCACGGTTTTGAATTCCTTCTAGCAGGTGCTGAGATATTTTGGGCACAATCGTCCAAAATGGACGAAATTGTACTCTTATTTCGGACTTATAAATGCCTTATATATTGAGGCCAGATCAGAAAGTGTAAAGTTATTAGTACATCGTTTGAGGAAATGTAGATATTTTTCAGCATAACATCGAATATGTAGTTATTTCAATGTAAGTTTTTTGGTATCGACGAATCAAGCGCGATTCATGGACAATGGCTGGATGTCAAAATTTCATTTAAACGACAGCAGACAGTATTGTGTTTTAGAAGTATTAAATTTCACTCTGTTGATTGTTACTTAATTAATTATGCTGTTAATATCGGAATTTAATGAGCTTAACATAACCTGTCGTTTTCGTTCTACAGCCGAAGAGCACGTCCCTGCCAACTAATATGAAAAGCAGCAAAGGATCATATTGGATTAGAGGTAGCAGAAAAGAGCTCGTTAAAGAAAATTAAAAATAATGTCGAAGACAGAACGGAGCCCTGGGGCACACCAGCATTTATTTTGTGAATATCAGATTTGGAACTATCCAACACAACTTGAATCGAACGTTTCGAAAGAAAATTTCAAATCCCCTAAAGAAGACACTCATCGATCCCAAAAGCACGCATATTTTTGGTTTTGGTTTTATAGAGTGCTTATGTAGGTTTGATTTTGGTTAAAGACAATTTTACTGTGGGAGTTTTCTTGTTACTTGCAATCTCTTGTCGGTGTCAGATAATGAAGTAAAAGCTGAATTGTTGAATCTGAGCGGCTATGTATGTTAGTTGCCGTAATGATTCAAAAGTAGGATGTGTTGATGAAAGAGGTGAAGAGCTGTTAGATGTTATTGAGCTTAGTATTGCGCTGGCATCAGATTGATCGATAGGATTGAATTCCAAGGACCCAGTGAGTTGGTTAGCAAAGGTTGTTGCTGTAAGGTTTGTTATTTTGTTCTATTGTATTGGAAGTACGATGTAGTTGTAAAGTTTGCAGTAGCAAACAAATTAGTCCTGCTTTGGTCTTTGATAATAAGGTACTTGACAAACTCGTCTGATGCCTTTGAGAGCTCACTTGGTACTAAAGAAAGGTATTGTTAATCCAAATTTGTTAAATAAATCGGACATTGCCGACATACTACCAAGAACAGAAACACTTCTATTTAAAAACTTCAAGCCATCGAATACTCGGAACCAATGATTCTAATCAAAAATTCGTTACAGAGATGAAATAACCTTTAGTAACATTATAAATTGATCAAAAGTAAATAATAGCAAAAGAATTCATCTTAACTTTACTAAACTATTTAGATCACAATCATTAAAGTTTGGTATTAAAGAAAAATGCATGCAAATCCAATATACAACAATTTGTAAAAGACACCAAGTTTAAAAACTCAATGCCAATGATTGTACGCTTAAAATTTTAAATGCTGAAAAGGCAAGTTGCAACTATCAATTCTAGCAACAATAGAACTTTTAAATGAAGGCACATTATTTTTAACTAATTATTTCGGCTACCTCACTTATGGTAGGTAAAAAAAACCTTAACGGCACCATTGCTATAAGCTCTGACAATAAATTCATTGAAATTGACAACACCAAATATACGAACTGGAAAGTAATGGGTGACTTTTTAAGCGTTTGGTTTTTAATTGTCAAAAAGAACAGACAAAAATTAACAAAGTGTATAATATTTTTATTTGAGTTGACAAATCAATCCTTGCCATTTAAAAAGTAAATGAGTTCTAATGTGAGTTAATGAGAGTTCTAATGTAAATGTTGACCGCGACTACATTTTAAGTGATCCATAGGAAGAGTCAAATTCTGAGTCACTTTTTCAAGGATATTGGCTATTATCTAGCTAATAGCACTTATAATGTTGTTTTCCAATGCTGCAACTGGTATTAACAATTGACCATGTCGACCAGGGTGCTCGTGCATTTTGGGCGAAAAGAAGTTCGAAATCATTGAACGAAAGCAGATGCCATTAACGGTAACGTTGTTCTCGCGGTCATCTTTCAAAAAATACGGGCCAATGATTCCGCCGGACCATAAACCTCACCAAACAGTGAATTTTTCCGGGTGCATTGACAGCTCTTATATTGCTTAATGTTGCTCATCATCATCGGACCAAATACGGCAGTTTTGTTTATTGTCTTAATCATTCAACCAGAAAAGATTTTCGTCTCTGAAGAGCTGAAGTATAGTATTTTATGAACTGCTTGCTCAGTAGGTCGATTATGACGACCATAAAATGGTCGAAGTGTGCAAAAAAACTTTTTCTCACAGAGCACGAATTTTATTAATAAAAAAAATTAATAATTTCATTGCCAGCTGAGCATGTTTGACTTTGTCACATGTCACGAATTCACGCGTGAGCTGTCAAAAATAGAGTACTACAAACTAAACAGCAATAAAAAAAATTACCCTTTATATAGACTATCAGTATTACTGACTCGAGAGCAAACAACGTACAGTTGGCCGTGCGAGAAACAGCCGGTTTGAGCATCTGTTCCTGCGACTTATTTATCGTCATGCTAAAGCAAACGCTCACAGGAAATTAAAATGGGAAACTGTTGGGAATGGGGTACACCACAACCCGTAAGAATTTCCACTTCAACCAGATTCCTTTGCAATTTGTTGGATTCTCTTACATGATTTCGGTGTTACCGTGCTATTTTATTTATAAATACTAATAATATGACAGTGATGGTGATTTTCCAAGTATTACATCAATATAGGAGATTTAACTCAACGTCAGAGCCTTACAGGGGAGGCTTGGTTTTATTAATGTACCATAAGCGTTGCTTTTTAATATTTAAAATAGCATACCGAATGCAGCTTTTGCGCTTAAGGGGTTATACGCAGTTGCAAGGACGAAAAAATACGTTTTTTTATGAATTCTTTTCTGAAAAGGTATTTCACTTTACGAAAACAAAAAGTATAGATACATTAAGTGGCAACATCTAAGTTTGCAGCCGCACTAATGATTTGTAAAAATATGCGCTCCAGCAGACGATCTCCTGAAGGTTCTCCAAAAAAAGGTGTTCGGCGGTGATCACGATATCTCCTATTTAGTTCATCAGAAATCAAAAAACCTGAAAAATTCTTTTAGTGGATAAATAAAACTAGGTATTGATTGAAGGAATAATCGCAATATTGAGTTTTGACAATATGGCAGCTTCATAAAAAAAATCTAATTTTCGACGAAAATTGTTTAGAAAATAGAAATAATTATCCGAAATCTTATTCCTCCGATTAAGCCGTTTATTCACCGACTTCGAAAACATGGTTTTAAGAAAAACGCATTTAAAGTTTTGGAAGATGTTTATACACATTCCGAGACGTCCTTACAAATATGTGTAGGTATATCTCGAAAAGTACTTACCGGATGGATTTCAAATTTATGGAATTATGGAATTATAGAAAATATTGAATAAAGAAAATCGATTTTTTTTTTTTTGAAAATTCTAGCTGCGTATAACACATGGGCTGAAAAGTCAGCGCCGTTTCATAGTAAAACACAAAATTTTAGCAAAATTCAAATTTATTTATTAATACAGATGCCTTCGAGGACGATACACTGATTGAAACGATTTTTCAATCTTTCGATGCCAGTTTTGTATTACGATTTCGGTTTAGCCTCAAAATATGCCTCTGTTTCGGAGATTACTTCTTAATCGGTCTTAAATCTCTTTCTGGCGAGCAGGAAATAGTCGCTGGGGGCCAAATCTTGAGAAAACGGTGGGTGGGGAAGCAATTCGTAGCCGAATTCAATCAATTTTTCCATCGTTTTCATCGACTAGTGACACGGTGCATTGTCTTGATAAAACAGCACTTTCTTTTTTTTTCAAATGCGGCCGTTTTCCTGCAATTTCGTCCTTCAAACGCAAACAACGCAATGTAAAAATCGCTGTTGATAATCTGTCCCTTTTGGAGATAGTCGATGAAAATTATTCCACGTGCATCCCAAAATACGGATGCCATAACCTTTCCAGCCGACTGATGACTTTTTGGTAGTTTTGGACGAGATTAGTCGCCTGCTCGCCACTCAGCTGACTGCCGACTTGACTCTGGTGTGAAGTGATGGAGCCAAGTTTCATCTATTGTCACATACGACACATGGTCGACTGGGAGCAAACGCTACACCGACTTTGAACAGAGCTTTCGCATGTCCAAATATTCGTGTATGATATATCCAAGACGCTCTTTTGATATCTTCAGAGCCTCAGCTATCTCGATCAACTTCATTTTACGGTCATTCGTAATCATTTTGTGGACTTTTTTGATGTTTTCATCTGAAACAGCATCTTTTGGACGTCCACTGCGTGCATCATCTTCGTAGCTTGTATGACCACTTTTAAATTTTTCAATCCACTTGCGAATGGTTCGTTTGGCTGTGCAGAGTCCGGGTAACACTTATCAAGCCATTTATTTTCATCGGCTGCATTTTTTCCCATCAAAAACCGATGATAAATCAACACACGAAATTGCTTTGAATCCATTTTTTTTTCACAAAAGCAAAAGTTGCTTCACTCACAACGCTATATCTCAAGAACTAATCGTCCGACAGCTGTCAAATTTATACACGTATCTTTTGAAGGTTGGTACTAACTGAAAATGGTATGGATTTAATTCAAGTGGTGTCCTCTCTTAGAAACGGCCCTTGTATTAAGTCTTTTAAATTCACTGCTGTTCGTTATCGCCGTCGGCGAAAAATGTCCAGATGGAACGGAGGAAAATTTCGCAGTATTATATTGCAAGCGTCTTGCAGAGGAGAACACTGAATCATTAAGCCTAAGTCTCTAATAAGCCAAACGACGAACACAGGGGTTGATTGGTTGAAGATGCAGAATGACCCGTGATAACTCAAAAGTCTAAGATAATCCGAAGGGGGGTTGCAGATATCATAGCATAAATTGCTTATACTCGAGGGACTCCCTAACAAATGTCCGGCGGTGTAGGTTAAACAAAAGCTCAGACGAAAGTAAGTACGATTTAGCATGCGAATTTATATATGGCCCGGGTCATGCATGCTACTATTGACTTTTACGAAAATTTCACATCAATTTGCGCATTCAAAAAAGTGGATTTATATAAAGTGAGCGTTAATGTAGGTGTTGGTTTTGATTACTTCTGTTTTTAGTATCTATGTGGAATTCCTTATATTTTTGAAAATTTTTCAAAACGATTCACGAAAGGTGCCATTGAAAGGGACTCTGCCAAATCTAACAGGTGTAAATCAACGACCAGTATATCAGTAGAAATACACTTGTATGTATTCATAGAGTTTATAAGAGATATTGGTTGTTTTCACCCCTCAATGAGCTTGATGATTGATAGTAAAAGTATATAAATACAGCATGGACAAAAACTTCGAAGCAAGCACTTCAAAATATGACAAGTACTTTCCTCATAATGGCAAGGCTTAATTGCTTCCCCAAATTTAAAGCGGAGTTTTTGCTTAAATCAAAAAAAAAAAAAAAAAAAAAAACGATGACCCTTCCTCACGTTAAATACATTTTACGTTCAACGCTCCGGAAAAGGATTCCCTTTTAATAGCAATTTCTTTTTTTTTTTTTTTGCTTCACCATTATTGCTGTTGATAATAATTGCAGGAGAACTTAAGCCATCAAATGCACTTTTAAGTATTTAATTAAATAAATTATTGCAGTGGAAATTAATAATTCGCATATATTTTGCATGGCTATAAATGTATAAATTACGTTGCAATAACAATTGTGATAATTATATTATACATTTTTGTTCAATTGTACTATGCGGATAGGCAGAACAAGGAGATAGAGGTTGTTTGCGGTCGAATTCACCAGCGACGGCACCAGAATCATGCTAGTCATTCAATGGATATGTTGCATGCCCAAAGGGATATCAAAAGGATAATCATTTTTCTACAGTAAAAACAAATGAAAATGAAATAAAATAATTTTAATCGTGTGTAATTCTGTAGAAAAAAAAAAAAATAAATAAATAAAAATAAAATGATATATTCATGTAGGATTTCCGATCAAATGTCTACAATGAGCACTTAAATCCGTGCGGTGAGCAGAACTATGAATTTAATGTGGAATGTGAGATTCTAAATTTTTACTCATTTTCTATAGTCATTCAACTTGTCGTATAAAGGTTAAGAAACCAAATGAGGAGGTTGTCGAGTGGATGTGAATGGTTGTTTTGTTATAGGTTCAGAAATAAAGAAGTCATTCAACAAAACCGCACTACCTAAAATGAAATTATCAAATTCGAGTATAAAATATTTGACTGTTCACGAACAGATTTGGCTTCATGATAGATCGTTTCATTCCATTTTTCTTTTAATGCTATGTAAATAGGTATATACACCCTGACTGACTCGAACTGCAACCAACTTCAGACTGCTATAATTTTCAAACCGTTAATGACAGTGAGCTTAAATTTTGACACATGACAGATAATTTTATTATTTACAAGCTTTTTAAACGATTTCCGTCTCAGTTGTGTTAAAAAATTTTAATCCGCGATGGAATTCAAACGTGATAGTGTGATTGCTTTATATTTGGCTGGAAAACCACAAGTAGCTATCGTTAGAGCCCTCCAGCACCTCAACGTGAATAAATCATTTGTGTCTCGAACTATAGCTCTCTACCGTGATACTGGCAGCGTTGCAAAACGCCATGGAGGTGGTCATAAAAAAACAGCAACATCGGCAGAAATGGTTTGGAAAGTGAAAGCTCGAATTGAGCGAAATCCGCGTCAAAGTGGAAGTTAAATGCTCGTGAGCTCAACATATCGTTGGAACTGATGCAACACATACTGAAAAATGAGCTTGGACTCAAGCCATTGAAGTTCCAAAAAGCACACGATCTTATACCGCAACAGAAAAAAGTTAGGGTCAAAAGAGCGAAGGAGTTGCTACGCTTGCACGAAAGTGGTGTGTTGCCGAATTTGGTTTTTTCCGATGAGTCGCCATTTGTTATAGATCGATATGTCAACAAACAAAATGATTTGCCAGAGAGGTCCTTCCTGCCACCAGAAAGCAGGCAGCAACGATTGTAATGGTTTGGGCTGCCATAACCGCCGATGGTCGCTCTTCGCTCGTATTTTTGGACCGTGGCGTCAAAATTAATGCGATCGTATACCGTGAAACTGTCTACGAGGCAGTATTGAAGCTTTGGGCAAACAATCATTTCGAGAAGAGACAAGAATCGGCACAGTCTCACAAAGCGCGCGTCAAGCAAGATTGATTAAAAAACAATGTTCCACACTTCATTTCTTCGACACAATGAATTGTGAATTCTCCGGATGCAAATCCGTTGGATTTCTCTGTCTGGGGTATTTTAAAGGCGAAGGTTGGCACTAAAAAATACCAAAGTTTGGACCACCTCAAACAAGCACTTCGCCGGGAATGAGCCAAAATACTGCAGAGCCACTTGCGTGCAGCGTGCGATGCTTTGTTCAAATTATCAATAAATAAAAAGTTGCAGTTCGAGTAAGTCTGGGTGTACATGAACCCTTTACACTAGAAATAAATTCACTAACATAAGCCTAATGTTAAGTTACTTAAAAGAAAATAAAATAAACTAAAAAGCACATCTGTATAAATCATGAAAGTTTCTAGATAAGACATATGTATATACATATATACGAGTAATGCTTCCGATCAAAAAATGCTTAGAAAAAGTTTTTCGGGGATAGACAATAACTTCCAGAACTTCAACCCTTAGTCAGCGTTTGTTTAGAAAGTAAAACTGAAAATAGAAAACACTATGTTAGCTTCCATTATAGGCCATAGGTACATCGAATTCAAAATCGGAAACAAGGGATTTGCCTTGGTGAAGAGGACACCTTTTGAGTATGTAGAAGCTTGGCAAGTCCGTCAAATTCATTCAAAGTGGAAAGGATCTGATGGCAGCTACACTTCCTTGGTAACCTGAGCAGTACAAGATTCCGTAGCCGGGACCTTTCACCGACTGTGGTGACAGATGAGGCCATCAAAGCAAGCAATAGCGTGTTTCGTTACTTTGAAAGCGCTAGATGCTGGTAAATATAATTGAAATTGTCACTGCCAGCCTGACACTGTTATATATCATATATCCAACAATTAGAAACAAAAATAGTAGCCTTTTGTTTTTTTTTTTTATTGACACTCGACAAATCTATCAGTTTGACTTCCATCGTGGTTGAGAGCATGGCGAGAAGGTCGAGCTTTATTTGTGCAGGTTGCAATATACCTATCAACGAGGAGGATCCTGCGGGATTGTGTTTCAAAACTTGTTAAGCAGAATTGAGGGTACACTCCACTCCAGAAGGAGTACTCCAGAAGGAGTACTCGCTGCATATTTTTATCGACATTGTATGTAGTTGATTTGAGCAACGCAACTTTTGACGATAAGTTCAACTCGGCGAGACAACATATAGTATGAATCTAATAGTTTTGTGGATAAAAGAAATGCTGGTTAATATTACACTGATTGCGTATCCTGACAGAGGGTAACACGTGATGTTTGGGGTAAGTGGTGGTTGCCAGCGTCGTCTCTGCATTCTAGGCTCCACATATGCCGGAGGCCACGACTACGAAAGGATTGTTTGCCCAAAGCTTCAATACTGCCTCTAACTAGTGTTAACGGGACTGATAGACCATATGAGGAACTGCAAGAAGCTGAAAAGCAACCTACTCAATTACTTTGGTACATTACTTTAATTTGAGTTTAGTTTAACGAGTTAAGTTTAAATAAAAGAAAGAGATAAGGAAAAGAAAGTACCAAGAAAGTAGGCAACTCTATTAGGAATTATTAGCATAATGAAGAAACAATTTTTTCTTAAAGGCGGTTCTGTTCGTCGTGCGCTTTATATCTACGGGTAAACTATTCCAAAGGCGAATCGAGTTAACAAAAAGTTGTCTAGATGTACAAATATTCTTGCATCTTGGAATGATCAATTGCAACATTCTAACATTAATTTTTTCAAATAGATATTCCTGTTATTTTCTTTATTAAAATTTTGTGTAGTGATAGTACAGTTCGATATATCGTCAATTCGTCGATTGACAAACCTACAATCTGATGGGAGTAGGAAGAGATATATTCATATCTTTCTATGCCGAATATGTATCTCGCACAGCTATTATGGGCAACATTCATAATCCATGTTGGAGTATATTTCACACCCATATAATAGAATAGACAGGATGTATGATTTTACAAGCTTTAACTTAACTTTGGTGGGAAGATAGTTGGAGGTTGGACTAAGTCCTCTAAGGGCTGTGATATGAGTCCTCCAGGTAAATTGTTGGCTCGTGTAAGACTCAAGATTTTTTAATGTTTCAACATATTCAATTGGAGTTCGATTAATATAAAGAAGAGCAATGTCTTTATTAGATTAAGACTGAGTTTATTTTCAAATGACCACTTACAAATTGTTGCTAATTGGTAATTTAGATTAGTTTTCGCTTGCTTTATTTGGGATTTGGGAAAAACAGTATAAATCTGCACATCATCTGTACAAATATGACGTTTACAATTCACAAGATGGAACAAAAAGACAAGATGAACGCTTTTTCTCATGATACACATACTGTGACCGATAGATATGACGACACCAAATTACATAGAGACCGGTCGAACAAGAATTGGGTCCGAAGTTTCATGACTAGTATTTTATGATCAACATAATCAAATGCCTTCTAAAGTCTAAAAACACAATTAGTGCTAACAATAATGCTAACATATCTTCGCAAATATTAAGTAAAGCTGTGGTGCAATTATACTTAGCTCGGAAACCCGACTGACAGTTTGTAATATGCTGTTTATCGTATAAATAGTGTTTGACTGGATATTTTTCTGACACCAAGTGTCTGAGAAAGATGATGTATATCTAAAGATTTTCATATCATCTGCGTAAACAGATACGTATGAATTTTTAATGATTCAATCGACATCATTAATGGTCAGAATAAATAATGAGGGACTAAGGTGGCAGCCTTGAGGGATACCAGATGAAGCTTCAATTTGTTCAGAAACCATGGACCTAAATAAAACATTGTAATGCCGTCCATTTAAGTAGGATTAAACCCATGTTAGAAAGCTAATTGGGCAACCAAGAGCCTTTAATTTTAGAAGGATTAAATCATGTGAAAAATCATCAGAGCCAGCAGAATAATCATCTTTGAGGTTTATTATTATATCCAAAGTTGTTTATAGACAACTGTTTTTAGTAATTAGGAAGAGTAAAAGTAGTCTGGCTCTTGGAAATGGATGGTGAACACTTAGCTAAAAAAAATTGCAAAGAGATTTGCAATAATTTGGGGATCGCCCGAGGACTTATCAAGAAAATTAAAAGTTGATGGATAGTTATCCGATTTACTTTTAGTTTTGATGAACTGAAAGAATCGTTTGGGTTCGAAAATGAGTGTGTGGTCCAATCGGTTTAAAAAGTTGTCATAGAGATTTTGGCAACGTACAGAGTAATTTATTTGGGCAGACCGCTAGAAGAAGAAATCGGCATCGGAACATGATTTTAAGTAAGTATACCAGAGATTAATTCTCTTGTTACGAAAAGATCGCAGCTCCTTTTTATGACAGGGTGGAGAAGATGAGATATTTTTTTTGGATAAAAAAGGTATTGATTGGGGGAGATATTTAAAAATTTCGGTATAAACGGATGCGAGAGCATTGTTAACCGTAAGATTAGGATTATCGTAGAGAAAGTTAAAATTAGGCCATACTAAGGAGGTTACTCAGGTCGAGTTGTCTATTGTTGGTGACCCCACTTAATTGATACAGACTAGAGTCAGTAAGGAAGTCGACGAAAAGATTTCCTTTATCAAAGGTGGGATTTGTTGCAGTAAAAAAGGACTGGTCAGTCTGAGTTCATAGAAGCTTACGAAGAATAAAATCACCTTAAAAAAAATAACAACGTCTTTGGGATCAGCAGCATTTAAAATACAATCGATTGCATCAACAGCTAGCTGGTGGCCTTGAA
Organism: Volucella inanis; assembly: GCA_907269105.1. Lineage (NCBI taxonomy): Eukaryota > Metazoa > Arthropoda > Insecta > Diptera > Syrphidae > Volucella > Volucella inanis. The sequence continues at coordinate 207,179,154 of OU026153.1, forward strand.
TTGGTTGAGACGGGAGAATATATGGTTGCAGCCAAAAATATATAGGTTGCGCTTGCATATAGAAATTCTAGCGCAAACGAATTCAAAGAATGCAGTCGACGATTTTTTATATATATTCTCGAGAGGAGAGTGTATAGCTAGAAGTATACCGCTATATAATTTCTCCTCATTATCTACACCATCGTCACGGTTTAGATTGAGGTCTTGGGAAAATAATTCATTATTCTTAATATTAAATGTGGGAATACTTTCTGTGAGGGCAAAAATGTATACGAATAAAGATATATGGTACATATAGCAGAAATATAGATTGCAATCATCTTACGTTTTGATAATACGGGAACAGACATTTGGGAGACTTCAGCAAAGTACTGAGTGGCGGAATAAGAGCGATGGTATATAGTTTTTGAAACTAGATCGTGTTCCCTGAAGATATAGTATGCGATTGAAACTTACGTAAGAGGCAAAAGAAGAGATATCATTAGCCATATCATCAGTTGGGAGGCCTTCTTGCAGAATGGAAACCATTGGATTGGTCTTCGTTATACTATCGATACAGACCGAGTTTGGCTGCTCATGTAGGTAGGCGAGATAAAATCGAACTTTATCATATAATCTGCGGTCTCTGAATCGGTAAAGTGGTTGAGTAACTTGCCTTTGAAGGATGTATTAAGTCTAAAAAAAAGGTGGTGTGGTATTAGGGTGGGAGTTTAGCGTAAAAGACGGGGAGGGATTTAAAATATGGGAGCGGATAAAGCTAGTATAAGCCGTCTTTGATTGAGTGGAATGAGAAGATGTTGTTAGGTTTTTTAAAAAACTGTGAAGAGGATCAAGATTAAAAGATACACGTTTGGGAATTGGGTTGGGTTAATGAAGAAAACGAGAGCTCAAAAAGCATTTTATCGATGAGATTTGGCTCGATGTCGATAGACCAAAATAAGGATTTAGAAATACCAATGATGGAAATACTTCGAGCAGATTTTTTCAAGAATTAGATACAACAGCTCTTATGACTGAGATCAATAGGGAGATAATAACGAGGCTTAAAATAATACATAATGTTTTAAATTGCAGGGAAAATGTTAACACTTTTATAAAATGTTAAAATGTTACTGAGATAATCATTATCACTTGAAGAAATTCCAAAAGAATCTCAGTCATAAAAAAATAATGGAAAAAAATAAAGATTTTGAAATACGTGCAAGGATACAAGGATGCGGCACAATGAAGAAATTTTCAACATGTTTGCAGCTTCATCAGATATTGCAACGCAGAGCACAATACTTTCCATAAATGATAAGTTTATTAGACACTAACTCAGATGTTGATAACAGTTCCCAAGAAATCAGATATTTTTTCAATGAAATTTTTGATCAAAGGAATTCTTTTTATTTTGATTCATCACCGTTTTGCTCGAGCTAGCTTTTAGACATCCTGTTATTGTCTAATGAGCTTTTCAATATTTGTAAAGCAAAATATTATGTTTTTCACCTGTGGTAAGAACGTCCTATTTCAGCAGAATATTCTGTAAAACACAAATTTCATCGCCCTGGGAGTTTACTTTAAAAAAAAGTCAAAGTAAGAAACTCTGTTGCGGTACACGCGGCAACAAAATTAAATCTTTCATTCTTGTCCAAAAACATATTATTAGAATAATCTGGCGAAAGAGATGTATAGTAAATAGCTTTTTTCTTTTTAAATATAACTCAAATGTACCTTATCTTAAGCCCTTTACTTTTATAAAGTTTTTAAAATATTCCTTCTTTTGGAAGTGATTATACACTTAAACGTTATCCAACTGACCACAGACTTTGTTGATTTAATCACCATCTAGCAGCTAGTCCATCGCATAGCACTACACTATCTTAACTCTTTCTCTTCAGTAGCTTCAAGGCTTTACAATGAATTACCATTTGTATCCACAAGAGATTTTCTACTTTATAACCGAAAAATTAAAAAAAAATATTTTTTAACTTCAATTTAAATAAAATAAACAACTTACTCTGTTTAAGACTGCATTTAGTTGCTGATAAAGTGTTAGATGTGCAACTAGATAATCGTTGTTTTTTTTTTTTATATGAAAATGCAACTTTATTATCTTTCTGGTAGAGCTCGAATACCGTTTCGGTAAAAGTGTTTAAATTTTAAGGCTCTTCACGAATCAAACCATTTTTTGATGTCTTCATATGAGCGAAGCTGCTGATCAACCAGACCAGACGTTGTGCCATTGAACGGAACAAATAAATGTCGGACGGCACAATCTCTGGAGAATATGGTGGTTGGGATTGTAACAGGTTTGACCGTTGAAGTCGTTACCACTCTCCAGTGATAGTTTCGTTGGGTTTTAACAGTTTATAATAAATAACGCCAACCTGGTCCCACTAAATACACAGCATAGCCTTCGCAGCGTGAATATTCGGTCGAGCTGACGATGTAGAAGCATGATCGGGTAGTCCCCATGACTTTATTCTTTTCGAGTTGCTGAAATGAATCCATTTTTCATCACCCACCACGATGCAATGAAGAAAACCCTACCGTTATTGCCGTTTTAGCAGTTGTTTATAGGCGAAAAAATAAGACTCAACGTCACTTGCCTTCAAATCATAAGGAACCCAAGTTTTTTGTTTTTGATTTATTCCCAACGCATGCAATCACTTGGAATTGGTTTCTCGGTAACTCCTTATGCTGAAGCAAGCACTTCTAGTATTTGGCACGGATCCTCATAGAGAAATGCCACCAATTCAGCGTTTTTGAAGAATTTTGGCCTTCCAATGGAACTAATCGCGGATCGTTATTTCACATAGAGCAGCATCTCCGTAAACCTTTTGAAGCACTCGACGCGCTTCAGCCGCTGTTTTCTTTGAGTGAGTGGTATTCTTATTTTACTGGCCCTCTCTTTCATGTATCGTCATCGTTGTCTCGCCATTATCATCGTCAGACACACGGTCATCCTGCAGTTCGGCTGCCTGCTACTTTTGTTTTCTCTTTGAACCTCTTGTATCTGCCTCCTTGCCTCTGCCCTCATCTCAGAACGGTCTTCTTCAAATCTAGCTAATATCTCATCTTCCAGTAGCTGCCGCAGATGGATGTCGTCTTTTATAGTCATCTTTACACCAAACATCAACTCGAATGGCGTTCTGCCAGTGCTTCGCGAAATGGTTGAATTGATTACGCATTGGACTTCTGGGAGAAACTTGTTCCATTCTAGAGGATACTCAATGGGCAGGCGCGTCAGGACTTGGATAATAGTTTTGCTCACTCTTTCCACCTGCCCGCTTCCTCTCTGGACTCCTGTCGTCACCAAGTGATGAGAGATGTTCCTCTCTGCGCAATACTTCTTAAAATCGTTTGAGGTGAATGCTGAACCTTTATCAGAAATCAAGAGCTGGTAATGTCCAAAAATTTGCGCTTGGAGCTCAAAACGATTGATAACTTCATTGGAGTTGGTAGTTTTGGTTGTATATATCCAAGTGAATTTAGAAAATGCGTCCACCACAACCAAAACATACCGATAGTTCTTCGCGGTGGACGGGAGTGGCCCCAAGTGGTCTACATGGTAAGTGAGCAACGGCTGATCGGGCTTAACGATGGGATATAGAAAGCTCTCCCTTTTACCAGTCTCCTTAGTGGCAAGGATACATGCAATGCAGTCTCGAATTAGTTTTGAAAGCTTACCATAACCAAAATGTCCTCTCTCATGAACAATATGTATAAGCTGTTTTTGTAGAGGTTTCGGGACAATCAACAAAAAGGCTTCATCAACGAACTTATACGTTATTATTACACATAATAACGTAGTCTTCGTATTAGCCAGAATGGATGAGAATTCCGCGGATGGCTGCACAGAAGTCAAGTCGTCCTGCATTTGAGACTGTTTTATCGCTTTAAGTAATATCCATCTTCGATGGTGCAGACATAGACTGCATGCCGGCTGAGTACATCGACATGTCGCATTGCCGTGCCTGAATGGTTATTGACTTCACAGTTGAATTCCTCTTACTGCAAGGCCCAATGAGCGATTCGGCTGTTGAGTGTTTTTTTTTTTTTGCCATAGTCAACTTAAATGCTTGACAATTCGTGAAAATTTCGAACCGCAGACCGAGCGAAGTCGTCTTAAGGCTTTAATTATTGCGAGTACTTCTAAGTCGTAGCTCGGATACTTTTTCTCAGTGTCACTTGTCTTAAAACTTAGGAAGAATGCGGAATGTTAGTTTTCGTCATCATTCTTCTGCATAAGGACTGCTCCGTACCCCTCTTTGCTGGCGTCAGTGTGCAATTACGTTGGCAGTTGTGGATTGAATAGTTTCAACACAGGCTCCCGACATACTAGATCCTTCAGAGTCTTGTAAGCTTCCTCTTGGTTGGGCCCCCACACGAATCTTTTGATGGCCAACGTTTTTTCTTCCGATTTTCTAATGCTGCCATTCTTCACAATGTGATCAAGAAATTTTACTTCAGTTTGAAGAAACGCACACTTCTTCCAGTTTATAAGAATCCCGTTTTTCTCAGCTACTTCTAAGACTTCCCTCAGCTTGGCGATCCCTTCCGCTTCTTATCTAGAAGGAATGATTAAGTCATCCACGTAGGCAAGAACTACTTTCTGTCGCCTTAAAGGTTGTAAAATTACGTTGACGTACCTTTGGAAAACGGCAGGAGAGCTACACAAGCCAAACGGGAGCTTGTTAAATTCAAAGTGGTCTTATGGTGTAACAAACGCCGTATACTTCTTACTATTTTCCTCAATGTCCACATGGAAGAAGCCGTTTTTGAGGTCCAATATGGAAAATACCTCCGCTCCGTATAAATGTTCCAAAACCTCTTCAACAATCGGTAAGGGATAACGATCTCTTAATACGTGCCGGCTTAGCTGCCATTAATCGACGCAAATTAGAAGCGAGCCATCCTTCTTACAATCAGACTAGCGAAATCTGAGTAACTATTTCGGATTATTCCCTCTTGTAGCCAGTCAGTCAGCTGTTGATCAACTACTTCTTTTTCTAATGGAGCCAAACGTCGTGGTCGCTGATAAATAAGCTTTTCTTCGTCGAATATGATTTTCATTTGCACCTGGATTGTTTCCGGATGTTTTGGGGGATATTTTTGGATCATTTTTTCTACTTGTTCTTGCATGACTGGATTCTTGATGCCGCTTAAGTTTTCGGCTAGTTCATATTGGCTGCTAGAAATTAAGTTTACTCGTGCCAGCGGGTTATTATCCGCAAAGGATTTTTTGCAAATCTGTACTAGACCATCTTCAATTGTCAGACTGACCTCGGGAAGTAGATCTTTGCTCAATAGAAACTCATAAGACAACCATTTTATCGGGTACAAAATGACAGATTAAATTGTTATACTAGCATGCGATTTAAATTTCGATAGATGTAGCACCCAGAGATTTAGCAGGCTGAACGGCGAATGTAATTGCCTCGGTCCCCTCGTACTGCACGCCTACTATTCCCATGACCTTACGGAGACTATTTTTGGCCAACGTGGGGTCACTGCCAGTGTCTACCAAAGCTCGAAATTCCTGGCCACATACCTCAACTTTTGTCGTAACATCCGGTACTGTTAGCTTGTTACCCCTTGTCTACTGAGACGGGATTACAGTCGAGCTGTGCTCGGGACAACTCATGGCAATGTGCCCGAACTTGTTACACTTGAAACACCGAATACCTCTGTCTCGATTGGGGCAACTCTGAGACTGGTGAGAAAGCGCTCCACAAATTTTACATCGAGGTTGTTGATGCGGACTTCCCGCTTTTGTAGCAATAGATGGACCTGCTCTAGACGTCGTGACATTTCTAGCACATGCCTGATCAGCTTTCAACTTCTCATATGACTTCAGTTCCTTCTTTAATTGCTCTAACGTTCTCGCTTGGTACAAGATGCTCTCGTTAAGGGCGTCATCTGGGTTACCATAGACAACATACGATAGAAGATAGATTTCGTCTTTCGTCTACTCTAGAAGCAATTTTTTTCATTTTGTAAAAATACTACAAGTAGGATTCTTCCTTGTCCTTAGTGGCCTTCTCCAACATTTTATATATATTCTCGCACTCAGTCCAAGAAAAGTTAATAAAAGAAATCATACAACGGCGTAATTTGTGTTAGATTAAAAAAAAAAAAAAAAAAACAAATAATTCACATTAGAAACGGTGGAAAAATAAAAAAATAAAAAAAAAACACTTGAATTACTGCTTAACTCTTCGCCTAGACTCGTTTCCTTCGCTTCATATAAAATCCAATCGTCGACTGACTCTTCTAGCGTTCTCGTGCTTTCTTTTCTACAATTCCTCTTAACAGTGTTCATTGTTCGCTCCCCGTAGATCTATTTGGTATTCTTATTTTACTGGCCCTCTCTTGCATGTGTCGTCATCGTTGTCTCGCCATTATCATCGTCACCCATATATATGACGTCAAAACAAAATCACTAATGTGTCAAAACGATTTGTTTATCATATGTCTTAGCTTGGTTCATGATGTTTTGGATGTGTCAAAATCGACTAGCACTTACTGCTGGAGCCATCTATTGAGACCTAAATAAGTGGAAATAGTATTCATGGATCATACGAATCTGTACCTTGGACCATACACATTAAAAAGAAAGTTTAATCGAATAGCAATAATACATGGGCTGAAAATTCTAAGCCGTTTCTAAGAGAGGGCACTACTTGAATTAAAAACATACTATTTTCAGTTAGTACCAACCTTTAAAAGATACGCGTATAAATTTGACAGCTGGCGGACGATTACTTCTTGAGATATAGCGTTGTGAGTGAAGCAACTTTTGTTATTGTGAAAAAAAAAAAAATGGATTCAAAGCAATCTCGTGTGTTGATCTATCATTGGTTTTTGATGGGAAAAAATGCAGCCGATGCAAAGAAATGGCTTGATAAGTGTTACCCGGACTCTGCACAGCCAAACGAACCATTCGCAAGTGGATTGAAAAAATTAAAAGTGGTCATACAAGCAATGAAGATGATGCACGCAGTGGACGTCCAAAAGAGGCTGTTTCAGATGAAAACATAAAAAAAGTCCACAAAATGATTACGAATGACCGTAAAGTGAGGTTCATCTAGATAGCTGAGGCTCTGAAGATATCAAAAGAGCGTGTTGGATATATCATACACGAATATTTGGATATGCGAAAGCTCTGTTCAAAGTCGGTGTAGCGTTTGCTCCCAGTCGACCATGTGTCGTATGTGACAATAGATGAAACTTGGCTCCATCACTTCACACCAGAGTCAAGTCGGCAGTCAGCTGAGTGGCGAGCAGGCGACTAATCTCGTCCAAAACTACCAAAAAGTCATCAGTCGGCTGGAAAGGTTATGGCATCCGTATTTTGGGATGCACGTGGAATAATTTTCATCGACTATCTCCAAAAGGGACAGATTATCAACAGCGATTTTTACATTGCGTTGTTTGCGTTTGAAGGACGAAATTGCAGGAAAACGGCCGCATTTGAAAAAAAAAGAAAGTGCTGTTTTATCAAGACAATGCACCGTGTCACTAGTCGATGAAAACGATGGAAAAATTGATTGAATTCGGCTACGAATTGCTTCCCCACCCACCGTTTTCTCAAGATTTGGCCCCCAGCGACTATTTCCTGCTCGCCAGAAAGAGATTTAAGACCGTAATCTCCGAAACAGAGGCATATTTTGAGGATAAACCGAAATCGTACTACAAAACTGGCATCGAAAGATTGAAAAATCATTTCAATCAGTGTATCGCCCTCAAAGGTAACTATATTAATAAATAAAGTTGAATTTAGCAAAAATTTTGTGTTTTACTATAAAACGGCACTGAGTTTTCAGACCATGTGTTAAGTTTAGGTTAAATTTTATTTGTTGAAAAAATAAACTTAAGTTTTGTTTGCCTTTACAAGGTTCAGAAGTTTGTCAATGCCTACACTCTCATCTGCGCTCATGTCTTCATTGTTATCTGTTTCTGGAATGGGTGTTTTAAATTTAACCTGCCTGTGCTTTGGCATTCGAGGAACCATTGGAAGCATCATCTGAAGATTCAACTAAAACTTTTATTTTGCAGCTCTTTGTTTTTTTGAAATAGACTTTTTGACAGTTGCAGATATGATGGCATATTTTTCAGGAGTGTCTATGAGGATCCTTGTTTTTCCTTTCTTCTTTGCACGACGAATATTCTGCTGACGTGAAGCTGCTTTTGGAAAGGGCTTTATCGCTTCTGGTGCTATAAACATGGAACTTTAAGGTAAAACCCCGCTGTTGAATGGTCCTGGTACACTGCTTTCTACCATGGTGTCTGGTTCAGCAACTTGAGTGAGTACATTGTTTGATTCATCAGAAAACGGTCGATCTGTAACAAAGCTGCTCAAAAATTCCTCGTCAGTAAAGATGTTTTCATTGATTGGTTGAATTCGAGTAATTTGGGATCCCTTAATAATATTCTGCTGACCAAATGCTTGCGAATATGCCTATCCAAAAATTTGAGCAATATTTTATATGTTATAGTCATTGGTTTTCCTGTGTTAGCAAGCATCCATTCATTTGCAGCTTTGTTGAAATACCATGTGTCGTATATGGTCCAAACACAAGAGGCTCTACGTTTTGTGCGAAGTGTGAGGCGGTAGGGTTAACAGCACAACTCCAGCTCTCTTGCAAGGTTTATGGCACAAAGAGATATGTATTTATAAATCATGATTGTCCATAATTAAGAATATATTTTTCTCATGAGGAGGTTTGACAAGTTGAATAAAGTGCTTCAAAAATTGTACAAAAAGCTCCTCATTTGACCAGTCTGACGGATTAGCGACCCCAATACATCCTGATGAAGCGTCGATTAACATATGTTGCTTGAAATGCACTCTTGGAAAAATTAACATGGGCGGCACATGATTTATAATAGCATTGATATCCGCAATTATGGTCCTAATTTGCATCTCACCTTTGTGTGCCAAAACTGTAGGTGGAATATGGGCAGTCGAATTCCTTTAAGTTGTCAACCGCTTAAAGTTGGTTGATCTTGAGAGGCTAGTTGCTTTAGGGTTCCTTAGCGACAAAACTAGATGGCATTTTAAAAAGCTGTGAATTAAGTTTCCTGTCTTGACCATGAATCTGAAACTCTTTTCTCATTGCTGCAAAACGAAATGCCAGTTTTCTTGTTGCAGATTTGAAGAGGCCATAGTGTAATTTAGCTGCTGTAGTTAAATAACCAACTAAAACGTCTTCCTCTTGTTGTCTCACTGTAACTTTAGAGCGATATCCAAAGTTATCATTGCCAGCGGTTCTATGGTAATTGAGATGACGGACCAATGTTGTCTTCAAAATGTTATGTGTTTTGGAAGCACGATACACAGTATGCCCATTTATACAATTTACCACCACAAGTTCTACTCTTTGTCTTCCTTCAGCCTTCCATTGGTTCGTTAAAATCTTAGAAGGGTGGTCAGGTCACCAGCCTAGTATTTTGAAGGATCAACCATCGCAGGTAGGACGGACGATCCATGATCCAATGTATTAATTTATAGGAGCCTTTACCGAAGTTGTTCTTGCACTTGTGTAGTGTCGTCTCCCCCATCGGGTAGTCTGCTTTGCCTACCCCTTAATTTTATGTAAGTTGACTCTTTGGAGAAGCATATTGGCGGGAAGAATTGGTGGGTTCTTGAACTTTGTCTTTCTGCTTCTATGGATGTCGGAGGGGTCAACCAATTGGTCTTCGAGAAGGCAGAGACAGGAGTCTCTTCGGTAGTGACGGACGGTCACTTTAATAGAAGTGCGCTACGTCTAGAGCCAGATGAATGTTCTGGAACCCTCTGCGTGCAATAAACCCCAGAAGATTTAAAATTATTGACATTCTATTCCGTGACGGATAGTTGCCCATCGAACCATCTTGTGCGAAAGATAAATAAAAAAAAGTCATTGTGAAAGAAAATTATTTGTAAAGAATGGACCCTCATTTGCGTGCCCCGCACTAAAGAAATTTAAGACAAAAGGATTCACTGGGATGTCATATGGGTAGTTCCTTGATTCGCCCTCAAGATACCTCATCCGATGATTAGCAGAAACGCATAATAATATCAGGACATATAAAAGCGAGTAGGCCATATATGTATTGTTTGGAAAATTATCTTTTTCATATTTTTAATCTTTTGGGAAGGACTGGTGTTGCATTGGGACTGAATGCAACCCCAATGAACTATCGTAAGGTAAATATTAGCTCGGACCAGGAGAGTGACCTTTATGAGTGCGTGTGTGTGTGAAAGTCTAAGCAACGGAGGTCCAAGGCATGGTGGCACACTTCAGCAAAATTGCGGAGTGTTGCACACAAAACCAAAAAATTGGCCCGTTGCACCGGTATGAACGGTTGTATGAATGGACGTATATGTGAGACCTACGGTCCGAGCCAATATCGATGGGATAGGATTAACCACTTCATGGTTGACCATCAATAAGTTTAAAAGCAAGTTTTGCAAAAAAAAAAAAAGTTCGATCTTTTAAAATAAATAAAAAGAGGAGAAGAAAAAAAAAAGGAAGGAAGAAGCCTAAAGTGAAAAGGGGAAGAAACAGTGAGGAGGAAACAAGGAAGTACTAAGGACTAGAAATATTTGTTTATTTCGTGTTCGCCGGTGTGAATCCTTTCGATAGAAAAACGTACCGCGTTTTAGTGACGGGCTCTGCCGCTTTTCGGCTGTCATAATATCAACCAATCCTCGATTAATAAAAAAAAAAAAAAAAAATAAAAATTTCATAACGTATACCAAAAAAGATTCCTTCTCTTCTGGTGTGGTTTTCGGTCTATTTCTTTTGCAGCATACGATTTTGCACTTCCGATCGGAAAAAGTGCATGTCGCCTAGCTTAAACAACGAAAATTTTTTAAAGTGAAGTTCGATCAGCCCAGCTGAGCAGCCAAAAGGTTCGGGAAACAATTTGCTGCCGGTGTAAATTACCCCAGGGCAGTTTTTTCTTTTTCCATCCCAAATGAAAGATCGTCATATTGATATTAACCAGCAACCGCGTGGTTCGGTTTTTTTTTGTCTTTTCGTAGGTTGCGTGAGTTTGTTTTTTACAGAATAGTAACTCTACAATCAAAGGCAGAAAAATCAAAATGATTATAAAGCTGAAGTAAGGATAAAGGTGTACCTTGGACCGATTCATGGTACACCGATAGTGTTGGACCAAGGTACACCATGTGCACTTTATTTACTTTAACAATCGTAACTATGTTTCATTTTAATAACTCGAATTGAAATTGAAAAGTTACAGTCAAGTAAAAGTCAAAGCACGCTTCAAAAAATACATAAAATTTTACTTTTGGCTTCAAAAAATATTCAGAGCAAATTACTTACGAGGCCCACGCGTCGAACTTTTAGCTATAGAGTTAGTAAACCTGTTGCGAAATAGTACGTAAATTGTAGCGGGACTTTCGGTCGGAAGAATATAAGTATACCAAAGAGAATACGTTTGGACCGAGGTACAATAGGTCTAAGGTACACAACATTCCCCTATAAATTAAATGTGTTGCATCTACAGAGAAAAACAAAAAACTATTTGATTGCATGTACGTAGTCAGATAGTCTTGTTCTCCTTTTGTTAAAGTGACTTGTAAGAAGTACATGTAATTATATTCAAATAATTTGTATGGAATAAAGGAGCATTCAGCTAATGTCATAGTCCTGTTTTAGAAACTCCTCGTGTCGCATGCACGTTTGCATGCATGGTTATGAAAACAAAACTCATCTTCCCTTCAAAGTGCACAGAAAATAATGTTCTCTACGTCCAAAAAAACACTGAAAGTCGCTTAGTGCCTTAGAGGAAGCATCAAAGGCTTAAAAAAAAAAAAAAAACAAAAAAAAAAAAACAAAGAAAAGAAAAGAAAATACACCTGTTCGCTGATAAATTGTCACACGAGTTTTCTAACTCTCGCAGCCTGTGCCCAACATCCTTTTTTTCGTTTTTGTTTGTTTTGGAAATAAAATTGAAGTATACATTTGTGAATAAAGTGAATAAAATGAAACAAACTCAACTTTATTGCCGCAACGTTTTTTTGACGTCAAACTACTAGTAAGAGTAAACCCTCACGTACACTATTTACGATATTAAACTGTCAATATATTGCAAAAGCGAAAACACGGAAAATGAACATAACTCGGATGTGTATGGAAGTGGGGGTGCGATTACGAGGACTAAAAAATATAGTATATAAAAGTTGGTAAAAGAGCAGGTTGGGCACGGGTGCGGATATGAGCACGGGTTACGAGTATCTACATCAAAGGCGGTGAATAAAAATCTTTTAAAAATTGAGAACCTTTCGATCCTAGAGATAGGAAAGAGTTGTGCTTTTATAAAGTACATATACATGTCTATATGTGCATACGTCAGTTTGTCGATTGTTGTTGAATTGAAAGGAAAAGATGGGTAGAATGTAATCTTCACTCAGTTCAACCTAATTCACATACTGCAATGTTCAACAAATCTAATCTCGATTTCCAATTTGCGTTGTAGGCAAACACATATATTCTCGTCGCACCGAAAGGATACATATATATGGTATACCTGGGTTCATGAACAGTGTGGGGGAGAAACAGAAATCGTAAATATGAGCGTGGCAGAGATTTACACCCGAGCTTTTGGCTGATGCTCTTTTTGGCTGTGGCACTGGCATCTGCTAAAGCCAATTCCAACAATAGCCAACGATAAAATATTCATTGAAAAGTATCGAAACTCACATATAAGAAAATACAAAAAAAAAAAAAAAAAAACACTAAAACACACATAACTACGGTATACAAAATATTTTTCGGTAACAATTTATGGTTGATTTTTCCATTGCAGATTGAAATTGATAGCATAGTGTAAGCTGATTGCATTATTTTTTTGTGCAAATATACATATGTGGATACGAGCACTGTATAAGAGTATACGCAAATACCTTTGTTGACTGTATATGGTGGAGAGAAAAAGTTTTTCAGGCATTTTTTTGTTTTAATTAGTTGGAGTTACATATCAACGATTTATTTCGTAATTCATTTGATTGTTGAAATGTCAGTACCGGCAGCTATCACATTCTATTAGTTTGATAAGAGAAAACAACTCTTTTTCCTTTTCACATTGCGACAGACGTAAGCCATGCCTCCAGTATTCTGGAGGCTCGAACGTTCCTCAGATTTACATCTTATTGCAGTATGGGTTCCTCAAGTTCCACAACAAAGAATAACTACTGTTAACGTATATAACGTAGAGTCGAGCTTCGCCGAACTCATATCCCGGTATCTCTCAACAACGCATATACTACCATCATCTAGTACCGAGTACCGTGGTTTTATCCGACCCTACAAAGAAATCGCTGGTTTGATGAAGAATGCAGGCAAGCACATGCAGCTTAAAAAGGAGACCACAAATCGACGCTGCAACGAAAAGCGAGAGACTGAAAGAACGTCGCCTTATCCAGAAGAAAAAAAAAAAAAAAAAAAAAAGAGCACGAGAAGCCCTCGATTAACAATATCAAGAGGTTTTAGTAAAGTAACTACGCACGTAGGTTTTACCAACACATAGAAGATGACCCGTACAGAAAAGCCTGTAGAGATGAAGTAGAGAACCTTGTTGTTGTTGTAGTCACAGTCGGTGGTGAGAAATCCTTTTTCTTTAGACTGTATAAGGGTGAAGAAACTCAACAATCCGCCGTCTATTCAATTTAGTGATGATAGCCAAAACTGTCATTTTTTCAGAGATTTTTCAGTAGGATTTACAGACGCGAGTCGTATTGACATATATCTTGTTTTGACATCCCTGACAAATTCGTCTGTGCTGTGTTGGATGTCTATTGAGAGCACTCACTGTTCCATCAAGGTGTGTAATGGCTTTGCCGAAACCTTTGATGTCAAAAAGGGCACTTGACGTTGTAAGAGACTTTGTCTAATTCTGGTATAGATTCTCTGGGTAATTGCGTAGTAAGCCCCTATTCTGAAAAACTAAGGAGACTCTAAATAAGATCTTGATCATCACAGTCCTACTTTATGACGCAGAAGCATGGACTCTAGGGAAAGTGGATAAAAATTTCTTCACTCGTTTTGAGAGAAACATCTTTCGAAATATATTCGGTTTCATTTGCGTTGTAGTGCTTTGGAGGAGAAGATCCAACGACGAACTTTGGTAGCTGTACAGCGACATTGACCTAGTCAGAAAACTGCCCATCAATCGCCTGAGATGGCTAGGACGTGTAGAGCGAACGAACACCAATTGTCCGCAGAATATATCTCCACCTACTTTGAGTGCGCAAGTGGGAACAGTAAACAAAAGACCAAGCTAACTGGAGAGGCTTGTTAGTAGGCAGGTTCAGTCCGAACTATACCGCCATCTAAGTAAGTAAGTAAGTAAAGCTAACGAAACTCATCATAGGCTATTAGTCGCCTATTAAGGAGTCATAGTTAAGTTTTCAAAGAAGAGTAAAAATAGTAGACTGCATTGACAGTTCTCAGTTTTATAGGATCCAAATCTATGATAGGATTGCCTGCGTCTTCTGTTAAGTCTTCCATTAGCAGTCCGTTTTTACATGAAACTTTAGGTCGCCGGCAAACCAGCCAAATGCGTCTTTCCTGTAGTAATCAGTACGAAAAATTGCAAGTAACGTACACAACATCCTGCGACGCTTGCTATAGTAGTGTAGACGAGGACATAATACCATTTCTCAGAATATCTGAATTAAAATATTGGTGCTGAACAATCATAAACATATAAATCTCTTGTTTTGAAGGAACGTCTCAGATTTTTAAAAAGTCCATAAGTGCTCCAGTGCTAACGTTGTTACAGCACCAGAATTCATCACATCAGCGTTAATTACTAGAGGACTAATGCAAACTTATTCACCAAAAATTGTTCCGCGATGCTTCAAAGGAAGTGTCTTAGGAGATGATGCCAGCTATTTATAGAAAACAGTTTGTCGTTACATTCGCAAATGCTCGACGCTCTACCTATTAGCACACAGTTTCTATAGAGCAAAAGCTTAATACAGTACCAAAGAAGGAAATCTAAAGGGGTTTAATCGTACGAGCGGGGCTATCAATAGACAAGGCCAATACGAGTGACAAGATAATCTTCGAACTTCAATAAGTCGATTTTGGCACATTCTGGGACCAGTGGAACCGTCCTGTTAAAACCACATACCAAGTTTTCCAGTTGCAATTTATTCGACAAATAAGGATAACATGGTGCTGTCTCCGTTGCAAGCTTACATGATTTGTTAAGTCGTCAGAATCGACCAACTGAACCCGATATTAATCGTGCTGTGTACAAATTTGTACCACAAAAAAAAAAGCCTGTACAGGATAAACTGTAGGCAGTGTGAACGCTGAAATCACACAGTTTTGTTTACATCTCCATGAAATTGAGAGGAATGAAATCGCTAAGGAACGTGCTAGGTAAAGCTCAGAGGATAGTTTTATAGGATCCAAATCTACGATAGGATTGCCTGCGTCTTCTGCTAAGGCTTCCATTAGCAGTCCGTTTTTACATGAATCTTTAGGTCGCCGGCAAACCAGCCAAATGCGTCTTTCCTGTAGTAATTAGTACGAAAAATTGCAGGTAACGTACACAACATCCTGCGACGCTTGCTATAGTAGTGTAGACGAAGGACATACATAAAATGGACCATTTCTTTGTCTGGATAAACTCTTCTGACAGAATTATTAAAAAAAAAAAATGTGGTAGATTTTGCAAAAGGATTTCGCCTTACATCCGTGTAAGTTCCAACTGGTGAAACAACTTTTTTTTACATAAAAATCGCCCGCGCTCGAGGGGTTAATATAGCCTTAAAATGTTTGAACACAGCGGGGACAAAAAAGCTTAGGGAAGAAAAAAAAGAGGTACCGGTGTATATACATCGGTCTTAAATGTTTTCCACAGAAGCATAGCTTGCTGCGAAAGTTCTCGAATAGGGAACGCGGCTAACTTGAAGTATTGAGTTTAGTGAAAGCTTCACTTTTGGCCCAATAGATTTGTAAAAAACCAAATCTAGAAGAGACTCATGCGAATTAGTTACACCCTAAAAACAGTAGACGGTATATGGATCTAGAAGGACGTACCATACTTGATTCAACGACAAAATTATATCCTTGAATGAAGCAGTGAATTGGCTATAGATAGTGTGCTATTTGACGCCACTCGATAACTCCTTCTGGTGTTAGATAAGTTCGTTGGATCATGTTGATAAACCGCAACTAATCAGTTGCCCAAAGCCAATATTTAGCTTGCGGTTTGTGAGATAGACCCAAAATTAGACGTACGAGATGTGTTTGGTAAAAAACATCTCATGAAACCATGTAGCTGAAATGAATTGTTCTTCTGGCTTTTGTTTTTAACTCAATTCTGGTCATTGTTGAAGTTCAGAAGGTCTAAAAAAAAACACTCTTTTCTTAAGTATCATTTACTTCTGATATTTTTCGGCTTATCGAGAAGCCTATCGGCAATATAAGTTGTTAGTCGCATGTCATAGGGTTAAAGCAGCATTCTTGATAAAATTACCACTGTTTTCAGGACAAGGTACAAGTTACGCGAAACTTCGTAAGAAGGGTACAACAAGACTGCATTGGCACAAAAAAAAAAAAAAACAGAGATATCCAACAATCAATGACGTTTTGACTCGAAAATTTACATTTTTCTGACAATATTTACCTGCTTATTCATAAATTATGAACCTTTATCGAGAAAAAAAGCCCTGAAAATAAAAATCACATCTATTAGCCCTTAGTTTGTTTTGGTGAATTTAACAACACTGGATGTAAAGTTAAAAAAGTTAACAATTGTCCTGATCTAGAAATTAACACATGGGTCCGTGCCGTTTCTAAGAGAGGCCACCACTTGAATTAAATCCATACCATTTTTAGTTAGTACCAACCTTCAAAAGATACGCGTATAAATTTGACAGCTGTCGGACGATTAGTTCTCAAGAGCGTTGCGACTGAACCAACTTTTGTTATTGTGAAAAAAATGGATTCAAATCAATTTCGTGTGTTGATTTATCATTGCTTTTTGATGGGAAAAAATGCAGCCGATGCAAAGAAATGGCTTGATAAGTGTTAACCGGACTCTGCACCAGCCGAACGAACCATTCTCAAGTGGATTGAAAAATTTAAAAGTGGTCATACAAACACCGAAGATGATGCAGGCAGTGGACGTCCAAAAGAGGCTGTTTCAGATGAAAACATCAAAAAAGTCCACAAAATGATTACGAATGACCGTAAAGTGAAGTTGATCCAGATAGCTGAGGGTCTGAATATATCAAAAGAGCGTGTTGGATATATCATACACGAATATTTGGACATGAGAAAGCTCAGTTCAAAGTGGGTGCCGCGTTTGCTTACAGTCTACTAAAAACAACAACGTGTTGATGATTCAGAGGAGTGTTTAATGTTTAAAGCTGTTCAACCGCAATAAAGCCGAATTTTTGCGTCGGTATGTGACAATGGATGAAACTTGGCTCCATCACTTCACACCAGAGTCAAGTCGGCAGTCAGCTGAGTGGCGAGCAGGCGACGAACAGTCGGCTGGCAAGGTTATGGCATCTGTATTCTGGGATACACATGGAATAATTTTCATCGACTATCTCCAAAAGGGGCAGATTGTCAACAGCGACTGTTACATTGCGTTGTTGGAGCGTTTGAAGGACGAAATCGCAGAAAAACGGCCGCATTTGAAGAAAACGAAAGCGCTGTTTCATCAGGACAATGCACTGTGTCACAAGTCGATGAAAACGATGGCAAAATTGAATGAATTTGGCTACGAATTGCTTCCCCACCCACCGTATTCTAAAAAATTGTCCCCCAGCGACTAATTCCTGTTCGCAGACCTCAATAGAATGCTCGCTGGAAAGAAATTTAAGACTCTTCATCGGTCTTCATCGGTAATCGCCAAAACAGAGGCATATTTTGAGGCTAAATCGAAATCGTACTACAAAACTGGTATTGAAAGATTGAAAAATCGTTTCAATCAGTGTATCGCCCTCGAAGGCAACTATATTGATAGATAAAGTTGAATTTTGCAAAAAATTTGTGTTTTACTATAAAACGGCACTGACTTTTCAGCCCATGTGTTATGTTGTCGGCTGACGGTGTCAGCGAACTAGGTATGAACAGCGAAATCCCTTTATGACAAAGCTATTTTGTTTCAAAATTGAGTCTGTACTATTATAGAGATACAGTGTATATAAAATAGTACCCTCTGAAGCTACAAACGTCTTCATGTTTTTAAGTGATAGGATTACTTCTGAAACTCAATCGTCATTATAGGACTATTCAATGGTAGTGAATTTATTTCACGTCAAGTAGTAAAGAGAACAGATGCAAATCATGAAAAAATCTGTTTATCCAATTATGTAGAAAAGCTGGGGACGAAGTACATACCAACATTTGGCATGAATTAGAGGAATTAGAAGAATTTAATAAAGAAGACCACACCGCCATACATGTTTCATGATGAAATTAATTTTGGAAAAATATTCGTTATTCTGAAGACGTCTTAGATTACATAGCAGTTTTTGGGCACCACTCACCGATATGTAACCATTATGAGGTGCACTGGCCTGATTTCAAGTCACATGTTATCTCATCTCGAAAGCCCTCAAACCACTTTTCTTTTTTTTTTTTTTTAAAGCAACAACAAAATAGAACATAATCATGATATCCATTTTGGCAAAGCCCTCAAAACATGATACATACTCGTACACCTTTAGCTGCTCGGGCACGTCTCTTGTCAAATGGATCAAGTGCTGCCAACTTCTGGCTACTATCCATACCTAAGTTACTCCTTTATTTTGTCATTATTAAGTTTTTGCTGTAACTTCGGCTATAGGACACGATCCCCATGTTGCGGTTTCCACTCACGGTACTGGTCTAACTAACCCTTAAGCCCTGTCGCTGACTGGATAGCAAGAAGCATAAATTCCATACAACATCCCGTGACAAGTAAAAACATGTTCCAAAACAAATTAGCTTTCATGTAGGGGTTGCATCTCTGTCTCTATGTTGTTGAGTTTGAATGTGGATAAGGATCTGGTTAGTACCTCAAAGCCATATTAACAGATTCACCAACGAAAATGTAATATAAGCCACTGGGCTGTGTTAGACATGTTTCAGATGCTCAACTACATCCGACCCTATCTAAATTCAAAGGAAACAAAAAAGTACAGATATCATACTCGTATCTACATATCTATAGCCATATAACTGGAGATTTTTGAATTCAGTCAAAGTGTACCAGTGGCAACTGTACTGGTATAATTTGGAAAATCAATTTAACGACATTTCTATTACCGTTGTGCTGATTCAATTTGAATTGACACAACTACCATTCACAAATTTTCAAATGAAAAGAAAAATCAAATCCATTGTACTCAAATAATTGAACAGAATTAATTTTATTTACACAATACCTCTAATTTTATACAAATGGTACTTGCGGTGGGCAATGTTTGCATGCCGAACAAATACTCATTCGTCTAAATTCATAATTTTTCTCGCCAACAAATTACGAATCCTAATATTTAATTTTGCAGCGAAAACGGTGTGCAAATTAAACCGGAGCTATTAATATTGATAATTTGGAAATAAGTGCTTTTTTATTGAATTGTAATTTTGAAATTCCGCCAAATGAAAACAAATATCATAGAATTGTATTTTTTAATTTAATTACTGTATAGTATGCGTAGACGATTTCAGTTTTCCTGGTACAATTGAACTTCGAGTGTAAATATAAAATGAAATTATGTTGTTTAAACGAAACAAAATATCGATGAACCTTCTCACAATCATATTTGTGATTTCCTCATCAGAGTTAGCCCAGTGATGTAGTCCTCTCAATTTAATATGTACATATCAGCACTTTATGCGCCATAGACCGCCTTAACTTTTCATAGTGCCAAATAGCTAGTGACCAGTAGATGCAGTAGATAAAGTCATTATCCAGATACGTCCAAATAGCCAACCTAGGTTGCCATGATGCGAAGTAATTGTGGAAAATCATCTAAGATTAAGGAATAGATCGGCTTTAAGCAGACAGACGATCACCCTCATCCACATGGAATACGAATTTAATACACGTTTAGTCAGTGCGACGGGTACCCGGTTACCCCCATACATTTAGTATGGGCTGGGATACAAAAATATTGTATAAGAATTATGTAGAAAAAGTATAGAAATATGTACTATACAAGAGTCAATACAATTCAGTTCAAAAGCTGTATTTAGCTTGTGTTATGCTAGTCACAGATAGGCTTTTCACCAAAGTTGCATTGCAGTGTTTTCTGGTTTTTCTCCTTGACTTACGTAGCTCCGAGCAGACACGGCACGATTATTAAATTTTGAGCCGTCCATTGAACCTCCGTAGTTTTATCTGTGCTGGTGATGGCTCATTTGATGCAACATAGCTTTGATTCCATTTTTTGTGTTGAAGTTGCGGTAAATAAGGGGATTTTCAGATATTTTCTGAATATTCAGCATGCACAACTGCTTTCTCAATTCATGCAGGAATTTTCGGCGGTTATCCTTTCTAACTGCGGCTTCCTTGTTGTGCTTTGTATAGAGAACGTAGGTCGCCAATGCACAAACGTCG
Source organism: Volucella inanis (assembly GCA_907269105.1). Taxonomy (NCBI): domain Eukaryota; kingdom Metazoa; phylum Arthropoda; class Insecta; order Diptera; family Syrphidae; genus Volucella; species Volucella inanis. The sequence continues at coordinate 207,199,728 of OU026153.1, forward strand.
AGTATGTTAAACAACATGGCAACTGGACATCGCTTAGTACCTCGTTTTGTAGTAAAATGATCTTTTTTGGGAACGTAGGAAACGATGGTCTTATTTTCCATGAACCAAAATAGAGCCGACGGGACAGTACTTGATCTATTTTTCAACATTTCTTTTCGGATGCAAGCTTTATAAGCACGTAACGTTCCAAACAACGTTATTTTTTTGCTGAGAAGATAATCGGTGGGTTCCAGAGAAGTGAAAAGGTTGTCCATTTGAATATTACGGCTGGATCCTTCATAATGACGAACCAACCGTTTAACCACCTTTTCTCCGAGTTGCGTTTCACCATTAATAGGTTTTTCGGTGTAAATTTCGTCTTTCAGAGGATAGAAGGTATTTGAATCACAAACTCACCACACCTTCATACCATATTTGGCTGGCTTCGGTGGTATGTACTGTGTGAATTGTGCTCTACCTCAAAGTTGCTCATCGATTGTTATATTTTCCGATGGTCTATAATTCTTGTCGACATTTACATTCATTGTATCCCACAAACCCCGAATTGGGGGAGCTATATCTTCTGTAAGTCGATGCATCCGGGTCACGTAGTTGTCGAATCGGATAAATCGATTTATGGCCCAAAATCTATTAATACCCATGGTAGCGCAAAACAATGACAAAGCTGTTAGCTTCCACAGCTTTACAGAATGTTCATTATTGGAATGATGAGCACCAGCTGTTACTAATATTCCAAGATAGCCATTGAGCTCCTGCAACGTAAGAGGCCTCCAAACTTTAGGCTCTCGCGTAGGACTCTTAGCGTTCATGGTACTATAAATGCTCACAGCCTTACGATTAGTTTCACTAACTATAATGGTGCACATGTCGGTAGTAAAAAATAATTGGAACATTTGTAATACCGACGATTGAAAAGGCCCAGTACTTCCCCGAACAATGTTATGGCTTAGCGTTCTGGTGACTTAATTTGGGAGATTCGCAAGCCATACGGAACGATCTTCATATTTTTTAGCCTGCCCATCAGCGTTCCTGGTAACACAACGCTTATATCAGCCTCGTTCGTCCCGCTACACTCGTCATTATTTTCAGCATCTTTACTATCCGAATCAAAATATGGTCTAGAACATTATGAGCCCATAAATCCATATAATTATCTCAAGATTTTCTGGATGGCCGTGGCTCAAGTATTAGTGTATTGGTTTCCAAACCGCACAGTTCGTGGTTCATTGCCAACAGCGCCCGAAAGACATTAATTTTTTTTTCAGGCAACTAAAATCTCGTAAGATGAATGATTGTCAAAACAAGTCGATACCAAGTTGGATACCACCCGAAATAACCATTGAAACACCTTTCTCTCTTTCTGTTCAATTTTCCGAAAAAGTTTAACACTTGCTTAGGCATTTTAAGAGTACTCGTAGTAATACCGTCTTGAGTGCTAAGTTCCTTTTATTTACAAAAAAAAGAAGATAAAGTTACAACCAAACCAGCTGACTAAATGCTGATAAGTTCTAAAAATGCTTTTCGAATATTGAATCTATGCATTGTCATATGCAGCGTTTAGTTTTATAAATAAGTTGATGACAATTCGGTCCCGATATGTACTAAGGCCTATCCCCTTGCCATATGTTTGTCAGAGTGACTGACGACTTTTTACAGACTCGGGAAATACCAAAAGGTTGCCGCATATGGACCAGAAAAACTAAACAATATGGGTTGATCGAGCATACAGAAGTATATACAGAGAGAAGCAGTGGAATTAAAACTAATAGACCCCACTTATACGTTTATGAGCGATTCAGCGAAAACTTTACACAAATTGACAATCAGTCTGTGATTTTCAAACTCATTCAAGAGAAAGAGCGCAACCACCCCAAAATGACTAGTCCAAAGTAAAAAGACACAACCTTGGATAGAAAAACGTTTGAGGAGGTCATTATTACCTACCACTGAGACTCGCGGAGAATCTAGCGCTCCAGCTGTCGAACCTATTGTTCTCTCCATATGCTGCTTCTATGTCAATACGACAGCCCAACCCATTCGGCTCACATTGTAATAAATGGAACAACGAAATAAGATCCATAAGAACTGCTCTTATCTATCTGAGAGTGATAGAAAAGATCCAACTCTCAATGGTAAATCTGCATTTTGAACAAAACCTGGTTAATGTTTGACTGTCAACCTGTGCGGACGTGTTTTGTCTTGTATACCGAATTCCGAATTCTGTTACTTTTCCGATTTCCTTTAAAGCAACGTAAACTGCCGAATCAGTAAATTTCACTATATTTCCCGTCTTTGTTCGTCGACCTAGATTCACCTGTGCCAGTTTTGTACCCCCCAAAAAAAAAAAAAATAAAAAAATAAAAATAAAAAATTAACTGTGTCAATAAGTTTTCGTAGCCCAAATAAATAAAAAAAAAAAAAAAAAAAAAAAAAAATGGAAAAGTGTTGTGCTAGTATTTTGTGCTCAATTGTTGACCCCAACGCGGAATGGGTAGCCTGCAATGGTCTCTGTGGAAAATCATTCCATGCCATATGCATCGGTCTTACCCGGAGATCCATTACCTACCTCAAGGAGTATTGCAGTCTCTTCAATTTTTACTGCGACGAGTGCAAAGAGATCACCTTGGCTCATGTTATGCTGGCAATTAAATGCAATAACGAGTCTATCAATGCGATGCTAACCGAAAACAATCATATTAGCAGAACTATTCTCGACAGAATAGAGAAGATTGAAGACTCAGTAAACTGCATTGACAGTAATGTGGAAGCTTACAAGTCCACAGGAAGACTGATAGAAAAACAACTGACAGCGATCTACAATCTGTCCAAAAATCAATCTCATCACGACAACGAGAGCGAAGTGATCAAACATCACCTGGATGGATTAAAAGCTTTCCTCAAAACAAATTTTGCCAACCTCCTTAAATCCAACGTACTCACACACATAAACGACTCTATCAATCTTCTCCGTACTGATCTCGTACCCCGCATCCATCAGACTCTACGCTTGATGACTTAACCCTAAAAATAATAGACGTCAACGAGGAACTCATAGCAACTCGGTTGACCGTTGCCGAAATCGGTAAAGAAGTGAGATTGGCTTCCCAAAAAATCGATGGAATCCCCGATCAAATTCAACTTCAAGCTAGTTCCCCGTACAATGTCTCAATTCATAATGAATTAGTAGACACGGAGACACTTTCAAATACTCCTCCTGCCGCCCTAACAACGGAAACCGAAACCGCGCTGCCTATCCCGCCCGCACCCGCCCCACAAAAACCGCTCAAACAATTCGGAACTTCATGGACCCCCTCCGAATGGAAAAGCCGACTCGAAAATTTGAAAGCGGGAAACCATACCGTATTCTACGTTGAAGGGGCTCCTCAACACGCTGATGTTAGTTGGGTGCGGAATTTCTTTCACCGAAATTATGCCATCACCATTAGCGAGTGCGAGATGATTTCCCCTGCTGACTCCAATAGTTCCTGCAGCTTCAAAATCAGCATCCCAACCAAATATTCATGGATATTCCCCACTTCTTCTGGTAAGGCCACTAAACCTGGGAAGATAAGTATCACTAAATGCTTTGAGAAACGAGAAAAACCACGTGTCGACGACAACCAAAATTCTAAAAATAAACGTAATGATAAGCTTAAAAAAAGACCGCTCACAAACCCCCTTCCAACTTAAAAGCACGCTAACAAAAAACGAAGCTCTAATCCCGATCCCAACTAAAGCTTCAAAACGAATTGTTCCCCGATTTCAGTCCCCCCTCCTCACTTATCCGACACAAAGCCCTTACACACCAATCCTCTAATCCGCCAATTTCCAATGTTCCACCCAAGCACCCGCGCCAACGCGTCTCTTTCAATTTAACCCCAACCACCCATATTATCCCATCTCAATCTTCTACGCCCCCGATCCCAGCAAACAACTCATTTCCTAACTTCGACCTACAAACTGGAGCTAAGTACCCTAATTTTATTAACTCCCATACACTAAACCCAACATCTCATCCGGCGCCCAATTCCATATCCAACCACGAATCTCCATCTCCCTCCCCCACTGCCCCTATTCTTGATCCTCTTTTTCCCCCTACAGTTAAACTAACCCAGCAAACCAATGGAACTACAGAAAGTCGCTATGCACTCTCTAGGCTTAGAGAGAGAAAGATATATGAAAACATTCGTCTCTTTCTCGCCTATCTACACGACAAATCGGACTCGGTCTGCTACGAAGGGAAGACCAAAACCAGCGTCATGGTATCCATCCAGCAGGAAGGCCTCCCTACCGACCCTATCGGTCTCAGGAACCTTTATGTCAGGTACCACGAGATTTTTAGCATGTCCCCTCAGAAAGTAGCAGACGACCTTGCTGCATTCGGCCACTACGTTCACTCTAAACGAGTCTCACACCTACAGCGAAACCGAGCTGACCACGATAAATTTTTTCGTCCATAACGTGCCTTCCTCGTCAGCACTTAAACTATCCCGCCATACATCGCCACCACACAACATCCCTCTTACATTTTACTACCAGAATGTAAGAGGTCTTCGCTCTAAAACCAATGCTGTCCTACGTCAATCGCATTCTCTTCCCTTTGATATTTACGCCTTGACTGAAACCAATTTGATTCCCGACATAAAGAACCAGGAATTGTTTCCCCCTACTTTTAATGTTTTTCGCGACGACGATCCTACCCGCCCACATGATGATTCTCCCTGTCGAGGCGTCTTACTGGCGGTCCACAACAGCCTTAACTCTTCTCCCATTAGCATCTCTTCATCCTCTAAAGTCGACTTTGTCGCTATAAAAATATCACTCCCCTTCAAGTCCCTTTACGTTTTATGTTGCTACATCCTGCCAGCTCAACCTACCGAATCTTACAAACTTGTTGTCGATGCGATCGACTATTTAATTGACCTGTCTGACTCTACTGACGATATCTTTGTTTTCGGCGACTTTAATCTTCCTCAGCTACAGTGGATTCCATCAGACGATCAATCGTTCTTCATCGCTTCAAATGCCAACTCAGCTAAGGAATGTCTCTTCTTAGATCGCTTAACAGACTCAAGTCTATGCCAAGTCAGTGATGTATCCAACTATATGGGCAGGCAATTGGACCTTATTTTCACAACAGATTCCATTAACTCCTCAGTCTCACTTTGTCCCCTATCTCTCTCTACAATCGATAACTACAACCCCCCCCCTCTTCTACTTTCATTTTTTCATAACTCTTCTTTCCAGTCCATTCCTCCCACAACTCTCTCATCCTACGACTTTCATAAAGCAAACTTTCACAAAATTAGTGACTATCTTAGCAGATCCCCCCTTAACTTTCACAACCTAAGCGTAAATGATGCCTTATCCATTTTTTATAAAGAAATATTTAATTCTTTCAGCCTTTACGTTCCGTTTTCTCGCCTTAAAACATCATCTACTAGTCCTCCCTGGTATAATCGCAAGCTTCGTTCCTTACGAAACAAGAGAAACAAGGTATGGGCTGTTTTCCTGCGTAGCAGATCCTTGTCCGACTATTCCAACTATCTCGGTGCTTATCTTCATTTCACTGAACTTTACGATTCCCTTTACCAGCGTTACCTTAACAATGCGCAAGTCAACCTTATAAATGACCCTAAGTCCTTTTACCAATTTGTTAACAACAAAAGAAAGTCCGATGGTTACCCTCCTTCCCTCTCTTTCAACAACAAGTCATCAATCGATCCACTCACCACTGCTAACCTATTTGCCAGCTTCTTTAAACAATCCTTCACCAACGACTCCTTTGTACCAGATCCCTCCTATTTTCGTAACCTACCGAACTTCTCCAACGGCCCACTTCTCTCTCACATCTTGGATCCCTCCTATATCGAATATAAATTACATCAACTCAATGACGAATTTACACCCGGTCCAGATGGCCTCCCTGCCATATTTCTTAAAAAATGTTCTTCGCCTCTTTCCCTTGCCCTTTCTGATCTCTTTCGTCTATCCCTTTCACAAGGAGAATTTCCTCAGGTTTGGAAAACCTCCTTTATAACCCCGATCCACAAAAAGGGATCAAAGAACGAAATAAACTATCGTCCAATCGCTAAACTCTCCCATATTCCCAAACTCCTCGAAAGTATTTTGTATGCAGCTCTAAGTTTCCAATGCAAATCACTTATTTCCCCTAGACAACATGGCTTCCTAAAGGGTAGGTCAACCACCACAAATCTTGTTGAATTCGTATCCTTTGCCATCTCTGCAAATTTTCTGCCCTCGGCTTTGAACCCATACTGTTAAAATGGATATCTTCTTACCTCGAAAACCGTTTTTACAGTGTTCGTTTTAGGTCAGCCCACTCCACTCCATTTTTGGCCACCTCTGGAGTTCCTAAAGGTAGCCATCTCGGCCCCCTTCAATTTATATTAACCATAAATGATCTCGATAGGATCATCAAATACTCGTCCGTCTCCCTTTACGCCGACGATACCAAATTTTTCAAAACCATTTCCTCTCCCCATGACTCCTTCCTTCTTCAACAAGACCTTGATAGTTTTTCAATCTGGTGCCTCAAAAATTGTTTGGAACTTAATATCACCAAATGCCAATCCATCACCTTTTCACATAAGCGGCTCAAATCTCCTCCCCGATTCTACCTTCTCCACAACCAACCGATCTCCTCCGTTGAGTCTCTTCGCGACCTCGGCATTTTGTGTGATAGGGAGCTCAATTTCCGTTTGCATATGGATGGGATAATCCTTAAAGCTAACTCTGCACTAGGTTTTGTAAAACGATGGTCCAAAGAATTCACCAACCCATACGTGACCAGGTCTCTCTATATTACCTTTGTTCGTCCCCTTCTAGAGTACGCTAGTCAAGTATGGTCCCCATATCATCGCGTTCATATCTCGAGAATCGAAAGCATCCAGCGTCGTTTTCTTCGATTTGCTCTTCGAGGTTTGCCCTGGGATGATTCTTTTACTCTGCCCCCCTATCAAAACCGTCTCAACCTTATTAACCTAAACACCCTTGAGGAACGCAGAGACGCAGCCGACTTTCTCTTCATTCATCGACTTCTTTCAGGTCAGGTTGAATGCATGTCCCTTCACAATTCTATTTTCCTCAACACTAACCCTCGTAATCTACGTACCCCTCGTCTCTTCTATCTCCCAACCCACCACACCAACTATGGCGCGAACGAACCAATCTCCCGCATGCTACGAAAAATTAATTCAAACCCTAGCATCTTTGACTTCCACCGCACCACTTCCTACCTCAAATCGGTTCTACTTCACCACAACAACCAACCTTAGTTTTTAAGTATTAGTTTAAGTTTAATTTTAAGTTATAGCTTGTATTAAGCCGAATAAATGGAGGCTTTCGCCCCCACCAAAATAAAAAAAATAATTTTAAATAAACGAAGAGATCCTTAACAAGACCCATTAAGGACAGCTAAAACAGGAGGTTCAAAAACTGCTGGGAGAAGCCGATATAAACCCTCAGGGGTTTAAAGGATAGTGATGACAAAAATCAAAGGATATAGAACACCTCTATTAGCATGCCAATAATCCTCGAAAATATTTTTAAAACACTGTTTCCAAAGAAGTTACTGAACCGTTTCTGTGACACAATAAAAAATACAGATGAAGAGATCCCACCTGCTACAGAACATGAATTACTGCTGGTATGCAAAAACATCGGCGACAATTAAACAGAAGACCAGCATGGATTACCAAACAGAGCTATTAAAGTAGCAATGACATCGAGACAGGACATCTTTACAGAAGTAATCTAAAGCTGTCTTAAGGAGGGGACATTCCCAGATCACTGGTGACTACAACGTCTAGTGCTTCTCTCCAAAGGAAATAAACCCTCAAGAGTACCCACGCACCATTTGAGTTCTGGATATGGGAGGAACAATTGTAGAAAAGTCGAGTTATAACAAACAGATGACAAAAGTAGAAGGGAGCAGTGGACTGGACCCACTGTTAGCAAACGTTTCAATGACAACGACCTTCGGTCTTGCACATGGAATACTCAGACCCTTAACAAGCTTAAGAGGCTTTCGATAGCAATATCTAATCTAAGCTGACTTTATCGGGAGCATGCACTGACTCATTTCTCAAATCTGGTCAGAAGAGTGTAGGCATGAAGAATGAAATCTTAAAACCGTGTACCTGAGGCACAAAAAAGGAAACCTCTCAACTGCATCAACTACAATTAAGGTATAGGTATATGTATCTTCAACATCGGATACGAGATTGTTTGTGATTGTATGAACGTTTGAAAGTCTTCGTCAACAACTTGATTGGTTCCTATCAGTGCCCAGGAAAAAGGAAAATCGAGGACTTCACACCGGTAAATCATGCCTAAAAGTCTGGAAGTCTAAATCATTTGTTTCCATTTAAGATCGCATATGACAGCATTTATAGAGCCGAGTTATATGGAGCCATGTTTAATTTTGGCTTCCATTCAAAGCTCATCCGTCGTGTACAATAACGGTTGAGAACATTGGATGCTCCTTAAAGGTCGGTAGCGACGTAACCGCGACCTTTGATATCAAAGAACGTTTTGGACAATGCGTTATGCTATAATGTAGCTTCTCAAATACCATACTTGAAAAAATTGTGTAGAACTCACAAGCGAATACTGCAGGCACAATCTTTCAAAAGTCTGTGCAACTATTAGCGTACGACGATGACATCGGCATAATTGGGAAAACTCAGCAGGTTTGTCACCGTTTGCTAGTATTGTAACGGAAGCTGCTAAAATGGGTTTAGAGGCAAATGAGGGCAAACTAAGGTATATGCTTTCAACAAGAAGGGACACACAACATGGACGAATTGAAAAGAATGTCGCAATCGTCAGCTATAATCTTGAGGTAGTAAGGGACTTAGTCTACCTTGGATCTGTCATCAATTCTGTCAACACCTCAGCAGCAATAAAATGAAAAATAACTCATACCAGTAGCTATTTCTTTGGGCTAAGAAGGCAAATGAGTAGTGTGGTCTTGTCATGGAACCCTGAAGAGACTCTATCTAAAAGCACCATCATTCCAGTCCTGCTTTATGGTGCGGAGGCATGGACGTTAGCGAAGGTGGTCGAAGATATCTTTAACCGTTTTGAAGGATATAGAAGAAATAGTGTAAGCATTAGTCGCTAAAGATGACTAGGATATGTAGAACAAACGAGAACCAGTAGTCCAGCTTGAAGTGTTTTCGATTTCAATCCGCAGAGACAACGTAGTAGATCAAACTGTTGCCTAAAGTTGAGCTCACAGAAGAGGACCATCAGCCAACCTGAAGTCCATAACTGGAGGCAGTTAGCCAGAGATCGCGCTTGTAGGTCTCTGTTGGTTGAGGCACAGGTTCACTCTAGACTGCAGTACTAAGTTGTAAGCAAGATAGACGATCTGTAATATGTCCTGCAGTCATGTGTACAAAATTGTTGTCATTCATCGTTCACGTTGAATGTTTCATTCCTCCTGACAGGTGAATGTAGGCCGCACCCGCAGTTATAGAGTCTACGTGGAAAATTTTTCAAAATAATCTGGACCAATGATTAAAAATAAATAAATAAATACTTTGGCGCTACAGCTCGGTGTGGGCCAAGGCCTTTTCGAACACATTTGTGTTTCTCACTCTGTGAATTTTTACACTCCTGAGGAGGGCTTACTATTTATTGCTGGTTGCGAGCGGGTCTTCTGAGAAGCTTTTTCATAGGTTGATGACGATTTGAAAATTTGCCATCGCCACCACCAACGATCATGCTTTCGTTCGTTATTTATATTCTTACACTCGGCATTTGCTTCGAGTGCGCAATTCTGTGCTTCTTTGCTTTTCTTTCCGAGAAGACGACGTTCCTGATACTTAGAAATACAATGTGATCTATCTGATTATCGGTTTTTCTAACAGATTACTGGAATGTCACTTAAAATCCTAAGCATTAAGAAGTCCATTAAAGGTCCAGAATTATAAATAGAACAATCAAATGTGCACTTTACAAAACATCAATTCATTCGCACCGCATGATGGTCTAAACTTTTCAATTCGGTGAGCACCAGATAAGAATATTCTGTAATATAGGAGCCAGTTGGATCTTAGGAATAGAAAAATAAGGATCCGTTTTGTCTCCATTAATTAAAGTTGACGCTGTGGACGATAGCTTTCTGTAGTATAAAGAACAAAATGATGCGCGTAAATGATGAAAAGTAATTCAAATGACCGAAGTAAGATTATGCGTGGATAGCACCAAATCTGCGGAAATCATTTCATCTGGAATTCAAGAGAATAAAATTTTGAACATTTTCAAGCCCAGAATTCATCAAAACATTAAAATGTAGTCCAAATCCAATTGCTCAAAGATAATTTCCTTCACAAGCTTCGATTAAAAACTTTCTTAATTAACTTTTCTCTAAAGTACTTCTTCACTTGCTTTTAAAAAAACACTAAGAAACACTCATAAAGCTCTAAAAGAAAACTATAACTTCTGTCTGCTCATAATAAGAGCATTAACTTGTTAACCTTAATTTTTTTCCTTAATTTTACACTCCACCACAGTTCGTATATAAATGACCTTAACTTCTTAACTTACTTGTATGAATACATGTGTATATGGGAATGTTAGTTGGCTTTATATTCTCGCATTCAGCAAGTATTTCCTAAGTTGCCATAAGATTGAAGTTGCCTTTCTTCCTCAGCTAACAAAATTTAACTTTAGGAACTACACTTAGACAGTTAACCTTCTTAGAGTTCTCACTTTCTTAAAAAGGAATTCTCTCTATCCTCGACTTATACTCGAAAACTTATTCATAGAGTGCAGAGTAGTTGTCCATGTACATACAAGTAACATATATTTATGTATAATACTCGTTCTTGTACTCTAATCCCAAGGATACTTACAAGCGCACACAATACCACAAGCTCGATATGATTATGTGTAAGAAAAGAGCGTGTGTACAGTTGTGAGAGCGCTTTTCTGATATGTTGCTTGGTAATGGTGAAGCTAGAGAAACACTAAATCCTTGTTGTTAAAATTAGAAACATTTTCCAGGAACACACATTCGTTTCCACTTGTTAGATTATCTAGGTGAATTGCATGCAGGTGAAAGATTTTTAAACTTTTCTTGCCTGCTCTTCTAGAATGTACTGGTACAAGGATGTCTTCACTTACTTGAATTTCATAATTGTATGGAATTTTTGTTTTTATTTTTTGTTCACATTTACCACTTCGCATTGCTCTCTGACTGACATGTCAAGGACTTTTTTTATGGTTTGTGGCAATTTCTGGAGTTGAAACTCGTTTTAATGAGTTTTTTTTTTCGGCGGGGAATTCGTAATGCGATTCGCATGGCCTTGAACTTATGTCAGCTTGTTATGGATTATTTTTTTATAATTTTAAATGTTATCTAAGTAATGAGTGGAATTAACTGAAATTTGCTTTCCTTTCCTCCCACGTTTAGGCATACTGCAATTTTGTCTCATGGTTTTGGCTCCAATCACATCTTAACCCATTTTAGGGCCTTCTGTGTTAATTCTTTCAAATGCACTAGTTTAAATAGACCGGTATAACCTTGTGGGAAACTACAGTCTAGATTTTATGTATGGCCGTATATGTATATATATATATTTCCTTCCCATATCAAATATATAATTATATTCGATATATCTCTTTCCAATCGATGTATCTTTTTTGTCTTACCGTTAGCCACTTTCCATGATTTGTGCACAGGAGATCGACATTGCACCTAAAATAAAAAATTACAAGTGAAACCTCCGATTTCAAAGCCCTTGGGGGTATACATATAGCCCCACAAATGATAGCCTATGAAGATTAGACGAAAAATACAATATCTTAGAGAATATAAAAAAGCATTCGGTACAACGAAGTTGATTTTCAATAGGATTTTTTTGACAGATCACGCGTGACTCCTATCAAACTGCTTTGTCATTTTTGTTCAATATCACTTGGCAAGTTATCATGGACAGACTCAAACTACAACAGCGTCTCCAAATTGTTCAGCTGTATAACGAAAATCAGGGTTCTGTGAAAAATGTTTTTCGTGCGATTCGAGGAACTTACAGTGCGCATAATCAACCTACTGAAACCACTATTGCCAATGGGACTTGAGTCCCAGTTTACATTAGTGAAGAGACATAGCAGCTGTAGCTGAGAGTGTACGCAAAGCCAGTGACGAATCGATTCGTCGTCGTTCTCAGCAGCTTGGCATAGTCGACAACTTGGCGTATTTTACGTGAAGATCTCGACCCAAAAGCGTACAAAATTCAACTTGTACAAGAATTGAAGCTAGGAAACTTGAATTTGCGTCATATTTTCAGTAAATCGGCTCTGGAAAAACGCAATGAAAATCCGGTGTTTTAACGTGAAATTTTGTTCAGTGATGAAGCCAATTTCTGGCTCAATGGATACGTTAATAAACAAAATTTCCATATTTAAGCTGATGAGCAACCTGAAGAGTACCAAGAGCCACCATAACATACATTAAAAACAACGATATGGTGTGGTTTATAGGCTGGTGGAATCATTGGTCCATATTTCTTCAATAATGAGGCAAATCAGAATGTTACCTTCAATGGTAACCGTTATCGCGCCATATTAACGGACTATGCGCTCACTGAAATTCAAGCACATGGTCTCGGTGAGCTCTGCTTTTAACAAGACGGCGCATCGAGCAATACACCACGTGAAACAATGGACTTAAAATGTTTTGGTGAGCACTTAATTTAACGTTTTGCTACGGTAAATTGGCCGCTTAGATCGTGCTTATCACACCTTTCTACTATTTTCTCTGAATAAACAACGATTGACGCTTTGGAAGCGAACATTACTCGTGTTATCCGCGAGATACCAGTCGATATGCTCGAACGAGTCGGCCAAAATTGAACCTTCCGAATGAACCCACCTCAGACTTTTAAGTTTTATTTTACATTATAAATCAATCCTTAGGATGAATCACCCTTTTTATAAAAGAGAAGTTTCAAACGAGCAAATGCTGAGAAGAACAGTCAGTTAGTCTGATGATTATTTTTAAAATAATAAGACACACAAAGAAACACATCAATAAAAAAATAAAATAACTAGAAACCGGAAAAATGAGAGACACAAAAAATATATAAAATAAATAAATCAATTAAATTGACCGTTTGGTCAATGAGCTGCAGCTAAGTACTGTGTGGACATTTTTTTTAAAAAGCTCTGTGCCTTAGTGGTCTTTTTTGCCAAGTCTAGAAGTTTGATTTACGCCAGTGTAATGTAAAACTAAATCCTAACATCCTAAATTTTTTCTCTGTGTCCTTTTTGCTTTCTACACCCATTTCCCCAACAATGGATATGTATAGTCATCGTGGTGATAATCTCCCCCCGAAGGGGACTTTGCTGTGTGCATGAAGTGCACCCGCAGACTTCTCTTTGAATGCACCACAATAACCGAAAAATCGTGGAGAACCATTGCCGCGAGAAGGGAAATGTGGAAGTGTCAGGTCTGCAGAAACAGGGGTGATGTCCAAAACGCTGCTGCGGCGAGCAAAGTACTGGTGTCTCTTATACAAACACCAGACCTACAATCGGCAAAAAGAGTGCGACCAGCCAGCACCAACAACAATCCCGATAACACCCATAGCAAGGCTGATAACAACTCAGCTTTTTCCGCGGAGGTCAAACTCATGAGAAATGAAATAAAATAAATTGTTGCGAGCTGCGATTTTCTAGCTTCGAAATATAATGAACCGATTACAAACATGATAATAAACAATAATCTTATGGAAAGCTGCGTTAGCCGGAGCTAAAGCACAGTTTGCTAAGAGATGGCGTAACTTGTATTATTCCATTGGAACATGCGTTGGAAAGCTACTGTCATTGTACGTCATTTCAGTATATGTCATTCATTTCAAGCGTAAACAACAATAATTTCTTTTGACTCAAATATGTCGAACTTGGTGCTTGAAAAATTGTTTTTGTGGGGAGTTCTTCTTTATGAAGAAAACTGCTGCCGAAAGTCATCGTATTTTGGTGGAAGTTTATGGTGAACATGTACTAGCTGAGCGAACGTGGCAAAAGTGGTTTGCACGATTTAAAAGTGGTGATTTTGGCTTGGAAGATGATGAACGTCCTGGGCAGCCAAAAAAGTTTGAAGATGAAGAACTGGAAGCATTACCCTATGAAGATTGTTGCCAAACACAAGAAGAGCTCGCAAAATCTTTGGGTGTCACTCAAGCAGCCATTTCAAAACGTTTAAAAGCAGCTGGATATATTCAAAAGCAAGGAAATTGGGTTCCACATGAGCTCAAGCCGAGAGACGTCGAAAGGCGGTCATTTTTGCATCGGATTGTTAATTGGTGATGAAAAATGGATACATTACGACAACCCCAAGCGCAAAAAATCATATGTTTACAACGGCCAACTAGCTAAATCAACGGCAAAGCCGAATATCCATGGCGCGAAGGTAATGCTTTGTATTTGGTGGGATCAGATGGGTGTGCTGTATCATGAGCTGCTAAAACCGGGTGAAACTATCAATGAACAATGCTACCGAACACAATTAATCCGTTTGAAGAGAGCAGTAGCCGAAAAATGCCCGAAATATGCGACCAGACACGAGGCAATTATTTTCCATCATGAGAACGCTCGGCCCCACGTTGCTATTCCTGTTAAGAACTATTTGGAAAATAGTGGATTGGAAGTCTAACCCCACCCGCCTTATAGCCCAGACCTTGCCCCTTCTGACTACCCTTTGTTCCGGTCGATGCAGAACGCCCTCACTGAAATACGGTTCACATCAGAGCAGAATATCAAAAATTGGCTGGATTCATTCTTGGCTGCCAAGCCGATGCAGTTCTTTTGGGAAGGGATCCACAAATTGCCAGAAAGATGGGAAAAAGTCATAGCTTGAGATGGGTAATACTTTGAATAATACTATTGTACATGTTGTTCTTAAATAAACGTTCAAATTTAAAAAAAAAAAAAACCGCACGAATTATATTACATACCGAATATAATATATGGGCTGAAAAGTCCGTGCCGTTTCTAAGAGAGGGCACCAGTTGAATTAAATTCATACCATTTTCAGTTAGTACCAACCTTCAAAATATGCGTCTATAAATTTGACTCTGTCGGACAATTAGTTCTCGAGTTATAGCGTTGAGTGAATCAACTTTTGTTATTGTGGAAAAAAATGGATTCAAAGCAATTTCGTGTGTTGATTTATCATTGCGTCTTGATGGGAAAAAATGCAGCCGATGCAAAGAAATGGCTTCATAAGTTATACCCGGACTTTGCACCAGCCGAACGAACCATTCGCAAGTGGATTGAAAAATTTAAAAGTGGTCATACAAGCACCGAAGATGATGCACGCAGTGGACGTCCAAAAGAGGCTGTTTCAGATGAAAACATCAAAAAAGTCCACAAAATGATTACGAATGACCATAAAGTGAAGTTGATCGAGATAGCTGAGGCTCTGAAGATATCAAAAGAGCGTGTTGGATATATCATACACTAATATTTGGACATGCTAAAGCTCTGTTCAAAGTGGTTGCCGCGTTTGCTCACAGTCGACCAAAAACAACAACGTGTTGATGATTCAGGGGAGTGTTTAATGTTTAAAGCTGTTCAACCGCAATAAAGCCGAATTTTTGCCTCGTTATGTGACAATGGATAAAACATGGCTCCATTACTTCACACCAGAGTCAAGTCGACAGTCAGCTGAGTGGCGAGCAGGCGACGAACCTCGTCCAAAACGACCAAAAAGTCATCAGTCGGCTGGCAAGGTTATGGCATCCGTATTGGAATGGAATAACTTTCATCGACTATCTCCAATAGGGGCAGACAATCAACAGCGACTATTACATTGCGTTGTTGAAGCGTTTGAAGGATGAAATCACAGAAAAAGGGCCGCATTTGAAGAAAAAGAAAGTGCTGTTTCATCAAGTCAAAGCACTGTGTCACAAGTCGATGAAAACGATGGCAAAATTGAATGAATTTGGCTACGTTTGGCCCCCACCGTATTCTCCCGTATTTGGACCACAGTGACTATTTCCTGTTCGCAGACCTCAAAGGAATGCTCGCCGGAAAAAGATTTAAGACCGATTAAGAAGTAATCGCCGAAACAGAGGCCTATTTTGAGGCTTAACCGAAATCGTTCTACAAAACTGGTATCGAAAGATTGAAAAATCGTTTCAATCAGTGTATCGCCCTCGAAGGCAACTTTATTGAGAGATAAAGTTGAATTTTGCAAAAAATTTGTGTTTTATCATAAAACGGCACAGACTTTTCTGCCCATGTGTTATGTTCGCTTTAAGCTCCAGATTATTTGAATATTATTTTTCCCGTTTGCATGGACGCGATCTGAAGAGATTTTATTGCAATAGCTGTACTGCAACCTTGACCCGATCAGAGAAGTACGCATCAGCCTTGTAAGATGACTAGAATATAGAAAGCGATTGTGATTGATTATTAACAATCCGAATCGGAAAGTCTTCGAGTCATTAGAGTAAAGCCTCATCGGTACTAATGATTGTTCTTTTCTTTCCTTCCCTTCATTATAATTTAATCTAAAATTTCTCATTGGGACTGAGTGAGTCAACTTTGGTTGGTCAGATTGTTCTGGGCAAGTTCTTTTCGCGAAAAAGTTCACGAAAAAATGTCGTAATTTCACAAGACTACTATCTTAAAATGATTTGCTGATTAGAAAATATTTACTTTTACAAATGTAGCTCTGTGAATGCTTTGTATACTAATTCAATTCAAGAGCCCTAGCTTTCGATTTATGTCTTTCTTGTAAAGACCTAAAATATCACGAAATTCTATTTAGGCTGACAACAAATCTTCCTCTCATAGTCCTTTTCCACCCAAAGTCAATGTAAAATGTAAAAAACCTAAAAGCCTGTTCTAAGCACAAAATTTTTACGATTCGCAAAAATCTTATTCCCCTCCTTACTTGGCCATATGTGGTAATACCTACTAGTCATCCATGCGAATGAACTAATTTTTGACGCAGCATAATGTTTTCCATTTCGGATATTGTCGTGCTCATGTAAAACAGAGATTTTGGCGTCTGGAGGCCATAAAATGAGGTTAATGTATCGTAAACGTGTGCGGAAGTACTTCTTCAGAACAATGGCTCACTAAGTTTTGCCCAAAATCATAAAAGTATTACCGTTAACATACAAATGTATTTGTATGTACTCGCATACATAATGTACTATAGAGTAACAGTCTAAGACTGACAATAAAATGCAAAATAATTTGCATCGACCCTCCATCCAAGGCATTTTCAATACATAATTTCAACTTTATGACCATTCATAAATTTCTCATGTCGCGTTTCGTATAATTTGACGCGACAATTGAGGGACTCCTTATAAGAAGAAGCAGCTTGTTTGCTTAGCTAATGTAGCTAAGGAGAGGATATCTTTTGTTTTTATTGCCAACCCTATAGATCGCTTCCTTTAAATCTATAGTCCTGTTTGCTTACTTAAGTTTATGGCGATTCTTTTGTCCTACTCTAGATTTATTTATTTTTTTCCTGGTAAGATTCGATCGCATCTTATCATACACCCTCTTGCATAATTAATTCCACAAAAGTGCTGTGTAAGAATATCTGCATAGCTATGTGCTCACTATAGAGTTAGTTCTTTGGAATTTGATTACCAAAGTATCTGAATGGCTTATTGCAGTCATTCGAAACCACTTCAGTTAGTTGATATTTACCTCATGTAATCCCAAGTCATCTGAGGAAACTTTGATGCCAAAGTCTACTCTGCGTTTGAGGTATTCTAGCACCTCTTCACAGAAGCCACTTCATCGTTATTGCCTATATGAGTATTTCAATGACTCACTTCAATAAAATTTTACATATTAACAAAGGTAGGGGCAGGTATTAAGAGGCGAATTCAGCACAGTTTAAGTAGCCTTCTGAATATACATACAAGTAGCCGTGAGAATCCTTCTTTGTCAACTAGGGAAATATTTTCCAAACGTTTTAATTTTGATGTGAACGAGTCATTATTTTTGTACTGTTTTTGAATATTTGAAAGCTTATGCCTCATTTGCTCTTTTGTAACTTTATGCTACTTATATCCACAATCCTAATTTCTTCCAGACTTCACTGATCAGTGACTGCTACGGAAAAAGAAAGCTCTCTTTTAACGCATTTTAGTCGCTTACTCCAGCCTCAGCAGACATGCTTCAGCAGTTACGCACACATATCTGGCTGAGGTGTCTCTTTACTTGTGTGCGCCACCCAAGAT
This sequence comes from Volucella inanis, assembly GCA_907269105.1. NCBI lineage: Eukaryota > Metazoa > Arthropoda > Insecta > Diptera > Syrphidae > Volucella > Volucella inanis. The sequence goes on from OU026153.1 coordinate 207,217,976, forward strand.
TAAGTTATCTTTTACTGCGTTGTTCCCCTAGGTATGAGTCAGAAACTTCCTGGACCAGAGCACTGAATTCCATGCGTACAAGGTGACCTAACCATCTAAGCCATATTTAACTATACGGGCTCGCTATTAAGACCGCAAATGAGCTTTCGCAGTGTCTCATATAATGTCTTATTGGTTGCTTGGGAGAGGTCTTCTAAGTCCAAGGAAGCAGTGATTAGCATGATTTCCATTCTAGTGTCGTTCTTGGAGTTGATAGCGGTGCCCAGATAGATGAACTCCTGTATTACCTCAAAGTTGTAGCTGCCTGTTTTATTTTAAGCGTCAATGCTGTGTGCCCCTCTTTGTTGACATCATATAATTTCTTTTTCTTTCGTTGACCGGTAAGCCCATCTTTGCCACTTCTGCCTTAGTTGTCGTAAACTTTCCATTAACGCTTCACTGCATTCTTCACAATACGTCAATATCGTCTGTGTATATGTACGATCAACTGAACAGATTTTCAAAAAATTGTGTTTCTGGAGTTCGCATGCGAGTATCGCTTAATTTTTTCTAGAAAAATGTTAAAAAAGTCATTTGAAACTTCACTGCCATTTTTTAACTCTTTTTCTGATATCAAAGACTCCGGTTTTGTAAGGGATGTTCGACACGGATGTCGAATCTAGATACGGCTTTGAAATTGATGAAGAGATGGTATAACCCGATCTGGAACTAATGTGATGTTGAAGGGACTTATTCATCGATTCATCGGCGCAGTTTAAGGGATATCCAATCTTAAATATCGGGCAAATTATGCTGGGATTCCATGGAATTGAGTTCATGCATGCTCCGTGTTCAATTATCACATGGTGTGTTAAAAAACTCAGTTGCTTTGTTAGATTGAAGCCTGGAAATTGTTTTTTAGACTTCATCTTGATCGGATTGACGGAAATGTTGTCTGTCGTTGTTCAGCTCCAATGCATCATTCTACTTGACGGTGGGATATATTTCTCCATCACTGTTTAATACTCTGCGGAAGTAATCTTTCCCGATTCCCAGCATCGACTCTGGCTACACAACGAGATTTTCTTCTCCATCCCTACGGACTTCTACTTAGGTTTGTATGTTCGTTTTATTTTTTGGTAAAATTTCCGAACCTCATTCTTCTGGTAGCACCTCTTTATGTCCTCGATCCAGCGTTTCTCGTGATCTTTCACTTTTTGTATAGAGGAACCTATGTTGTTTCCTTCCTTTCTGCTTATAAGACTCGCAGGCTCCGCTCGTTATTATCAGCAAGGCCGCTCTATTCATTTGTTATTTCTCAAGATTCGGCTGCCTGCAAGCAGGGTCATCATCCGGAAGAATATATTAGATGCAGCCGACGCTGATTTTCCTCACAGTGGTTTGATAAGTTTGGGCTAATAAGGTTATCCGCAGCGGTATCGTGCCTACAGCAAGATTCTTATCCAAATCGATGTCAGCTACTCGGGAATTTCGGACAAACAAAGTACTGGAGGAGTACCTTGGGCCGATCAGGAGTAAGTCGAGACCCTATATGGATATCAATATGTGGAAACAATGTGGTTTCTATAGTGATATTCCGTCCGGCCGTAAAGTCATTAAACTTAAGTCCGATGCCAGACGTTGTATTATGTAGGCTATGCTTATCGACTGTCGTACCAAAGATTCCCTCCATAAAGAGATTAGAATCGCAAAATGATTTATACGCTATATAAAGGCCATTGATGAGGCTTTTGCTGGGAAATTTATCTTTTATGCGAGCTCATCAGATGTTTGCTTATTTGTCTGGAGCCCTTCCTCTTATTGCAAATCCACAGCCGATTAAATGATGTGACTGTGGCTGTTTATTAAGCGTTCTGATCCCTGACAATTTTAGCCTGCATAAGTAATGATTCACTCGTGCTATTACCGGAGACCGCCATTGGTAAGGTAAACTGCATTCCACGAACGTGATTGTTGTTCTGCTCGTCCAACTCACTTGTTGTCTTGTGTTACCAAAAATTTCGTCGACTCATAATATAATTAGTTTTATGACAGTCGTATAAGTCGAAAGTGCCTTCCTTGGTCACAAGCTCCATGTATGTTCATTTCTCGTTGTCGACGCGATATTTTTAATGTAATACAAAGAAATTAGCTGTACAGAATGACACCCAAATACCCAGTTTCTTTGGAAAAATAGATGTTGATTCTTCCAAGCAGCCTTTGAGTTAGATTAGTCAGCTTCCTCCTTATCATTCAGAGAATAACCTCGGTTTTGTGAGGATAGGTTTTTCATTTTTAGAAAGGGCTGCCTAGCATGATCTAACAGACCGTACAAATAAATCAGCTCCTTATGCTTGATGATAGATATAGGAACTTTTGAGAACTTTTTGGTGAGTTGATTAACATCCACCTTAATTGTCGAGATCGGGTGAGAAGAATAGGCAAGATGATCGCGCTTTACCCTGGATAAAGATCTTTTCCCATTCGGATGACAACTGAACTCCTGGCAATTGTAACAAAAAGAAATTCATTAGTATCCAATGCATTAATATCCACAACATCTCAAATGTAATCTGCGTCTTTCCGAACTCAAACAACTTTTCCGCACCGCTTGACTTAAGATATAGGACTTTCGATTCATATCTGCCACATTGGAAGAAAATGACATTGGTTTATATATTCACTTCATAAATAAATTAACTCTCTCATCTCGATGTCAACTAAGTGGTTTATCCGTATAAGTCGTCCCCTATTATCAAAGCGACAGCATGTTTATTATAGTGATAGTGATAAGTGACCATAAAATTGTTAACATTTACAAACCTTTCAGTAGCTCCTGGCTTGTGGACATGATTTCAGGGTACGAACACCGCACTCTTTATTGCACCAAAATCTCTGAAGATAACATGCTGATGGCAATAAAGGCGCAAAGTTGGCAGACTGAACTAATATAAATAGTCTGACACTAATCTTCGATGCCAGAGGCAGAGGAACTTTTCAGTCTGTGTTTCGCTTCATCCAATTGCACCTAACGTGAACAACAATTGTCTTGACGGATCTTACCTAGTTTTTCTTGAGGCCAATATCGTCCTAGAAACTGGGATAAGGATCCATTTGGTAAATTTCACCCACCAGTCAGAGTGGAAATTTCTAGAAGCCGTCATGGCAAGATTTCACCAAATATCTCAACTAAAATCACCGCTGGATCCCTCCAGCTGTCAAGAATTATGGGCGCTTTATTGGTATCGAAGCACATCTCAAGCGGTTATAGTTCCCAGCTGGAGTTCTGATAGTGACCGACTTCATCAAGAATTTTATTAGATTTTTGACACCGAAGTTGCATAGGAACTCTTATAATCCTTATGCATTGCACGAAAAGTGAATGAAAACAACAAAAAATCTGCACCTTATCCTGCTGAAAGGCTATGAATCTCATCCAGAATCTTGGAACATCAAATTCTCCCTCCCCCTTCCCACCAACCTAAGATTGATTCAATCCTGAATACAAATCAGATTGTCGACTTTTCCAATCAAAGTCAGACAAAGCTCACACTCAACATATAGGTATTAAAAGAGAATCTAGAATCTAGAATCTACTCGTATTCTGAGTATTCTATCATTCGGAAACCTGCCCATTGAGTACAAGAAGTCAGAAATAATTGCTGTAGTTAAATTGAGAAAACCAGCCGACAAGGTCGATAGTTACAGACAAATTGTTCAGTGTGTGTTATAAGCGTCACGAACGCTTGATATACAAAAAAAAAAAAAAAAAAATGTAAGTATCTATCAATCAAGCTATCCCTGTAGAACAGGCTGGGTTCCAAAAGGGTCATAGTTTCACTGACCAGGTACTCAGCTTACCAGCTTTTATTCAAGATGGCTTTGAAGATACTGGCGCTATATTTGTAGTCCATCAAACTGCATAGGATACGATCTGGCGTATTGAAATGATCTACAAACTCTTGAAGACGGTATGTTGCAAAACCACAGCAAACCTTATCAACAACATGCAAAGTCATCGCTCTTTTAAAGTATTCCTCAACTACAGTGCCAGCAAATGCGGACAACTCAACGACGGCCTTCTACAAAGATCGATCTTGGTCCCACTTCTCTTCAATCTGTATGTTTGCGATGTGCCAAAAACTATATCCTCACAATTTTCGTATGCAGACGATCTTACTCAACCACACAATAAAAAAACATATACCCAGTTGAGGCCACACTTTCAGCAGATCTCGGCTCGGTGGGAGAAAACTTTAAGAAATGGAGGCTGGCCCAGTATTAACCCAGTATGGCTTAAACTGAGTCAGCCTGTTTTCGACTTCAACGGTACTGTCCGGCAACATAATAAGAGTCCTAAGTATTTTAAAGTAACCATTAATAGATCCCTCATCTTCAAATAGTACTGTTACAACACCGCAGCCAAGCTGAAAACAAAAAACAACCTCCTTCAAAAACTCGCGTCTAGCTTCTGAGGATCATCACACAGAACTCTTCGAACTGCCGCTTTAAGATTGGTTTGTTGAACTGCTGAATATGGAGCAGGGATGCCACTTCTGAAAAAACTTTTAGAGTAGAATTGTCTGAAAAAGTGAAGCAGACTACTGAAAACTAGAGCAGATTTTGAGTGAGGTTAACTTACTCCCATGATCTGTTAAGCCTGGTGCAAAAAGAGAACAGCTTCGTATCCAAAATCCACTTAACCACTTAAGTGGTTATGTGAATAAACAAAATTTGCATTTCTGGACTATGGAGTATCCACATGAAATGCACGAAGAGCCATTGCATCTTCTCAAAGTGACTATTTAGTGCAGCACTTGCAGTGAAAAATGATTAGCCGTTATGTTTTTCAGGACGCCGTCGGCACCATCGTAAACGTAAATGGTAAGTGCTACAGACAGATGCTAAACAATTTTTTTTTTGCCGCAAGTTGCTGAATTAGGTCTCGAGCATTGTTGCTTCCAGCAGGACGGAGCAACTGCTCGGATCTTGAATTACCAATTTCTAGACCGTGTGATCTAAACTTTTCGTGAAAACAGAGCTAATTTTTTTTCTATTGTCTTTCTGAAAAAATAGCAGCCAATTCACAATATGACGTTATTTTGGCCCCCCCTTGTATAAGACCAGGATGAGAAAAAAGCAGTCATGTGTCAACACATTCCTTTTCAGAATGCACATATTTAAGTAAGTTGTGAAAGATCCTTCTCAATCGTCATTGTCGATCATAGTTTTGATCATGGCTGCTTGGAGCTAAGGAACATAATTTCTAACATACGAGTAATGTGAATGATGATTCTAGCTTGAGCCACTGAGTAGTATTCTTTGCAAAATTTAGCAGAGATATATCTTTGTTATTCTAACATGATACATGATTGCATACATTTTAGATCCACGCAACGATTTGTTTTGCACCCTGGGCTTCTATTTGTTAATTTTTCTTCTTACACAGATAATCTTAACAGATTATTGACGAAGGTTGTTCAAACAAATATCTCGGTAGAAAGGAGTACTCTTAATTGGGTGAATCTGAATAAAATAGTTACAAAACAGTAAAAGGGTAACCCAAAACATGCATATGCATATGTGTCTTTCAAATACTCGTAGCAAAATTTGCCTCCTTGGGAAAAACAAGTTATCCACTGAATTATTTAAAAGCTCCTTTCACCAACGAATACGATTTAAATACACAATTGTATTTATGTGCGTACATATGTACGTACACGTGGCTTAATATTTGTATAATATTAGTTGAAAATGTTGAAAATGTTGAAAACCTCTTGGTCAGTCGTTGTGAATGCTCGTATCTGACCTTCCGGCATTGGCGTTAAAATCAAAAGTAAATATGTAACTATTTACACAGACGCTAACTCATTTTCTGATGCAGTATTACTAGTGCTTCACCAACCTATCCCCTGGGTCGGTTTTACCCTTCCAAATGAAATATTAACTGCAGATGCAGCTGCAGATGACCGCATAACGTGTAATTAGTTTATTAATTAGATTACCTATCTTTGGGTATATATTCGGCTTAGGTTTATCCTGGTAAAGAGCAGAAATTATATAAATTATCTGCCTATGATGCCAATTATAAGCATTGAAAAACAACATGAGAAAGATTGATACAATTTATCAGCGTTGAACTTTATTTAGATACAGATATTCGTACATAATTGCATATAATTGAAAAGATGCACGTGAGTGGTTAATAATCACTTGTACATTCCCTCATATTTGGAATACTTTTACGTTAAGTGTTTTGTTGATGTTGGAATATTGAGTTATCCAAATTGATAATGTGATTATACCATACTCATACAAATAGATACCGTTACTTAATCACAATAAATTAACTTGAATATTCGCGGTGCTGTCGAAGTAAGTCATGGTTTCTGATTCTGGTATAAAATTGGTTGGGGGCTTAATGGTAAAGGGTCGCATTGCAAGAGTCTATTCGGCTCTATTCGATTCTTTTACATTTGAACCTGGTATCGGAAAGTGCCAGACAATATGTATGTAAAATAAATTGTTTGCATCTGGCGAAGATGCACAGAGAAGAGATGATTTGGTTATAGCTTCACATAGAGTGGACACTCCTTTTGAATTTTCCATATTAAAGTGGTTCGAAAGGTGTTGAATATAACCAGACTGGAAAACGTGGACATCTCCCCCACAGAACTTCGCCTCAGCTCGAAACCAAGGTAGTAGCTTCCCTCACTGATTGTAACCTCAAGATATTTCTTCAAGTAGGTAGTCAGGTCCTTAATGTCTCTCATATCTCATATCATTATGACAATTCTCCTCCAATAGTCAACTTCCAATTGCCCGAGATTTGATTATAAGCTTATAATGTTTTATTCAGCGTACACACATTTCCCGAATTGTCATCATATCCGATTGGCTGTGGCATATAGATCTTCTCCTCTAAAGTCCCATTCAAGAAAGCGGTTTTGACATCAAACTGGTATAGTAAAACGTTTCTACATGCAGCTATAGCAATTATTGCACTTGAGTTTTGCAACGGCGCTGTACATTTCGTTGAAGACAATGCCGTCTTAGGTAGCCTTTAATAACTAACCTTGCTTTATACCGCCCAACATTATTTTGTGCAAAAAGTTTAACTTTATATATCCATTTGCGTGCTATTACCTTTTTACGCATTGGACACGTTATCAAATCCCATGTCTTGTTCAAACGATGAGCTTCCATTCTTCATTCATAACAATTTTTCACCTATCCGAATCTTGTGAATCTATAATTTAGGTGTAAGTGAATGACTTTAGCGTTTCAGCTATAAACGCATGCCCTTCAAAAATAGCACATATCAAACTTGTTTGGGCATTCGAAATCCAATTTTTGTTGCTGCGAAGCTTAGACTTGACATCAAACTGTGAAATTCCGTCGTGTTTCTTAATATTTCTACCACGCTTAGGTTTTGATTCTAAAGTTTCCTGCTCTTTACTTCCTGTTGGCGTTGTTCGCCTTGGTCGTTCTCTGTTAAACGCCTTTCAACTTTCTATTAACTGGGTGAGAAAACCTAAGTTCTCCTTCTTCCGTTGAACATGGCTTTCCGCAATGTTTTCCATTTCATCCGTCTTGATCGCAACTTCTTTCAATGGCTCATCAGCAATACAAGGTATTTTATTCACTTGCTCTGCTTGTCAAACTTGTCGGTACGAACTAGTGCATCCTCAACCAGTGGGTCTTAGTACGTGCTAGTTGTTAGTTCGTTACATTTCGTTACAGCCCAGCCAGCAATTACTCCAACATCAGTGTTATGCCTTCATGTCAGAGTTGACGCCGACGGAATTTACATATAACTACATACAAATTCTATGAAAAGACTTTTTCAAAGAATTGCCTCGCACGGGATTCGAACCCGCGACCCTCTGCCTGAGGAGTCTGTGCATATACCACTACCCCATGGCCACCCCAAATGCTAATGCTATGGTTAAGATGTTTCAAAGAGCGGAGGAAATACGTCAATTATGTCGGGAACGACGATTAAAAAACATATATCAAAATCGAGTCTGCTTTTCCGTATGATGTAAGGAAGATGTGTCAACCATGTTCAAAAACCGATGGAAACAAGATTCGGAAGCTTAAAAAAAAAAGAAATATAGGCCTCAGTGTAAAGGGAAAGTTGACTGGAAAGCTCATTGAAAAAGTACCTCCATTCTACCGTCTTGCAATTCCTAGGGATAGTGATTCATTGCAAGATATGAAAAAAAAAAACTGTCTGGGCTACATTCTATCACAAATGTTTCATAGACGAGAAAGATACGAGAGAGAGACGAGAGGTGAAGCACTCTACCAATATTGCCAATATTCGTGAGAAGCAGATATGCACGAAGCCGCAAAAAACACGGATGATGGTCGTCTGCGTGCAAAACACGGAAAAATTATGAGTTTCTGGATGCTGTGGAGCTGTTCTATGGTCTACCTGACAGGTGGTGGAAAATAAAAAAAAATACAGACAAAATTTTTTATATCGAACTTTGAACAAGTTTTTATCGAAACTACGTTTTCCAACCTGGTTGACAACATAATAGAAAAACTATTCATCCAATTTGCATGTACCAAGTTCTAAAACGTTCAAAATAACAGTCTGTTTAGTGGTGAGATGAAGGGTCCCCTACCATCTTTTTTTTTTCCATAAACGATGAAAATTTTCTGCAAAAATGGAAAATATATCGAAATTTGTCTACTTGATGCTATAGGGTTTTCTAATAACAACTTGACAATTTTTTTTAAATAAAAGGCAAAAGGTTTGAGATATTTCAAAAACTTTATTATTGGCTTGAATTACAATCAAAGCATTTATGAATGGAATTCGACTTCGTTCATATGGCCACCGCGGACACGTTTGCAGCGGTCGATTCTTCGGACCCAATTTTCAACGACTCGGCCACACATTTCGGCCGAAACGGCCGCTGTTTCGCGTTCAGTGTAAGGTCTTTTGACGTGTTGGCATAAACCAATAACTTAACTTAAATCGGACGAACGAGACGATAACACGCTCACCATACTTACTCTTCAATAAATCGATTCTAGCGTGTGCTGTGTGGCTTGTGGCACCATTCTGTTGAAACCACATGTCGTCCAAGACGATGTCTTTTAATTCGGGCCAAAAATAATGGGTGATCATGGCGCGATAACGCTGACCATTCACAGTAACGTGACGGTCGTTATCGTCGACGAAAATATATGGCCCAATAACGCTGCCGGCATGCAAACCGCACCAAACAGTTATTTTTTATGGATGAACTGGTGATTCATGAAGCACATGTGGGTTTTCACCCGGCCAATAACGCATATTTTGCTTATTGACGAACCCATTCAGCCATTCATCGTCACTGAAGATAATTTTGCGATGAAATTCATCATCTTGGCGCATCTTCTCCAGAACCCAATCGGAGAACGTACGTCGCTTCAAATGGTCCATCGGCTTCAATTCTTGAGTCAGCTTGTTCTTGTATGGGTGTAAACCAAGATACTCACGCAAAATACGCCATAATGTGGTCTGAGCGATGCCCAATTCTTGAGAACCCCGTTGAATTGATTGATTTGGATCGTTTGCTACGGACGTCTGAACGGCAGCGATATTTTCGACACTTTGACCAACCCGTTGCCTCACTGACACGGCAACATCACACAACGAATATTGGAGTTAACGCTCTTAAGTTGCAGTCACTTTTTCAAAATTTTAAAGTTTGCAGACGTTTCTCCTTAGTTTACTTTACCATGATAAAAATGTTGAGTTTACTAAATAAATTGACAGTGACAGTTTGATGATTAGTGAAAGAGTGCGTTCACAAGTTAAATTCAAAGTTGTCAAGTCCCTATTGGAAAACCCTATATAAACTCTATATTTACAGGGTGCACTGTATTCTACAATTTGGGTATCGTCGCTGGTACTCCAATCTTGCAAATGAAGAGTTTCCATTGCAGAACCCGAATACAAACACTATTTCCTCGAATTCACGTTTTGAATACATTTTGTGGAGATCAACTTATTAATCGGCTATTCACTTACAGAACAAAATGTCGATTGTAGATCAGTTGAAACAAAATTGCGGTACATTTGCAAAACTGTGAAAAAAATAGTAACAAATAATTATTTAGAAGTTATAGCGTTTAAAATGGTTACACCTCCAGATTAGAGGTCACCCACTTTTATGGGTTGAAATGTAAAATGTAGTGAGAATAGACTTCAGGAATATGCCCTTATAGAATTATACTGTTAAACTGGGACACCCTGCATGTCTATTTTATAAATATATATATATATATTTTTTTTTGTATTTTTCAGAAGAACCGTATGGCTTAATTGCTGTCAACCACCACTTCAGCGAATGTCAATTGCATTTCAAATGTGTTTGTAAACGAGGACATAGTGTTTATTGTTAACAGCCTGCGCATTAAAAAAGCAGGAGGCACTGATTATATACGTAATGTATACCTCAAACAAATGCCTAAAATAGGCGTCATATTTATTACCTTTAGAATAAACGCCTATATTAAATTACAATACTTTCCTGTTGCCTGGAAAAAAGCTAAAGTTGTGCCAATACTAAAAGCTGGTGAACCACCAGAACGTTCAGAAAGCTGTAGGCTTATAAGCTTATTAAACAACTTAAGTAAAATATATGTATGAAAAGGTTATAAAGGAAAACAATTTGGCTTTAGACAGTTTCATAATACTTTCCATCAGTTATTAAGAATCTGTAATTCTGTTAAACGTAATCGTTCTCGAGGTAAATTTACTGGGATGATACTACAACACAAGACATCTAAAAAGCTTTTGATTCAGTTTGGCATGACGGCCTTATTTACAAAATGATCAATTTTAGATTCCGTCCTGTCTTTCTTGTTTAATCGTTGTTTTAAGTAAATTTTTATGCAGGGGTACCACAAGGTTCAGTTCTTGTACCTGTTCTTTTTTAATATATAAGTATACGTCAGATTTTCCCGATATACCCAACTGTGATGTAGCTATTTTCGCAGATGACACTGCAATATATTTATCAAATCAATTCGCTCTCAATATTGAAAAGGATTTATAAGATAGAATGGATGTACTGGCAAAATATTATACTAGATGGAAAATATATAGTAAAGTGGATGTCTACGGTAAGGTATTTGGGTATTTATTTGGGCACTAAACTCACGTTTAAAAACCATATAAACAAAACATTAAAGAAAATAGGAATTGCAATTAAGATGTTGTATCCTTTTATAAACCGCAATTCGTTACTTACAATTGAAAATAAAATTATTCTCCACAAAATGATTTTTCAGGCAATTCTCTTGTACCGTTGCTAAGTATGGGGAAACGCTGCTGCCTACCATATCAAAAAGTTGCAAGTTTCACAAAATAAGATATTAAAAATGAAGCTTTACTTACTATGGAGGCATTCAACTTTAGACTTGCATGCAAGGTCCAATGTTGAATTGATTTCGCATAGGATTCAAAAACTAAAATACACATTCCTAACAAGATTTAGTTCTGCTGACAATCCTATCGTTAATCAATTGCATAACTAATGCTAATATCTATCCATTGTTATTCTGTTTTTATATGTTCTTACCTTATAAGAATCCCATTTGTGTTTCATCATATCTTGATATAACTTATTTAAATGTCAATTGTTAATTTATTTATTTATTTTCACATTTATTTTTGATTATTTATTTATTCACTTATGTATTTATTAACTTATTTGTTATTTATTTATTTATTTGTTATTTGTCTTTTTTTTTTTGTTGTTTTCTGTTTTGAATTGAAGATTTTTCGCATTTTCCGTCAAAGTCTATCTCATATCCTAACTTCATATTAAAATATAAAAAAAACATATTTCAGCAGAAAGGTAATTACCATTATCAAATTATTGTATTGTAAAATGTGCGGTTACAAGCTACCTTTGTAAATTTATATATACGAAATAAAAAATATCTAACTATCTGTCAACCACCAAGCAGCAACTTCGTCGGAGTGTCCTTTTGGAAGCGGCGTGCTGCGCAAAGATTCGAATAAAAAAATTTGTGAAGTGCCTTCTATTTGTACGAGGTAGGTGATCTTTGAAATTTCGCGGGCAACGTACATTCGATATTCTATTTTTTTCTGTGTTTTTTGCTATGTGTATATAGCAAGACGTGTATTACTATGCTCAGCGATTTTTAATGATTATTAAAAATGGAGCAAAAAATTTGCATTACATTTTTGTAAAATGGAATCAGGTTCTTTAAAACACTTGAAGTGTTGACGGTAGCATATAGTAAGTCTGATCTAAGTAAAAAAAAAAAAGTTTACAAGTTATACAAGCTCTTGTAAGATGGCCGAGAAGAAGCCAATGACGGACCTCGCTCTGGATACCCAACACGACGATAACGTCGAAGCTGTGACAAAAATTCTTTTGGAAAATCGTTGAATTACCATAAGAGAAGTTACTGAGGATGTTGAAATATCGGTTGCAAATATCGAGCTATGCAATTTTTTCGGATGTTTTGGGCATGAGAAACTTTTTAATTTTGATCAGACGAGCCGTCGCATGAGCCTCGCTCATTAGGTCTTGTATGATCCTGACTTACTCAAAACGGTCATAACTGATGACGAATCATAGGTATATGGTAATGACGTCGAAACTAAAGCACAATCGTCCCAATGCACACTGGTTCAGGGTTCAAAGAAGGGCGGTCGTAGGGTTTTTAGGGCAGATTAACAATGAAATCTTATCATTTTGGCCTGGAAAATGGTTGTTATGAATACTAGAGGGTTAAGACAAGACATGCATAAGATATTCATCATATATAAAAGAAAATTAAACTCACAAAAAATATCTGGTTATAATAACAATGAAATTAGTTTTGTTTATCTTATCAAAACGTAGTATTTTACATGAAACAAGTGCTATTTACATAGTATTAAAAATGTCAAGTAGAATTGTATAACATAATAAAGTTACAATTAAGCTCAAAAACTTAATAAATCCAACACTTCTTTTACTAACGCAGACTTCTTTTTATACTGCAACTTTCTTAAACTGGAAATAAGTGGATCTGCATTAAAAAGAAGCCTGTTCAAGAGATCCGTGTTAGAAACATCTCGGGAATGTTTCCTAGTATTATCACGTCTGAATAGTTTGCTTAATTTATTACAAGACTCAGCGGCCTCCTCCTATAATTCACCAATAGATAATAAAGAACTATCTATCACTTCTGCTCCGTAAATCAATACCTTATGCATTGATGAAGGTAAGTTATACCAAGGGTATTCCTTCACAAGCATCTTGGCAGTATCAAAAGTATAACTCTTAAATTTTTCTGAATTTATTTTATAACCAAAAGAAAGGTTCTGCAGAAGGTGACATCTGTCACCTGTTATTTTAGATGAAATATCAGAGTTATGGAAAAATGTACGGCCTGTGTTTCCATCATTGGATGGGCCACTTCCTCCACTTCAAGGTTTGTCTACAATTAAACCTTATTTTTCCCTTAACTGCCGTTGAACTAGCTCTTTTCTCTGAGCAAGACTAGCTTTATCTTTTGTAGAACGCGCTTGCCACTTTTTAATATTAATTCGATAAGAAACGTGAATAAAATACTCGAAAAATCTAATGTATGAATGCAGAGGTGATAGGCCAAACTCAAATTTACTAGTATCAGGGACCTCTTTTAAGAACATTTTTAAATCGTTCATCATGATTGCAAATTGATTTCAGCAGAAGATTCCATCAGTTGGATAGCAACGTTTTTCGGCTTCCAGCACTTTATGATAGGACGGAAAAACATTTGGTATTGTATTTTAGAATGAATCACTTCTCTTAATAATAAATATTGGTTTTTAGTTAGCTTAGCTTCATTAATAAGTGCAACAACTTCATCCGTGCTGAATTCCAAAGAACTTTCTGATTGATTTGAACTGCTAAGTAAAGTAGTTACAGCGGAATCGTCCATCTGTGATAAAACTGCTAATCTGCGACGTTTGGACCTCTTGCTGCAGTCTCCAAACTCCTTTCTGTATCGCGTTCCACTTGTAGATTGAAGAGATTCCTTTTGCTCGTCGTTGTAGTTTCCACATACTTCCCCATCAGATACTATAAGTATGCAAACTTCGGTCTCATTTAATCAGCTTTCGTATTTGGCCACTAGCTTAGTTTTTGATCTCCTAAATTGCTTCCAATATGCGGCAAACCGTTTACAGAGATTCAAAAGGAGATTTCTCAAGGAATCAGTCTGGATATTTTCAGCATCTGGTAAAGAATTCGCAAGTGATCCAAACACTTCCCGAAAACTTTCTGCTTCATTTTCTTAATTTTTTGAAGCTATCCACGTATTTAAAACAAGCGTATTAAAACAAGTGTAAAAGAATACGTAATGGTTGTACCTGCAAAGAAAAACACAAAAAATTAAAAAAAAATTTTTTTTCTAGTACTGGACCTGTAACAACCCTCAGAGCACCTAGAAGCACCTAGACTTTTCGTTTATTAAAACTTGGAAAATAAGAGATTATATTGGTATATGACTCATTTATCGCTATTCGTGCATTTATAAGTAAAAGCTTAGTTGAATATGGAAAATGGTTAAAAACAAAAAAGTGGAAGGTGTGTTTTGACGGAGCTAGTTACGAATAGTCGCATTGTTAAGGAAAACATAATTATTTTAAGAATATCGTACATAACTTCAATTTGAATATCCATTGCACAATTAAATCACAAACAATAAATATCTCGGAAAAACCACACTTTAAAAACAACACCAATTTATGTGAACAAATAAACTAATGAGCACTAATCAGATGTTACCACTTCCGGTGCACAAAATTAATTGTGCCGTGTTTGTCATTGCAATGTTTTTTATACCTGTGAATAGAAGAGTTTTTTATGTTTCCTATACCGGTAAAATTACATCATATTTGCAACATCGGTATTTCGGCCCTATGATCTACGGCTGAACCACTGTGCAATAGAAGCACCCAAAACCGAAAAAAGCACGCCAAGTTCGATCAAATGCCAATGTTTTGATCACTGTTTTTTCGATTACCGTGCATCAGAAGTTTTTACCTTAAGATCGTTCCGTCAATAAGAAGTATCTCCCTGAAGTTATGTGCCGTTTGTGAGAAAAAAAAAAAAAAAACTTCCGGAATTGTGGAAAAACAATTCATGGCCTTTGCATCACGATAATTCACCTGCTCATCCATCGTTGCTTGTGAGAGATTTATTTTTTTATTTAGCATTTAGAGACTTGACTCCACTATACCTACTTGAACTGAGTATTGAATGTTCCATTTCCACTTGGAGTGGGTAGTGATTCTTTAAATTCAACATCAGTTGTGTTTTCAGCCTCCGATATAACACAGTCATTGGCTTGTGTAATATGTATATTCACAAGAAATATTTGAAATCTCAATTCCAAATTCACGTCCAGGAGGATCCTTTTTAATTTCAGCCCAGTTTTTATATCTACAAATAATAAATAGAAAATTTTTAATTATGCACCGGAGTCTTTAACTTATATATTATATAATTCAAAATATAGTTAGTTGTTTTCGCCGTTATGTACTTTTTTCTTTGTTTACTCTCCTTCATAACGAAAGTCTATCACTAATTTCTGATAGAAGTATCAACACCAATAGAAATTTGCAATACCGATAATAAACTTTAGTTTTGTTCGACTAGCCCCTAAGTAATCGTTCTTTCGTTTCCCGGGCTTACTTACGAGTACTTGACTTAAAGTGGAGCTACGGTCCACAACGGCCAAGGGCCTCAACTAATAGCTCTTTCTAGATGGAAAGGTCTTGCGCAAATAGCTTTCAGTTGTGATTACCAAGTTGACTGCAGTCTTTTTCCACATATCTACGTTGAGGTTTCCTTTACCGCGTTGTCCCTTTGAAATGGACATTCCGGGCTAGAGAGGTGATGTATATTTGCTCAACACATCCTAGTCACCAGAACTGATCTCTAATTTATGTTTAGGCAGATGGGATCGAAAATTACTCGAAGAACTTTTCTCTTAAAGCTTTTCGTCGGTAAATTTGGTTCCTTTTCTTGTAGAGAGCATATGCCTTTTTTTGTCCTCATATAGTACGAAACTCAACTTCGCTGCTTTGCTTCAATAGCCGCAAATACTTCAGCTAGAGCTCACTGACTTCTTCTTTAATGTCAATGTTTTCACCAAATCCTAACTGTTGTATTGACTTTGGGGATGTTATTCCTCTGGTATTGGCCTTCCAGTTTAACGCTTTCATGATGAAGTAACATGCGGGTCATTCTGTCAAAACCCTGTTTTTCACATCAGATATTCTATACTTTCCTTCTTTTATGAGGTACCGAAAGTTATCCATTGTTATCCTATAATGAAGGATAAGTTTGGGAGGATGCTAACAATCTAACTTGGCTTTATATAGCTCGTCTTCATAAGTGCTATCATATCTGAACTTAAAATCAATAAGCAGTCAGGGGGTAACGATTTGAAGTTCCTGAGTTTTCTCCAAGATCTGCTGTGCTACAGTTACTTGAACTGAAACCATACTGATATAAGATTGTTGAGATAAATTTTGATTTCTTAAAGTTTACTGCAATTAGAGCCGCGTTTTTGAATATATACGATACTGAGACTCATTGGCTTTTATGTGAACATACATTTCTTCTGGGTTATGGTAAAATTCATACTAAATCTGCAGAAGTCTTCAGAACTATTCTTGCCGAATTCTTAGAAGGAACTCTGACATCACTTATTTGTTTCCATCGTTATCTCTGCTTCTTTTTGTTCGACATCTGTACCTTTGACAAGGTTTTCGTATTTCTAGCAGAACTTCCGATCGCTTCTTTTGCTATCTAAGAAATCGATGTTTCTCCCGTTTTTTTTTTTTTTTTTTTGACAAAGAGTGCGCAAACTTTTGTCCGTTTCTCGGTGCCGAATTATTCGCATACTCCATCAAATCAGGAGTTTCATCGTGGTGTTTGATACACTTATTCTAGCGATTTTCCAACTTCTTGATCCCGTCTGAAAAGTAATTTTCCGGAAGGTCTACAAAATACTCCTCCGTGGCGTCGATGATTACCTCGCGTGAGCTGAATTTTTTATTGATGAGCCATCTTTTGAGGTATGGGAAGAGATAATAGTCCGAGGAAGCCAAATCGGGCGAATATGGTGGATGCGACAGAAATTGGAGCCGTAAGTAATTGATTTAAGCAGTGGTTGCGATGCTCTTTTGCGCCGGTGCATTTTCTTGCAAAAACAAAAAAATTTTTCGCTTCATGTGAGGCCGTTTTCAAGCGATTTCGGCCTTCAATCGTTCCAATAATGCACAGTAATACTCGCGTTGATGGTTTTTCCTTTTTCGAGATAGTCCACGAAGAGTATTCCATGACAATCCTAAAAAACTGACGCCATTTCTGGTGTTCAACAGTTACCAATCGACGCCAAAAGTCCGCCCGATTCCGCATCAGCAAGTCCAAACACTCTTTCGAAGTGCTCTCGCGTTCGTGTTTTTGGTCAGGAGTGAGTATGCGCGGCACCCAGTCACAGGATAACTTTTTCATATGCAGAATATTGCCCAAAATATGGCTTGTGCGCTAAGTACTAATCTTTGTGGAATCTGCTAGCTCACCTTTATTTTCCGGTCAGCCAACACCATTTCATACATTTTGACATTGTCCTCTAAAACCGCATCGGAGGGCCTGCCGCAGCGGACTTGATCGGTAATGGAGTTGCGGCCACCACGAAACTCTCGAAACCAATATTTGACGGTGTAATCTGACGGACCATTAGCCCCATAATATTTATCCAACTTTTCTTTTGCTTCGTTCGTCGAAATGAAATTCGTTTTTGTCCATACTCAACATGACGCCAAACACGTCAACAACAATCAGCTGTCAAAACAAAACTTAAGACAGTATCGCACTGAAATTTGGCATGTCTGCGTAAATATGAACGGACTTCAAGGCACAATAACTTTTTTTGTAGTAGCAGCGCATTCTGGGGGTTAAGGGGGTTACTTTTCACTCCACCTAGTAGCACACTAGATACGGGGCCTCTGTTCGTTTCTTAACAATTTTGAGTTCGATGCCCACGAATTCTTTAAATGTTTCATGAGACTCGATCAGGAATCTCTTCTATAGTACTTTCTTGCAACTGTAGCTATTCGATATTAAATGTCCTCAGAGTATTTCCTTGGCATTCCGGTCGATGGTAATGCGATTTTATAACAATTTTGAGTTCGATGCCCACGAATTCTTTAAATGTTTCATGAGACTCGATCAGGAATCTCTTCTCTAGTACTTTCTTGCAACTGTAGCTATTCGATATTAAATTTCCTCAGAGTATTTCCTTGGCATTCCGGTCGATCGTAATGCGATAAAGCAGGTTCATGGCTTTTTGATCAGGTAACTGCTAGTTCCTTCAGTATGGTAAGTACTATGGTTGGTACTGCCAGAAACTCTATTAGCTTGAGTCCATTTGAGTGGTGGTGTCAAATGGTTTCAGACTATGCCTTAAAATCTTGAAGGACAATTTTTTGATTAGGGTATTGCTCTTACGTCCAGCCGACGATCTCGTAAGAGCAATCGCTAACATTGTCGTCTTTCTGCTCTATTAGGGTATTTGGCGAATTCGGCCTTAACGCTGATTGTACAATAGTTTCACGTACTCGTATGTGTACATCTGATGATAAATTCACATCCAAATATGCTTCAATTCTGCGCTCTAAGCAACCACCATAGTAAATGTCGTAAAACTACATTTTTAGTCTTCCGTGCTCTTCAACTATAAATATATCCACATCCGAGGTTTCTTGTTGCTTCAAAGTATTTAGTGTTATATGTTGTTTTTCAGAAAACTTCACATCAAGGAGCAGATCTTACAGAATGTAGTGGCTCTAGGTACTACGGAGGTTGAGGTCAGTTTTTTGATTAGAAACTCATCCGTCACTGTCTTTGTTTAAACAATCTGTTGAAATGCCTCCTTACAACATCGGATCATATAGAGGTAGCTTAAATGAGGCAATCTCCCTATACTGTCGCCGCTGACTCTTTCCTGGAGTTCTTATGCTAGGCGTGGATTATGGTTACATTCTTAAGTTTGTCCAGCGTAGTATAGTTTTTCATTCACATTTGAGTAGCCAGACCTAGCATACTGCAAAATCGTGGTATTGCTCATTCTTAGACTCTTCCTTTCTTATTTCCCAGTCGTGAATTTTCTAATAAGCTGCACGTAACAGTCATATCTATTCTTATGTCCCATCTAGAGTTGGTAATAGAATTTGGGAAATTTTAGATAACTTCTCGAATAAGTCCAATACAGGTGACTCTAGAACTGAGCCTTAAATACCTGTCCTTTTTTTTCTGACACGCTAAACATCAGCATTATTGTTGTGCCCAATAATATAAGTCTGTCCCAAATATAAAACAATAATTTTTCCACTTTCTTTTAGCCGATTATATCACAGAAGATAGGTCTTGTGCGCTTACATAAAGTTAAAATATTTGCATTAATTTTGAATGCGATAGATCCAGTTGGGCATTTCAACTATGATCACATCCTTGGGAACTTCATCCTTCTGTCGAGAATAAAATTCTCTTTTTGCGAGCTTTACTATTACATTCCAAGTAGTGTACGAGTACAAGCCAAAGAAAAAATAAAGGAGTTGTGGTATTGGTCTCGTTAGCTAAAAAAACAATAATTTTTGGTTGCCTACTGAGTCTGAAGTAGCACCTTTTCGCTCGGGGTTGCATCTTCAGACAAGTACAGACAAAATCCCAGATAACATAAATACTGCATTTGTCAATATTTGAGTAGTGTCTAAGACCCCAGAACTCTTTGTCACTCATTGCCCCAAATCAAAAATAACCCAGAAGTTCTGGAGTTTACTTCTTCCAGATATGGGTTCGGATAGGTAGCGCTTTTTGTTGTTTGTTATTATTTGATATTGTTCTCTGTATATTTCTTTATTCCCTCGTAGAGGCTATCTTTTTTCTTGGCCGTCCGCCTATATGCTTCGGTGCTACCTTAACCCTTAGCCCATCAAACTGTGTGTTTGATTATCCTAGCAGTGTGCCTGCACATCACTGATGCTCGTCTGTTACTCCCTCGTTGGGGTGTAACTACAATACAAGAAAGTTCGTCATCGCTGCGCTCATCTGGTGTTTATACCCACATCGGTTGCAGGATACGGTATTCCTTCTGCCTTTATGTTATTTGTCATTTCGTCGACAAACGACGGCAGCAGCGAAATCTTATCATTTGCCCAATTAGTGAAACGTATTATCGCACCAACTTCTCAGCTGTCATATAGCCGCTCAAGATATCGTTCGAGGGTTCGTAAGAAGTTAGACCGAACAGCGTTGTTTCTATATACGATTTGGTATCCGGAAAAATAAAAAAGAGAAAAGGCTGGCAACCGTTGACCTTTGCTACATAAATCAAAGCTGATTTTTAATATATCATGGGTCTAGATGCTTGTGACTATCTTCTATACAAAGAAGCAGACATATAGGTACTTATAGCAGTCAAGTATGAAAAACAAATTCCGTCTGACCCTTGTCTGTTAATACCGAAAACTCATCTCGTGTCAAAACACAAAAAAAAAAAAAACAAATCGAACTGGACTTAGGGCTTATGCGTGGTGTTAAATAGTTGTTCGTTTGAGCTGACGACGTGTACAAGTCAATTATAGGAGCCGACCTCCTCAAAACTTTCCTTGACCTTAAAGGACATACCTAAAACCAAATAACAAAGAACAAAAAGGATTACACTATGAACGATTCTAACCTTTTCAGAAAACGGCTTCAACATAGAGTAAGGCATCACATTATACCATAAGGAAAACCGGTTCACGCAAAGTCCCGAAGTCTTTCACCAGAAAATCTTTCATCTGCCATTGTGCGGCCGCACAGGATCTGCTGGCCCAAATGATGAGGGAAAAGAAAGCCGATATTGACCTTATCAGCGAACTGTACAAATCATCGGATGGTTGTAACTGTCCCAGACGAAAACTCCAAAAAGCAGCATGGACCTGTGGACACCACGCTCTGCAAAAAATCGCAAAAAATCCGGCGAATTACTTCATAACAGCTAGAGTAAACGGCATCTACTTATACAGCTGCTACGCAACCCCTAGTCTAACACACAGTAACTACCTTAAACTGTTGGACGAAATTGTAACTTATGCGTGAGGAAAACACCCGGTGGTTATTGGCAGTGACTTCAACGCATGGGCTATAGAATGGGGTAGCGGGACTACGGACAAAAGAGGCAGAGCCCTTCTCGAAGCATTCGCATCGCTCAACATTAGTCCAGCGAACAACTGTGCAAAAAACATGTTTCGTAAAGCAGGATCATAGGTATCACCTCCATGACCAAGTCACTTCTGCTTAAAACGAAAATACGCACAGACACCACCAAGCGATAATATAAAACGAGTAGCCTAGGCAGTGCCACAAACTAACAGGACCGAAATGGAAAGAAGCATCCTTCGACAAAGGCGCATTCGAAGAAATGATGGACATCGACCTTTCAGGTAGTCACGGATCAGCAGAAGCCTTATTGCATCATCTGACCTAAGCAATCACCTCAGCGTGTGATGCAGATATGCCCAGAAGGACAGAGAGCAGAAGAGTTGGACCTTGCTACTGGTGGAATGACGAAATCAGACTACTTAAAGCAAACTGTCTTCGGGCTCGGCACAGATCGTCACGTTCAAGGTGTAGGCCGGAAGTCCAGGAACGTTTATCTACGCTTAGACAAGGCAAAATACTTTAAAAAAGCTATGTTACGAAGCAGATCTTGATCCATGGGGAGTGCCGTATAGAATAGTGACAAAAAACTGTAGTAGTAAGTTCCTAACCGACAATGCTGAAGACGATAGTTGAACATCTATTCCCCCATAGACCAACCGTGCAACGCATCCCTATGCGGGCAACAGACCCGGAAAATATGACGGAAATCACAACAGATGAGCTATACGAATCATGCAGGAAAATGGGTGACAATAAAGTGCCTAGACCCGACAGCATTCCAAATATGGCTGTCACAGCAGCCATCAATAAAAGACCGTACCTTTCTAAGCAATGATGCAAAGGTGTCTTGAAGAGGGGATCCTCCCTGAACTATGGAAACTTCAGCATCTGGTATTGTTCCCTAAGAGAAAAAAGCCACCTGGAGAACCTTCGTCGTATCGACCAATTAGCCTACTAGATATACTGGGAAAAATCCTAGAACGCATCATATACAGCAGACTACTAGCAGCAGCAGAGAATAGAGGAGCTTTGTCGGACACCCAGTATGGCTTCAGGAAATCGCGTTCTACCGACGATGTCATAGATACAGCAACCGAAGCAATACAAGGAAGGAGATGGAGAGGAGGCACAAAAGAATACTGCGCAATATTAACGCTAGATGTTAAAAACGCCTTTAACTCTGCCCATACGGACTACTTTAGCGACAGGAATCTAGGATATCAGACGGACGATGGCGTTAAGTACTACAATATCACCGCAGGGGTCAGTCCTAGGAACACTTCTGTGGAATATCATGTACGACGGTGTTTTGCACCTAACGCTACCGCAAGGAGTTAAGGTGATTGGTTTCGCTGATGATATTGCCGTGGTGACTGAGGCCAAGGATATTCACAAGATGGAGTCCGTCACGGATGAAGCCAAGATAAAAAATTGGTTTGACTCGTCCGACCTTGAACTGACTGACCACAAAACTGAAGCTTTCCTTATAACCAGCAGAAGGACTGTAGAATATGCAAGTTTTCGGGTTGGGAACGATACAATCCGGTCTAAAGAAGCATTCAAATACTTGGGAGACATGCTCGACAACAGGCTAAAATTTAAAGTACATGTCGAGTATTCTAGTAAAAATACGTCACAGTTGCAGGCAGTGCTTTCTCGAATTCTGTCAAACATCGACGGGCTTGGATACGCAATAAGAATTCTGCAATCCAGAGTAATAACTTGGTTGCCCAAGTTTAGGCATTTGCACTTTCAAAAAAGGAAATAAGGACCAAACTTTTGTCGGCGTACAGGCTTTGCGCAATCAGAACAATTTCCGGTTTCCGAACGATTTCGGACGAAGCAGTCTATGTTATAGCTGGGATGGTCCCTGTTGACATTCTCGCCACTGAAATGCAAAGGGCTTATCGGAAACAGACAATATACCACACTCATTACGAGGGTAAAGGAGAAAGCCCGTCGGGACAACACCACAAAAGTTAGATGAACCCACCATCCGATTCCCAACATTGAAACCTGGACAAAAAGAACGCACGGGAACTGTAATAATCTATTATCTTACGCAGTTTCTGTCTGAGCATGGTGGCTATCGAAAATACCTTCACAGATTTTGGAACAATAGCTCGCCCTTTTGTCCAGAATGCCCAGAAGAGGCAGAAGACGCGGAGCATGTCATGTGGCATAACGAATCTAAGAAGCTCGGAGCTCCTAAAAGATCTCATGATGAGGTTTGGGGACAACTGGTTGGAAATCTGTTCTATCGTAACGGCCGTGCAGATCGATCTGCGTAGATTGGAAGCATTAAGAGGGCCCGAGGAGAAAAATAAGGGTAAAAGAGCATAAAATGCTAACTAGCTCCGCGAAGAATGGTGGTCCCGCGGAAAGAGTGGTTTGCAGTGTTTAGGGTATGTGATTATTATTTTACATAGGGGTATTTCTGGTATCGATAACTCAGATTTGCGAATCGTGTATGATAATAGAACTCGGGATATTAGTATCTATCCCTTGCGTCACCAAAGGCAAAAAAAAAGCTTTTCGAGCGAGTGCAAAAGAGATGAAGCAGCAAAAAGTAGCCAGAGCAATATCTATTTGTTAAAATATAGATATTGATCCAGCCATATCCCAAGGTATCTGACTACATTTCGACAAGAAAGTGGATGTCTGTGTTATCTAACGATAGAAAACTTTCGCCAATTCTTTCTTGTATCCCTAGAGACCCCAGGCAAGGGCTGCATAAACAGAACGCTTTCTGATTTCTGAAATTTAATTTTCAATTTCCAGTCATCGCAATATCGTTTAATTTTATTGAAGTTCTGATCTGTATGCAATTAAGTCATCTGCGTACTCTATAGCATGATGAAGTGAACCTATCAGAATACTTGTGTAAATGTAAACATATTGTAAAGAATATACAGCAGTGATTTACTAATGACCAATCTGTTCAGCTTGAAAAAAAGTCCCTTTACCCATATGGTATGGAAGGTTTTTTCAAGTCAGTCAGGCAGGCACCAGTTCTTGCCTTGTAATATTCTTGTCACTGAACTAGGTGTAACCTGAGCTCTTCAACCGCCAGTTCACTATTTCATTTCTAAGATAGAAATTATGCACAATGACTCTATATAGCCTCTACCTTCTCATGCGGATCCTCGATTACAAAATAATTGTCATCATCAACGGCCCTTTATGCATGCAGCCACAAGTATTTGTTCGGTGTTCGTCGTTCGGGCGGCTTTAAGACATTAAAGATCGTTTTGATTATTTCTCCGAAATATTATATTTATTCGCGGGAACATATTCGGATTACTGGTGCTTACAGCCCGAATTTCATTTTTCTAATACAAACTTATTGGATTTCTTCAATTTTCTTGAATTAATGTTTGGAGACTTTTAATCGACGACTTCAGTGCCATAATTTCCGGATTTAGTCTATCAGTAAACTGTCTATGCAAGGTGTTGTAGTCTTGACAATAATCTACTTTTATGTCGGTGCACTGCGTCAACGTTTTCAGTGTATTGATACTGAATTATCGTTTTGTGCATTGTTCGTTTAATTGTCGTGTCCTCGTTTGACAGTTTTCTGTTGGACTGTGGGTAAAGTGAATTCGAGGAGAGTGTTCTCGTCAGGGTTCTGAATAAGTGCGTCCAAGGCACTCTGCTATAGTTATATGAATGCCTTTTAATAAACTTATCCAATTCTGCAGTTCTGTTGAGAATATTTATTTCGGTACTGAGGCCACAGTGGTCTCTATCATACATAAAAGTGCGTCGACTGAGATGAATAAGGCAAATTAAGTAGCCTAAGTTGCATGGACAGACAAAATGTACCACCGCTTTCTACTACGGTGAGGCATATCACGATTCATGCTTTAGCGCCTGGAACCTGCGTACCACACGACTGTATATTCTTTTAAAACGTTGTCCCTTTCTTGCAAAGATCGCGTCTTTTCCTCTTTGTATGGAGTTGCGTTTTTTGGTAAGCTTAGTTTCGATAACCAAAAGCACATTAGGGGATTGGTTATTTAACATCTTCAGGTTTTACTCCGCCATATATTGGGTCTATAACTTAATTCGTGCGGTTTGCTAAGAGATGGCGTAACTTGTATTATTCCATTGTTATTATTCCATTGGAACATGCGTTGGTTAGCTATTGTCATTGTACGTCATTTTAGTAGATGTCATTCATTTGAAGCGTAAACAACAATAATTTTTTTTCACTCAAATATGTCGAGCTTTGTGCCTGCGGGGAGTTCTTCTTTATTACTTTAATATGAAGAAAACTGCTGCCGAAAGTCATCGTATTTTGGTGGAAGTTTACGGTGAACATGCGCGAGCTGAGCGAACGTGCTAAAAGTGGTTTGCACGATTTAAGAGTGGTGATTTTGGCTTGGAAGACGATGAACGTCCTGGGCAGCCAAAAAAGTTTGAAGATGAAGAACTGGAAGCATAACTCTATGAAGAATGTTGCCAAACACAAGAAGAGCTCGCACAATCTTTGGGTGTCACTCAAGCAGCCATTTCAAAACGTTTAAAAGCAGCTGGATATATTCAAAAGCAAGGAAATAAAATAAACTCAAGCCGAGAGACGTCGAAAGGCGGTTTTGCATTTCCGAAATGCTGCTGGACCGCCACAAAAGGAAGTCATTTTTGCATCAGATTGTTACTGGTGATGAAAAATGGATCCATTACGACAACCCTCAATCATATGTGAAACCCGGCCAACCAGCCGAATATCCATGGCGCGAAGGTAATGCTCTGTATTTGGTGGGATAAGATGGGTGTGCTGTATTATGAGCTGCTAAAACCGGGTGAAACCATCAATGGACAACGCTACCGAACACAATTAATCCGTTTGAAGAGAGCAGTAGCCGAAAAACGCCCGGAATATGGGACCAGACACGAGGCAATAATTTTCCATCATGACAACGCTCGGCCTTATAGCCCAGACCTTACCCTTTCTGACTACCATTTGTTCCGGTCCATGCAGAACGCCTTCACTGAAATACGGTTCACATCAGAGCAGAATATCAAAAATTGGCTTGATTCATTCAAGCCGGCGCAGTTCTTTTGGGATGGGATCCACAAATTGCCAAAAAGATGGAAAAAAGTCATAGCTTCAGATGGGCAATACTTTGAATAATTCTGTTGTACATGTTTTTCTTAAATAAACGTTCAAATTTTGAAAAAAAAAAACCGCATATATACCCAATACATACCGATTACGACTGGAGGTACGTTTGGCCCGGCAGCAGCGCGTAGATTTGATCCACGCGCGTAACCTATTCTCTTATCTGACTTCGGGAATGAGCCATCTACTTCTGAATCGAAAGCAAGATAGCTAGCTTGTCAGATACAGGTTCCTTTGCCCTAGGAGCCTGAGAAGCAACCTTTATTTGTTGCACCGTATTTCATCTATCTGCCGCCATTTGGGTGTGGGTAAGTTAAGGAATAACGGCTGGAATTTGTATGTGCACCGAATGACGTTTAAGTTCTACTTTCTGCCGTCGAGTAAGCTTTACTTTTTTTTTTTTGTATTGGAATTTGGGACAATCCCTATAAATTTCGTTTGTCCCGTGTTCATACATAAGGCACAAGAGAGTTGGTTTTTTTCTATCGCTCCGTTCTTACCTAGAGCGCATTGCTTAAACTTCTGGTTCTGTCCGCAATTCGAGGTTTCATCTCGCAGTTCGACTCAGCCTGTCCGAACCTTTGTCTTTATCATGACAACATTTGGTAGTCTATGACTTTTATATTCCTTTGACTATCCAGTTTGCTATTGGAAGTTTGCTAAAACAGAAAGAATGGCAGTTTCTGCGTCTCCCTTTTAAATCTAGCCACGAGCTTTAATTCATTGAATTTGAGCACTTTTCACTCTTCTCTTTCAGCTGTGAAAGGACCTCCTCTGGATCAGTTGAAGTTTTTAACCCCCTCAGCAACAATACTTGCAGCTTCTCCCTCTTCGTGGTAAAGAAGAAGAACTCCGTCGTCGATTTCATCATTTATTTCTTTTATTTTGGACAAGCTATTATCTGCTATATTGTGCGAATGCCTGATACACTTCGTCAATAACTTGATTGACCCATATCTGTGTGGTTTCAGGCCAGGAAAGTCGATAATTGAGCAAATTTTTACATTTTGGCAGATTTGAAAAAAAAAAACTCTAGAACCCCAAATGGATACCCACTACCTTTTCATAGTCTTTGAGGCTTTATATGATAGCATTTACTGAAACATGTCTTGTTTTGGCATCCCTGAGAAACTCGTCCGTTTGTGCAGAATAACGATCGAGAACGCTCACCGCTCGACCAAGATCTGTAACGACGTCCCCGAGACCTTTGATATAAAAAAGTGATGTGACGCCACCTGGCCACAAGCCACCTGGTTTAATATCGTATTTGAATGAATTGTGCGGAACTCACAACCCAGGGCACAATCTTTCAAAATCCTAAGCGACTAAGAGCTAACAGGTGTGAGCGCTGGTGTTGAAACGGAAGCTGCCAAAATGGGGTAAGCGGTGAATGAGGACAAGCCAAGTATATTTTTTGCTGCAGGAAGGGCCCTTCGAGTACAATATCGACAGTTGATGTCTATAACTTTGATGTAATAAAGGACTTTGTCTACCTCCGCTAGAAATTCTGCGAACAATTCAGTATAAATGAAACGAAATATCATTCTTGCCAATTGGCTAAGGAAACAATTAAGTAATACAAGTACGTAAGATAGGCGGTCCCAATTGCGTTGACGGGCTTTGGAGGAGATGATATAATAACGAACTAAACGAGCTGTGCGGAGTCTTCGATCCAATCAGAAAATTGAGTAATACTTATACGATAAGTAGACCAACTGGACACGAGCGCTCCATCCCGCTGTTTAATGTTCGAGGTATTCGTAAAAGCTAATTTGTATAGTTCTCCCTAACTCTCGCAAACATCAGTATAAATTTATCTGTCTGATAAATATATAGCAAAATTGTTTAAATTTTTTTAATTGAGAAATTCCTTCTATTTATTCGGGAGCTTCTAATAAATTGCCTTCAATAAATATGTCAATTTTTGAACTCAGAAAATATTGAGATAAAAATCAAATTACCTCTTCCTGTAAATGAACCTTTTTTTTTGCTCTGTAATTCCATTCATCAGACGAATATAATACTTTTCTCAAATTTGCTTCCATACTAACAGAAATTTCAAAATTAAACCAGATATGACCAGTCTCTGATAAATGTCCCAAAGTTCCAAGGCTTAGTTGTCATCTTTGTCACGTTGCCATTTGTCTTGATATCAAATAGCACGTGTGACCTTTCTAAACTAAATAAATGACTCTGAGTGTCCTCCGGAGGAAAGTGGCCCGACAAATTAGTTCCTCCAAATACTTACTCCAAAAGACCAGGCGAACGCAAACCAGTCACCTTCCTATAAAAGTCATTTTTATTTATTTATTTATTTATTTTTTTTTTTTTTTTTTGTTTTTCTTGATCAAAAAGAAAGGAACAATCATTTCATTATTTCCTAATTGCGTATCCTCTTAATGGAAAGTAGGTAAAAGAGAAAATCCTTTCAACAGAAAGGGTATTCACGTGTTATTTAGTGATCCCTGGAGCTCGAGAACAAAATTGGATTGGGCCATAAATAATTTTCTCTGAATTTTCATCTTTCGTCTAGTTCATAGTCAGCTCCTGCTGTGTTTCGGGATAGAAGAAATAATTTATGTGGGCGTTGTACCTTTAACCGAAATAATTTGTAAACATACCGCTACAGTGCTGGTTGTAGCTACAGTCCCTGCCTACGTTGGAGGCTAACTGCTAAGAATTAGAAAGTTTGTACATCGGAGGTGGTTGTGGTTTGCCACTAAAATGTTCAACCTTTCTTGGAAGCTGTAGATTTTCGAAAATCAACGTGGGGATGAAGTTATTAACTTCTGAATCGACCTTCGTTAAGATTTTTGATTGTGACCGTATCCTATTGGACCCATCCAATTAGGGTAGAAACAAAGTTTAATAACACCTAACTGAGGTAACTATTAAAAGTGAGATATAGGAAGTGTGTTAATCAATTAGAGAACGTTGTTATAGGAAACTATACGTAGGTCCTTGAATTCCGTCTTTTTTACTTTGACAGGAATGAAATATTATAGTGATTTATGGCTTAAAACTGCGAAGCTAAGTCTTGATAGTACATAGTAATGTAAAATCACTGTTTTCTACATAATCAATGATTCGATGAAGGAAGCATGGTAACGCCATGTCATAAATTGATTGTTTGTTATGAAAAAAGTGACCAAGTGAAACTAATACAAAGGGATAAGAAATAAAATCCTTATCGTCACATGAGAGACTGCACATGACTACTAATACTGCTAATCATTGTTCCTATTTCAGATATACGAGTGGCACTAAAAAGGACATACACGCTGGAGCTGACACTTTCCTTACCAAAATGAGAACAAAGAGACCAGAACAGAAACCTGTCGAGATGACCAGTAAAGTAGTAGTGCAATCACAAATGGTGCTGATGATACGAAAAACTACTTTACCGGCGGTGAAACAGAGAGGACGAAAAAAAAAATCGCCTGGTTGACATAATAAACTGTTCATATCGGGAGATGAAAGATAAGACTTACGTCCATCGAGCAAAAATTAACTCAAGATAGCAATAGCTTATCAGATGCATAACAATATTTTAGAACCAGTGGGCCTAATTGAGCTATTTAACGTAACACCTCTCAATCGAGTTAAGTCCTACTATACAGATCAACATATGTATTTGGGATTCCTAATACTTTTGTAACATTTCAAAGGACGACGTGGAGAATGCCCGTTGCACTGTTATGGTCGTGCCGAGACTTTTGATGTCAAGAAAATGTTGCAGTGCAAGAGTCTAAGGACAACATAAGTATCACATTTTATGCAATAACTGACATTATAGGCTGATGACATTGACACCAGTCATTGGCATAATGAAGCAAGCTGTCACTAGTGTACTTAGTAGTATTGTTACATAAACGCGATAAAAATGTCAAAAAGTGGTGTCTCATAACGTCGCTCAAAATGTCACAATAGATTATTGAATGTACATATAAGCATAGCTTGAAGTTAGCTACAAATTTTATCTGTCTAGGCTCCGCTTTTAATTCTGATGATGGTTCCTCGTCAGAAATCAGTTATAATTACCTATCGCTGTGTCTTTGGCGTAAGGATCTAATGGAATAGTAAGGCATTCTCAAGAATCACCTAGGACATTCTATTCAACCTTAATCCCAGACCTTCTCTATGGTGTAAGCAAAGGGATACTAACGCTTTCGTTTGAAAAACCTTTTATTCTTACTGAAAAGCATGGTACACCAAAAAACCTTCATTTTATTTTCAGCTTTTACTTACACAGGATGTCCCAGTTTAGATTTTCGTCCTGAAAGCTGAAGTTTCCTGAAGCTATTGCGAACAAAAAATTGTATTGCAGGGGGGTTATAGGCCGTTAAAGTGAGGAACCTCTGATTTCGAGGTAAAACTTCTTAAAAGGTCGTAGCTTCCTAACGGATTCAGATTAACAAACCGCAGCGCACATTTTTGGTGGTGGCGATGGCGTGATGGTTGACTCACTGGCTGTCACGCCACCTTCCTGTGTTCGAATCCCGGTAGGAGCACAACAAATTATTCAAAATCGTCATCACCCTTTCGGCGGGCAATGGCAAATCTCCGAAAGTCAAATTCTGCCTATGAAAAAGTTTCTCAGGAGAGCCGTTCGGAACCGGTAATAGACAGTAGGCCCTACTCAGGAGTGTGAAAATTCACAAAGTGAGAAACACAAATGAGTGCGAGAAGCTAAGCCTTGGCCAACACCAACATCGCGCCACTTATTTATTTATTTATTTGTGCACATTTTTGAAAAAGAATTTCAGTATGTATAAAATACTAAAATTTTGTCGGGTTCGAAATTTATGGCTTTTTAAAGCTAACATTTTGAAAAATCGTTTTTCATCAGAAAAATGCGTTCATCTCGAAATTTTCAACTTTTAGAAAAACTTTTTTTTATCAAAACTTTTGTCTGCTCTTCATTATTTACGATTTTTATGTATGACTTCGAACAATGGAAGTTATTGCAAAACAAAGTTGGAGAACTAAGCCAACGGTAAATTTTTCGATATTTTGTGGAATGTTTTTGTTTAATTCGGTGACTACTTTTGAAATGTGCCAATGTTACTTTATTTACTGATTAAGTGAACAAGAGTGAACAAGTAAAGTGTTTAGCAAATGTTTAAGAAAAAATGTTTTCGATTGGCGAATACGCCGATATTACAATATTTTCGTTTACGGTTTCTGTAATGGGGATGCAGGGTTAACTTTATTAAAATACCAACGGCGTATTCTACTCTTCTAGGCCAACTTTTATCAATGCTTTTCATCGCCTTTCAACCGTCGGTTCAGCATATGGTTTAAGAAGAGGTAGATTGACTAACATAACATCAGCAGAAGAGGAAGGAAGAATTTTAAATGCTGTAAGAATGCAGCCATCTATTAGCACCTGAAGGCGTGCAGTACATTTGCAAACTTCAAGAACTACAATCCATAGAGTTCCTCAAGGCAACAGCGTTAACTATTTTCATTATACAGAAACTTTTACGAGGGGTCTTCCAAAAAATTTTATTTTATCAATGGCTGCTGCATCAACAAGATGAGAATGAGCAGTTTATTCAAAAAATTTTATGAATCCCAGTTTACAAGAATGGCATTACCAACAACGAAATTTCCACTATTGGGCAGTGAATATCTTCTCAAAAATAAAGATTCAGATGAAATGCAGATGTTTTTCTTAACTGTATACCATTTTACAGAAGGTTTAGCGTGTATGTCTGGGCCGGCATATTGGGTAGTACTTTAATCGGGCCATTCATAATTCCACATGTCCTAAATTCAAAGTTCTATTTAGAATTTTTGAGAGATCAGTTTCCGGAACTCCTGGAAAATATTCCTCTTTTTCCAACACGATGGATCTCCTTGACAATGTTACTTCATTTTTAGATTAAAACTTTAATGGACGGTGAATTGGCCGATTTGGTCCTTTTTCTCGGCCACCTAAACCTCCTGACCTTACGCTAATGGATTTTTTTTTCTGGGTAGCTATAAAAGAATGGGGTGTATTTAACTGATTCTTAATAAATAAAATCAGCATATTTGTTGTCACCGAATTAGACAAAAACATTCCACAAAAAAGCGGAAAATTTATTGTTGGCTTACCATAGTTCTTCAACTTTGTTTTACTTGTTAACTGACAACTTTTAGTCAATTTTTTTGTAGGTGGAAAAGTTATACATAAAAATCTTAGATAATGAAGAGAAGACAAAAGTTTTGATAAAAAAAGTTAACCTAAAACTTGAAAATTTTTTGTTCGTCATAACTTCAGGAATCTTCAGCTATTAGGACGAAATCCTAAACTGGGAAATCTGTGTAAGTGAAAGCTAAAAATAAAACCATCTTCGAATGAGCAAATGAAAAGGTTTTTTGGTTGAGACCCAGATTCGTTGTGGACTGCAACACTATTTGAGTATATAA
Organism: Volucella inanis; assembly: GCA_907269105.1. Classification (NCBI taxonomy): domain Eukaryota; kingdom Metazoa; phylum Arthropoda; class Insecta; order Diptera; family Syrphidae; genus Volucella; species Volucella inanis. The sequence goes on from OU026153.1 coordinate 207,250,730, forward strand.
AAAAGGCGCGACTGCCGTTCAGAGAACTCTTGATAATTAGAATAATAATGGTTTACGAATCAGTTATACAAGTTCTGAATATATACGAGATATACAACGGAAACGCGTGTATCACAAAAAGTGACATACTCGTAATTTAAAGTATTCAGGGAAGTTTCCTTATTAGGAAGCCATGAATTCTTGGCGTATTAGCTGGTATTGTCTAATTCAAAAAAAATTTTAAGATTTCAAGAAAAGCACCAAATAATCACTATTGGATCAGTCAAATGTAAAAATATTGTATCAACTGCGAATAGAGTTCAGTAGTACGGCATACGTACGAAAAGTACGCAGATAATAAAATATATTTTTTTAAAGGTTAATAAAAAGACGTAATTTTTATAAAATTGACTTAGCTAAGCTGTTTTAAAAGCTTCTAAATTTGAAACCCTTCATCCAGGGTTCTTGTTCCTAAGTTCTTTGAACTACAAAGGATCTCATGACACATAGAAGGTATATTTGTTCAGTTTTGTGCAACACATTTCACCGTTCTTCAGTTCATCGTAAGTGTTCTCGATACATATCCAACTGCCTAAAAAGACGGGTGCTGCATTGCCATTGCTTCGCAAGGCGTAACTAATTCTTACTAACTTACACTTGCGGTCATAAAAACCGCACCATATCAAAATGACTGAAAAATTGTTAATAACTACGATAATAATTCTTATAATGAAATTAAATTTTTGTTGAGTACTTCGCAGTAGTTTATAAGTATTTCTATCCAATTCCCATCTGTTTATTGAATGTTTGAAAAAAGATATTAACAAAGAAAGAAAAACCAGTTAATTTTCTTATTCTTTTAAAATATTTTAATACAGTCATTGGCTAACAAAATCAAACGATACATTTTTTATGTATGTGTGTATAAGACGTTTAGATATGCCACTTTTTTAGTTGCTCCTCCTTTGGCGGTTATAACCGCTTTTATTCTAGAAGGCATCGAGTTTACTAGAAGTTCAGTAATATCTCTTGAAACTTCAGTATTCCTTCATTTAGCTTTTTTTTACTCTCTGGTTTATGTTCAGCCACCTTACGTTTCATTACATGCCACAAGTGTTCGATTGGGTTTAAATCGGGCGAATTAGCTGGCCAGTCTAGTCTGGTAATTCCGAGGTCATCAAACGTTGTCTTGAGCTGAAAATTATTGAAAGACTCTTGCTACTTTTCTGTTCATTATTTATAAAGTAGACATTTAGAAGTTGGTTTATAACACTTTACTTATGGATTTGGAGCGGTGGCAAGGTGCAGAATCATCTTGAAAAATGCACTTGTCAGTATACGAATGATGCTGTTCAATTGCTGGTACCAAAAACTCCCTTACTACTTCTCCATACTTTTGAGCGTTCATAGTTCCATAAACAGAATGCAAAGGGCCCAAAACGTAAAAAAAAAACATCCCCAAACCATCTGGCTTTGAGGAAACTTCACTGTTTTGACTATGCACTCGTCCTTAAACCTTTCACCTGCCGACCGTCGTACGTATGGCAAATTATCGGCACACAACAAATTAAATTAACTTTCATCGGACCATATCACATATCGCCAATCATCCTGCGTCCAATTTTCGTCGTCTTCCATATAAACCTATCTCCCGTAGCCGTCGGCATATGGTTTCGGCGCTTAGATCATCTTGATGAAATTCACTCAGCTCTGCTCTTATACGGCCAGCACTTTTAAAGCGATCTTTTATGCTTATTCGTTGTAATACATTGTCCGTCTTCTGGGTTGTTTTACGTTTTCGTCTCGAGCCTTTTTTCCTTTCCAGTGGATCCAAATTTTCTTTTTTCTTCATCAATCGTACAATAGTTGAATAAATGAATGACAGAATCCTATTTTAACCGCAATATCACGATAGCCAAGCCCTTCTCTGACTAAAATCAATATTTGAACTTTTTCGTCCCGAGTCAATTGATGGTATTTACCAGACATTTCACTTTTTTTTTACTTGTCACCGTCACAACTCAATTCAAAGTGATTTTTTTTTGCACTGAATACGAGGTCGAACTCCGCTATGGGGAATACCCTTCATGAGTATGGGAAAAACCCTTACGATCTGATGTAATTAGGCATTTTTTGAGAACTCATTAGGTGGTGCGGTTTTTATGACCGCAAGTGTAGTTGTCGCTAGAGTTCGAAGTGAACCTGGGCCTCAACTAACAAGCCTTTCTAATTAGTTCGGTCTTTAGCTTACTGTCTTTAGTTGCGCAATCCAATTCAGTTGAAGTCATCATCTCTTTACTTGTGCGTACCATCTAAGGGGAGGTCTTTTTCTACAGCGTTGTCCTTCCGGGTTAGATTCGAAAATTCTGTGGGCCGAAGCATTGGTATCTATTCGCACAACATGTCCTGGCGAGTGAAGCGCAGTTTTTTAATTAGATCGATGTCGCTCGGATAATTCGTCTCTCCTTCCTCTCCAAAGACCGTCAACGCAAATGGTCGATACTTTCTTCGGCTTTCGATAGGGTCTATGCTTCAGCGACATAAAATAGGTTGGCGTGATTAGATCGTATAGAGAGTCTACTTCCCGCTTAGCTTAAAGGAATAGCGATTGGGAAAGAGATGCTGTTGTAGGTTCCTTACTTCATTAAGGTTACAGCTGTCAGCTGTAATAATCTGCCCAATTCTTCGTCGATTTTATAGGCCCTTCCTGTTGACAGCATATAAATGGTTTGCCCTCATTTACCGCTTAACCCATTTTGGCAGGTTCCATTTCAATAAGAGCGAGTGCACCAGTGATAGCCCGCTGAGTTTCCTCAATTATGTCGACACTATCGGCGTTCGCTAATACTATAGTTGCACAGTCTAAAAACTTTTTTGACATCAAAGGTCTCGGTTAAGCCGTTACCGATCTTGAAACAGCAGCAAGCATTCTCAATAGCCATTCTAGACATGGTTCTAAGTATATATCGGTTTTAAAATCAATGAAAAGGTACGTTAATTAGTATGGATTCAGACTTTTTATGCTTTTTTCAGGTGCTGCCAAAGTGTGAAGATTTGGTCGATTGTGAACTTTGAAACCGCACTGATAGGGACCAATCAGGTTGTTAGCGAAGAGTTTCAGATGCTTACACATACACCTCTGTAAACACCTCTGTAGATTGGGAAAACGGTGCTTGGATTCAATTCATTAGACGTACACTCCTCTGACCAGATCTGAGCAATGAGTTGGTGCATGGTCTCCATAAAGTCATTTTCAGCGGCTTTAAATACCTCGGCCGGTAAGGTGTCAAGTCTAGATGATTTGCAGGATTTTAGCTTAGGTTAAGGTTTCCTTCTTCATCTTGTTGGTAAAACTTCTGTTAATTCGCGCGCTTCTCGTGCTCTTTTTTCTTCTTCTGGAGAAGCCGATGTTCTACCCGTCGTAGACTTCACGAGCAGTTTTCATTCTTCGTTGCAGATCTGCTTTGTGGGCTACTTGTTTAGCCATATTTGCTCTTCCCGGAATTCTTCAGAAAACCAGGTATTTCTTGGTGGAGGTCGTGTGAAACCCAACACATGAGTTGCGGCATCACTGATGGCACGTTGGGACCATTGCCACTGGTCTTCGGTACTTGATGCTAGCGGAATAGGAGTTGTTGAGAAATTTCAAGATGATGTTTGATGATCCGGAAACCGCCGTGTCCCCTTGTGAATATTCAGATGAGTTAACCGTGTGCTTGCTACAGAAATATTTCGTGACTATGGCTTCAAACTTTTCATATGAAACTATAAGTTAAGTTTAAGTGGACAGATCTGAGGATAGTCTGCAGACATCTTTTAAGAAATTTGAGTGGCTTTCAAGTGACTATGTCCCTAATTCTTCTCTTACTGCGTCCATGTAACAGAAGTGTCCCAACATTACAGCAAAGCATTTTCTAATTGATGTCAGAAACTTGTAAGAGATTTCGTTCACCCTTTCGAAGATAATTTTTGATTTTCTGATTCAATGTTGTCATCAGCAGATAAGACAATGCACCGGCGCACAAGAGCTTCGCAACCACGGCTAAAATCAATGACTTACGGCTCCAATTATCGTCGCATACAGCGTATTCGCCTGATTTGGCTCCTTCGGACTATTATCTCTTCCTTAACCTCAAATAATGACTTATCAATAAAAAATTCAGCTCACGCAAGGAAATCATCGACGCCACAGAGGAGTACTTTGCAGACCTTCCGGAAAATAACTTTTCGGACGGGATCAAGAAGTTGGAAAATCGCTGGAATAAGTGTATCAAACTAAAAGCGGACTATATTGAATAATAGTACTTTACAGAATCCATCCGACGTTCACTCATTTGTAAATTGTATTAGCGTCAAATTAGTGACACAAGGATTGTAACGAACGAATCAGGATTCTCTTACACAATTCAGGCGCCATTGCAGAGTGATTAAAAATCTTTATTTCAGTGCTCAAGGAATTCTAAGATCAAGTCTTATTGTTATCTGAATAAAAGTTTTAGGGTGCTGCCACAAGGAAACCTCTGATATGACAAAGAATGTAGGCTGGCACATGCAGATAAATAAAAATAACATAAAGTCGTGTTACGTCGAAGGACTAAAGCTGCTCATGAGATTACCGAGCAGAAAAAGAGGGAAGGGCACAGGCTTCTCGAAAAGAAAATTAAAGACCATGAAATGGGCGCTATTGAGGAAAAGGATAGTTTTTACTGCAGGAATTACGTTCGAAAGATTTACGGATAATGAAGGAGGAAACTTATCCACTTACCATACGAATGTCGGAGAGGACCTCTGCAGACTACCCTCATGCGTGTTTTTTTCGGCTTCGTGCATATCTGCTTCTCATCAATATCTACGCAATGTTGGTAGAGTGCTTCACCTCTTGTCTCTCTCTCGTCTGTGGGGCATTTGTGATACGTTGTATCCCAGACAGTTTTTTTCATATCTTGTAAGGAATCACTTTTCCGACGAATTGGAAGACCTTAGAATGCAGTTAACTCTTCAATGAGCTTTCCAGTCAACTTTACCTTTCCGCCGAGGCCCTTATTTCCTTTTTTACAATTTGGCAATCTTGTTTCCGTCCGTTTTTGAACATGGTTGACGCAATTTATTTTTTCTTCTGACACAATTTTGGTATAAGTTTTAAAATCACCGCCCAATAACCGATAAGTGTCGTGACACCATCTAACGAACTTAAACCGCGTTTGCGCTAAAATTCATCACTAGAAACTGTCAATCCATCTTCTTATTTTCTTATTCACTAGCTAGTTGAATGACGTGGTCTTTATGGATTCTGTAGCATTACGACTCTGTCCAATAGTATAGTATCGTTGAAAGATTTAAAAATAGGGCGCGGCATGAAAGCACAAACTTTGTCTGCTCCAGTTAAATAAATTGACGATTAACTCAGTATGCGTTTTGGATTAACGAGCATGACATGATTTATTTTGGCGTACAGGACTTGCAGTTTTTCATAATTTTAAATCCGACTTCACTTCAACTAGATTCGCAAAATTCTACATGTCTCCCACACACTTTATAGTTCAAGTGCGCATTTATTGCCGTAAAAACACCAAATTTATTTATGAATCTGTATCCGACACTTAGATTAACCGTTAGGGAATCTTTTTGGCCACTGCTAAACTTTCTTGCAGAGCTGCTGCTAGCCCTCGGCTCTTCTTTCTGCACTTTATATCTATTAGGTGGACTCGATTTCGAGCATTTCCTATCACTCCTTCTTTTCGGTTCTCCGACGATATGTCTTTTTAATTTTTTATCCATCACGATACACGATACGAATCGAATGATAGATACGAATCGTACGACTGGCGAATAACAACTGACTCTTCCGTGTCAAATTCTTCTAGGCTTAGTCACCGAGTCTTTATTCAATTCAGTATTGGGAATTTCCCATCTCTTTCCTTCTAGCGAATACAATAATTTAACAAGAAAATATTAGGAAGGATAACTGTTCATAGGGGCCAACAGAATGGATGGATTATGGACAGGTGGCAAACCTGTGTAACAGCCGAACGTCTGCGCTTGGGACATTTTCACATAAAATATTGTACTCGTATTTCCGTCAATTTTACGAATTTCTTTATTAAATTTGGTTAGAGCATTCTTAACAAATGTATATTTCAGAAAAAATATTGTGGTCTGATGCCTTTAGCCCTCTTCGACTATTTCCTGTTTCCAAACATGAAGTAATGGCTCCGCGGTAAGCGACTTGGGTCGAATGAAGGGATCTTCGATGAAACAAATACATATTTTGAGGGCCTCGAGAAATCGTCTTATTTTGAGGACATCAAAAAATTGAAAAACAAAATTGGAAGTAGTGTATCCAGCTAAGGATATTGTGTTCAAAAACTAAACGTTTTTTGCCGAAAAGATACCCTCGTATCTTATTACAGATACAGTTTGTTTGGGAGATTATTAGTTAAGATAGTGTGGAGTTAAAGGGGAAAATATACTGCCTTTCTTAAAATTCATATAATGAAGTTAGAATAAAAGCTAGCAGCCTTCAGTTTAAAAAGCCTGACTTTTCGTAAAACCTTATGAAAAGCATTATTAAAATTCGTAATTACATTAACTATTTTGCAATCCTTTTGAGCGTAATGAGTACTTTATATGAATTTCTTTAGTCCTGTGGTAGTTGTCCATCTCTCCTAACAATCCATAATCGTATTTCAAAAGGATTTCATTGCCATATGCTCTTGATATGCTTGAAAGTAGAGGATAGTTTCTTGATGGTCCTAAAATTAGGATATTTATTTAGGCAGATTATTATCTGAGCATTCAATCTTAAGTTTTTCAATATTTTGAATTCCACTGAATGTCCACTGTATCTAATTTTATTTGTGGACAACTCTTAGATAAGAGAAGTTTTAGAGTCTTCGGACTCGTTAAATTTATTTTCTCCGAGCTCTTGTTATGTTACTTCTACTCTAAACTTCGAAGAAAGGTCTTTTTTTCCCAGGTTAAAATGCAAAAAAAAAGATCATCTAATACCAAGACCAAAGAAAATCATTAAAATTCGTCTCACATTCTCGTGGGAATGTTTTCAAGACCGACAATGTCAGACGGTGATATATCAGGAAGACAGGCTTTATAATTTGGTGCCTTTATAATGGATTACGATTTATTGTAAATAATTTTAATTAAATATCACAACTTTAAGACCACAAGTTGCAGCATTTATTGTACCCTTCTAAGTTACTCTAATCCATCAGGTCATAAACCAACATGTTATTGTATTAACAAAATTTAAATGCAAAGAATTCATCTCTAATTTGGTTTTACAGCATCTAAAGCCGAATGTTCCCCAGAAATTCTAACATTTAATGAAAATGAACACAAGATGTACTCGTATAAGAACGAGGACGATGAAGTCGAAGAATGCATCGTAATAAACTGAATTTGTGTAAAACAAACAAAATTGTAAGAGGCAGTCAATACACATATGTATGTACATAGTATTACATACATATTCACCCTGATTCCAGAAAGTTTTCCTCTCATCATTTTTGGTTGAGGCAAGTGTTGCATAATTTTGGTAACCACAAACGTGATGTGATATCTCTGTTATTTCTTGGAATTAAATCATTTTATCAGAATTCAAATTGAGTGTAGTTGAATCGAAAAACTTTCAATAAGAAATTGTTTTTAAATGAATTTTAAGAAAAGACTTTGAACCATATTTATTTAAATTAAAATATGATGTCTCGAACAAAATGTTCTGCAAAGTCATAAAGTACACCAGATAGACACCTATCCATAGCATGTCACTATTTGGTTCGATTTTCAGACAGAATTTGTCATTGGACCTTATTTCTTCGAAAATGAAACGGTGACAACCGTTATTTAGAGGGTCTTTTCCTCTTTTATTAATCTTTGATGTTCCCGGAATTTATTCAGAAAATTAAAAATACGAGCTTATTCATCTAAATCCATATTGTCCCTTCAAAGTAATCCCCATTGACTGCAACAAACTTATGCCAGCGCTTGATCCAATCGTAGAAACATTTTTTATACTTGGTTTTCGGTGTTTTTTAACTCGATTGAACAGAAAGAAGTCACACGTAGCCAAATCAGATGAATTCGGTGGCTGTTGGATGGTATTTGTTGCATTTTTCGTCAAAAAATTACGAATAATTGTGGTGCCGTGCGACGGTGCGTTATCATGGTGCAAAATCCACAATTCTGGTCTCTTTTGGCGAACTGCTTCACGCAAACGTCTCGTAACGCCCAAATAATACTCTTTGCTTACTGTCTGGCCTTGAGCATTGCCTTCTTTTTTGACTGAAAAAGACGTGTTTTTTTTGGTCTCGGCTCATTTGGTGAACGCCATTCACTTGCCTGATGTCTGGATTACGTGTTGTACTCATAAACCCACGTCTGGTCTCCAGTAATGATCCTGTGGGATCGAATTCAGCCTCGCAAATCATCTCTTTTTTGACGTCAACACGGTCTCTTTCTTGCATGAAATTGAGGTCTTTTGGCACCAACTTTGCTGCTACATGACGGATAACCAAATCATTAACAAAAATGTCTTAGAGGGATCCATAGGCAATGTTCAAGTACTCTGCTATCTCTCTGGTAATTAATTTGCAAACATTTATTTTACTTCATCAATGTTTTCGTCGGTTTTCGATGTCGAAAACGTCCATCATCTTCGATTTACTCACGACCACTTTTAAACCGATCATGCCACTGGTTAACGATCGTTTGCTTTAAAGAATCGTTGCAGAAAGACTTTTACAACATTTCCAACGCTCGCGCACCATTAAATCCGTTTTTTACGAAAAATTTAATACAAGTTCGTTCTTGCAAATTTAAATCCATTTCTAAAATTGTAAAAAATCGTAACTTTAACGTACCGTAACTTTTGCAAATGTCAATCTATGACGCTAAGATTTAGAGAGAATGTTAACAACAGATGTACCAAGTTAACAAGAGAAAACAGAACTCAAAGCGGAACAATGGGAGCGCCATACGGTGGTTATTCCATTTTTTATTTATTTATTTTTTTTATCAAGATGGTATATGCACAGCGTATAATTACTTCCAATTCTCTACGGTGTGTGTTCAAAAAGTAAGGTTACTTTACATTTTTATAAAAAAAAATTGTATTTATTCATCAGTATTAATGTTGTCCCCTTCAAAGTAATCCCCCTCAGATATAATGTACTGCCAACGTTTCTTCCATTCCTCCAAGCTTTTCTCATTAGTTTTTGGTATAGCCTTTAGCTCTTCAGCTCTCCGTCCATTCATAGGTCTTTTCAGTTTCAGGACCAGTTATCCGTCACCAGTGATGACTCTTTTGAGCAAGTCAGGATCATCATTGACGTTATACAAGTGTTCCTGAACGATGCTCATGCGGCGATTCTTCTGATCAAAATTAAGAAGATCAGAAAAAATTGCATGACACGAGCCAAATGATATGCCGATATCTTCAGCAGCTTCTCTTATTATAATTCGCTAATTTTTCATAACAATTTTCTTCACAGCTTCGATGTTATCATCTTTTGTGGTTGTGCTGGGGCGTCCAGAGCAAAGTTTGTCATTGGCATTTTCTCAGCCATCTTGGATGAGCTTTCACCACTTGTAAATATTTTTTTTTTTACTAAGTGTGAACTCACCGAATGCTAACACTGTCACAAGTGTTTAAGGGAACTTGATTCTATTTTTTACGCAAAATGCAGATTCTTGATCCATCTTTTTTGTAATAATTGAAAATTGCCGATCACACCAAAATCTAACGTTTTCATCTGTCAAAAACAATTCGATATATTTGAAATTGTGAAAATATGTTCGAGATACGGTACCAATATAAGCGAGAAAAAAAATCGATAATCGAATGTACGTTGCCGGCGAAATTTCATCAGTTACCTTACTTCGCTCCTACGAATCCGAAATGATACTGCGCCGCTTATGAGGTTAGCTAAATCATTTAACCATTTTCTATTTTGGATTACTTTATTACTGAAGCCAACAGTTTGCTGATCTTTTTACAGTTGAGTTCTTGTAGAACTTGAGCATCTAAAAATATTTCTAGAAGTAAATTTTCTGACAAACTCCTTTAAAGATGGTAATACCATATGATTTTCTCTGCCTGAAGTTCACTACAGATTTCATATATTTCTCCTATACCGGTTAACCTTATAATGGGAGTAATAAATCTGGACGAATGATTACCATGAGCAACATACCTTTCAGTTAAAGCGAATTCTTCAAAACATAGTTGATCGACATCTTATTGCATAAGTATATCTCCCGTTGGAAGATACTATCTTTACTGCATCCTGCATAGATTTCAGAGTAATCTGTCAACACTCAATAACATTCCTTTCCTGACTCAGATTATGGTCGAAATTATTTCCGCCCACATGAAAAGTCGATTTTGTATTTTCGTAGCTAAAGGTGATGTAAATTTACTCCATTAGACAGTATACATAGGGTTTTCCAATAGGGACTTGACAACTTTGAATTTAATTTGTGAACGCACTCTTTCACTAATCATCAATCTGTCACTGTCAGTTTATTCAATAAGCTCAATTTTTTCATCATGGTAAAGTACACTAACGAGCAAAGTCTGCAAATTATAAAAATTTTCTACAGATTTTCGGAGTCGGTGACTGACTCGCCCTAGTAGACAGGCAATAACAAGTTTAGTGCAAAAATTTGAATCTACATATTCGTTGTGTGATATTGCCGTGTCAGTGAGACAACGGGTTGGTCGAAGTGTCGAAAAAATCTCTGCCGTTCAGATGTCCGTAGCAAACGATCCAAATCAGTCAATTCCACGGCGTTCTCAAGAATTGGTCATCGCTCAGACCACATTATGGCGTATTTTGGGTAAGGATCTTGGTTTACACCTATACAAAATCAAGCTGACTCAAGAATTGATGCCAATGGACCATTTGAAGCGACGTACGTTCTCCGATTGGGATCTGGAGAAGATGCGCCAAGATGATGAATTTCATTGCAAAATCATCTTGAGTGACGAAGCTCATTTTTGGCTCAAAAGGTTCGCCAATAAGCAAAATATGCGTTATTGGTGGTGAAAACCCACATGTGCTATATGAATCACCACTTCATCCACAAAAAATAACTGTTTGGTGCGGTTTGCATGCCGGCGGCGTTATTGGGCCATATTTTTTCGTCGACGATAACGATCGTCACGTTACTCTGGTCAGCGCTATCGCGCCATGATCACCGATTATTTTTGGCACGAATTGGATGATATGGACTTGGACGACATGTGGTTTCAACAGGATGGTGCCACAAGCCACACAGCATACGCTACAATCGATTTATTGAAGAGTAAGTATGGTGAGCGTGTTTTCTCAAGACATGGGCCAGTCGATTAGCCGCCTAGTTCGTGCGATTTAACGACGCTTGACTATTTTCTGTGGGGATACGTTAAGTCATTGGTTTATGCCAACACGCCGACGACGTTAAAAGAGCTCAGAGACAACATTGAACGCGAAATAGCGGCCGTTTCTTCCGAAATGTGCGGCCGAGTCGTTGAAAATGGGGTCCAACGAATCGACCGTTGCAAACGTGCCCGCGGTGGCCATATGAACGAAGTCGAGTTTCATTCATAAATGTTTTGATTGTACTTCAAGCCAATAGTAAAATTTTTTAAATATCTCAAATTGTTTGCCTTTTATTTAAAAAAAAAGTTGTCAAGTCGTTATTAAGGAACCCTATTCATGAAACCAGAGTACGTGCTAGGAAAATAGATCATCAGTTAATGTCAGTAGTAACATATTTCGTGTAAACTTGTCTCGTCCGGCAACTAACGCATAAGATACAATTGACTTTATCATAGCCGTATATATCAAAAAGGACTCTCTTTTTCCTGACTTCTTTACACTGCCGGTAGGCCTACAGGAACTACGAGATTCTCGACGTGACCTGTTTGGATAGACAAAGTTTAATTTCTTATCCAGCATGACATCTTAAGAAATGGATTGTAAATCACTAAATCGGTCACACCTCATCTCGTAAAGAGAACGACCTCAGTTTTGAGAGGATTGATAGAACCTCGAATTTACTGTAGGGGTTACTGTGTACTTCAATCGGATAAGCAAACATATGAAACTACTCGCAATGACGTAGATTCCTGATCGCTTTTCCGTTGACTCTGACATAAACCATGTAACTTCAAATCTAAGTCAGTATTCATTAAGAACTGTCCCATCTCTAATCATCGCAAGCACTCCAAGCAATGCAACAAAAATCACACAAAACAGAGGTCAACAAACTTTATAGAAAAGAAAAACACGCTAGAGGTGAGGAAGAATCTACTATGTATAGGTCCGAAGCCAACTACTACACAAGAAACGTAAGAATGGCCCAGAAGCAATCTTGGGATCATTTTTGAGAAGCGATAGAAAGTATCAACAATCAACTGGACTACGCAAAGTCCTATCCAAAAATCCAATAGCTCCAAGATATTTAAAAGACTCCAATGCCAAGTCTAGGCAGGATATATTCGCAAATCGCTTTTCCTTCTTATGGAAACTCACTTCCCGGTAAAGACGTTCATAAACAGGTACTAACTGATATCACAATATCAACTTACAATGCACCTATAATCTCTAGCCTGATCCCAGAAAATAGAATAATTTGGACCATCAAATTGTTCAATCCCTACAAATTGGCGCTAACATATTATATAATTCAGGTTATGTTACATCACGCTCTTCCATACATCTAATCTTGGCCCAGAGTTCCTTTTATCGGGTGTCTAAATCTGTGTTACGTCCCCAACAACTAGAGATAAGGAAAGGTTGTTTTCATTTCTAAAGCAGATACACGTACCCACTCCTCTGTCAAGGAATACCGACTCATAGGTTTCTCCTCATTTTTGTTCAAAATAATGACGAGTATCCTAGATCAACTTATAAGATAAAAATTCAACAAATACTAACTAATGCGGTTCCCAAACCGCTTAACTTAAATGAAAATGAGTATAGACGGTACTGCACGAGGATATTGCTACCGTAGAAAAGAATATGCACTACAAAGATTACACCATATTCGCCGTCCTAGATAATAATGCAGACACTGGATCTGTAAGGACAGCCTCGGACAGGCCCTATGTTGAACTCCACAAGGAGGAGTGATATCTCCCCTTCTGTTACATCTTGTTGTAAACGACATTCATACAAGTTTCGAGAAAAGGCGAAAACATCTTCCAACAATCAGCGAACTAATAGAGTCGGCCTTAAACGCACTCACAAATGGACAACACAAACCGGCTTAGGGATAAATCCCCCAAAAACTGAACTAGTCTTATTCAAATTAACAAGTTACACACACAAGGGCATAAATATACCAATTGAAACTCTGGAATGCCAAATAAAAGTTATAGTCATAATGACTTCAGCCACTGCCTTTGGTGGTAGTGAACCTTATGGAAAGCAGGCTGACACAACGATTAATTTGTATCATCTTCAGTCGTTTTGTAGGTAATGTTTGGAACAACTAAATCCTTACTAAATTCTCGCCATATATGTATTGGTGTAGAACTGCTCAAATATCCGAAACCCCAAATGCATTTCTTCACCATTTATGGTTCCAGTGTGGGTTTGTCCAATTAATAGTTGCATGAAGGACTGCCACACAATTAACATAGTTATAATAGCGCTATTATCGGCAAAGAGAAAAAAAGTCGTTCCGAACTCACGACGATGCTCTTCAATAAAAAATGATGTACGACTCTAAAAAATAACGGACTTTGTAAACAACCTTGGCGTACTTCAATTTTACTCCAAATTTACCGATAATTGTTGCGGTTTTAACTTCTATTTCAACGTCATCGTGCATATCGCGTATCATTCTAACATATGTCTCGGGTACATTTTGAGTTCTTAGCTTTTTCCAAGTCAATAAAGGCGTAATAAAGATGTTTCTTACCTTTCTGATGTTTTTCCATCATTATTCGTAAATTTGAACCACTTCATGTGCCAACCTGGCCTCCAAACGATCGTATTGACTTGCTATACTGAATTGTCCATGAAATTTCGCGTTTAATTTCATAGTTTGTATAATTTTTGCAATTTCTCGTGTCGCCTTTGCCTTTATAAAGCAGAACAAGAGACCCCTCTACCAAAATTTTTTTGCACAAAATCGCAAGTCACTTACGTTTAAAATTTTTCATTATCGCCCATACTTCAGAGGATTTGTGATCTTTTTGCCGGTTCATTTATCAATATAGTTGCCTTCGAGGGTGATACACTGATTGAAACGATTTTTCAAACTTTCGATACCAGTTTTGTAGTACGATTTCGGTTTAGCCTCAAAATAGGCCTCTGCGTCGCGGATTACTTCTTCATCGGTCTTAAATCTCTTTCCGGAGAGCATTCTTTTGAGGTCTGCGAACAGGAAATAGATAGGGAGCCAAATCTGGAGAATACGGTGGGTGGGGAAGCAATTCGTAGCCGAATTCATTAAATTTTGCCATCGTTTTCATCGACTTGTGACACGGTGCATTGTCTTGATGAAGAAGCACTTTCTTTTTCTTCAAATGCGGTCGTTTTTTCTGCGATTTCGTCCTTCAAACGCAAACAACGCAATGTAATAGTCGCTGTTGATAGTCTGTCCCTTTTGGAGATAGTCGATGGAAATTATTCCATGTGTATCCCAAAATACGGATGTCATAACCTTGCCAGCCGACTGTTGAGTTTTTGGTCGTTTTAGAAGAGGTTCGTCGCCTGCTCGCCACTCAGCTGATTGCCGACTTGACTCTGGTGTGAAGTGATGGAGCCAAGTTTCATCCATTGTCTCATACCGATGCAAAAATTCGGCTTTATTGTGATTGAACAGCATTAAACACTCCTCTGAATCATCAACACGTTGTTGTTTTTGGTCGACTGTGAGCAAACGCGGCACCCACTTTGAACAGAGCTTTCGTATTTCCAAATATTCGTGTATGATATATTAAACACGCTCTTTTGATATCTTCAGAGCCTCAGCTATCTCGATCAACTTCACTTTATGGTCATTCGTAATCATTTTGTGGACTTTTTTGATGTTTTCATCTTAAACAGCCTCTTTTGGACGTCCACTGCGTGCATCATCTTCGGTGCTTGTATGACCACTTTTAAATTTTTCAATCCACTTGTGAATGGTTCGTTCGGCTGGTGCAGAGTCCGAGTAACACTTATCAAGCCATTTCTTTTCATCGGCTGCATTTTTTCCTATCAAAAAGCAATGATAAATTAACACACGAAATTGCTTTGAATCTATTTTTTCACAATAACAAAAGTTGCTTCACTCACAACGCTATATTTCGAGAACTAATCGTTCGAAAACTCTTAGAAACGGACTTTTCAGCCCATGTATAGGGTTTTCCAATAGGGACTTGACAACTTTGGATTTAATTCGTGAACGCACTCACTGTTAATTTATTCAGCAAACTCAACATTTTCATCATGGTAAAGTACACTAACAAGCAACATCTGCAAATTATAAAAAAATTCTACAGATATTCGGAGTCGGTGACTGCAACTTTAAGAGCGTTAACTCCAATTTTCGGTCGTAATTCTCGCCCTAGTAGAAAAGTAATAACAAGTGTAGTGCAAAAATTTGAATCTACATATTCGTTGTGTGATGTTGCCGTGTCAAAGAGAAAACGGATTGGTCGAAGTGTCGAAAATATCGCTGCCGTTGAGACGTCTGTAGCAAACGATCCAAATCAGTCAATTCCACGGCGTTCTCAAGAATTGGTCATCGCTCAGACCACATTATGGCTTATTTTGCGTAAGGATCTTGGTTTACACCTATACAAGATCAAGCAGACTCAAGAATTGAAGATGATGGACCATTTGAAGCGACCATGCGATGCGCCAAGATGATGAATTTCATCCCAAAATCATCTTGAGTGACGAAGCTCATTTTTGGCTCAATGGGTTCGTCAATAAGCAAAATATGGGTTATTGGTCGGGTGAAAACCCACATGTGCTTCATGAGTCACCACTTCATCCACAAAAAATAACTCTTTGGTGCGGTTAGCATCCCGGCGGAGTTATTGGGCCATATTTTTTGGTCGATGATAACGATCGTCACGTTACTGTGAATGGTCAGCGTTATCGCGTCATGGTCACCCATTATTTTTGGCCCGAATTGGAAGATATGGACTTAGACGACATGTGGTTTCAACAGGATGGTGCCACAAGCCACACAGAACACGTTACAATCGATTAATTGAAGAGTAAGTATGGTGAACGTGTTATCTCAAGACATGGGCCAGTCGATTGGCCGCCTCGTTCGTGTGGGGCTACATTAAGTCATTGGCTTATGCCAACACGCCGATGACGTTGGAAGAGCTCAGACCCAACATTGAACGCAAAATAGCCCGTTTCGGCCAAAATGTTTGGCCGAGTCGTTGAAAATTGGGTCCAACGATTAGACCGCTGCAAACGTGCCCGCGGAGGCCATATGAACCAAGTCGAATTCCATTCATAAATGTTTTGATTGAACTTCAAGCCAATAATAACGTTTTTGAAATATCTCAAATGGTTTGTCTTTTATTTAAAAAAAAATTGTCAAGTCGTTATTAGAAAACCCTATACTTAGTCCACACTTAACAAATCGTTCAATTAACATCAATTTATGAGTGTATGGGGCCCTCCTTTGGACATCTCGACCAGAGTTTTGCACTACCTACCCTTACCACTCATTACATTACTCTACCGATGAATAAATTGCGCTTTTAAGACATGATCAATAGATTTTTATTGCCAGAAGTTGGTATCGATATAGAAGATGCTTATTTCCAAGTAAATTGCGCTACGTACCGCACAAGTGTTGAATCCATTGCTCTTTTACGACAATAATTTTCTGCCCGAGTCATTCCCCAATCTTCAAAGTTAGCCGTCGGGGTCATGTGATATAAAACTGTGCTACTTGTTTGTTAAGGGCCAAATAACAATCAAACCTTGTTTCGCTTAAAAATAAATGTTTTTGATGAATCAAAATGAAATCTCGTGTTGGAAAACTCTTAAGTTAGCAACACTAATATTAATTATAACGCAATGTTCTGATAGTCTCTTAAAACATCTCATAGGTAATTACTTAAATGTACACTTCATCTTATATTTATATATAATAAGATATATATTTATATTTTATTTCAAGTGTTCGTTTTATTTAAGTTGTTAGTTGTCTTAGGGGCCTAATATTCCGTCCCCAATTTCATTATACATACTCCGCATAAAACCGATGATAATAATTCAGAAATGTTTATGAAATGTTTTACTACCCGACTAATCGCAGGAATCTTAAGCCATCTTAAGCCAAAACCATTTAATGGAGGAAAGATAACTCTACTGTGGTATTCATTTCAGTGGATGAAACTTTGGAATGCAATTTAGAAGCAATTAATGAAAAATGAGGAAGAGACCAAGAAAGAAATCACTTTGCCAAGTTTTTCTTATGTTGAGTGCAATGTTTTCATAAGGCATATAAAGTTTACGATAAGTTTGTTTCTCAGGGAATTCAAATTCTCAGTCGTAGGATGGTTGGTAAAGGAAAAGTTTTATTAGATATTGTACTAATATTCAATATTTTTAATTCCACTCCACCGTTTGTGGTAGCAAATAAATTAGCTATCTACGTGTCGAGCCTTTTTGAGCCGTGTTGACTGTTTGTAAGTCTTTTTTAGGCAGTGCAAGCATCAGTAGAAATAACCCACATTATTAGAATACTATAGGTCCTGAGATCTTTGGCACCTTCCATTTCAAATAAAACCACATAAAGATAGGCGACTTCGAATAGTCAACGTACAAAAAATCTATCAAGCTTCTTTAAAAAGAGATCAGGCTTGCGATGTTCGCGAATTTGTGCGAATCTTTCATTTCAACGCTAATGCTAACGCAAACGGTTATATGATATAATTTCCTTCAGTTTTGTAAAGATGGTGAAGCTTCTAGGGAATTTATGAAAGGGAAGATACAGTGTAAGCCACCGAGATATAAGTCGATATGGTATGAAAAACTGACGGAAGGGTTGAAATGTTACTTTGAAGATGGTAGAAAAGTAATTGAATTCTTATTTGGAGAAATAACCGGGAAGTTTATTAAATTCGACAATCAGTTTAGAAAACAAAAACAGGAATATGTGCAAAATGTCAGTGCCACATGAAATTGAGAGCATAGGTAAAGGTGCAACCACAATAAAAGAATCAAAAGAGTTTGCCCTTATTGACCGGTAAACATATCTTCACCGCTTCCATCTCAATACACACGAAAGCTGACATACTGACATCAGGCTGCTTTTTGTCCGATATGTCAATATCAGCGGAGTATGCGAGCAATTGAACGGACTTTTGAAAGAATATTCCTAATGTGTTGGGACGTGAGTTTTGTATTATTCTTTCAAGAATGATGTAAAAGCAATCGCATGACAGCAAATTACTTTGTCTTCAGTGAGTTTTTCTCCAACCTTGGTGGAGCAGCGTACATTCTCCATCATCATCCTGCACAAACGAATGAGTTTGGCAAGGATGCCATAACTAGACATTGTTCTGTATAGCTCGACTCTATATATGCTTTCATAAGCGGTCTTAAAATTGATGGTTGTTGACAAACGGCGTCAATCTTTCACACAATATTGTAGATAGGATTTTGTAGGCGACGTTAGGAAAACTGATGCCTCTTAGTTGGCGCAGTTTAGTGGGTCTCCTTGCATGAGGATCGGGCAAACAATGTTGGGGTTCCATTCATAGGGCATACTTAGGTCCGACCACATTTTACAGATGAGTTGGTGTATAGTCTTTGCCTAGTCATCGCATGTCGCTTTGAAAAGCTCAGCTTAGATAATTACTGCATCCAGGTCGGATGGACAAAATCGTTTCAACCTCGACGATTGAAAGGTTTATACTGCCTGAAAGCGGTGTTTAGTTCGCCGTCGCCCTTATACAGTCTACATAAATGCTCTTTCCATACCCTCAGCATAGACTACGACTCTAATACTATATGCACTTGTTCGTTTCTACAGATTTCGGCTTAGGATTTGTGTTTGTGGCATGTTTTTTTTTACCTTTTGGAAAAACTTCCGAATCTTATCCCTGGAGCAGCATCTCTCAATTTCATCGACCGCGTTATTTTCATGCTAATTATTCTTTTCCCTGAAAAGCCGGTGTTCATGTCTTCCCTTTTGCCAATAGAGCTCGTGAGCAACTCTAAGCCATCTATGTAGCTCCGCTTTGTTTGAATCTTTTTAAGCTGCTTGCGTTTGTTGACACTCGTCGTCATTCATTCTGGTGGCTAAGGTAGACCCAGGATACATTGGTCTTCAATGCTGGCGGTACAGCAGCTGTTCAGATATTAAGGGAGAATTGATTTGAAAAAGATTTGGCGATCTTTTGCGATTATAGCGATCTAGTGTTAAATTTCCTCACCTCGCCGCAAAGTCGATTAGCCTGATTCCGTTATTTGAAGTGATGTCGTGCCTGCTACACTTTCTGACAGTCCTACCAAAGATGCGAGGACAATTTTTATATCGTAGCTATGGCACTGCTCGTAGGTCTTTTCCAAGAACTCATAACTTCTTGGTGTCGTCGTCTTTCTCCTCTATGGTGGTGTGCGCGAATATAAGGCTAATGTTGGCAAATTAAGCCAACAGTAACGAGGCCCTCTTTAACATCCCGGAAACTGAAGATTTTTTATCTAAGTCTTCCTTTAATAACAAATCGACATTCTATCGTAGACACTGCTTTTCTTCTTTTTCTTTCATTCTTCTTTTATCTGACCCATTTCTGACGTATTTCTTAGATGTTGGTAACATCTGCTCTGCAGCAGTCTCTAGTCTGCGCTGGTTGTTCCGATGCGCGTATCTTATTCAGGAACCTAACATTCCATGTACATATCCGAAGTTCGTTGTCCTTTCGTCTGTATCCGATTGTTGTAGGACCAAGCTATGAATTAAAATTTTTACCTGCGGAGAATACAAATCTGTTCGTCTATTTGAGGTAAAATTTTTGGCTATCGTAAACAGCTTGATGATATTTGGATTTCATTCGTAGTACTAGAAATCAAGCAAGAAAATTACAAAATCCACTAAGTGCCAATATACAATACTTAAACTGTAACGAGTGGCAGTATGAATATATTATTGAAAGCAAAGAGATTTATTAATCAACTTTAACTCTATTGGGGATTTTAATGCAACAACTGGGTCAGCACAAAACTGTTAAATACCATAAATAAAACAAATACATCACTCATCTATTAAAACAGTTATTCTAGGGATACATTTCGTGCTACAAAAAGGAATGAAATACCTGAATTAACAGAGCAAATGCAGTTATTATATATTGCTTCGTATCCTTTTCATCTTACTAATTTTCAAGTTATAACGAAAGCGATTTCAAATCATACACCCCTTTAGATTTTCAACGGTTTCAATACAGGCAATAACGGCTATACCGCTTCGAATACAACCTAATTAAAGCTCCTCCCTAAGTTGATATAGAAATATAGCATTAAGAATATCTATATACATAACTTGGACTCAGTACTCTTCAAAATGTGGTAGAAGAATATTATTCTTCGACTGTACGACCTAACGGATATAGTAAGGAAAGCTGTGCCAGCCAATACTTCGAAGGGATCTCACCAGAAAAACTGAAGGTGCAAAAGCGAAGGTGCCCTAATGCTTCCAGAAATAAATTGTTTTCCCACTACACAAGAAGATTATACAGGAATTTCGTACATCATATGTAAGGCATATGTACATCGGCCCAATTTCGTGCTTGTTTACTTTCGGTAGTAAACAACCCACCCTGTAGGTGGGTGGAAGGCAAAGAAATCCTTTCGGTTTTAGGTAAAATCGTTCAACATCAGACCAAATCTTGTCGACCGTGAGCAAAGCAAAAATATATAAGAGGAAACATTAAAAGCTTTATAATTTTTACGTAGATTTTTGAACTGCTTTCGAGGTGATTCCGCGAGAGACGCTTTTCTACGAACTATATACAAGTTGGCCCAATTAAACTGCAACTTTTCAATTTTTTTTATTTAAAATCGAATTTTGTTAAAGTACCTTCTGATCTAAACTACACGGATTGAAACATTGTCAAAAGTTTTTTTTTACATTGAAACAACTGT
The DNA here is from genome assembly GCA_907269105.1 of Volucella inanis. Lineage (NCBI taxonomy): Eukaryota > Metazoa > Arthropoda > Insecta > Diptera > Syrphidae > Volucella > Volucella inanis. Next base: position 207,271,828 of record OU026153.1, read on the forward strand.
CATATGGCGCTCAAACTGGGAGTTTTTGAACCGAAAAATAGGTGCATTTGTTGTTGTGTGAAGATAGGAAATGAAATATTCGAGTTGTGTAAAATGATGAAATTATAAAGTATATGAAAAAGCATCCTGAGTGTGTGCACAACCTTTGAGAAAAGGCTGTGGCCTAGATCTTGATGTTCTAAATGACTTTTTTCTGGTAAGTTGCTCCGATATGACTGACTTTGATCTTAATACTATTTCTGAACCACCAACTTATGTACACAGTGATAATATTGATGTTATCAAAAGGGATATTTTGGTTTAGATGGTATATCAATTCCCTTTCTTAAACTTATACTGCCGAATATAATTAGCCATATGATTCCCATATTTTACCATTGCATTAGAAAAATTGCTAAAGTAATTTCGGTTGCCAAAAAGTCAAATGTAACTTCCCCTAGTGACCAACATACCAGCATGCTTATCTAAGGTATTTAAAAAACGTATCTGTAAACAATAATAGCCCACTTATTTCGAATAGCCTCCTTAGCCCTCTCCAGTCTTGTTTCAGAACCAACCATAGTTGCTCTTCGACCATGATTAACATCTTAAACTATAGAGGATTTGTGACATTACTTTGCCAACTTGACTTTTCAAAGTTAGCCATGATATTTTGTAAGGAGTACCTCAGGGATCAATCCGGTGCTGTATAGTGAAATTTTTTTCAGTGATGAAGCCCATTTCTGGCTCAATGGATAAGTTAATAAGCAAAATTGCCGTATTTGGGCTGATGAGCAACCCGAAGAGTACAAAGAGCTACCATTACATCCATGAATAGCAACTGGGGTTGTTCATCATCCCACCACATTTTATTGTAAATAAAACAATATTCAAACTGAAAACTTATTCTTATTTATTATGAGATCAGTTGTTTACGTAAATATCAGAGTCTTTTTTTTAGATTTTTTCTTAATCTTGGGACATAATTTTTTAGATTATGTGCATATAAGGCAAATACCATTGCGGTGTTCAGAGTATACCGGCACTTGGCATTTTACGCAAGAAATTTTAACCTGTTCGTCCTATTTTCTTGGACACAGTGCACACCCTGCCTGCTTCTTTGTTGATATTTAGAATATCTTGTAAAGTGCTTCCTAGTTCACGCGGCAAATTTGTAGTCAATCGACGTTTCATATGGGGTTTCGCTAGTTGTAATACCAACTGTTTTAAATAAATGCTTCGAAACTTGTTGATCGGGGTATCCGAGCGTTAAGCGTCAACAGAAAGCACCATCGAGTTGATTCCAGCTTGATCAATCATGCCGTAGAAGTACCAAAGTGGCCAACGTCTAATGCCACTAGCTGAACTGTACGAATACATCATTGTATCAAACGTGTCGACTCCGTCTTTCGTCAATTTATAGTCATGTATTATAAATGGTTTTGCTAGTTTCTTATTTTTCTTATTTTTCTTAGGTGTAAAAGAAATCATTGTCTTTTGTTTATCGAAAGCAAACTGAGAAGTGAGTGGTTGTTTGTTTTTATGTGGCAAGAAAGATGAAGGATTTTTGCGCTTGTTTTTACGAAGGATACCGATGCTTGTAAGCTTATAATCCTTCAATAAATCATCAGCAATTGAAATAGATGAAAGCCAGGAACCCTTGATACTTTTAACTAGCTTTTTTACATAATCGGCCGGTTTTTTAACCCCGATTTCCTTGCCAATATATAAAATACCATCAAATATGTAGAACGTTTTAGCATCACAAATGGCAACTATTTTAAGACCATACTTATGTGGCTTTGAGGCTATGTAAACTCAAAATGGACACTTCCCTCGGAAGGCCAGAAGTTGTTCGTCAATAGCCACATAAAAGCGAGGTTGGTACGAATTTCTGCAGTTAGCTATAGATAGCGTCCATATGTCTCTGATCGGGGCAAATGTGTCTTCTTTATCCCTTTTACCCTTATCATCGAATCGTAAGCAAATAAGCAAAAATCGACATTCATAATAGCCTTGTAAATAGCAGCACTAAATGGAGACCACATATTTTTGACGCTTTTACGTTTGTCTTTATTTATAGCCGAAAAAAATAGAAGGCCTATAAGAGCTTCAAGTTTTATGTTATCAGTCTGATGAACGTAGTGTTGATCTTTATATTTAAGGGCACGTCGGTCAATTTCTTGATTTGTATATAACACTATCGAGTCAATGATTGGCTTGCTGAATAAGTATGTGAATGTATCCTTTAAAGTTTCAATGTTCTGAGCATCACCTTGCCCTAATCGGCCAATAGTCATAATATTTCTTCTTGTTGTTCGACTCAAGGCTGGTGGCACGGAAAACCAAATATGCTTATTCTTACCTCTTAGCATTTTTGCTCGCAATTGAGCTAGCTAGAGAAAGACAACAACAGAAACAAAAGATATAACGGTTTTTCTTAAGTAGTGGGGTGATGAGTAACCCCGCTTGCCTTCGGAAGGTTAATAACAACGGTATGGTGTGGTTTATGCGCTGGTAGAATCATTGGTCCATATTTGTTCAAAAATGAGGCAAATCAGAATGTTACCGTCAATGGTAACCGTTATCGTGCCATGTTAACGGACTATGTGATTTCTGAAATTCAAGCACATGGTCTCGGTGAGCTCTGGTCTTTACAAGACAGCGCTACGAGCCATATAGCGCCTAAAACAATTGACTTGTTGTTGAGCACTTAATTTCACGTTTTGCTACGGTAAATTAGCCACCTAGATAGTGCGATATCACACCTTTGGACTATTTTTTCTGAGGATATGTAAAGTCTCAGGTCTTCAGGAATAAGCCAGCTACGATTGACGTTTTGGAAGCCAACATTACTGGTGTTATACCAGTCGCTATGCTCGAGCGTGTCGTCCAAAATTGAACCTTCCGAATAAACCACCTTAAACATAGTCTTAACCAACATTTACTTGAGTAAATGCCATTAATCAGTCTTTTAATCGATAATAAACATTTTAAGTTCACTTTCAAATTTATGTATTTTATTTTACATTATAAATCAAACCTCACGATGAATCACCTTATAAAATAGGTACTCCTACCCACTCTTATCTGAATTTCTTTAACAATTTCAACAATATTCGTCTTCCAAAAACATCGTCGCACATTCTAAAAATTGAGAAAGCAGTTATTTTTATGTCAACCATGCACCATATAGCAAACGAGATCTCAGAGTCTCGTTTTATAACAAAAGCAAAGGCAGAGTAGATACCTTCGACCAACTTATTCATGAGTACGAGAACATGGCAAAACGAAAAACTAATAGATGACCTTCAGTTTTCTTCATGAATTTGATTGATGCTTTGTTTCATTACATTCAATGTGCGTAAGCATAATAAGTGATTCTGGTTTTTACGTGAACTGGGAGAGTTTCTTGTGGAGTAACAAATACAAAAAAGGCAGTCAAATAAATATATGTGAACGGCAACAAAGGCGGCTATAAATGCTAAACGGTATTACCCAAAAAAGTCTATCTTTTACCATCTGATTTTGATTTTGGTGCCCGCAAACGAAAACATTGTCATATTGGTACCCCAGCTATCTCCAAAACGCAGAAAAAATTTTGCAATAAATACAATAAAAAAGTTATGTGAGACTGACAGTCTTACTTCAGGGTATTTTTAACTCTTTATTTTCTACAAGTTAGGTGTATACATATGTATATAGTTAGATACATGAGGTGTATTCAGAAAATAACAGGAATTTTAGTCTTTTGAAAAAAATATTTATTATTTCGTCTATATAATTTTGTCGCCTTCAAAATAATCCCTATTAGATATTTTGCACTTGTTCCAGCGCTTCTTCCAATCCTCGAAGCACTTCTCAAACTCGATCTTTGGAAAGCCTTTAGCTCTTTCAGCAACGCCATATATACTTGTAAAATGACGGCTCCTTAAGGCTCTCTTTATTTTTAGAAATAGGAAAAAGTCGCACGGAGCCATATCTGGCGAATATGGAGGTAATGGCAATGAAGTGCATTGTTTTTCCAAATATCCGGGCGTTTTTTCAGATTATTTCACGCAAATGGCATTGAATTTGTAGGTAGTACTCCTTACTGACCGTTTGACCTTGTGGCAAGAATTCCTGATGCACTATGCCATCAAAATTGAAGAACACAGTAAGCATTACCTTTTCGCTTGACCCCACTTGTCGAGCCTTTTTCGGTCTTGGCGAGCCAGAATACCTCCACTGGGACGATTGAGCCTTTGTATTGACGTCATATCCATAAGCCCATGTTTCTTCACTTTTATAATAATTTCCAGTAATTCTAGATCGTCATTGACTTCATTTAGTGAGACCTAAGAAACTTCTGTTCGCCGCTGTTTTGTTCAAAGTTCAACATTCGAAAAAATGTCATGGCATGAGCCAATCTATATGCCAACATCTTCAGCAACTTTTTTCATTGTGGTTCGGTGATTGTTCGTAACCATTTCTCTCACTTTTCCCACGTTTTCATTAGTTGTTGATGTGCTGGGGCGTCCAGGACATTCGTCATCTTCAACGTCTTCACGGTCATCTTGGAAACGCTTATACCACTCCTAAACTTTTGTTTTACCCATAGCAGACTCCCCATAAGCCTTTGGTAACATATTTCATTTTTTACGCAAAATTTGATACAAATTCTTTGATCCATTTCTTTCAACAAATGAAAATCATACTTAAGGGCATGTATACCAACATAACAAAAAAAAATTTGGCAATCGGACTCTCCAAACCCGGAAAATTTTAAAATTCCTGTTATTTTCTGAACACACCTCGTAGAAGTCCTTCTCATATTGAATCCAGCTGGTACCAATGCATTGTTTCCGGCTTTTGTTCAATTTAGACCCGGTATCAGAGATATCATGTCCCGCTCTTAACCGAATTGACTTTTGGCAACTTTTGTATATTTTTGTCCTCAACTTACTTAGTCAGGGCTATATTGATCATCTTTTCTAAAACCTTACTGATGTTGGGAAGGAGGCTTATCCATTTTGGAATTCGATGCCCTACCGCTGTATGCCAATACAATGGATAATGGGCATAATTCGAATTGCTATTAAGAAGGGTGGTGTAAATATCCACCTCAGGGATATCGAAGCTCAAAGTCCAGTTCACTGATTTTTCTCCTTCCCACTTCCTAGCCATTCAAAGATCATCCTTTGAAATGAAAGCGAGTAGCTTCTTCTTGTCGGTGATAACATCATTTGCACTACTTTCATCATTGAGTTTAGTGAAAGTGAAACTTTCTCCTGCAAATAATTGATCACCAAGAAGCTTTTATCATGTATAGCTTTCCTATATCTACAGCCACTTTTAGCAATATTTGCTTTTTACCCATCGTTCGGATGATCTTTGATTGTTTTGATCCTCTCTATGAAATTTCTTATTTATTTCCGGGCACGAATTGAAGTTGCTGGTGTTTAAATTGGGCTGTTCTAATATAAACTTACAAAGTAGCCGTAACTGTCACATAGATGGCGAAAAGAGGCGAAGATACAACAATGAAGTGAATTTAAGGAGAAACGTTAACCTATTCATAAGCATCGGAATATATCGGCCAAAATGACTGCAGAGGACCTTTGGACTAACTGGGGCAACCTATCTTACAAACGAGTTGAATGCAGAGGGTTGTTGGTTAAAGCATTGGTTCAACTCAGAATCTGTCAGATTAACTTGTCCTTTTTGACAGAATCACGGGAATTTTTGGTTTTTACTCCAAAATCGGGTTAGAGAATCTTCTTAGATACTATATACATATAGGGATTTCCAATAGGGACTTGACAAATTTGAGTCTACATATTCGTTGTGTGATGTTGCCGTGTCAGTGAGACAACGGGTTGATCAAAGTGTTGAAAATATCGCCGCCGTTCAGGCGTCCCTAGCAAACGATCCAAATCAGTCAATTCCACGGCGTTCTCAAGAATTGGGCACCGCTCAGACCACATTATGGCGTATTTTGCGTAAGGATCTTGGTTTACACCCATACAAGATCAAGCTGACTCAAGAATTGAAGCCGATGGATCATTTAGAGCGACGTGCGTTCTCCGATTGGGTTATGGAGAAGATGCGCCAAGATGATGAATTTCATTGCAAAATCATCTTCAGTGACGAAGCTCATTTTTGGCTCAATGGGTTCGTCAATAAGCAAAATATGCGTTATTGGTTGGGTGAAAACCCACATGTGCTTCATGAATCACCACTTTATCCGCAAAAAATAACTGTTTGGTGCTGTTTCCATGCCGGCGGCGTTATTGGGCCATATTTTTTCGTCGATGATAACGATCGTCACGTCACCTTGAGTGGTCAGCGTTATCGCGCCATGATCACCGGTTATTTTTGGCCCGAATTGGAAGATATGGACTTTGATATGGACATGTGGTTTCAACAGAATGGTGCCATAAGCCACACAGCACACGCTACAATCGATTTATTGAAGAGTAAGTATGGTGAGCGTGTTATCTCAAGACATGGGCCAGTCGATTGGCCGCCTCGTTCGTGCGATTTAACGCCGCTTGACTATTTTCTATGGAGCTACGTTAAGTCATTGGTTTATGCCAACACGCCGATAACGGTGGAAGAGCTCAGAGTCAACATTGAACGCGAAACAGCGGCCGTTTCAGCCGAAATATGCGGCCGAGTCGTTGAAATGCCCGCGGTGGCCATATGAACGAAATCGAGTTCCATTCATTAATGTTTTTATTGTACTTCTCAAATATCTCAAATAGTTTGCCTTTTATTTAAAAAAATAAAGTTGTTAAGTCGTTATTAGAAAACCCTATACACATATTCTAATCTGAATAGCTTGTTAAACTGAATAGTGAGCTGTTACAGGGCATTATCCCTTAACTTATTCAGAAAATTAAAAATACAGGTTTATTCATCTAAATCTATATTGTCCCCTTTAAAGTAACCCCAATCGACTGCAACACACTTATGCCAGCGCTTGATCCAATCCTCGAAACATTTTTTTTAATTCGGTTTTCCTTATGTCCACCAGTGCTTCCTGCGATTTTTCCATTACTTCCTCTCGGCTGCTGAAACGCGTTCCCCGTAGTGGTTTTTCAATTCGATTGAACAGAAAGAAGTCACAGGGAGCCAAATCAAGTGAATTCGGTGGCTATTGGATGGTATTTATTGTATTTTTCGTCAAAAAATGTCGAATAATGATGGCACTATGCGACGGTGCGTTATCATGGTGCAAAATCCATGAGTCTTCTGCCCACAATTCTGGTCTCTTTCGGCGAATTGCTTTACGCAAACGTCTCATAACGCCCAAATAATACTCTTTGTTTACTCTCTGGCCTTCTGGCAAAAATTCATGATGCACTACACCGTTGTAATCCATGAAAACCGTGAGCATTGCCTTCTTTTTTTTTTACTGAAAACGACGTTTTTCGTTTGGTCTCGACTCATTTGGTGAACGCCATTCACTTGCCTGATGTCTGGATTGCGTGTCGTACTCTTAAGCCCACGTCTCGTGTTCAGTAATGATACTTTTGATGAATGTGGGACCAGATTCAGCCTCGCAAATCATTTTTTTTTTGCGATGTCAACACGGTCTCTTTTTTCATGAAATTAAGATCTTTTGGCACCAACTTTGCTGCTACATGACAGATAACCAAATCATTAACCAAAGTGTCTTGGATGGATCCATAGGCAAGTCCTCTGCTATCTCTCTGATATCATCAATGTTTTCGTCGGTTTTCGATGTCGATGGTCTGTCACTGCGTTCATCATCTTCGATTTACTCACGACCGCTTTTGAACCGCTCGTGCCACTGGTAAATGACCGTTTTCTTTAGAGATTCATTGCCGAAACACTTTTCCAACATTACCAACGTTCGCGCATCATCATCGTTCTTGCAAACTTAAATCCATTTCTAAAATTGTAAAAAATCACCAACACACGAAGAGATAGATGTACTCTTGGCTACGTAAATATCAAATTTCAAGCTATGAAAAGTTTATAGGGAATGTCAACAACAGATGTTCCAAATTTACAAAAAAAAAAAAAAACACAAAAATCGGAACAATGGGAGCGCCACACGTTTCAATTTGTTAATGCATGTATGACAATTCGCAAGCTTGTAAATGGATGTCATTTTCGGAACATTAAATTTTTATCAATTACACCAAGACGGATGGACGTTTTTTGATTTAAAATGCACTATTCTGCCCCTATTCTATCTAAAACAAAGTGCAAGACATCAATACCATCATAGTGTTATTTTTGTATTCTTGCTTAACACTACATTATTATAAGAAGCAGAGCAATTTTAGTAAGCCATAAAACTATATTAGAAGGATTCCATCCTAATATAAAGGCATCACAAGAGTGAGAACCTCTTGTAAGCTACCTATTAATCTAAACAGGAAAAAGTTTGTTCTAAAAACTGACATTTCCTAACAAGCAGCTCGCACCTGTTCACTCGAAGATAATTATGCAGTAACAACCGTATTCTAAATCTAAATTATTCAGCAAAACAAAAGATTTCCATTAATCAAGGGTGTAGTGACGCTACAAAGAGTAGATAACATGACAGAACTCAAAGGCAAACACATGTGAGCAGCACCACAACACATGCTCAGAAATCAACGCTAATTACTAACTTACACAAGTTCCAATTCAACCAACCAACAAACCAACCCCAATGCGTGTGTAATTAGGCAAATTGTTACTCCTAGTATGTTATCATCAAATTATTCCTTTCACATTTATCATGCTTGCACCAGGAACTTTTGCAATGTTGTACCTACGTTGTTCCCCTTACCCAATTCCCTTTTGTTCGAACTTCATTTCCAACGCCGTCGTCGTCGTCATCGTCATCAACTACTCGGTCTTCTTTACACGCCATTTAAAATTTACGTGTACTTATTAGGTTTCACCCCCTTCGAAAGGCATCTGCACCGCAGAACCACGCACCCACAAAACACCCACATCTGTAGCCTGTTTCGGTTGTAGTGCTACCTGCCGATCCTTCTACATACCTAAAGATCCATAAATTTCCGTGAAAGTTTCACCTCGAAATTTATTATTTGGTGCGCTTGAAATATGTGTAAAGGTAACGTAGATTAATGGCTTGCATTTGTTCGGCCTGCACTGTTTCAAGCTTCAGCTTCTATTTCTATCGTACTCCTAGTTCTGGTGCTGGTTCAGCTCTCCTACTCTTGCTACTTGTCGTTGTCAGTGGTGTCGTATATGATAGTGGTGTTGGAGGACTAAACTTTTCTGCCACAATGGAATAAGTTTTTGCAATGCAACAAAGCTTTTGGAATATGGGAAATTGTAGATTTGTCCAAATGCGACCGAAAAACTTTTCTCAAACCCAAACTCCCTTCCGATCTCATTCCGAAATTTGGCAATTACCTTAGTATGAATAGTGAAAATACGAGTAAGTCACTCAACCCACCTCAGACCAATCCGACCAAACCGCCAAACCAACACATCGTTGCGTACCGTCTAATAACTCCGGCCTCCAGGACAACTGAATGGAGTTTCTAGGATAAAACTGAAAATAGCAAACAGTTGGACGCCAAAGCTATGTCATGCATAATAGGTTCCTTAATTATGCACTGTCAAAATCCAGCGCATGGAGGTTGGAAACTTACGTATAAAATTTCAAAAACTTTACCGCTATACTGTCATGAATAATGAAAGCTTTCTTTTAATAACTTCCCATTGGGCGGCAGACATTTCCAGTGGGTTTGGTGGAGCATAATTTTTTGAAGTAGAGACAGAGAACAAAAACAAGATAACTTTGTTGATCAAGTGCTGAGATGGCTTCAGATGCAACTACGAGTATACAACAGGGAGTGGCAGGTGTTTTGCTGACGAGGAAGCGCACGCTTTTTAAGCTGTCAATTTTGTAGGAACCTTTTGGGAATTGTTTTCACATCTGTAGTGTGTGAACGTGAATTTTTCTTACCATCTCTTATTTTAGAGGTGAAGTGAGATATGCCAGAGTTATGTGTTTCGACGAAAAGAGTTTTCGAACTATTTTGCCGTTGCCGACTACTCGTAGATACTTGTGTCTTGTGATAAATATTTTTCAAAACGGCAACGATATAAGTTTTCTTAAAGAAACTTTAGAGCCACTTATGCATATTTGTGGCAGGTAATTAGAAAGTTTTTCTCTGTTTTTTTAAATGAAATGCAGATGGTGTTAGATAAAGTTGAAAAAACTTTACAACATACCAACTTACGAAAGAGGTAAGCACAATTCACTATTAACAACTAAAAGTTTCCCATTAGGTCTTCCAAGGGAATATGGTGCAAGTTATTTCAGTAATTGAATCTATGACCATTAGTAATGTAAAAGTCCTCAGATACGAGTTTTTGTCGTCCACCATCAATTACGAAACCTGAGCGGTGCTTAAATTACACTAGACCAGATGCCAATCTAATCTAATGTTTGCTTCTTGTAAAATTCTTGTGGTAAAATTCCTAATCTTTATTTAAAATTTGACATACTTGCAGTGACTTTTAGGGTCTTTCTTTTTCTTTTGGACTTTCATTTTCTCACCTTTTTACTTAAATGGCGTTATAGTCCGGAGTGGGACTGCTTGTCCATCAATACTCTTCTCTAGTTAGTGCAGTCCTTGCCGACTTCCTCCAGTTGTAAACTCTCATATGGGAGACTGCTCGAAGTGCTTATATTCATCCACCTTAAATGTCTTAGATCCGATGCACACATGCTTTTTTTTTTTTTTTTTTTTTTAACGTGCAGCACCTCTTTTGAGTGTTGCAGTACTCACAACTAAATTGGGTCATCCACATACAATCGCGGTATGCGCGTCATATGTATTTGTGTCGCGGATCACCATGGCACCACAGCCAGTCAATAAGTACCCAGAAATGTGGGATGTTGCTGCTGAAAATTCCCTTGACCGGCAAAGGAAAGAAGGGCTTAGATAAATGTTTGTCAGGTGCTTTCTGAATTCTGCGAAGAGAAGAACGACAAAGATGCAAAAGAAATATGTAAGCAACTATTTACATTCAATTTTATGTAGAAACTTATGATTTAGTTTTTTAAAAAAGGTAACAATTCCAAACTCTTATTATCTCGAGTCTTACAAATGTTTTTCATTAAGTTACTAATAACAAACTGCGCTAAGAGCTTCTAGGCTGCTTACTGACAGCTCCCTCGTTTCGTCCTACCACAGAGACCACAAATTCTGCTGATCAAGCATTTTGTACCATGTCGACGCTCGGGTGACCCATATGACATCGATCACAGCTCAACATGCCCCAGAAACAAACAATCTTAGCTTCCTCATTTCTTAGAATTATTGCTGAGTTTCGTTTTATTTATTTATTTATTTTATTTTTTAGAATACTACCAACATCAGATACAAAATAATCTGGAACTGTTTTTTTGCTTGAATCGACTTCAATGAATCCTATTATGGACATAAAATCTTCGATGTTATATCCATTCTTAGTTCATAAGTTATAACAGCATGTCTTAACCAAAAGTATTGCTAAATCCAAATTTTCATTGATAAATTTGTGAAATATTTTCCATTTATAAGAGAGTATTCTAAATGCACATGCGAAATACTTTCTGACAGGACACAACTTGTGGTGACATATCCTTTTCATGTCCAACAAATCATCACTATCGTGATAGTGTATATCCCTAATCACCAATGAACGCGTAGGGCATATTTAAACCTAAAATACCATTGGAATACTTAATTCATTATTTTTAAGGTTTTTAGTTCTTTGGAATATAGTGCTGTCCGATTCTTTTCCAAACGCACCAAGGTCGATGTAAATGAAGTTATAATATATTTTTCGTCTACAATAACGAGCGATGCTATTGAAAAAAAATTTAGCAATGCTAAAATATGGACCCACTTATCCTTGGTTTATTCAATTGCATATAATTGCCGTCCATAACACTAAGACAATCGGATAACTGGCTATTTTTACGAAAAATTTCTGCAATTTCCTTCAAACACTCTTCGGTCAACTCTGGAAAAGATTCTTGTCGCTCGGTGGCAAATCTATGTCCCTAGAATGAGTCGAACAATCTCGGCCACAGTAGTCACATCAGCCACATTCTCATCGGTACGTATAATAGACGGAGTATTGTGAGTATTGCTCGGAAGTAAGTCAGTCTCCCGAACTTTGCGTACAGCAAGCGCGGTGGATGTTTCATTTCGGCCAAAACTAATTTTCAATAAACGCACTGTTTGGGCTACAAAGCAATTCATTTCATTTTGCGGAGGTATGATACTGACTGGCAGTTAAGATTTCGAGCAGGAAATTTGGACCATCCTTAATGTAGGAGTTTCGACAGAAAAAAAAAAAAATTTGCACCCAAACGCCCGGTGATAACATGCATACGAGGTGTGTTCAAAAAGTAAGATGACTTTTGAAATTTCGCGGGTAACGTACATTTGATTGTCGATATTTTTTTTTTTTGCTGTGTTGATCACAGTTTCAAGTATTTAACATTCTGAGTTTGTTTTTGACAGATAGGTATAGACGTGTGTTGATGTGCTCGGCGATTTTCAATTATTATAAAAAATGGAGCAAAGAATTTGCATCAAATTTATGTTAAAAATGGAAACGAGTGCTCTTAAACACTTAAAATGTTAACAGTGGTATACGGTGAGTCTGATCTAAGTAAAAAAAATGTTTTTATGTGGCACAAACTCTTCCAAGATGGCCGAGAAGATTCCGATGACAACCCTCGACCTGGACGCCATAGCACATCAACAAAGGTGATAAAGTTGAAATGGTTAGGAAAATTGTTTTAGAAAATCGTCTAATTACCATAAGAGAAGTTGCTGACGATGTTGGCATATCGGTCGACTCGTATCATGCAATTTTTTTCGAATGTTTTGGACATGAGGTGGGTGTCAGCGAACTTCTTTATTTTGGTCAGAAGAACCGTCGCATGAGCATCGCTCAGAAGCTATTGAATGACGTAAATAATGATCCTGACTTGCTCAAAAGGGTCATTACTATTTCCTGTTGCTGTATTGAAGGAACAGACCTGTAAACAGACGAAGATTTGCAAGGATTAAGGAAATAAAAACGGCATTGCTGGAAGCGCTCAAGGGTATACCAAAAAGTATTTATAAGAAGTGCTTCGAGGATAGGAAAAAGCGTTAACACAAGTATATTATACCTGAGGGGGATTACTTTGAAGACAACACTTATATTGGTGAATAAATAAATTTTTTTCTCCAACACATATTGTATATGGTCCGCGGAAGTCGACAAACATTCAGTTATATTATTTACAAAACATAGAAAACGGGGAGCGTCTAGTACGGAACCTTGAGAAACATCTAGGGGGACTTGAAGAGTGATGCTAATTGTTACAGTGTATTCACTCACGTCAGAAAAGCTCAAATCTTCTTTCCTTTACCTCTGTTTACTACAAATCTGCAACCAAGTAAACGCTGCTCCTGTTCTGTGTAGAATAACTGTAGTATTTTGCCTATAGATAGCCTATAGATACGATAGGTTTATCCGTCACCAAGTTTGCCAATGCAAGTTGGATTGCATGAAACCAGTAGTCACTGGTTACGACGAAAAATGAGATTAACATATTTAATGTAACGTGATAATCGCAGCACTGAGAATCGCCAGATTAACGGCGTTCAGTGCCTTCGCAAATCGTACAATTTAAAGCCACACTCTAGTTGAATTGTCTCTTCTTAGATATTAACACAGGTATCTTGAACAACTAATCAAGTTAGGGCCAAGCCGTCTTGAAGAATGTTGATTTCAGCCACTAAATTACCCCACTTTTAATCCAAAGTACTTGTACAGCATCTATGCTCTCATGTGGCCTTTTATATACACATTTAAGAAATAATTTGACCCCTATTTCAGCAAACTGTGACATAAATGGATAAACATGGAATGCTCAGCATACTACAATATAATCCCTGACAGACAACGTTTCGCTTTTTACATGTTCAAGGTTCTTAAAGTTTTTTTTCATTCGAAGCGGATACAGAGCAAATCTGGAAAGTTCTAACATATACAGTTTAAGAAAAAAATTCATCTTTAGTATGAGTTTTCTTCTATCAAATTAATAGTATACCATATACCGGGTGAGTATTTTAACTTGAGACATCCAAATTACTCGAAAAGTACGAAATATCGCGAAAAATGTTTTATACAAAAATCACAAAGTTCTGAAGGGGACATTATAATTCCTGATTTTCATTACTCAGTCTTGTTATTCAATGGGGCACATGACTTTGTCTCAAAGGTCTTATTCATTCAGTGCTAGATACCACTGCACTGGCACGCCAAAATCATTAATCGGTTTCCAACGTTGTTAGGGTGTTAGAAGTTCGATATTTGTTTTAAGGAACTGACTATTATTAGTAACGTTTTCCAGATTAATAATGTAGGCTATTTCAATTCAAGAGAAAATTGAAATGATACTGATTCATGGAGAAAGTGAAAAGAACATCGATGGTGCTGTTGCTCTTTACGCCCAACAATTCCCAGACCAGATACGATCGCGCGCTTCCTTTTATCGGGTCATCCAATAATTCACTGGTGAAGAAAGTGTGCAACCAAAGAAAAGGAATCGGTCAGATAGGGTGGCTATTGAGGATAATAAAATAGCAGTGTTAGCTGCCGTTACACACGATCAGGACTTTCTCAAACGACTGTCTGTAAGATATTACATCGCCACAAATACCATCCTTATCATGTTTCACTTTCTAGTGAGGATTTTCGCAACCGAGTCTCCTTTTGTCAATGAGCACTTCAGCAAATTGACCGAGACCCCCTTTTCTTCGCCAAGGTGTTATTCTCTGATGAGTCGTCTTTCACCAATCACGGTACGGTCAATCGACATAATATACATAACTGGGCTACCGAAAACACTTTTTGGTTGCGACAAGTTGAACGCCAGCATGTTTGGGCGGGAATTATTTGGGATAAATTAATGGGTCCATATTTTATTGAAGGCAACTTGAATGGCGAAAAGTATGCATACTTCTTGTGGGAGCATCTTCCAGTATTACTAGAAGAACAGCCATTGGAGTTGCGACAAACAATATGGTTATTCCCTAGTAGCCCGGGGTGTATTAAACAATGTTTATCATCAAGGATAGATCGGACGAGGGGGTCCGAAGCAATGGCCAGCTAGATCACCTGATCTTACGTGACTTGATTTCTTCTTGTGGGGCTACTTAAAAATTGAGGTTTACAGAAAAAAGCCAACAACACGTGAGGACATGAAAAGACGAATAACTGAAGCTTGCCGGAAGGTTACGCCGGAAATACTTCTCAGTTCTGTTGGTCACATTTTCGAGCATTTGTTGAAATAATCTCGGGAAAAAAACGTCGAAATGGGAAGAATTAAATGATCCAACAGTGGGAGGCAAGGGGACCCACTCTAATTAATCACCCCGAAGGAAACAAAATACTGCTGAGTCCATGTCGTTATTTCTGGGTTATGCTAAACGCAGTATGAATCTCAAGATCAAACTCGTGGTCACCATCTTATGGCCCCTTCAGAACCTTGTGACTTTTGTCTGAAACATTTTTCGCGATATCGCGTATTTTTCGAGTAATTTGGATGTCTCAAGTTAAAAAACTCATTCTGTATGTAATACACTTTTTTTTTATTTTTTTTGTCTTATTGTTATTCATTATTGTTATTATTATTACGTAATAGCTTAGTGCTTTTGCTTCAATGTTTTTTATTCTTTATTACTTGTGAAAATATTGTAAACTTTTTCTTATTAGTTTTACCCCACAAACATTCAGTTTATTACTTTTCTTTGATGAAGGATCATTCGCCTCTAGTTTTCTCTATGAACTACAGAATGATATCCATTCTTTTTCTAAATTGTAAATAAAATATAATATAGTTTAATAAATAATTCGATGTAAATAAGAAATTGAATAAAAAAAGAGCATAGTATTGCTATACCATGGTATTACCAATAAATCATTGGTAAGGCAGGTAAATCTTTTTTGCAAAAAGTAGTCAAACTGGGAAGAGGATAATGAGGCACGTTCATTGCCGTAACTCTGCTTATTATCTCTTCGGGACTCCTTCACAATTTCCATCTCAGTGGTGTCACAATGAAGTTGCGCAAAGTTTTCTTCTCTCTTTAATTTATTTTTTTAGACAGGCTGATCACTTTGCGGTCACCGTGTCAAATTCATTGTTGTGTTGGAGTTTTTGTGCTGGAATCGGAATAGCACCCAGCTCTACCTGGTTTCTTCAGGGTTCAAAATTCTATTTCTAACTATAAAACTATGATATATTCCAACCCTATTATACCTCTTGGACTCGCTTAACTGCTGCTTACACAATATGTGCCTAAGGCTCAACAATTCATAGTTTCCCCTACTTATAAAGTCTCTGAGTAGAACTTGGATTAGCATAAGGTCTTTCTTTTAACTGTTCTGTAAATAAGCCAAAATACCCTAACATAAATACGATACGTTAATGCCCAGTTTTACCAAACATTCAAGCAAATGATAGTAATTTTACATTGATCGTCATCGCCTCTTGGCAACAGAATATCAAACGCATTATTAATCATCTCAAGCTCAAACTAACTTGATTTCAATTATATGCCCTAGTTAGTCATTACTGTATTCAAACTAATAACAACAGATTACAGTTCAATTTTTGGTGCATTGCAATCCAAACAACTAAGTCATTAAAACGGTCTCTTCCCTCACTAAGGATTGACTATCATATTCCCATGAATCCTGTCCTAAACTGGTATACCGAAATTAGCAATTCAAATTGAAATTGCATCATAGTCAACCATTTGGGGAACCTCTACCGCTCATACACACGGCTACATTCCGTAACAACAGATACACAGATATTCGTACTAATACAATTGTTAGTTGGTTGCAGTAGCCATTCGAACCCGCCATATTGATTATATCAAAATAATTGCGGTCTAATTATCCCTAAAACTAACTCGGATGTGTGCAATCCACACAAGCGGATATCCAAAGGAGTTATTGTGATGAGCTACTTTACGAATACGAATACGTATACTTAGGTTTAGATTAGGATTTCAATTTAGCCTTCAGTGTAACACAATTAATTGGTCATTGGTACGTAAATTTATACAAATCGTGTTGTCTCCTGCTGTTGTTTCTCTGACGAAGGACTTTTGTCGGATAGAGGGTATATACATATTTATATATATTGTTCCACTTAAACAGGTAATCATATCTTCTTACATTACCCCAAAAGCATACAGTCACGCTCCAATGAAATATGAAAAGCAAGTCAATTCGAGACATAGGAATATACGAGTGTGTACTTCTCAAACCTACTTACACCTGTTTATGGTACTTTACATTTGAATTCCCTAATTTCATCTCTTGATGCCGCTCGAATGGATTATTTGAAAAATAGCCAACAAAATTGCTTCAGTGAACAGAGTACAAATAAATTTACCGAACACCGAACACGGAATACGGTACAGGGAACACTGAGTGCTTAAATTTTAGATGCTCACACATGTGCACGGTGGTAGTCCTTGTGGAAAATCCTTTAATTCAACTTCACTTGCCGAGCAAAACAGCTTTCTACGTACCGATATCGGACTGCAAATTGGGTGAAGGTGGGCTGGTGAGTTTGGGAATGGGATGGCGTTGGATTTTTGCACCATCGTCAAATGCTAAATTTTATTTTATTTTATTTTTTATTTTTTATTTTGCCACACGTTCACATCGACATACAATTGAATGGGGGAGTTTATTATCCTATTAGTGAATGAAAAGGATGGATATGTGTAGGAATAGGTGCAAATCCAGGACAATTTAGAGGAAGGACCGATTTCCGTATTTTATTTGAAATTGGTTCTGGAACAGCATGGGCTGTTGAAAGGATTATGCAAATAGCACCGAAAAACTTCGCTCAAATGCACTCAAATAGTGTTTGAAACTTAAAAAAAAAAAAAAGTAAAAAGCTAATGGAAATGAAAGTAGCTTAGAAATGGTTAACGGGAATTTGCCCGATGTTATACGAGTACAAGGACACACCTGATTGTCAGTATTCATCAACGCGTTTGTTTTTTGCAAAACCTATGTTTGCAAAACCGCATTTATCAGGATACTTACAAGGAAATATTATGTTATAGATTTCAGCTAAAATATTAAATAAAATATCGATTCATAGGTGCTTCTAGATGTATAGGGTGCTTTCCACGCAAAGCGGTAATTTTAGCCGAATTTTTAAATTTTAAATTTTAAAATTTTTACTAGTAACCTTATGTGAACCTTATAGTGCAACATCCAAATATCATTCAACCTTAAAACCTCATCGTAGCTGTGGTAGTAGCACACACATAATATAATTAATGAAATTAACTTCCAAAAACTCGAACTTTTACTAACTTTGCACTCCTTTTTCTGTAACACTGTTATCTTCGAATTTTAAATACAGAAGCACTGTTAAAACATCCTATAAACTGTTTACATTTGTATTTAAGAAAAACAGTTAATGGTTTACACGTTTTATCCTAATTCAAGATTTTTAAATTAAAGAAGATACGGGTAATTATAAATTTGTCTTATCTTAACATAATTTTTACAATTTATCTAACTTAGTATTGTAGATTGAATTTGTGCTACATGTAGAGAACAAGTGTTTAACTGTGAATTATGGAGTCTTCTAAACCGAAAACAGATGCAGAAAGAATGAAAAAATATCGCGAAAAGAAAAAAGCACTGGATCCTAATAATCGAAAAAAAGAAAACGAAAGGTTGAAAGCCTACAAAAGAAAAAAAAAAGGAATCTCTGTCGAAAGTTGAATTGGAAAAATTTAAGTTAAAAAAACGGAAAGAAAAAAGGCTGTAACGACAAAGAAGAAGAGATCAAGAAAAAAATATTGGATCTTTAACTTCGTGCGGTTTGCTAAGAGATGGCGTACCTTGTATTATTCCATTGGAACATGCGTTGGAAAGCTACTGTCATTGTACGTCATTCCAGTATATGTCATTCATTCGAAGCGTAAACAACAATAATTTTTTTCATTCAAATATGTCGAACTTTGTGCCTGAAAAAGTGTTTCTTGCGGGGAGTTCTTTTTCATGAAGAAAACTGCTGCCGAAAGTCATCGTATTTTGGTGGAAGTTTATGGTGAACATGTACTAGCTGAGCGAACGTGCCAACAGTGGTTTGCACGATTTAAAAGTGGTGATTTTGGCTTGGAAGACGATGAACGTCCTGGGCAGCCAAGAAAGTTTGAAGATGAAGAACTGGAAGCATTACTCTATGAAGATTGCTGCCAAACACAAGAAGAGCTCGCAGATCTTTGGGTGTCACTCAAGCAGCCATTTGAAAACGTTTAAAAGCAGCTGGATATATTCAAAAGCAAGGAAATTGGGTTCCACATGAACTCAAGCCTAGAGACGTCGAAAGGCGGTTTTGCTTGTCCGAAATGCTGCTGGAACGCCACAAAAGGAAGTCATTTTGGCATCGGATTGTTACTGGTGATGAAAAATGGATCCATTACGACAACCCCAAGCGCAAAAAATCATATGTGAAAACCGGCCAACCAGCCAAATCAACGACAAAGCCGAATATCCATAGCGCGAAAGTAATGCTCTGTATTTGGTGGGATCAGATGGGTGTGCTGTATTATGAGCTGTTAAAAGCGGGTGAAACCATCAATGGACAACGCTACCGAACACAATTAATCCGTTTGAAGACAGCAGTATCCGAAAAATGTCCGGAATATGCGACCAGACACGAGGCAATAATTTTCTATCATGACAACGCTTGGCCCCACGTTGCTATTCCGGTTAAGAACTATTTGGAAAACAGTGGATGGGAAGTCTTACCCCACCCGCCTTACAGCTCAGACCTTGCTCCTTCTGACTACCATTTGTTCCCGTCGATGCAGAACGCCCTCACTGAAATACGGTTCACATCAGAGCAGAATATCAAAAATTGGCTTGATTCATTCTTGGCTGCCAAGCCGCCGTACTTTTTTCGGGATGGGATCCACAAATTGCCAGAAAGATGAGATAAAGTCAAAGCTTCAGACGGGCAATACTTTAAATAATACTATTGTACATGTTTTTCTTAAATAAACGTTCAAATTTTGAAAAAAAAAACCGCACGAATTAAATTACATACCCAATATGTATAGGTCGAGACTAACAGAAGCAGTTGATTCGAGAGAGATGGAATACTATCCATATAAATGCAAACAAACATCCAGCAAGACAGTATTAAAGTGTCTGCGAAGCTTACCCACTTGTCCATTAAAGAAAAAATATGTCATCCGAGGTCTAGCTAAGCGTGTGGGTATACAATTAGTCGAAAAGATGGAAGAAAATTTAAACGATTCTATTAATGGTACAGTAGATCAAGATGTAAAGGACTTTTTCTTTAGACCTGACTTCGTATATACTTGCCTCGCAATGAAAGATTCTGTTGTATTATAGTTTGGGAAAAATGTAAAAAAAGTAAATTGCAAAAGCATTATATAACCATGTTTCTTAAAGAGGCTTTCGCAATATTTAAAAACGAAAACCCAGAAATAAAAATTGGAATTTCATAATTATGTAACTTACGTCCTAAAAATGTTTTGTTGTTAAAAGACACCCCATCGGAGCAGGCAGATGTAAACTGCACGAAAATTTCATGATGAAATTAAAAGGATTAAAAACCAATTATTCCCAGAAGTTTTGGCAAGATCATTTGTGTGACTACTCTTTAAATTCAAGATGCTGGAAAAATATTTGTATCTGCAAAGATTTGAAAAGAATGAATATTTCTGGTATAAAGGGCGAGTTTTTTTAACTTGAGACATCTAAATTACTCGAAAAATACGCGATATCGCAAAAAATGTTTCAGGCAAAAGTCACAAGTCAAAAGGAAGGGGACATAAGATGGTGACTACGAGTTTGACTTTGAGACCCATTTTCAATGTCAAACGAAGGTCACTTTGGATGTTTCAAATGATAATTCCTGTTTTTCATTGCTCAGTCGAATTCCTCAATGGGGCACACGACTTTGTCTCAAAGGTCTTATTCATTCAGTGCTAGATACCACTGCACTGGCACGCTTAAATCATTAATCGGTTTCCAACGTTGTTAGGGTGTTAGAAGGTCGAGATTTCTTTTGAGGAAGTCATTATTGCCTCGAGTGAAGTTAAAACTCAAAGAAATTTCAGATAGAGACAAATTGTCCTAAGCTTATCTGAGAGTGTATAATGTGCACAATTCACTGGTGAAGGAAGTGTGCAACCAAAGAAAAGGAATCGGTCAGATAGGGTGTCTGTTGAGGACAATGAAATAGCAGTGTTAGCTGCCGTTGCACACGATCCTCACATTAGCATTCGCCAAATAAGTCGTGAATCAGGACTTTCTCAAACGACTGTCTGTAAGATATTACATCGCCATAAATACCATCCTTATCATGTTTCAATGCATCAAGAACTTTCTACTATGGATTTTCGCAAACCGGGTTTCCTTTTGTAAATGAGCACTTCAGCAAATTGAACGAGACCCCCTTTTCTTCGCCAAAGTGTTATTCTCTGATGAGTCGTCTTTCACCAATCAAGGTACGGTCAATCGACATAATATGCATTACTGGACTATCGAAGACCCTTTTTCTTTGCGACAAGTTGAACGCCAACCCCCTTGGAATGTTATTGTTTTGGCGGGAATTTTTGGGGATAAGTTAATAGGTCCATATTTTATTGAAGGCAACTTGAATGGCGAAAAGTATGCAAACTTCTTGTGGGAGTATCTTCCAGTATTACTAGAAGAACTGCCATTGGAGTTGCGACAAACAATGTGGTTATTCCCTAGTAGCCCGGGGCGTATTAAACAATGTTTATCATCAACGATAGATCGGACGAGGGGGTCCAAAGCAATGGCCTGCTAGATCACCTGATCTTACGTGACTTAAATTCTTCTTGTGGGGCTGTTTAAAAAGTGAGGTTTACAGAAAAAAGCCAACAACACGTGAGGACATGAAAAGACGAATAACTGAAGCTTGCCGGAAGATTACGCCAGAAATTCTTCTCAGTTCTGTTGGTTCATTTAGAGCGCGGATAGACAAATGTATTAAAGCGAATGGTCACATTTTCGAGCATTTGTTGAAATAGTCTCGGAAATAAACTTCGAAATGGGAAGAATTCAATGATTCAACAGTGGGAGGCAAGGGGACCCACTCTAATTAATCACCCCGAATTAAACAAAATACTGCTACGTCCATGTCGTTGTTTCTGGGTTTTGCTAAACGCAGTATGTAAAAACAAATGACAAGCCTACGAGCAATACGACTGAGGAATGAAAATCAGGAATTATCATTTGAAAAATCAAAAGTGACCTTCGTTTGACCTTGAAAATGGGTTTCAAGGTCAAACTCGGCCTTATGACTTTTGTCTGAAACATTTTTCGTGATATCGCGTATTTTTCGAGTAATTTGGATGTCTCAAGTTAAAAACCTCACCCTGTAGATACATCCAACGACGTTTACTGGAAGGAATGGAGCAAAAATGATGACAACAAAATAATGTTAAAGTTGCGAGAAACTAGTGCCAGGGAATTGATTGATAGCATTTTTGAAAGTTATAAAGTGTTCATAGATCATGCTCACATTAAAAGAATTCAGAACGAAGCATTTGCTGCTGACAAAAATGAGCAAAATGTACGTATTCTACAAGTTGATTTTTCTATGTCGTATTCGTGTGAATATCAAAATGAGATATAAAGTGCACTGTGAGCAAGATCGAGTGTTACTTTGTTTACTGCTGCTACTTTCTATAAAAATAAATGTAAGTCATATACAATATGTTCTGATTGCCAAAACAAAAACAAGGACTCCATTTTTGTTTTTATGAACCATCTTTATGACCTCATCATGGCGGAAATCTCAGATTCTAATATAGGAGATATAATATACAGTGATGGTCCCTCATCTGAATTTAAGAATAAGTTCATGGCAAATTTTATGCACTATTTGGCAATAGAGTACAGTAAAACGTTCTTTTGGAAGTATTTTGCAACAAGTCACGGTAAAGGAGTAATTCATGACATTGGAGGCAATGTGAAAAGACTTATTAGGCAGAAGACAATATCCTTAGGTGGAGGCGCTGTAATCCAGACGGCTGAAGAATTCACTAATTTTGCTCGGCAACTAGTTCAAAACACTGAAGTAATTTACATTTCTGAATCTAAAATTATATCTGAAATATCCTCCAAAACACCTTGGAAAAATGTTAGTTTTGTGCCCGGAATATCGCGATTCCATGTCATGCAGTGTAATGATAAGTTTTTGAGGGCTAAAAGACATGCATTAGATGACGTAGAATCGGTCTTTCAGCAGAAATTTGTTACGGCATTGCCTGGCACGTTACGTCTCTTAAATGAGTGCGTGTGCAAATATTACGTACATTTTTGAAGTTTTTGTTTTTGTTTTTTTGTTTGCTATTATGTTAACAATAAATAAATCGGGGAATACAAAAAAAATTATTTGATATAGACAAATGGAGCTAAAATCTTACAAATAAATTATTTCCTGCAGACTTAAGTTGTCTTAATGTCGGTACCGTTACACAAAACAAATTACTTTTAGCATTTATATTTAAGAATCAAATTATATTAGTGTTGTTATTTATAAAATCCTAGACCTTAAGCTATGCATATAGATACAAATTATTTCTTTAGTAATAATGAATCTTGTACAAATGACGCTTATACGCAGAAAACTGGGTATGAATGTCGGGCACGTTACTATGGAAAGCATTATAGGTTGCGATTACCTGTTGTTCAGGTTGCATATCTTATCTTTGTCATTAGCAAATTTAGTGACATCTGAATGATCAACTACGATGATCAAAAAGAGAAATTGTTGTTTTTTTTTTTTTTTTAAGTGTTTAGAACCCAAAGTCTTGAATTTTTATAAAATGTTCTCCAGGAACCAAACCAGGAAAGCGTTTAATTTTAATAATCATGGGACCATTTTCATTTACCAAATTTTTGAGTTACAGCCCTCTAAAGAGTAGCCGCTCAGTGGTCAGAAAGTTATGTTTGCTAGGGGGTCTACCAGCGTTATTGTTCGGGCTCTGTCATATATCACTGTAATACGATTCCGGTTTCTATTGCTGACTATCAGGTATACAGAAATGCATGAATAGAATAGAAGCTTACGAGAAATCAACATACCGCGAAAAACTATAACAAAATTATTCAGTTTGTTTCGGCTTTTAATGCAATTAGCAATCTAGTTATGTGTAAAACTTGTAAAAAATGTGATTTTTAATCAAGCAAGTCCGTGAAGTTAGGATTCAAAATTGCTGTCATGTGTGAATGCGGCGTTTCGTACATCTATTCCGAACCTATGATTAAAAATGCATCAAAAGATGCGTCTTTTACGTATCGGAATAATAGGAATTTCATCATTTGAGTTCGACTGAAAAGAAAAACTGTCTTTCGCTCAAGCTGAAGGAATGTTCCTCTAAAGGCAATATATGAGGACTTATCTCAGAGTGAATTGCTTGACAGATTTTCTTTGGCACTTTGCTCCGAAACACCTCCACAGTGGTTGCAAAAATATTGAATTATCAAATTAATCGTACTTTACCACTTAAAAATTCAATGACAGTTATACATTTATTTTAAAAATATTTATTGTGATAGTTGGACCTGCAGGAATAGATTATGTTTCTAGCAAAGATGAAACAAGACGACGAGTAGCAGAGCATCGCCAACAGGTTACTTCAAAAGAAGGAAGGCCGAACATCTCGAAGAAGAGCCCAGCAGCCACTTTTTGAAGAAGTTGAAGTTGAATTATATGGGCCTGGAATAGCAGATTAGCTCTTAATATTTTTATTTATTTATTTCACTTTTATCCTTTCATAGCAATGAAATCACTCATTTTATCTTTAAAACTGTTTTTGTCGAAACTATTGTACATTTTTAAAATTTGCTGTAGTTGTAACTCGAAGACAAATCATGTGATCGCTTTGATTTTTTTTTGCTTTTCTTGCATAGGGTTTTCTAATACCGACTTGACATTTTTTTTTTAAATAAAAGGCAAACCATTTGAGATATTTCAAAAACTTTATTATTGGTTTGAAGTACAATCAAAACATGTATGAATGGAAATCGACTTCGTTTATATGGCATCCGCGGGCACGTTTGCAGCGGTCGATTCGTTGGACCCAATTTTCAACGACTCGGCCACACATTTCGGTTGAAACGGCCGCTATTTCGCTTTCAATATTAGCTCTGAGCTCTTCCAAAGCCGTCATATTGTTGGCATAAACCAATGAATTAACGTAGCCCCACAGAAAATAGTCAAGTGGCGTTAAATCGTACGAACGAGGCAGCCAATCGGCTGGCCCATGTCTTGAGATAACACGCTCACCATACTTACTCTTCAATAAATCGATTTTAGCATGTGCTGTGTGGCTTGTGGCACCATCCTGTTGAAACCACATGTCGTCCAAGTCCATATCATCCAATTCGGGCAAAAGATATTCGGTGATCATGACGCGATAACGCTGACCATTCACAGTAACGTGACGATCGTTATCATCGACGAAAAAATATGGCCCAATAACGCCACCCGCACCAAACAGTTATTTTTTGTGGATGAAGTGGTGATTCATGAAGCATATGTGGGTTTTTACCCGATCAATAACGCATATGAGCTTCGTCACTGAAGATGATTTTGCGATGAAATTCATCATCTTGGCGCATCTTCTCCAGAACCTAATCTGAATTGACTGATTTGGATAATTTGCTACGGACATCTGAACGGCAGCGATATTTTCGACACTTCAACCAACCCGTCATCTCACTGACACGGCAACATCACACAACGAATATGTAGACTCAAATTTTTGCACTAAACTTGTTATTGCCTGTCTACTAGGGCGAGAATTACGACCGAAAATTGGAGTTGACGCTCTTGAAGTTGCAGTCACCGACTCCGAAAATCTGTAGAAAATTTTTGTAATTTGCAGACGTTGCTCGTTAGTGTACTTTACCATGATGTAGAGTTTACTGAATAAATTGACAGTAACAGTTTGATGATTGGTGAAAGTGTGCGTTCACAAATTAAATTCAAAGTTGTCAAGTCCTTTTAAATTACCCTATATATGTTTCTATATACAATGATTGTATGAAAAATGTAATTTAGCGGGCCGAAAGTAAATAAATTTTCGGGTAAAACTCGACATTTGTTTTCAAAACTCTGCCATTTTGTTAACTTTACTTCTTTTAACTTCTTTTATTTCAGCCACATTGAAGGTCGCAATCTCTAAAGAAGTGTAGCTAAGAAATTAATTTCTTCCTTTGAAAATTTCACTGTATATTCATTATCGTACGAGTATGTGTTAGTATATCCTAAAACATTTGTTGCAGTATTTTTCTTTAAAAAAAATTCCCAAAAGTCACATTTCTTTTTTTTTTGACGGTGATACTAAGTGTGCCCCTTAAATATTTTACACGAACTTACATGCCTATTGCCTTTATTCGTATGTCCTTTTTGCTCACCTTTTTCCCTAAACTGTCTTCATTCTTTTTTATATATCATTTTACCTTTTCCACATTAACCTTTTTTCTTCTTTTTTCTTTTTTTTTTATATTTCAATACAAGTTTCTTAACATATCTATTTTTTACCTTCTTTATCATGAATTTTTGCCCAGCTTCCACAAACTAAGAAGATCCAATTTCAAATGTACAAGAACTTTGTAAATAAATAAATAAATAAGTACAGTCTATGAAATCTATTACAGTGGAAAAAAATGGCATAATTTACGGTAAGAGCTTGAAAGGAAGGGATCTACCTCCTCGCAAGGAAAGCCTGGCATGGGTAGCTTTAAAAGAGCAACTTTTAACTCACTTGCACAAACAAATTCCCAAACAAACTACAGAGTTCTAGCATAGAAGTCCGGCACAACTATAATTCGATCACTTAACTAATTAGTTAAAAAACAAAAATAACTTAAATCCTAGTTCTGTCTACTGAATTTGAAAACAGCTGAAAAACATTTGTTAAAACGCATCGTAGAAGGGAATACTTCTGGGCACGGACGTCGGACACTTCTTGCACAAATCTAAGTCACATACGTACATACGTAAGTACGTATGTATAATACATAAAAAAATAACTGGAAAATATATGGGCAAACGGCCGTTGTAAAAATGAATCCGACGACGAGGATGGGATTCGAACCCACGCGTGCAGAGCACATTGGATTAGCAGTCCAACGCCTTAACCACTCGGCCACCTCGTCATATCAACATAACCTGTCCAGTTAAAGTTTCGAAAAAATCATTTTTACTTAAACTTTATTTACTAATAACTTTTTTGATTAATTTGATATATCCATACAATACATGTTAACGCATATATGTACAATAAAGGTTTGTATCTAAACATATAGCATGGCCAAATGCCATAGCAACAGATCCAATTATGTGAGGGCAATTAAATTCCCTTAAAGTTGCTCATGTTTGCCATGTCCTTATCTAAGATATTCACATGGGACTTGGTGGTGGAAAAACAATACCTACATAAACTTAATTACAAAAAAAAAAAAACTTAAGTTAATACGAAGCACCATAGTTTCTCATTTTTAACATGATTCAGCAGAAAAAATTTGAACACTTAATGGGATGGGATGACGAGTTACTCTTTTGCATGGAATTACGATTAAAGTTTATATTGCAGTTTAAACCATTTCTATTTCTATATTATTTTTCGTTATCCCCCTTGAATACTAGGTACTACCTGATAACCAAACTTGGTTATCGCTGCCGCTCTAGATCCTATTTGAATATTTTTTCACCTTCGTCAGCACCGACTGCGACTTTAAAACTTTTGATGGTCCCTTAATAGCCCATAAAACTATAGGCCGAAAAACTAGCCGAGGCCCAGAACTCCTGCAAAGCACATATTTCCGCCATACAAGAAATACGATTGGATAAAATGCCGGACAAAAGGCGATTAAAAAACTGCAACATATAAAGAGTGATTCATCGTGAGGTTTGATTTATAATGTAAAATAAAATATACAAATTTAAAAGCCAACTTAAAATTTTTATTATCGGTTAAAGGAAAAATTCATGGCATTTAGTTTTTAAGAATAATGTCATGTAAATGTTGGTCATGACTACGTCTCAGGTAGTCCATTCAGTAAGTCGAATTTTAGGTGACTAGTTCGAGCATTGCGACTAGTATCTCGCGAATAACACGAGTAATGTTGGCTTCCAAAGCTTTACTTTACATACCTTCAGAGAAAATAGTTCAAAGGTGTGATATCGCACGATTTAGGCGGCCAATTAAGTGAAGTTAAGTGCTCACCGAAATGATTTCTCAACAAACCCGTTGTTTCACTTGCTGTATGGCTTGTAGCGCTGTTTTGTTGATACAAGATCTCACCGAGACCATGTGCTTGAATTTCAGGAACCACATAGTCTGTTAACATGGCGCGATAACGGTTACCATTGACGGTAACATTCGGATTTGCTTCATTTTTGAAGAAATATTGACCAATGATTCTTTATTGACGTAAACAGAATGTTACCGCACGCGATGAATTTGTTTAATTCTTCCGGGTCTCCGCTGAACGCCGGGATTAAATTGTATATGTCGTTTAGACTGATTTTATATTTTGAAATGTTGGTGTTAGGGTCTGAATGATCGTCGTTGGGAAAAGGCAAATGTTCAAAAAGCTGCAGAATAGCAGCCTATTTACGGGTAGTAATTTTGGAAAGGTAAGGAGAAACAGCGTTAGTAGGTTCAAAGTTTTTAAAAGATTTTTCTAAAAAATTTTCTTTTCTCTTTTTTTTTTTTTTGTTAATACATAAGATTTTCTTATGACTAATATTTACCTTTTGTATATATATTGTCTACATATATAATTTAATTCTAAGTTAGAATTAGAAGTTAGAGTTCTTCTTCATTACTGAAAACTGCTGCCGAAAGTCATAGTATTTTGGTGGAAGTATATGGTGAACATGCGCTAGCTGAGCGAACGTGCCAAAAGTGATTAAAAGTGGTGATTTTGGCTTGGAAGACGATGAACGTCCTGGGCAGCCAAAAAAGTTTAAAAATGAAGAACTGGAAGCATTACTCTATGAAGATTGTTGCCGAACACAAGAAGATCTCGCAGAATCTTTGGGTGTCACTCAAGCAGCCATTTTAAAACGTTTAAGAGCAGCTGGATATATTCAAAAGCAAGGAAATTGGGTTCCACATGAACTCAAGCCGAGAGACGTCGAAAGGCGGTTTTGGTTGCTGGAACGCCACAAAAGGAAGTCATTTTTGCATCGGACTGTTACTGGTGATGAAAAATTAATCCATTACGACAATCCCAAAATCATATGTGAAACCCGACCAACCAGTTAAATCAACGGCAAAGCCGAATATCCATGACGCGAAGGTAATGCTCCGTATTTGGTGGGATCAGATGGGTGTGCTGTATTCTGAGCTGCTAAAACCGGGTGAAACCATTGATGGACAACGCTACCGAACACAATTAATCCGTTTGAAGAGAGCAGTAGCCGAAAAACGCCCGGAATATGCGACCAGGCACACAGTTAAGAACTATTTGGAAAACAGTGGATGGAAGTCTTACCCCACCCGCCTTATAGCCCAGTCCTTGCCCCTTCTGACTACCATTTGTTCCGGTCGATGCAGAACGCCCTCACTGAAATACGGTTCACATCAGAGCAGAATATCAAAAACTGGCTTGATTCATTCATGGCTGCCAAGTCGGCGCAGTTCTTTTGGGATGGGATCCAAAAATTGCCAAAAAGATGGAAAAAAGTCATAGCTTCAGATGGGCAATACTTTGAATAATACTATTGTACATGTTTTTCTTAAACAAACGTTCAAATTTTGAAAAAAAATCGGACGAATTAAATTACATACCCAATATATATATATATATAAATTTTTTGAATGGTGAAGTCCCTGTTGCAGCTGTTCTGTCCTCTTTGTTTTTGCTTGTTCCGTCCTGAAGGTTCTACCTTGAAGGCGTGCCAGGTAAGCTTCACGCCCTAGAGTTGGTGATTATGACCCGGTCTTGTACACTGCCCAAATTTTTGCCTCCGGCGTCCGATGTGCAATTCGCCAGGTCTTACTTTTATGGGACTTATTGCACTTTTTTACAAAAAAAAATTTCACTCCTGGTGTGTAGCCCCAGTACGCATCGAGTTCAGTTATGACTCGTAGTCGGTAGCTGGACCCGTTCGTTACGTCGATCCCACCGCTGCCACCAATTATTAGATTATGCCCTGTCTACATCGTTCAAAATGCGGAGAAGAGTATACGATCGGAAAGAAAGACTTTAGTTTAATCGTTATAATGTTTTTTATGAAATTTGTATAGTTAAAGGCCCGCTGTGGTCAAGGACTGCGACCTTATTGTTTAGAGTAATTGTCAGTCTCTGATTTTGACCTTCCCAACCACTGCCTTTTATACTAAATTTCATCCAAAATTCTGTTTGTCTACTTACGAAATAGCTTCATTTTAGGAGTTGTACCTCTTTCTTGATATTCAGTGGTGCGAAATTTGGGTAATTTGTGTTTTGGTAACATGTGGCAGAAGTGTGTCCCACCTTGTTGCAAGTTTGGCAGACGGGTTTCTTATGAACGACATTCGGGTTCCTGAAACATGAAGGGGATGTGTGCCCTTACTTATTGCAGGTTTGACAAATAATTTTATTCAAGGCAAAGTTTGGGTTGCTGTAGCAGCTGGCCGATGTATGTCCGAACTTATGGCAAACGGGCCTGGGAGAAGAATTTCCAGTTTTCGTGGACCTGTTGATACCTGCTTGAGACGCAGTGGTCCGTTCGAGACGAGCCAAATGCTCCTCCGCGTAGGAGACTGCTCGTTTTAGATCCTTTTCGCCGTGTGCTTGAACCATAAATTTGAGGTTCTGGTTCCTTATCCCGTCCTCGAAAACTTGGATGGCCAGACGACCGTTTTCGTCGGCTAGGAACCGTCGGACAGCTTCGTCGTTGATGGTGGTGAAAATAGCAGAGTTCAGGAAAGTCAGTAATCGGCTGATGCGATCACCAAATTCTCTGATTGTTTCGTCTGCCCTTTGTTGAACCCTCAGCAACTCATTCTGTACCGATGATCGCGACTTCTCTTCCCTGAATTGTTTCTCCAATTCAGTTACTAAGTCATTCCATTTATTTAATGACTTTAGTTGGACTAGTTCGAATGCTGGTCCTTGAAGTCTAGTTTTCACAAATTCTAGGAAGAGCTTGTGTTCTGGCTCTGTGTCACGATTATGGGTATGAATTATAATGTACTAGTTGCTATTGGAAGATGCAAGAGGTCCTCATATGATGGGAATATAGTAGTGCAGCGGAGTACTACAATTCCACTAGCCCATAAACCACACAATACCGTTGTTTTTAATGGATGTAAAGGTAGCTCTTGGTACTCTTCGGGTTGCTCATCAGCCCAAATATGGCAATTTTATTTATTAACATATCCATTGAGCCAGAAATGGGCTTCATCACTGAACAAAATTTCACGATGAAACACCGGATTTTCATTGAGTTTTTCCAGAGCCCATTCACTGAAAATAAGACGCAAATTTAAGTCGCCTAGCTTTAACTCTTACAAAAGCGTAATTTTGTACGCTTTTGTCGACTATGCCAAGCTAAGCTGCTGAGAACGACGAATCGATTCTCTCAGCTACAGCTGCTATAGTCTCTTCACTACGTGCTGGACGTGGTCTAACCGGTCGGGTATCATCCACTTATGTAAACTGGGACTCAAATTTGCGAATGGTATTGGCAAAAGTACGAAAAACATTTCTCACAGAACACTGAATTTCGTAATACAGCTGAACAATTTGGAGACGCTGTTATAGTGCAATGATTTGCCAAATGATGGAGTCACGCGGGATGTGTCAAAAAAGCCTATTGAAAATCAAACCTTACGATGAATCACCCCTTACTACGGTAATTTTTACCGACGGCAAAAGCATAGCCTTTTTGGATGCGGACTTTTTGTTAGATACAGATTTAGGCAAAAAGTCTTGAGTTTCCAGCATGTGACTGAGTGCCTTGTAATAATCTGTAGTAAAGCTAAGCTTGTCAAAATAACTTTATTGCGCTCATAAAGAGAAGTAGAATGGCGACACCAAAGATACATTATACGACCACTTGAACAAAACTTATGAGTAGTGCCCAAGCAATGACAATAAACATTGTCGTAGCAAGCGCGCGGCTTGCGCACGGTAATATTAATGAGGTGACATGAAGAACCGTCAATCAAATCGACTACACTGTCTAT
The DNA here is from genome assembly GCA_907269105.1 of Volucella inanis. Lineage (NCBI taxonomy): Eukaryota > Metazoa > Arthropoda > Insecta > Diptera > Syrphidae > Volucella > Volucella inanis. The sequence continues at coordinate 207,304,092 of OU026153.1, forward strand.
TGGCACAAGGCAATCCTCCACTATTACGGATAACCGAACGTTCCATCGTTGTAGCCAAGGTACGATTGCAGATATCCCGGACATCGCAAAAGAGGTCAAATACTGTGAGGAAGTTTGACATTGGAAGGCTACGATAACAAGAGATCGCCAAATCCTTTTCCATCGAGTCTCCCTTAATCTCCTAAGAGGTCCTATGCCACCAGCATTAAGTATCGAAGACCAGTGACCACATTGCCAAAAAGCTATCAAAAGTACCGCTTCTGATGTACTGGATTTCACTCGGCCACTCCAATGAGACTTCTGGTTTAACAACGAGTGACGCCAACCACATGCATAGAACTAAGCTAGGTGCATACAAAGTGGTGCTTCATGAAAGAACTCGAACTGTTCACAAGCAGAGACGAGCCCCAGCTTCTTAGAAGGAAAAAGAAGCATGAGAAGATAAAAAAAACCAAATACTGCACAATGAACCAACATGATGTAGTTCAACAATTACATCCAATCGACCTGGATAAAGTCAAAACAGCCATATCTATTGTAGCAGACTGCTGAGCACTTCGAAACGGCAGACGAATACTTGGTAAGCATACAATAACTCATCTGTTAAACATGGTCAGACGAAAGCATGCGCGATTAATGGAACCGCACCATTATTTATTCAATACTCAAGAAAAGAGACCCTCTAAACAACCTGAATGGTCCATACTAATCGTAGTGTTGCTTTAGGCCAGGAAAGTCCACCATCGACCAAAAATTCACATTACGGCAGATCTTGGAAAATCCAAATTGATACACACCACCTATTTATTGATTTTAAGGCCGCGGATGATAACATCTATAGAGACGAGATACGAATATATAGGGTTTTTCAATAGGGACTTGACAACTTTGAATTCATTTTGTAAACGCACTCTTTCACTAATCATCAAAATGTCACTGCCAATTTATTCAGTAAGCTCAACATTTTCATCATTGGGTTCTGGAGAAAATGCGCCAAGATGATGAATTTCATCGCAAAATCATCTTCAGTGACGAAGCTCATTTTTGGCTCAATGGGTTCGTCAATAAGCAAAATATGCATTATTGGTCGGGTGAAAACCCACATTTGCTTCATGAATCACCACTTCATCCATAAAAAATAACTGTTTGGTGCGGTTTGCATGACGGCGGCGTTATTGGGCCATATTTTTTCGTCGAAGATAACGATCGTCACGTTACTGTGAATGGTCAGCGTTATTGCGCCATGATCACCGATTATTTTTGGCCCGAATTGGAAGATATGGACTTGGACGTAATGTGGTTTCAACAGGATGGTGCCACAAGCCACACATCATACGCTACGATCGATTTATTGAAGAGTAAGTATCGTGAGCGTATTATCTCAAGACATGGGCCAGTCGATTGGCCGCCTCTTTCGTGCGATTTAACGCCGCTTGACTATTTTCTGTGGGGCTACGTTAAGTCATTGGTTTATGCCAACACGCCGACGACGTTGGAAGAGCTCAGAGCCAACATTGAACGCGAAATAGCGGCCGTTTCGGCCGAAATGTGTGGTCGAGTCGTTATTAGAAAACCCTATATAAGGATATAGACAAGGCTATGCGCTGTCATACGATTCTGTTAACATCATTCTTGAAAGAATAATCAAATACTCGCTCGCCAAAACGAGATCTTTTAAAAGTTCGTCTAATTATTCGGTCAATGATGATATTGATGTAATCAGAGAAAAGTGGTGCTTACGAGAGCGTTGAGACGGAAAAAGTGAAGATGAGTTTAACGATGAATGAGGGCAAAACCAAGTATATATGTGCTGCCAACCAGAAAGAATAGCCTACACCGATGTCTTAGACAGAAGGTCTTCCTCCACATATATAACTTCGAGGTTGTAAAAGGACCTTGTCTACCTAGACTTCGCTATTAACTCAGACAATGACACTAGTGGTGTGATCAAACGAAGAAAAGCTCTTGCTAATCGCTGCTACTTTAAGCTAAGAAGGCAATTGACTACAAAGCCCTCTCTCGAACAACAAAAGTGAAACTTTAAATAATTCCAGTCCACTCTTGGATGTTTTGAGCGGAACATTCTTCGGATGAATTTCGATTCCATCTATGGAAGAAGTGAGACCAATATACAACGACGGACTGAACAGGGACATGAACATTTAAACAAAATTCCACGATAAAACATCCAGAGCCCATTCACTGAAAATACGAAGCAAATTTAAGTAAGCTGGCTTTAATTCTTACACAAGTGTAATTTTGTATGCTTTTAGGTGGAGATCTTTACGTAAAATACGCCAAGTTGTCGACTATGCCAAGCCAAGCTGCTGAGAATGACGTCTGGGGTTGGTGGATCATATAGGGCGGATGGACATCAATGTTTACGTTCGAAATGTTTTCTAATTCACCCCCGAGATGCAGAACGATGATGAAGACTGCGAATCAGGTGCCCCAGACGATAGGAGCTACCCGTTTTATGCCTTAAGATGTTTGAATTCTGTCGTCTATTTTTTAAAGTGTGTAATATCTGTATTGGCTGGTCAGCGAGACATTTTCTAATATCGTATTAATCGCTTAAGCTTGATCTAACTGGGAAAACAAAAAAAAGCACTTAGATGGTACAATATCTAGCTTAACTGGACAAAACCGAGCAAAGACGGACCTGACACTTTCAGTGTTTTGTGTTTTTTTTTTGGGTATCAACGCATCCCATTTTAGAATTGGTTCACATTACATCAGTCTTCCTTTAAAATAATGTAGAAAAAATATCTCAGGGTTTGTGAAAATATAAGGCACAATGAAACTACCGTGCAATGAAACCTTCTCCTCCAGAAAAGCCAAAGTTTTTAATAAAATTTCCTCCAAATTTATTATCGGTGTACCAATCGCTATATGCAAACTATTACTCTAGCTGGATGCTAATAAAATAACAAACCTTAGGTAGACTGTCGGGTCAACATATCTGGCGACCAAAGAAATCTAGCCAAAACTGGATCTGAATTGCTATAGGAGTTTGATCTTTCTAAATAAGAAGCATCTTAGCGCTATCATAACCGACATCACTGGACATTGTTTTATAAGTAATCATGCACAAACGATTCTGCAAAAGCTCAATGAACGGTGAGGAGGAGGAGAAGGAGGACAAGGAGGTAATCCTCCACCTAATCTGGTTTCCAGATCTCTCTACTTAGAAGCTTTCTTCTACACTGACTTAAGTGATCTAAACAATAAGTTTGACAATATTTTTCTACTACTATGTTTTTCTTCAGGTCATTTGCATATACCCGTCTCGATATAATATGGTATTTGCCAAGCTATTTTTACTTGTCACATGCCTCTAAGTTTCAACAGATAGATCATCCTGAATTTAGGAAACTCTACTTGCTATAAACATCTCCCAAGAAGAAAGATGCACCAACAACCAAAGTAGAAAATTTTTAGAATCTGTCCAAAGGTTGCTTTGATCAACGCAATTACAATATGTGAAGAGTTTTGTAGAATCGTTTTCGATTCTGGGTCTAAGTAAACTTTGTGTACCATCTAACTCCATCAAACAATTTCGTAATTGTTGCCATTCACTTGTCATTCGTAAGCCTCTGGAAGATAATTTTTCTTTGACAAACATCGGGTTCATAAGTATAATGGTATGGAAGGCTTTGACAAAATCCTCCATAACAAACTAAGATCCGGTGACATATATGGAAGAAGGAATTGCATTCAATATCGAGTTTTTTAAATAGAAATCCTCACTTAAGCCCTTTCAAAATTTCGTAACCTAAGTTAGCCTGTTTAACAAGTAACCCCTCAAATTTTTAAATGACCTTGCTTCTCATAGTAACACATTGGTACTTCTGGTCACTTATAAAGACAAGTATCTGTCGATGCATTTTTGAAATATCTGTTATTAAAGCGAAAAACGAAAACGTAAGACAGTTGAAAAATAAGCCCATCAACAACATGTCGTTAAGAGAAATTCCAGGAGTGGTCTTAGCACTGCAGATTAATTTCCAAAAACGCTATGCGAATTCCACACAAACTACACAAACATTCGAATTCAGTATATTTGGACAATCATATCTGCCTGACACTATTCAGCCGAAAAGAGTTTTTCGCAAAGTAGATCGTCCTTCCATTTTTATGTTTCCAATTGTTAACCAATTAAAACAGCTTTGCGCTTTTTTCGTTAACGATCTGTTATATTTTTTATGATTACCAGCTTAGAGTCGATTTCAAAATATGACTTTCTCCACTTGCAAACAGCTTATGTTCTACGTAGTATCTTTTTAATACGGGTTACTTCGAAATGATCTTTAACTTTATGTACAATACGATATTTAAAATCAGATACTCAGCTCAGAGCAGAATAGCTGTCAGAGATGCTTAGCACATATTTAAAATTCGATTTTGACGTTGGCAAGAAGAAAACAATTGTTCTGAAGTATAAAAGTATACTTCATGTAGTGCTGTTATTATGCCTTCAAGCTGAATGGAACCAGTAGTTAAAGATAACTTGTTGCTTAGATATGTACATACTGTTCAGCCCTTTAAAAGCACTTACGTACCTACTTGTTTACTTGAGAAGTTGTTGCCACATTGTTCCCCCAATAGTGCACATTTCTTGAATCAATTAAATAGCTAACCTTAATGATTATAATGTTCGTACATACGCTTATGTTCATTGAGGTACACTTCAGCGTATGTCTTTTATGAGGCACAAATTCTCATCTGTCAAAAGTTAAGAAGGAAGTGTGTTAATGAGCTTTTGAAATGGAATAACACTTTAATTCTGCAACTTCTTAACTATAACTTTACTCTTCTCTATTTTATTTATTTATTTTAGCTTATTTTCTCAAGACTTTGAAGGACGTTTTTGGCATGGGAATAAGGATGATAAGTCTTTTCAAATCTCACTGCAAACAGTTTTACCTTTTGGAATGACACAAAACAAGTATAAGAAGAAGCCAGGATATGATTAATGAACTTCACCTACGAGGAAGCATTTTTTGCCTTCTCTTTTCTATCCCAACTTTTGTAAGGTAGAATACTTTCCAAGGTGACGTATGTGAATGTGGGTGGTAGAATTGTTATTGTCCAACTCTTACTCTAGAAAATTCTGAATTTATTGCAATTCATTTAGTGGCAATATTTCTTCGAATGTACCAATGAGTAATTGCGTGTGAAACACGTCGAAGATAAATGACAGATGTTCTCTGTTTATATCATTTTTGCTAGTATTTTAATTTGACAAATCCTTTTGACATATGTATGTGGGATCAGAGCTCTTAGATACTTAGACGTGGGATTAATAATTGATGGATTATCAGGAACAATGATCCTCCATCTAATATGATTAATCCTTAGCTTAGAGGGATAGGCTTATTAAGAAAAGAGGAAGGGATACAATTGCGAATATTTGTACTTGACTATCGTAAAACACGATAGTTGCGGCTTTTCTTAATTTTATAGTTCGAGTGCAAAGATCCCATGTCCAACAGAAGCTCAATAAACGAAATGATAGATTACAAATTGTGGATTCAACTACCCGCCAGGAGGAATTCTAAGCTCACGATCTGCTCGTCGGATTGGGTGGCTTATATGCTACTCTTATCACTCAATTTAAATTTGTTGGTGCCAATAATCAAGAGTTATATACAATATATTGGGTCTATTCGTGCTGATGAAAACTTGTATTATTCCATTGGAACATGCGTTGGAAAGCTACTGTCATTGTACGTCATTTCAGTATATGTCATTCATTTGAAGCATAAACAACAAAGTGGTTTGCAGGATTTAAAAGTGGTGATTTTGGCTTGGAAAGCGATGAACGTCCTGGGCAGCCAAAAAAGTTTGAAGATGAAGAACTGGAAGCATTACTCTATGAAGATTGTTGCCAAACACAAGAAGAGCTCACAGAATCTTTGGGTGTCACTCAAGCAGCCATTTCAAAACGTTTAAAAGCAGCTGGATATATTCAAAAGCAAGGAAATTGGGTTCCACATAAACTCAAGCCGAGAAACGTCGAAAGGCGGTTTTTCATGTCCGAAATGCTGCTGGAACGACACAAAAGGAAGTCATTTTTGCATCGGATTGTTACTGGTGATAAAAAATGGATCCATTACGACAACCCCAAGCGCAAAAAATCATATGTAAAACCCGGCCAACCAGCCAAATCAACGGCAAAGCCGAATATCCATGGCGCGAAGGTTATGCTCTGTATTTGGTGGGATCAGATGGGTGTGCTCTATTATGAGCTGCTAAAACCGGGTGAAACAATCAATGGATAACGTTACCGAACACAGTTAATCCGTTTGAAGAGAGCAGTAGCCGAAAAACGCCCGGAATATGCGACAAGACACGAGGCAATAATTTTCATAATTTACCATCATGACAACGCTCGGCCCCACGTTGCTATTCCGGCTAAGAACTGTTTGGAAAACAGTGGATGGGAAGTCTTACCCCACCCGATTTATAGCCCAGACTGCCGTTAATATGATGGCGGTTATAAGCCAGCCCATAATGTGTCGACCTGTCGCCAATCTTAAACTGCATTTTGATCAATACACTCTCAAACGCTCTCTATCTCTTCCGTTGGGTTACAAGCTTCTCGGGGTGGAATAGCTTGTAGTAAGTATACGAGATATATGGGAGTTGTAGGCAACAGAGGGCCGGTTGCAGGTCCACCACCTGAATATATACAGTCACTCAATTATCGCTAGAATGAAACTAATAGCAACACAACGTTTTAAATTATGGCGCCGGAGGTAAACGAAATTAAAAATTCCAATTTCAAGCCAAAGAGTTGATGTACTCGTACCAATTACATGGCCAGAAAGTGGATAAATCGAACTGGTTGCAAACGATCCCTTCCGATACCCAGGCAAGGGTATCGATAAGATCATTCTGCCAGAATGGACCTTCCCCCATCCGGTCTTAAAAAAATTATAAAACAAAAATATGGATGGAAAAGAGGCTGCCGGAGGTTGGCACTTCATCAGAGGACGAATTACTAGCCTTCAGTCAACGATCAACTGCTCACCAAGCGGTGAGAGTGGTTAAGCTAGCACTATGACCACTAACCGGCCAACAACACAAAAACAACTACTTTATTTACAAAAGCCCTAAACTGGACAGAAATCCGTTATTTAACGAGTTTTATGCGCTACCCGACTCCATACATAGAGTAAAATTGTATCCCTGTATCCTCATACTGAAATCGTGATTACGGGTGATTTCTATTTACACTATTCTGGGCGGCTTCGACGTTCTGTACAGAAAACACCTGAAGGACAGTATTTTAATTTCTTCGCTACAGAAAACAACTTGGTCGAGCTTGTAAATGAACCCACAAGAATACCAGACCTTGATACCGCCAACACCCTAGACTTGTCTTTAACTTCTCGCCTAGATAAGTACAAGGTCGATCTGCTATTTCTTTTAGGCTCATCGGAGCATTGTGTTATATCAGCTAATTTCGCGTATACTCACCACACAATTAGAAAAAAGGTTCCTAAAAGAACCGTATGGCAATACAAGAAACCTTATTAGAGCGTTCTTTAAACCTTCTTTAGGAATATTATCAGGTCGTTTTGTTTCCTTGATAACAACGTGGATACAGCTGCTTATAAGATGACATACACTAAGCTCTTTGGAACGAGATCCTTTGCCCAGCACCGGCAAAAAAAACTGAACCTACATAGCAAAACCGGAAAAAGTTCAAACGAGCCAGGAATGACTGCAACGCTTTTCTTAAGTGTGTAAAATTTCAGTACGACCATAAACTGAGGGGAAAATACTACAATGTCCCAATGGTAGAAAAAGCTTTTGGTTGTTTGTTAAAAACATCAGAAATTATCCCTCATCCTTCTTCTGAAGAGGTGTACTTCCTCGCTGGCAAAACCATCAATCAATCCTCTTTAGGACTATTTTCGAGCAAATGAAAAACAGCATTTATCCAGCCCTTTCCTAAAAAAGACAAATCTTCTTCTCTCTCTTCCTACAGATCGATTGCACTTACGACTCTTCTTTCCAAGGTCATGGAAAAGCTGATAAACTGTTAACTCATGAAATATTTCGAAACACGGAAACTTCTCAATAATCGACAGCACGGTTTTCGTAGCAACAGCTCTACTGGTCATTTGATGGCATGTCTCACTGAAAAATGAAACCAAAGCTAACACCAATCTGGCGAAAGCAAGATATTTGCAGTTGATATTTTTTAAGGCATTTGACGGATTTTGGCACCAGACCCTTTTGTCGAAAATGCGTGCTTTTAGGCTTGACGAATCTCTTCTTCAATAGATTAGAAATAACCTTTCGAAACGTTTAAATTAAGTTGCCTTTGATGGTTTCAAGTCTGATATTCACAAAATAAATGCTGTTCTATCTCAGACACCCTTTTTTATCTCCTCAATGATTTCTGGCCTGCTTCTTCTAATACAATATATTTCCTTGCTTACGACAGTACTCTCTACTTTTATATTTTTTCCCGGACACACGTTGGCTGTAGGACGAAAACGGTAGCGTATGTTAAGCTCATTATTAGCATCATAACCAATTGGGAAACAGAGTAGAATGTAATGCTTCCAAAACCAAATGCTGTCTGGTGGCGTCAAAGCGAAATTTAAACACCCAACCACTATCTAGAAATGGGACCTGTATCGTCGAAACCGAAAAACTTTCCATTCTCGGTATGTGTGCCAGTGACAAATTACGTTGGGATGACTACTTATTCGATGTCGTCAAAAATGATTCAAACTGTCTAGATTTTCTCAAGCGATTTAAGAAGTACTTCAAACCTTCTAATTGGGCCTCAATATATAAGGTATTCATCCGCCAAAAACTGGAGCACAATGCTCTCTGGTCAGGTGCTCCTAAAACATATCTGCATCTGCTAGATAGGATTAAAACCCGTGCGGTAAAACTCATAGATGATATTTATATCACCCAGTCAATTGACAATCTCGAACACCTACGAAATGTACCCTGCCTCTTTCTCTATTATTCAATTAGCCATTGAAATTGCCAGTAGCATTCCGATTCTTCAAACTTTTTACCGTGACACTCGTCTGGCTATGAATGCTCATCAAGCCCACTTTTGGACGTTTCTAGGCCGTTCAACTCGTTTATGGGATGCCCTGCCAAGCTTTCTATTTACTGGTGACTTGCAAACATTTAAGAACAACACACGTCGATATCTCTCTTTTTTTCTTCCTTAAATTTCCTTCGCTGGTTTGTGTACAAACATTCAAATCTCTTGAGCTCGCGCTAGTTACAAAAAAAAGCGTTAAATTCACAAGGAAGACTATGAAGAAGAAGCACCAGATAGACCTACTCCTTTAAGACAAGATCGCCAAAAACAAAATAACCGAAAAGGTCCCTGAAGAGGACCAGGCGGACAAAGTGAAATACTAGATAATATTTTATGAGTAGAACGAGTACTTAAAACACTTTCCCCGTTTAAGTCTGTATAAGAAAAATATCCAAAAAGCTGGCCTGAATGGACTATTGCCATTCATTTAACAGTTACTTAAAAAAGTTCACCCATAAACTTTACTCTGCATAACGGTTATAAACAAAGATCTTGGAAAATTAGACACAGAAGGGCTTTAACTGGTCATGTATGCGAATGACGTAGTGATAGTAGTGTAAGCAACGTTCCTCTCATTATAAGTGAAATCATGGAGCTTGATCTAGATAAATACTTTCCAAAACCAGAATACCTGATTTTACCCTTCTCCTGCTTAATGGTCAACTGCTTACACATCTTCTAGCGCTAGGTATCTGAGTATCATTCTTGACCTAAAACTTGAAGAAAAATATTGAACACAGAGTAAGGAAGGCATTCGTCGCCTTCTATGTCTTCAGCAAAATGTTTGGAAAGAAGTAGGGACTTCAACCAAGGATAACCTTGTGAATGTATTTAGCCATAGTGCATCCACTTCTCACCTACAGGTCACTTGTATGGTGACGAAATTAAAAGCCTTCAAAGAACAGCCAATGTAAGCACCACAGACACACTATGCAGCGCAGTCAGACTCAGTGAATCTGTGGACTGCACTGAATTACGGCCGAAGCAACATCCTAGACTCATTTCCAAACGCCATGGTCACGTTTCCACCCAACTGCATCATACGCACACTAAACTTCAACAAAAACTTCCACGTAGGATTTCTCACCAGAGCTCAGTAGAAGAAGGACGAAGTAGTGAAGGACTCGGTCATCTACACCAACACATCAAAGATGAACTCTGGTATGGAGGCCGGTGTCTACTCGGAATCACTGAACATATTATATCACTTACCGGATTTTGCCAGGGTCTTCCAGGCAGAACTACTGGCAACTCAAAGCCGCTATCAAAGCTATCGACTCGGCTACCATATCCTCTAACTGGTGCAGAAGAGCCGGAACGAGCTTGCCCGCTTGGGCAAACACTTCAGGGTCACACTACTCTGGATTCCAAGGCACAGTGACATAAAAGAAAACGAGCGGACAGAGCTCAACAAACCAACGATAAGAGTAAAATAAAACACCTACTAAACAGAGCCCGACCAGATATCATCAGAATAGCAGTCATAATCAAGGAACATTGACCAATTGGAGACCATGCGCCCAAACTAGGTATCTCATACAACTCTCTCCCATTTCCTCGGCAAATATCCGGTACTAGGAAGACCCAAACTGCATGCATTATACCAACAATTCTCCGACGATCATAACGACATCTCAGGTAAAGTGATACGGGATCTAATCCATTTTCTTAACTCCACAGGATGGATCAAGACACCGATTTTCTCACATTTTCAACAACGCTGTGGTAACGAAATGGTACATTCTACTAGGTGGAGTGAAAAGTAACCTCCTTGGCCGCAGAATGCGCTGCTACCGCAAAAAAGGTTAGAGTGCCTTGAAGTCCGTTCATATTTGGGCAGACATGCAAAATTTCAGTGCGATACTGTCTTTAGTTTTGTTTTGACAGCTGATTGTTGTTGACTTGTTTGGCATCATGTTGAGTATGGATAAAAACGATTTTCGTTCTCTCATAAAACATTATTTTTTGAGAGGCAAAACGGCAAAGGAAAAAAAAGAAAAGTTGGATAAATATTATGGGGCTAATGCTCCATCAGATTTCACCGTCAAATATTGGTTTCGAGAGTTTCGTGGTGGCCGCAACTCCACCCATGCGGTTACAGAGGACAATGTCAAAAAAATACATGAAATGGTGTTGGCTGACCGGAAAGTGAAGGTGCGCGAGCTAGCAGATACCACAAAGGTAAGTATTGAGGGCACACGCCATATTTTGGGCAATATTCTGCATATGAAAAAGTTATCCTGCCGCTGGGTGCCGCGCATACTCACTCCTGACCAAAAACACGAACGCGAGAGCATTTCGAAAGTGTGTTTGGACTTGCTGATACGGAATTGGGCGGACTTTTGGCGTCGATTGGTAACTGTTGATGGAACTTGGATCCACTATTGCACACCAGAGAACATAATGAGAGATCGGCAATGGACTGAAGCCGGCACGAGTACTCCGAAGCGGCCGAGGGAGGCCCGATGGGTCAGAAAGGTTATGGCGTTGGTTTTCTGGGATTGTCATGGCATACTCTTCATGGACTACCGCGAAAAAAAAACCTTCAACAGCGAGTATTACTGTGCATTATTGGAGCGATTGAAGGCGAAATCGCTTGAAAACGGCCTCATATGAAGCGAAAAAAAAATTTTGTTTTTGGAAAAGAATGCACCGGCGCACAAGAGCGTCGCAACCATGGATAAAATCAATGACATACGGCTCCATTTGCTGTCGCATCCACCGTATTCGCCCGATTTGACTCCCTCGAACTATGATCTCTTCCCAAATCTCAAAAGATGGCTCATCAATAAAAAAATTCAGCTCACGCGAGGAAATCATCAACGCCACGGAGGAGTATTTTGCAGACTTTCCGGAAAATTACTTTTCGGACGGGATCAAGAAGTTGTACAATCGCTGGAATAAGTGTTTCAAACTAGAAGGGAACTATATTAAATAAAATTTTTCATTCCCAAGGAGGTTACTTTTCACCCTACCTAGTACTACCCAGGTTTTTATTGAACCACCACCTTTACCTAGATTTCACGGCTTACTAGAATACAAAGAACCGTCTTTTTTGGCTGTATAAGGCTTTCCTTGCATGCCTGGCTCTACTCTAAACACACTGATGAATCTCGGTCATCCTGATATATGTATCATAGGCTGCATGCTCAAGGCCATCTTTCGTTTAAGAAGAAATAACATTTTTTCTTTTTATTCTGGTCTTATGGAAACGTCCATTTCTAAATTTGAAAACTGACAGCATCCTCTGGTACTTAAGCTAGGTTCCAAGAGTTGGTTAGTAAAAAAAACTCATTGCTGTAAGTAATAGCATAACTGTTACTTATTCCATAAGTCATGAATAAGTCCATAGATCATGAATATTTAATATTGATTCTTTCCATATCCCTTTCAGGACCTCTGATTTGTCTATGAGCCATTCTTAAGTTTTAGGGCAGGCTTTTCTTATATTATTCTATTACATCTCTAAGACCCTGAGTATTTGTAGTCAAAGAGAAAAGGTTAGTCTACATAAATCAACAGTACATTGATCCAGATCGCGTAACCAGGAGTTGAAAATATATGAAAAAATGCATTATTCTGGAGAGAATAAAGGCTCTTAGCAGAAAAACTTCGATGATATAATTCCAGAGCTTTCTCACACCATGAGAGTCCTATCGACAATGCATAAAAAAGAATATAAAACAGAAATTGCCTTAAACTACTCCTGAAAGCCTGAATCTATCTAACATAAATAGACGTTTTTGGCAAGACACACTCAATATAAACCAGCGTTTAATTTTACGTTGTCATAAGCCCGTTAAGGAATCTTAAAAAAATTTCATCAAAATCTTTACGAATCTTGACACTTGCCTTAAACATTCGGCCAGCAAGAAGGCACACAAAGGACAGCAGTGATATCAAAAGCTGTTGTCACTTCATCTAGGAACGCATAAAACCGTTTCTGGGAAAAAATATACCCGAGAAAAAATTTCCATAAAAATAAAATCAAGAAGTGTGCTGTGTGCTGCATGAAACTCCTTGATGATTGTAAAACACTGCTACCAACATTGACATTGTAGCCACGTGGAGAAGAAATAAAGTGCCAAATAAAACAGCATGGGGTACTTTTGAGACCATCTGCTGGCATATACTTGTACACATATAAATGCAAAATACTGGCTAAGTGTCACTTTGACATTGTCGGATAATATACTGGATAACCGAAGTTGGACCATCATATGCCTCAAAAGCTGACGCGACAAGTGTAAGCCAATACTGCCACTACCATCACCAGCAGATAATCACAACAACAATTGCCTTCACTCATGAAATATCTCCATACTAGGAAACAAACATTGGTTTTGCATGGCGCCAACATAACACTGAGACCAATTTTATCAAAAGACCACTTTTAAAAGCCAACCCAACCGCCGAAAGCATCAAAACACAGTTAACCGCGGTCGAACCAGCTTATTTGTAACATACATAACTCACTGATGTATTCATGAAGTTATAGCTACGGATACACACGATATGATTCAATTATTAGGGAAAGTTATTTTTCCCTTTAATTACCGAAATTTAATTGGTTGCCATTGTTAGTATAAAAGTTCTTGTGGGTTGTTGCCAAAGAACTGCCATTGTTGCCGGCTCCATTGGTGTTTGCCATGTTCTAATTGCCTGTTCAATGTCTGTTTATGGTGTCCTTATTTTTTTATCGTGCCTCTCCAGGACTATGTGGTTTGTGGTGTCATTGTAGTGGTCATATTTTAGAATAAAACTCTAACTAACCGCAAAGCCCCTGGCGTTTACATAGAAGGAACTCAGAATTAAATTTACCAAACAATGTCCAGTGTGTATGTTTGTATGTGGAAAGGATTTAGTAGCCAATAATTTAATTTTGTTTAAGTGTATTTCGACATCGTTGGGATTGAGATCAGTTTTTTTACATTCAATTCGAGAGAAAATATCTTGAGAAGGTTTGAGGTTTTGAAGCAAGTCAGTGAGTTCACACTTTAGGGAACATAGAAAGCAAAACGTGGTGAAGCTGCAAGAGTTCGCTTCCTTGACGAATGGTAAAATGGCATAAATCGAGAAAGCTTCCTTTTGATTGTTTTTTTTTTTTTTATTTTTAAATTTGTGTTTCGTTAGAATTATTAAGGGATACCAATGAATATTTGCTTCAATGTATGATGTAGTCGAATCATTCAGCTTATTTTCTATTTAATTCATCCATTCCCATGTTTTCTAGCCTCAACAAAAACATCACTGAAAAATATTTGACAGAGATCTTAAGCTTTTAGTTGCATTCAGGTGCACGTACGATGGTAGTCGCTCTTGGTGGCTAGTATATGTTTTTGCAATCGAAACGTTTTTTTTTTTATTCTCCCAAAAAAGGTATAATACAGATTCACAGATAAATATTTCGCGGCTTCGTTATCACTCTTTTTGCAACCGTTGTAAGAGATAGTGATACTTGTGCCTAAAATATTTGGATCCTTTAAAGTAGCGTATTGCCCGGTAAAGATAGCCGTAAGAAGCCTTCCGCCAATTCATAACAGAATGGCCTTTGCCTTCTAGGGCACGTCACATTCATTTTATGTGTCTGCAATCTACGGTAATGTACAGGGTTTTCCAATAGCCACTTGACAGGTTTGAATTTAATTTTTGAACGCACTCTTTCACTAATCATCAAACTGTCACTGTCAATTTATTCAGTAAACTCAACATTTAGTAAATTACAGTAACGAGCAACGTCTGCAAATTATAAAAATTTTCTACAGATATTCGGGGTCGGTGACTGCAACTTTAAGAGCGTTAACTCCAATTTTCGGTCGTAATTCTCGCCCTAATAGACAGGCAATAACAAGTTTAGTGCAAAAATCTGAGTCTATATTCGTTATGTGATGTTGCCGTGTCAGTGAGACAACGGGTTGGTCGAAGTGTCGGAAATATCGCTGTCGTTCAGACGTCCATAGCAAACGATCCAAATCAGTCAAATCCACGGCATTCTCAAGAATTGGGCATCGCTCAGACCACATTATGGCATATTTTGCGTAAGGAGCTTGGTTTACACCCATACAAGATCAAGCTGACTCAAGAATTGAAGCGACGTACGTTCTCCGATTGGGTGCTGGAGAAAATGTGCCAAGATGATGAATTTTATCGCAAAATCATCTTCAGTGACGAAGCTCATTTTTGGCTCAATGGGTTCGTCAATAAGCAAAATATGAGTTATTGGTCGGGTGAAAACCCATATGTGCTTCATGAATCACCACTTCATCCACAAAAAATAACTTTTTGGTGCGGTTTGCATGCCGGCGACGTTATTGGGTCATAATTTTTCGTCGACGATAACGATCGTCACGTTACTGTGAATGGTCAGCGTTATCGCGCCATGATCACCGATTATTTTTGGCCCAAATTAGAAAATATGGACTTGGACGACATGTCGTTTCAACAGGATGGTTTTACAAGTCACACAGCACACGCTACAATCGATTTGTTGAAGAGTAGGTATGGTGAGCGTGTTATCTCAAGATATGGGTCAGTCGATTGGCTGCCTCGTTCGTGCGATTTAATGCCGCTTGACTATTTTCTGTAGGGCTATGTTAACTCATTGGCTTATGCCAACACGCCGACGACGTTGGAAGAGCTCAGAGCTAACATTGAACTCGAAATAGCGGCCATTTCGGCCGAAATGTGTGGTCGAGTCGTTGAAAATTGGGTCCAACGAATCGACCGCTGCAAACCTGCCCGCGGTGGCCATATGAACGAAGTTGAGTTCCATTCATAAATGTTTTGATTGCACTTCAAGCCAATAATAAATTTTTTGAAATATCTCAAATGGTTTGCCTTTCATTTAAAAAAAAGTTATCAAGTCGTTATTAGAAAACCCTATATAAGAACCAGTGCAATTGGAGTCAATGAAATTCATCCGGTTTTTATCAAAGCTGTTCTACCGTTGATCCTACCGTATTTGTCCCATGTGATAAACACTATCCTTATAACAGGAACGTTTCCACATCAGTGGAAAATGGCTAAAGTAATACCTTTGCCAAAAAACTCTATTGAGGACAAATTTTGACCAATTTCCATTCTACCATTTCTCTCCAATGCATGCGAGCGAATAATGCAAAGGCAACTTGACGAGTATCTTTCTCGCAATAAAATGATAGCCCATATGCAATCAGGCTTCCGAGCAAAACACAGTTGTTTTACTGCTATGGTAAAAGTTGTTGAAGATATTTGATCTAGTTAAGATAAAGATGAAGATACTTCTACACTTCTCTAAGACATTCGACACTGTAAAAATCTTCAACACTACTTTGGGTTTTCTCCTTCTGTTGTTAAATTGATTTCATCATATTTAAGCAACAGAAAACAACCCGTTTTTGTTAATAATGTCTTATCTGATTTTCTTTGTTTAACTCGAGGGGTACCTCAAGGATTAATTCTGGGTCCTCTTTTATTCTCTCTATATATAAATGAGATACCAGATCTAGTAACACATTCCTTAAGACACATTTATGCCGATGACGTCCAAATTTATCGAAGCTTGCATCAAGGTCTAATTGAAAACTGTTGCCTTAAAACTAATCAGTATCTTAATAGTATTTTTGACTGGTCTTTGCAAAATGGCCTGAAACTTAACCCTAATAGGTCCAAATGCCTGGTTATATCTAGAACAAAATTGGATCTGTAATATTTCCCAAAAATCTGTTTAAATAACTCCCTCGTCGATTTTGTGGATACATCAAAGAAATTGAGTGTTATATTTAACAGATTTTTACCATGGAACGACCATATTAACATCATCGTAGGGAAGGCTTATGGCGTTTTCCAAACCTTGAATATTGAACTTTGAACCTTACACCACTGGATACACGAATCATATTGGTAAAATCACTTTTAATTCCAATTCTTGTAAATGGGTGTGAATTATATGGAAATTGTGATTCAGTATGCACACGAAAATTACTAGTTGCCTTCAACAGTGTAATTCGATACATATATGGGTTAAGAAGATATGATAATGTGTCACATCTCTCAGTAAATGTCTTAGGTAAGCCTTTTGAAAACAATCTTAAATTTCTCACTTTGGACTTTTTTTCCAATATTTTTAGAACACGACAGCCTTTCTACCTCTACAATAGTTTACATTAGGTAGTAAAAGGCTTGGTTCGATTAAATAACAAGACTGAGCCGAGAAATTTTGCTATCCTAAGCAATAAAAACAAAGCGACAAAGTGCAAGGTAAAAGAATACCAAAATAAATGTTGCCACATAAAAACACAAATATTGTTAACCTAAGCAATAAATGCAGCTCGTTTTTTAGCAGCACCAATTGCCCAGGTTCCAAATTCTTTACTGGCCGCCTCCACTTATATCGCTGTTGCAGTTTGTTTATGTAGTCCTCGTACCAACGCTTGTTTGAGTTTTTGAATTAACTTCCACCTCTTTAAGCTACTGTCTGCTAGATCCAGAATGATATCATGTTGTGGTGCTATCAGTGGCGACCCAATGATGAAGTGACCTGGTGTTAATGCATCCAGATCTTCATTGTTGTCTGTTAATGGACAGAGTGGTCTCGAGTTCAAGCATAATTCTATTTGCACTAGGATGGTATTCATTTCTTCGTATGTTAATTTCTGCTCTCCTATGATGCGTTTCAAATGGTATTTGACTGACTTAACACCGGCTTCCCAGAGTCCACCAAAGTGTGGAGCTTCAGATGGGATGAAATGCCCCTGGATTGCGTATCCGGCTAGCGTGGATTGTAATGCATTAATAATATTTTTTGCGCCGACAAAATTTGTTCCATTATCGCTGTAGATATGGTGTATAGATCCTCTTCTGCTGATCATACGTCGTAATGCTGCCATAAATCCATCCGTTTTTAAATCAGAAGTCAGTTCAATGTACACTGCCTTTGTTGCCATGCAAACGAACAGCACTATGTAAGCTTTATGTGATTTCACGCCTCGAGTTTGTGAGCATCGTATGTTGATTGGGCCTGCATAATCTACCCCACAATGTGTAAATGGCCGTGAAAACTTTACTCGAGCCTCCGGAAATTGTCCCATAAGTTGATTTGATTCCTTGGCCTTAAATCGGAAACACCTGATGCATTTATTTATTATGGCCTTGACAGTGTTGGTTCCTCGGATGATCCAAAAATTTTCTTTGAATGTGATTCAGAGTTAGTTTCACTCCACCGTGAAGTGTATCACTATGGGTCTTATTTATGATTAATTTTGTCAGTTTATGCGATGATGACAGAATCATAGGATGTTTCTGATGTGATGAGCATGTTTTAACCGATCTCCCACCTGCAATATTCCATTGGCGTCGATGTATGGGTTCAGTGATGATATCTTGCTGTTTGATTTCAGTGATTTATTTGCATTTAGACTCTTCATATCCTCAGAAAAACATCGTTGAGCACCCTTTACCAACGCTCTTTCTGCTTCCAGTAGCTCATTTACCGTTGTAACACGTTGTTACCATTGTAACAGTACATACCTCTTGCTCCGTTGGAAATTGGCTTTAAATCGTAGACAGTATGCACTTACGCGTTGAAGTTTTGAAAGCGATGAAAAATTGAGATAAATGTCTTTTTTGTGTGAAGGATTGCTCGGATGCATTGCCAGACAAGCGTGAGATTTTTAAATCTCAGGCATATCTTTCATTTCCATCATAGATTTGTCAGCTGGCCAATTTTTTGGTCTTCCTTTAACCACTCTGGACCATGCCACCAGGTTGAGTTTCCAGCTTGGGCATCTCCATATGATTCTCTAGACGGAATGTCAGCAGGATTCTCTCTTTCGGGTACGAACTTCCATTGTCTTTTAAAGAGTTGTTGCACATAGGATACCCGGTTGGCGACAAATGTGTTCCATTTCACTGGATGGTAGAATCTGACCATGCTAAAACCTTGGTATGATTCGTGTCTTTTTGCTCTCTGATGTACTTCATTAGCTTCGTAAGTAGTGCTGCTGCGCATAGTTCCACCCGTGCCAATGAAATTTGCTTCACCGGCACCACCTTAGTATTAGACGCGATTAGGCTTATTGTTGTAGAGTCGCGATTAATGACTTTCTGATTCTGATAATTTCGAAGCAGCCATTAACTATATTGACTTACTGATCTACTGCCTCCAGTTAATCAATCTAAGAAGAGGTTCCTCTCAACTTACGAGGGCATCTTAAAGCAGTCTTCTCCCATTTCTCTGCCTAAGAATGTAAAACTTATAAGGCTGGATACTAAGTATCAGTTAGTTCTGAATTTCCTTACCATATCAGATGGTCGACGTGCATTTTCTGATCATGTCAATACCGCTGTGTAGTTCATCGAGTTCGTTTCTAAATTTCCTCCTCCAGAATTCTAAAACTAGATTAACTAATTGTTTCTTGATAAGGCCTATTCCTTGATAACCTCCTTAGGCCAAAGAAATAGCGATTGGCAAGAATAACTTTTTTAACTAAGCTTCATTATCAGAGCTTATACCGGAGTCCCTAAATACCTCAAAGTTCTAGTTCTTGCACAACTGTTCAAGTCTTCGACGCTGTGCGTCCTTTCTAGTTGACAACATATGCTTATTTGGTTCATTAATAGCTTAACCCATTTCTTCCGCTTTCATTTTAATTCTGGCGAATTTACTGACAGCTCGCTGCTTTATGGCAATGTCAGCAGGTATAAATGGATGGCACATTAACTGGTAAAGAATCCATCCACATCTATGGTATCTTCTCTGTAAAATTAAATCTTGATCTCTCCTTCCACCTTCTAAACCACTGGAGTGTCAATCAGGCGGAGGTTTAATTGCAGCGCATCTTTTAACAAGATGGCTGAGCAATTATATACTCACCTCTGCTGATTGTCAGAAAACTGTGACGTTACAGGAAATTGTAGAGCAGATGAACTTGCTAAGCAGGGTACAACATTTCAAATTTCACAATCACATTCCTCTGGATACTTGGAAAATATAATTCTCCAGGATGCGATTCAGAAGTCGATTGTCACCAGACAGACTTGGCCTAAGTTAGATGACAAACGCTCCAGTAGTCTAATCAGGTTTAACCGCTTGCATATCAATACCCCTCTCATCACTGTGGACTGTTTAATCAGAAGATATGCCGCAAGTCTCGGCATCCTCTGAAATGAATCCGGTATAAGCTGCAGGGATGAGAAAAGGAGGTAACACCTCTTCATTTCCTCTGCACCTGCCCTATCACGCACTAGAAAATCTTCTCTGACCTCATAATTTCTAGACAACCTCGCACAAACCAACGTCGCCGAACTTCTTCGCTTCATCAGATACTCAAATTGTTTAAAAAAAAATGCCGTACTAACTTCAAGATTCAGTGGTATCACAGTGGACCTACTCTTGCCTAAGTGTGTCTTTGGCCAACAGGCATAGGCGAGCGTATACTCATTTTTTTTTCTATTTTCTGTATTAAGGCTTTTCTTTACCAAGGTTTCGGTATGTATGCAGTATTTTGATAGCAGTGAAGACTCTCTTCAGTATTACCAGCAGCTGCTCCGTACATTGGATATACGCTATTGTTATCAGACGAAACTTTGAAACAATCAAAGTAAGCCTTATCCATCACCACTACCGTCGAGATATACCAACTACGGCGCATTGTATTATTGAGCTTACTTGCAGGTTCCTATCAAAGCTGGCTGTGAGTTGGTTCTGATCATGTTACCTAGGAAGTGAGTCTCAAGAATGCGACACAGAGTCTGTGTAAAAGGATGAGCCTACTTCTAGTCTACTACGATTAAGTTCAAGTAATAATCCATTCATCAACTGCAATTTAAAATTGGCTACCGGATAGCCCTAGGCACGCATAAATGAGCTATATAACCAAGGAAAATAATTATGATCTCCTTACTCACATACGTATGTATGTATGTATTATACATACATGGGTACATACGTTTCTTCACTTGTTATCATATCAACACATCATTTGAAATTATCATTAGACATCGGAATGTACACTTCCCACAGGCAGTTGCCTATGAGTGAGAATTGTGGTAAGAGCACACTCATCCGTACTGCTCTATGAATGAACGAGATCCTGTTTTTCAATCTCTAACACTCCAAGGAAATATGGAAATTCATTTCATCCCATTTTCTTTGTCGATTTCCTGGGCATCCTTAGAATGTGAAAGCGACAAACATTATGGCGTTGGCAAGGGCGACAGAACTCAGCTTTCGCGTTGCCTTCTTGTTGGATTCGAATAAAAATATAAATGTGCCAGAGGTAAGAGTTATCCGTACACGAGTACTCGTATACACGATATAATCATTTCAAAATGTAAGAACATAAAAATATTAGGTTACCCTTACCCTTATTCATGCCATTATACAGAAGCTAAAGGAATTTCCAAGAGGGATGCACGCAAAGGATGTGAACATTGAGAAAATAAATTAAATTGCGGTCGCCCTATCTAACTGTAGGGGCCGGGCCATGGTGAGGAATGTTAAAAAAAAATTAAAAAAAAAAAAAAAAAAATGTTCGCTATGGTTTGGGAATTCAATTTGTTTAGCTTAGCGAATTTGAACATGAAGCTGACGATTGAGTTATTTCGTAGTCTAATGAACCTAGAATTTGTACATACCTACTTATTCTCGTACACTTATCAGCAAACGCAAATGCCAAAGACAGTATATTGGCGTAATTTAAAAAAAAATAAAAAAATAAAAAATAAAAAATTGGTGAGAGTTAGAAAATAATTTTCGTTTGTTCAAGCTTTCCAATCTCCGATGGTTTGTGGTTTGTAGCAAAAACCGAGTTTTCGTTTTCCTCGTTTTGTTTAGTCGCTTATGGTTTTGACTTAATTAAAATATACAAGAAATAATGTAAATAAAGAGGAAAATGTTTAAAGTTTCCTTTTGGTACATGGCACTATAAGCCATGAGTTCACAGGACGCGTTGTAACAAAGATTTATCAAATTTGATGGTATTTCATGTAGTGAAACAGGGCTGCTGTGTTCACATCTCAATACCTCACAACTGAAACATGGGTCAGTGCTGTATTTTCTTATCTTAACGACGCAATACAATTTCTACACAGCATGAATCCCGCATTTTTTACGTGCATATTCGGAGGATCTTGGCAGAAACATAAAAGCGGAAACAGCTCGTCTCTACACAAGTCATGATAGCATGCTTCGAAATCGATAAATTAGAGAGTGCAGCAATGTGCATTCCAAAGTTTTTAATAATAACTACAGGAACTTAGATACTAATGCCGATTAAGATTGTCGCATAATAGTATAGTAATTCCTTAGATGATACTACGTGGATCTAGGCTTAAACCACAAAATCACCTCTAACGTGGTGTTGGATAGCCAGTTTAGGACAAGTATGTTGCTTGGGAAGTTATGCGATAGCGAATGCCTTCAGACCTTTATAGAACAGTGAAGGTTCTAACGAGATTGGGATGCCGAAAATAGGTATGGTTTTGTATAGCTCGTTTTTATAGACACACTATTATCTGGCTTCAAAATATAGTAAAGGTGGTGGTGATCGTCTACCTGGTGTTTTTGAGCTTACTCTTGAATCTATGTTCATGGAAAATCTAGTCAATTGTGGAGTCACCGGACATAAAAATACACTGATGAGTAAAAATTAGATCTTTGTTCAAAAACTCCAGGCTTCACACAATGTTGCAGACAAGGTATTGTACGGGATATGAAGGGATTTTATGTGTCTAAGTACCCAGCAGATGTACACTCGGTGAGATTCGCACACTCTACTAAGAGTTTGTCAGTATTTTTAAACGTCTCCTGGTTTGGTGGTTGCACTTGCCATACATTTTATGGCTGATTGACTGCCCACAAAGATAAAGGTCTCTGAGGGATCAAGTTCCATTAGCAGTACAGCCTATGCAGCTATATGAAATGCAAATATTTCTGCTTGAAAAATACTACAATCGTCTGGAATCTTGAAGGTGGCACAGCATTTCAACAGCTTTGCTTATTCGTACACCTGTGCTATAAATGCTTGTCCTGAATTGCGGTGCATCCTAAGTGTTTGAGATGAGTGCTCCATAGGTAAGAACACTTCTAATCCTTTTTTAGTTCTTTGTTTGATGTTATGCTTCCAACTGAGCTTATTGCCTAAGCTAATTCCTAGATATTTAACTTTGGATGAAAGTTAATTTTTGGAAGATTCAATTGTTCCAGAATTTTCAGCATTTCTTTTACTTGTGAACAACACCTGTTCAGTTGTAGAAGGATTTATTCTTAAACCGTTATGTGTTGTCCATATTACGAGTATGTTCAAAGCCGCTGATCATTGGAAGATGTATTCCTCCCAACAGAATGAGTATTTCTTCGGCATAGCCGTCATAGAAGGGGAGATACCACTCCTCCGAGTGAAGTTCAACTTGCAATCGTTGTAATGACTGTGTTTCTTCCAAATTCTGAATTGATAATTCTGTTCTATAGCATATTCTCAGTACATTCTGCTATCGTTGTTTCTACATGCAGCTTGTAGAAGGCGTCCTTATTCTCCTCCGATATCTAGGAAGGCGGCCATGGTATACTCTTTGTATAATCTTTTCTATGATTCCTTTAGTTCTCTTCAGTTGTTTAAGATATTACCCAGCTTTAGACAACTCATAAGGGTAGAAGGTGAAAGGTATTGAAGAGTGTGCTGTAACATGGCTGGAACTACTATATCTCGTAAAGATTGAGTGATTTGATCAACCATGTTAAAGTATGGTATTTTCTATGATCAGGCTAGAGACTATGGGTTCGTTGGGAGTTCCGGTTTTCTGTCAGGACTCCATTGGAGTCTTTCTGGTTTCCCATGGTGATTGGAGATTTAGTTAGGACTTTCGCAAACAAGAGCACAAGATTGTTTCTTGGGCAATCTTGCCTGCCTTATGTAGGAGTTGAGTTTATACCACACTTCTAGTGTGTTTGGCTTATCTATGAAGTTTTCTGACCTCTGTTTTATATCTTTTAAGTTCGTTTGTCCAACTTTGGGGTTTCGAGGTCTTGTATTGGGTAAAGGTGGGACAGTTCCTAATGAAGCTTTCCTTAGGTTAGGAGTTACATGGTATACGGCAGAGTCAGTAGATACTCTCCAGTTATTGACTTATGTTTGAGCATCCATATTTATGATTGTTAAATCACGAATTTTTTCTCTGTATTTTGTTTGAAAAGTTTGGCGAATCTACGTGTTATACACAACAAGTTTGGATGAAATAATTAATTCAAAAATTAACTTACTTCCGGCTTTAATGTCTGTGTCGACGTATATTATCAATTCATTAACCGCTGTTAGTGGATATGCTTTCAGGACTAATATAGAAGGTTGGTTTGGAGAGAATTGACTAAGAATTATGTTTTCTACCGTCGGGCTCAGTGAGCTGTTAGCTGAGGTAGAAGTGTGGTTGCATTCTAATCATACCCGGAAAATTGTCTACTCCCTATGAACTTTTGTTGTCAGTTTCACTGCTCTGTCTACGTGTTCTTTTCTTTCTGTATTCTATGGGTTCTAAGTTACAAGTTGTAAGGGGGGATTTACTTTATCCAGTTTCTTCTCTTTGCCTACCGCTCCCGAGATGACCATATACATAGGTACCCCGATAGAGCCAGGCGGATGGACTGTCTGTCCCTTCCCTGATAACCCTTTGCTATACAGGCCGAGACTGTAGCATTTTAATGTAAGTACATGAAATACTGTGCAGAAGTAAGTCGTATACTTACGTCACGACGACCCCAACATCTTATAGCGGTTAAGACTTGCAACTCTAGTGATGTACCACAACCTCTTGGATCGAGTTGGAAATCCTGCCTTAGAGATCAATGATGAAGTTTGCCGTATGTTTGTTAGTTAAAGCGGTATCGCTGTTTAAAATTCACGTCCGGTAAAGAAAATGGGTAGTACCTCTTCTGGTATAACTTCTGACGCCGACAATACGGAGCTTCCATTCCATTCCAAATCCTTCACTTGGACCACTCGGGTTCATTTTCACCCAGCCGCCAAGGAAAGGCCTTCGTCATTGGAGTAGCAGATGCATTTATTAAATATGTGATGGTCAAAGCTGTTAAGGATACGAAGACCAAACCGGTAATAGAGGTGCTGAAGAAACTGACCTCTTACTATTGTTATCGATTGCGGCCAAGTGAAAAGCTCGAGCGAATCCTAAAGGCCCAAAATTTAACAAATTAGGTAAAGTAATCGGAAAAGAGGAAATGCCATGCTTAAATATGATTTTGTTCTCTTGTATTGATGTAACTTAATTCGTGCGGGTTTTTTTTTTCAAAATTTGAACGTTTATTTAAGAAAAACATGTACAATAGTATTATTCAAAGTATTGCTCATCTGAAGCACTGACTTTTTCCTATTTTTCAGGCAATTTTTGGATCCCTTCCCAAAAAAACTGCTCCGGCTTGGCAGCCAAGAATGAATCAAGCCAATTTTTGATATTCTGCTCTGATGTGAACCGTATTTCAGTGAGGGCGTTCTGCATCGACCGGAACAAATGGTAGTCAGAACGGGCAAGGTCTGGGCTATAAGAAAGGTGGGGTAAGACCTCTTATCCACTGCTTTCCAAATAGTTCTTAACCGGAATAGCAACTTGGGGCCGAGCGTTGTCATGATGGAAAATTATTGCCTCGTGTCTGGTCGCATATTCCGAACGTTTTCCGGCTACTGCTCTCTGCAAACGGGATAATTGCGTTCGATAGCGTTATCCATTGATGGTTTTACCCGGTTTTAGCAGCTCATAATACAGCAAACCCATCTGATCAAAACAAATACAGAGCATTACTTTCGCGCCATGGGTATTCGGCTTTGTCGTTGATTTAGCTGGTTGGCCGGGTTTCACATATGATTTTTTGCGCTTGGGGTTGTCGTAATGGATTCATTTTTCATCAACAGTAACAATCCGATGCAAAAATGACTTCCTTTTGTGGCATTCGAGCAGCATTTCGGACATGCAAAACCGCCTTTCGACGTCTCTAGGCTTGAGTTCATGTGGAACCCAATTTTCTTGCCTTTGAATATATCCAGCTGCTTTTAAACGTTTTCAAATGGCTGCTTGAGTGACACCCAAAGATTCTGCGAGCTCTTCTTGTGTTTGGCAACAATCTTCATAGAGTAATGCTTCCAGTTCTTCATCTTCAAACTTTTTTGCTACCCAGGACGTTCATTGTCTTCCAAGCCAAAATCACTACTTTTAAATCGTGCAAACCACTTTTGGCACGTTCGCTCAGCTAGCGCATGTTCACCATAAACTTCCACAAAAATACGATGACTTTCGGCAGCAGTTTTCTTCATATTAAAGTAATGAAGAAGAACTCCCTTCAAAAACACTTTTTCAGGCACACAATTCGACATATTTGAGTAAAAAAAAAAAAATTATTGTTGTTTACGCTTCAAATGAATGACATATACTGAAATGACGTACAATGACAGTAGCTTTTTAACGCATGTTCCAAAGGAATAATACAAGTTACGCCATCTCTTAGCGAACCGCAGTTATAGACCAATAAATAATTGAAATATATTGTTTGAATAAGAACTCTAAACTAACTAAAAGTGAGTCATTCCACTTACAACTAGAGAATTCGCAAGGTCAACGAAAACGCAAACTTCACTTCAGAAGTGTCCAAGTCATCTTTAATCAACAATCCTTTCGTATAATTTGGAAAGGGTTAGTTACTGTGGAGCCCCCTTTAAAAAATTAAGGGCCCATCAAATTGTTTTAAAGTGTCACCCAAAAGAGTAAGTTCGAGACCGGATTGTTAAAATTCACTTGTGACCTTTGCTATTTTTATGTTTTGCCACTTGAATGAGAAAATTTCCCCGACTAAGTCAAATTTTGGTATTATTTCCAGACTTTGCTATCTGTCATTCTCATGAATGCTAATGAATTTTAAATCATTCTTTCCATTGGTTGAATTTCATTTCCAAAATTTAAAACTGTAAGTAGACTTATCTCATATTTATGTAAGAAAAAGTAAAAAAAAAGAAAAATCACTTTAAAAAAACATCAGGCAACGTTTCATTAAATAGGGCTTCAACCAGCAGCCAACCGAATCAATTAAAGTACACTGTCTGTGTCCTTATGCTCATACTGTCCATTTGCGGATACTTTCAAGAGCCAGTGCATCATTGTCTTCCGGCCAACTTTGTTCTTTTTTAATTATTCTTGGAATAATAAACACCTGCTCGCACGAGCGAATATATCTACCACACAATTTCACCACCAACACCAAGACCACCATCACGGGGCCAACCAATTGACTGAGCAACCGCCACATTACAGCTTTCACGTTATGTCATTCCTTAACTTGCACACTGGTGCAAAATGTACTTACTTATCCGTTGCAGTCAACTGACAGACAGTACACGACAGAAATCAATTAAGAACGTCTGTATTTAATGTTGTATCCGTATCCGTATCCGGCATGCAGTAGTAACATTTGGTTGTTGGGTCAGTAAACGAATTCCATTCGTTACTCTTGACATATGTTTTTTCACCTCCTTATTTACACATACAAAAGCACACATATGCATAAGTAGATCTAACTAAATACACGTACAGCAGCATAAGATGAACAGGAGCAGGACCAAGATCCATCTGTCGTTTCTACAACGAACTGATTACGTAATTACGTCTAGATGGAATATAAAGAACCTGTGTGTGTACAGAATGTGGAGAACCATCATTCGGACTCAGCTGGACATTAAATAAAACCTTTCGGGTAATCAATATGACCCACCGAGGCCGGAGCTATCCAGCCATTAAGTAGCGCCAAGGCGGGCGAGCACCCAACCGACCAAGTAACCAACGAATCAACCGACCGATATAGACCACCATCGGCCACGGTGGTGGTACTTCCATCTGCACTGTTCCGAAGCGTAAAACTATACCATAGTACTATATATCTGAGAAAAAGAAGACCCTGCCGGAAATACGGACACTCACGGTTGGGCTGGAGGGGGTGAATGCCTGGGTGTTGGTTGGTATGATGTTTAGTATATTTGTATTTGTAATACTGTTGTTGTTTGTTGTTGTTGTCGCTGGTGGCTTTGACGTGGGTAGAACGGACGAAATAATTTCCATTCAATCCTGCAATTTGAATAGGGAGTCGTAATAAACATTTTAGTATCTGTATCTTTTTTTGCCGGATACTTTTTTTTTTTTTTTTTTTTATTTATTTATTTTGTTTTTGGTTGAAATTCTGGTCAGAGGGTGTCTGAATGTTGTGGCTTATTTAGGCTCTAAGGGTTTGGGATGTAATAAAATGGATTGAAGGATACGTGTGCTTATGTGAACGATGTTATCTACTGAATTTATCTAAGCCAGGAACAGTGCATATGGTTGTGTGTGGCTCTCACCTACTTCCATGGTGGAGGCAGCATTGAACTGCTTCTGTCTATAGTTTCACTTGATGAGAAAGAGAATTTCATTAGCAATAAATCAAATAATTGGTTTTAGTTCTAATTTAGGCTAACGGCAAAGGTATCTTAGTTATGGTTATTGGACTATGAAGAAATTTTGGAATGGACTTGGAGATCTGCATATGTAGGTAGAGATGGAGATAAAGATGAATGTCTGTGTTGATGTGGATATGGAGAAGCCATGAAATTGTGCAGTATAATTGTTCAGAGGTTGCCCTTTATATTGATTTAATAGAGATGGTTATGGACAAATACCCTTGTTTTACGTAAAAATAACTCAGAAAATGACTAAAACTGGAAATCAGTTAACATGATAGAAACTTGGTACTGCTTAGTCTACCAGGAAATACAATTTGATAAAGCCTCGGCAGAATAATAATTCGAATTTATTGCACCGTATCTAAACAAGCAACGCTTATATTAATGTTCATAAAAATACCACCTTTGTATAGTTGAATGGCTGCAAACCCAGCATACGAGATCCTTTGCTAAGCATGAATCCCTTAACCCTTCAAAGCCTTCACAACATGCATTAAATGCTGAAGATGATTGTTTTAACCAACCATGCTAACGATACACTTGATTTAATTGATTTGATTGATGGCCAGCGTGAGTAGAAAAACAACTCGTCTATGAGGCAGCTTTGCACAAGAGAATGGCTTCTTCGGGAACAAGTTCTATCAAAACGTGAAAAAAAACCTTTCAAACGTGCTGAAGTAATGGAAATATCACTTCTGTTTCATGTTAAACCTAAGGCCAAAATAAATTTTTAAATCACTATCTACGAAAACCCAGACCCGAGACTGATCGATCGGTTTCGAACCCGTTACGATTGCATCTATATAGATGAGCTATACAAGGTTATGCCTTGTTTTTGTATGTAAGTTTATTAAATTGTGCAGAGTAATAAAGAAAACGTTCGATGCTCCGTAAAGGTCGAAACCAATCTTTCCACAAGGCGTAGGCCTACAAGGCGTAGGCTGCCATGTGACTTCCTTAAGATTATACAAGATGGTCCAAATACAAATGAATATGCTTTCACTCATATGGCTGCCTCGTTTACCGTTGCCCGTCTATTGTCGATATCCTTCAGAATGTGCCTTTCTGGGGCCCAGTCGACACCGGTCATAACATGTGCGTTTTGATGGAATTCAAGCCCAATCTAATAAACGTGTTATTGAATGAGGCCAAGAATTATGGAAGTCATAGGATCTAGGAACTTCTAACTCAACGCTCAAATCGGTGGAGGAGTTCTTGTATGGTGGGCATCCACAATTAGTGACCCACTGCGGACACGAAGACCTTCAGGTGATTATCGCAATTAGAAGTACCACATGAAGTATACTCCTATGAGTCACCGCCATGATGTTTAATCATTTATCGCCTAGCTTGGGCGTCGCTCAGTTCTAAGTCTCACCCAAAAAACAAAATCTTAAATTGTTTACCTCTTAATCCTTTCTGCCACAACAGGCCAGCTAATGAAGTTGAAGTCTATGTTACCAAATCTGTTGGGAAATCAAAAGAATTCTCGCCAACCAGCGCAACCAAATTTGGTTAACCCTTTGACGTATATGAGACATTACTTGAGGTTTGTTTTTTAAGTGAATTATAATAAACTTTTGCAGCTCTTAAAGCTTTTTTGTAATTGATTTGATTAAAATAGTAAGGAATAAGTATTAATTTTTTGTTTTTTATTATTATTAATAATTTAGAAGTGACTAAAGAACGAGATATTCTGTAAGGGACACGGGTGTCCAAATATGCGTGTAAGGTCAACATTATAAAAGTTTCACATAATGTGTTTCATGATTATATAGGGTGATTCATCGTAAGGTTTGATTTATAATGTAAAATAAAACATACAAATTTGAAAGTAAACTTAACATTTACGATTAACGATTAACGATTACCATTGACGGTAACATTCTGATTTGCTTCATTTTTGAAGAAATATGGACCAATGATTCCATCAGCCCATAAACCACAGCATACCGTTGTTTTTAATGGATGTAATGGTAGCTCTTAATACTCTTCGGGTTTCTCATCAGCCCAAATACGGCAATTTTGTTTATTAACGTATCCATTGAGCCAGAAATGACCTTCATTACTGAACAAAATTTCACGATAAAACACCGGATTTCCCTATCATATTCACTGAAAATATGACGCAAATTCAAGTCGCCTGGCTTCAATTCTTGCACTAGTTGAATTTTGTACGCTTTTAGGCCGAGATCCTTACGTAAAATACGACAATCCAAGCTGCTGAGAACGACGACGAATCGATTTGTCACGGTCTTCGCGTACACTCTCAGCTACAGCTGCTATAGTCTCTTCACTACGTGCTGGATGTGGTCTAACCGATCAAGTGTCATCCAATAATGTAAACTAGGGCTCAAATTTGCGAATAGTGTTGGCAATAGTGGTTTTAGTAGGTCAATAATGCTCACCGTAAGCTCCTCGAATCGCACGAAAACATTCCTCACAGAACGCTGATTTTCCTAATACAGCTGAACAATTTGGAGACTCTGTTGTGGTATGAAACTTTTAATGATGAATTGCCAAACGATACTGAATAAAAGTGACAAAGCAGTTTGATAGGAGTCAAGCGCGATCTGTCAAAAAAGCCTGTTGAAAATCAAACCTCAC
Organism: Volucella inanis; assembly: GCA_907269105.1. Lineage (NCBI taxonomy): Eukaryota > Metazoa > Arthropoda > Insecta > Diptera > Syrphidae > Volucella > Volucella inanis. The sequence goes on from OU026153.1 coordinate 207,335,250, forward strand.
GATGACTCAACTTATACCTTACACTGATTTTCATTGATTTAGGCCCGTAAAGGAAGTAGAATATTTCATTTGACTGAAAATGAAGTAGAGGAGTTTCTAATGGCTGATCATAGTGACACTGAAGATGCTCTCATTTTGGACGATAAAGACAAGTCATTCTTACAAAAAATCATGCAATCTGAAGTTTCCGAAGTGATAATTGAGCCACCTTCAGATCAAAAGGAGTCTACTCAAGATCTTTCATCGACTACCTCCCTTAATTCACCATAACGTGGTCCGGTTTCTAAGTTCAACTGGAAACAAAGTACTTATTGCCTTTATAACTTTTCTGACAGTGATTATGAATTTGGTAAGATATTCGCTAAAATCTATGGACATCTTTGAGGAAGTCAAAAATATCAAAACATTGATTCAGAAAATAATAATACCAGAGTCCTTACGTTATGCTCATTAAAATGGTTCAGTGTTCACTACAGACCTTGAAGAAATAACAGCTTTAATCGGTATGAACTATATAATGGGCTACCGTATATTACCTACTCTAAGAAGTTACTGGTCCACTGAACTTGACATGGGTGTGCCTTTCATAGCTAAAGTTATGCCTCTATCAAGATTCGAGGATATAAGAAGGAATATGCATTTCTGTGGCAATGCATTGCAACCATCTCCAACATCGCCAGACTTCGATAGAGCATACAAAATTTGATTAGTGATGAATCATTTCAATTCGAGTTTACAATCAGCTTTGGATAATACAAAAACTGAATCTTTTGATGAACACTTAGTGAAATTCAAAGGACACAACATAATGAAACATCATATGCAAAATAAACCAGTGAAGAGAGGAATCAAAATGTGTTGTTATGCTGATTCCAGAACCGGATATTTATTCCAGTTCAATTAATATGGTATATGGGAAAAAATAAATAGGAACCAGAAATAGTTTTGGAAGAATCCGTCGACCTTGACCTTACAAGAGCTTTGGTGGGTCTAGGGTGTGAAATTTATTTTGATAATTTCTTCAACTCACCAATGCTACAATAAACCCTTGCTTAACTTAGTTTAAAATCATGTGGCACAGTTCGTACGCAGCGAAAACATAATTCAAAAGATTTACCATTGGACAAAGAAATGAAGAGAGGTGATATCTACTCTACAAGCTTCGAAGGAATTTCTTTTATCAAGTGGATGGACAATAACGGCGTGAATTTCCTCATCAATTTTTTGTCACCGATACTAACACAAAAGGTAAGACGCAAATAAGTAGGATCAGCCCAAAGTCTGGAGATCACATGTCCTGATATTGTTCACAAGTAACTACAATAAAAACATGGATGGGGTAGATCTCGTCACGTACGAGGTTGATAGAAAATCAAAAATTAAATATTATTATATTATTTCATAAAATTTCGTTGTTTTTTATCAGAAAAACACATAAGTTTGCTCTAATTGTAAGTACCCCATAATCGTATTACACATTTGTCCCAAGCGATTTCTAAAAATGAAATTTTTATTTTTTGGATACATGTCTCCGCGATTTTTTGTCACTAGATGGTGTTAGTGTCCATTTATCCGGAAACACTTATCTGATTGTGTCAATCAAACACATGTTTGAAAGGTGACATGTCAGGCTACATTTTTTGTGAAGACAGCTGTGTAATTCGTTGCTTGTGTTAAAAGTTATACTGATTTGAATATGAGTGAAATATTTGAAGAAATACGCTAAGTAATGCTTTTTTAATATAAAAAAAACGGAATACGCTGCATAGATATGCCGAAAAATTTGTGCAGTATACGGTGAGAATATTGTGAGTGAACGCTGGACCCAGAAGTGGTTATTTCGGTTTGGTTACGGAAATTTCGATGAAAAAGATGCACCTCGCCCTGGTCGGCCTGTCGCTAAAAATGTCGATGAAATTTTACAACTGACGGAGCAAGACCGGTACGGAAGCTGTCTGGAGATAGCGAATGCATTAGATATCAACTGCATGACAGTTTGGAATCATCTAAAACGAGCAGGCTGCTCAAAGAAGCTCGAGATTCATGTTCCACATGAATTAACGCAAAGAAATTTAATTGACCGAATAACCGAAACGCTTCTGAAATGTAAGAAAATGGAACCATTTTTGGAGCGATTTATTACGGGCGATGAAAAATGGATTTAATACGAGAATATCTAACGCAAGCACAAACTGCACGAGCTGCTATACTGTGCACAACTCGACTGTTTGAATGAAACTTTCAAGAAAGAGCGACCAGAATTAGCCAACAGAAAGGCCAACAGAGAGTTGTCTTCCATCATAACAATGCTAGGCCACACACATCTTTGATGATCCGGAACAAATTGACGGAGCTTGTTTGGGAAGTTTTGGTGCATCCACCTCTGACTTCCATTTGTTTCGGTCTTTGCAAAACTCTTTTGATGGTAAAAAATTGGCCGACTTAAGAGCTGTTGAAGATCACTTGACCAAGTTTTTCGCTGATAAAACACAGAAGTTCTACACCGATGGAATTGTGAAGCTACCCGGAAAATGCCAAAAGGTCATAGATAATGTGTACTCGATTGAAATTGATTTTAAATACAGAAAATGTGCCAAAAATCTGCGGAACCTTTTTAAATGACCTGTTATTTCAAATACCCCTTAACATACTCCAAAATACTCTTAATACCTTGATCAAAAATTATTCAGAAAATTAAAAATAAATGTTTACGAGTATTCATCTAAATCTATGTTGTCCCCTTTAAAGTAATCCCCATCGACTACAACACACTTATGCCAGCCCTTGATCCAATCCTCTAAAAATGTTTTATATTCAGTTTTCGGTATGTCCATCAGTACTTCCTGCGATTTTTCCATTACTTCCTCTCGGCTGCTGAAACGCGTTCCCCGTAGTGGTTTTTTAGCTCGATTGAACAGAAAGAAGTCACAGGGAGCCAAATCAGGTGCATTCGGTGACTGTTGGATGGTATTTGTTGCATTTTTCGTCAAAAAATTACGAATAATGATGGCACTGTGCGACGGTGCGTTATCATGGTGCAAAACCCACGAGTTTTCTGCCCACAGTTCTGGTCTCTTTCGGCGAATTGCTTCACGCAAACGTCTCATAATGCACAAATAATACTCTTTGTTTACTGTCTGGCCTTCTTGCAAAAAGTTATGATGCACTACACCGTTGTAATCCATGAAAACCGTGAGCATTGCCTTCTTTTTTGACTGAACACGACGTGGTATTTTTGGTCTCGGCTCAGTTGGTTAACGCCATTCACTTGCCTGGTGTCTGGATTGTGTGTTCTACTAATAAACCCACGTCTCGTCTCCAGTAATGATCCTTTTGATGAATGTGGGATCGGATTCAGTCTCGCAAATCATCTCTTTTGCGACGTCAACACGGTGTCTTTTTTGCGTGATATTGAGGTCTTTTGGCACCAAATTTGCTGCTACACGACAGAAACTCAAATCATTAACTAAACTATCTTGGACAGATCCATAGGCAATGTTCAAGTCCTCCGCTATCTCTCTAATGGTTAATTTGCTGTTTTTGATCAACATTTCTTTTATTTCATCAATGTTTTCGTCGGTTTTCGATGTCGATGGTCTGCCACTGCGTTTATCATCTTCGATTGATTCACGACCACTTTTGAGCCGCTCGTGCTACTTGTAAACGACCGTTTTCTTTAGAGAATCATTGCCGAAACAACATTTCCAACGTTTGCGCACCATTAAATCCGTTTTTTACTCAAAATTTAATACAAGATCGTTGTTGCAAATTGAAATCCATTTCAGCACGCACAGAGTTAGATTTACTCTTGTCAACGTAACTTTTGCAATGTCAAGCTATGGTGCTAAGATTAAAAAAAAAAAAAAAAAAAAAAAAAAAAAAACAGAACTCAAACCGGAAAAATGGCAGCGCCACATGACGTGACACCACCGGGAACATTTGGTCAACGTGGTATATTTATAAAAACTTTAGCGTACTTGTTTTGTGTGCGAAAGGGTTAAATGAAGTAGGATTTTAAGGTTTCTTTTCATCAATTTCAAGAAGTGTTCCCACTGACTACTCTAAGCTCATAAAACCTTCAACTACATTAGAAGCCCACCCACTATAATGATTGCATGAAATAAGCAAATATCTTCCATAATTCCTTCCTGTTTTCATAATTTCCACAAACTCAGGTCAATCAGATCTTCTGAAAGCAAAAGTGATGGAAGAAAATCTCAACGACCTTTTAGGGAACATGAAGCAAAGTTCCAACATCACTACAAACAAATCGCGCTCTATACGAATACCTTTGTTGCCATTTTCGCACCATTTCAGATGGCAAGATTAACAAAATTAGCAATTTCTATTCAAACGAAATATAATGTATTCAAAAATGCCGAACTCCCTGAGTGGAACTTAATGGCTCGGTCCATTAAAATAAGTTATGTCAAGAGGACTCGCATCAACACCTGCTAGTGGCCTAATGTCTCAAATATTCAAATGTATTCTCCATTTACCATTTTTCTTACTACATCCACCCGAAAAACCAAAGGAAAGATGAAAAAAATCAAAGGAGGGAGTGAAGAGAAAATTGAAAAAAAAAAAAAAAAAACCTTAAAAGAAGTCTCAAGATACCAAAGGTAAGAAAGGCAGTTGCCTCTTCTTGCTGCCGTGCTGTCTTGCCACAATGGAGCGGCACCATATTGATAAGCCCATAGACGAATAACGATGGTATTTCTTGCAAATTCCACCTTCAGTTGATTCAATTTTGCTACTTTATTGAGGGCTTAAGTAATTCACTCGAGTGCGAAAGGACGACAATTACATGGGATTCGATGGAGCTTACCTAGGGGTTTCGGTGTTTTCTTTCTTTCCTTTTTTTTTATTTTTATTTATTTTTTTTTTTGAGGGTTTTCTTTCTGCCACCCTCACTGGGTGTATTTATTCACCCTAACCAACGGCGGCCAACCCTCGTCAATGATCCAACCGGATGACGCGGTTAGAACTGAACTCCGCTAACAATGGCAATGGGGTGGTTGGTTATGACAAGGTGCTATGCTCTACTCTTATTGGTCCTTCAAATATTGGTGGTGTTCTTGTTAATGGCTTTTCCAGATGGTGGTACTGATGCCTTTTTGACGTCAATTCAATTTCGATCCAAGATGTAAGTAGCACGTGCAATATTCATCACGCGCGTGTTTGTTTTTCCTTTCCAAGTGGAAAATAACTAAATTTGCTTGTAGTTCAACCAAATGGACATATTTGAATATACGTATTCGTATCTGAGTTTTTGGTTGGGTTTTTGTTTAGCTAAACTTTGGGTAAAGTTGGATAAGTATTAGCAAAATAATTGCATGACATACTCGTTTTCAAGTGAAAAAATGATTTAATGCGGAAGTTGGAGGAGAAGTTACATATAGTAATGTTCACTCCAAAGTGCTTTCTAGTGGATCTGTCCGACATCGAAATAACGTAATGCATTGTCTACATCCATTGTCTGCGATTGAACGTTTAATGATACTGAAAACTACAGGATTATGAGAGAACTCAGATTTACTCAGAAAAATTCTAAACAGTAGAACTGGCTAGTGTCAACAGGATTTGGTTAAATTATAATAATCCTCAAGAGATTGTTCAATCTGTCTGTGAAATCGACCTGAAACCGTGTGTTTAATGTTCAACGTTTATCAATCAATACTAATGGAGATGTTAATTATGCGCAGTAATTTTCTCACTGGCATGTGCTTCTTCATCTGATTTTGACTTCGTCCAAAATTATATGCCATAGAGCACAAGCCGGGATGATAAGCGTCTTGTTCGAAGCTTATTTACGAGGAAGGGCTCCATTACTCAAATGCCCTTTGAGCCAAAAAAAAAAAAAAAAAAAACAGCGGTTAGCAAGCGTGAGTTTTCACCTGATTTCCGGACTTATATCGTTGCTACGTGTATTTTTGGAGCCAAGGTGTACAAAATTCTTAACTCAACTTAAATATATAGGGTTTTCCAATATATTTTTTGACAACTTCGACTTTAATTTGTGAACTCACTCTTTCACTAATCATCAAACTGTCACTGTCAATTTATTCAGTAAACTCAACATTTTCATCATAGTAAAGTACATTAACGAGCAACGTTTGCAAATTATAAAAATTTTCTACAGATATTCGGAGTCGGTGACTGCAACTTTAAGAGCGTTAACTCCAATTTTCGGTTGTAATTCTCGCCCTAGTAGACAGGCAGTAACAAGCTTAGTGCAAAAATTTGAGTCTACATATTCGTTGTGTGATGTTGCCGTGTCAGTGAGATAACGGGTTAGTCGAAGTGTCAAAAATATCGCTGCCGTTCAGACGTAAGTACCATACGATCCAAATCAGTCAATTCCACAGCGTTCTCAAGAATTGGGCATCGCTCAGACCACATTATGGCGTATTTTGAGTAAGGATTTTGGTTTACACCCATACAAGATCAAGCTAACTCAAAAATTGAAGCCGATGGACTATTTGAAGCAATGTACGCTCTCCGATTGGGTTCTGGAGAAGATCCGCCAAGATGATGAATTTCATCGCAAAATCATCTTCAGTGACGAAGCTCATTTTTGGCTTAATGGGTTAGTCAATAAGCAAAATATGCGTTATTGGTCGGGTGAAAACCCTCATGTGCTTCATGAATCACCACTTCATCCACAAAAAATAACTGTCTGGTGCGGTTTGCATGCCGGCGGCGTTATTGGGCCATATTTTTTCGTCGACGATAACGATCGTCACGTTACTAATCGTCTCACTTCGACTACTGAATTCGCGAATATGAAGTCAAACTCACATTGCTGGCTAACTTTGCTTATTTTTCCAAACATTTTTTGTTGAACTTAAAACTCCTACCTCTTTTGTCTCTGAGTAGTTGATTTATTGGCCATCTAGTTCATTTATTGTAGCATTTCTTGAACTAAACGAATACTTATAGCAGTGGGTGCCATGCCAAAATATTTAATCTCGCCTCAAACCTCTAGGACAGTCACAGGCCTATATACCTTTTCTGCACCATCAAAGATTCGTCCCCGAGTGTAAACATGATGAGTGTCTTACTACACTGGCACAGTTTTTTTTTTTTTTTTTTTTTGTTTAGCTGAACAACAGCTACATGACCTTTTTTTACGAAAACTTCTGTTATCAAAAGTTGGAGTCGTTGTTCCAATAATCAGTCAGTCACTGCAATAGGTGATAAAAAGCTTTTAACGCTTTTGCTGCATAATTGTATTTCATCCATTTAATCCTCCGATTAGCGAGAAGGTTCCTCGGGACTTTTTGATTTTTTGAATGCTCACAAATCTTTTTGTGCAAGTGTTAGAAGCTAACTGTATTTTATAAAAAAAACAATACCGAAGCGATTAAAACTTATAACAAAACAATACGTCCACTAAATTTCCACTTGTTTACTAACCATGTGCAGTATCGCAGGCAGCATTAGTGGATCCGTTTATGATTATTCTAAGAAAATTATTTATTTCTCTCATTTTTGGCATTTCGTCTAAAAAAAGGATGAGCTTACTGGCGTTTTCAGGCTGTCCGTTCAGTTTTTTTACCCGGGTAATTACTCGTGTTTGGCTTTGGTTAGTTAGTCTTGTTAGTTAGAAAGCATCGCTACTGTGAAGTTTTTGTGATATAAAGTTAAAAGTGTTAAAGTAAAAAAGGCACAAAATGGTTCAAAGAAAGCAAGTCAGGACCATTGAAAAACTTGGTTCAAAATCCGTTTACCATCTTTCTATCTCTAATCACCGAAGATACTACCTTGATCAAAAAAACAACCGTGTGGCGCTCCCGTTGTTCGAATCTGAGTTCTGTTTTATTTGTTAATTTGGTACATCCCTTGTTGACATTCCTTCTAAATTTTAGCACCATAGCTTGACATTTGCAAAAGTTACATCGCTAGGAGTACATTTATCTCTGAGTGTGTTGGCGATTTTTTACAATTTTGGAAATGGATTTCAATTTGCAACAACGCGGTCGTGAGTCAATGGAAGATGATGAACGCAGAGGCAGACCATCGACATCAAAACCAACGAAAACATTGATAAAGTAAAAGTCACAGGGAGCCAAATCAGGTGAATTCAGGGAAGTAATGGAAAAATCGCAGGAAGCACTGATGGACATACCGAAAACCGAATATAAAAATTGTTTCGAGGATTGGATCAAGCGCTGGCATAAGTGTGTTGCAGTCGATGGGGATTAGGGTTTGGTTAGGTTGACAAATTTTTTTTTAAATAAAATGCAAACCATTTGAGATATTTTAAAAACTTTATTATTGGCTTGAAGAACATTCAAAACATTTATGAATGGAGCTCGACTTCGTTCATATGGCTACCGCGGACACGTTTGCAGCGGTCGATTCGTTGGACCCAATTTTCAACGACTCGGCCACACATTCCGGCCGATTTAGCCGCTATTTTGAGTTCAATGTTGGCTCTGAGCTCTTCTAACGTCGTCGGCGTGTTGGCATAAGCCAATGACTTAACATAGCCTCACAGAAAATAGTTAAGCGGCGCTGAATCGCACGAACGAGAATGCCAATCGACTGGCCCATGCCTTGAGATAACACGCTCACCATACTTAATCTTCAATAAATTGATTGTAGTATGTGTTGTGTGGCTTGTGGCACCATCCTGTTGAAACCACATGTCGTCCAAGTCCATATCTTCTGATTCGGGCCAAAAATAATCTGTGATCATGGCGCGATAACGCTGACCATTCACAGTAACGTGAAGATCGTTATCGTCGACGAAAAAATATTTCCCAATAATGTCGCCGGCATGCAAGCCGCACCAAACAGTTATTTTTTGTGGATGAAGTGGTGATTCATGAAGCACATGTGGGTTTTCACCCGACCAATAACGCATATTTTGCTTATTGACGAACCCATTGGGCCAAAAATGAGCTTCGTCACTGAAGATGATTTTGCGATGAAATTCATCATCTAAGCGCATCTTCTCCAGAACCCAATCGGAGAACGTTTGCAGACGTTGCTAGTTATTGTACTTTACCATGATGAAAATGTTGAGTTTACTGAATAAATTGACAGTGACAGTTTGATGATTCGTGAAAGAGTGCGTTCAGAAATTAAATTCAAAGTTGTCAAATCCATATTGGAAAACCCTATAGTACATATATGAAACGGTTATATGATAGCCGGATCGCTGTTTGATTTGCACATCCCAGCATACAAAAGATAGCCAAAAAATTATCAAACTCTCTTAGAGCCAACTGTTTGTATTGTTTCTGCATAGTTGAATGTGCTTCATTCCATGTAGCAATTACCTGCTTGGCTTTCCGATTCGTTTTTCGAATGATAATAGTACAACAACATTTATTCGCTTTGATAATGCGATTGACGTTTGCTGCTATTGACGATTTATGGCTTATGCTGCAAGCCAATTTGGCAGCAGCTTACAATTCGCACGATTCGATGACGGTGGACGAACAACTTTTTCCTTATCGAGGGCGGACACGTTTCACACAATACAATCCTTCTAAGCCAGAGAAGTTCGGAATAAAAGTGTGGTGGATGTTTGATTCGAAGTCCTACTATCCCCTTAAAGGTATGATTTCTGGTAGAAAAATGCCGGATCAGGAGCGCGAGATCAATCAAATTCAAAATATTGTATGCCGATTAGCTGAAAAAAACCTTGGTGCCGGTCGGACAATATTGGTAAGGCGAAAAACTGCTAATTGTCTGTCTTTTCAGGTAGTAGCAACATCATTAACAGGACCTGGTCCTTCATTTGCACAGCGTAAAAATCGGCCATCATGACACACTTATGTCTTGCAGGGTACAAACTCCCGCAGCAAACCCGAGCGTATTGTTGTAGCTGCTCATTTACATCGGAGTTCTAGCTACACAGCCAACATAGATACTTAATAAATGTGTATGTTAATTAATAATGAAAAAAAAAACCATCAGGAACAGCCGCATAATGATAATACCGTTCATTTGTTGAAAAATTGTACACAAATGCTTGTAGGTCCCTATGGAGCTTGTTGCTAAGGAGGGGTAAATCTGCCTTTTTTGTGGCTTGAATCATTTGACTCCCCTTGTTACGATGTTCTAGATTTGTTTACCCTGAACGCATCCATAGAGTAAATTTAGTTGTAAATAGCCTGTTGTTGTTTTTTTTTTTATGACACTTTTGAGCCTTTTTTGGTGTGAAACTCATAATCTCTGATACTCTTAATATATTTGTCAGCAGTACTAATATCTATTGAATTTTTCAATCGATGTTAGCAGCTGAATAAGCGAAATTAAGCGAAACAAAATCAAAATCACTCATATTCATATATTTTTTCATAGATGGCATACTAAATCATATCTTGGTGTAAAATTCTATAGGAATCGTATCCTGAATATAAAATTTGGTCTTTTTTTCGTTTAGAAGATATTGATTATAAATTATTTCCGTAAATGATACTACCAAAGTGCATCCCATTCTGAGTGTATCGTAAAGAAGATCCTGTAATGAATATTAAAATTGAAAAAGTTTCTTGCTGCAATAAATAGTAAAAGTTGTATATTTCTATATCCTTTCACTTCATTGAATTGAAAAAGAGCATTTCTAAAAAAGTAAAAAATAAGTTAAAGTATTTCATCAGAAATATGAAGTATTCAATTTAAAGGATATGACCATAAAAGGAACTCTGCTAGGATTGGCTGTGGAAGAAAATTTGATTCACAAACTGCACTAAAAACTAAACTAAGTGCATCAAGAACTAAGTTTTGCTTGCGATTTTTCGAATTTTCTGAAGAGGATGTTTAATTTTCAGTGAACTTTTGAGTTTGGAAACTGCGCGAATTCTACTTCTGCAAGGGCAACTCAAATCAGACAGGATAATCGAAGACATTTTTTGTTTTATAAAGTTTTAAGAAAAGTGGGTGTCAATCATTCCATTGGATTTAAATGAATTGGAAATGGTCTTGGGAAATTTCTACATAACTTTTGACAGAACTTGAAATTGTACATTAATTTTTCAAAGCTGATACTTTGTACAAGAATGGTGACCTATTTACAAGTGTTCCCTCAAGTTAACGATAGGATATCTGAAAATTTTGAGGAATTCTGACGGACAATCAACCAAGTTTTATTTGAGATGATGCTAAACTATGTATTTCTTAGATGTCCTGTCCAGCAATTTAAGGTTTGATCGAAATTTATTTTAAGCTCTGCTCTCTTTGCTTGATATGCAATATAAAGTTCTCAATTATTTGATAAAGATAACAAGAAATTGGGATCCCGATTTCCATCAGTAGTACTACGTGTGTAATATTGTTTATTATCACTTGTAGATGAGACCAGGAAAATCCCCTTTGTATAAGGGGTGTGTACAATATTTACCTTATAAATGCACCAAAAAATTGAGAATGGAATCTTGTTATCAATGCATTTGATGATCCGCAAGATGCTTAAATGTTCGGTGCAGACAGATACAAGGTGTGGAACTAATAATTTGATATCTAGAGTTGAATTCTTGTGCTTGATAATTCTGCCCAGACTTACCTATGATACTTTTATCAACACAAACGGAATCAGTTTCTGTAGTTCATCATATTCGGCAAATTGTTGATCATACAAACTTTTCGAGAAAATGCTGACTTTTCCATGAACTGGCTTTGACGAGTCTCAGTAAGTCTGTCAGGGTACGTAGTCAGACTGCGACAGCAATTTTTAAGATATATTGCTGGACTTCCTGATTGTGTCCAGGAGTCTGTTGTTTCTAAAAGCTATGGAATTCTCTTATTCCATTTATATATTTATACATTTTTTTTTACATTTATCTTTAATCTCTGCAGCGGATATTTAATTGATTTCAATGTTATGCAGACAGTTTCCTTACTACTAAGATTATTCAAATTTGATCTCTATACATAGATATGAAATATGCTCTCCGACCGGTTTCAATATCGCTGCTGATAGCTTAAAAAAAAAGCAGAAAACGCTTTTTAACAGGAGATTCCTAATTAGGGATAAGTGGAGCATTAATCAAATCACTAAGGTGGTTTCTTTTGTGTCTTAAGTATTGTAGATTTGAAAGCACTGCGAAGTCCTATGAGTTAATCATTCTTTCAGTATGAAGAATAAATAGAGTGTCTTTCTGCTGAAATTGCTGTCATCAATCAGGCGGCAATATCGCTGCGAGGTTAACTGCTGTCTACTCGATCGAACAGGTAGGTCTTCTATATCCAGACAGCGCGATAATCAGGTGAAGGGTTTTAGAAACCTGCATGAACCTTTTTCATGAGATATCGAATTGCCTATCTTGAGTTTTTGGATGCGTGGAGATATCAGGCATTGAGAATGCTGAGGAGTTGGTGGAGAAGAAGGGTTGTGGTACCAAAAATTAGGTGCCCTTTTATCCGCAAAAGTTTAATAGAACTTGGTCAAAATAGGCTCGAGAAAGCGCATGTTGGGTTCAACTTAGCATGTAAGAAAAGCAAGACTTATTGCGCTGCCGCACACCACCAACATAAACTACATCGGTGGCAAGTACCTGCAGGCTGATGTGAGCGCAGACCAGAGAGTAAAAATGATAGTGTTCCGTGATGTCGTCACCAACTTCACAGCAAATGTTTCAGAACGTTGAGTCACTTATGTTTAACACACCTGGATGTTAAGTGCAAACCTTGTGGTCCGTTACGATGTCAGTAAGTTGTTTACAGAATTTTAAGATATATCGGTAAGTATTGGTTTAGTTTGCAGATCTCCTGAAACCCAAATGTCAATAAAAGGTCCTCAGAAACTCCTCTCTGATCCTTTTCTATCAAGTCCATCCACAAGCTCGTAACACGTGATCGCGTTGCGACCTGGAATTCAAAAAGACACAGTGAATTCTACCGACACTACTGCGTATAGAGAAGCTTTTTAGTAGCTTTCAGATTATGCTTTGTCTCCGCCTACAGGTAAGTGCGTCGAAACTTCAATTTTACAAGGTCACATTCGCACTTGTATAGTAGGAAGAGTAATTAAAGATGTATATAACATAAAGTATAATATATCTCCTCTTCTTCTGAAGAAATGTTCTTCCTCGCTCTATCCTACGTTTTAGGACTCTTTTCGATTAGATGAAAAACAGCATTTCTTAGCCTGTCCATGAAAAAGCCAATCTTCTTCCTTCTCCTGCTAGAGACACATCGCACTTTTGTCCCTTCTTTACAAGATCATGGAAACGCTGATGAACCCTCCGATTATGAAAGCAATACGGTTTTTGTAGTAACAGGTGCACTAGCGATTTGATGGCATGTTTCACCGAAAAGTTGAACCAAACAAGATAGTTACACTTGATATTTCTAAGGCATTTGACAAAGTTTATTATCACGCTTTTTTGTCGAAAATGTGTGCATTTAAGATAGATGAATCTCTTCTACAATAGATTAGTAATTACCTTGCGGAACGTTCAATTTCAGTTGTCTTGGATGGTTTCAAGTCCAAAATTGACAAAATAAATGCTTTGTGTGCCAGAGGTTTCCGTTCTTAATCTTCATTAATGATCTCTTGCCTGCTACTTCTAATCCAATATATTCATTTGCTGACGGCAGTACTTTCTGCTTTTCATATTCGTTCCCGGACTCACGACCCTTTTCTTCGACTGTAGAACGGGAACGGCAACGTTTGCTAAATTCATAAAATGTCGATGTAAACTTAATGGGGAGCATCTCAACAAAGTGAAATTTAATGCTTCCAAAACTAATGCTCTTTACTATAGTTATTCATTAAAGCGAAATCAAAACATCAAGCCATTATCCACTTGCACCATTGAAATCGAAAAACTTTTCATTATCATATGTGTGCCACTGACAATTTAGGTTTGAATGACTAATTTATATATTTGATGTCGCCAAAAATGCTGCGAAATGTCTAGGTTTTCTCAAACGATAAGCAATACTTTTCTCCCTGTGATGAAGCCTCAATATAAAGCATTCATCCGCCCAAAATTAGAGTACAATGCCCACATTTGGTTAAGTGCTCCAAAAATCCCTGCTGCCCCTGACAGATAAGATTTTACACCATGCGATACGACTCATAGGTGATGCCAATATCATCCGGTTAATTCGTCGAACACCGACGAAATGTCTACTTTTTTTATAGCTAGTTTCATCACCTCCATTGAAATTGCCAGGAGCATTCCGCCCCTTCAAATCTTTAACCGTAATACTCGTCTAGCTATGAATGCTCTTCAATCCCACTTTCGGACGTACCATAACACATGTCAGTGCCGTTTTATAGTGAAACACATAATTTTTGCAAAATTCAACTTTATCAATATAGTTGCCCTCGAGAGCGATACACTGATTGAAACGATTTTTCAATCTTTCGATACCAGCCTTGATAGCCTCAAAATAGGCCTCTGTTTCGGCGATTACTTCTTCATCGGTCTTAAATCTTTTTCCGCGAGCATTCTTTTGAGGTTTGCGAACAGGAAATCGTCGCTGGGGGCCAAATTTGAAGAATACGTTGGGTGGGGAAGCAATTCGTAGCCGACTTCATTCAATTTATCCATCGTTTTCATCGACTTGTGACTCGGTGCCTTTTCTTGATGAAACATTTTCTTCAAATGCGGCCGTTTTTCTGCGATTTCGTCGCAGTCGTTGTAGTCGCTGCTGATTATCTGCCCCTTTTGGAGATAGTCGATGGAAATTATTCCATGTGTTTCCCAAAATACGGATGCCATAACCTTGCCAGCCGACTGTTGAGTTTTTGGTCGTTTTGGACGAGGTTCATCGCCTGCTCGCCACTTACCTGACTGCCGACTTGACTCTGGTGTGAAGTGATGGAGCCAAGTTTCATTCATTGTCACATACCGACTCAAAAATTCGGCTTTATTGCGGTTGAACAGCTTTAAACATTCCTCTGAATCATCAACACATTGTTGTTTTTGGTCGACTGTGAGTAAACGCAGCACCCACTTTGAACAGAGCTTTCGCATGTCCCAATATTCGTGTATGATGTATCCAACACGCTCTTTTGATATCTTCAGAGCCTCAGCTATCTCGATCAACTTCACTTTATGGTCATTCGTAATCATTTTGTGGACTTTTTTGATGTTTTCATCTGAAACAGCCTATTTTGGACGTCCACTGAGTACATCATCTTCGGTGCTTGTATGACCATTTTTAAATTTTTCAATCCACTTGTGAATGGTGCAGAGTCCGGGTAACACTTTTCAAGCCATTTCCTTGCCTCGGCTGCATTTTTTCCCATCAAGAAGCAATGATAAATCAAAACACGAAATTGCTTTGAATCCATTTTTTTCACAATAACAAAAGTTGCTTCACTCACAACGCAATATCTCGAGAACTAATCGTCCAAAAGTTGTCAAATTTATACACATATCTTGGTGCTAACTGAAAATGGTATGGATTTAATTCAAGTGGTGCCCTTTCAGCCCATATATTACATTGAAATATCGTGGTTTTTCCTTATGGTTGTTGATCAATACAACTTGATCAATACAACCTTCAAACATTCAAAATGAATGTACATCGGTGCCTCTCTTTGTTTCCTCCCCAACTTTCCTTAGCCCACGCCGTGTGCAAACTTTTTAAGGCCACCTAAATCTTTGAGCGCGCGCTAATTTAAAAAAAAAAATTCTCAGACTAATTTGGAAGTGGTTAGATGATCTTGCGATGCCTTAAGCGCTGCCTGACTGTCGTTACAGATGCAGATACTTTTCTCCCTCCACTGATTTTTCACATTACTATATAGTTCATGCCATCAGGATTTATTCTAATTTATTTTCTTTTGAAACAGAAAATATATTTAAGAGTGTATTCTATGTTAGCTGAGTCAGCCATCATTGGAGCCTGGTAAAAGCAACATTGACGTATTTTTTAAAAGCTTGACTTAGGATGCATATACCATCTTAAGTAACGCTAACGAAACCGATAGCGCCTTATGGTTATGTATACCCATGTAGGTACTGAGATTTATCACAATTGTTATAAATTAAAAAAAAGAAAAAAACAGAGGTTTTCAGAATAACAAAAAATGGTTTATTAAATTTTACGTAGAAAAACTGACGCTGTGATAATTTGGACAATACTTATTGCCGTGTAACGTTCTGTAGGAAACTGATTTTTCAACGGGCTAAATTCAACCTGAGTGTGGGAGACGAAGCATTAGCGCATCGTACGATTGATGACGCTTTCACTTCCAGTGCATCTATTAACGTAGTGATGTTTGTCAAGTCTATGCGACGTTGCCACATATATATATATATATATATATATATATATATATATATTGTGATCTGCGTTCCATCAAAGAACGGACGAACTGTGTGAATTTTAGCTAGCTGTCCTACTGGCCACCAGTAGGCTAGGTTAAAGTTGTCCATTCCGAAGTTCCCTGAGATCATAATGATAGAATCTCTCAACCTCTTCGTCTCTGCATTTCCTGAAAAAATCATTATTAGAATACTCAGTCGTTGCATGGATATTTCAGTAGCACAATTTTACGCGACAATGCTGTTGAGTTTTGAGAAAACCATATGGGTCATAAAATTCCAGATATCTTCTACTCTTTCTGTTGATTTCAACAAGACTGGCCATTAAGAGCGCTTAAGAGTGTGATAACTATTTTGTGTGAGGCATTGGTAGCTTAATATTCTCAAGTCAAATATCTGATCATGATTTGGCTACTTTATTCAGTGTAACTCCAAGTGGGCAACTGATTTCATCTTTGAGCGCGCTACAGTCTGTAGATAGACTGTAGGATTGATGGGTGCACACGGCCTAAGTTGTCTGTGACTTGAATTTACTTAAAATAGGGGGTTATCCTACAGGGGTGCCATTTGATAATTACAAACTAGGAGATTATTAAATTAGAATCGATAAATATTTCCACGAAGTATTACAATAGTGAAAATTCACTACAAAAATGGTGAAAGTATCATAGAAATGTTTACTAAAGTTTGTACTGCTTTTGGTCAGAATCAAGCGACTTCTCAGACTGCTATAGTGAGTTTCATCGACAAATTTGAATATATTGGACAGGCTAGTGATGTGAAGACTACAACTGGTGTTCGTCTGGCAAGTTCAGCTGAAAATATCCGCTGCAGCTGAGAGTCTAACTGAAATGCCAGGTGTATCCATTTCGATACAATTACAGAAATTGGGCTTATCCGCAACCACTTTGCCTACATCCTTATAAGGTGAATAAGACACTAGAATTGAAGCCAGCAGACCACGCGCAACACTGGACTTTTGCTCATTGGGTGCTGGAAATGAATGAACAAGATCATAATTTTTCACACAAAATTATTCTGAGAGATGGGGGTAATTTCCATAAATTTGGATACGTTAACAAACAAAACTGTCTAGCATCTAGGCCTCCGAAAATAGCGGAACAACCTCTTCATCCAAAAGGAGTGATATTTTTGAACGATATTTGGGCTTGCTGTGTCATTGGGTGTGATTTGTTTCAGTTAATGGATTACGTTACCAAAAGATGTTGACTTGCTCTTTGTTTGCCTAAAATTACTGATATGGATGTTTGCAACATTTATTTTCAGTAGAGTGGCGACACATGCTACATAGTTGGTGAAAAAATGGCTCTATTGCGTCATAAATTTCCTGGACGTGTGATTGCTCGAAATAGAGACTTTAATTGACCATCGAGATCGTACGTTTTAACACCATTGACTTCTTCCTTTTGAGCTAAATATGGTAAAGATTAGGTCTACATATTCATGTCCTAAAAGGAATTATTAAAGCTGTTATTCGGGAAATACGCGAAACTATGCGAAAACGTAAAGAACGATTTCATCAATAAAAGCAAATATTTGGCAAATCTTGTATTCCATTTTTAACCCCATATCGTCACTTTCGATAAAAATACTACGCTATAAAATAACTTGAGCTTACAAAGTATTAAAAAAAATATTTTATGGAACCAACAAGGTATTTATGTTTGTGTCCAACTCACAAAAAAACAATTTTACCAAAGGCATGAGCACATCCCCAAAAATATTTTCTTTTATTTTGTTCAAAGAATAATTCAATATAAATTTTAAATTCCTGCAAGCTGGTGTAGTAGTTTTAAATAAATTTTTAGCTATTTTTTTACACTCAAAACCTTCGTCAAATTAAAATTTCGCAATTTTATATATTGAATAGCCTTTTGATTATTTAAATATGAGAACTTCCTAAACGAACACATATTGTAAATATTTATGTAAATAAAAAACAAGTAGTGATTATTTAGAATTTATTTTAATATCAAAGAAAAAATTCATAAATTGACAGTGAAAAAGTGCGTGCACAAATTAAATTCAAAGTTGTCAAGTCCCTATTGGAAAACCCTATATAACTGGAATTGGTCCAGAAGGACAACAATAAATTTCAGAGCTGCAACAATAATATTCAGAGATGAGCACCAGCAACAAGTAATGACCTACACCGTTCTTACAAGCCAGCTAATACTCTCGGATAATGATGAGTTCACTGTTAACAACACTGATAAACGATCAAAGGTAAACGATCTTCGGATTTGCACGTGGAATGTTTGGAACCTCAACATACAACATGCAGGCGAACAACTAAGCGTAGATCCTCTAATGCTAATGACATAACCGCTATGAGATGGATCGAACGAAAATAGGATGAAAACTGTGATATCTACTATGGAGGCTGCATAAGACAACAGGCGTGACAAGAATAGCAGACGCAGCGCTTATTCGGATGCGGATTTGCCATCAGAGGAAATTTATATCTTGAGCTTCAGAAATATAAGCGAACGCTTAACGATGATTCGCATTATAAGCTTCATAAGCCTGATAAACGCCTAAAGAGTGACCATACCAAAGATTATGGTACTTCTAGAAGTAAAGAGCTCAAATTTGAAAAAAAATCTACCAACAGTGACCTAATTATGACGTGGAAATCTTACTTAACGATTTTAGCGTCGAGCTAGCAAAGCATCTTTGTTAATCTGGTCGAAAAGTACAATCTTGAAACGGACACAGGCTTATTGATTTTGTGGCAGAACGTAATATAACTATAGCATGCGAAAGTGTTTCATATATTGATATCCGTTAAGTGACTTGACTTCTGTTCAACAAACAGTCAACTAAATTGATCATATTGCGATCATGGCAAGGCACTCCCCCAGTGATTTGGATTTCCGAATGCTCTGATTAGCTAATAACGGCTCTTACCATTATCTTTTAGTAGCCAAAATACGGATGCTGATATCCAGACAAGGAACATTTCAACTTTAAGTCCAACAATTCTTCTGGATCCAATGCCTCAGCTGCCGAGCTGTTTGAAGCCGCAGATACTGATTGGATAAGGAGCATACATCAACGCACCTCAAAAATCTGGTTCTGTGAAAGTATCCTCTAAGAATGGAACGCAAAATTCTTTGAAGGGTCTTAAAGAAGTGAGATCCCCTGAACTGCGTCAATTACTCCTGTTTGCAGTATTATGTGAACGCTTGAGACCCTTCGTCAACAGTCCAATGACACCTATCAGTGTGTTTTTTTTATTTCATTTTTACATTTGAAATCTTGAGAAAAGCGCAGGAGTTCCAAATCTTTACACACTATATCTTTATCGGTTTTAAAGCCTCATATTACAGCATCTATAGAAATGATGCAAAGCTCATTCGACTATGCAGGATAACTATAGAGAATGCACTCTCCTCCGTCAAGGTAATAACAAGACAGGGACCTTCAATATCAGAAAAGATTTTTTCAACATCACTCTTGAAGAATTGTGCGCAATTCGCAAGCCAGAGGCACTATCTTTCAAAAATACTGTTCAATTACTCGCATACACAAACGATGGAACGATGGAACGTTTGCAACTATTGAAGCAAAAGCAGCTAAATCGGGCTTAGTGGTGGACAAATTAAAAACAAATTATTACCAAGAATCAATATTGGTAGTCGCTTCTTCTTTGGCCTTAGAAGATAATTGGTTAATAAAGCGCTCTTTCAAGCAACCAAAAAGCATTTCTGCTGAACCCTGATCATCCCAGTCGTTCTTTACAGCGCAGAAGCTTGCACACTGACAACAGCGAAAGAGTAAGAAAAATTTTCAGGTAATTTGCAGACTTGCTTGCTTGAATGAAGACTATAGGAGATGTTTCAGCCGCAAATTGTACGGGCTCGATGGCTATTTTATACGAGGGTGGGTCAATAAGTCCCTGGCAATTGAAACAGATGGCGTTACCACCTCAAATCAAACATTTTGCTTATCAAGAAGCATCTTTCAAATTTTCTGAGAAATCTGTCAAACAGTTTTGTTACAGCCATTTAAAACGAACGCTTACGAAAATTTTCGTAAGAATGTAAAAAAAAATAAAAACTATTTTTTATGCAAAAAAAAAAAAAATATCACGCAAACCAAACAATAGCTTGAAAAAGATTTTGGAAACTCTTCACCATCGATTGGAACTATCCACTACTGGTTTACTCAATTTCGATGCGGTCATACCGGCACAAGTGACCGCTAAGTGACCGGTCGCCGGTCATCATATCCACGATATGATGTTGAACGATCGGCAAGTGAAGGAGAGCCAACTTGAAGAAGCTATAGGCTTATTATATGAATCAGCGATTTCAGTTTTGCAAAAATATTTGGATATGAAAAAGCTCTCCCCCAGATGAATACCACGTTTACTCATGGATTCATCACAACACATTAGTGACCAAGAAACAGTCGAGACAGTGGATTTCACCTGATGAATCAAAGCCGAAAAAGCTCAATGTACGTCTGTCGGCCAATAAGTTCATGACGACAGTTTTTTTGGAATACGCGTGGTGTCATTCACATTGATTACCTTGAAAAGGGTAAAATTATCACCTGCGCTTATTGTACGATACATATCTGTTGGATCGATTCGATGCCGATTTGAAGTAAAAACGATTGAGTTCGGAGAGAAAAAATGTTTTGGTAGTAAGAGATTTGGGTCGAATGAAGAGGTCGTCGATGAAATATACGCCTATTTTGGGGGTATCAAAAAATCCTATTATTTGGAGGGCATCAAAAATTTAGAGAAACGTTTCACAAAGTGTATCGAGCTAACAGGAGATTATGTTAAAAAATGAAACTTTCTTGCCAAAAGGATTGTTCCTTGTTTCAATTTCTGGCAACTTATTGATCCATCCTGTTATTGAACGCATGGGCACTAGCGTCCGGAGCCAGAAAATTATCGCTGCCAACCCGGAGGGATAACGCGGTAGAGGATGATCTCTTAAGTGGAGCACATAAGTGAAAGGGAACCGCAGGCAACTCAGTGTGCACAACTGGAAGCAGTTGGCAAAGAGCCGGAACTGGAACAAATAGCTAATTAATGGGCTAGTTAGAGTGACTTGTGAATTACCGTGACTGTCACCGTATTGATATCAGCCCGTTTAACTTTATACATACATATGTATGACATACAAGGGCTGTTTGATTTTTGCAATTAATTTTTCAATATAATTCCCTTTCAACACGATACACTTTTCCCAGCGGTGCTGTAACTTCTCTCCGTACAGTGCGAATTTTGTTGGCCAAAATACTGCTCCGCGGCGACGATGACTTCCTCGTCCGATCCGTACTTATTTGCAGCGTACTTTTAAAGTTTGGGAACAAAAAGAAGTCGCAGAGAGCCAAATCCGGAGAATACGGAGGTGTGAGCCGGTGCGTTATCGTAGTGGGAGAGCACTAATTTCTTCGTCAAATGTTGTTGTTTTTTCTTCAAATCGGCGTTGAATCGACTCAATAAATCGACGTAGTATGCTACTAAGATTGCTTTTCCCTTCTCTAATAGTCAAAGAGGATCACATCACCTTTCCGGCGGAAGTCACAGTCTTCACCTTCACCCGGTAAAACCTACCCTCTTAATTCTTAAGAGAGGGAATGATTTTTTTTTTTTTCATGGGAAGGTGAGAAATCTTCATAGACACTATAGGCCCGGAGCCTATAGCAGTGTGAGATTCTTACTCACAAAAAAACACCTCCCTTATGCAAACCACGACTGAGTTCACTCTCAATAAGCAGTTCTTTTATCGCATTTCATTTTGTTTTTATAAGATATCCTGCAGGCGATTTTCCATTGAAAATTCCTTTGTACTTTAGGAAAATTTTGCACTGCTAATCACCGCGCTAGATCGAGAGGCTTAGTCCTTTTCAGACGGCGCAATAAATTTGTCTCGTCGAGGATCTGTTGAACAGAATTATTCGTATGACCTTGTAATCGATTATTATGTTTTCGCGCAAACAATTTAATTACGTTCTGAACATTTTCGACTCTTAAGTCTCTGTGGATATCATCGTTTCTAATGTACCACGGCGCATTAACAATACCTCGAAGAACTTTGTTTTGGAATGTCTGTAATACATTAATGTTACTATTTTTAGTACAACAACAAAGTTTTACACCATATGTCCAGATCGGCTTTAGCACTTGCTTGTATAACAGCAGTTTGTTCTCTAAGCTAAGCTTGGAATACTTTCCAATAAGCCAGTAAATATCTCTATATTTGATTTCAAGCTCTTCACGTTTTTTCTTGACGTGTGCTCTCTATTTTAGTTTAGCATCGAGTGTCATACCGAGATATTTGGCCTCGTTCGCGTAAGGAATTCGTACTGCGTTGATAAACACCGGTGGATTCTCAATTTTCTTGAGAGTGAAGTTCACGTGGACGGACTTGTTTTTATTAAGCGCTATTCGCCAAGTCTTTGTCCAATTGTTAATCCGTGTAAGGGCACGTTGCAACTTAGCAGTTGTTTCTTCGACTGTTTTGGCCGTTGCCAAAATGGCAGTGTCATCAGCAAATGTGGTTAGGACAGTGTCGTCTGTTTGCCGTATATCGCGGGTAAAAAGCAAATATAGCAGAGGGCCAAGTACACTTCCTTGCAGCACCACCGCCTTTATTGTCTTAAAAGTGAATATTCGTTTCCGTGTCTCACACGGAAGAGTCGGTCTTCCAGGTATGAACCTAAAGTACAAGACAATTGCTGGGGTAGGGCTTGTCGGAGTTTATATATTAGGCATTCATACCACAAATTATCAAAAGCTTGCGAAACGTCAAGGAATGCGCTTGAACAGACTAACTTACACTCGATTGCTCGTTCAATTACATCGGTTATTCGATGCACTTGGTCAACTGTAGAGTGTTGGCTTCTAAAGCCAAATTGATGATCAGGCAAGAGCGAATTTGTGGCGGTAATTGGTTTAAGCCGATTAAGAAGTATTCCCTCAAAGACCTTCGATGTAATCGGGAGAAGCGATATTGGTCTATATGACTTGACTTCAGTCAGTGGTTTACCGGGTTTTGAAAACATAATAACTTCGGCTACTTTCCACTGGTGCGGTACGTGCTCTAATCTAATGCTGGCATTTATAAGATAAAGCAGCTTTAGCAAACCTTTTTTCGGCAACGCTTTAAGTATCTCTCCCGTCATTAGGTCATATCCCGGGGCTTTATTGGGCTTAAGCGTGTCTATAACTTGTCTAAGTTCCCTAAGTGTAGCCTTTTCTTCTGGAAAGTTTGTCGCCACGTCTAGCGTATTGACATTCTCTGGAAGCACTTTCCTCTCGAATGGTTTAAACGTTTCTGCAAGATGGTCGGCGAAAAAGTTAGCTTTTTCCTTAACTTTTTTCGCCCAGTCATTTTGGTTTCTTCTAATTGGCGCCACGTGTATTTGGGGCTTTCGAATACTTTTAACGGCTCTCCATATGGAGTAGCTGTGAGTCTTTCAAGGTATTTATTAATACCTTGATTATTGAAGTCCTTGATCGATTTTTTCAACAAGTTGCAGAGCCTATTGAAGGACGTTTTATCTTGTGGTGCCCGGGTTTCATGCCACTTTTTCCGCACTCTTCGTTTCTTCCTTATCATTTCTCTGATTTCCGGTGGATATCTTGTGCCGACTTTGGGAACTTTGTTCGATTCGCGGGGAGTGTTCTTCCAGGCCGCTTGCTGTATGACTTCAACAAAACGTTCAACTTCTTTTTCAAGTTGATACAGTGTTCTAAGTGCTACTTTCAACTCAGTATTGTCTACAACGTCTATTCGGAAATCTTCCCAGTGAGTTTTCGCTGTTAGTTAATCTGGGTAGTCTTTGTTTCTTAACCAAAGAATCGCACAATGAGAGGATAACTGGAGAATGATCGGAGGAAATATCGAAGCCCTCTTCAACTTTGACTTAACTAGCGTTTACTCATTTTCCGATAAAGAACTCTATTAGATAGAGAAGGAATGATAAAAAAGTTTACGTCATTTCAGTATATGTCATTCATTTGAAGCGTAAACAGCAATAATTTTTTTTCACTCAAATATGTCGAACTTTGTGCCTGAAAAAGTGTTTTTGCGGGGAATTCTTCTTTATTACTTTAATATGAAGAAAACTGCTGCCGAAAGGCATCGTATTTTGGTGGAAATTATAGTGAACATGCGCTAGCAAAGCGAACGTGCCAAAAGTGGTTTGCACGGTTTAAAAGTGGTGATTTTGGCTTGGAAGACGATGAACGTCCTGGGCAGCCAAAAAAATTTGAAGATGAAGAACTGGAAGCATTACTCTATGAAGATTGTTGCCAAACACAAGAAGAGCTCGCAGAATCTTTGGGTGCCATTTCAAAACGTTTGAAGGCAGCTGAATATATTCAAAAGGAAATTGGGTTTCACATGAACTCAAGCCAAGAGACGTCGAAAGGACGTTTTGCATGTCCGAAATGCTGCTGGAACGCCACAAAAGGAAGTCATTTTTGCATCGGATTGTTACTGGTGATGAAAAATTGATCTATTACGACAACGCCAAGCGCAAAAAATCATATGTTAAACCCGGCCAACCAGCTAAATAAACGGCAAAGCCGAATATCCATGGCGCGAAGGTAGTGCTCTGTATTTGGTGGGATCAGATGGGTGTGCTGTTTTATGAGCTGCTAAAACCGGGTGAAACCATCAATGGACAACGCTACCGAACACAATTAATCTGTTTGAAGAGAGCAGTAGCCGAAAAACGCCCGGAATATGCGACCAGACACGAGGGAATACTTTTCCATCATGACAATGCTCGGCCCCACGTTGCTATTCCGGGTAAGAACTATTTGGAAAACAGTGGATGGGAAGTCTTACCCCACCCGCCTTATAGCCCAGACCTTGCCCCTTCTGACTACCATTTATACCGGTCGATGCAGAACGCCCTCACTGAAATACGGTTCACATCAGAGCAGAATATCAAAAATTGGCTTGATTCGTTCTTGGCTGCCAATCCGGCGCAGTTTTTTTGGGATGGTATCCACAAATTGCCAGAAAGATGGGAAAAAGTCATAGCTTCAGATGGGCAATATATAGCTTTGAATAATATTATTGTACATGTTTTTCTTAAATAAACGTTCAAATTTTGAAAAAAAAAAACCGCACGAATTAAAAAATATACCCAATATTTCGATTTGATAAAAAAAAAAATAATAAAATAAAAGACAAATGACAACCTTCTGTGATATTACTATGCATTTTGACTTAGGAGATTTAAGATCAGCCCGTTTTCTGCTAACCGAAAAAATCTCATTTATGTACAATGAGAACGTAAGTGAGCCTAGAATTGATCCCTTTAGAACAGCTCTGAATGTAGTAAGAAATTCTGGGATACAATCATTAACCACCACAGCCTAGTCTCTAAACTAAACGGAGGTGGGCGAAAGATTGTACATCCTTGAGACCTTCCCGCACAAATTACCATGATCTACTGTTTCAAAGTACAAAAGTACTAAAAAAGTGACTTTACCCATATCTAAAGCTTTCCTTATATCTTCAATAACAATAACAGCTGTTATACAGTTGTATTTTTGTCGAAAACCGAATTGTTTGGGCTTTAATTTTTTATAAATTTGATCTTTTGGAATTGGTATCACTTTAGACATTTTCCATTAGCCGGGGAAAGCACCAATTGTCAAAATTGTATTAAAAATATGTATGGTTTAGGACTATATGATCGCTAGGACAATTTTAAAGAAGATAGGATATATTTCATCGATTTCATCGACCAACAGCATTCGATTTTATAGATATAACCCTTTCAATTATGTCAGTGCCATCGATTCTAGAGAAATCAAAGGCTGTTCTTGCATAGTAGATGCTCCTCCAAGAACTAGGAATGGTAAGCTTACAAAGTTTTGGTTAAGTGCTTCATGTCAATTATTTTTCTATTTTCTAAATACCAGTTGTCTTAAATTTTTTCACAATTGCCGCGTACTCACCTTACAAACGACTTGATTAGGGAGATTGCAGCAGCTTCAGCGATGCGCATCCAACCTGATGTATTTCCAGCGTTTGTAAGCTTGATTACGAAGCCGCATAAGTTGCCGCATTTCAGCTGTATACCAGGGCTTTTGCCTGAACTTTAAAGTTTTGCTAGCAATCGGAACGTGAGCGTTGACCGTGTGATATAATTCAGGAATCCTATTTGATCATTTTAAGATGTCATGAAATAAATACCTTCCCAATCAACACTTCGAACATTTTATTCCAAAAGAGTGTAGTCAATTCTTTTAAAGCCTCGATGGGTATGTCTGTGCATTGAAGGTCAAAATCAAAAGTCAGATCTATCAGGTCGTGCCTTGAAAAGGCAAGTGCTGTGAGCTTTTCATTGAACAATAAACGATTCACATCACTAACAAAAAATACAAAAGCGTACTACACTGCGAAGATACGGTTTGGATGAACTATTGTATAATAACTGAAAACATATTAAGGACTCTCTCAGAAAATTGTCCTCAAGTAGATTGCTATCAATGTCACCGCTGAATATGAGTGTGGGTCCATTAACAGACAATTCATCCATGAGTTGGAAAAATGACGCAACAGTTGCGTTTTTATTCGGTCTGTACACATTTCCCACGATAAGTTTGGCTTAACCGCATTCTTTATCAACAAACACATATTCAATATCACTACCAGGCTTCGAAGTACACCTCAGATTGCAATATTAGGTCTATCTCAGAGCCCAAAAAACGGCTATCGGCATACTATTTTATATAATTTTGCAGCACTAGCATTTATTTTGTTAAAAAAGTGACACAACTTTTGGGGTTCCAATACAAGTTATCCCTATCATGGAAAAGTAGGTCTGGAAGCATTTTTGTTATTCGCGTCAACTTCAATAAATATCTTACTTTAATGGCGTTTTCATTAAAGCTTTTGTTTTTAGCTTCGGAGCACAAAAGTGACATAAAAATTTTCCCTTTTTGCTTCTAGTTTTCATTTCAGAATCAAAATTTCTTTCCCGGATTTTATGTCAAAAACATAAACATAAAACATAAACATAAACAAAGTTAAAACAATTAAATATGAATTAACGTCAAATAGTATTGTGTTTCAAACTAGATTTCTGCTTTGTGCAATCGGCTGTGGTTACCCAATTTATTATTATGAGTATTCAAATTGATTAGCAAGCAAATATATTTAAAAAATAAAAGTTCGAAGTTTTTAGTGTTACATTGGAATCAAAATTCGAGTACAAAGAAAAAGCCTTCTGCCTACCCAAACAAAAACCTCATAGCGCCTACAGGTTAAGTTGTTAATGTAATTTACACGCAAGAAATAAGAGTTGATACCGATGCTAAAAAAAAAAACCACACCTATTCTAGTGTTCTAGCAATCAATAGGCAAAATAATAGCAACGTCTGTAGCTTCAATCTATGTACAAACAAAATCGTACAAAGCCGTATATTAGAGGGCAGAACAAAATAAGAATGCGGTCCATATTAACTAGCCATTTGATTATTTCCCAGGTGGAATCATGGTATATTAATAGTGCTTACAGCAGTGAGTAGGCTACGATCAACTGCAGAAGGTACACAAATATAAGAAGAAAACACTTACCATCGACTTTGCAATAATGATTATGACCCGAAACATTTTCATAAGATTTGTCGAGGATACTTAGATCAAGAAGAACAAGAAGAAACACTGAAAAATAGGAAATGGCTTGAGATTTTTCAAATAGGCTACTTGAGGAAATCAAGAACATGCGTTGGAAAGCTACTGATATTATACGTCATTTCAGTATATGTCATTCATTTGAAGCGTTAACAACAATAATTTTTTTTTTTCACTCAAATATGTCGAACTTTGTGCCTGAAAAATTGTTTTTGCGGGGAGTTCTTCTTCATGAAGAAAACTACTGCCGAAAGTCATCGTATTTTGGTAGAAGTTTATGGTGAACATGTACTAGATGAGCGAACGTGCCAAAAGTGATTTGCACGATTTAAAAGTGGTGATTTTGGCTTGGAGGACAATGAACGTCCTGGGCAGCCAAAAAAGTTCGAAGATGAAGAACTGAAAGCATTACTCTATGAAAATTGTTGCCAAACACAAGAAGAGCTCGCAGAATCTTTGATTGTCACTCAAGCAGCCATTTCTAAACGTTTAAAGGCAACTGGATATATTCAAAAGGAAATTGGGTTTCACATGAACTCAAGCCAAGAGACGTCGAAAGGACGTTTTGCATGTCCGAAATGCTGCTGGAACGCCACAAAAGGAAGTCCTTTTTGCATCGGATTGTTACCGGTGATGAAAAATTGATCTATCACGACAACGCCAAGCGCAAAAAATCATATGTGAAACCCGGCCAACCAGCTAACTCAACGGCAAAGCCGAATATCCATGGCGCGAAGGTAATGCTCTGTATTTGATGGGATCAGATGGGTGTGCTGTATTATGAGTTGCTAAGACCAGGTAAAACTATCAATGGACAACGCCACCGAACACAATTAATCCGTTTGAAGAGAGCAGTAGCCGAAAAACGTCCGGAATATGCGACCAGACACGAGGCAATAATTTTCCATGATGACAACGCTCGGTCCTACGTTGCTATTTGGAAAACGGTGGATGGGAAGTCTAGCCCCACCCGCCTTATAGCCCAGACCTTGCCCCTTCTGACTACCATTTGTTCCGGTCGATGCAGAACGCCCTCACTGAAATACGGTTTACATCAGAGCAGAATATCAAAAAATGGCTTGATTCATTCTTGGCTGCCAAGCCGGCGCAGTTTTTTTGGGATGGGATCCACAAATTTCCAGAAAGATGGGAAAAAGTCATAGCTTCAGATGGGCAATACTTGGAATAATACTATTGTACATGTTTTTCTTAAATAAACGTTCAAATTTTGAAAAAAAAAAGCCGAACGAATTGAAATATATACCAAAATTTCTTTTATTTTGTTCAAAGAATAATTCAATATAATTTTTAAATTCCTGCAAGCTGGTGTAGTAGTTTTAAATAAATTTTTAGCTATTTTTTTTTACACTTAAAGCCTTCGTCGAATTAAAATTGTGCAATTTTATATATTAAATAGCCTTTCGATTATTTAAATATGAGAACTTCCTAAACGAACGCATAAATATTTATGTAAATACAATAAAAAACAAGTAGTGATTATTTTGAATTTATTTTAATATCAAAGAAAAAATTTATGTACCTATTATCTGTAATTAATTCAAGCTGCAGTGTATGAATTTATCTCTTTAATACCAACCATATCATCGCCACTGGCAGTATCCCACCAGACGCATCCATACATTTCGACTACATACGATTAGATACACTAGTATCTGTCTGTCAAGCAAAACGCCAATGACTAATTATTGCCACTGAGTTTATAATAGCAATACCCCTTGGCAACAGTAAAGCTATTATTATTTAATTACATAAGTTACGCATCTTTGACGTAACGTTATCAGTGGATGGCTGTATAAGCCAGTCTCTCACTTAGGTTCTCGACATAATCTCATTACAATACATCAGATCGTACAATTAAATTATCTTCAATTTCAATGAAGACATATATATATATATAGGTACATACACTATATACAGTATAAAGTACTAGGACTTAGCGCAGCTAACAGTTACACAAAAGCAGCAGCATTAAGGAGCTTAGATACGAATACTAGGATTCGTCAAAGACAATGTGATCAAGAAACCAATAAATTTGAAGAGGAAAATGTTTATAATTACATTTCAATTTAGGGACCAAACACCAGGCCTACCACAACAGTATACTGTTATGTCATGTCGAGGTGGTAAGTGTGGGAGAGATCCATTAAGGCTCTGTCATTTGACAGCTGCTGGGGGTGTAGAGCAGTCTTGAGGATATACAAGTTCGGTGTTTGAGTACGCGTAGGTATAGAAACAGCATGGCATTATAATTTCCAGTTCAGAACCTGTTTGCCTGGCATTTATGTGTATTTTAGTTGCAGCCTTAAGGTGAGAAAATTTGGAGTGAGTTATGAAGTAAAGGTAATTCTAAGTAGTAGCTTAGGGGATTAGTAGTGTGGAGCTTGAGGTCTGATTTCATAGTCCTTCTGCATATTTCAGTTAATTTCTTGGGGTGCATTTGTTGTGACTGACTGACTATAACAGTCAAAATTGAAATTAAATTCAAAATTACTTTAAATTTAAAATTAAAATTAAAAAGTATATGCTAGACAACATAATTTTATCGATCATTTAGTACATGTACATGTGTTTCTACAATCAATTCAAGTACAGAAGTCAATACAAGTCTTTGGTTAATGTCTTTTAATTGTATTCGTACCTGTTAAGATGCCCTTCGAATATCGAATATTTCTTTTAAGACTTATTGTTAACAAATTTTGGCGGTCAAATTCAGGTCTGGAGTACGTCATGACACCATCATACTGGGTTACGTCCGAATGGGCGCCAATTGGTCTTCCCCACCACGTTTGACATAAGCATGGCAACCGCAATGAATTTGTTGATTTTCGCCAATCCAATCTACTTGTCAATAGGAGACACTATGCTAATGCATGAGGTCCAAAAAAGTCAGCTGAGTGTCAAAAAGTAGCAGTATTTAAATGAATTTGCCATTCTGCGATCATTTAGCGCTTAACCCTCCTGGTGGGTGTTCGAAATAGTCAAGGAACAATTCTGGAGATAAACAAGGTCACCATCTTATGATAGCCTCTGCCTGAATACCCTCTTATGCAGTACGAAGATCGCTGAGAGCCCCCATCTATGACTATAAGAATTCTATGAAATTGAAAGATCGATTGCAAGAAAGATCAATTGCTCGATAAAAAAGCTTAGCATGACGAAATCTTCTAAGGAGTTGGGTTCGGAGAAACGGCAATGCAGATATTTCTTTTAGGTATGACTGATTCGTTGTCTTCTAGCATCTAGATCAATACTCATGCTATTATCGACAAAAAGAAAACAGTCATTGCAGAGTCGTTAATGTATCGTTTTGAAAAAAAAATCTTGCACAATACTAAAATCCAACAAATTCTCGGGTTATTACTGGTGTGCATTTAATTTCTATTTTGTGTCATCACATATATCACACATCATTCTTATATGCGTTTCGGGTATATTTTGAGGTCTCAGTGCTGTCTACATATATAAGATCTAGAGTAACTCTATCGACCCGTCGTTGTAAATCAATGAAGATGATATGCCGATCCTTCGATACGTCGCGAGTTTTCTCCACCACAATTCGCAAACTTTAATTCACCTCATAAGTAGCTTTGTCTCCAACGTAGCCATATTTACTTTCAGAACTTATTTAAGGTGAAGCTATAGTCCGGGGTAAACCTGGGCCTCCAACTAACAAGCGTCCTCAGCCATTTCGATCTTAAGCTACTTGCATCCAGTTCGGAACGCTAAGTTGTATAACCCGTGCAGTTTGTCGGTGTATCTCTTCCTCCAAACGGCGATGTAGACGAGATCGAAAATCACCCGAAGAATTTTCCTCTTAAAGCAGTCAAGAGTACCCTCATCCATTTTTCATAAAGTCCATGCCTCTGCAGCACAGAGCAGGACAGAGATTATTAAGGTCTTATATAAGGTCACTTTTGTTGTTCAAGAAAAGACTTTGCTAGTAAATTGAGTTCCTAGCCTTGCATAATTTCATTCGACAATATTTTACAGATAAGTTGGTGTGTGGTCATTTCTAGGTCATTGCCTGCTGTCTTGAAGAGCTCGGCAGTCAGGCCGTCTGCTAGAGATCTAGAGGCTATCTTTGATTCATCCAGGTCGGGTGGGCGGAATTACTGATCTACATCATGATCCAGGTTGAAAGGTACATTCTACCTGACAGCGGTATTTGATTCATCATCGCCGTTATATAGTCTACAGAAATGCTCTTTTCAAATCCTCAACATCAACTGCGACTCTACTACAATGTTTCCTTATTCGTCTCAACACGTCTTTTGGTAAAATTTCCGAATATCATTCCTAGAATAGCATCTCTCAATTACCTTGACCATGGATGTGGATTTACAATATGCGGTAGAAAAAGATAAGAAGACTTGAGTTTCAAAGTTGTCAGTGAGCCTTATTTGGGCCCATGCCCCTACGCAAGACATTGACGACGCCACAAACAATTGTTTCTATGAACTATTCAACAAAACATGTGGGCAATATCCTAAAAATGATATTGAAGTCATACAAAACTATTTGAATACCAACATATAAAAGGAAGACATCTTTGGTAGGACAGCATAGCCTACACAACACCATGTGTAGTAAAGTAATGTGTTGACTTTGCTGCGGGACAAAATGTTACTATAGCAAGCACACGGTTTTCTCACCAATCGTCAGATCATGAAACGATACCAAACTGGTCACTTTCCGACTGACAAGAAAGTAGGATACGAATGTTGATTTTTCAAGCATTACGAAAAGAACTACTGTGAGAAGACATAACGTACTAATGCTGCAATCGCAAGAGTTTGTCTGAATCTTTGCAGAGCGTGTATACCGAAATCTCTGAAAAAGTCCTATACCACCAACGTCAAATACCGAAAACCGGTGGCAACGCTGTCAATGCACCAGAGACTCCTCAACCTATGTGCTGGATTTCATCCAACCGCCACCAAAATGAAGAATGGTTTGATGAAGTATGCAGGCAAGCACATACAGATAAACAAGAAGCGTCCAAATCCGCTCGTGAGCTCTGCGACTAGAAGAGACGGAAAGAACAATAGCTTCTTGTGAAAAAGAAAAAAAGAGCACGAGAAGCACGTGATCGAAGATATTGAATGTTTATAGCACAGCAACGACGTACGGAAGTTTTACTTATAAACAAGGACTCATACAGAAACCTGCAGAGTACATTTCTTAATCTTTAAGCAGATTTAAATATGGAAAAAAAGTCTCTACAACATCGACGAAGGCCGATATCTCGTCTTCAGGCAGAATAGGTCATTTAACTTGGATGACAATAGCTATTACTTCCTCTTACATAACCAAAACAAATGAGGATAGCAATATATAAGCTCAATTCAAACGGAGTTATTGGACCTAACCGCTTACTGGCCGAGGTGTTCAAAGCTCCTGTGAGTGACTTTTATGGAGAGCATGCACCAACTTTGTAAAAGATCTTGTCAGAAGATGAAAAGAAACTCAGTATAATTTTAACAATCTACAAGAAACGAGAACCCTTCGGCTGCCAGATATTGAGGTATAAGATTCCTCATCATTGCTAGTTTTGGTACCTCTTCCAAACTCATCTGTATGTATAGAATGACGATGGGGAAGAAATGACTTAATCCAGCCTACTATGTAACAGAATGTCCACCGGGGTAAAGTATTAATAGATGTTCACTGTCACGATTCCGTACCTTCGTGTTATCCTCATTCATCTACATATGTAGCGTTGGTATGCGCCTGTAGTATCCAGATAGAGGAAACCGATCACGTATACAGACTTGAGGTAGTTTCGGTGTATTTTAATGCAGCTTAAGCCTATCTTAGGTATTAAACTGCCTGCATATGATTGTTCTATATTTTGACACATTTAACAACAAGAAAGGGAACAAGCCGTAAGCGTACATTGATAAAAAAAAAAAAAAAAAAAAAAAAAAAAGAAGTCATAATTAAGGTCGTCATCCCAACAATGTTTTATTTATATGTAGATAGAAGGAACCGATGGAAGACAATTGTTTTACGAGTGTGTCTACCAGAGTCGCAATTTTTAGTGGAACATGTGCTCAATATTCCTCTTTTTCGTTACATCTTTATACGACGCACAGAGGAGTATCACTATAAAGTAACTTGGCCAAAAATATAAAAAGAAATTTGTTAAAATCAAAAACAATTGGTACACACTTGTAGCTGAATACCCAATACATTACATAACGACAATTTAAGTAGACTATTTAAGCCCAGTCAATTGACAGTCGGGAGTTGTGTTAATCACATGTTGTTGCTGAACGCGACTAAGTGTAAAGAGTGATATATTAAGCGCTTTTTGTTTTTACTGTGTGAACATGAAATAGAAGATGTATACCTATTTTGAAAAGACATAAAAATTTATATTACTAAGCATTGTAAGGTATACGGGTTTTGCTAAAAATTCTCTTTTATAGTACAAATTGTAGGTGTTATCTACATATACGAGTTAAAATGAGTTCAGATTAAATTCTTAGAGTAATATAAAATTTGGATATTCGTTTAAAGGATCTTGAAAAAAAATCGTTTGCATAACCCCGCCGAAAGATTTGCTATCAAATCCAAATTAACTGCATTGGCAAAATTATCTCGCAAAAAATCTTAGCCCCCTACTGCATAAGAAGCCAAATATGGCTTTGCATTTTATGATGAAGGACTTAAAATTATTTTTTTCCATTAGTATCCATTTACACAAAAAACGGTATCTTTTCTTCCTGCCTGTATATAGTAAATGATATTAATTAATATAGGTGATTCCAACACGAGCGCGTATTAAAAATGGAAGTAAGGGTGATTCATTGTAAGGCTTGATTTATAATGTAAAATAAAACATATATATTTGAAAGTGAACTTAAAGTTCACTCCCCAGAGAAAATAGTCCAAAGGTGTGATATAGCACGATCTAGGCGGCCAATTTACCGTAGAAAAACCTGAAATTAAGTGCTCACCAAAAAATGATTTCTCAACAAGTCCATTGTTTCACGCGCTGTATGGCTCATAGCGCCGTCTTGTTGAAACCACCGAGACCGAATTTCAAGAAGCACATAGTCTTTTAACATGGCGCGATAACGGTTACCATTGACGGTAACATTCTGATTTTCCTCATTTTTGAAGAAATATGGACCAAAGATAAAACACCAAACCGTTGTTTTTAATGGATGTAATGTTAGCTCTTAATATTCTTCGGGTTGCTCATCAGCCCAAATATGGCAATTTTGTTGAACAAAATTTTACGATGAAACACCTAATTTTCATTGAGTTTTTTCAGAGCCCATTTACTGAAAATATGACGGAAATTCAAGTCGCCTGGCTTCAACTGAGCCAAGCAACTAAGAACGACGACAAATCGATTCGTCATGGTCTTCGCGTACACTCTCAGCTACAGCTGCTATAGTCTCTTCACTACGTGCTGAATGTTGTCTAATCGGTCGAGTATCATCCACTTATGTAAACTGGGACTCAAATTTGCGAATGGTATTGGCAATAGCGGTTTCAGTAGGTCGATTATGCGCACCGTAAGTTCGAATCGCACGAAGAACATTTCTCACAGAACGCTGATTTTCATAATATAGCTAAACAATTTGGAGACGCTGGTGTGGTATGAATCTTTGCAAACAATACTGAACAAAAATGACAAAGCAGTTTGATAAAGATCACTCGCAATCTGTCAAAAAAAGCCTATTGAAAATCAAACCTTACGATGAATCACCCCTCATATTTCACTATTATAAGTATGTTACATGTAGTGAACAAAAAAATTGATGGGAGAAAAAATACATTGTATAAAAAATTATAAATCAATTTTGAGTTCAAAAGTAATATTAGTCTATCGTTACGAGTGAGTTACTTCGCGGAGCCATATATGGCGACCCTTTAACGGTAACGGAGTTAATTTAATTTCTCTTCGATCAGTCAAACTTAAAAACTCTTTAATACAACAATACAAAGAAATATAATAACAAACGAAATGGAGCAGTTCGTTGGCATGATGATTTTCACATAATTGACCAATAAATAATTGACCCATTAACTGAAGTCAAGAACTGAAGCGGTATAAACCAGCCATGCCTCACATGATAGAGAGGTCAAGATTGTCATTCTACGAATTTATAAGGCAAAGTCCGAAAGGGAATATGGTGGAAAAATTTGTATTTTTAGAGCAAGAACTCAAAAAAATCACCAAATGCCCAGAAGGAGCAGAAAGTTCACCTAAACGTGCCCTCAAATATTTTAAATTCTTTTCAAGCAGAAATGGACAGCTGCCAGTAAAAAAGAGGATCGCTTTTTAAGTATAAACGAGGAATGAATACACTCAACCATAAAGCTCCCAACCTGAGGAGCAACAAAACCGAGTCGACAAATAAAAAACTTTGAGGAATCTAGTGAAAGAAGTAATCGGCGAAAAGCATTGAGTTTAAGGGAACAGGTATAGTGTTTTCCAATAGGGACTTGACAACTTTGAAATTAATTTGTGAACGCATCCTTTCACTAATCAGCAAATTGTCACTGTCAATTTATTCAGTAAGCTCAACATCATGGTAAAGTACACTAACGAGCAACGTCCGCAAACGTTCTCCGATTGGGTTCTGGAGAAGATGAGCCAAGATGATGAATTTCATCGCAAAATCATCTTCAGTGACGAAGCTCATTTTTGGCTCAATGGGTTCGTCAACAAGCAAAATATGCGTTATTGGTCGGGTGAAAACCCACATGTGCTTCATGAATCACCACTTGAAGACAACTTCCTTTCTGTTGGGCAATTCTGGTCGCTCTTTTTTGATAGTTTCCTTCAAATGGTCGAGTTGCACACAGTAGAGAATAGAATTGACCGTTTCGCTATGTTCTAGCAGCTCATAATAGACAATTCCCTTCCAATCTCACCAAACACTCAACATAACTTTGTTTGTTGTCAAAATAGGTTTTGACGTCGTTTGTGGTCGGTCACCGGCTTTTGACCATGATTGCTTGCGTTGGATATTCTCGTATTTATTCTATTTTTCATCGCCCGTAATGAATCGCTTCAAAAATGATTCCATTTCGTTACGTTTCAGCAGCGTTTCACGGTCAGTTAAATTTCTTTGCGTTACTTCATGTGGCACCCAAACATCGAGCTTCTTTGAGTAGCCTGCTCATTTTAGATGATTCCAAACTGTCATACGTCTGATGTCTAGTGCCTCTGCTATCTCCAGACAGCTTCCGTGCCGGTCTTGCTCCATCAGTTGCAAAATTTCATCGACTTTTTCAATGACAGGGCGACCAAAGAGTGTTTTCTCTTTTTTTTTGTAGTAAAAACACTTCACAAAGCCTATTTCTTCAGATATTTCACTCATATTCAAATCAGTATAACTTTTAACACAAGCAACGAATTACACAGCTGTCTTCACAAAAAATGTAGCCTGACATGTCACCTTTTAATAACGTGTTCGTTTGACACAATCAGATTAGTGTTTCCAGATAAATAGACACCAACACCATCTAGTGAGGAAAAACCGCGGAGACTTTCTATAGGGTTTTCCAAGAGGGACTTGATAACTTTGAATTTAATTTGTGAACTCACTCTTTCACTAATCATCAAACTGTTACTGTCAATTTATTCAGTAAACTCAACATTTTCATAGCAGTAAAGTACACTAACGAGCTACTTTCTCATTGGGTTCTGGAGAGGATGCGCCAAGATGATGAATTTCATCGCAAAATCATCTTCAGTGACGAAGCTCATTTTTGGCTCAATAGGTTCATCAATAAGCAAAATATGCGTTATTGGTCGGATGAAAACCCACATGCGCTTCATAAATCACCACTTCATCCACAAAAAATAACTGTTTGCTGCGGTTTGCATGCCGGCGGCATTATTGAGTCATATTTTTTTGTCGACGATAACGATCGTCACGTTACTGTGAATGGTCAGCTTTATCGCGCCAGGATCACCCATTATTTTTGGCCCGAATTGGAAGATATGGACTTGGACGACATGTGTTTTCAACAGGATGGTGACACAAGCCACACAGCACACGCTACAATCGATTTATTGAAGAGTAAGTATGGTGAGCGTGTTATCTCAAGACATGGGCCAGTCGATTGGCCGCCTCGTTCGTGCGATTTAACGCCGCTTGACTATTTTCTGTGGGGCTACGTTAAGTCATTGGTTTATGCCAACACGCCGACGACGTTGGAAGAGCTCAGAGCCAACATTGAACGCGAAATAGTGGTCGTTTCGGCCGAAATGTGTGGCCGAGTCGTTGAAAATTGGGTCCAACGAATCGACCATTGCAAACGTACCCGCGGTGGCCATACGAACGAAGTCGAGTTCCATACGTAAGTGTTTTGATTGAATTTTTTGAAATATCTCAAATGGTTTGCCTTTTATTTAAAAAAATTTGTGAAGTCGTTATTAGAAAAAATCTATATTAACCTAAGGAATTATAAACTGTCAATTTTACTGTTCGTCAAATTGAAATCTGTAATGTAAGTACCTAGGCGTGATTATAAAAATGTGAAATTGTTAGAAGCAAGAAGTATCAATATCATGTTCATATCTGTTAAATGTGTAAGTGTAATACGAAGCCTATATTTTATTTAAATACGAGTATGTATGCATCTGTGTATCTAAGTTCCACCTGATCAGTTAACTTATGCAGCGTAGGAAATATTGAAGTGTCCTTCAGAAGCTCTATCTCATTTCGTTGATTGTGGTATGACTAGAAAATATTACGAAATTATTGACGCTGATAATAAAACCATTTATCCATACTACTCACTTTTGCAAAGGGCGAAAATGGATTGCTATCTTTCAGAAGAGTCGATCAAAGTTACAGAAACTTGCGCTGAAATCAACCTACAGGATCTGCTTGGTTATACTTAAATTCCTTGAAGATATACTGAAAACTACAGACAAAGAAGAAAAGAAACATTTAGAGCTATTTCCAAAATAGGGTTGCGATAGCTCACAACAACAACAATTTAAACAGATTTTTCAGAATTACAGGGATAGCGATGCAAATATTTTCCAAAGTTTTCTTGTTCCTTTAAGATTGATGAGTAATAATCTACGAGATATTTTAGATCGATTCGTTAAAGAAACGGTTTATATAACCAACCAAGGAACACAGAAATACCAACAATTAATTGTGGTTTATTTCATATTCGGCATACATTGGCATTAACAATGGTAGACTGATAGGTATGCAATACGTCATCCACTATGAAGTGTTTTATATGCGGGGAAGTGTCAAAAAAAATTTAAAAATTTAAGCAGACGAATCCTGACGCTTTAAGGTCTGAACTGTCGATACTTCATGCAAGAATTTGTCTTATAAATTTGACATACAAATTTCTCAAAATATACTACAGAAACTGCAAAACTTTATGTTGAACTCTATGGTTGGTATCTAATGCCGTCAGCAATACATAAAATTTTAACTTATGGGGCCACAGTAATAAGCCATGCTATACTACATATTGACCAGCTATACTACCTCAGCGGCAGAGGAAAGAAAAAAACATTTTCGTTTATACAGGCAATAATTTTCTAGAAAGTTTTCTCGAAATGATTGTAATAGAATAGATTCCTATTAAATTCTGAGTTTTTTTTGAGTAGTTTAAGGTCAAAGGCCCAAAAGGAAAGCAAGCCATTCACCAGCGAAACTTTACAGCTATTGCTTCCAGGAAAAAAGTATAATAACTCAACTGGAAATAACAGCGAAGGAGAAAGAGAAGAAGAAGAGGAAGAAGAAAAGAAAGAAGAGGACTAGGAGGAGGAAGAAAAATGCAACGAAGGTTTTAATAAGAAAACCGGATAAAATTAAAATTGTATGTATTTCTATTGATTTTTTTATTTACGTATTATATTAATAAAAATTCAATAATAATAAATCAATAACATAAATCAAAACTCATTTCTAAAACGCAAGAGTTTTATTAAGCCCACCCTATATTTTTGTCTACATATTTAGGTAAAACACTCCTTTGTGCGACGTATCAAACTTACTTCAAAAAAGCAAAATCCAGGACATCAACTGAATAGTACAACACCTAGCCTCACAAATCAAGCCTTTCTGTCTAATTTGTTGCAAATTAAGATGAACTAACTTTTAAGGATCATTCTTAAGTCATTTTCTTAAATTTTCTTAAGCAGTGGACCGAATAAATTTTCAATATGCAAAGCTCTCATCACTTATAGACGTATGCACTTAAGTTAATCTTCTAAATACTAACGCAAGTACCAATTAAAAAAAAATGCAGTAGCACTGGTGTGATAAATCCTCCTACTAGACAGGAGCATTGAGAAGAGTTATGAAGATCTTATCAGACACCTTTAAGCTCACAAAAATAATTGTTAACCGGAAAATTTTTTGAAAAATTCTCATTTTGTAGTCCCTTGTTTTTGGCTTAAGACAGCCCTAAGCCAAGTTCATATAATTTGTAGTAATTTTTCAGAAGATTTCACACATTCTCCTTGACAAATCTTAGTCAGTTTATCACTGAAAGAGACTTCACATCGTATTTACCCGACCCAAACCAAAAGGCCCAAAGACCTTCGTTGCATTATGAACAGTAAAATAAATTGTAATCATCCCATTAACAAGAGTCGAAACAAATACAATACACTTATCCCCCCACTTAATACAATTATTTACACATTCCGACGTTTGGTTGGCCAAACAACAGGATTACTCTCTACGGATTCATGCAAGCATTCCAAATGAAGATATAATGACAGGATTTGTCCTGTGATGTACCATCTTTGGAAAAAGTCTCCACACAGAACAGGAAAAAAAAAAAAAAAAGAAGCAAAAAGGAAACCAGGGAAGCTTGAAATCCACAGAAAATGAGAACACAATGTAAAGAGGAAAAGGGCACAATTGTTACCACCAATGCCTCGTTTAAGAGGAAAGTAGAACCTCACACAAGCAAAGAACGTCTATTTGAACAAAAAAGTAAACGTTCAACTTAGCAACTCTGAGTGTTGCATGAACTTGCATGTACCACCCTACCATCGACAGCCTTTAGGACAGTGTTGTGCTGCTTTAGTTTCAATGCCGACTCGTGTTTCAACCTCGACCGGCCAATGTTAGCGTTCACAACCAGCGAATGATTCTCTGTTGCAAGTGACCTTCAGCGAAGTTTACTTAGGTCGATTCGTCGGAACAGAATTTTACTCTAACGTTGGTCATTTCAGCGCTATTCACCTCGCCTGCGGACTGTTATATGTACCTTTACCATGGCCGGCATTTTTTCAACTACTAGCGGTATGTACATATAATCCTCCAACCAAACAACCGCACCGACCCATTTCTATCCATTTGGATGTCCTTTTTGAATTTACATCTGAAATTTTGAAGGCTTGCGAGACCCCATTCGGAAAACAACGCCCTACACTGACAATGACGATTGTGGGTGAAAATATTCCTCTCAATGGACCTAACATATGTATGGGTAGATGGGGTTACATAGCCTTGTAACGAAGTCAGCTTTGCATTTCCATTTAAATCAACACTAAGTCATAACGATTTTCGGGATAGTGTGAACGTAAGTTCAAATGCAAATATTTGTCGGATCTGTTGGAAATTTCCTGTGAATACCATTAACCAGCTAGTATCTACCTCTACAACATAACATAGATCAGGTGAAATCGTGATTTAAAATTTTAAAATTCTTACCTTTCGTAAAGTGAAACCTGGAAAAGGAAGCTGACTGCTAAAGCGTAAAAATCATCCGGACTTTCAAAATGCTTTCTTACTTCATAAATACTTAATGTCAGTTGATTGTTTGCTGAATGGATTTGCACTAAAAGGAGTTGATATTTTGCCAAGTCTGAGTACCCCTAAGCAAACCAAAGTAAACAAAAGGATTATAAATCCCGCCTAAGGTAAGACTTCCGTTCTGAGAAACTGGCGTAAATTCGAAGTACTCGTACCTTATGAGTTTTGCCATCGTATTCGTATGTTCGGATAAGTTATACCCGTACAATCTGGGAAGCAGCTAATTGCTTGAATGGGGTTTTCAAGAAGCCCCTCATAAATGGCAGGAAGCCAGCAAATCATTTCGCGTAATCATTCAATTGTTAAATAACCAAATAAATCCGCAACGGGAACCAGTGCCATTGCTATCCAATAAAAATGATTTATGTGGTCATTATGGTCGGGGCTTATTCGTTCTTCAATCATGCCTGGCGCGTAAGAAATGCCACCCCTCCGATCTAGAGTCACCCACCGGCTTAAGAGCGGGATACCGTAATATCTTCACTGGTATTTAGGTCATTACGTTTGTTATATACAATTTATTTTTAAGCTAAGTAGAGCGGGAAGAATAAGAGATTTGACCGGGAAAAAGATGTACTTTCGTATATATGGTAGATACTTATCTCGAGATGAGTAGTATGATATTTTCCAAAAGCGATGGTAATAAATCTGTGCAGTAGGTGGTGATTATCTTCGATTTATATTAAGTCCTGGAAAGAAAGGTTGTTATGAGTTTGGGGTTTTAATGATATATCATAGGTCAGAGTAGGTTATAAGTTTCGGTTTATGTAGAAATTTGATTGTCCTTAGAATAAGGTGTTCGCAATTTTATTTCTCAAGAAACCTGGGACTTATACAATTTAGGTTCGGAAACAAATATAGTACAATACAATCAAGTGTCAATAAACAAGGATAATAATCCAGGGGACAAATATTTTTTGGTGAATTTCTAATCCATCCCAACCAATATTATTTGCCAATAAGTCCTGATGCTAAGATTATGACCGCAAGTAGCAGATTTAAAAACGGTTTTAACAAAAATGTCCCTATTGAGGATATGAGGCAATAACGACGTCGCACTTACGCAATGGTGAAACCACAATATTTTAACTTCGACCAAACAAATCGTTTGAATATTGGAGCAACTTACCATAGTTGTTGTAGGGACATGTGCATCTTATCTAATAAACAAAAAAACATCCGCTATATTCGACCAATATGCACATAGTTGTTGCGTTAGAAACTGAATTGAGTGGCACTAATTTGTATGGTAAGGTCTCAGATCTCCTTTGTCAGGTTTCCTGTCAATCTAGGCGCCAATCGGCACACAATGGCATTTCTACGATTATTTCCATTTCACCACTTCACAACTCACAATTTGCAAACTGCATGTTTTCAAATTGGTACTCAGGAATACCAACAATGGAGTAATTAAACAAAGTTGTAACACTTCAAACTTATTTACGATTTTTTCATTTCATTTACAATTTTTTTAAATTTGTTACATTTACACTGCCTACCACAGTGGCATAGCAGCGCCTACCATAAGCACACGCTCATGGTAGTGTGAGATTCTTACTCACTAAAAAACCTCCCATTTTCTATAAGACTACGACTAAGTTTCCTTTACAAGTAGCTGAAACTTCTGTAGTTTATCGCGTTTGGTAGGTAGCTTTCCAGCGAAGGCACCTACTATTTTCGTTATTTCATACGGTTTCACCTTAACCGTCATTATCAGATGCCACCATCCGATGAACATCTTCAAGGAAATTGCAGTACAATTGCGTGGAACCAAATATTTTACACTCTAAGATTACGCGAGAGAATTTTGGCAAATACCAGTCTCTGAGCGGACTAAACAAATTTTGACGTTTGCCACTCCGTTCGAAATCTCATCAGTTTCTAAAGTCTTCCAAAATATTATGCAAACACTTTTTTTAAATCTACAAAATGTGAAAATCTCAATGGATGATACTCCTATCAGTTCGAGCATACTGGAAGTCCTTAGACGCAGATTAACAAAAGTTCTAAGAATCATTCAGGATAGAGGAATAAAATTCAACAAAAACATATGCCAATTTGACCAGACTTCGGTTATATTTCTCGGACACGTCGTCAGCAGCAATGAAATACAACCGAACCCCGAAAACATCGACGCAGTAAGCCGCCTAAAATCCCCAAACAACAAAAAGTAAAATTCACATATCTCATTAAATTGACAATGAATTAGATGGCGATCCCAGAAGTACCCGATCCAACAAAGAAAACACAAAAATTTTGGAAAAAAATTGTTTTATTTCTCAACATAATCGCCTTTCAGCTTTATACACTTTTCCCAGCGATGTTCAAAAAGTTCCATAGCTTTTTTATAACTGTCTTTCTCCTCAAAATAGCCAATAACTGCCGACATCACTTCTTCATCGTTGAAAAATCTTTGACCACTGAGCCATTTTTTCAAGTTTGGGAACAGAAAATAATCCGAGGGGGCTAAATTTGGCGAATAGGGTGCATGAAGTTGTTGTGAAAATTTGCTAAACACTCAATTGAAACATCTTCACGACACTGTTTTTGCTCGAGTGT
Source organism: Volucella inanis (assembly GCA_907269105.1). Classification (NCBI taxonomy): domain Eukaryota; kingdom Metazoa; phylum Arthropoda; class Insecta; order Diptera; family Syrphidae; genus Volucella; species Volucella inanis. Next base: position 207,379,497 of record OU026153.1, read on the forward strand.
GAGCAAACGCTGCACCTATCTTGCACACAGCTTTCTCATGTCCAAATTTCCAAATAATATACGATGTACCGCACTTTTTGAAATGCCTACAATGTCTGCTAGCTCGCGAATTTTCAGTTGATTATCAACTAGTACCGATTTGTGGATTTTCTTCACCATTTCTGGAGTCGTCACCTCAAGTGGTCGACCACTGCGATGCTCGTCTTGACAGCTCTTACGGCCTCGTTTAAACACAGCAATTAAAAATTTAACTGTTGTAACCGAAGGAGCAGACTCACCCAGAGTAGAAACCAGTCCAGCTTTTATATTGGTTTGTCTGAGCTCTTTCAAATAAAAGTATTGTATCACATAACGATGAACAATTTTCTCCATTTTCATAAATTCACTGACAACGTTCACTTTTGATGGCTGCCAAACAAATACTGAACAACGTGGCGCTTTCAAACTTGAAACATATGCTTTATAGACTACGTACTTTCCAATACAGTGATATTTTCAAACAACTACCCCCATGTCTTGGTCAGGCCGGGTACTTAAGGATAATCCCACCGTTGTCTACAACAAAATAAGCTGATCCACTTAGTCGTGACTGCCCGAAAAAGTCATCGGAAGCAACAAAATATCGGACAATTCGCCCGAAATCCTAACAATGCTGTCAATTTCTGACAAGGAACTTGACAGAATGAGAAAACCTACTAAAGACGATACCGTATCTCAAAAATTAAAGAAACTACAATAATTGATGGTGGGTATCTCCAGTCCATTAAAACTGTAACCAAAGCAATTGAAGAATATTAGAATTTCCGAAAAGAGCTATCAGTGCACTCGGACGGTATAATATTCAAATTGTTCAAAATCGTAATACCAACCATGGTGAGATCGGAGATGCTAAGAAACCTTCATCGCGGTCACTTTGGCTTTGCCAGATGCATAAGTATGGCGCAGCGTGACAAGTTCATCAACGCAGCAATGTCAAACTCAAAATTGGCATGAAAGAAATTACAAATCACGCGTTTGATACTTGAGCCGTAGATCATGACCCTCTTCAAAAACTTTGCAACAGATTGAAAGTATCACACAAGTTTACCGTATCATTCACGATAATGATATGCTAATGGTCTTACAGAGCGTGCAATTACACTTCATTAACAGAATCCTTATAAGCAGAACCGAAAGCAAACATTTTAAACTTACTTTGCGTCAAAAATATTGAAAGAAAGTGCATCTTCTAATTCTAAAAAAATTATAATATTGGGTATGTAATTTAATTCGTGCGGTTTTTTTTTCAAAATTTGAACGTTTATTTAAGAAAAACATGTACAATAGTATTATTTAAAGTATTGCCCATCTGAAGCTATGACTTTTTCCCATCTTTCTGGCAATTTGTGGATCCCAGCTCAAAAAAACTGCGCCGGCTTGGCAGCCAAGAATGAATGGTAGTCAGATGGGGCAAGGTCTGGGCTATAAAGCGGGTGGGGTAAGACTTCCCATCCACTGTTTCCCAAATAGTTCTTAACCGGAATAGCAACGTGGGGCCGAGCGTTATCATCAGGGAAAATTATTGCCTCGGGTCTGGTCGCATATTCCAGGTGCTCTTCGGCTACTGCTCTCTTCAAACGGATTAATTGTGTTCGGTAGCGTTGTCCATTGATGGTTTCATACGGTTTTAGCAGCTCATAATACAGCACACCCATCCGATCCCAAAATATACAGAGCATTACCTTCGCGCCATGGATATTCGGCTTTGCCGTTGATTTGGCTGGTTGGCCAAACATTTTGAAATGGCTGCTTGAGTGACACCCAAAGATTCTGCGAGCTCTTCTTGTGTTTGGCAAAAATCTTCATAGAGCAATGCTTCCAGTTGTTCATCTTCAAACTTTTATGACTGCCCAGGAATTAAGTTATAGACCCAATATATTGAAATACTTCAACAAAACCTCTTTCAGCAAACAATTAGGCTTTGACAGGTGAAGATGGTCTTGCAGTCATTGTGGATTCCAACTTAACTCGACCACTGTCAGGTAGGTGTGATTGCTTTTGAAAAATTTCTTTCATTCAAAGCGATTCAGAATGCAAAGAAAGGAGTATATTCTGAGGAATATTATGTAAAACTATCGGGAATCTCAGCAGAAATTTCCTTCCAAGCTTTACTGCAAACCTTTTACTTGCTTCCCAAAATATCGACGAACTTCAATTATATTGAAAGTGAGATTTCGATGGCAGCTCGAGTCATAGCATCTACAAAACAAGCTTTTCATGACTTTAAAGCCACAGATTCAACTGCAGTCATGACTTGCATCGTCCCATATCGTCTTCTCTGTAGCACCAGGTATTGCATTCAAATTACATTTGAAAAAGGATATACAGAAACTTCTATAACAGAAAACAAATCGTGTTGATGATGAAATTAAAAAGTTGTTATCCAAATCAATTTCCGTAAATGAAAGATCATTTCTAGTAAATCATCTTTTAATTTTTTCTATGCTGGATGGTAAAGTTCTCAATACAATAACAGATACATCATCCACACAAAAATGTTATTTATGTGTTGCAACATCCAAACAATTTAACTGTGTTGATGAAAATGATAAAATATGGAATATCCCATAAATTACCTCTTAAAATGACAAGCTCGGAAGGAGGATAAGTTAATATTGAGTTTTCCAATAGGGACTTGACAACTTTGAGAGTAAGCTCAACATTTTCATCATGGTAAAGTACACTAACGAGCAACGTCTGCAAATTATTAAAATTTTCTATCCATATTCGGAGCCGGTGACTGCAAATTTAAGAGCGTTAACTCCAATTTTCGGACGTAATTCTCGCCCTAGTAGACAGGCAATAACAAGTTTAGTGCAAAAATTTGAGTCTACATATTCGTTGTGTGATGTTGCCGTGTCAGCGAGACAACGGGTTGGTCGAAGTATTGAAAATATCGCCACCGTTCAGACGTCCGTAGCAAACGATCCAAATCAATCAATTCCACGGCGTTCTCAAGAATTGGGCATCGCTCAGACCACATTATGGCGTATTTTGGGTAAGGATCTTGGTTTACACCTATACAAAATCAAGCTGACTCAAGAATTGATGCCAATGGACCATTTGAAGCGACGTACGTTCTCCGATTGGGTTCTGGAGAAGATGCGCCAAGATGATGAATTTCATCGCAAAATCATCTTGAGTGAGGAAGCTCATTTTTGGCTCAATGGGTTCGTCAATAAGCAAAATATGAGTTATTGGTCTGGTGAAAACCCATATGTGCTTCATGAATCACTACTTCATCCATAAAAAATAACTTTTTGGTGCGGTTTGCATGCCGGCGACGTTATTGGGTCATATTTTTTCGACGACGATAACGATCGTCACGTTACTGTGAATGGTCGGCGTTATCGCGCCATGATCACCGATTATTTTTGGCCCGAATTGGAAGATATGGACTTGGACGATATGTCGTTTGAACAGGATGGTTTCACAAGTCACACAGCACACGCTACAATCGATTTATTTAAGAGTAATTATAGTGCGCGTGTTATCTCAAGACATGGGCCAGTCGATTGGCCGCCTCGTTCGTGCGATTTAACGCCGCTTGACTATTTTGCTGTGGGGCTACGTTAAGTCATTGGCTTATGCCAACACGCCGACGACGTTGTAAGAGCTCCGAGAAAACATTCAACGCGAAATAGCGGCCGTTTCGGCCGAAATGTGTGGCCGAGTCGTTGAAAATTGGGTCCAAGGAATCGACCGCTGCAAACGTGCCCGCGGTGGCCATATGAACGAAGTCGAGTTCCATTTATAAATGTTTTGATTGTACTTCAAGCCAATAATAAAGTTTTTGAAATATCTCAAATGGTTTGCCCTGTATTTAAAAAAAAAGTTGTCAAGTCGTTATTAGAAAACCCTATATAAAACCGGGAAACAAAAAGTGGTTAGGGAGTGTTGTGGATTTATTAGTGTTACTCGTACACTTAAACAATCGTCTGACGATTACCGAATTGTTTTGCTTCATGTAAATATGAAAAAGCACTACCGACTGAGCGATATCTTTTTTTTTGGTTGGAAGATAGGATAAAAAGAAATGTGTTAGGGCTCAGTGGTTAATTCGCTCCATGGCACAGTGGTTCAGCCGTAGGTCATAGGGCCGAAATACCGATGTTGCAAATATAATGTAATTTTACCGGTATAGGAAACATAAAAAACTCTTCTATTCACAGGTATAAGAGACATTGCAATGACAAACACGGCACAATTAATTTTGTGCACCGGAAGTGGTAACATCTGATTAGTGCTCATTAGTTTATCACATAAATCACATAAATTGGCGTTGTTTTTAAAGTGTGGTTTTTCCGAGATATTTATTGTTTGTGATTTAATTGTGCAATGGTGAATATCCATAGGTATGTACGATATTCTTAAAATAGTTATGTTTTCCTTAACAATGCGACTTATGTTATGAATAGCTCCGTCAAAACACACCTTCCACTTTTTTTGTTTTTAAACATTTCCCACATTTAACTAAGCTTTTACGCATGAAGGCACGAATCGCCATAAATATCAATATAATCTCTTATTTCCAAAGTTTTAATAACCGAAAAGTCTAGGTACTCCTATGTGCTCTGAGGGTTGTTACAGGTCATTGAGGAGACTAGGTCCAGTACTAGGAATTTTTTTTTTTTTAATTTTTTGAGTTTTTCTTTTGCAGGTACAACCATAACGTGTTCTTTTACCCGAATGCTTGTTTTAAATACGTGGATAGCTTCAAAAAATAGATAAAATGAACCAGAAAGGCTTCGGGAAGTGTTTGGATCCCTTCCGAATTCTTTACCGGATTCTGAACATATCCAGACTGATTGCTTGAGATATCTCCTTTTGAATCTCTGTAAACGGTTTGCCGCATATTGGAAGCAATTTAGGAGATCAAAAGCTAAGCTAGTGACCAAATGCGAAAGCTGGTTAAATAAGACCGAAGTGTGCATACTTAAACTATGTTATCTGTTGGAGAAGTATGTGGAAACTACAATGACGAACAAAAGGAATCTCTTCAATCTACGAGTGGAACGCGATAAAGGAAGGAGTTTGGAGACTGTAGCAAGAGGTCACAGATGGACGATTCCGTTTTAACTACTTTACTTAGCAGTTCAAATCAATCAGAAAGTTCTTTGGAATTTAATACGGATGAAGTTGTTGTATTTATTAATGAAGCTAAGCTTACTAAAAACCAATATTTATTATTAAGAGAAGTGATTCATTCTAAAATACAATACCAAATGTTTTTTCGTCCTATCATAAAGTGCTGGAAGCCAAAAAACATTGCTATACAACTGATATTCGCATGATGGAATCTTCTGCTGGAATCAATTTGCAATCATGATGAACGGATTAAAAATGTTCTTAAAAGAGGTCCCTGATACTAGTAAATTTGAGTTTGGCCTATCACCTCTGCATTCATACATTAGATTTTTCGAGTATTTTATTCACGTTTCTTATCGAATTAATATTAAAAAGTGGCAAGCGCGTTCTACAGAAGATAAAGCTAGTCTTGCTCAGAGAAAAGAGCTAGTTCAACGGCAGTTTAGGGAAAAATAATGTTTAATTGTAGACAAACCTTGAAGTGGAGGAAGTGGCCCATCCAATGATGGAAACACAGCCCGTACATTTTTCCATAACTCTGATATTTCATCTGAAATAACAGTTATTAGAAAAGATCTTATTGACAGATATAGTCACCTTTTGCAGGGCTTTTCTTTTGGTTATAAAATAAATTCAGAAAAATTTAAGAGTTATGCTTTTGATACTGCCAAGATGCTTGTGGAGGAATACCCTTGGTATAGCTTACTTTCGTCAATACATAAAGTATTGATTCACGTAGCAGAAGTGATAGATACAAGGTGGAGTGAAAAGTAACCTCTAAGTTTATGGCGCCTTGAAGTCCGTTAATATTTAGACAGACATGCCAAATTTCAGTGCGATACTGTCTTTAGTTTTGTTTTGACAGCTGATTGTGTTTGATGTGTTTGGCATCATGTTGATTATGGACAAAAACGATTTTCATTCTCTCATAAAACATTATTTTTTGAGATGCAAAAACGGCGAAAGAAACAAAAGAAAATTTGGATAAATGTTATGGGGCTAATGCTCCGTCAGATTACACCGTCAAATATTGCTTTCGATAGTTTCATGGTGGCCGCAAGTCCGCAGCGGCAGGCCCTCCGATGCGGTTACAGAGGACAATGCCAAAAAAATACATGAAATGGTGTCGGCTGACCGGAAAGTGAAGGTGCGCGAGCTAGCAGATACCACAGAGATTAGTACTGAGCACACACGCTATATTTTGGGCAATATTCTGCATATGAAAAAGTTATCCTACCGTTGGGTGCCGCGCACCCACTGCTCACTCCTGACCAAAAACTCGAACTCGAACTCGAACTTTTGTCGTGGATTGGTAACTGTTGAACACCAGAGAACAGAATGAGTGCCCGGCAATGGACTGAAGCCGGCACGAGTGCTCCGAAGCGGCCGAGGGAGGCACGATGGGTCGGAAAGATTATGGCATCGGTTTTCTGGGATTGTAATAGAATACTCTTTGTGGACTACCTCGAAAAAGGAAAAACCATGAAGAGCGAATATTACTATGCATTATTGGAGTGAAACCGCTGAAAAACGGCCTCACATGAAACGAAACAAAATCTGTTTTTGCAAGACAATGCACCGGCGCACAAGAGCATCGCAACCACGGCTAAAATCAATGACTTACGGCTCCAATTACTGTCGCATCCATCGTATTCGCCCAGTATGGCTCCCTCGGACTATTATCTCTTCCCAAACCTCAAAAGATGGCTCATCAATAAAAAATTCAGCTCACGCGAGGAGTATTTTGCGGACCAAGATCAAGAAGTTGGAAAATCGCTGGAATAAGTGTATCAAACTAAAAGGGGACTGTATTTAATAAATTTCATTTCCAAGGAGGTTGCTTTTCACCCCACCTAATAGTGGTGAATATTGGAATATAGTCAAACTATTCAGACGCGTTAATACTAAAAAACATTCCCGAAAGGTTTCTAACATGGATCACTTGCACAGGCTTCTTCTTATACTGCACATGTTTCATGTAAAATGCTACGTTTTGATAAAATAAGCAAAACTATTTTTTTTGTTATTATAGCCCGATTTTTTTTTGTTAGATTATGTTTTTTAAATAGTACATGATGAATAGTTTATGCATAAATATACTCTGTAAAAAAAATAGCTTTTTTGTCTTGTTCTAACCCTTTAGTAATCATAACACCCATTTTCCAGGCCAACATGATATGATTTCATTGTAAATTTGCCCAAAAAACCCTATGACCTATGAAGACTAAATTGTTAGTGGAAGCTGGTTTGCTGTTATTTTTCTAGTTAACTACTTATTTTACTTGATTTTAGTTGACTAAAAAAATAAATGTCTTTCGGACACGGTTGGGATTCGAACACCGAATCCTCCGATTTGGAAGCCAGTTCACAATTACGGCCAATTCATGGCTTGCTTCACGTAACCCAAAAACTATCACTTACTCTCGTTCCGTCGATAGCAATGTCACTATGGTTCTACAATTTATTGTGTTCGGATACACAATATACATAAATTCAATTTTAAATAATTATTGTCTTTAGTGAAATTGTTATCTCTACTCAGACTAAACTAAATGCTACAATTCAACCTAAATGTAAAGAAATAAGCGTAACGTAAGACTATGATTGTAATATGAATGTATTGTATATAAAGCTAAAAATGGATGCTATTTACGATAGAATAAATTATCTCTCTTTGCTGTTACTTCAATTCGAAAAGACGGCTACACGTAGTTAGCACAAAGTTTAAAATGCAAGTGCTAAGTTCAAGAGCACGTTGTATGTAGGTACATACATAACATATATTCCCCCGCAGTCGGTGTCTTGACCCTTGTCTTTCTCCTTTTAAGGAGTCTTTCGGTGGTTGTGCATAAATCTTATTTCACACGCCGAGCTATGTAAAAATTTATTTATTTTCAACTCAGTTGTCACCAGCTGGGCAAAGCTGACCGAAGGTGGTAAGTTACTGTAATAAAATAATAATAAAAAAAAATAATAATAACATAATTATAAAAGAAAACGGTACTAATAAGTACTTGTTGCACACACATATTGGTTTACTAATTTACAGTAAAAACTTTGTTGAAAAATGTTGAAATTATCATCGGGTACAGATCAGGAAGGTGCTCTGGAGCAGATTCTTCGAGACCACTCCAACTTCAAAAAGGCTGGAGCATCACGTTGTAAAGCAAGCTATCTGTCAGGTCGTCTTCTTGTTCTGGATGAGCTTCAAGAACACACTTAATCATCAAGAAGATTTTGCTGAAATTTTTGATCTGCTACAACAAACATATTTCACTTACCGAGGTGATATGGTCTATGCTTTCTACAATGCTAAGTCAGCTTCAAAGGAGAAGATTGTCAAAAGTGAATCCGCAGGTTCTTCTTGTTATGAGCAACTCGAGGGCTCGTACCCAAAATGGCCAGCTTTCCATGATGTATTTATGTCTTTAGTTGACACATATAAAAAGCTGGCTGAAATTCAAAATTTTCTCTACTTAAAATCCTCTCTTACAGGTGAAGCTGCTCGTTTGTTGCAGCATTTAGGGTTATACTCTATGACAAAGCATGGGAACTGCATCGAACAAGCGAGCGTTAGTAAATGCTCACTTACACATGTTTTTTTTTTTTTTTTTTTTTTGAACAGTAGCAGTTGACAAGGGAGACTGCAGGTAGTATAAAATCATAAAATCTCTATTGGACATGTCTCAGGAATGTTTCCATGCACTGATACATTTAGGATTGCCAGTTAGTTCTTGAGTGACATGTTAATTTACATATTGGTATACCAAGCTGTTATAATAGAGAAAAAAACGGTGTTATACATTGGTTGGAAGCAGTTTGAATGTCAGGTATGTGGTAAAGGTCACACTACCTTCGGATTTCTAAAAGGTTTATTGACACGGGGATATGCGAACGATCCAAGGAAATGAACAGAATCAGTGTTTGTCGGAACTCTTTGGCTTACAGTCATAAGACTTACCAATGTCAAAACAGTGCGCGCTGGTATTACTGCAAGCAGACACATTAATCTTTACTCCACGTTAATAACAACAGGTCAAAACCTACAAGGGATTATACGAATACATATACAGGTTCACAAAAATTTCACATAACATTAAAAATCAACCCACTTAAAGTTGCCTTTCCCAAAGTCAATCAATCAAGTGTTCTTCTGGCAACAGCAGTTGTTAGAATTAGAGCTTCAAATGGAAACTATTTTCATATAAGAACGTTAGTCGAGCCTAGATCTGAAGCAACTTTTATTTCCGAGTCAGCTGTACAATTACTAGAGCTTCATTAACAACAAAAACTCATTAAGATATCTGGATTGGAATAAATTAGCAGTGACTCATGTCAGCGGTATGTAAGTCTTACCTTTGGATCGCTGGAAACATCTTTCGAGACAAATACCGCAGCCTATGCGTTTAAGTCTCTGACTGATTTTTTGTCTTCCAAACATTTAGTTCTTAAAAACTGGGAACACATCCAGGGTTTCAAGTTAGCTGATCCACAATTCGATAAGCCTGCGACTGTTGATGTTCTCCTGGAAACCGATGTTTGCTATGAATTTATTTTAAGATCATGATGAAAGATCATAATCAGAGTAAGATTGGCTTCTCCTTGGGAAGACAATTTCACAAAATAAAGAACCTGTTCATAGCTTCTTACAGGTTTTCGATAACGATACGTAGCTGCGAAGGTCCTGAAAACTAAGAGAGTTGCCTTTGCATACTAAACAAACTGCTGAAGAATAAGCTTGTGAAGAAGATTATCTCAAAAAAATTACAAGATTGGTTGATATGAAGTATCGCTGCTATTTACAACCGGATATAAGCCTGAATTTGGTGCCTCGAAGTTAGGTGCCTTAAGTAGGTTTCATCAACTGGAAGAAGGAAGATCCCACACAGCCCAAAGAGCATTCCAAGTATTTAAAGGAATGCAAGAAGCTTCGTCAGATGGCAAAAGGTGACGAAATGAATACCATGCTAAACATTCCACATCATTACTTTATTCCTCACCATGCAGTGTTCAATGAGGCAATCGGAACAGTGAAGCTTTCCCGCAGTCTTGCGTACTGCAAACAGTTAAAACAGGATAAAACAGCGCCCGAAGTAGACAAGATGAAAATCGGGATCAAGACGCGGAGATCGCATCAGGGATGAGAGACTACCGCCATTGCAATGGCGACTCGGTCAGGTCATCAGTACACATCTCGGAAATGACGGACTTGCTCGAATGGTTACGTTACAAACCAAAAACGGAGAACTTAAGTGGTTACTTGGGAAAAGTTTCTATTTGCCATCAAGTATCGCAACAAACACAAAACATTTAAACGACACAACACCAAATGTACAAGAAACACAATATACCATATATAAAATGAAACAAAGTAATTTTTATTGTTTTAAGATGATTTTTTCGTTAATTAAATTCAAATAGTGGCGATGGCGTGATGGTTGACTCACTGGCTGTCACACCAAATACCTGGGTTCAAATCCCGGTAGAAGCACAACAGCCAAATTTTTCAAAATCGTCATCACCATTTCGGCGGGCAAAAGTCAAATTCTGCCTCTGAAAAAAAAAGCTTTTCAGGAGAGCCGTTCCGAATCGGCAATTAACAGTAGGCCCTGCTCAGGAGTGTAAAAATTCACAAAGTGAGAAACAGAGCAGGCTGTTGCGCTATTTATTTATTTATTACAAATTCTTTATCCTAGATTACAGTCCACTCAATCACACAAAATCATTCATCCCGGATAACGTTGAGGAGTTCCGAAATTCCAAAATGATGACGGGATTGGAGAATCAAAACCCGATCAAAACAATCTTAAACTAAATTTACTATAAGCAGTATTTAAAGCAAGAGCTAAGTTATAAGTAAACTTGGATTTATCAGATTTATATTAAAGCTTGTTACCTCAGAAAATTTACGTCGCTGCAACTAAAATAACAGCACCTGGCCGAAAAACCCCAAAAGAGGAAATTACAATTTTGTTGTGTACGAACCCTGAAGGTTCACACAAAGTAAGCTCATGGTCTTTGGCAAATCTGCGAATTCGCGCTGTTTTAAGGCTTCAAAAATCCAGTAATTTACTCTAATTCGCCATCAGCTTGGATGACATCAAAACTGTTTCCTCTGTCCCAGTTGTTTGCTTCAGATCATTCATTTAATGACCAAGTTCAAGAAGTCAATACATTGCTGTCGAAAATAGGATTGAGTTCCAATTTGACTTTGAAAGAGATTGAAGACTTGAGTACGGACTCATATGAAGAAGAGGATGAGATAGAGGAAGTTGATACTCATTACGACGAATTAGATATCAGATAGAAAATAACATTTTACGTACAAACATTGTAAACATTCATTTTACAAAAAACGAAAACAACCACGCTTTCCAGCTACTTCAAACCAGTTCAACATGGCTTAAATTTAAATATTCATTTTGTACAGGTTTTCAATACTGCCCAGAAAAGTTGACGAACTCTTTGACATTTCAATAAACTTTTCCGAGCTGTTTCTGTACAATGAACTTTTTTTTTGCTTTGTATTCTATGGTAGTCTACAAATTTGAAAAAATCGAAAGCTAAGACATTCAAGAATATGCGCTTAAAAACATTTTTAAAAATTTCGATTATTTTATGAGTTAAAGCCATTTTTGTGACGCGGCGTCTGCTCCGGTCTGACCGGAACAAGTGAATTTTGAACGCGTTTTTCTCAAAACTACTTTTTTCGAATTGACGTGTACGATATAATAAGTTCTAATTAACCGATTCATTTAAAATTCGGTGTGAATATTCTTGCAACACTTCCTTATCGCCTTCAGAACGCTCAGATCAAAGTTTTTAATTTCACCATTTTTAAAAAATTCAGAAATGTTAAAAAAAAACATGCCAACTATTATTTTTTTTTTTTTCAAACGGCTGCCATTTTCTGAAAATTTTTGTTGACTTTTCCAAGGTTTGGGCTATAGTGACATCTGTTTGTTTCAGATGACCAGAAGGGCTGAAATCATGTACGCCAGGATATCTTTTTTATAGACCCCCACTTTGCCAGCTCATAACTTTGTGAATTTTAAGTTTTTTTTCGCTTAATTTTTCATGTAATCTTAAATTATCAATAATCAAATGATAAAAATATGGATAGTAAAAATTTTTTTTTTTTCGTTTTTATAGGGTTTTCTAATAACGACTTGACAACTTTTTTTTTTTTAAATGAAAGGCAAACCATTTGAGATATTTCAAAAACTTTATTATTGGATTGAAGTACAATCAAAACATTTATGAATGGAACCCGACTTCGTTCATATGGCCACCGCGGGCCCGTTGCAGCGGTTGATTCGTTGGACCCAATTTTTAACGACTCGGCCACACATTGGCTCTGAGCTCTTCCAACGTCGTCGGCGTGTTGGCATAAGCCAATGACTTAACGTAGCCCCACAGAAAATAGTCAAGCGGCGTTAAATCGCACGAACGAGGCGGCCAATCGACTGGCCCATGTTTTGAGATAACACGCTCACCATACTTACTCTTATAATAAATCGAAGATTATGCTGTGTGACTTGTGGTACCATCCTGTTGAAACCACATGTCGTCCAAGTCCATATCTTCCAATTCAGGCCAAAAATAATCGGTGATCATGGCGCGACAATGCTGACCATTCACAGTAACGTGACGATCGTTATCGTCGACGAAAAAATATGGCCCAATAACGCCGCCGGCATGCAAACCGCACCAAACGGTTATTTTTTGTGGATAAAATGGTGATTCATGAAGCACAGGTGGGATTTCACCCGACCAATAACGTATATTTTGCTTATTGACGAACCCATTGAGCCAAAAATGAGCTTCATCACTGAAGATGAATTTGCAATGAAATTCATCATCTTGGCGCATCTTCTCCAGAACATACGTCGCTTCAAATGGTCCATCGTCTTCAATTCTTGAGTCAGCTTGATCTTGCATGGGTGCAAACTAAGATCCTTACGCAAAATACGCCATAACGTGGTCTGAGCGATGCCCAATTCTTGAGAACGCCGTGGAATTGACTGATTTGGATCGTTTGCTACGATCATTTTCAACATTTTCAACACTTCGCCCAACCCGTTGTCTCACTGACACGGCAACATCACACAACGAATATGTAGACTCAAATTTTTGCACTAAACTTGTTATTGCCTGTCTTCTCGGGCGAGAATTATGACCGAAAATTGGAGTTAACGCTCTTAAAGTTGCAGTCACCGACTCCGAATATCTGTAGAAAATTTTTATAATATGCAGACGTTGCTCGTTAGTGTACTTTACTACTGAATAAATTGACAGTGACAGTTTGATGATTAGTGAAAGAGTGCGTTCACAAATTAAATTCAAAGTTGTCTGCAGATAAGCTCCGAAGGCTTCGCAGATAAGACAATGTAAAAATATTTTTTAAGTGAGCATGGATACTTACACCATATCGCAGCTCTAATGACTTACAAAAATTCATTTTATTGATGTATTTGCAAGGACAACGAACTTAGTTTGAAGATGTATTGGTATATATAAAAGTATATATGTCACCAACTTTCTCTTGTTGTGGCCTTAATTGAAACTCTAATATTTTGTTCTATTTATCAGGTCCATGGAGAAAAGGAAAATAAGGTGTGATCCAAGCAAGATTGCTGCTCTTGCTAATGTTTGTGCTGCATTACAGAATATTTGCATAAATCATAGCATGGAGAACAATATCTTTGAAGCGGGAACTGGCGATACCCATGCCATAGGAACCACTAATCGACATATAAGAATTGCGGCTGGCTTAAGGGACATACCTTGTGTGATTGTCTTAAAAAATAACGGACTAAAATTTCAAATGAATATCTCAAACAGTTTCTGAGTTACAGCCTTCTAAAGAGTAGCTGCTCAATGGTCAGAAAGTTACATTTGCTACGGGGTCTACCAGAGTTAATGTTCGGGCTGTGTGATATACCACTGTAATATGTGCATAAATTCATGAATAGATTTACTCTTTAGGAATTCTTCGTTTATAATTACGTCACATGTTTTCGGAGCCAGACACATTTAGTTTTACTGTGACCGTTATATTGAGCACTTTGTAAGTTATTTTAGTAAAAATGAGTGATCAAACTCTGTATTCAAAGCAAAAAGGTACTCACAATATTCCCAGGCATAGATCAGGCTTAAGAAAATGAAAGTTTATGGAAAACCAACATGTATTTGAGCAGTCTACCGCGAAAAACTATAACAAAGTAATGATAATATGTTAATATTGTGACTGCTCCAACTCATGGATATTGCATTATTCAGTTTGTTTTGGTTTGTAATGCAATTAGCAATTTAGTTATGTGTAAAACTTGTAAAAAATGTGATTTTTAATCAAGCAAGTCCGTGAAGTTTAGCATTCAAAATTGCTGTTATGTGTGATTGAGGTGTTTCGTTCATTAATTCAGGACCTATGATTGAAAATGCATCAAAAGATGTGTCTTTTGGGTATCGGAATAATAGGAATTTCATCATTTGAGTTCGACTGATAAGAACTGTTCAGAAGGCGCAGACAGTTTGTGCATTTATTGCTTATCGCGAATTCTGAAAGAATGAACTTGTTCAAGCAAGATTATTTCCCACTTAACCCAAATGTTAGGAAAGCTATGAAGGCAATATACAAGGACTTGTCCCAGAGTGAATTGCTTGATAGGTGTAAGGATAATAACATCCAAAATAAAAACGAAAGCTACAATGGTTTACTTTGGCGCTTTGCTCCAAAACACCCCCACGGTGGTCCCAAAGCTATTGAAAAATCAAATTACTTTGCTACCTTAATATACAATGACGGTTATACATCTATTTTAAAAAAAATATTTAATTTGATGACATAAAAAACAAAACTACGAGAGACGGTATCAGTATCGGAAAGCACTAATTCCGACACAGCAAAATACCTGGGTCTTATTTTTGATAGGAAACTAAACTGAAAACCTAACATTCAACGAAGAGTCAAAAAAGCAACAACAGCTATATTTGCTTGCAAGAAAGCCTTTGGAAACAAAAGGGGCCTTCAGCCTCAAATAACACGGGCTATACATTTCGGTCAGAAGACCGATACTCACCTACGGTGTGGTTGTCTAGTGGATGGCCTTAATCATTGCAGCTAACTGCAAAAAAAAAAAACAACAAAGCAAAGTCCAAAGAACAGCATGTCTATGCATAAGCGGAACTCTACGCTCCACTCCCTCCGCGGCTTAAGATATTTTGTTTCACTTGATACCCATCGACTTCTTCAGCAGGCAAGTAACTGCAACTGCAGCTAATCCACTTAAAGCGAATATACAGTGGACAAATATTCTTAATATATTAGGAATCCACTTAAAGAACATCGATTACACAATACCTAAACTTCGGTTTGCCAAAAATTTCATGCGAGCTTTCCATCTAGATCCTTTTGGGAGGAACATGCTTTCATGGAGGACAAGTCTATCCATTTCCATACAAATGGATCTAAAGCCGATAGCGGGGTTGGTATCGGTGTTTTGTCAGATAAACTAAATCTAAGCCTTTCCTTCCATCTTCTATATTAATGTAGTGTGTTTCAGGTGGAAATGTTGGCGATAAAAGAAGCTATGTCCTGACTTCAAATGTGATATCTTCAAAGTATATGCGCGTCTTTTCGGATATTCAGTCTGCTATCAAGTACCTGGATTCATGAATTTATTAAACCGCACTTGAATGCCGATCTTCTTTAACGGAGATGGCAGAGCAGTTAACCTTCACCTTTGTTGGGTGCTGGGCTACAGATACTTTCCAGGGGATTGCAGGGCCGACGAACTCGCCAAATTTGGAACCACTTTACCTATTCTACCAGAAAAGGCTAGCATAGGTATACCAATCGCTACATGCAAATCAATATTATAGCTCTGGTAAAAGCTGGATCTGAATCGCTTTAAGAGTCTGATAGGAAACATCTCAGCGTTATTAATGATGTTATCACTGGACACTGTCTTCTAAGCAAGCTTGCAAGAAAGCTTTTACAAGCGTTTTCTAAAGAAGCTGCTTGGACGAGGAGGAAGAGAAGACAGTCGTCCTTCTCTGTACATGTCCAGCTCTCTCCCAGAGAAGAAAACTCCACCTAGGAGCTTTCTTCTACAATAACTTAAACGATCTAAAGAATACAGACGTTAACACTCTCCTGCTTACACAAAAAAAAATCACTATAATTTAAAAAGTTCAATTTTCTAGGAAAACATAACAAAAAATCACATTTACTTAATTCAGTCCGTATTTGTTCATTAGGTATTTATAATCTCAAAACAATTTTTGTTGATATTGGTCTTTCGTTGCACACTTTGTTGCAGTTATTGTTTCGCAGCCTCATTCCTCGTATTTAGCAGCTTTAGGACCTGAGAGGGGAAAACTACTTCTTGTTGTTTCCGCTCCGTTAAGATATAAAGTACATGACTCTGGAACTTTTTGTTGGCATTGATTTGAACCTTTAGAACCTGTAATTTCTCACACTCGTTTTTCTTGCTGCTAAATATGATGGAATTCTGAAATACATTTCATGAAGTCGTTTAATATTGCAATTCTATGTTACGAACGTAATGATACAGTTTAGATCTTTCTGAGTACTACAGCTTCAACTTTTTCGGCAGCTTCAAGAAGACTTCCTGTTATAGCATGTAGTGCGGTTTCAAGGTCATATGGTTCCTTTACTTTTACCTTTTAGATACCCCAAAAGAATGTGCCTTATGCCAGCAATTTCAGCGCGAAGATTTGAATTGCCTTTTTCGGATGTAGGAACTTATTCAGATTGCCCGCCACCCGTTTTGATGATTGAGTGCAAATTGTGACTGCGTTTTTATTGCTCTGTATTTGAAATCCCCCTTCGAGGGCGATACACTGATTGCAATGATTTTTCAATTCTTCGATACCAGTGTTGTGGTACGATTTCGGTTTAGCCTCACAATAGGCCTCTGTTTCGGCGATTGCTTCATCATCGGTCTTAAATCTCTTTACGCGAGCATTCTTTTGAGATTTTTGAACAGGAAATAGTCGCTGGGGGCCAAATTTGGATAATACGGTGGGTGGGGAAGCAATTCGTAGCCGAATTCATTCAATTTTGCCATCGTTTTCATCGACTTGTGACACGGTGCATTGTCTTGATGAAACAGCACTTTCTTTTTCTTCAAATGCGGCCGTTTTTCTGCGATTTCGTCCTTCGAACGCTCCAACAACGCAATGTAATAGTCGCTGTTGATAGTCTGCCGCTTTTGGGGATAGCCGATGAAAATTATTCTATAAGTATCCCGAAATACGAATGCCATAACCTTGCCAGCCGACTGTTGAGTTTTTGGTCGTTTTGGACGAGGTTCGTCGCCTGCTCGCCACTCAGCTGTCTGCCGCCTTGATTCTGGTGTGAAGTAATGGAGCCAAGTTTCATCCATTGTCACATACTGACGCAAAAATTCGGCTATATTGCGGTGGAACAGCTTTAAACATTAAACACTCCTCTGAATCATCAACACGTTGTTGTTTTTGGTCGACTGTGAGCAAACGCGGCACCCACTTTGAACAGAGCTTTCGCATGTCCAAATATTCGTCTATGATTTATCCAACACGCTCTTTTGATATCTTCAGAGCCTCAGCTATCTCGATCAACTTCATTTTACGGTCATTCGTAATCACTTTGTGGAATTTTTTGATGTTTTAATCTGAAACAGCCTCTTTTGGACGTCCACTGCGTGCATCGTCTTCGGTGCTTGTATGACCACTTTTAAACTTTTCAATCCACTTCCGAATGGTTCGTTCGGCTGGTGCAGAGTCCGGGTAACACTTATCAAGCCATTTCTTTGCAATGATAAATCAACACACGAAATTGCTTTGAATCCATTTTTTTTTTTCTTTACAATAACAAAAGTTGCTTCACTCACAACGCTATATCTCGAGAACTAATCGTCCGAGAGCTGTCAAATGTATACACGTATCTTCTGAAGGTTGGTACTAACTGAAAATGGTATGAATTTAATTCAAGTAGTGCCCTCTCTTAGAAACGGCCCATAGTTGTTGAAAAGTTACACGTTAAGAGCCCAGGATTTTGAAATTCCAAAATGGAAATACTGCCATGGGTTTCTTTCAAAGTACGAAAATCACAGCAAGAATAACCAAAATTGACACAGATTTAAAATGGGTGTGCGATTAATGTCAACAAGTTTTTCCAATTCGTACATACAGATATGTACTTGTTTTACAATATCTCTATATATATTTCAACTACTCACGGATAGGCCAGCTAACTGAAAAGTCTCAAGAAACCCGAAATAAAGTTTTCAAGAGATTTAGAAAATTAGAGACGTTATTAACTGTCTTTTTGATAAGTTCGAATACACTAATAACTAGCAAGAGAAAATTACCCGAAAAGAACAGAAAACGATCTCCATAAAAATTTCTTGAATCGTTACTATCTTCGTGGGACGAAATGCGTATACTCGTACAGCCTTTTTCCGATTTGACAAGCGTGTATGTGGGTTTTCTTCACAGATAGAGCGTAGACAGTTGAAGAAATTTGTTCACTATATGGAAGAAAATTAGAAATTTCCTCAGGGGCTAGGTATGTCATCATGGAAAGAGTGACAAGATTGACGCCACAACGAGGATCTTAAAACGTTGAAATTTATTTCCAAAATCTATTTTCGAGTCCGACTTCGGAAAAATTATTGCGGCTGCGGAAGCTAGTAGAAACTTTGCCTTTATCCATTCACTATCCGCGTACAGATTTTGGTCTCAAGTTACTGTCAATAAACATCGGTAAAATGTGATGATTAATGAATATTTCTTCTTAATGTGTGGAGGTGTATTTCCAACAGGATGGTGCTCCACACCATACTACTTAAGAAAACGTCGTTTTATTGAAAATACGATTTAGAAATCGAGTTATGTCAAGAAACGGATCCGTCGATTGGACACCAAGATCGTGCATTTGGGTTATTTTCTGTGGGACTACGTCAAGTCACTAATTTATGCCGATAAGGCAGAGACAACTGACGCTTTGAAATAAAACGAGTTATACGTGATATACGCCCTCAAATTGCTTGAAAAATTGGTCGATAATTGAACCTCTAAAATACGCGTTGTACGAAGCAACCGTGGTAGACATATCCCATAAGCTTTTTTCAAATATTAAATGGCGTGAAAAAGACTTTCGAATAAATTGAATAAACTTTCATAAAGTTAATTTTTATGTGTTTTATTGAAACAAAAGGGTCTAAGACTAGCATGTATCCTCACACCCGAATGACGGTGTGTAACATGGACAACATACTAGACTAGTTTCTAACTTCCCATCCTGATAAGCTTTTCCTTCTAGGCTCGTTGAATCACAATGTTATATCACCTGATATCAGAGGAGAAGTTTCATAGAATAACATTAAGCAATACGAAATAGCTAATTGAAGCGAACAGCTTCCTTAACAATTTTGGCTGGCCGTTGTATTTCGATATATGATCCCGAACATTATTCTCTATTGGAAGGAGGGTATTCACATAAAACGAAAAGGTGAATGAACCATTCATTCTGAAAGAAGACCGTAGAAAAATCCATCCCACTGAACTTGACGAAGTTAAGATAGTAATATTGATATGACCACGCGCATAGAGACGAGCTATAAAACGCCATGTCTAGTTTTGACATCCATGCCAAGACCGTCAGGTTATTCAGGATGATTATGAATAATTTACGCTACTCTGTCAAGGTCGGTAGTGAAACAACCAAGACCTTCAATATCAAGAAAAGTTTTTTTACAAGGAGAGAGGAGATACTGTGTGCACTTTCGTTGCGTTGATGAAAAAAGGAAATGTAAGCGTCAACGACACCACAGTTCCGGCCCTAAAAATCTCCGATGGACGGCACAATAGAGTAAGATTATATCATATGTGGCGAATGCAAGTAAAAGAGTG
Organism: Volucella inanis; assembly: GCA_907269105.1. Lineage (NCBI taxonomy): Eukaryota > Metazoa > Arthropoda > Insecta > Diptera > Syrphidae > Volucella > Volucella inanis. The sequence goes on from OU026153.1 coordinate 207,399,546, forward strand.
ATTCAATCAACTTGGAATGCAACACAAGAGTCAGCTAAGGAGATATCGTGCTAGCTAAACAGGCTTGTTGAGGCTAAGATTGTAGCATCACCTATGTAAGTAAATAAGTATCCTTTGGCTCTGTTTATTGAAAATTTACCATTTTGCAGAGAAATTGGATGTTACATTTTCTCATTCATTGAAGTATTGAAAGTGCAACATATCCTTTCATTTGAGTTCTTAAAATATGCGCTTTCACATACTGTACCATGACATTAAGTCTAATTATCTGATTTCCTCGTCCAAAAACTTTAAGTTCCAAGACAATTCTTAAGAGCAATGAAATCACTTTACCAGGCGGTTTTCATATTCTTCAACGATAAAACACCAAAGCCTTTAGAATTCCTAATAAAAATAAAAGAGTAGAACTTCCTCGAGTTTGAAATTGTGCGAAGTTGTCTTAAATCTTTCACCATACCTACCGTTCCCGAAGAAGCATTTTCAAAAAGTAACCTTTGTGCCAGTCATTCACTTTTGTGCACTTTTTTTTTAGTTTATTTTCTTATGTGTAACAATCCAACATACCAAAAAAGTTTTTGTAAAAAAAAAATAAAAAAATAAAAAATGCAAAAACTGGAAGACTATGCCACTCAGGTGTAGGGAAAGTTTGAAGGAATTCTGAATTAAACATTTTTATATGGCAGGCTGGGACTGAATATATACTTGGAACCCTAGGCACACAGTAGTCGTCGTGGTATGTAGGTTCTTCATTGAAAGGAAAGCGGAAGGTTCCCAAAAACTTCATGGCGCTAACTCTCTACATTCCATTCCTTTGAATTGTAAAGGTTCGAAAACTGTGAAACTCCTGCTCCCAAAAGGTGTGAGAATTAAAATATTATTCAATTAAAAGTTTTTGGCAAAGTGGTCCACACTGTAGACGTGCATACTAGGGGAGTCTGGAGCTGGAATAATCCGTGAACTCCCCTGAGGCAAGTTGGATCGAATTTCTTTGGGAAGTGTTTAAGGCATTGAGGCTATTAACATAAAAGTGGAAAGCAAATTATTTGAACTTTTCTAATAATCATTACTTAACAGTGCTCTGTATCTGCGATCGTAAATATGTGACTGGTATTTGGGTTAACGTGCAACGAACTACGCGGATATTACACGAAAGTATTAAATGACTCATAAAGAGAGTGAACAACGAACTGGGAACAGTGAAGGGTAACGGTGAAGGTGTTTTTTTGATTTGAAAAGAGTTGCCGCACTTAATTTTGAATTATTTAAGTATGCTTTGATTGTTCTTCGTTTGATAAGAATTGGAAGTCGATTTTTATGTTTTTAAGGTTATTGAAAATTTTGAAATAAAACAAAAGTTTTTTTTTAGTAGAATAAGTTTACAAAGATGATAATCATTGTACTCATTGTATTCTTCCACCTGGAAAAGACAATCGCTATTGATTTGTTCTGCAGAAACACAAAATCGTCACATTAGCGTTGTTAAGATCTGCAATCAATATCTGGGATCGATCCTTGTTTCTATTGATTATGAAACTGCTTTAGAAAGTCTAGGTTTGTTGCCAGGAAAATACAATTTTGTAATTGAAAAACCAATATGAGGACTTGAAGCTTTCTATAGAAGAAAATACTCTTATGTTGCAAGTGAGCTAAGAAATAGACATTTTAGAATATCATGTTACAAATATCGTTGAACGAAAGAAGTCTCAACCAACAATCTTCTTCGGCTAGTACGATCACTCCTAGCTGTCTAAAGCACCGCACTTCAAGTTTGTGAGCCAAGTTTGGCACGATATTCTCTACTACGAACTGGTGCCATTATTCTTTTCCCACCGTAGTCTCGCCATTAATGTGCATAGTGATGTAGCTTACAAAGTTCCACCGCAATGTGATCCGTGCTCGAATGTGTAATTCAACTTCATGTGGTTAGAATTCCATTTCCGTAAGCAAACAATCTACTACTGCTTTATTTACAGAAGCCTCAAACTGGACAGTAATTCGACCTTTAACGAGTTCATTGCACTGTCTGACTCCATGCAAAGAATGGTATCCCTGTATCGTCATACTAAAATGATTATTACTGGCGATTTCAATATACACAATTCTGGGTGGCTTCGACTTCAGTACAGGCAACACCCGAAGGACGATGTGTTGAGATCTTCGCTGCGGAGGATTTACGGTTATATTTATATCGGCAACACTTTGGACTAGATTTTAACTTCTTACTCTGATACGTACACTGTTGATATGCTCTAGGCTCGTCGAAAAAAAAAAAAAGTCAAACAAGCCCAAATAAACTACAACATCTTTCTCAAGCGTTGTTCCAACATGACCTACAACTGTGGCAAAAAATATTGCAATGTCGCAAAGGTAGTAAAAGTTGTTGGCTGTTTGTCAAAAACATTAAAAATTCTACCTCATCCTCCATCCTAATGCTCATTTACAATAACATTCTAGTTTTCAGCTCTTTGGACAAGGCCAATCTGCTTGCAGTACACTTTGCGGCCAGTTCAACACTCCCAGGTTGTGCTTTGTCTCCGCCTACACTTGAGTGCAGCGAATCTACTATGGAAAAAAACCACTTTCGCACTCGTGTAGTATGAAGAGTTCTTAAAGATCTTAGCAGATGGTATATTCCCACTTGTTCTGAGGAGAAGTTCTTTCTCTTTGGCAAAACCACTGCGTAAGCTTTTTCATCAGTCCTACTCCTTAAGACTATTTCTGAGCACATAGAAAACAGCATGTGTCCAGCCAATCCGTAAAAGAGCCGAATATTTTTCTCTCTCTTCCTACAGACCTGTTGCACTCACGTCCCTTCTTTCCAAGGTCATGGAAACGTTGATAAACCGTTAGCTCATGAAATATCTCGAAACATGAAAACTTCCCAATAACCGGTAAATGACCCAATGACAGTTTTTATAGAAACAAGTCCACTGGTGCTTTGATGGCATGTTTCATCGAAAAATGCATTCAAATCATACATCAATCTCGAAAAAGCAAGATAGTTGCACTTGATGTTTCTAAGCCATTTGACAGAGTTTTGCACCAGGCTATCCATGAACTACACTTGCATCGTAGAAAACGAATAACTTTCTTTTTTCGGTATTTGTGTCAATGATAACTTTTGTTGGAACGATCTGCTAATGTCTAGATTCCGATGTAAGAAATGTTTTACATCCTCTGACCTGGCCTCAATATATAAGTTGCTTATCCGCCAAAACTTAAGTATAATGTCCACATCTGATCTGATCTGATCTGATCTAAGCAGAACAGATTTTCCAGTCAAATAATTTCCAGCTGCTTTAAATAGCTCAGTAGGCAGTTCGTCAGCGCAAGCATCTGTATAAGACATCAGCTTCGGTATTGTTACCTTAACTTCATCCAGTTCAGAGAGTCTGTCCGTCTATGTCATTTTAATCCAGAACGAATGATTTATTCTAGTTTATAGCGATATTTTGTCCATCATCGCCGTAACACATTCCACAAAAATAATCTTTCCATATTTCCAGGACCGGTCGCGACTCTATTTCTTGTTGCCCATGTTTATCTTTGTAGGCTTTTCTTCTGGGTTTGTAGTTCTTGTATGTTTTTTTTTTTTTTTTCTTAATAAGAATTTCTACTGAAATTACTGCAGTAATATCTCCCCAGCTTTATACGCTTCTTGCTTGGCTGTACTTGTTCACGTTCATCATAAAGCCAGAGGTGTCTTTATGGCGGCGCGGCGCTTTGAAATCAATAATATCAGAAACAATTTCTTTGATGGCAGTTGAATAGTTTGTGCATAGCGCCTGTATTTTTTTAAGATAATGCTGGAAACTTGATCGGAAAAGATTCCAGCAGACTTTTGCTTTTGATTTCAGCTTTTCCACGTTGACTTTTGGTGTTCAGGCTGCAAGAAAGTAGTGATCAGATATGATGTTGGCTCTTCGGAAAGCTCGAAAATATACATAGAATCCTATGGGAGTTCCTGGCGTCAATCACAATCACAGGGGGTAGCCGATTCCCTTCATGTTTGTTGGAGATGTAGGCACCGCATGCTGAGTACTACAAGATTATGTCGCATTGCAGATTTTAGAAAAACTAAATCCATTATCGGATTAAAGCCTTGCCCTGAGATCTGTCCTGTCATAACTGGGACACTGAGGATATCATCTTGGAGTGCGATAATATGTACTTTATTGCAGTCTGGATCCTTCTCGGTTTGTTCGGCTGCACTTTATCATATGTCATATATCCCCTGTATATAGTTTATCGTTGAAAGTTTTCCTTTTGTTGCTTACCACCATTGCGTTGTTCCATCTTCCGATGTGTAATTTATTTTTAAGAAGTATCAAGTATCAAGAAGCCACAAGGCCGTGGTGTAGTGGTATAGACTCCTCAAGCAGAGGGTCGCGGGTTTGAATCCCGTGCCAGGCAATTCTGTGAAAAAGTCTTTTCATAGAATTTGTATGTAGTTATATGAAAATCCCGTCGGCGTCAACTCTGACATGAAGGCATAACACTGATGTTGGAGTGGTTGCTGGCTGGGCTAAATGTAACCAACAAATAACTAGCACGTACTTAAGACCCACTGGTTGAGGACGATGTACTAGCTCGTCCCGTCCACTTTGACAACCACCTATGGGAAAAATTTCGAAACCTAATACACATAAGTTTCAAACTACTACACCAGTCGCCCGCGCCCTGGAGAAAAAGCCTGTAAAAGGGTATTCATATCCCCTTGGTGCGCGCGCGGTATTATAAAAAAAAAAAAAAATATTGCTAGCCTCAGAAATCCGAGGCGTATTATTGGTTTTGTTAGCGCGATGCATTAAGCAACGGCAGAATGCTAATCTAAATTTTCTGAATTGAAAACGCTGGATTGTTTCGGTGTTGAAACTCTGAATATCGAACTTGTCGAGTTGAAGAGACTTAGTAAGGCCAATAGCTCTAGAGAAGTTCTCAAAATATGTATTTTCATTAAAAAATGCTTATCCCATTCCCCCTCATCTTTTTGCACTTCTTTCCATCTTTCCGCCTCCATTCTCCCATGGGTGTGCTAAGGATCAATCTGGCTGAGAGTATTTTAAAAATAGCTCTGTCGCGAATCCCACTTTTGGGATTCCACTGAGTCAATTTTTTCTAAATCAAAACTCGAGACCGGTACTCCTTCAATACAGGACAGTAATACTGTGACTACTGTAAGACTTCTACAATGCTGAGAAGAGGAGATAAGAGGTTCAGCCGCATCAGAAAGCTCCGTCTGACTCAAGTGCTCTACATCTGACACCGAAATGCTGCACTCATGATCAAAACTCTGGGATCTATTTTAGAGGTCGTTAGAAGAGGGAACATGACGACCAAAAAAAAGTGGGCCAATAAATCCTAAAAGACGGACTTTCCACTGAACCCACAACTCGAAAAAAAATTCCTCCCAGCGTCAGGGATCGAGGCGATTCCCAAAAGACACAGAGGCTTTCCCCAATAAATATTGGATGAGCGAAATAACTACTCGTACTGAGCTTATAACTCTTTCTATCTTTCTCTACCCCATTTTCAAAAAAAAAACTTAATACATGCTGAGGCATTATAAGTATATTCAGACACACTTGAGTATTAAGTTCCTTCTAAAAAAATAGAAAGAAACAATTTTCCATATCCTTAAAGACGCAATAACGATCTAATAAGCAACCACCTCCTCCTTTAAATGATCTCAGACCTCCGCTCCTAAAATGGGTGGTGACAACCTAAATCTGTCCGAGGTAACAGCTAAGTCGACGGTATATACCTCTGATACGCTATCAGAAATGGAAACCCACAACAAATCAAAAAGAGGTCCTTTACGATCAGAGGATTAGATGATTTTTTGTGCAGATATTCAGAATCGGTGAAATACTGAACTCATCATCGACATTAACGATAGAGGTGATCAACTTTTTGATTATATGGATAAGTACTATTGCAACATCGTCAATGAGTCCACTTTTATAACTAAAAACCGACTGGAAGTGCTAGATATGGATGGTATCATCTGAACACCCTTTCTTAGATCACAGATACATCCAATTCAGTCCGAATGATATAACACAATTGACCTTGACATGAAAGTCAAGAATTTTACCCTGGCTATCAATTTGGGAATATCTGCATCCTATCCTCTTATTAACCCGAGAAGCATGAAAAAGCCGCGTTAGTAGACATCAGCACTGGCACTGCTTAGAAACGCTTGCAGGTAAGTTTTTTAACCAAACTAAAAGCCACAACACATGTTACTACTGACTGGGACTCATATTAAGAATCCTTCTAAACATATAAAAAAGAATTGATGGAGGTAAAGCGACAATGATGGAGGTCATTCTGTTGGACATCGTAGCTAAGAAAAACTGTCTCTATCAATCAAACCGTGGCTCTTGGGGATGACCTCAAGTGACAAATCACTCAACTGAACACTGTTACTGAACATCCACTTTAAAGGTAGCTGTCTATACAAAGCCAGTAACAACTTTATTAGGACTACTAGGACTATGCTAAAACGCAGGGTCTGATTACAAGAGATAAGCTGGAGTGGAATCCCCATACCTTCCAAACATACAAGTTGCTGGGCCGGACGATATAATACCTGCGGAGCTAAAAAGGTCCTCAGATATCATCTTATCAACGTTAGTGAATGTCATGGGGAGTTGCGCAGAAATGATGCTCAGTCCGTTGTCTTTAAGTGAAGTTAATGTAGTTTTCATTTCAAAGGCCTTAATAGGTTCTCTTTTTATTCCTAAGGACCTCAAACCTATAAGTCTGTCTAGAATTGCTTCATGACTTTTATTTGGGTCTTAATTTTGACAAGAAACTAAACTGTATTAGCCTAATTATCTTGTAAAAAAACACTTTTGGAACAATTTGGACCTTCAACCTTACATTACCCACTGGCTATATGTCTCGGTTGTAAGACCAAAAGTCACCTATGGTGTGGTTGTCTGGTGGACAGTCTTACACAATGCAGTCAACTGCAGAAAACTGAGCAAAGTCCAAGGAACAGCATGTCTTTGCCAAGCGAAGGCTTACGCACTTCTCCATCCGCGGCACTGAATATTCTGTTTTCAGCTATTCGTCTTAAAGCTATTACACTACACAATGGACAAATAAACTATTTGACCGCTCTAATATACTAATGTACTTCCAGAAAACATCGATTTGACCTTGCCTCAATATTGGTTTGGAAAAGACTTTCTTATAAGCATCCTCTTTGGACTCTTCCGAGAGCAAGGTGCTTTCATGGACGACAAATCAATCCATTTCTACGTAGTTGGATCCAAGACTGATAGTGGGGTTGGTAGCGGCGTTTTCTCAGTTAAACTTAACCTTAGCCTCCCTTTTTGTTTTCTTAATCACTGTAGCGTGTTTCAGGCGGATGTTTTAGCGATTAAAGAAGTCCTGGTCTGGCAGAAGGAAAACGTGATATCTGCAAGAGATAGTTAGTTAGTCTAAGTCTCACAATATTCTTGGCTGCTGATCATCTCTCATTAATATCGCGGGGTAGATCTATCTATATTTGGTACTGGGCCACAGAGATATTCCAATGAATTATAGGGCTGACGAACTGGCTTAAATTGGAAGCACTCTTCATGTCATACCTGAAAGAGGTATCATCGGTGTACCAATCACTACGTGTAAACTAGAACTAAGGCTGAAGAAGAACAAGCTTTAGATGTATTGTTGGGAAGGAAATATATTAGCGCTGTTATATGTGTCATCGCTTCACAATCTTTGACCTACTCTGTACATGCCGAGCTCTCTTCAAAAGTAGAAAGGTAGAAAACTCCACATAGGAGCTTTTCTTCTTTAATGACATAAGCTATCCAAGCAATATGTAACCGTTCAAAGGGGACCTTAACTACCATACATGAGGAAAATGTTCATTTTACATGGTACATTTTAGGGTTACTGTCGATTTTGATGTAGTTTCTTGTACTGTATAAACTACAGTAATCGGGTAAGTTATTTTATTTGAATAAAGTATCAAAATATCTCTAAAACCAAACAATCCTGGGAATCCTGAGAAAGGGAACGTAACTTATTTTTGGCGGAGTGACCATGACCGTGACTAACCATTCTTAAAACTGGATTCGATTGAATTCGACAAATACAAAGCCAATCACGCTTGGCTTAACACAGGGAAAATGTGAATACATTCGTATTTCTAAGTGCGGGAAGGTAGCAATTAAAGTTCAAATGCATGTTTGGGGCAGGCAAAATCCACTTTTCAACAAACTAACTTACCTGTGCTAATCCGATTTTCGATTTTCCCTCTACACGTTCAAAGTTAAACCTTCTCTCCATCGGAATACAAATCTAAACCCATATAGGTGCAAACTTCATCCAAAAGTACAAGGAAATCAAAAAGTTCAACTATCCTTCCAGCAAAAAAATAAAAGAAAAAAAAAAAAAATTAAATATAAAAAAAGGATAATACGTAATAGAACACGAGGGAGAAACTGGAAAATCTATGACCCCAGCAAAGTGCCGTACAAATTATTGTAACCTCATCCGGATCTAATATTGTGAATTTCCGAACAAATGCTCAGCACATCCGATGTTCAGGACCTTTTTTCAATTTCCACCCTAAAGAAAGAGTGTACGTACGAGTGGTGAAGTAGAAGAAGCCTCTTTCCTCTATTGGCTTCTGATATAAGGTTTTCCGGTCACGAAATTCACTCCAATCTCTTACTTCTACTACATCGTACTTCTACATGGACAGCACCATCACCAGTGTTAAATTATGAAAGAGTGTGCTCCAATTTATAATTTCCTTGCCTTCACCCCACCAACCAGACCACAGCATCAGCCACCATCATCGTATCGTCACGTTATGATACTGGCACACACATGCCTGGTGTCTAATTCTCGGCGTGATGTTAAACCTCCCTTAGGGAGCGCAGGATGTTTCCGAATCAGTGGAAGTGCTGATTGCTCTGATGGCGGCAGCGGCAGTAGCAGTGGCAGTGCCTAAATCTCACCCAATGAATCCTAGATACAAGGACGGATCCATATATTACCGTAAAACTACATGTCGATTTTAGGGGGTGTTGCAGGGTGGTACGAGTACATAGTGGCGTGTCCTTTCTTGTGTTGTCTCCGGAGAATATCTAGCTCCCGGCATGTATAACGTAAACGCATTATCCTTAATCATTATTATTATTATTGTTGGGCTTTAGGATTTTCAAATATTTTCTTTTGGGAGCTTTGGGTTGCCGGTTTTTTTTTTTTTTTTTTTTTTTTTTTGTTACTTTATTTCCATACTACTACGTCCTGAACATTCTTATCCTTGGCCTTAGTCGACATTTGTTATTTTAGCTTGTGGGCCTGTCCCTTGCTAACCACTGAAGGGGAGTGGTGGGTGTTTAGGGAATACTTTCGTGGTGAAAAATGTTTAGGGAACTAGGAAAAACCTTGATTGATGTTTCTGGGGAGTATTTTGTCGTTAGTTAAGCGAGGAAAATTGCTCCCTTATGTCATAGTGTGATGGTTCGTGCTACAGTGCCGAAAACGTATGAAAAGAGCGAGCGCGTCAGTATGCTTCCTCGTGTGATGATGGAAGTCAGTTAGTATTTATCAGTTAAGTTATTTTACAAAAAGACAGAGTGGATAATTTTCATCTAATGTAATGCATTCGGCAGAATTAAGGATTAGTCGAATGGAGGTCACACATATGTATGTATGAGTGTAAGTACCCGAATTTCTATGTTTGCGGTTGATGGTGTTTATAAAAATTCTGGGAAATTGTCGGTGGCCTTGTCGCTCTTGACTCGACATCGACAAAGGCATTATGTTCAGCAGATTTCAGTTGGAGGTAAAGTGACATTGATTGATTTGGGACGATAAATCTGATCCTTGAAATTAAGTTATTAGAAGGTCGTCGATACGAAAATATAGTCATAAATTTGTATTAACCGTAAGACCGTTCTTAGAAGCGTCTAGAGGCCAGATTGCCAGCTGGTGTGGTTACAACATGAAAAGGGATTTGAGATTTCAAGAAATAATGAATTGAAAGCTATTGTTCATCTGTTTACATAAGTAAGATACTCTTGGCCTTTGAATGCTCATATGGACTTGAATAGTCGAAAAAAGAAAAATACGGCTCATTGATCTTTAATACAACTTGAATATGAGGCCACCAACTTCCACTACCCATTTGAAATCAAGGTATTGTAACTCAAATCGAACAACTGCAACGATGGCGGAAATTGCCCGAATCTTTTGATAAGTTCTCGTATTACGTCATATTGTTGGATTATTAGGTCAACAGTGGTCTCATGGGTGTCTGTTCTACGTGGATGTGTTACAAATGTTGGAGTGGATTTGTGTACCGCTGTGAGTAAGTACGTATGTGGGGAAAATGCCAGACTGAAGTGCGTGTCTTACCTTATTCTGTTGTCTCAGGCAACATTATTTTCTTCGTCACTTTGCCTTCTTTGACGCTTGAGTCTTCTCAGTTCTATAACAATGTCCGTTACTAACTGGCCAAATTCACTCCCTTTTTCCTTTGAGAGAAATATTTCGCTAATAAGCACGCTTGCATGGGAAAAGTTTCTACAGTTTTCCGAAGCGTGGGCAGTGGAAAATTGGGCAACCTTCTTCCTCTTCCTGGCTCGGACAGGTTGTTCAGAGTGGGGAGGAGTCATGTCCGAATTTTCTAAAGCCATCGTGGCCGGTTGGAACCTGAAGAATTTTAATTCTCCAGCTTTTCTTTGCTTTCAAGAATCTATGCTGGAGGTAAGTTGGTGTATTCATCTTCCTTTGGTGGTATTATCTCATCGATTCTGCTACTTTCGAACTGCGATATCCCTTTCCTCTTTCTGGATCTCACCAATTGATCCATTGAGTAGTCTCGTGCTAACATAACTTATTTCTTCGGTCATTATATCAATGGATATCATACCAGTTAAACGCCTTCCTCTTAGAAGCAGATTGTTCTCCAAGCGATTAGTCCATAAATTCGCGATATCTTTCTAATAAATTGTTTTATTAGCTGGAGACGCGTACAGTACAACTCGGATTACTACTTTTGACAGTACGAAGGCTGTTTGATGAATATCCGGATTAGAAATAACAACGCAACTTTTTTAAGTTTTGACAATTGATTCTCCAATATAATCTTCCTTCAACTCGATACACGGTTCCCAATTATACTGCAACTTTTTTAACCCCTCCCTATAGTACGACTTTTGTTGGCTTGCAAAATACCTATTCTTCTTCTTTCCGGCGAGAGATATTTTAAGGTTTTGAAACAAGAACAAGTCACAGGCGCCAAATCTGGAGAATACGGAGGATGGGTGAGCAATTCGTAGTCCAATTCGACCAATTTGGCTGTGGCCGCTGCTTAGGAGTGATTCAGTGGGTTGTCGTGGTGGAAGAGCACTTCCTTTCACAAAATGTTGTTGCTTCTTCAAATTGGCGCTCAGTCGGCCCAATAAATTGACGTTGTATTCTCCAGTGATTGTTTTTCCCTTCTCCAAATATAGCGCGTTCCAAAAAACGGTGGCCATCACCTTTTCGGCCAAAAGCATGATCTTCGCCTTCTTTGTAGCACGTTCACTGGGTATATATGTATACCAATGAATCTATGTCTCATCGATGGTCACAAAACGACGCAGAATCTCTTCCAGATTTCGATTAAAAAGGGCCAAGCGAATCTTTGAAGTGGACTTACGATTGTGCTTATTCTCCGGTGTGAGCAAACGCGGCAAAAATCGCGCGAAATCGCTGCTATCTCAGCCAACTCGCAAATTTTCATTCGGCGGTCCGCTAATACGAGATCATGGATTTTGTCTACGGTTTCCTCTGTGGTAACAGTTTTTGGGCCACCTCGGCGCGATTTATCAAAAACCGAAGCACGGCCACGGCGAAACTCCGCAAATCAATGGTAAACGGCTATACTTGAAGGTAAGTGGGTGCCATGCACACCATCGAGAATGTTTAATAGTCTAGACGAGCATTAAAGCTAAGTCTGTTATAAATCATCACACCTAGATACCTTTATGCCGATTTTAATTTTATCACTTGATTTCCTACGCGTACAAATATGTATTTAATGGTGATAAGAACTGCTCCTGCTTTATGTGTTGCTAAATTCAATTCGATAATTAGTTCAAGTCAAGTTTTGACTCGGTAGATAGCTTCGTTTGTGACCGGTTCTACTTCGTGGATGTGCTTGGCGACATTTACGATGGTGATATCGTCCACAAAGTCTATTATCTGCATGCTTGCGGCTTTTGGCGTCTGAAGACACCTTCATACATAATATTTCAAAGCAAGAGGGCTAGGACGGATACTTGTAGCACATCTGCTGTAGCGTTGTAGTGTTTGATACCCCCTCCGATTCCATACCTTAGCTTTCTATTCCAGAAGAAGCTAGATATAATTCTAAGGATATAGTTTGGTGCGTACATTCTAGAGAGAGCATTTACTATTAACGTCCCGTTTTCCGAATTGAAAACATTTCTGATGTCTAATGTGACCAAAGCACACTATTGTTCCAAATCGCCATCGGCGTCCCTCGATACGTCTTCTGTGGAGCGGGATTTTTGGAACCCAAACTGGTATTCTCTCTTCTACTATTGTCATCAGTTAGTTGTAAATGACCATTTCTACAATTTTCGCTGTGATATTCAGCATAGGTGTAACAATAAATAGAGATTTTACTACGAAAATTAGCAAAATAAAAACGGAACTGCCATCACCTGAACTTCGAAACAAGATTGTTATATTGGCGACCTAATAATGAAAATAAAACTGTTCATTGAACAAGAAACTCGGAATATTGTTAACGCGGGAAGTTGACGAAACATTTATGAACTTTTAAATGGAAAATTCAGCAGATTTATATGCAAAGCTCGGAAAATTGTACCGCGTATACGTACGATTGCCATGGAGGAACTTAGCAGCAAAAGATATACAAAACTCATGCAAATCTTACGATCTAAACACGCCATCTGTTACCTAAGAGTAGCAGTTGATAACATGCTTAAGAAAGATTAATATCAATAGCGCGAAACGGCGAGTACTATACTAGGAAGGTAGTACTGAATTTTGTGACATAAAATCCAGCGAAATTCGACATCAGGCGAGAATATTAACCAGCACAACATATACGTACTTATGCTACAGTTTGACGTCAACTTAGGCGTCAACTAACGACTCGTTCCAGTTAGTCCAATCCTTAATTAATTGCCACCAATTGTGCAATCCAAGTTGGTTAATATGCCCTTCTAATTGTGCGCACCACCTCAGTTGAAGTGTACCTATACTGCGTTGTCCTGTCAGGTCAGATTCGAAGACTCTGTAAGACTGAGTTTGAGATTGAGTTTCGCTCAATTCTTTCAGGTATGATGTTGAAGACCTTGTCTAAAATGTTTGACATCAAAGTTCTCGGTTAAGTCATTACTGACCTTGGCAACGAGCGAGCATTCTCCACCGTTATTTTGCACAGACGGACGACTTTGGCTGGGATGCCGAAACTAGACATGGTTTTCCATAGACGCCTCTGTAATTGTTGTTATACGCGGCCTTAAAATTTTTTCCAAAATCGGCTCTTCTGGTTAGATCAGTTAAGCAAGTAAGTTTATGCTCTCAAAAAAGGTACTTCCAGTAGCTTTGAATACTTCGGTGGGCAGAAGTTTTGTCTATCGTCGTCTAAGTGAAATGGTTTATTTTGTTTGACGGCGATATGCTGGATTTCGTTGCCGTAAGTCTGCAGATTTCCTACATTCTCAGCACCGACTTCGACTCTTACAATGTTCCCTTCGTCGTGTAGCTTTGATTTTTTTTTTTACCTTTTGGTTAAGCTTCCGTACGTTGTTCTTGAAGTATAAACACTACATACCTTCGATCCTTTTCCTTCTCCTGGATTAGTCGATTTTTTTCCGTTGAGCTCATGAGCGGCTTTCATCTTGTGCCGCAGTGCGGCTTTGTGTGCTTCCAAAACCAGAGATTTCTTAGTGGTGGTCAGATGAAAACCTGCACATCAGAAGCAGTGTTTCTGATGCCCAGCATTACTGCGTTATGTCCTATTGCAGCAGCTTTTTTAGTTGTGGTGCTTTTCAAATTCGCATTCGTACATTGGCTGCAAAAAGGTAGTGATCCAAATAGATTTAGGCTGCTCAAAAGGTGCGGACGTCCATTATACAGGAGGCATGTCTTACGTTATTCGAAAAATCATCAAGTTGATTGAGCGTACCATGATCCGGAGCCCCATTCTTGTGTATATTGAGAAGAGAAAGCCGTGTGCTTGCTATTGTGATATTTCGTCTTGCCGGAAAGTCAATAAGCCTTAGTCGGTTGCCAGCTGTGGATGCTTAGCAACTCAAAAATGTACGTCTTCCCTATCCTGGCCTTGTATGATTTTATAGTCATACATAATTAAGACATTGCTTATATGTCTTGTCGAGGAGCCCGTAGAAATGTTTTTTGGTGCCGTCGTCGTTGTCTTCAATGAGGGTATGACTACTCATCGGGCAAATGTTAGCAAATTTAGTTTTGACGAGGATTGTCACAAAACGCACGTTCACGTGTCGTAAGCCCAAAACTTCTTGTCTAAATTTACCGCGTATAACAAATTAAGATTTAAATAATCACCAGGTTTACGGTGCTTTTTCTTGAGCCATCCAATCGCACCTCCTGTGTGATATCTGCATAAAAGCAGTCAAGGTGCTCTGTTAGGTGTCCGAATATTCTGCGCGGAAGTCCGATGTTTGTTGTCCTTTAATCTTATGCCAGGTTTGTCAATAGTGAATCCGTATTTTTTGCGAGGCTCTTAACTTGTTCGTCGTAGGCCTGATTGTTACCTTGCTGGTGCAATCGAAGTTATAGGACAGTCATCAGTTACCCGATCAAACGCCAAGCAGAGCTTCGGATAAAGTCACAAGCTTAATAAGAAGCGACAAGTTAAAGCTGGTTCAGGTGCATATAAAATGAAACCCGGTTCGATCACGGATTGCCGAAATTCTGAATAATAAATATGTTGGCACTTAACGAGTTTATTCCAGAGGCATTATGTTACTTCAGTAGCTAACTTAAAATTGTTAATGGCATGGCTGCACCACGTAAAATGGTGAACTGAGCTCAAAATTCTTTCAACATTTGAAAGCATAAACAGTAATGTAAGCCTCTGGCATCACCACTTTTTCTGCGGGTATCTATGAAGGAGTTCCTTGGAAAGTTGCTGTGGAAATGGAATTGAGAGGTGTCCACCTGGCGATACCCAATGTTGCAACTGTTTTTACACATCAAGTCGTTACTATCGGTTACTGCTTGTTGTCTATCCGGTCTCGACTTGCCAAACTAATACTCGTAAGTCCGAGTATTGACCAGCAGACAAAAAGAGCCGTACTATAAACAGATGGAATTAACCATGATACTCCGTTGTCCGGGATATTCCAACATATATGGAGCTTAGGCCGATAAAGATTTCCGAGACTAAGTCAGGGTCTTATAAAAGAGATGATGTTGGACGAACCCTTAATGGAACAATGGTAACGCTCACATCCCTGAATAGATTACTGGCTTCGATCTTACTAATCTCTCATCCTAGGGGTATTAGTATGAACTGTCCCTACAGGTTGGGACATAAAATTATAAAAAGCTGCGACATCTACTACGGCGATCGCTATGGACGGCAAAAGCAGCAGTTCTTTAAACGCGGATTTATTGTTAGAGACAAACTTAAGCAAGAAGTCTTGAGTTTTTGGTATATGAACGAGTAACTCGTAGCAATTCGTCTTAATACAAGGCTAGGAAGAGAGGGCATCTTTGTCGAAAGGTACAGCCTGCAACTGCAACACCTCCGATAACGGATTCAGGGTAATCAACTTTGCCAAGAGGTGGTGAAACGATGTTAAAGCTAGCACGTCGTTCTCATATCTCGATATTCATAAGGGGATTTGGGGAACTTCTGATTAATCAACCATATTGACTTCGGAACGTTCCGGATGCCAACATCTACTCAAACCACTACCTAGTTATAGCTAAGGTAAGGCTATTTCTCCGATCCCCAAGAAAGGAGACCTTCTGAACTGCGCCAACTACAGAGGCGTAAATCTTCTTAACGTCGCTTACAAGATTCTATATGCCGTATTGTGTGAATGCCTGAACTTGATAGAACCACATCAGTGTGGCTTCGGGCCAGGAGAGTCCAGCCTCGACCAAATATTTGCACTACGGTGGATCTGGGTAAAACCCATGAGCTCCAAATCGATACACACTACCCTTTCATTAATTTTAGGGTGGCTAATGACAGAATCTATAGAGACCGGCTATACAGAGCAATGTCTCGTTCATATGTGCAGGTTGAGGATGTAGGATGCACGCTTATCAATGAGATGTTTGATGTCAAAAAAGGACTTAGACAAGCTGATGCGCTGTCATGCAATTTCTTTAAGGTCATTCTTGAAAGAATAGTGCAAGACTCACACGCCGTCTCAAGAGGCACAATATTTCAAGTGTCCGTCCAATTACTCGCATTCGCGGATGATATTGATGTATTGAAGTACTGAGGCGGTTTAATGATCAATTAAGATAAGAGAAAGTATATGCCGTCATCCAGACGTCCAACACCGACGTCTTGGACTGTACGTCATCCTTGACAGATACAACTTTGAGGTAGTTAAGGACTTTGTCTACTTAAGCTCAACTATCAATTCAGAAAATGACACCAGCGGTGAGATCAAAAAAAGAATAAATTTTGACATTCGCTGCTACTTTCGGCTACGAAGACAATTGACTAGCAAAGTACTCTGCCGGACAATAAATGTGGTTATCTACGAATATAAGAACTTTATTATTCCAGTCCTACTCTATGGTGCAGAGGCATGGACTTTATCAACGATGGATGAGGGAACGCTTGGCTGGTTTGAAAAAATTTGTCGGGTGGTATTTTGTTCCGGAGGAGATACAACGGCGACAATGTTGTCCAAGCGACATCGACTTAGACGGAAGAGTGAAGATGCAACAATTAAGATGACTGGGTCATATGAAGCATATGAATATTAATGTTCTAGTCTGAAGCTTTGGAATCCGCGCCCGAGCGCGCCCGGATAGCGCAGTAGTAGTTGGCCTCAGCCAACTTAGCCTGCGAAACTGAAGGCAGCAATTTTAAGATCGAGCTGGCTGAAGAAGTTCGTTGGTTAATGCGCAGGTCTTCCCCAGACTGTAGCGCCAGCTTAAATATGAATGAGTTTCTTACTTTCCCGCCATTCGCAGTCCATAAAAAATCGTATGTCCCCTCTCGCTGTGCACAAAATGACATAACAAAGAAACTAGTAAACGTAACGCAAAATTAATCACCCTATCGGAAAATGGTATAATTTTTACAAATGGCGTCGTACGTCAATCATATTTAACATTTGTAGACTAAACAGCTGCAGTATACAAACAGATAAGCAATGGAGCGTGAAATAATTGTGTAGATGTGGTGTTAGCATTGCGTAAAGTTCTACGTTGATTTCCTAATCGTGTCGTGGCAACTGCGCAAACATTTCGGCACTGAGCTACTCAACTCGAACAGAGTCGAACCACAGAAGACCATGCAGGGCGTTGTCGCTACCAGACTGGTCGTTTCAAGACGCTACAGGGCCATTATAAGCGACTTCTTATTGCAGGAAATGGATGAGCGGGGCTTGGTAAACATGTAGCTTCATCAAGACGGTGCAACCCCACACACAGCACAAGCCACAATGGATACTCTGAAGGAAGTGTTTCCTGGTCGCGTAATCACCCGTTTTGGAGATTTGGCAATGTCAGCAATGTCAATATCGGCCGATTTAACCATCCCAGACTTCTTTCTTTGGGGCTACTTGAAGTCGCGGGTTAATACCAACAAGCCTCAGTCAATCGCAGCCCTTAAGGAGAATATTCGACAGGAATGCGAACAGTTATCACTGGAAATCTTGCGAAAAGCCAAGTAAAATGCGATAGAAAGCGCACATATGTGTATCAACACTGGCGGCAGCCACTTGGCGGATATCATCTTTCCCCTTGTAAAGGTCCAAATAAAGTTGTCTATCTCTCAAAATTATTTTTTTTTTTAAATATTAAAAAAGTAATTCAAAAACAAAATTGGATAATTGATTTTGCGTCACCTTGTAGATCTAGCCCGGCAGATCGCCTCCTTATTACTGCCCTATCATAACACTAAGCCCTGCCAACTATATACTTTCTGTCTTATCTAACCTGCTTGTATCCTCAGTTTTCTCACTTTGGATAAAAATTTTGTACAATACAAAAATAAAGCAAAATAATTTCCGGGACCATTAGTCTTCCGCCGTTGTTTGCACGAGTATATTTGTCATCGAAATTAAACAATGGTTATCGCCTGCACTAATTACGTTACAAGTACAAATTTCTCTTTAAAATCCCGAGAAATCATTTTAATTATATGCACTCGATTGAAATGATCATTAAATGCTTTTATATAAGTATGTACTTTAAGCTTACATATGCATGGACACGAAAGTACATTGAAACGCATACCATTTACACTTACATGCATTAACTTTGATTCGAATTCAGTTAAGCTTTGCATCGCTCAGAACGTGGGAAGGCATCAAAAGGTTGAAATGAAATAATCGCAATGAAAATTAATTCGAAGACTGAAACAGTAAAAATATTTAAAAATAATTACACGGCATCAATGTATCCATATAGGAGACACGAAGAATTTTCGAAAAAACTCATACACGCTGCTGTCATTTTGCGGATAGGGTTACGGCGGTATTATTTTTAATCCCACGGGGTTTTAATGAAGAAATGATTTTCCATTTTAATTAAGAAAGGGGGGAAAAGAAAGTAGAAAAAGCTTTAAGTAACATAAGTGTCCGAACCAAAGTCTCCTGGTGATTTCGTTTGAAGTTACATAAATTATTTGACCTGTAGAGAATTTAAAAGTTAAAGCTGAGCCTTTGTAGAGCAGTCATTACAATAGGCTTACTCCGCAGAACAGACTTGGGAATTATCATCTTGTCTTAGTTCTTTGTATAACTTTTGGATATACAATAGCAGATATCATCCGACGTAGTTATCAGGAATCTTGGCTACCAGCCAATTTTTTTCTATCCAGCAGGTACGGAGAGGATGAAAAATAGAAACCGAAGCTTTAATATCAAACAGTAAATGCATGGAAATCCAAATTGGATGCAAAGCCTCAACCTTGGAGGAGAAAAAAGAGGAGTATTCCGCGAAAAATTAAGTTAACACTCTTTTAGGAATAGCTAGATAGACTGTTGGTAGAGGAAACTTTTAAGAATGTGAACAGTTCAAATAACACTTCTAATTTTAAAATACCGATCTGTTTCACCAACGAAGGAGAGCCAGGATGCTTCCAGTGCAGATCACCTAAGTCAAATTTGTTTGAAGACTAAAACTTTACAAATGTGTAGGAAACATGACGTTGAGCGCTTTTAAGGGATGATTCATGGTGAGGTTTGATTTTCAATAGGAATTTTTTCAAAGATCCCGTATGACTCCTATAAAACTGTTTTATAATTTTTGTTCAATATCGTTTGGCAAATTATTATGAAAAGATGTGGTGTGAGTCTTTAAATTGTTTAGCTATATTATGAAAATTAGCGTTTTGTGAGAAATGTTTTTGGTGCGGTTCGAGGAACTTGCGGTGCGTTAATTGACCTACTGAAACCACTATTGCCAATACCATTAGCAAATTTGAGTCCCAGTTTACATTAGTAGATGATACTCGAAAGTTTAGACCACATCAAGTACTTAGTGAAGAGACTATAGCAGCAGTAGCTGAGAGTGTGACCGCAGACCGTGACGAATCAGTTCGGCGTCGTTCTCAGCAGCTTGGCTTGGCGTATTTTAAGTAAGTAACTCGGCCTAAAATCGTACAAAATTCAACTTGTGCGTCATATTTTCAGTGACTGTGAAGTTACTGAAGTGACTGCAGAAGTTACTGATGGCAATACCAAGTGTCTTATAGACATTGTTTATAGTCCTAACCGGAGCTGTTCTCCTGAAACTATGTTCTCCGCACTACAAGAAGTCTCTCCATATTATGAATATATAATTATATGCGGTGATTTTAACGCTGACCTTTATAAATATGACAGTAGATCTCATCAACTCTTAGATTTAACTGCAAGTTCCGCGTCGGCTGTTGTTATTGCATATGCTACCCGCTTCGCACCTAACTGTTCTCCAAGTCTTCTGGACCTTTTGTTGGTATCTGATCGGTCGAATGTGTTACTGCAGGACCAGTTGTCATTGAAAGGTGTCACAGACCATGATCTAATTTTCTGCACCCATAGCATTGACTTATCTCGCACCCCTATACCATCAACTTACCAATTCACAGATTTCGCTTTAGTACAATAGATAACTGCGCACTGCAAGTCGAGGCGAGTCTAATTCCTTGGCATAGTTGTTATTTTGTCTCAGGTGTATGTGATAAAGTTGACTATTTGCAATCGCAAATACTTCACTTTTTCAATAACCGTGTGCCTATAAAAACAGTGGTGGTGCGCAATAGAATTTGTCCATGGTTTACGTCTGAGGTTCATAATGCCATTAAAGTTCGTAGGAAACTCTATTTTAAGTGGAAGCGAAATTCAACAAATCTGAATTGGGTAAATTTCTGTCGAGCACGTAATTTCACAACTTCTATCACGAGACTCTCTAAGAAAAGATATTTTTTATCTAAGCTGCGAACGGACCAAAATCCCAAAAAGCTCTGAAACAACTTACGATCGGTTGGTGTTTCTAAAAACCATGCCGAAGACGTCTTACCTGATCTTGATGATCCTAATGACGCTTTCTTATCCACCTCATTAGGAAGTACAACTTCTCTACCCAACCTTCAACATTTTTCTGAAACACCCACAGTTTTTGAATTCGAAGCTGTATCGGAAGTTGATGTCCTTAATATCATTCGTTCACTCAAGTCAGATGCCGTTGGTGAGGATGGAGAGCCTATCCGGTTTGTCAAAGTGGTATTAACCCACATTCTCCGGGTAATTACTCACGTAATTAATTT
Source organism: Volucella inanis (assembly GCA_907269105.1). NCBI lineage: Eukaryota > Metazoa > Arthropoda > Insecta > Diptera > Syrphidae > Volucella > Volucella inanis. The sequence continues at coordinate 207,420,556 of OU026153.1, forward strand.
TTGGAAAAAGTCCTTGCCAAGCAAATCTCAAGTCACCTAATCATCATAAGCTTCTTGCTTCGGTACAGTCTGGCTTTCGTGCCAACCATAGTTGTTCTACAGCTATGGTTAAAATTCTCGATGACATAAGGATCAGCCATGGCTCGGACTTCCTCACTATACTTTGCCTTCTTGACTTTTCAAAAGCTTTTGACACAGTCAACCACTCAATCCTTTCTGATAAACTAAGAAGGTATTTTGGTTTTAGTGAAAGTTCGGCGCGTCTCATAACCAATTACTTAAGTAATCGCTGTCAAAGGGTTGTGGTTGGTGACAAATCCTCTCGTATTAGGAATATACAAGCAGGAGTACCACAGGGCTCAATACTTGCTCCAGTATTGTTTTGCATCTTTATTAATAGCCTCCACAAAGCTTGCTCAAACGCTAATCTTCACTTCTATGCGGTTTGATGCGCAAATATACCTATTTAGACCTATTGGTCTAGTTAAGGTTAAATGAGGATTTACCAGCGGTCGCTACGTAATTGTTTGACCCTCAACCCAGCAAAGTCTCAGCTGATTTTAATATCTAAGAAACTTCACAATACTGAACTACTGCCGGCAATTTACCTCAGCGATAATTAATTGCAGTTCGTCAAGACTGTCACCAACCTGGGTTATATTATTACTGTGGGACGAATTTACGGAGGTCTACGCAAACTTTGGCCGCTTTCTAGTTTTACTCCTGTTAATACGAGGCTGAGGCTTGTTAAAACCTTACTTGTTCCGTATATTGATTACTCATCAGCATAAACTTACATAAACTCAGCATTCAATGATATCGTGAGGTATGTGTATGGGCTACGTCGGCACGACCACATATCCAATTATCATACAAATATCCTCGGTTGTACGCTCCAACAGTTCTTGCATAATAGGTGCTATATCTTCATGCACAAGATTATTCAGACCAAGTCGCCACCATACCTTTTTGAGAAACTTCACTTCACTCGTTCGCCTAGAACATACAACCTTATAACTCCATCCTCGAACTACTTAAAATCTTCGCGCCTTTTCTTCGTCTTCGCCACCAGACTATGGAATTCTCTGCCCACAACAGCAAAACAAATATTTGGAGCAATACAATTTAAGAATGCTATTTTGGAGCATATTCTATAAAAATGCGACAGCAGACTATTTCTTGTCCTTTACAATTCCCTTCCTCCACACTATTCTTCCTTTTGTTTTCCTTTCCTGATTAAAGTATATCTTACTGTTAAATACTTACTTAATTAATCTTGTATATTATCCATAATTTTAAGTATTGGGTATGTAATTTAATTCGTGCGATTTTTTTTTTCAAAATTTGAACGTTTATTGAAGAAAAACATGTACAATTGTATTATTTAACGTATTGCCCATCTGAAGCTATGACTTTTTCCCATCTTTCTGGCAATTTGTGGATCCCATCCCAAAAGAACTGCACCGGCTTGGCAGCCAAGAATGAATCAAGCCAATTTTTGATATTCTGCTCTGATGTGAACCGTATTTCAGTGAGGGAATTATGCATCGACCGGAACAAATGGTAGTCAGAAGGGGCAAGGTCTGGGCTATAAGGCGGGTGGGGTAAGACTTCCATCCACTGTTTTCCAAATAGTTCTTAACTGGAATAGCAACGTCGGTCCGAGCGTTGTCATGACGGAAAATTATTGCCTCGTGCCTGGTCGCATATTCCGGGCGTTTTTTGGCTACTGCTCTCTTCAAACGGATTAATTATGTTCGGTAGCGTTGTCCATTGATGGTTTCACCCGGTTTTAGCAGCTCATAATACAGCACACCCATCTGATCCCACCAAATACAGAGCATTACCTTAGCGGAATGGATATTCGGCTTTGCCGTTGATTTGGCTGGTTGGTCGGGTTTCACATATGATGTTGGGGTTGTCGTAATGGACCCATTTTTCATCATCAGTAACAGTCCGATGCAAAAATGACTTCCTTTTTTGGCGTTCCAGCAGCATTTCGGACATGCAAAACCGCCTTTCGACGTCTCTCGGCTTGAGTTCATGTGAAACCCAATTTCATTGCTTTTGAATATATCCAGCTGCTCTTAAACGTTTTAAAATGGCTGCTTGAGTGACACCCAAAGATTCTGCGAGATCTTCTTCATAGAATAATGCTTCCAGATCTTCCAGCTTCCAGGACGTTCATCGTCTTCCAAGCCAAAATCACCACTTTTAACCACTTTTGGCACGTTCGCTCAGCTAGCGCATGTTCACCAAAATACGATGACTTTCGGCAGCAGTTTTCAGTAATGAAGAAGAACTCCCCGCGAAAACACTTTTTTAGGCACAAAGTTCGACATATTTGAGTGAAAAAAAAATTATTTTTGTTTACGCTTCAAATGAATGACATATACTGAAATGACGTAGAATGACAGTAGCTTTCCAACGCATGTTCCAATGGAATAATACAAGTTAAGCCATCTCTAAACAAACCGCACGAATTAACCTATAGATCCAATACTATAAAAGACTAAGTCTTATTTGTACATCCTTAACTGAATAAAATTGAATTGAATTGAAATTGAATTGAATTGAGGATACCATATGTAAAGTCTCAGGTCTTCAGGAATACCATAAGTCAGCTACGATTGACGGTTTGGAAGCTAACATTACTCGTGTTATCCGCGAGATATCAGTCGCCCAAAATTTGACCTTCCGAATGAACCGCCTCAGACGTAATAATGGCCAACATTTACATGATATCATTTTGAAAAGTAAATGCCACGAATTGTTCTTTTAACCGATAATAAAAATTTTAAGTTCGCTTTCAAATTTATGTGTTTTATTTTACATTATAAATCAAACCCCACGATGAAACACACTTTATAACCTTTTTAACAAAGTTATGAGCCATCTGGGAATGTAAGGCCTCAACGAAACAAGTGTAACAAAAATCGTGAATAACGCCTAAAATGGCCAAGCTGTGTAAACGGAAGAACAAAATGTATAGAAGGTGGAAGAATAATCCGAAATTCTTAAAAATTTTCAATGCCAAAATAATTGCAGTTATGGAGCTCACTTCTGTATCAGTGGTGTAGTTACTATGCAACATTGTCAAATTGGGAGCAAGAAAAATCTAAAAGTGAACCTTCAGCTGTCAACGCACGCTCAAAAATACAGTATTTGGTGCGGTTTATGGGCTGGCGGCATCACGGGCCGTTCATAAATTAGATTCGGTTTTCCGGTGACAGTGGTACCCCATGATTCATTTTTAATAAATTAGACCATAACATGCCCTTGACTAAGCTGGCTGTGATATATTCTGACTCAAAGTGTGGTTTAGCAGTGGCAAAGGATGTGCTCTGCTGCTTCTTTGTCCTTGCTGGCCCCTAGAAGGCTGTAAGAGTTGTTTTGTTCTTTCGAGTGAAGGTGTTGGTAAATAGTTTTTGGTTTGCTTATTACCATTAGTTTCTATCCAATAATGGAGTGCCCTTGTTTTTAGCCAGTCATTTATGCTTTTTGTGGAGCTAATTGGTAACCTGCAGATTAGTCGTGACAACATAAATGCTGAGGACGAACCTTTTCTGGCCAATTCGTCTGCTTTTTCATAACCATGATAACTATTGTGATCTGGCACCCAGATCGAATGGGCTCTATTGGCTAGTGTTTTGACGCGTTGATAGCAAGTAGGGCCGCTTTACTTCCAGAAGTGACCAAATAGCAATGATAGTTTCTCCAATTATTATGTTTCAGTAACTGTCAATGTTACCAATGACATCCATCTGTCAAAACATTCAGTAAGGTTGGCCATTGTTTGCCTGCCTAACGTGTGGGAATTATTAAAAAAAACATTTTCGCAATTTCGGCTTAGTTGTCAATACTCGTACGCATCGAGAATTTCATTGTGAGGTCGGTTGTCATCAGGGCTCTCGATTTAAAGCGTGTATGTAATTACACGTGTATTCGTGTCATGTGTACACGGTTAGTAAGAAACTTTTACACGTGAACAATTAAATACACGTGTTCTTTTTTAATATGCGTGTAAATCAAATAACACATGTTGAGTGTTGATCTCGAAAGGCTGATAAGTATACCTTTTGCTAATTCAAATTGTTGAAGTGATAAAATGAAACCAAAGAGTTGGGTATGTCAATATGCACATCGAGAAGGTGATATAGCATTCTGTGATTTGTGCAGTGAGGACAGGAACAATTCTTTCTCCTGTCGTGGTGGTACGACAGGGTCATTAGGACGGCATTTGCAAGGAATTCATGCAATTCAAACAAACATAAATAGAGAAAATCCGGTTTCTACTCAAATCAAGTGAATAAAAATAGATTAACACTTTAACGTATAAAATACTTTTTGTGATTCAAATTACAGCATGATTGATAGAGATTCGTCAAGAACTGAAACCAACGATGATAGCAATCCTGGACCGTCCTCTTTAAAAAAAACGCACAATACACAAAAGGAGAGCCCAAGAAGTTAGCAATACCCGTCCATGATTGGCGGATAGGATGGAAGAGATCCACCAGGCCCTAGCTAAAATGATTGCGTTAAACCAAATTCCAATTTCTTTCTGTTCAAGCCCGGGTTTTCTCCAATTCATGACTGTTGTTGAACCGAACTATAAACCGTTTATAGAAGAGGCAATAACAAAACGACTGCAATCACTTAAACAGGAAGTTGAAACAGTAATAAAGGACAAAATTGGTAGCGTTAATGAAGTTTCTTGCACGTCTGATTGTTGGATATCTGCCGTGCAAGAATCATATATAACAATGACGGCACATTTCATAGATGAAGATTGGGTACCTCAATCAGTGAAACAAGTGAAATTGATACACGTCACAATGCAGAAAATCTCATGAACAAAATGGAAGGCATTTTTCTCGATTGGGGACTTAATGAAAAAGTCACAGCAGTAGTCACAGACAACGCTGCAAATGTGGTTAAAGCTGTGGAATCTATGAGGCAAGTAGAGCAGAATGTAGGTTTGACATGCGCAGTACACAGTCTTCAGTTGGCAGTAAGGACATTCATGTCTTCTGAAAATATAAAAAAAATAATTGAGAAAGTCAGTAAACTAGTTTGTCATTTTAAACGTTCCAACATTGCGAAATATGCTTTGCAAGAAAAGCAGAAACAATTGGGTCTACCAGCACAATCCCTTTTACAGTCATGCAACACTCGGTGGAACTCAATCTTTTTTATGCTTCAGCGTCTAACACAAAACCGGAGTCCAGTGATAAATGTATTGACAGATCGTAGTCACTTCCTCAGCTATCGCTACAAAGTTGAAAATTTTAGAACAAGAATGAGCATTGATGGAAGAATTTGGAAAAATTATGCGGCCTATTCAAGCGCTTACAAAGATTCTCAGCAATGAAAATTCGTCTACATCCATGGTGCGACCTCTTATGCTAAAAATGCTAGAGCAACATATGAATTTTTCCGAAAGCGACTCAGACATGATTACATCGTTCAAAATCAGTTTACGTAATGATATACGAAATAGATTTGATTTAAATCAGAGTAACACAACTGATGTTTCTGGAAGGCAATTAGCATCTTTTCTTGACCCACGATATAAAGACCTAGAGCATGAGAGTGTTGATGAAAAAATGTCTATAAGAAATAAAGTCAAGCAACTCATGACAGCATATTTACCTTCCGAGAATAATTCGGAAACAGAAACTGGATTCACTATGAATTTTACAAGAGACTTAGAGTTTCTTTATAACACACATGGAACTAAGCGAAGGACTATCCAACATATATATGGATATATTGTCACATCTAAAAGATCTTCTTGCTCCCTGATAATGTAGATTTGTTGGTATTTCTTTATCAAAATAGAAACTGTTTCTAAAATAGGACCATGACTTAAGAATGAATTTAATTTTTTGTTTGATTAATAAAATAAAATAATTTGTCACAAGCTACCAAATAAAATGAACTTTGTGTTTTATTTCTAAATAATCAAAAGTTTTATCAAAGAATTTCTTAAAAATTAAAAATGTAATTACATACATATACACGTGTCCATTTATAAACACGTGCTATACCAAATAAACGTGTTTACACACGTAAAGATAATTACACGTATAACACGTGCATAAGTGTACCCGTGTAATAAGAACCTCTAGCTGTCATCACGGCTTTAGAGTGCAGGTAGTTCGATGCACCGTGGAAAAGTTTGAGCGTGAGTGCACTCTTTTGGAATCATAGTCACCAACCAGATAGAGATTGACGTGAAATGAAGTAAACATAGCCGTCGCGCAGTGTGACGAATCGCTGATTTAGCTTGATTTAATTAAGAAAATTCTCACCTAACAGAACCACCTGACTGCAGTCCTTAGAAACTGCTCAAGGCTCATCTAACCAAGACTCCATAAGCCTATGAAGAACAATATATGCAGCATCTAGAACAAGAAAGGATTGCCAATATTGTCGAAAAACATCGGAGACCATAAAGAAGTGGCATTGTAAGTGGTTGTTTACCATGACAAGGAACAAAAAACTAGGTAGGAGCTCTTTAAGACCTTCATCGTCCTAGACTTGCAAAAGCGGGTGAAAATATCTTTCATTGCTTCGAGAGATAATTTATTCGAGTGGCGCTCGATTGCGTTAGCATAGAAAAAAAATTGTAGAGAGAATTCAGCAACAAACCTTATGGGTTGGACAGGAACATTGACACGAATTCGTCGGCTTACATACGAGTAGCTAAGAACTTATCAATTTAAACAGTTTTGTTACTCTTTTAGTGACGGCAATGGACTTTTAAGGTAGAGGTGCGTCCTGTACGTTCTTCCTAATGTCATATGATATCGAGAAAGCTGCCAGTATTTCTTAAATGTGTGAGTGTGTGCAATTGTATATACAAAAAGTCCTTTTCGAACAGCAGGAAAGTAAGCAAAAATATTGTGTGAATATATGAAGAAATCCAAACGCATTCAAACTATGGTTTATTGACCATCAAATAGTTAGTATGGTGAAATATATCAATTGGTAGGTATGTAGTAACGCATAGCGATTAAACAGTCAACGTCCTCATGAAAGATTTGCCACCTTGGGTTGACTTTTCATCACATCTACCTTATATAAGAATAATTTGGTAATGTTACTTAAGTGCTTATTATATTCGTATAAGGAGCACTCCTTGGATCCATAATTCAACTACTCCAATCATCAGCTACTAGGAACTCCGCCCAAGATCCCTAAGCGAAATCTTATATTACCTACAATCAATCTTTCTGGAGCAATGCTAACTCCCCAATCAACGGAAATGCGATTTAACAACTGTAAGCCGTTAAAATGTCAATAGCTTGTCAAGTGTAATACGAAATCACTTTTATGCAATACTCTACACATATTTGCACTTACATTTGCTATCGATACCGATTGAATTTTCTTCGAATCAGCATCACTTCTAGCCCCCAAAGGAATCTCAAAATGCACCACCAGCCAGAGTCAGAAAATTTAGTTACTCCACTTCTCGAATACATCTCGAATGCTCGTTCACAGTGCAAAATGGTAAAAGTAGCAAATACTGCAAAAGTATCCCTACCACAAGGCGACAACCTGAGTCTCCTCGTTAAATTGAAACCGTTTGCCAATTCAATTCACATCCCATCGGAATTCTCATCATTTCCGATGGACCGAACCAAAGACATCCCAGTCAGACAAGCAGATAGAACGAAGTTGAGTTATAAAATACAACAGCCTACCACGATTCGATTCGAATTGGTCGGTAGTAGGTACTTGTACTTCCTAGGTGTATGTTACCTATCAATTGAAGTTTATAAAATTTTCCGGTCACGAAACTTATTCCACTGCTTAAGTGAGACCATGCAGACATACTCGTATCCATAAGGCTGTGCGTTATTCCTCAATGTTCCTACTTTGCCCTTCGCAATAAAAGTATAAAATGATTTACATTTCTCATTTCCGCTCTTCTACTGCCGTTGTAGTAATCCTACCCTTTACAACGGACGGAAACATATTTCCTGCCTTCGAAAAGTATTTGATTGTGATTAACTTTTCCGGGATTTAAATTATGGGCTTGATAAAATTGGCTTGAACTTCTACTTTATATCTTTGTTTGCCAAAGATAATGTTGAACTGTTTAATTTCAGAGAAGGATTTTTGTGGTGGGCCGAGAGGAGGAAGAATCGCTATCTTTGTGGATAAATTTTAAATATTTGGTTATGAATTACTAAGAAACGAATATCCAATATTCTAAGTAAGAATATTTGTAGCTTATGATGTAACTGGAGGCTATTTAGAAAGCAGAAATTATGTACTTTAGGGTTAATCTCATCCGGTAAAGTATAAAAAAAAACACACGGCCTCATATGGAGCATAAAATAACACCATCTGCTTCCGTTGCGTTGTCCATTCGTATCAAAATCGAAAACACTTCGGGCTGCAGCATTTATATTTATTTGCTTTACATATAAAAACCACATTGTCTCGGTTGAATGTAATTTTTCTAACTAAATCAGTTGTCGCTATACAGACTTCAAATTTCCCTTTTGTATTATATCTACAGCAGCTTGCGCTGCGGACCGAAAATCACGTGAAGAATCTTGCGATCTTGCGAGGGTATCTGCGTTCGCCCTCGCTAAGGTTCAATCGTCTAAATCATAGAGTAGAACTACGATGATAAAAAGCTTAGTATAGGGTTTTTCAATAGGGACTTGACAAATTTGAATTTAATTTGTGAACGCACTCTTTCACTAATCATCAAACATTGTCAATGTCACTGTCAATTTATTCAGTAAACTCAACATTTTCATGGTAAGGTACACTAACGAGCAATGTCTGCAAATTATAAAAATTTTCTACAGATATTCGGAGTCGGTGACTGCAACTTTAAAAGCGTTAACTCCAATTTTCGGTCGTAATTCTCGCCCTAGTAGACAGGCAATAATAAGTTTAGTGCAAAATTTGAGTCTACATATTCGTTGTGTGATGTTGTAGTGTCAGTGAGACAACGGGTTTGTCGAAGTGTTGAAAATATCGCTGCCGTTCAGACGTCCGTAGCAAACGATCCAAATCATTCAATTCCACGGCGTTTTCAAGAATCGGGCATCGCTCACACCACGTTATGGCATATTTTGCGTAAGGATCTTGGTTTACACTCATACAAGACAAGCTGACTCAAGAATTGAAGCCGATGGACCATTTGAAGCGACGTACGTTCTCCGATTGAGTTCTGGAGATGTGCCAAGATGATGAATTTCATTGCAAAATTATCTTCAGTAACGAAGCTCATTTTTGGCTCAATGGGTTCGTCAATAAGCAAAATATGCGTTACTGGTCAGGTAAAAACCCACATGTGCTTCATGAATCACCACTTTATCCACAAAAAATAACTGTTTGGTGCGGTTTGTATGCCGGCGGCGTTATTGGGCCATATTTTTTCATCGACGATAACGATCGTCACGTTACTGTGAATGGTCAGCGTTTTCGCGCCATGATCAACGATTATTTTTGGCCCGAATAGGAAGATATGAACTTGGACGATATGTGGTTTCAACAGGATGGTGCCACAAGCCACACAGCACACGCTACAATCGATTTATTGAAGAGTAAGTATGGTGAGCGTGTTATCTCAAGACATAAGCCAGTCGATTGGCCGCCTCGTTTGTGCGATTTAACGCCGCTTGACTATTTTCTGTGGGGCTACGTTAAGTCATTGGTTTATGCCAACACGCCGACGACGTTGGAAGAGCTCAGAGCCAACATTGACTGCAAAATAGCGGCCGTTTCGGCCGAAATGTGTGGCTGAGTCGTTGAAAATTGGGTCCAACGAATCGACCGCTGCAAACGTGCCCGCGGTGGCCATATGAACGAAGTCGAATTCCATTCATACTTCAAGCCAATAATAAAGTTTTTGAAATGTCTCAAATGGTTTGCCTTTTATTTAAAAAAAAAAAAGAGTTGTCAAGTCGTTATTAGAAAACCCTATAGTTACATAGGGTGATTCATCGTAAGGTTTGATTTTCAATAGGCTTTTCTTGATAGATCACGCATGACTCCTATCAAACTACTTTGTCATTTCTGTTAAGTATCGTTTGGCACATTATAGTGGAAAGAATCACAACAGAGTCTACAAATCGTTCAGCTGTATTACGAAAATCAGCGTTCTGTAAGAAATGTTTTTCTTGCGATTCGAGAAACTTACGGTTTGTAAATTTGAGTCTCAGTTTACATTAGTAGATGATACTCGACCGGTTAGATTACATCCAGAACGTAGTGAAGAGACTATAGCAGCTGTAGCTCAGAGTGTACGCGTAGACCGCATGAATTGATTCGTCGACGTTTCTAGCAGCTTGGCTTGGCGTATTCGACAACTTGGTGTATTTAACGTGAGAATCTCGGAATAAAAGCGTACAAAATTGAAATTCTGTAAGAATTGAAGCCAGGGAACTTGAATTTGTGGCAATTTTGTTATTGCCAGTGCGGAAACTATAGTTTTACATCAGTTGCACTTAATCTACCAAATATTGGTGACTTGACTTATCAAACCTATAATCGCGAGTGTTCAGTAAACAAAAATAGAAACAATGTCAATGAAATGTCAAAATCTCAAGAGGAGGACGTTCGGTAAACGAATTCCCACGAATCAGTCAAAGCTAGCGTTTTCAACCTTCGATGAATTAAGCAGAAAACTTAATCTAGAAGACCCGAGCCTTTTTATCTAAGGCGATCTCAACCTTTAAAGTGCTGCTCCAGTCAATCAAAAGAAATGTCGGCTAAATATTTGCACATTCGCGTAAAAGTATATCGGCTCCAGGCGCATAAAAGAAAAACGCCATGTAAGTGAATACGAGTATATATAAAGCATGTCAAAATAATACCTAACCGGGCGCTTCTTCTGCGAAAAGGAGAAGTAATCCAAGTACAAATAGAGCTATTGGTATAATACCTCGACTATTTACGGTGGCGGGCAATGTGGTGCTTTCAGAGAACATAAATTATGTATCGCTATGCGGAACGCTGGCACAATGAATGGTAAAATTTTCGAACTATAAAACATATTGTGGTAAAGTAAATTCATTGCAATAAAGATTGAAGCAATCAAGTGTAGTAATGTCGGAAACAGAATTAAAGGATGTTTCAAAGAGAGGGGCAGGGTTTGTTTTTTGAATAAAACGAACAATTGTTGAGATATTTCGGAAACCTCTATTTATATACAAAGTAGACACATGACGATTATTTATGGAACAGAATATCTTCGCACTGAAAGCCTCTGCCCTGCTTGCACATCCTTTTCTCGATTTTTTGAAACACTCTTTCTTAAAATTAGGCGTCTGTCTCGGCAATTGCGGCTACAATATTTGATTACAAAATTGAAATTGTTTGCCGATGGTGAGCGTATACCTTGCTTTTAATATTGGGCCAAAGAAAGAAGTCTATAGCTCCGGCCATAACAAATTGTTATTCATAACCCGGTAGCGCGCTCCCTTGCCTATATAGTAATGACGTGTCCAGCCTCATTTTCCAAAAAATTTAGTGCTATGACACCTCCGGTCCATAAACTGCACCAAACGGTTACTCGTTCTGGATGCATTGGAATTTTTTGGTGCTCAAGATGTGGCAATTTCGCTTATTAACGTATATAGCTGCCAATGTGGGAATGGCTCTCATTCGAAAGCACGGTTTTCTTGCTTAAATCAGTGTCAGCTTGTATGTTTTCCAGAACCCAACAGAAAATGTACAGTGCTGCTGGTAGTTGATGTCAGATCTTGTGTTATTTAGACCTTGAAAGAGGCATGGAGAGCAACATTTTTCTTCACAATTCCATGCAGTGTGGCTGTGGATGGGTCAAGCTCCTGAGATAGATGACGAATGGCGGTATTTTCCATTAAACATCCGGGTCAAACACATTGCGACGTCTTCATATCTTACACTGGGTCCGTTTCTTGGAATATTTTAATTATGTTGCAAACATACGTCTCGGAAGGCACACGATTATGTGTAAAATTAACACGAATTTTTCGCAACGTTGTTGTCGCGATATAAATATAAAAAACATCGATGAAAGATACAAGAGGAGTGACAAAACTTTTATCGGTATTTCAAAGAGAATAAACATGATGACGAAACGATAATATGAAAATAGCGACAATGACTTTGACATGACATCATGACACATGACATCCATAATTTAGTTATGGATGAAAAGAACGAAATTTTTATCGGAGTTACGAAAATCTGCGATTTGAATGGCTCAAGGTTGTTTTTAATAGAAATCTGCATGTCGGTCGGTCGGGAAACTGCTGATTGTCCTTTAACCTGGATTGGGCCAGCAGCAGCGCAACAATCAAGTAGTGGCCTACTTTCTAGTGGTTATACCATGAGTAAATCGAAAAAAATACAACTCACAGCCCTATACAGAAGAAATCAAAATATGACAAACCAGCCAAATCCTCACATAAAGACGGATTGATTGATGATAAGTCTGCCAATGCAGGTGCAGCCGATCGAATAGCGAAGTTCTTAGACTGCCGCAAAGAGGGTATAAACAACATCCAAGAAGTACGATGGAATGGACTAGATGAAAAAAAGATGAAAACTGTTACTATGAAAACCGACGTGAACAACCGGCACGACAAGGACAGCACTAGCAGTTTGGACCTAGAAAACGAGTCTTGCATTTCAGGCAATTACGGAAATGCCTGACGAAGTTTCGCATGAAACCAGAATTTGCCAACATAAGCCTTAAGAACGCCTACGCCTTGACAGAAGAAAAGTTGAACTTACCAAAAATTAGTTCTACGAGCTCCTCTACAAAACCTAATTATGACTTGAAAACCTTGGCGATTCAAATACTAGGGCGTAATTTTTGACAATAAAAGAGGCTGCATCTTAAGTGCTAGGTTTCTGCCCACCCTATCCGAAATACTTCTGGCTAGATGACTAGTGCAGTATATATGTAACTACTAGCAGAAAATAAAGGAAAAACGTGTATTCCTCAGAAGAAAAAGAACAAAAAAATTACAAGAAGCCATCATTTGAGGTCTTAAAGATGTGCTATCAGAAGAACTAAGTTCAGAAGTTTTACCAAAAGCTAAAACCAACACTCCAAAGCTGTAAAACCTGAAGAAAAATCTGCATTGTTGAAGATGACCCGACGATTTTACCACCTAGCTCTTTAAGGCAGCAGTTGTTAATTCTCTACGTCGAATCGTCGAAAGATGCCTGACGTATAGAATCTCAGCATATTTTATTTGATCCTAGTTCAGGGAAATCCTCTGACCAACGCTTACTACATGGGAATAAGTCTCTTCAACATCGCATAAAAAAATGGTGGATTTTGGTAAAAACCCAAGAAACCAATGCACAACATCTTTTCATTAATTTCAAATTACAGCATCTATACAGACGAGCTATGAATACATAGCCATATGTATCTTTGGCATCCCCGCCAAATCCAATCGACTGTGGAAACGACGATGGACGGTACTCGATGCTCGATCATAGTCGATTGTGTCAAACTGAGACCTTCAAGGCCAGAGAAGAACTTAAGCAAGACGATGCGATGTCATATGACTTTTCAGCATCGTTCTTGAAAGAATTTTGCGAAACGCACAAGTCAACTCTAGAGGCACCTTCTCTAAAAAAAAATCTATCACTCACAGGGAGTTGTCAATGAAACGAATGCGGCTATTGAACGAGAAGTGGAAAGAATGGGTTAAACAGTCAATAAAGGAAAAACATAGTATGTGCAGTCGACAACGAAGGACACACAATACCGATGAAGTGAGTCATCTGAAAAATTTGATAGCGTGGGCGGACTAATCTGGAGTCAATTTTGTCACAAAATCAGTAGAATCGATGAATATGACGATCCTTGTAAGACGATCTGAAGGAAAGCCTTTTCTATATCTGCAACTAGACCTACAGAACCTATTCGAAAATCGAGTAAAATTTTGAATATGTCCGCCAACAAATTGGAACCAGACAGCAAGTATTCATTAAGCGAGGACGAATGTTCTGCATGTGCGGATGCATCGAACACGATATGAAGTTTCGAGGTACTCCTATCCTCACGATATGCTCGTACACCTCTGTGTGGCATGTTTTACGTTCTTCCATTATTATCACAGTCTTTCATGTTTTCGGCAACCCCACTCGGAATAAGATCGCACATGGCTCTATCGTATGTCATTAAATCTTCAGAATTTCTGCACATGTTGTTGTCTAGGGTTAAATTTGGAACATTTCCAGGGTAAACATACTTCTATTCGTCCCTGGTTTCTAGTCACACATTCCTGAGTGAATGAGTCCCTTTCACTGGCAGTTGGTCGTATACCAATTGTTTTGAGATCCAACAATTTGCTTTCATCAAATACACTCAGTTGGAAAAATTTGTCCTAAAAAATTCACACACAAATTTAAAAGCACAAAATGGAATAGGACCTTTCAATGTCCTTCAAAACAATGTCTCTATAGCCATTAATCGTTCATCGATACCATCATTTGGTTGACATTCAAACGGCCGATCGTCAACCAATACTAAACCAAAATCGCGTATATAATTTCGCTTCGGAACGGATGAAACATCAAGACGAATTGTTGGTACAACTACGGCATCTAGTTCCATCATATTTGCGCTATGCTGTGCCATTAATTTTTATCAAACTAGTTTGAATTTGATATCATCCGAATGTGTCTCTTGATTTCCGAAAGGTTTAAAACTCGAAGGCAAAGTTTTTCAACTAACGATTCTTTGATGAATATCATTCGGCTACCTCTATCCAATATTAACCGCACATAAGCACTGACATTCTTCATACTGTTGAGCGCGAAAACCGAAGCAGTCTGCAAAAGGACACTTTTCTTATTGTGGTTTGCATTCGACGTATATAAATTGAGAGATTGTGTTTGATAAGATTTTTCTAACGGGTGTGACGTTCACTTTTGGTACCCTGGATCGCACATTACTTTTGCATGCCAACCTTTACATGCACTTCAACGTAAATTTTAAAAAGCGCATTTCTTAGCAAAATGACCACAAGAGCTACAAGGAAAGCACCTCCCATCTCGTTTAAGTAAATTCTTTCGCTGTAGGAGTATATTGTACGAGTTAATGATCCATCACAGTCTCAAATGGAATGAAGAAACATGAATTTTGCGTATTGGATGCTGTTAGCAACCCAGCAGATGTGCAATATTTTTTTGGTTGCTTTTGCATATGCCTTTTCTCCAACGAATTCTCAAGTGTTGCAATGTCTCTTCTGATGAACTTTAGTATAACTTTAATTTGCTTATCACCACTGAGAACAAAGGAGAACTCAATTTCTGATTGAGAAACTGTTTCCAGTACAGAAGCTAGATCAGTCTCCACTTTGGGGGGATCAGTTTGATATCTAAAATAATGCGCGCGAAGATCATTTGGAAGGCAACATGGCAAATTCGATAAAAGCAGAATAACTACTGATGCTACTAAAGATCTAAAGGAAGAAGTCACTGTGTCGTAATATGACGTAAGCCCCGAATGTCCGTTTTCGGGATAACCTGGGGACATCATTAGACATCATTTCGTTCATATTTTTAACTTATAATTGTTCAGTGTCACCAAATTCTTCTTGAAGAAGAAGGCTATAACACCGGATGCTTTTCCTTTCGGTACTGACTGAAGATAATTGAATTTGTCAGCAACCGACAGAGATTCATTAGTACGGACCGCAGTTTTGAACAATACCCGAAATGGAAGCAACTTTTTAAAATGTCCCGCAAAGGTTTTATGCAATAACTTTGGAAGCTTAACGCCATTTGAATTATCGAGTGAGAAGACTATAATAAGAGGTTACAGGTCGTTTTGGGCTTGCATATGATGCAATCGTTTGATTCTTCGATTCAAACGCGCAAAACCATGCGGGGTTTTCCACTATGAGTTATATCTTTATTGGCTTATGAAGGACCCTCATGAGTTGTTTTGAAACGTTGAAGCAAAACTAAGAGTTCTTCTTCGATATTTACCCACACATCTTCGTTCTCGGGTGTTTAAATATTTTTAGATTTCGACGATTTTAGATAGTCGTTCGTGTTATATGCACCTTGCATTTCTTGTCTTCTGTAGCCTGACGGAATGGCGCTCTCCGTATTTGATTAAATTCAATTTTTTTTTTAATTTGAATTGCTTCCCGGATTTCGGAACCATGATAAGAAATTTACGTAAATAAAAAGCCGGTTCCCTTAAAAATAAAATTCAACTTTATTGTTATGAACTTAATCCATTCAAAGTTAAAAGTAATTCGTTGATATAGCAACTACGAGGTGTCTTCAACATTAATGTTGTCCTCTTCAAAGTAATCGCCCACCCTCGCACTTCTCATAAGAGATCTTCCGGCGATGGCATTTTTATTTCCTCAATTGTTGCAAATCCTGGGTGCTTTCATTGAGACGATTGAGCTTTGCTTTCGATATCATAACCTTATAACTATGATTCGTCACCAGTTATGACCCTTTTGAGCGTGTCAGAATCAACATTGACGTCATTCAAGAGCTAGTGAGAGATTATCATGCGACGGTTCTTCTGAACAAACTTCGTTGACACACGTGTCATGCCAAAAACATTCGAAAAAATTGCATGACACGAGACGAACGATATGCTAACATCCTCAGAAACTTATCGATGCTCGACGATTTTCCAAAACAATTTTCTCCACACCTTCGACGTTATCAACTTTTGTTGATGTGCTGGGACTTCCAGAGCGGGCTTCGTCATTGAAATCTTCTCGGCCATCTTGGAAAAGCCTGTACCACTTATTGGGTATATAACTCAATTCGTGCGGTTTTTTTTTTTTTCAAAATTTGAAAGTTTATTTAGGAGAAACATATACAATAGTATTATTTAAAGTATTGCCGATCTGAAGCCATGACTTTTTCCCATCTTTCTGGCAATTTATGGATCCCATATCAAAAGAACTGCGCCGACTTGGCAGCCAAGAATGAATCAATCCAATTTTTGATATTCTGCTCTGATGTGAACCGTATCTCAGTGAGGGCGTTCTGCATCGACCGGAACAAATGGTAGTCAGAAGGGGCAAGGTCTGGGCTATAAGGCGGGTGGGGTAAGTCTTCTCATCCACTGTTTTCCAAATAGTTCTTAACTGGATTAGCAACGTGGGGCCGAGCTTTGTCATGATGGAAAATGATTGCCTCGTGTCTGGTCGCATATTCCGGGCGTTTTTCGGCTATTCATTGATGGTTTCAAACGGTTTTAGCAGCTCATGATACAGCACACCCATCTGATACCACCAAATATAGAGCATTACCTTCGCGCCATGGATATTCGGCTTTGCCGTTGATTTTGCTGGTTGGCCGTCGTTATGGATCCATTTTTCATCACCAGTAACAATCCGATGCAAAAATGACTTCCTTTTGTGGCGTTCCAGCAGCATTTCGGACATGCAAAACCGCCTTTTGACGTCTCTCGGCTTGAATTCATGTGGAACCCAATTTCCTTGCTTTTGAATATATTCATCTGCTTTTAAACGTTTTGAAATGGCTGCTTGAGTGACACCCAAAGATTCTGCGAGCTCTTCTTGTGTTTGGCAACAATCTTCTTAAAGTAATGCTTCCAGTTCTTCATCTTCAAACTTTTTTGGCTGCCCAGGACGTTCATTGCCTTCCAAGCCAAAATCACCACTTTTAAATCGTGCAAACCACTTTTGGCACGTTCGCTCAGCTAGAGCATGTTCACCAGAAATTTCCACTAAAATACGATGACTTTCGGCAGCAGTTTTCTTCATATTAAAGTAATAAAGAAGAACTCCCCGCAAAAACACTTTTTCAGGCACAAACTTCGCCATATTTGAGTGAAAATAAAGTATTGTTGTTTACGCTTCAAATGAATGACATATACTGAAATGACGTACAATGACAGTAGCTATCCAACGCTTGTTCTAATGGAATAATAACAATGGCATAATGCAGGTTACGCCATCTCTTAGTAAACCGTATGAATATTATAGACCCAATATAAACATTTTTTTTACTTAGAGCAGACTCATCGTATGCCACTGTCAACATTTCAAGTGTATTAGAGCACCTGATTCCATTTTTTACAAGAAAACACCTCTGATCTTTCTATCTTTCGAAAACTAACAAAGTATGCTATAAACTTGAATCTGTGAACACATGTTCGGGACATGTGTACCAACATAGCAAAAAATTCGATAAAGGAATGTATTTTGCCCGCGAAATTTAAAGAGTTTCCTTATTTTTTGAACAAACCTTGTAAGTGGTGATTCATCGTGAAGTTTGATTTTCAATAGGCTTTTTTTCATTTTTGTTCAGTATCGTTTGGCATGTCATCATGGAAAGACTTACACCATAACACCTTCTCCAAATTGTTCAGCTGTATTACGAAAATCAACGTTCTGTGAGGAATGTTTTTGTGCGATTCGAGGATCTTACGGTGCGCATAATCGACCTACTGAAACCACTATTGCCAACACTATTCGCAAATTTGAGACCCAGTTTACATTATTGGATGATACTTGACCGGTAAGACCACATCCAGCACGTAGTGAAGAGACTATAGCAGCTGTAGCTGAGAGTGTACGCGAAGACCGTGACGAATCGATTCTTCGTCGTTCTCAGCAGCTTGGCTTGACGTATTTTACGTGAGGATCTCAGCCTAAAAGCGTACAAAATTCAATTTGTGCAAGAATTGAAGCCAGGCGACTTGAATTTGCGTCATATTTTCATTGAATGGGCTCTAGAAAAACTGAATGAAAATCCGGTGTTTTATCGTGAAATTTTGTTCAATGGTGAATCCCATTTTTAGCTCAATGGATATGATGAGCAACCCAAAGAGTACCAAGAGCTACCATTACATCCATTGAAAACAACGCTTTGGTATGGTTTATGGGCAGGTGGAATCATTGGTCCATATTTCTTCAAAAATGAGGCAAATCAGAATGTTATCGTCAATGGTAATCGTTGTCGCGCCATCTTAACGGACTATGTGCTTCCTGAAATTCAAGCACATGATCTCGGTGAGCTCTGGTTTCAAGAAGACGGCACTACGAGCTATACAGCGGGTGAAACAATGGACTTGTTGAGAAATCATTTTGGTGAGCACTTAATTTTATGTTTTGTTACGGTAAATTGGCCGCCAAGATCGTGCGATATCACACATTTGGAATATTTTCTCTGGGGATATGTAAAGTCTCAAGTCTTCAAGAATAAGCCAGCTACGATTGGCGCTTTGGAACCCAACATTGCTCGTGTTATCCGCAAGATACCAGTCGCTATGCTCGAACGAGTCGCCCAGAATTGGACTTTACGGATGGGCCACCTTAGACGTAGTCGTGGCCAACAATTACAGGACATCATTTTCAGGAACTAAATGCCATGAATTGTTCTTTTAATCGATAATAAAATTTTTAAGTTCACTTTTAAATTTATGTGTTGTATTTTACATTATAAATCAAACCTTGCGATGAACACTCTTTATATTGTTTATTAAATATTGAATTAATGTTGTATATGCGTAGTGTAAAATGTTTAGTTTAATAATGTATGAATGTTTCAATTTAACAACCAATAATTTGATTTTGGTTTGCTACCAAAAAGCATCCACACTCGATGACGGGTATGTAAGAGTGAATTTACGTTACAGAACTGTATCGAGCAATTAGGAAAGATACACTTCAATGAGAAACAATGCAAAAAACACTAGATTCGGAGTTGTTGGACATCTTAATAAAAATTCAATAAGAGTGGGACACTTATTAACTTTTGTTAAAAAAAATTATGTGATGTATAGATGGGAAATATTAAAGCTTCCTTAAACTGTTAGGGTATAATGTCAGTTTCAAATATTTTATAAAAAGCTATAGTCAAATCATTCGTAGCTTACTTCAAAAATTCTACAGGGATCCTATCCACATCTGGCGGCTTACCATCGTTTAGTTTTCTCATGGCCGAAAGAATTTCTTCTTGGCTAATAGGTACATCAAAAATTTCATTGGAATGCAACGGCGTTGCATAGTGTACGGGCACTATATGACTAATGGAGTTCAATAACTCTAGACAGTGGTTCATTAACTCATTGGTACTAGGCTCAATGTGAATTTTGGCTTTCATGCCATCAAGCTTATTAACCACAAACTATAACTCTTTTGGATAATTTCAATATATGAGTTTCATGGTTCGATAATTCTTAATTCGTCTGGGTCTCTTAAATACACTCAAAGTTCAACTTTAATAGGAAAACGATATGAGTATGGCAAATCCAGGGTTTCAAAATCTCCTATTAATGAGATCCATTAACCTTTTGCCAGACAGTAGTCAATAACTGAGCTTGCATAGACGCCATTCAAAATTCGAACTCCCAATGAATCATATAGCTCGTACATTTTTGCTCCTCTTGAGTTTAATGTTTCATCCTTAGAATTTTCTATAGGTACTCGTATTCCCCTAAAATCTGTTTTCCCTGCCTTTTTCCTGGTATGTTCAATTATATTTCACTTGAGAAATCTTTTTCTCAATGATTGCAATTAATATAACCTGGTAATCGTATAGAAAGTGTTTTTGAAAATGTTTAAAAGTGGAACCTCGTCAATAGTTTCGAATTTGCAAGTCACGTTACATGTGCGTTTTAATACCCAAAGGGACGTCCACCAGTGGCTTTTCTTCTATTATAACTAAGGATTTTAATTTTCTTTGACTGGTTACTACTTTGTTTATATTGGTAGTAGACGCAGTACCATTGCAGATACATGGGAAAAATATTGGGTGTATGCGTAGTTAAAGTCGGTTCAATTTTCAAAATTAATGTTCGACTGTGATGTAATGTATCCTTTAGCACCAATGTTATGTGCACTCATGATACTAATTTGGAGATCATCATATTGATACCAACTTGTCCAAATGCATGAGCAAGCAACAAACCTTGTCTGTAACCATAAAGATATTCAAGCAGACGGGGTTGGACTATTGACAATTTTTGGATGACCAATGTTTTTTAACCTGATTACCGCTGGTTAGCCAACAAAGTAAGTGGGACACCATTATGCGAGTTTCGTTGGCTACCTAAAATTTAAAATAAGGAAATATCAGTGTAGATTCTTCAAATCTAACTCAACGTAAAGATTGACGTTTTGAATGATACGATTGCTCAGAACGTTTTGTCATACAGAAACTTGAAACACTCATATCAGTCAAAAAATGGGATAAAGTAGTGAACATCTTTGTGATATGATTTTTTTTTTTTAGTTTTCGACGTGGATTAACTCAACAACAGTATGAAGATCAACTCGCTTCGACTTTTGGTGACGAAGCACCATCCGGACCACAGAATTCAATCGTTAACGCCATTCGCTTCAAGAATCGGTTGTTATGCCAAGAAACATCGACGATATGCAAGAACTGATATTGCGAGATCATCATATGACTCATCATGAAATTGAGGCATGCTTGGGCATACCAATTACGTACTTTAAATATTGCATAAATATTTGGTCGTCAAAAAATTTGATAGACCCACAAGAAAGGCTCGTGTCGATAAGTGCAAAATCATGTTGAAAAAATTCGATCGCAGTGCTTTAAAGGACGTCTATAAGGCAATGACATACGGCCAATCATGCATCGCATAATGTGGTGTAGGAGTACCTGTGCTTCCTGCAGCAGAAATTGTCGATCGGACGTCTGCTGCCCACTCTGATGATAAAATGAGAAGCGAGGAAGAGAATTCGCCCCTGCTGAGCGACTCAGAGTCAGACACTTTGTGTGAAGACACAATTATTGTAGCATGCCATCGGATGAGTTATGTATACCACCTATTAGCCCGAAACACTAAACTTAAACCTTTGAAGAGGAGAAATTTCAAACAAGACTGCCTCTACCTCTGCCAAAACCGAAAATAATACAGAGGAAAAGGAACCCGATCCGATCACTCCATTCCCCCGACGACCAAAGAGAGACCAAAGACATACCCGGAAGAATTTTTTTATTTCTTTTTTTATACGAACTTTAGACTCAAGTCACACATAAAGTGACTGAGGACGTGTTAGGTTTATAGAAAAATGGGACAGATTTTTTTGACATGGGGCAGAATAATTTTTGGGTCCAAATTTCGTGGTATCCAACATTTAATGAAGAGACCAAGTTGTTAGTGTAATGTGACTTGTTGTATTCCTGGCAACTACTCATCCTTCGAAGCCAATACACTATCACTTGGGCCCCGGCCATCAGTGCTGAACAAATGGCTCAAATACTAGAGGGAGTAATTGATGTTTCGATTGAGCTTCGAGACGAAAAGTTGAAACTATCTTTTGACAGCTCTACTATTAGGGCTAGCTGAGTCGTGTTTTTTTCACTCAATGAAGAGACTGCAATTTGGCTGAGGATAAATTTCTCTAAAATCACAAAGAAAGGTGGGCTGAACGTGATGTTAGCGGAGGGGGATTCATTTCTAAAATCACACATTTTCGCAAAGCAACGGCCACGTTAAGAGAATAAAAACGTTTTAGATGCACAAAACTCAGGTCATAACACCAGAACCTGGAAAGTCCTGTAAAGAGTGAAAAAGAAACATTTCGTCCACATGGTCATTGCTGTAAATTATAGTGCGGTGAAATGGCTAAACGATATAAAATTTCCTGTCGCGTAGGGTTACGGTAGGTTGAGGCTCATAATAAAGAGCTCTGATAAAATTTCATCTACCTCCAACACAACCAACACCGGTAGTCTATCAAAGAGACTACTAAGTAACACCTTTAATACGGCTGCATCTGAGGGTAATAAAGCGCATGAGAGCTTCTCAACGAGCAGATTATCACAAAAACCAGGTATTGCGAATAGAGCTAAAAGTAGAATTCCTGTACCTGCCGAGGACTCAGAATATGTCCTGTGAGAGTGAGGCCAAAAGGCCACTCATTTGGCGGAGAGGCGATAACAAACTAAACCGCGTACGGAACTGCGCGTACAACCGCCAAAAATAAGGGTTTCACCAAAGGTTTTAGAGGGAAACCTTCATCACGCTGAAGGTGCCTTGCACACCATAACTATTTATCTCATCACTTAAACGCAGCTGTAAGTTAAAACCCAATATGGCTTAAAGGTGTGTACCTTTTGTGTGTGTGTGAACAGATGCGCCAAATGGTGAGACAATTTTATGAACACACCGGTAAAAGGACCTATATAAGTCTGCTACAAAAATAAATAATAAATGGATAATTGGATATAAATCCATTTCAAAAGCCATGTCCAAAAAATATATTAACCATCAAACTAACCGTTGGGATAGAGCGATGCTCTAAAAGCTAAAAATCTCCACATTTTCCGGTGAGGCTAAAATTTCCGTCTCAACCGTGAACAGATGGCTGCTAGGAACTGTTCACTTACCACTATTGTGATCTAGTAAAATTTAGTGTTCTAAACTACCATTAGAACAAAATAATTTTTTTGTGAGCGCCTGGTCATATAGTTATTAACGAAAATGAAATAACCAACGAATAAGCTAGACACGATTCGGTTAATTCTTTCATCGGCCCTGAGCCGTTCTGTAATAACCCGAATTCAGCAGCTAACTCAACAATAAGTCCTACAACTCAAAAGGGATGACATCCCAAGACATCTCAAACGGAAACTACCGCCTTCGATATCACCTACACAAAATACATTTCATTCGGAGAACTGAATGTTGTCTTTGCATGGCAGACGGATCATTACCCACCACGACAATGCGAACTCTAACAGGTCGGCTCTAACAAGTGAGTTTTTGAGCAGTCAAAACAGCCTTGACTTAGTACACAATGACTTCGACTTATATTGCGAGGTCAACGTTTTTTCATACCTGAAGAAGCGAGTGATGCGTTGAAAACGTTTGGAATTATCGCATTCAGAGTGGAAAAGTGATTCGCAAATTGATTCAGACGCATGAAACTGTATATTAATCTTCAGCAGAGTATTATTAAAAACAATAAAACCATTTTCGACGATAAATATTTGTTTTTACTGTTACATATGTATGAATTAATGGTGAATTTTGTTAAAACTTAACTAAACCTCACTGTGAATTGAACTATGGAACAGAGCTATCAAATATTGTATCTCACAAGAAATGTTTTTATTTTTTACATAAAAATTTAGAAATCATGTTTTAGTGTCCACAACTTGTCATGGATCTGAACATAAACAGATCTGAACCAGTAAAAGAAAAGCAATAAACGTATCACGTACCAAAAGTAACAATGACAAGAAAAATTTTCAAATTTCATTTGAATTGTAATTTTATAAAAAAAGCAAAACTTTACTGACTTCAGAGTGGTTAATATACTGTATGTCACTATGTGGTAAAATGCAAAACCGATGCCATGCGAATAAAGAGTAAAATGGGCGCGCAGACGGACGGACATCTTTATGTCATCGTGCTTGAATCGCGACTTTAAAAAAAAACAAAAAAAAAAACAAAAAAACAAAAACAAAATGTGACAGGGTTATGTTATTTTAGCACAAATACTGACTGATTTCCCCACAGTACCCCGCAGAATCATGCTTTCTGAGTGTATTATTACGTATGCATATGATATGCGGTTTTATACATAATCTGAGTCCTAGTAGATTACCACGACGAGTCCTGAATGCGCTCCATTTTCGCCATGTTTTCATCGTTTTTTCATTTTGTTTTTATGACTTCAGTTGATTTCCCATTTCGAAACTGCAATTGACTTATTGACATCAGACCAAAAAATAAAAACAAAAACAACAAGAGAGTTTCAATGGAAGGATAATGTTTGGTTGAGGTCTACCACTTACATGAAATGCGGCTTGTTAACGACTCATGTCGAAAGGACTGGTTCGTGAAATTTCAAAAATAAAAAGCAAACATTTTGTTTTTTTTTTTATAAAATACGATTAACTCGACGGGTAAATTTTGAGGTTAAAAATCAATGTTTGCACGTCTACTCCGTTATTCGTTGTAACGATTGTATGGATTTCCTGGGAATCTGTACTTTTCAGACAAGTTTGTCGACGCCGATTTTATAGTCGTAATGGAGTTTGTTAATAAAAAAAAAAAAAAATGCAACCCCAGAAAAGTCAGAAGAAGTAGTGAAAGATAACTTTGAAAGAAATGTCCCAAAAATGGGGATTTTGGTTTTATGAATGACAGGTTTTTACCATATATGGTATGTCCAAGCAGAGCACTTTTTCGCTTTGGTAATTAAGGTTTTTTAAATGCATATTGGGTTTTTGGGTAGTTGGTACTAATGCATCCATAAAATTGCTGTTAATGTCGTACCGGTAAGGTTGTGATGGTTTTTCACTAAACTCAGAACTTTTAGATTTCAACGCCGAACTACTGGGGCACTCGTTCCACAGGCTGCGTCAGGGAATATTCAAAAATGTACGGTAGATAGGGAAGAATTTCATAGGTGTTCACCAGACTTTGAACATAACCTTTTCTGGGTGAAGACAGGGCTTCAAGATGCTATTTAGTTTATTATCTGCATCTAAACACTAACCAGCTCACTTACGCTTGTCATATATGTTATATACATAGAACTCATTTTTCAACGCAGTTGATTATCCGGTACTTAAGGCACGCACTTGTCGAGTTTCATTGCCTTTCCTATGAAAGAGAGGTGCCCACTAATCTCCCATCTAAGACCCAAATAGCATGTTGACACATATGGTCAAGAAGACCAGGGAGGGAGGGTAAATTGACAGTCAGTGAAAGTTCAAATCTTGTTATTCGCGAGTTTACTATTTTTTGGGAAAAGGGAAGATCCTTACAAAATCACTACCCAACTCTGTGAAGAAGCTTATAAATTTGTATCAAGCTTGGAGAAAATTGCAAAAAAATTCTATGAAAACCCAGGAGGTGTATAAACGACGAGAAGCAGATTTCCAGGACGATTTGGATAACATATTTGACATAGCCCATGCTGATGCTCTTTAAAAAATTAAAATCGAAGAGGACAGAGTTTTTTTGACAGCGTCAGATAGAGCCAGGACGACCGGGCTGCTTAGTGTGAGTTGATAAAAAAGAATCTATAAAGGAAGATAGGGTAAGATAAAGGCGATTAGAAGAAGAACAAAAACGTTATAACAACATGTCATCGACAATACCATCTACTTCTTCAGCGACATTTGAGGATTTAAGTCCTGAAGAGCACGACATATATGCAAGCTCCGACGAAAGCAGCGAAGTTCTTCCCACTGCTCCTAAGCCGTCATCTGAGGCAAGCTCAAAACGAAGAAGAAAGAACTTTGTTACTCCAAAATTAGTCTCAACCTTAGACAGATATCAGTTGAGCATAAGAGACTCTGTTTATATATTTCAGGCTACAATGGAGGCTCTAGGGCTTAACTTTGAGGATTTTCCAATCAATAAGTTTTCGATTCAACGCGTGCGGACACGGATCAGAAAATAAAGGGCAGAAAACATTAAAACTGATTTTCAAAATAATGTTCCTGAGGTCGTTACTGTTCACTGGGATAGAAAATTGTTACCTGGCTTGAATTTAAGGAGTGCTAAGGAAGAACGACTTTCTATTGTTATTACTTTTGTAGATGAGGAACAACTTCTATCCGTGCCAAAATTGGATAATTCTTCTGGTAAAGAACAAGCTAAAGCTGTTTCTAGTGCAATTAAAGACGGGAACTTGGATGACAAAGTTTAGATTATGTGTTGCGATACAACTGCATCTAACACAGGTCGTTTTAATGGAGCATGCATGCTCTTAGAACAGGAATTAGAAAGAGAGTTGGTCCTTTTTGGTTGTCGACATCATATATATGAGCTCGTGCTTAAAAGTGTCTTCGAAACGAAGGTCCACTAAGTAACAATAAGTCCAGAAATACCTCTTTTTAAAATGTTTCGAGATGAATGGAAAAATATTGACTCTAACAATTTTCAAACCGGTGCAGACATTGTTAAAGAGAATTTTAACGACCACGAAATTATCGAAATTCTAAGTTTTTACTTTGAGGAGCTACGAACACCAATTGTTAGAAATGACTAACGCGAACTTACTGAACTTTCAATAATATTCTTAGGAGGAGATGTCGATAAGCAACTAAAAATCAGGCCCCCAGGTGCAATGCATCAAGCCAGATGGATGGCAAGGGCAATTTATGCGATAAAAATATTTTTGCTACACTTGCAACTTAAATTGACAAAAAAAGATAGTGGTGGATTAAAAGAAGTCTGTGTCTTTATTGTGATGTCTTATGTTGAACCATGGTTGCAGTTCAGTTCGGCAGTAAAAGCACCCTTTCAAGACTTATGCTTTCTGAAAAAAATTGAAAGATTATGAAAAAGTAGACGACTCGATTTCGAAAGCAGCCTTTCAAAAATTGTGTCAGTATCTATATTATTTGACCGAAGAGACTGTAGTTTTATCTTCATTTGATGACACTGTGGACTTAGAACAAAAACGAAAATGGTGGTCAACTTTAATAAGGAAAGACAATCCCATTCTTTTAAAAGATATGTCCCATCGAAAGAAGCACTGTGCACTTCAATGCAGGGTTAGCTAATTTGACTATTTATAATTGTTTTCTATTTATTAATGACTGAAATTTTTCTTTTATTTGATTTAGATAAAACGTTGGATGATTTTGTGTCGGCCAAGAGTAAAAATTTATTTTCTCGGTTGAAAATAAATGAAACATTTCTTCAAGAAAGTCCATCTTCGTGGGATAACACTGTTTTCTATTTAGAAGCCAAAAGAACGGTTTTTTTCTCTTAAGGTAGTGAACAATACAGCCGAAAGAGCTGTCAAGCTAATCCAGGATTTTCACGGACTTCTGACAGCTGAAGAAGAGCAAAAACAATTCCTTCTTCGTTGTGTGAAAGAGCACAGGAAGTTATATCCTGAAATGAAAAATTTGCATGGAAAAAAAAAATGTTTCTAAATTTTTTATACAGATTTTCAATGTTGACTTTGCCGTCTAGTCAACACGTGTTAACACCATCCCAGGAGGAAAATATTTTGCATCGAAGTTAGTATTGGCATTAAGAAAAAAAGAAAAAAAAAATAAGGGGTATGCATGAAAAAATGTTGACCCTAACGTTGGTCTTAAATATTCATAGATTGCATATAATATATAATATATACTGTATATATAAATAAATTCGCAATGAGCGAACTGTATGGCCTAGAACAGAATCAGGATATTTAAAACTACGTCCACAAAGATGCTCGATAAGCATTTATTGTGAAAATGGTATAACGATTACAGTTTTAAAAGGATGAATTATATCGGCAAGATTATCGAAGGTAAAACAAGGGACATTACATAGTTCTTCGAAGGTATCAGTAAGAACATTATCTACAAGTTCTATCGCATGGCTTTGATTACTAAATGCCGAGATCTTTCAAAGGCACCTGACTAGATGTGAACATTGCTCTCTATTGTTGAGCTGATAACCGTTTTATGCTTTAAGAAGAAAAAAGTTATTTTGAAATCGCTTTTTTATTTTATTTATCAAACAAAAAACTAAGCACTTAAGGGGGTAGACTTCTATAAAAAAAATGCCGAAGCAGGTTGCAGTTGTTTTCGAAAATTAGACAGACTTGGTTATTTGGATCCATGGGTTGCGTCCAACGTCGAAAGGACGTCGTTAGTGCAATTGGACTTGTTGTTATATTTTAGGTAACAAATTATGTCACAAGAAAGCCATTTGAAAGCAGTTGGGAATGAACGCTGAACCGTTTAATTTGAAAACCAATACACTACAACTTGAGCAACAGTCACCCGCTTGAGGAAACCTAGATATTTCACAGAATTGTTGGTGTGATACGACCATTGACAAGTAATTTGAATTGACAGACATACCGAGAATGGAAGGTTTTTGATAAATTCGCTTTAACGACAGCAGGCAAAATTATGGATTGAACGTTCCGAAAAAAATTTCAAATCTATAGAAGAAGAAATTAGATGACCCCAAAAGCACGCATTTTTGACAAAGGAGCCTGATACTAAACGTTTTCAAATGGTTTGAAATATCGGGTGCAAGTATGTTTGTTTTTTCCAGATTTGTATGGACCAAGGTTCCACTTTTCGGTGGGGCATGCCATCAAATCGTCAGTGGACCTGTTGCTGCGGCAACCATTGAAAAGTTTTCGTGCCTCGATCAATTTTATGAGCTGATTACTTAGTAGTGTTTTCATGACCTTAGAAAGAAGACACGTAAGTATAATGGATCTGTAGGAGGAGAGATTAGAGGTTTAGAAAATCCATAAATGAATGTCCAGAAATCTCTCTATTTGTAACATGTTACTGTTTGGTTTGGCTTTTGAGCAGGAGGTCCGGATATTATTTTTTAGAAAATTCAAAACATTCACACTTTAACTGTAAATGAATTGCGCTATCGAAACTTTGCCAATAAATTTCTATGCTCGGAACTTAGAGAAATAGAGGTGCATGAAATTTAGCTGCAGATACTCGTATACCTTGCTATTCATAACTGAAACTCACTTCTTTATTTGAGCTTAAACTTTCATGGAAATTAAAACAAACACTTAAAGACCTAGGAAGAATGTACTTTAATATTGCTCGTATTCATAGATCGAACGATAGTTTCGCAATATTTTGTTTAATTTTTCTTTCAAAAGAATTCCGTTATATTCGTATTTAGATCCATTTGGTGGATTTCATATTTATAACCCACTTGCTGATGAGCTCTCGCAGCGACCAGTTCAGCAAGCTTAAAATAAAACTATTTTCAATAAGATTTCAGATAGATCGTATCGAAAAATGACCTACGGTCAAAAAGAAAAGATAACGATGTGCGACGTGCAAGAGGGAAACTGCAATTCAAAAAGTAGTGGTAGATGGTTCAAATAGACCTGTACCAAAACCAACAACACCAACTCAACCAGTACCAAAGAGAACAAGTGGCGTCAGTTTCCAAGATGTAAACACAAGCCCAGTGGCCAACAACAACTGCAACACTGGCATTAAAGCCAAGTCGGAAATTATAAGCCAATAGAAATTCTACCTGTTGTTGAAAAATATATGAAGGATGTACTTCTAAGACGCTTAACAAATTTTATCGCGAAACACAAGGTTCAAACCCCAAACCAATATGAATTCCAAAAGGGAAAGTGTACTACTAGGTTGCTGGGAGAACTTTCGAACTTAGTAACTATGGACCTAAATAAGAACCATTACGTACTTGTTATGTTCTTAGATTTAAGCAAGGCCTTTGATACATTTGCTTATGAACAACTGTTAGATAGCCTATACAGAATCAGTGTAAGAGGAAATGCAGGGAAAGGGATAGAGGACTATTTATCAGGAAGAATGCTAAGGGTGAAAGTATCCAATACAATAAGTTATTGGAAACCGAACCCCTATGGTGTACCACAAGGATCCAAATTAGGTCCAATTTCGTTTATCCTGTTAACCAACGAACTGCTATGTGTGTTTGAAAAAAGTAAAAGGCCTCACGATGCTGCCTTTATCATAGATTGGTAATAAACTCAAAGAAGACCAAGTTTGTGCACATATGCACACTAAAACAACCAACAGCTACACTAAACATATATATACCATGAAAACGAAGATTGTCCAAACACGATAAGAAGCGGAACTATTAAGGTTGTCAGAAGGATCAAATATTTGGGAATTATCATAGATGATCACTTTATTTCTCAGAAGCATGTAGATCGATTGCGACTACAGCTGAGAAGTGCAGTTTTTGCGATGGTTTATCTAAAGAGATATACTACCGCAGCTATCCAGAAACTAGTTCACTTTTCGCTTGCTGAATCTCGTTTGAGATATGGTGTATTGGCTTTGGGGAATGCATCAAAAACACATATGGACAAACATCTAAGTGTTCAAAAGCGTTTATTAAAAATTCTTAACTATAACACTAATCATTTGAAAGTTTAAGATGTCAATAATATATTTAAGATGACAGCAGTACTAGAGTACTACGATTACCTACGTTTTCAGCAACCCATTAGTCACAATCAAAATACAAAAAGACAAGCTCAACGACTTTTAGAAATTCCGACATTCTACAACAACTATGGAAGGAGACAGCTCACTTATATCATCCCAACAATAATAAACTCACTGCCAAATAACCTAAAAAAATTTTGAATTTTAAAAAGCGTAAAAAAGAAATCAAATCACTTTTCCTAATACTTAATAAATTCTATGTATTATCTCAGCCCAAACCTTTTTCAAATTCAATACTAAATATTTAAAGTAATTTGCATTAGATATAACATTCCTGTAAGACCAAAAATTATTGTAAATCTGTATAATCTGTATAATTATAAAAAAAAAAAAAAATTATAAGAAAGCTTTCAAACAATACTAAATCGGGAAGTTTAACCATCTGCAGATAAGCCATAAGATTTGCAGGTAATATAAAACAATTGTAACGTTTTGATTTATAAATCAGCACAAAAATATAAATAAATAAATAAATGTATTTACGAAACCGCGACCGCGCGGTACGTCACTATCGGGTGTCGAAAAATGCAAAATTTTGGTTGGTCCTGATGGATTGTCAAATACTATATGTATTTAAATTTAAGAAGCGGCTCAGTAACGATGTGGGGTGCTTTCTCTTCAAAAGGGCGCCTGGAAATGCAATTCACTTCATCGAAGGTGAACATGTTCAAGTATTTCGGCGAACTTTGATTAAATTTTTGGGAGATAATAATGAAACGAATTGGACTTATCAGCAGAACAATGCCCGAATTCACTCCACTTGGGAAATCATGAACTGGTTAAAAATAAATTGTGTCAACTAATTGACTGCCCTGCATGCTCTCCCGATGTTAGCCCAATTGAAAACCTTTGAGGAATCCTGGTGAGAAATATATACACTGAAGAAAGAATTACGGGACAATACCAGACCCTAAACACTCTCTCAAGAAAGAATAACGTAAAATTAAGAAAGAGATTCTAGAGAAATTAATCAAATCCATGAAATTTTTTCTTTTTTTTAAGAAATTTTATATGTTTTATATGTGTTTACGATTTTCGAAGTGGGTTATATACCATGTGTGGAACGAACTGTAATAAGGGGTGAGGTTTGATATTCAATAGGCTTTTTTGACAGACCACGCGTTACTCCTATAAAACTGCTTTGACATTTTTATTCGATATCGTTTGTCAAGTCATCCTGGAAAGATTCACATCACAACAGCGTCTCCGAATTGTTCACCTGCGTTACGAAAATCATCGTTCTGTGAGAAATGTTTTTCGTCCGATTCGAGGAACTTACGATACGCATAATCGACCTACTGAAATCACTATTACCAACACCATTCCCAAATTTGAGTCCCAGTTTACATTAGTGGATGATACTCGACCGGTTAGAACACATCCAGCATGTAGTGAAGAGATCATAGCAGCTGTAGCTGAGAGTGTACGCGAAGACCATGACGAATCGATTCGTCGTCATTCTCAGCAGCTTGGCTTGGCTTGGCGTATTAGGCATATTCCACGTAGGGATCTCGGCCTCTAAGCATACAAAAAACAACTTGTGCGAGAATTGAAGCCAGGCGACTTGCTTTTCTGTCATATTTTCAGTGAATGGGTTCTGGAAAAACTTAATAAAAATCCGGTGTTTTATCGTAAAATTTTGTTCAGTGATGAAGCCAATTTCTAACTCAATGGATACGTTAATAAACAAAATTGTCGTATTTGCACTGATGAGCAACCCCAAGAGTAGCAAGAGCTACCATTACATCCATTAAAAACAACGGTATGGTGTGGTTTATGGGCTGGTGCAATCATTGGTTAATATTTCTTCAAAAATGAGGAAAATCAGAATGTTACCGTCAATAGTAACCGTTATCGCGCCATATTAACGGACTGCGTGCTTCCTGAAATTCAAGCACATGGTCTCGGTGAGCTCTGGTTTCAACTAGACGGCGCTACGAGCCATACAGCGCGTGAGACAATGGACTTGTTGAGAAATCATTTTGGTGAGCAGTTAATTTCACGTTTTGCTACGGTTAATTGGCCGCCTAGATCGTACGATATCGATATGCGATATATAGTCTCAGGTCTTCAGGAATAAACCAGTTACGACTGACGCTACGATACTCGTGTTATCCGTGAGATACTAGTCGCTATGCTCGAATGAGTCGCCCAAAATCGGACCTTCCAAACGGACCGCCTGGGACGTAGTCGTGGCCAATATTTACATAATTTTATTCTTAAAACGTAAATGGCATGAACTGTTCTTTTAACGGAAGATAAAAATTTGAAGTTCGTTTTTAAATTTATTTGTTTTATTTTAAATTTTAAATTAAACCTCACGATGAATCACTATATATAATTTCAGTTTCATCCAATACTTCCTTTTATCAAAAGAGCGTTTATCTTAGGATTGGATACATTCAATTTATATTCGACCAATATTAAGACTTGCTGCTACTCTGGAAGTGCTTGGTAGAAATTGCTATCAGTGAAAAACAAGGAATGGCTGTGTCGCCCAAAGCACTCTTTTATCGATAATTTCACAGACCACAGTCGCGCTGGAGAAAAGACATTTCCGATCAAATGGGTGATATCAAGTGAGAACTGGACAGAAGAATCAAATCAATGATTTTATAGAAAGTTTCTAGAGGTAATATAGAGTTGGAATGGAAAGCACAGCATAAATACGAAGATTGTAAATATAGGGTTTTCCAATAGGAACTTGACAACTTTGAATTTAATTTGTGAACGCACTCTTTCAGTAACCATCAAACTGTCACTGTCGATTTATTCAGTAAACTCAACATTTTCATCATGGTAAAGTACATTAACGAGCAACGTCTGCATATTATAAAATTTTTCTACAGATATTCGGAGTCGGTGACTGCAACATTAAGAGCATTAACTCCAATTTTCGGTCGTAATTGTCGCCCTAGTAGACAGGCAATAACAAGTTTAGTGCAAAAATTCGAGTCTACATATTCGTTGTGTGATGTTGCCGTGTCAGTGAGATAACTGTCGAAAATATCGCTGCCGTTCAGACGTCCGTAGCAAACGATCCAAATCAGTCAATTCCACGGCGTTCTCAAGAATTGGCCATCGCTCAGACCACGTTATGGCGTATTTTGCGTAAGGATCTTGGTTTACACGCATACAAGAACAAGCTGACTCAAGAATTGAAGCCGATGGACCATTTGAAGCGACGTACGTTCTCCGATTGAGTTCTGGAGAAGATGCGTCAATATGATAAATTTATTCGCAAAATCATCTTCAGTGACGAAGCTCATTTTTGGCTCAATGGGTTCGTCAATAAGCAAAATATGCGTTATTGGTCGGGTGAAAACCCACATGTGCTTCATGAATCACCACTTCATCCAAAAAAAATAACTGTTTGGTGCGGTTTGCATGCCGGCGGCGTTATTGGGCCATATTTTTTCGTCGACAATAACGATCGTCACGTTACTGTGAATGGTCAGCGTTATCGCGCCATGATCACCGATTGTTTTTGGCCCGAATTGGAAGATATGAACTTTGACGATATGTGGTTTCAACAGGATGGTGCCACGAGCCACACAGCACAAGCTACAATCGATTTATTGAAGAGTAAGTATGGTGAGCGTGTTATCTCAAGACATGAGCCAGTCGATTGGCTGCCTCGTTCGTGCGATTTAACGCCGCTTGACTATTTTCTGTGGGGCTACGTTAAGTCACTGGTTTATGCCAACACGCCGACGACATTGGAAGAGATATAGAGCTAACATTGAACGCGAAATAGCGGCCATTTTGGCCGAAATGTGTGACCGAGTCGTTGAAAATTGGGTCCAACGAATCGACCGCTGCAAACGTGCCCGCGGTGGCCATATGAACGAAGTCGAGTTCCATTCATAAATGTTTTGATTGTAATTCAAGCCAATAATAAAGTTTTTGAAATATCTCAAATGGTTTGCCTTTTATTTAAAAAAAAAGTTGTCAAGTTGTTATTAAAAAACCCTATATATCACAGTAATTGGCAATTGCTATAGGAAAATGCAACAGCGCTTATTCGGATACGAATTTGCCATAGGAAGGCTGTTTGATGAATACTCTTATTGGAAAATAGGTGGCACCACTGAGCCAAAATGATTAATCCATCATTTAGTATAGCCTCTTTTAGCACGCATGCAAAAAGTTGGTGACAATGCAATGCTTAGTTTTGTTTTGACATCAATTTCAAAACATCGTGTTAGTGTTTTTTGCTATAATGGAAAAAGAGCACTATCGCTTCGTCATCCGATTCTTGTTTTTGAGTGCAAAACCTTCGAGCAAATCAAACTCATTCTCGATGGTGTGTGGGACCCATTCACCTTCCCGTACAACCTTTTATAATCGGTTTGCAGAGTTTTACCGTGGCCGCATGTCCGTTTTTGATAAACCGCGCCCAGGTGGCCCAAAAACGGTTTCCACAAAGGAAACCGTTGACAAAATCCATGATCTCGTATTGGCGGATGTCCGAGTGAAAATTCGCGAGTTGCCTGAGATAGCAGGCCTCTTAACTGCACGCGGTAGCCATATTCTGAATAAGATTCAGGGCATGAGAAAGTTTTCCACGTTTGCTCACACCAGAGAACAAGCGCAAACCATTGAGACCACTTCAAGGATGTGTTTATGCGTCGTTTCGTGACCGTTAATGAGACAATAGGTACAAAAAGGTACACAATAGAGACCGAGAAGGAGATGGCCACCGTTTTTTGGGACGCACATGAGCATATTACGTCGATTTATTTGGCCGACTCAATGCCAATTTGAAGAAAAAACTTTTGGCGAAGAAGAAAGTGCTCTTCCAGCACAATAACGCATTGGGTTATACCTACACGTAGTCGCCACAGCCAAATTGGTGGAATTGCACAACGAATTGCTCCCCAATCCTCCGAGGTCTCCCTGTGATTTCTTTTGTCGAACGAGGAACTCATCGCTGCCGTGAAGGAGTATTTTGCAGGCCACCAAAAGTCGTACTATACTGAGGGGTTAAAAAAAGATGAAACACCGCTGGGAAAAGTGTTTCGAGTTGAAAGGAGACTATATTAAAAATAATACTGTCAAAAGCTTCCAACACGAGACAAGGACAACGTCACTAAAGAATAATTCTACAATGTCCGAATTATGACGATAATGTCATACCAGGAGATTTCAACGACAGGGTAGGAAAGGATAACAGAAAAGTTGATATCCATAGCCTATACAATACCACGTGTCGCAATGGCTTAAGCTTATTGACTTTGTGGTGGGAAGAAAAATTTATTATAGCATGCACACAGTTTCCTCATCTAAATATACACAAGGGGACATGGCTATATCCGGATCAATATGATCATTTTGCGATATACGTACGGCATGCCTCCAGTATTCTTGATGTCTGAAAGTTCCAGCCAGACAATATTGACTTGGATCACCATCTTTTTGCTGCCAATAATGCTAATTTCCCAAGCGCCACAACAAATTAGAGAAGATCTAACATAAATAGAAAATCTTTGCCCAATGCATATCCCGAAATTTCTCAACAACTCCTATGCCGTTAGCATAAAATAGCGGTGACCAATGGCAACGCTGTCACCATACCATCAAAAATACTAGAACCGATATGTTAGGTTTCATCCGACCATCACTAAAAAACCCCAGATTTGACGAAAAATGCTGGCAACACATGCATCTAACCAAAAATCGTACAAAACGGTGCTGAAACAAAAGACGGGAGCCGCTGGTGAGCTCTACGATCTTAAGCGACAGGAGAAAAATATGCTTCTGCAGAAGAAGAAAAAAGAGCACGAGCAGCGCGCAATCGACATATTGAAAGAGTGTACAGAAGTTTTACCAACATATAACAGGTGTACTGGTTTGAAATGAGTGTTTTTTTTTTTCTGAAAATAAAGTACCAATTTTTAATTGGAAAGTGAAAAACATTTTATTCAAAGTATTAGCTTATGCTAGCTACACACTTGTCCCATCTTTAAGGCAATTTATGGATTCCAAACCAATAAAACTTATTGTCTTTTGAAGCAAACTAAAAAGTCACCAAATTTTCGACTTCCTCGTCGATGAAACCAAATGGTAGTCGGAATCAGCCAAATCTGGTGAATACGGTTGGTGGAGTAGTAGCTCCCAGCCAAGTGCTTTGGTTGTATCCTGAACCAGTTTTGTTTTGTGTGCAGATGCATTGTCATGAAGCAAAATTACCTTTCCGTATCTTCTGGCCCATTCTGGTAGTTTTTCGATCAATGCATAGTTCAAATTGGTCATTTGTTGTCGGTAGCGATATGTATTTACGGTTTCACCAGGTTCTCGGGCTCGGGGTACACCACACCTTTCTAGTCCAACCAGACACACAACATTGTCTTCTTGCTGAATCGATCTGGTTTTGCAGTCGAAGTTGATGGTTGTCCCGGATTAACCCATGATTTTTTCCGTTTAGGATTCTAAAAATAAGTTCATTTTTCATCGTCATCATTACATTCGATGCAAGACTGATTTTTTATCGTGTCTTTGGAGCAAAATTTCACAAGTGGTTTTTCGGTTTTACATCTGTCTTTCATTTAATTCATGTGGCATCCATTTTCTGGACTTTTGGATCTTTTCTATAGCTTTTTAACGGTCAGAAATTTTTTCTGACTCAAAGTGTCATCTTTATCCAATATTGTTTGCAATTCGGCGTCTTCAAACTTTTTGGTGGTCTTCCACGTTCTTCATTTCTCACATCAAAATCGTTATTTCTGAACAGTTGAAATCTATCTATTGCGTATTGCTTCTGATAGGGTATGCCTCGACAAGGATTCCATGCGACTCTGCAGCACTTTTCTTCAGATGAAACCAAAAAATTAATGCTTTCCGCAAGTCATCATTTTCTGGTACAAAATTCGACACGATAAAAAAATATGATGTTTTTTCAATGACTTAATGTATACTAAATATGTTTGACAAGTGTCATAGCAACCAAACAAAAAAAAATTTAGGCCCGTTCACAATAAATGTTCCCTATCGAACCATTTGTATCTTGACGCTCACTTCATACCGGTACACCTGGTAAAAGAACGTTTTAAGGCAAGAAAACCCTAACAGAACCCTCTAGAGATGAAGAAGGAAACATATAGTTCAGTCATAGTTGGTGCACAACATCAAGCCGACAGGTAGAATAAACCATTTAATTTAGACGATGATAGCCAAAACTTCCGTCCATCTGACAAGAACGAAGAAGAATAGGGAGCTTGAGAGTATGTGGAGAGCATGCACCAACATATTTCACAGATCCGGTCGAACTAGCGTACATATGACTGATGAATGGAATCTCAGCACCATATGCGTGATCAAGAATAAAGGGGAGCCCATCAACAGCGCCAGCTTTTAAGGTAAAAGTCTTTCAGTATCGAATGCAAGATCTTATCTGCCATACTACGTGAATAACAAGCTGATTGGTCCCTATCAGTGCGGTTTCAGACGAGGTTAGCATTCAATCGACAAAATCTTCACACTCCTGCAGATCCTGGAAAAAACTCAAGAAGGCCAAATCGATAAGCACTGTCTTTTTATCGACTTTAAGGCTGCATATGACAGCATTTATAAAGACGAGCTGCGAAACTCGTCCGCCTATGCTGATCCGTCAAAGTCGGTAACGATTAAATTAAGACCTTTGGTGTCAAAAGAGGTTTTAGATAAAGTGACGCGACGTCATGCGACTTCTTTAACATCATTCCTTAAACAATTGGACGGAAACCATAAACGGCATCCACTTTTACAGCTGCTATGCACCCCCTAGTCTAACATACAGTGAATACTTGAAGCAGTTGGACGAAATTGTAACTGATGCTCGAAGTATTTACCCAGTGATTTTTGGCGGTGACTTCAACGCATGGGCTATAAGATGCGGCAGCAGGACAACAGACACGAGATGCAGATCCCATCTCGAAGCATTCGCATCACTCAACATTAGTCTAGCAAAAAACGGAGAATATACGCACCTGGTGATAATATTCAACGTTGACAACGAGAAACCCAACCACCGCCCTAAGCTAACAGGAAAGAAATGGAAATAAGCATTCTACGACAAAGGCGCGTTCAAAAAAATGATGAACATTGACCTTTAAGGTAATTACGGATCAGCAGAAGCCTTATCTCATAATCTGACCCAAGCAATTACCACAGCATGTGATACAGCTATGCCCAAAAGGGTGGACCTTGATACTGGTGGAATGAAAATCAGAGCACTTAGAGCAAACTGCCTTCGGGCCCAACGCAGGTTGCAACGTTCAAGATGTAGGCCGGAATTTCAGGAACGACTGGCGAGACACGTTCTCGAAAGGGCCATCAAGGAGAGCAACGCAAGATGCTTTAAATAACTATGTAACGAAGCAGATCTTGATTCCTGGGGAGTGGCGTATAGGATAGTGACAAAAAAACTGAAGAGTAGTAAGTTCTCACAAATATTCTGTCCGACAATGCTGAAGACAATAACTGAGCATCTATTCCCCCATTGACCAACGCACCCGCATGCGGACAACAAAACCGTAACATATACCGGAAATCACAATTGATGAGTTATACGAAGTATTTAGGAAAAAAGATGACAATAAAGCGCTTGGACCAGATGGCATTTCAAATATGGCTGTCAAAATAGCCGCCTATAAAACACCGGACCTTTCTTTAGCAACGATGCAAAGGTGCCTTGATGAGGGAATCTTCCCTGAACCATGGAAACTCCAGCATCTGGTGTTATTACCTAAAGAAATAAAACACCTGGAGAAAATTCGTCGTATCGACCTATATGCCAGCTAGATACACTGGGAAAAATCCTAAAACGCATCATATATAGCAGACTACTAGCAGCAGCAGAAAATAGAGAAGCTTTATTGGACGCCTAGTGTAGTTTCAGAAAATCGCGTTCTACCGTCAATGCCATAAAGACGGTAGTAGATACAGCAGCCGAAGCAATACAAGGGAGGAGATGGAGAGGAGGCACAAAAGAATACTGCGCAGTATTCGAGCTAGACGTTAAAAACGCCTTTTACTCTGCCAAATGGACATGCATTGGCATATCACTGACCGGAATGAATGCGTCAGAGCATTTTTTTAAAGATAGTCACGGACTACTTTACCGACAGGAATATAAGATATTAGACGGACGATGCCATTAAGTACTACAATATCATCGCAGGAGTTCCGCAGGGGTCAGTCTTAGGACCACTTCTGTGAAATATCATGTACGACTTTGTTTTGCGCCTAACCCTATCGAAAAGAGTTAAAGTAATCGGTTTCGCTGACGATATCGCGGTGGTGACTGTGGGCAGGCATATTCATAAGGTAGAACACAATATAATCCCAGTCCCCAGAATTAAAAATTGACTTGACTCGGCCGACCTTAAACTGGCTGACCACAAAACTGAGGTTATCCTAATAACCAGTAGAAAGACTGCGGAATATGCAAGTTTTCAGGTTAGGAACTATACAATATGGTCTTAAGAGGCATTAAGAGGCTGAAATTCAAAGCACATGTCAATTATTCTAGTAAAAAGGCATCACAGATGAAAGCAGCGTTTTCTCGGATGCTGCCAAACATCGACGGGTCTGGATACGCAGTAAGAATTCTGCTTTCCAGAGTGGTAAGTTTCATCCTTTTGAACGTTGAATCAGTTTGGGCATCTGCACTTTCAACAAAGGAAATTAGGACAAAACTTTTGTTGGCGTACACGCTTGGCGCATTCAGAACAATTTGCGGTTTCCGAACAATTTCGGACGAAGCAGCATGTGCTATAGGTGGATTGGTCCATTGACACTCTCGCCACTGAAATACAAAGGGTTTACATCAGGCTTATTGCGAACGGACAAGATACCACACTCACCAGAAGGGTTAAGGAAGAAGAAAGGGCAATATATGCAGGACTCTGACAAGCTGATTCCCAACATTGAAACCTGGACAAAAATAACGGACGGGGACTGTACCTATTATCCTAGGCAGTTTCTGTCTGGGCATGGTGGCTATCGAAAATACCTCCACAGATTTTGGAACGATAGCTCGCCCTTTTGCCCAGAATGCCCAAAAAAGGAGGAAGATGTAGAGCACGCTATGTTCCAGTGCAGACATTTTACAAGTGGCATAGAGAATCTACAAAGCCCGAAGCTCCTAACAGACCTCATGATGAAGTCTAGAGACGACTGTTTGGAGATCTGTTCTGTCATAACGGCCGTGCAGATTGAACTGCGTATATTGGAAGCACTAAGAAGGGCCGAGGCGGCAAATTGACAATAGACAATAGAGCATAAAATGCTAACCAAACCCGCGAAGTTATACCTAACAGTGGTCCTGCGAGGACAGTGGTTTAAAATGTACAAGGTGTGTGTTTAGTACTTAGGCGTACTTCCGGCACCGATTACTCAGGTTTGCGAATCGTGCATGCTAGGTATATATTTTAATTCGTTCGTTTTTTTTTCCCAAAATTTGAACGTTTATTTAAGAAAAACATGTACAAAAGTATTATTCAAAGTATTGACCATCTGAAGCTATTACTTTTTCCCATCTTTTTGGCAATTTGTGGATCCCATCCCAAAAGAACTGCGCCAGCTTGGCAATAAAGAATGAATCAAGCCAATTTTTGATATTCTGCTCTGATGTGAACCGTATTTCAGTGAGGGCGTTCTGAATCGACCGGAACAAATGGTAGTCAGAAGGAGCAATTTCTGGGCTATAAGGCGGGTGGGGTAAGACTTCCCATCCACTGTTTTCCAAATAGTTCTTAAAGGGACTAGCAACGTGGGGCCGAGCGGTGTCATGATGGAAAATTATTGCCTCGTGTCAGGTCGCATATTCCGGGCGTTTTTCAGCTACTGCTCT
Organism: Volucella inanis; assembly: GCA_907269105.1. Lineage (NCBI taxonomy): Eukaryota > Metazoa > Arthropoda > Insecta > Diptera > Syrphidae > Volucella > Volucella inanis. The sequence continues at coordinate 207,462,329 of OU026153.1, forward strand.
CTTCAATCGGATTAATTGTGTTCGGTAGCGTTGTCCATTGCCAGTTTCACCCGGTTTTAGCAGCTCATAATATAGCACACAAATCTGATCCCACCAAATACAGAGCATTACCCTAGCGCCATGGATATTCGGCTTTGCCGTTGATTTGGCTTTTTGGCCGGGTTTCACATATGATTTTTTGCATTTGGGGTCGTAATGGATCCATTTTTTATTACCAGTAACAATCCGATGCAAAAATGACTTCCTTTTGTGGCGTTCCAGCAGCATTTTGGACATGCAAAACCGCCTTTCGACGTCTCTCGGCTTGAGTTCATGTGGAACCCAATTTCCTTGCTTTTGAATATATCCAGCTGCTTTAAAACATTTTGAAATGGCTGCTCGAGTGACACCCAAAGATTCTTCTTGTATTTGGCAACAATCTTCATAGATTAATGCTTCCAGTTCTTCATCTTCAAACTTTTTTGGCTGCCCAGGACGTTCATCGTCTTCCAAGCCAAAATCACCACTTTTAAATCGTGCAAACCACTTTTGGCACGTTCGCTCAGCTAGCGCATGTTCACCATAAACTTTCACTGATGAGGGACTCCCCGCAAAAACACTTTTTCAGGCACAAAGTTCGACATATTTGAGTGAAAAAAAATTATTGTTGTTTACGCTTCAAATGAATGACATATACTGAAATGACGTACAATGACAGTAGCTTTCCAACGCATGTTCCAATGGAATAATACAAGTTACGCCATCTCTTAGCAAACCGCACGAAGTTATAGACACAATAATAGAACGTGAGATAGTAGTACCTATAAAGATTACGCATCCTTCGCGCATCCAGAAGAAAAAAAAAAGTTTCAAGTATGGAGCCAATTGACGTCCCTATATGACATATCTTAGGGCTCGATTAAAATAGCAATTCAAAGTACATCATGAAACTACTAGAAGAACTCTTAAAAATAAATATTTGGGATCTTTTACTTTTGTACGCATGAAGCATGAAGCATTATCTATTAGAAGATAATAACAAAAGTCTTCAATAGCCTGTAAGGAAGATAAGGGTGTTCTTTAACTAAGTATTACTTAAATTGGAGTCTTTTTGCCGACCAGTTATTTGCGGTCTAAACCTGATCAATATGAGCTTTAATTTATTAAGCTTCGGCTAATAATTTCCTATATGGTCTCAACCGTCTCCTTTGTCATTTTGCGGTGTATTTGGTAGCTGATTGTGTAACAGTTGGTGCGAAAGCTGAAATATTAAAACGGCATTTGCCATCAATCAGTGAAAGGGAAAAGTTTGAACAAATACGAGAAATCACTCGACGTGAAATTTTTACAAAGTTTAACTTCAATTTATAAACAAACTAAAGCAAATCCACTAAGTTAGCAAGAGGCAAGTGTCCCACAAACACTTTCATGCAAAAATATTTGAATATTTTTACATGAACGTTAGAGAAGGTCGCTTACTCGTATGTATCTTTATACGTACGTACGTATCCGCAGTTGACTTCTACAATCCCTGGAGTTGTAAAACTTTTTGCAACCATCCCTTCCATAGTCGGTTGACTTTTAGTTTATTTTATGTGTATAACAACTCCAACAAATATATTCAGTGATGCTAGTAAGTTGCGTCATGAAACACAACTCTAACATAATGCGGTGAAAGTACTTTAACTGGCGGCCAAAATCACAAGTGACTACCCAGTACCTAGGATTCAGGTTCTAGTAGCCAGTGCCCGATATTCAGCACCCATAAAACCTTTGTGTGTGTACGGAGATTTCAAGGCATTTGAAATTGACAATGAAATCACAGAGAGAACGAACAGGCAAAGTTTCAGAGATTCACAGAATCACACAGAAAGAATACCCAACGAAACTTTGTCTTTCGGTTGGCTAAGCATAAAGGACTAAGCAGTAAGCGGTAAGTAGCGAGAGTAACTAATTTGTATTCCTAGGGCAAGCAGACTTGTACGAAGTGTCAGTATTTAATTTGATTATTCCTGTCCCGAATGGATGATTTGCTTGTTAACTGGACCGCAACTGCACGCTTTTTGGTCACTGAATTAATTATAATGCAACACATGTAAATGACTTTGCATTTGAGTGGAGTTTTCAACAACTATTCGATACGGAAGATGTATGTTTGATTGAATTTACTAAAAGTAAACTTTTATTTAGCATAGGCCACAGGAATAGTCTTACACATACTGTATATAAGTCTATACAAAATTGTTTCAATGACCAAATGCTGATAGTTACACGTTAAGTCTACCTAGAAACCTTCAAATATTATGGAACGTTTAATGCACAACAAATTTCTGCTAGCAATTGGAACTAAAGGGGGGTCCTCAGAATACTAAAATATTGTAAATTTGGTAATCCAGATCTAAAATATATATGTATATGTACATATATGTAAAATATGTATATACAATCATGTAACTGCACGAGTCAAATCACCGCACCGAGTCAAATCGCCACAAAGATCACGTTCCCAACATTTATCTTAAGGAATGCTGACTGGTTCGTAAAATTAGTGGTTTGTCATACGTAGACATGATGAAATTCATAAGAGCTGCTATCAGCTGCTAAGCTGCGGATAGAATGTCCTTATAGACGAAATCTTAAGATCATTATTACGATCTTAGGATAGATTGATAGAAAGACGGACAGCTTCATATCGCTCTCTATGGCTCTTCTCTCTAATCCCGCACCAACCGAAGATGTAATGTATTGTCTTAGGGCGACCTTGATGCCACTAACGTCAAAGTAATTGTATAAAAGGATCTTCTCCTGGATATAAATGTATTAGTAGTTAGCCGCTGCTAGGTCAAACTCTCCGCCTTAAACCTTTCCATTTTGAGCGGTGAGTATATCGCCATTACCCAGCAGACATGATTTTCCCGGAACAACGTCTTCACAGAACATATCCTACACGTAGAGAACCTGAAAAGAAGGTATTCCAAGAATTAATTTCTTTTTAAATCCGAATACAGCGTAGATGACTTTGCAGCAGTGCAGTTGATCTCAAAAACTATAAAATAACATGATTCGTGTAGGTCTTCAGGAATTTGGTCGATACATGCAGGCACTAACCCAAGAATAAATAAACAAATTAGCAAAAGAAACTGTGCCAGGTATACTTTTATTACTAGAACATGCCAATAAGTAATTTACATTATTTTTATAGGGTAACTAGTTGGACTCATAACTGAAAAGTGTCGAAGATTATTAAAATTCAGCTTCTTATTGGACCAATAATTTTCTCAAATTATCACCTACCGCAATTGCTGGAGGACATTTAAGTTCATTTCAACTCTGTTTAATTACCAAGATAACAGAAAGGAAGAGAAACCAGTATGACCATAGATCTATGCAAGATCAAGGTGGGCTGTAGCGAAGTTTCTGCGAAACGATCACCAAAACGAGTATCTCCTTTAAATTATGATCAGACCTTTCCAAGACATCACAAATCTCAAGCGTACCCCAGCACCAGAATGGTACCTGGTTTGACTCTGACGAAGAGTCATAGAATCTGCTTGTGAATACCTATTTTCCAGGCTGTACTTAAGCAATCAATCCACACCTTTACAAAAAACTCCAGTCCATAGATCGACTCAATAACGATCTGTCGCAGGATGCTATAGTGGGCAGATTGCAATTTCGCATCATAAATGTATGTAAGAACCCGAAAGCAATTTCGCTGTACATATGCGAAACGCTTCTCATAACGCTTTCTTTCTATGCATTCTTAAGGGCAATTAAGTTCTTGGTACACCATATGGTGCCAAGGTTTAGGTTAACTCTTAAGGCAAAATCTAAGAGACATTTCAATATTCTTCTGCCTTATATGCAGCTGTGGCGTTATTTTCAATTTCGTGCATTACCCCACTGAAGCTAGATAACATCTCATTGAATTTCTCAAATAATTACAACTACTTCATCCTGGTAGCAAAGTGAAGTGGAAAAATAAGTTGTTAAGCGAGAAAAAATGAGCTCGACTTGCCCCCTACTTATGCTTAAAGTCTGTAGTCTTAAGATGAGGTCAACCAGCGTTACGCACTGGAGCGTCCCAGGTCGTTAAACCAGTTGTCATATACGGCATATGAGTCTGGTCATCTGTACCGTATAAGATGACTATCATCAACTTGCTAGAAAAATAAAAACAAGTAGCCGGAATAAGCAAGCGCGTTAAAAGCTTTTCCAACGGCAGCCCTTTAAGATCTACTTTAAAAAGAAACCATTGAGATTCTCGGCATGCAGCTTGCCACCAACTCTGCCTTTAGATGGTGAAACACTTAGCAGCTACATGTTGGACCTTCTAGTCTTGTCACGCTTTATCGCGCTACCAACTAACCAATCGAGAGTAATTCATGAAATTTGCAAACTGAAGCGCCTTGCAAACTGAGAACTTGGTTGTTCACCAGCCAGCTGATTGGCTCAGCCTAGAGTCAGACATCTCGACGTACAGCCAAGAAGTGATTAGATCGCTTAAATCGGACTTCTCAAAAAACTCAGTCCAGGATCCTTAGGAGCAAATACATTCTTGGATGTGTAAAAGCAAGCTCGATATGAAACACTCTCAATGACTAGTTAAGGTTCAGATGTGCAGACCTACATATATAGATAGGTGCCTGGTACGATGTCACACGACAGCGCTCAGGCAGCTAACTAAAAGGTCTCGAGGGCAGAAACTTTTAAGAAGAGTAAAATTAGTATGAGTGCTTTTGGTTTTCTTGAAACTCCTCTTCCTATACTCTGAAAAATCCTTGCATGGCACGCTAACATTGCCAATGACTTCATCTTAAAAATCCCTCCGCTGAAACGGCTGCATTTCACCATCAGATTTCTTGGTTCTCTCCCCCTAGTTGACATGTTGATCCAACAGTCCACCTAAGGTTTGTTCTTCTAATAGCATCCAGTGTTTGCGATTGGTATACCGATGATCGTATCAGGTATGATACGTGTGGTAGTTCCAATTTAGGCCATATAATTCACTGGAATGTCTCTGTACCCCGGCACTCAACATTGGTGAAAGTTGAACTGCACTGCCATCTCAATGGCTGTTTTAAAAATTTTGTGAGATTAAGTTCAGGGATTTAATTGTGCCCTGGCTATATGAAAAGATGCGAATACCCCTTGGAGATATCACGTTTTTCTTTAGCCAGGACTGGACTTCTTTATTCGTCAAAATTTCAAACTGGAATACGCTACAGTGATTTGAAAGGAAGGAGAGACTTAGATTAAGCTTATATGAAAAAAAAAACCGCCACCAACCTCGTTATGAGTTTTGGATCCATCCGTAAAGAAGTGGCTTGACTTCACATCCATGAAAGCGTCTTTCTCCTAGAAATATCTAAAAGAGATGCTTACATGAAAATCTTTGCCATACCAATATTGAGGCATGCTGTAATCGATGTTCTCTGGAAGGATTCCTAGTGTATTCGAAATATTAGCGTGGCCAAATAGTATTTGTTTAGTAGCTTTAAGGGGAATATCTGTGTTAGCAGCCACTATCCTTTGGACTTTGCTTAGCTTACTGCAGTGTTTAAGGTCGTCCACCAGACAACAACCCCATATTTGAGTATCGGTCTTACGACCGAGATGTAAAGTCAGTGTGGTTAATGCGAGGTTGAAGGCTTCTTGCAGGTGAATACAGCTACTCTAAATTATGATTGGAGATCGGGATTTCATTCCTAGAAAAGAGGATAAGATCAGTTTTATGAGGGTTTACTCCCAATCCACAGCGATCCACCCAACGTGTTCATTTGTAAAGATAAGGCTGTAGGAGTCCTTTAATTGTATTAAGATGCTATGTAAACGTCATTCATATATGCAAACACTCTTTCGTCGATTTTTCTTCACAGTAGGCATGTTAAGCCGTAATGGATCAATTTTAGATCGTACACGGATATCAATCAGTCTTTCTAGAGATTTCAGAGGGAAGGATTATTGACTTATAGGTCTGACATTAATTTCTCACCATGATAGTGGAATGTGAATTATTTCTACACAGTTCCTCATGATATTCTCTGGCATTGGCAGGATAATAGCTGAGGACTATCGTAGCTTGGTAGGTATTATATTATCCGGACCAACAGACTTGTATGGTTTGAGGCTATACAGCGCCCCGTGCAGCTTGTCTCTTGTAATCAGACCATGCATTTTGATAGCGGCTGCAGTAGTCCTGGTGTTGTTGTTATTGACCGCAAGTAAGATCAATACAATACGTCTGGGATACAGGATTCGTCGTCGTTTTTATCAATCGCCAAAATCGTTATAGCGTCTTTTATGACTTTGCTAAAAGACCTCAGAGATGTGATATTCGAAGGCCCATGGGCGGTTTTGACGTTTTAATTTTTGATAATCGGCTCGGTTTTCTTCGATATCTTGCGCTTGAAGAAATCTTTTAGCATTTTGGAAGCAGTGGGTAATCCGTCTTTTAAGATGTATATATTTTGCTCATCATATCCGCGGTTCTGTCAATCTCTGGAATAGATCCGACGACTTTGATTATGCGTACAGCATTTCGACTGACGTGGTTGAGCCTCTTTTGAGGTCGGAGTTTTTGTAGCAGCGTGGCCTGCCACAAACTTTTATCTGCTTGGGGTGGAGTATATGGTAGGACCATGGCTTGCGACAGTGTTGCCACTCTGTGGATATTTGGATTTTGACATATTGCATTTGCCTGTCAGTCGGTGCAGTCATCCATTTTCTGCCCGGTATTAAAGGAGTAAAGTTTTTGTTATTTTAGAGATGTTGTTCATTAGTTATCACACGAGTAGCGGAGAAAGAGAGGTGCATCAGCATAATGTGATCCTCCTTTTAATTCAGGAATCATCTGGAGAAGTTCTCGAGATTCATTGAGCTTATCAGCCTCTACAATTTGACAAGTTTTTGGCTTCGAGTAGAAAAGAAGGCGCGTTACAATATATCACCAAAGAAGGCTAGAGCTAGTGGACCTCAACTTCCGAAAATTGTGAACGGGTCATTTGAAGTTTTCGGCATTCATGCAGTTTGTAGCAACGGGAGGTATATGTACGAGTGTATTATGTATGTATATTTCATTAGTACGAATCGATTTGATGCAAGATGTAACTAACGCCGCATTAAAGGCGACTGAGCAGCCGACTAAAAATCTGTCAAACCTAGGCAACTTTTCGGTACTTGAACTAATATTTTGAGCGTTCCGATATTTCCCTTACATTTAAAATAGAAGACATTGTTTCGACATTCATATCACTTTGGTAGATGTGATAAGAAATTTTATACTAAACTTGAAAAATTCAGAATATTCACAGTAACAATCGTTGCACACTTCGAGTTTTAAAAACTAACTCATGCGAATGCTGTAGACCTTTTCGTCATTTGTTGATTATTAATGATAGCTTCCTTCATTAGATTTAGCAGTGATATCACAAATAAAATACTTGGGGTAAGAGCCCTCAGAGCTTTTTAATTCCTTACGATAGAACATATCCGTATACATGACGAGTGTACATATTGTATCTACTGAACCTAAATTACTTTAGACAATTTAAATTAAATCATAGCTTCAACCCTGAAATGTGTTGTCAAGTATTTTGTTTTGTACGAATACAACCGTCTGGGGTGTTATTGGAGGTCATCTCAATTAACTCAAGCCAGCACATCTTCAAATTGTTAACAACATCCGTTCGATTATAACCAAAACTACTTGCAGTATATCGATTTGCTTTATGGTCTTTCGGCACGAATTTGGAAATTTGTCAAATTGCATATACAAGTATGTTTCCAGGATATAACATTTCAATTCCATTAACGAAACAAGTCGTAGATACATTAATGACTCTCCATGATATGTAGTGACATCGGAATTGAGTACTTATTCGTGTTGTGTTCAATATTAGTAAGTTGCTAAACACAAAATATCATATGTATATATCGAATGATATGTTAACGTTATTTGCAGTATGTAATCTCATGTCAAACGTTTTATTTTTCGAGTACCTGGAGAACTACTGTTCAAAAATTAATCAGGTGTAGTCAATCGAAAGTGATTTACATTAAAGATGCAATCGTTTCTCATTTGTTAAGGGCGCAAATGAGTCTTTCAATTTAAAGTCAGCCAGATGAGTAGATTTAAACAACTAGAAAATAATGCTTATAATCTGAGACGAAGCATTGCAATTTTGTGAGTATTTTCATAAAAAATGCCGGCAGAATAAGTATAAGTCACAAGAGTTTTTGCGAAACTGGCTGTGAGAAAACTCAGAAAAAAAAAAAGACAACAAAGTCACTTCATTAGAATTGTTTAATTAATAAAGAATGGAATAATAGTATCCAGCTGCATTGAAAATAGTAGATTACTCGTTCGCTACGATTATAAACCGGAAATAGAAAGTAATTGTACAAAATCATTTTATGAGATACTGCGTATTTAAACTATAACTAAGGTGATAAAAAAAAAATAATCAGTTGCCCTAAACTACTTTTCTTTCTTAAGGACCTTATTTGCCCGGGACACTCAATTCTTTTGATGAAATTGAGAAACCGAGCGTTATCATACTGTAGAATCACTATTTAATGGCCCTGCTCGTACTGTGGCCATTTTTCCAGCAGTGCTCCAATCAAACGTATCAATTGAAGTCGATACCGTTCCCCAGTGATAGTTTCGGTGGGTTGCAACAGTTCATAATAAATAACACCGACCTGGTCCCACCAAATACACAGCATAACCTTTGCAGCGTAAATATTCGGCCGGGTCGACGACGTAGATGCATTACCGGGCAGTCCCCATGACTTTTTTCGCTTTAAATTGCTAAAATAAATCTATTTTTCATCATCTATCACGATGCGTTGAAGAAAACGACGCTCAACGTTAATTCAAATAATGAGGAACCCAACTTTCCATTTACAATGCATGCAATCGTCTGGAAATGGCTTTGTTGGTAACTCCTAATGCTGAAGCAAACTCTTATTTGGTTTGGCATGGATTCTCATAGAGTAATGCTCGACGCGGGTGGTCGTCAACATCGAAATAACTATCTTTGAAGCGTCGGAACCAATCACCCATCTCCGTAAACTTTTTGGAGCTCTCTATGCGATTTAGCCGCCGTGTTTTTCGAGTGAAAGAAGAAAATCCACACTCCCCGCAAATAACAATTATTTGGCATAAAATCAGACATTTTTAAAAACTAAAAGTACATGACGCCAAATTGTTAAACCATTTACTAAAAAGACAAAGTGGGTTAAGTCGACTTAAGCCGAAAATGATTTTTTTTTATATTTTTATACTACGTAAAAAATTGTCTTATTTTTTGTTTCATCGGGGTGTTTCTATAACATCTAACAATCTATTTTTGATGCTGCCCAAAAAACTTAATTCAGCAAAATTATTTAACTGGTATATGGAAAAGCGTCTTAATTTTAGGGCTGTAACACTGTTTTCTTATTTTTCGTCTTAAGTTTAACTAAGCCGCTTTTTTAATGCTTGAAATGTCAGAAACTGAAAAAAGGAAAAAAAAACATTAACTGTACTTAAGCTACCTTACAAAAAGAAATTTTCTTCAAACTAAAAACCTTATTTACACTTAAGCCACTCTTCATTTTTGAAATTCTGAAAATTGTTCACATAAGCCTTTTTATCCAAAACAATTAAAAAAAAATAGTAATAATTTGACCATGTGTATATAAGCCACTTTTACAAATTGAACAGGACGATTGTTACTAATTTTATGTTTTTGAACAGTCAACTATCAGACATAAGCCACTTTACCAAAGAAATATTAAAAAAAAAAAAACGTTTTTCTAAGATCAAAGCAACCCGATTTATCATTTTTCATTTCGTTTCGTGAAACAAACGTCGCGTCGTATAAGAAATTCTGAGAAAAATTAAAAAAATAGTAAAAAAAACTCATTGTGTTATTAAGTGTGTATTTTTGTACAATAAAACGTAACAAATGTTGTGAAAGTGAAAGGAAAAAAAAAAAAAAAAAAGATAGAGCAAAAATAATACTATGGCTTGAGCTTCTAAAGAGCTATAAAAAATCTAAAGTTTTTTGTTAAATGAAGAAGCAATACGGCATAGCATCTACCGTCTTTTTTTGGTCTTAAATTGTCTCGAAAATCGTAGACCAATTTGGAAAAACCCAAACGATATCTCTAAGACGTTTTAATACTAGGTGGAATGAAAAGTAACCGCCTTGACAGCCAGAATGCGCTGCTACTGCAAAAAAGGTTATGGTGCCTTGAAGTCCGTTCATATTTAGGCAGACATGCCAAATTTCAGTGCGATACTATCTTAAGTTTTGTTTTGAGCGCTGATTGTTGTCGACGTGTTTGGCATCATGTTGAATATGGCCAAAAACGATTTTCGTTCTCTCATAAGACATTATTTTTTGAGAGGCAAAACGGTGAAGGAAACGAAAGAAAAATTGGATAAATACAATATTATGCGGCTAATGTTCCGTCAGATTACACCTTCAAATATTGATTTCGAGAGTTTCGTGGTGGCCGCAACTCCACTACCGATCAAGTCCGCAGCGGCAGGCCCTAGGAGGCGGATACATAGGACAATGTCAAAAAAATTCATGAAATGGTGTTGGCTGACCGGAAAATGAAGGTGCGTCAGCTAGCAGATACCACAAAGATTAGTACTGAGCGCACATGCCATATTTTGGGCAATATTCTGCATATGAAAAAGTTATCCTGCCGTTAGGTGCCGCGCACTCACTCCTGATCAAAAACACGAGCGCGAGAGCACTTCCAAAGAGTGTTTGGACTTGATGATACGGAATCGGGCGGACTTTTGGCGGCGATTAGTAACTGTTGAACACCAGAGAACAGAATGAGTGCCCGGCAATGGACTGAAGTCCACACGAGTGCTCCGTGATGGCTCATCAATAAAAAAAATTCAGCTCACGCGGAAAAATCATCGATGTCACGGAGGAGTATTTTGCAGACCTGGAAAATTACTTTTCGGACGGGATCAAGAAGTTGGAATATCGCTGAAATAAGTGTATCAAACTAAAAGGGAACTATATTGAATAAAATAAAAAAACATTAAAAAATTTTTTTTTTTTTTCATTCCCTAGGAGGTTACCTTTCATCTCATCTAGTATTGTTTATAAAACTGATGAATGTTTCATGCTCTGTATTGTATTAGTTTATGATGACAAATATGTGTTTTACGTAGCAGTTTTATCACCATATGCGTAAAATGAGATAGTTCAGCCAGTTGTTTCCAACGAGACGAGCAGTCTGATATTTTCATTTCACATTTGAAATCTACAGTTGAGCCTGAAATAATGGAAGGCGATTCATTTTCCGAAGACAGTGATGACAGCGTTGCAGATAAGGATTATCAATTGCCAAATATATCGTTACAAAACGAATTCGCTGATTTAAACATTGAGGATAAGGCCATGCAAATAGAGAACAATTTAGTTGAAATATCGAAAATCCTGATAAAGCAAGAAAAGATACGCAAAAGGCAAGAAATCGAAAAAGAAATTAATTTTTTCCAACGAAAATGTATGGACAAAATTTCTCAAACAGAACAAGATCAATTTTCAAAAAAATATTGAGAACTGGGAAACTGTAACCTCAAGTTGGCATTTGGAATCTGTGTTGACTTCCACTGACGAAAAGAAAACAAAAAGGTGCAAAACGATTGTTTCTTTAAAACCTTAATTTCCAAGAAAATTGAATTTTTAGGTACTATAATAATGCAAGATATACGCGAGAAGAAAACTCCAATCAACAAATTGTCAGAGGTAAAGAAAAAAGAAGTTTTGAATTGTGTCAACTGAAACAACTCAAATGCAGGTTTCCTTAACGAAATACTCTGAAATTTTCAAAAGCCTCAACATTAAATTTAAAAAGCCTAAGCCAGATACATGTACAAAATGTGACACACTCGCGGCTAAAAAATCTGTGGTTACTGGAGATGATCTTGCTTCTATAGAATTAGAATAAAAATTACACAACTTAGATGCAAATTCGGCATACTATTTGAAAAAGATTGACATCGAGAATGCAAAAAATGTAAAAAATGTAGAAGGCTTCAAAGTGCTTACTTTTGACCTTCAACAGTGTCTTCCAACACATTTTCTGCAAAGTTCTGTTTCTTTTTACAAGAGAAAATTATATACATTTAATTTGACTGTACACGACTGTGTAAACGGTTCTTCCCACTGTTATACTATAGGATTTTCTAATAACGACTTGACAACTTTTTTTTTCTTAAATAAAAGCAAACCATTTGAGATAATTCAAAAACTTTATTATTGGCTTCGTTCATATGGCCACCGCGAGCACGTTTGCAGCGGTCCATTCGTTGGCCCCAATTTTCAACGACTAGGCCACACATTTTGGCCGAAACGGCCGATATTTCACGTTCAGTGTTGGCTCTGAGATCTTCCAACGTCGTTGGCGTGTTGGCATAAACCAATGACTTAACGTAGCCCCACAGAAAATAGTCAAGCAACGTTAAATCGCACGAACGAGGTGGCCAATCGACTGGGCCATGTCTTGAGATAACACGCGCACTATACTTACTCTTCAATTAATCGATTGTAGCGTGTGCTGTGTGGGTTGTGGCACCATCCTGTTGAAACCACATATCGTTCAAGTCCATATCTTCCAATTCGGGCCAAAAACAATCGGTGATCATGGCGCGATAACGCTGACCATTCACAGTAACGTGACAATCATTATCGTCCACGAAAAAATATGGCCCAATAACGCCGCCGGCATGCTAACCGCACCAAACAGTTATTTTTTGTGGATGATGTGATGATTCATGAAGCACATGTGGGTTTCCACCTGACCAATAACGCATATTTTGCTTATTGACGAACCCATTGAGCCAAAAATGAGCTTCGTCACTGAAGATGATTTTGCGATGAAATTCATCATCTTGGCGCATTTTCTCCAGAACCCAATCGGAAAACGTACGTCGCTTCAAATGGTCCATCGGCTTCAATTCTTGAGTCAGCTTGATCTTGTATGGGTATAAACCAAGATCCAATTCTTAAGAATGCCGTGGAATTGACTGATTTGGATCGTTTGCTACGGACGTCTGAACGGCAGCGATATTTTCGATACTTCGACCAACCCGTTATCTCTCTGACACGGCAACATCACACAACGAATAAGTAAATTTGTTAGTGCAAGTGCTACTAGGGTGAGAAATACGACCGAAAATTGGAGTTAACGCTCTTAAAGTTGTAGTCACCGACTCCGAATATCTATAGAAAATTTTCATAATTTGCAGACGTTGCTCGTTAGTGTACTTTATCACGATGAAAATGTTGAGTTTACTGAATAAATTGACAGTGACAGTTTGATGATTAGTGAAAGAGTGCGTTCACAAATTAAATTCAAAGTTGTCAAGTCCCTATTAGAAAACCCTATAGTATGTGGCATGAAGGTATCGGAAACAGAGGTGGAAATGGAAGTGCTTTCTATTTTGTTGGAACATTTAACATTACGTAGTACCACCAACTGCCGACCACATTAATTTTTACACTGACAAAATGGTTGCAACATTAATGTTAATATGTATTTCTGAATCGTCGAACAACTTAAAATCTATTGACCACAAATTTTTGATAGCCGGTCACACACACATGGAATGTGACGTCGATCATTCCATCATCGAAAGAAATAAGAAAAAATCTTCCTTTCAAATTCACCACCCAAGAGATTAGTACCAATTTATACGGGGTGTTGGAACCAAAAAACAATTTTTGGTCAATCAGATGTCCCAATCATTTCTTTTTTTGTAACTTTACATCGATTCTCAAAAACAAGTGCAACTTTCGTAAGGTTTCTGAAGATGCTTATAAGGTAAACTTGGGAAATATATGATGGCTTCGTTCTTCACTACTATATTTACTTTAAAAATACATTGGATAAAAACATATCTCTTAATACGTTAAGTAAAGGGTGATTCATCGTAAGGTTTGATTTATAATGTAAAACAAAGTACATAAATTTGAAAGCGAACTTAAAATTTTTACTGTCAAATAAAAGAACAATTCATGGCATTTATTTTTTAAAAATAATGTTATGTAAATATTGGCTACGACTACGTCTGAGGTGGCCCATTCCGCGGATAGCATCCGTAATGTTGGCTTCTCTAAAACATCAATCGTAGCTGGCTTATTCCTAAAGAAGTGAGACTTTACATATCCTCAGAGAAAAGAGTCCAAAGGTGTGATATCGCACAATCTAGGCGGCCAATTTACCGTACCAAAACGTGAAATTAAATGCTCACCAAAATGATTTCTCAAAAAGTCCATGGTTTTACGCGATGTATGGCTCGTAGGGCCATCTTTTTGAAACCAGAGCTTACTGAGACCATGTGCTTGAACTTCAGGAAGCACATAGTCCGTTCACGTGGCGCGATAACGATTACCATTGATGGTAACATTCTGATGTGCCTCTATTGTGAAGAAATATTGGCCAATGATTCCACCAGCCCATAAACCACACCATACCGTTGTTTTTAATGGATGTAATGGTAGCTCTTGGTACTCTTCGAGTTGCTAATCAGCCCAAATACGGAAATTCTGTTTATTAACGTATCCATTGAGCTAGAAATGGGCTTCATCACTGAACAAAATTTCAAGATAAAACACCGGATTTTCATTGAGGTTTTCCAGAGCCCATTCAATGAAAATATGACGGAAATTTAAGTCGCCTGGCTTCAATTTTTGCACAAGTTGAATTTCGATATCCTTATGTAAAATACGCCAAATTGTCAAATACGCCAAGCCAAGATGCTGAGAACGACGACGAGTCGATTCGTCACGGTCTTCGCCTACACTCTCAGCTACAGTTGCTATAGTCTCTTCACTACGTGCTGGATGTGGTCTAACCGGTCGAGTATCATCTAAAATTGTAAACTGGGACTTAGATTTGCTAATGGTATTGGCATAATTATTTTCAGTAGGTCGATTATGCGCACCATAAGTTCCTCAAATGGCACGAAAAACATTTCTCACAGAACGCTAATTTTCGTAATAGAGCTGAACAATTTGGAGACGCTGTTGTGGTGTGAGTCTTACTACGATAACTTGCCAAGCGATATTGAGGAAAATTGTATAGCAACTTGAAAAGAGTTATGCGTGATCTGTCAAAAAAAGCCTATTGAAAATCAAACCTTACGATGAATCCTCCTATATAAGGAAGCGAGGGTGTAAACAATTATCATTCGGACACTTGGAAATACTTTACCATGGACCAAAGAAGCAAAGTCTGCTTACTTTGATCGATAAGTAGGTCCATAATTTCTATAAAACGCTTTGCACAAAATCCATACCTGATTATCATCCATATTTTGAGCATGAGAAAGCTGTCTGAGCGATGGGTGCCGCGTTTTCTCACACCGGAGAACAAGCGCAATCGTGAGAGCACTTCAAAGACATGCTTGGCTCTGTTTAGTCGAAGTCCGGAGGAGTTTCTACGTCGTTTCGGGACCGTCGATTAGACATAAATGCATGAATAGTACACACCAGAGGCCAAAGGAAAATCAAAACAATGAATTCTACCTGATGAACGTACTCCAAGAAATTCGAAAACCGTGTCTTTGGCCGGAAAAGTGATAGACACTTCACTTTAACTACTTGGAGAAAAGGAAAACAATCACAGGAGAATCCTACGTCGATTAATTGGGAAGATTCAACGCCGATTTAAAGAAAAAAGGACCACATTTGGTGAAGAAAAAGGTGCTCTTCCATCACGAGAACGCACCGACTCGCTCCTCCGCAGTCGCCACAGCCGAATTGGTCAAATTGGACTACGAGTTCCTCCCCCGTCCTCCGTATTCCCCGAAATTGGATCAATGCGATCTCTTTTGGTTCCCAAACATTAAAAGATCGGTCGGCGGAAAGTAGTGCGGGCCAAACGAGGAAGTCATCGCCGCCGCTGAGGAGTATTTTGCAGGCCAACAAAAATCGTACTATACGGAGGGGTTAAAAAAAGTTGTTCCACCGCTGGGAAAAGTGTATCAAGTTGAAAGGGGATTATATTAAAAAATGAATTGTTACAACCTTAAAAAGTTTCGTTGTCATATCTAGTCCGGGTATTTATCAAACAGCAGCACTCGTATATCATAAAATTATTTGTGCTTATTTTTTATATATTACGAGTACGAAAATTATGTAACGAGTTTTCTGTTATTTTTGTTTAAATTAAATAATAACGCTATTAACAAATATGCAACAGCACACGCTTCACTAACGCATTGAAATTGTTCACCAACGTGAAGCACTCTCTTGCTCACCATTTTTTTTTTTAAATGTTTGGATATAACACGGTGAAAGAAAAATAAGGAAGGGAAGAAAGAGAGGTACCAAAGTACGTTGGTTTTGAATGTTTGCCGGCCATAATGACTAGGAAACAAAGACCTCAGCAGGGAATTCCATCAGCAAGCTCCTCAAAAAGAATCACGAAATTTCAGAGTACGTCCGAAAGTGGGCTGGATAATAAACTGATGAGTATTCATATCAACACGGGTGCTATGGTTGAAAGTTTAAAGTGACAGAACGCTGAGGGCGGTTTTAATTTGAGCACTAGTGATGAAAATAGCGATGGAACAATGTGAGACCAGGTAAAATACATCTATGTTTGAGAGTGTCAATTGAATATCCAATCGCTATGAGTTTTATGACACGATATTGAACCTAATCTTGCAAGAGCATAGAGCATAATACTACAATTTAAGCGGATAAATACCTTGTATATAGAGGTCAATTCAGAGGGTGAAAAGTATTTCTAACATCGCTTCAGAAAACCTAAACATAACACATTATTTTTGACGACATTGAATGTGCACTCATTCTATTATAGATTTTTGTTGACACACATACTTAGAATGCAAGTGCTATTAATGGATAAAAGCTCAGTGTTTAAATTTCCTTTAACCAATAACAGATAGCATTGTGTTACAGAAGCATTAGATATGTTTTTAATATCGGAAATCAATGAGCTGATTTTACGCTGCCGTTCGCGTTCTTTCGCCAAATAACCAGAAAATCAGAGAATACTGAATATCATCATCAATACTGTCAAACATTTATTTTCAGATCAGTGTACTGTTGCAATTGGAATTTGTACTGCCACTCATTGACATGTTTTCGTGATTAGAGATATGTCATGTTCTAAAGACTGAGATGTTTTTTTAAGTATTCCGAAATTTTTGTGGGTCAAAGACTGGAAGACGCAGTATTGTGGTCTCCAGGTAAGTGGCCGTTTTCAATTTCCCCTAACACAACACTGACTTCGCTGAAAGAAGACATAAAAGCGTGATGAGTATTCCGCACCATTTTTTTTTCCATATTTCAAAACGTTTCCAACCAAGACACACAGTATATGAGTGTTTTAAAATGTATGTCCCCTTCCAGGTTTAATCTAAATGTTCATATATGATATACATATTGTACATTTATTGTATATTAACTGAAGGAAAATATCTTGTTCTTATTTTGTAGTTGGTCCTGCATATAATATTCATTTTTATTCTTACAACTAGCAATTCAAAAAAATGTTATTAAATTTAATTGCTACCAGAAAATACATAAAACTCAAATAAATTGGATGCTTTCTTTCTACGATGAATTGAAGCCAAGTTGGCTTTTATGAAAAGTAAAAGCGTGCGCTAATTGTTATTTTTTACGCAAAAAACTTTATAATTGTTTCAAAATTCAACGGAATCCAATTATTTTAGCCTTGCGTTACGTCAGCTAGAAAATAAAACTTTTTCCAACTGGCTGTTGGAGCAGAAAAAGTGAAAATCAATATTTCAAGCTTTCACTTGGCTTCACACATGTTATTGCTTTCAATGTGATTATTTAAAAAGCAGAAGTTCACCGAAATTGTATATGAGATTTTTTTTTTTTATTTTAACTCAAATAATTACGTTTGTGTTACATAGACAAAAATGCATATGTCCATAACTCTTTGACCAATAGAGTCTTGTTACTCTCACACAATACTATGTCTGGTTGACAATCAGTCCATATTCAAACTCAGACACAGCTCACAAAGATAACTCTTTCCTCTAATTTGATACAATAACATCCGAACCAATTGAATTTCGAATCTGTGTCAACTCAAGATTTTAAATCGGAAATCTATAGATTACAATTTAAGATTCTTGTACACTTTTTGCAACAACAATTTATTTTAATGACTTCAAGCAAAAACTGAA
Source organism: Volucella inanis (assembly GCA_907269105.1). Taxonomy (NCBI): domain Eukaryota; kingdom Metazoa; phylum Arthropoda; class Insecta; order Diptera; family Syrphidae; genus Volucella; species Volucella inanis. The sequence continues at coordinate 207,480,519 of OU026153.1, forward strand.
TTTTTTGGCAACAAATTCTATACCGGGCCACCGTAAAAGGAGTAAGATCCACTGAAGTAATGTAGGTAGTAAGAATCTTGATAAGCAGAACTGAATAGATGTTGCAATCGCCAATAAATTTGCCAGGCACGGTTCAGAGAAAAATTTTTCAGGACCCAAACTTACGTCGGATTTGCTTGCTTGATCGGTTAAGGCATCTATTGACAATTGGTTCTCATATGAGCACAACTTCAGATGGCACAGCTCCGCGAGATGTTGGCAGACCAAACGAGTAGACGTCTCTAGGATGTCAGCGACCTGCGGAAAGACTGCAGGTTGCTTACTGACGCCGTGACAGGGCGTTACACTTTTGCAAAGCGCTTAAATGTGCTGGGTATAAGTGACGCAAAACCTGCGATGCTTGTGCGAAATTAATGAAGACACCACGGTGCACTATCTCTGTGAATTACGGGCTTAAGCTCGCATCAGGCTGCAGGTACTTGACGTTGACGTGGTGGGTGCTGGTACTGTAGGCACTTTATTATTGAAGAGCTTACTTATATTTCTTCGCAAGACTGAAAGATTTCATTAAAAAGAAACTTTACAAGGAGTACAATGCACTTGTTCTTTGTTTGAGTGCTCTGTTCCGACATTATAAATAAAAAGAAAATATTTTGTATGATTAGAGCAAAATCAGAGGTGCAACAATTCTCATATATAACCACCAAGTGCTACCGACTTGACTTGCCAGACCAAATGCGAGGAAAAAACTGCAACCGCAGTCGCGTCAGCAGATATTATGGCAGGCTTTTTATATGAGCTGTGGCTAATATGGATTTTTAGGGATAGTCGAGTTAATGACAAGGAAATAATGGCGGATGTACCTATATGGTGTAGCTCCCATATCCCCGAAGCGGGTTACTATTCCCCTAATATCCGGCCTATTTTTGTCAAAAAAGTTGCATTTCAGTCAAGGGTTGTGAGACAATCAACAGCCTTGGATAAAGATACATTTACTGTCAATGATCATGCAGAACGGCAAAAGGTCAAATACCTTGAATGACTTTTAGATTCTGCAGACTTCTATAAAGCAGATATCTGTAGTAATTGCGACAGAAAACAGAGAGCAGAAAACAGCCTTCTTCGGGACAGAATGTTTGTAAGCCGCAGGCTAGGGCAACAAGTCTCGAATTTTAAAGATGTCATCGAACATTCTGTAACAATCTGTTTGAAGACAATTTTTCTACGAGCTCCACTACAAGGCTTACAAATATTGCCCTAAACATGACGGAAAATTTTATTTTATGTGATCTCAACGATACAAAAGTAAAGGAGGATATCTTTGTTATCACAGTTAGAAACTATAGCCATTAATAATAAACTCCACAGTCTGTTTAGGCGTATCTCAGTCGCTAAGACTACGGAAAAACATTGTGAGAAGATTTTACGTTAAGCGGCTGAATAGTAACCATCTATGCCTTTACGAACTATATAAAGAGCTAAAAACCAGGTACATCGATGCTAAGAAGTCTTAAAAAATGCAACTGGGTGGCTACGTATCATCCGACCACCACTACGAAAACCTTTGTTTAACGAAGAGTGTCAGCAATCATCTATAGCGCATCAACTCATCAATGAACCAGAACCCAGTAGCAGTACGACACTGGTTCGAATGCTTTAGGAGCAAAACGAGCAGAAATAAAAGAAGTAACATGAAAGGCAAGAAAATGTAGAAGTGCTACTCCAGGAAGTTTAACTAGGGATCTATCAAGCTAAAAAGACCTACAAAATTCTGTAGAGTCAGTGACATTCTGACATGTAGTAGTCAGTGTTTAGGAGATTTAAAACCGACTTCTAGTGATTTTCAAGTGGCGTATCTACAATGCAATTAAGATAGCAATATCAGCTGTAAATGACTTGCTAGGGAGCATATACATATCATAATTTTGTCAGAGGAAAATATTTGTTTTTGAACAGTACTTAAGAATATTTTGTCGTATTCACAAGAAAGAAGATCCTCTAAACCGCATTAATCATCGATTAATCGGTCTTCCTTACATTGCCGCCGATAAGGTCTTGTCTTCCTATTTTGTGTCCAAGACTACTTGCCGTCAATCGAGTTGCCCTTGTCCGAGGGACGGGTTAGTTCTTAAAAGTATTCATATCACACAATATAACAATATTGATTACCACTAATAGAGCACCTGAGCTCGCAGCAGCTGCAAGCAACATCACCAATCATACCCTTAGAGCTCTTGGATCAAGACCCTGAAGAAGAGGTATTGTAACCCCCTCCAAAAGATTAAAAGCCACAAATGTTGGTCTGAGAGCCGCTCTTTCGGAGAGGCTATAGTACGTAAGAGAGGTGGCAACAAATCTAATAGCATACGCAACCCGTAGTATGGTCGGAAAATATGACCCCTTTAAAACGCTACAAGGAAACGCCACGCTAAAAGTGCCTCCGATATCTTTAGCAAACACTGTGCCGAAAGCGACATTGCTCTTGGTTGTATCTTTGGTCTCAAAGATATGAGACAAAGATGGAGATAAAAGCTAGAATACCCACAAGGAAATTTCAGACCAAGGCTTGCCTTAATTATCAAAATTAAAATAAAATATCTTCTTAACTTAGAACCCAACATCATTGGATGCGATTCCAATGCTCACAGAGTAGTGACACAAAAAAAGACCTTTTTAGCAAAAATTTACTAAAAGGCAGTCGTGATAGTCTTTTTTTATGTACACTACAATTTATTGTAATTGAGAATTGGCACTTATCCAGGGAAGTTCCCTTATTGGATCATAAGATTTAATATAAAATGCAATGCGGAACATGGCCAAACTACATACGAGTACATAAAAAAATCAACAAATTGTAATTTGTTTAAAAAAAACACTCAAGCATAGATGGTGGATCCTTTCAGCTCAATGAATCAATCACATCATCCTCCAGATGTGATTGTAAAATCTAAGCTGAAGTAAAATCAAAGAAAAACCAAGCAGAAAAAGCTTTTCAATCAGGCAAAACACGTCAGTTTATGGGACGCTTACAAGTCAATACAGAGCTGAGAAAATCAAAGGAGAAAACCGGGATAAAGAACTTTGAAACTAGAATCTATCATAACGATAGCAGAACCAATGGTCTCTCTGTAAATATTTGCACTCAAGATATGAGCAATAAACTCATTTAAACCTTTTTAGGCATCGAGAACCGAAGAAATGTTTCCGGTTTAATTCGAGAACGTCAGGTTCCCATTCAACCAACTATGGTTGCTTTATTTAGACCCAGCTTTTAGCTGGCATACACATCAAAAATTTGAAGTGATGTTAACGTAGTTTTTAATTAATTAATTAATTTTGCTGTCCAATAAAATCGACATTTTTTCTCAAAGTAATGGAAATACGTATAGATGTTTACATAAGAGAATTCTTAAAAAATTTAAACACATAAAGAAAGTGTTGTTAAATGTCCTAAAAGTAGTCTCCGACCAGTATGTTGGAGAAAGCCGGAAAGGTCTCGAGCAGACTCTGAATGACAAAATCATAGAGCACTTTAATAAAGTCAAATATCTAAGGGTAGTTCTACGAGTAGACAATTAACTAAACTGGAACTTCATCCATATACTTACCAACAGTCAACTAGCATTGACTTGATTGACTCCAAATCTCTTCAGGACTTATCGCAAAGAAACAAATTCAAGCTTCGTAGGGTACCAGGACACAAGTGAAAATATTTCGGGTCCTCGATAGAAGAAAAGAACCTGTTTCATGCAAAAAATTTGTTGGTACTCGAAGGCATGGCAAATTATATAACATAAATCAGAGCCGGTGGCTGGTTTCGAGGCAAAACCGACAGAAGATGAAAAAACCAAGGCGAAGAGACAAAAACATCCTCCGATTTGTGAAAAAAAAAAATTAAAAATAATGTTCAATGATTTAGGATTTTCAAGGAAGATAAGCTTACTACGATATCTGATCTCGTTGCGACAAGAAAATTGTGATTCAATTATTTCATATGTGACACAGGGCACAGGATTTGCAATCACGGATGAATGGATCGGATCATTATTATTAGCAGGTTTGCCAGATAATTTTTCACCAATGATTATGGCCATAGAGCACTCGTGCATAGAGATTACCACAGACGCAATAAAGTCGAAGTTAATCGATATGGAGGTTTCAAATACCGATACGGATTCCAGCGGCGCTGTCAACATCAAAAGTGACAGGTGAAAAAACTGTGACATGCTACAGATGTAAATAAGTCGGTCTTTACAAAAACCAGTGTCCATTATTGCAGAAAAACAGGCAATTAAATGCTTTTAGTGTGGTATGTATGGTACGTGGACTCCGGCGCAAGTGCACATTTTGACGGCAAACAAGGCGCGGATAAACAACGCGAATTTAACACCAAGCTTATCACAGATCACAGTCGCGAACGGTATGAAAGTTCCAGTTTTATGTTCCGGAGACGTACAGATATCGACTGATTGCAACTGTTTTATGTGTGCCAAGCTTCACTACTAACTTGTTATCGGTAAGTGAGCTCATAAAAAATGAAAGCTTTGTTGTTATTGCAGCTAACCAATGTTACATATATCCGGAACAAGAGGAATGAGCTAGTAGCCACAGCAGAATTAACCAATGCAGTATATAAGCAAAGGGTAAAAGTGGCAGATTGTTTAATGGCAGCACCAGCTTTAGTAAATGCAGAACTTTGGCATTGGCGGCTAGCACACATTAACGGCAGTGATCTTACAAAAATAAAGAACGGCATTGTGGATGGATTATCTTATCCGAATTCGAGTACCTAACATGATGAAAGATAAATGTGTGACCTGTTGCGAAGCTAAACAGATGAGGTTGCCCTTTTCACATTGGGGCAGAAGAGTTCAGAAACGTTACAGATAATATATGCTGATGTGTGTATTGTTATGGAAATAAAATCTATCGGTAGCGTACATTTTTTTTCTACTCTTCACTAATGATTATAGTCGTATGACTTTTATATACAAGTACCCTCTTAGTCGTAAAAATGAAGTTGAATGGTTAAAAACCAGCAGTATAAAAGAATAAAGGTACTCCGCACAGACAACGGAAGTGAGTTTTGTAGTGGAAAAATGGAGAATTACTTAGCCATTAAGGGAATTATTCACCAGAAGACAAATGCATATACCCAAGAACAGAACGGCTTTAGCGAACAAGCGAATAGGACTTTAACTCCATGCTTAGGAAATAAAACACCATATGAAGCATGGTATGGAAAGAAACTAGACTTAGATCATATTCGTCTGTTTGGAAGTCCTGTAATGGTTCACGTTCCCAAAGAAAAACGATTCAAATGGAACAGAAAGGCTGAAGAGTATATTCTCGTTTGTTATTTGAAAACAGTGAAAGGATATCGTGTATGTGATCCTAGAAAAAATATTGTTACAATGAAGAGAGATGTCATAGTGATGGAAGATAAAATAAAAATATTACTAAAAAATTATGAAGACAATGTGATCTGGATACAAGATTGTCAAAAAAATAGGGAAGAGAATCCTGTTACACATGAATCGCCAACTACGAATGAAGATGGCAGAGATTCAGCGGGGGAGTCTTCAGTTAATGAATCTCTGCATCATTCAAATTCAAATTCATCTTCATCTTTGCATGATTCAAGTTCAAGTTCATCAACATCCGTATATACAGATCCACATAGTGAAACTAATGATGACACCCTTACTACCTCGAATTTCGAGACAAATGTTTCAAGCAGTGAATTGTTACCAGCTCCAGTTGTTGAAGTGAGCAAAAGATTACAAAAAGTGTGAGTAATATGTGCAGTTGTAATCCTAGTTCAGAAGTCGCGCAGATAGTTTTCTCTGAAGCGCTGAATGAAACAGAGTCCGACCAATGGAGACGGGCCATGCGGAAGGAGCTTGCTGATATTCCAAATGGTTGGTCAGCTGTGCAGTAAAAGCGGGTATTGAATAAAAAGCTGGATGTGGATGATAAAGTGCGTTATCGTTCCAGACTTGTAGCAAAAGGTTTTACGCAGCGACGTGGCATCGATTACGACGACACATTTTCTCCTGTTGTAAAACATTCCATGTTAAGAATGTTGTTTGCGCTCAGTGTACAGGCATGGACATTACACACCTAGACGTGAAAACAGTCTTTTTAAATGGACATTTGAAGGGAGACATTTATATGTCAATTCTAAGAGGTTTTTTTTAAATGAAAGCAATGGAAAAGTCTTAAAACTCAAGAGAGCTGCCTACGGATTAAAACAATCTTCTTTAGTTTGGTATGAAAAAGTGAAGGACAGTTTATGTGATTTAGATTTCAAAAATAGCAAGTTTGAACCTTGCTTCTTTACAAAAACTTATGGTAATGTTAAAATTATTGTTGATGATTTTTTAATATTCTCAAATTGTACTTAAGAGAGAGAAAAATTGGAAATTGTATTCGGTTCTAAATTTAAATTAAAAGATCTAGGCTCTGTTAAACGTTACTTAGGCATGAGAATTAATGTGGACAAGAAATGAAAAACTATAACAGGAGATCAGCAGGAATATATGGAGCAATTTTTATCAAGGTTTAATGTTAGATTGTAGAGCTATAGATACTCCCATAGAAAAAAAATTGAACGTTGTGAAATCTGAAAAGTGTGCAGTCAGCATTCCATATAAAAGACTTCAGTCTAATGTATTTGGCTATTCTGAGTTGGCCTGATATAGCATATTCCTTAAGTTATCTAAGCCAGTTATAATGAAAATCATTTTCATTATGCAAAACGAGTATTGAGATTTCCACAAAAACCTAAACATTATTGTTTAAGATATAGTAAGGAGACTGTAGAGCTGACAGGTTTCGTTGGTTTAGGTTGGGCTAGTGATACACTAAATACAAAATCATATACTGGGTCTTGTTTTATAATGAATGGTTCTGTAATTTCATGACAGAGTAAGAAACAGAAGAGTGTTTCCTTACCTATTTCCGAGGCAGAATATGTTGCTTTATCGGAAGCGTGAAGAGAAGCAGTTTAAGAAACAGAAGAGTGTTTCCTTACCTATTTCTGAGGCAGAATATGTTGCTTTATCGAACTCGTGAAGAGAAGCAGTTTATTTAAGAAATTTAGACAAAAAAAAAAGGCGAAGCATATTGATGTCCGATTTCACTATGCGAAAGATGCAGTGAGAAGCAGGTTAGTTGATGTTGAATACATTTTGATCCAAGAAATGCCTGCTGAGCTTTTAACTGAATGTTTTTCGTCATCTAAGCAATATAGTTTCATGGACTCGTTAGGAGTCGTGAGGTTTGATTTACAACAGGTTTTTTATTTTTAACAAATCACGCGTGACTCCTATCAAACTGCTTTGTCATTTTTATTCAGTATTCAGACTCACACCACAACAACGTCCCCAAATTTTTCAGCTGTATCACGAAAATCACCGTTCTGTAAGAAATGTTTTTCGTGCGATTCGAGAAACTTATGGTGCGCATAATCGACCTACTGAAACCACTATTGTCAATACCATTCGCAAATTTATTTCCCAGTTTACATTATTGGATGATACTCGACCGTTTAGACCACATCCAGCACGTAGTGAAGAGACTATAGCAGTTGTAGCTGAGAGTGTACGCGTAGACTGTGACGAATCCATTCGTCGTCGTTCTCAGCATCTTGGCTTGGCGTATTCGACAACTTGGCTTATTTTACATAAGAATCTTGGCCTTAAAGCATACGAAATTCAACTTGTGCAAGAATTGAAGCCAGGCGACTTGAATTTGCGTCATATTTTCAGTGAATGGGTTCTGGAAAAACTCAATGAAAATCCGTTGTTTTATCGTGAAAATTTGTTTAGTGATGAAGCCAATTTCTGGCTCAATAGATACGTTAATAAACAAAATTGCCATATTTGGGCTGATTAGCAACCCGAAGAGTACCAAGAACTACCATTATACCCGTAAAAACAGCGATATGTGTGTGATTTATGGGCTGGTGGAATCATTGGTCCATATTTCTTCAAAAATGAGGCAAATGAGAATGTTACCTTCAATGATAACCGTTATCGCGCCATGTTAACGCACTTTGTTCTTCTTGAAATTCAAGCACATGGTCTCGGCAAGCTCTAGTCTCAACAAAACGGCTCTACGAGCCATACAGCTCGTAAAACAATGGACTTGTTGAGAAATCATTTCGGTGAGCACTTAATTTCACGTTTTGTTACGGTAAATTGGCCGCGTAGATCGTGTGATATCACACCTTTAGACTATTTGATCTGTAGATCTACGATTGACGCTTTGGAAGCCAACACTACTTGTGTTATCCACGATATACCAGTCGCTATGCTCGAATGAGTCGCTCAAAATTGGACCTTCCGATTGCACCACCTCAGACGTAGTCAAGGCCAACATTTACATGATATCATTTTCAGGAATTAAATGCCATGAATTGTTCTTTTAACCGATAATAAAAATTTTAAGTTCACTTTCAAATTTATGTCAAATTTATTTGTTTTATTTACAATATAAATCAAACATCACGATAAATCACCCTATATTACATAATAATATAACATACAGGGTGAGTTTTTTTAACTAGACATCCAAATTACTCGAAAAATACGCGATATCGCGAAAAATGTTTCAGACAAAAGTCACAAGGTTCTGAAGGTTCTGAAGTCAAAGGTCTTATTCATTCAGTGCTAGATACCACTGCACTGGCACGCCTCAATCATTTCGGTTGTTAGGGTGTTAGAAGGTCGAGATTTGTTTTGAGGAAGTCATTATTGCCTCAAGTGAAGTTAAAACTTAGAGACAAACTGTCCTCAACTTATCTGAGAGTGTATGATGTGCACTCTGCCCTTTTTTTCTAGTTGAACGGAACTGTACTTCATTTAGAAGTTCGATATTTGTGTTGAGGAACTGATTATTATTAGTAACGTTTTCCAGATTAATAATGCAGGCTATTTCAGTTCAAGAGAAAATTGAAATGATATTGATTTATGGAGAAAGTGGAAGGAACATCGATGGTGCTGTTGCTCTTTACGCCCAACGTTTCCCAGACCAGATACGATCGTGCACTTTCTTTTATCGGGTCATTCAACAATTAACTGGTGAAGGAAGTGTGCAACCAAAGAAAAGGAATCGGTCAGATAGGGTGGTCGTTGAGAACAATGAAATACCAGTGTTAGCTAAGCACTCGCCAAATAAGTCGTGGATTAGGAATTTCTCAAACGATTTTCTGTAAGATATTACATCGGCATAAATACCATCCTTATCATGTTTCAATGCACCAAGAACTTTCTAGTGAGGATTTTTTCAAACGGGTTTCCTTTTGTCAATGGGCACTTCAGCAAATTGAACGAGACCCCCTTTTCTTTGCCAAGGTGTTATTCTCTGATGAGTCGACTTTCACCAATCACGGTACGGTCAATCGACATTATATGCATTACTGGGCTTCCGAAAACCCTTTTTGGTTGCGACAAGTTGAACGCCAGCACACTTGGAATGTTAATGTTTGGGCGGGATTTATTGGAGATAAATTAATAGTCCATATTTTATTGAAGGCAATTTAAATGGCGAAAAGTATGCAAACTTCTTGCGGGACCATCTTCCAGTATTACTAGAAGAACTACCATCGGAGTTGCAACAAGCAATGTGGTTTCAACATGATGGTTGTCCACCCCATTATTCCCAAGTAGCCCGGGGCGTATTAAACAATGTTTACCATCAACGATGGATCGGACGAGGGGGTCCGAGTCAATGGCCTGCTAGATCACCTGATCTTACGTCACTTTATTTCTTCTTGTGGGTCTACTTAAAAAGTGAGGTTTACAGAAAAAAGCCAACAACACATGAGGACATGAAAAGACGAATAACTGAAGCTTACCGTAAGATTACGCCAGAAATAATCGTAAGTTCTGTTGGTTCATTTAGAGCGCGGATAGACATGTGTATTGAAGTGAATTGTCACATTTTCGAGCATTTGTCTCGGGAAATAAACGTCTAAATGGGATATAAATGGATTCAATGATTCAACAGTGGGAGGCAAGGGGACTCACTCTAATTAATCACCCCGAAGGAAACAAAATACTGATACGTCCACGTCGTTGTTTCTGGGTTATGCTAAACGCAGTATGTAAAGGCAAATGACAAGCCTATGAGCAATACAACTGAGCAATGAAAATCAGGAATTATCATTTGAAAAATCAAAAGTGACCTTCGTTTGACCTTGAAAATGAGTCTCAAAGTCAAACTCTTGGTCACCATCTTATTTCCCCTTCAGAACCTTGTGACTTTTGTCTGAAACATTTTTCGCGATATCGCGTATTGTTCGAGTAATTTGGATGTCTCAAGTTAAAAAACTCACCCTGTATATTGATACAGATTTGTACCCTATCGCTCCTGGCGTTGCCATATGACAACAGGACATTTTGAGAATATAAGGACATTTATTAAGATTCTAATGATACAGTTTATCTATCTTTCCTCTAATATAAGTGTACCTATTTTTATTTTTTTTTTAAATTCGAAAAATTAACAATCAGGAGGATTCGGGTTAAGCACAAAATTATTCCAAAAGTTAAAGAAATTATTTATCGTTCTTTGTTAAAATACATTTTTCACCATTACATCAGATAACACCTTTAATCTATATGCAATTTTTAATTCAACCTCGAATTTCAATACCATTTTCTTCCCTCCATGAAGAGCTGAAATCAAGCAAAACAAAAGCTCATTAAGGCGGAGGATCATTAGCATTAATCAAGCAAACAAACCGCTACGAATGTAGAAACAAAAAAACGTTCTAAATCTAAAAACACTGATGATCACATTCAAGCGTTTACCGTTTGAATGTAATTTCCAATTACCTCACTCTTCTAAGCCAAATAAGAACAAATACAAAAAACTACCGATTAGGAATACACGAAAAAGTAAATGTACGAGTACATAGAGTACTGAAAATAAAAAATAAAACAAAAACCGAAAAATCAAAACCCTCCGCAAGGGCAATAAAAAGCGTAAACATTAAAAATCACTTGCCACGGAAACGTGATTGAAATTCAAAAATAAATTGGTTCTGGAAAATTCATAGCTCGCAAATGGACAACAACCAACATTCAAAATGCTCCATTCTATCCCCAGACGAAAATGCGCCCTCTTCCTGCGACTAAAATCACTCAAACCAATTATACCTTGCAGGCGGAACTGATGGACCGAATAATCCATTTGCCACTTGGTCACGACTCGGATGAAATAGAAGATAGACAGGAAGTATAAATAAATAAAAATAAATGAAAAAAACACCGGCGCAAATAAAATACAAAATAAAAAAAATTAACAAAATGCAGAAAAAAAAGCAGCAAACACAAAATGGTGGCTTATGCTTCCTACGTTCCGTTCACGATCCTAAGCGGAATAATAATTCATTTGGCTCTGGTTTGTTTAGCCTGGAAAAGTTGTGCAATGTTTTTTTTTTTCGAAATATTCTATTTTGTTTTTTGTCAGTCTAGACAAGTGAAGAGAGCCATTCGTTTGACAAGGTGACAAGGCTTGTCAATTAAAAAGAAAAAAAAGGAAAAAAACTGAATGATAAAAGACAAAAATGTCCTTAAAAGTCCATGATTGTTCGTTTATTTATTTATTCCTATTCATTGGCCTACAAAAATAAAAACTTACCAAAGTTAAACCAAATACTTTTTTTTTTTTTTTAAGATTCATGTTTTATTTTAATTAGATGCGGCTTTAAAGGAAGTGGTAGAAGTGACTGAGTTCGGTGAATTCGAAAAGGAAATTTTTTTCTATTTAATTTTCTCGCTGGAAGCTCAGCCTTCAAAAGAAATCACCGAATCGTAAGAGGTAACAAGTGCTGAAAGCCAGGAACAGAGTTTCATATTGAATTTCCGAAATGAATCCCACTTTTACTTTAAATGCTTCTAATAGAGCCCAATAAGGCAAATAATACTAAAAAAACAGAAAGATTTGAGTAAATTATTATCCAAAACACATGATGCCGTTTCCGTCGATATATATACAGTCCACCCCTGCCTCACAACGCTATACGATTGTAAACGAGTTTTCAACTTCAAAATCGGATCAACAAAATAGGACAACAAATAAAGAAGGGGCTTTTGAATTCTCCTTGCTATAAATATTTGAAAAAAAAAAAGATCGACAAGTGATCATAAACGTTTATTAAAGGTTTTGACATTATTCTAGAAAATCCTCTGTATCTGACGATTTATCTGCCAAGCTCTTTCAACCTGAGGGATATGATCTGGAAATGAGCATCTGCCAGCACGAACATTTAATTTGACGAACGTATGCCCGCTGAATGGAATCGAATTTGAAGATTTTCTTTTGGTTCTTAAGAAAGGGGACTCTTTATGTGTTGATGTGTTCAAAAAATAAGGTTACTTTATGTTTTTTTATAAAAAGATAATTATTTATTCATTAATATTCATGTTGCCCCCTTCAAACTAATCGCCCTGAGATATAATACTATACACCTGTGCCAACGCTTTTGCCAATCCTTGAAGCACTTTTCATATGCGAAGTCTTGAGCTCTTCCAGAGATGCCGTTTTTATTTGCTCAATCGCTACATATCTCCGTACTTTTATAGGTCTCTTCAGTTTTGGGAACAGAACCCATGATTCGTCACAAGTAATGACCCTTTTGAGCAAGTCAAGATCATCATTGACGTCATTCAAGAGCCCCTGAGCGATGCTCATGCGACTTCGGTTCTTCTGATCAAATTTAAAAAGTTTCGGTACAAATTCCGCTAACACACGTCTCAAGCCGACCGTTATGCCGTCGGCTAACTGTTCTATCTGTCAAGAACAAACTCAGAATGCTTTATACTTGAAATTGTGAACATATATTTGAGACATGTGTACCAACACAGCAAAAAACATAAATCGATAATCAAATGTACGTTGCCCGCGAAATTTCAAAAGTTATCTTACTTCTTAAACACTTGTACGTCTATCAAACGACGGAAACAAATTCGTGCTACCAAGACTTAACAGGTCCATTACAGTGCATTTTTACACATGAAAAGTTCACCATCGACCAAATTTTCACTCTGCAGCACATCTTGAAGAACACCAAATTGATACCCAGCACCTCTTCATCGATGATTACGTTGTTTACTAGGTGGAGTGAAAAGTAACCTCCTTGCACGCCAGAATGCGCTGATACTGCAAAAAAGGTTATGGTGCCTTGAAGTCCGTTCATATCTAGGCAGACATGCCAAATTTCAGTGCAATACTGTCTTTAGATTTGTTTTGACAGCTGATTGTTGTTGACGTGTTTGGCATCATGTTGAGTATGGATAAAAACGAATTTCGTTCTCTCATAAAACATTATTTTTTTTAGAGGCAAAACGGCGAAGGAAACAAAAGAAAAGTTGGATAAATATTATGCGGCTAATGCTCCGTCAGATTACACCGTCAAATATTGGTTTCGAGAGTTTCGTGGTGGCCGCAACTCCACTACTGATCAAGTCCGCAGCAGCAGGCCCTCCGATGCAGTTACAGAGGACAATGTCAAAAAAAAAATACATAAAATGGTGTTGGCTGACCGGAAAGTGAAGATGCGCGAGCTAGCAGATACCACAAAAATTAGTACTGAGCGCACAAGCCATATTTTGGGCAATATTCTGCATATGAAAAAGTTTTCCTGCCGTTGGATGCCGCGCATACTCACTTCTGACCAAAAACACAAACGCGAGAGCACTTCGAAAGAGTACTTGGAGTTGCTGATGCGGAATCGGGCGGACTTTTGGCGTCGATTGATACTTGTTGATAAAACTTGGATCCACTATTATACACCAGAGAACGTGCCCGTGGACTGAAGCCGGCGATTATCTGGTATTGTCATGGTATACTCTTCGTGGACTACCTCGAAAAAGGAAAAGCTATCAACGCGATTTGTGCATTATTGGAGCGATTGAAGGCCGAAATCTTTGCAAAACAGCCTCACATGAAGCGAAAAAAATTTTTGTTTTTGCAAGACTATGCACCGGCGCACAAGAGCATCGCATCAATAACTTACGGCTCCAATTGCTGTCGCATCCACCGTATTCGCCCGATTTGGCTCCCTCAAAAGATGGCTCGTCAATAAAAAATTGCCACGGAGGAGTATTTTCCAGACCTTTCGGAAAATTACGTTTCGAACGGGATTAAGAAGTTGGAAAAACGGTGTACCAAATTAAAAGGGGACTATATTGAATAAATTAAAAAAAAAATTTTTTTTTTTCATTCACAAGGAGGTTACTTTTCACCCCATCTGGTATATTCGGGACATGTGTATCAACACAACAAAAAACAATAATCGATAATCGAATGTACATTGCTCGCGAAATATATGATACCCAGCACCTCTTCATCGATGATTACGGTGTTTATAGAGAGTGGGCTGTCCAATTCAGGTATCCGTACCATGACGGAAGAAACGTCCCGGAATTACTTTCTACCGATAGCTATGATTTTGAGACGGTAAAGGAATTTATATACTTGGATGAATGCGAGGAGAGTCATAAGCGTCCCGTTGTACAGCGCAAGGCCATGAAGACTCTCAAGAACGGACGAAGACTCTCTTAGTTGGAATAAGGTCTTCGTGTGATACTTGGCCCCATCTTCGTTGAAGGACTGTGAAGCTGTAGCTATAACGAAGCATTACATCGTCTATACAATATCGTTGATTTTTTTTTTTAAGAACTTAACATTCAAGTGGGTATGACTACATGTTGGGCTGTGTAGAGTTTAGAACTTTCTGATAGATCTGGTAGGTTAAAAAATGGATAGAATGCGGTTTCAAAATCAATCACGTCTTTTCGGCTTGGTGTAACAGCAAAGAGAGCTTCAGTTTATTCTGCCAGAAATTGCATCCATTTTTAATTTTAAAGTTTCATAATACATGGGCTGAAAAGTCAGTGCCGTTTCTAACAGAGGGCACCACTAAAATCCTTATCATTTTCAGTTATTACCAACGTTTATAAATTTGACAGCTGTCGGACGATTAGTATTCGAGATATAGCGTTGTGAGGGAAGCAACTTTTGTTATTGTAAAAAAAAAAAAATGGATTCAAAGCAATTTCGTGTGTTGATTTACCATTGCTTTTTAATGGGAAAAAATGCAGCCGAAGCAAAGAAAGTGTTACCCGGACTCTGCACTAGCCGAACGAACCATTTGCAAGTGTATTGAAAAATTTAGAAGTGGTCATACAAGCACCGAAGATGATGCACGCAGTGGACGTCCAAAAGAGGCTGTTTCAGGTAAAAACATCAAAAAAGTACACAAAATGATTTCGAATGACCGTAAAGTGAAGTTGATCGAGATAGCTATCCTATGAAGGATATATCATACACGAATATTTGGACATGCGAAAGCTCTGTTCAAAATGGGTGACGCGTTTGCTCACAGTCGACCAAAAACAACAACGTGTTAATGATTCAGAGGAGTGTTTAATGTTTAAAGCTGTTCAACCGCAACAAAGCCGAATTTTTGGGTCAGTATGTGACAGTGGATGAAACTTGGCTCCATCACTTCACACCAGAGTCAAGTCGGCAGTCAGCTGAGTGGCGAGCAGGCGACAAACCTCATCCAAAACGACCAAAAACTCAACAATCGGCTGGCAAGGTTATGGCATCCGTTTTTTGTAATACACATGGAATAATTTTCATCGACTATCTTCAAAAGGGGCAGACTATCAACAGCGACTATTACATTGCGTTTTTGGAGCGTTTGAAGGACGAAATCGCAGAAAAACGGCCGCATTTGAAGAAAAAGAAAGTGCTGTTTCATCAAGACAATGCACCGTGTCACAAGTCGATGAAAACGATGGCAAAATTGAATGAATTCGGCTACGAATTGCTTCCCCACCCACCGTATTCTCCAGATTTGGCCCCCAGGGACTATTTCCTGTTCGCAGACCTCAAAAGAATGCTCGCTGGAAAGAGATTTAAAACCGATGAAGAAGTAATCGACGAAACAGAGGCCTATTTTGAGGCTAAACCGAAATCGTACTACAAAACTGGTATCGAAAGATTGAAAAATCGTTTCAATCAGTGTATCGCCCTGTATTGATAAATAAAGTTGAATTTTGCAAAAATGTTGTGTTTTACTATTAAAACGGCACAGCCCATGTGTTACAATTGTGTTACAAATTATAATCTTATTCATCTGTCAGGATTTTGGCTTCTTTCACGACTGGATTCCAGTCTTCTCAGTTTTCGGCTGTCCTTCTACAGTTTTGGATTCCCATTTTACTAGGATCTTCTTCGATGTTGTTGATCCATCTTAGTTTTCGTCTGCCTCTGTTTCTTTTTCCTTCAGGTACGCTTGTCAATATTCTTTTTGTTTTTCTTTCTTCTGGAAGGCGTTGAACGTAACCAACCATTTCAGTCGATTCTGTTATAACGTCTGTTATTGTGTAGAGTGTCAAGCTACACTTCTGACGAAGTCTTCTCGTCCTATTTTTGCATTGAAGTCTCCCAGTATAATTATTGTATCGTATTTGTTAATTTTATCGTATATTACCTAAAGATTGTCGAAGAATTCGTACTTGATGTACTTAAACTTTCATAATGTTTTTCTTAGTCTTTTTATCTATTACGAAGCCTGTTCCGTGTTGTCTGATTCTGTCTTTGTTTTCGCTATAAAATAGGATGAAATCTTTTTTATCGATTTGTCCTTTACCTTTCCATCTTATTTCTTGTAAAGCGGCCATGTTAATTTTATATCTGAGAAGTTCATTTGCTATTTCTAGCATTTTGTCTCATTCGTATATTCCATGTTTCTATGGATAGTTCGTTGTCCTTACTTCGTTTTCTGGGTCTGCAACTGTTTAATCCGTCCATTATCCGAGGCAAATGTGAAGCTCTCGAAGCTGTGTTGTTTTTTATAATGTGTGGTTGCTGTTTACACGACAAACTCACAACTTGGAGGGCCAGTTCTCAAATTTATATCCCCTGAAACTGGATAGCTCAATTATAAAGCTGTGCGCCAGGTGTTATAGAAGACTTCGCTTGAGAGCTTTAAGATGGTATGGGACTTGACCCACCCACTAGAAATACCCTGAGATAGCATGGTGTTACCATTCTTTCAATAATTACACCTAGTCATTTAACTTATCAGCAATTTGTTTGTTATATCACCTTAAGTCCCGGTAGAGTCACCGTATAACGCTCCCATTGTTCCGACTTAAATTCTGCTTTCTTTTGTTAAGTTGGTACATCTGTTTTTGACATTTCCTTTAAATCTTAGCGTTATAGTTTGATATTTGCAAAAGTACGTAGCCAAAAGTACATCTATCTCTGTGTGTGTTGGCGACTTTTTACAATTTTAGAAATGGGTTTAATTTGCAACAACAAACTTGTATTCAATTTTGCGTAAAAATGGATTTAATGGTGCGCGAACGTTGAAAATGTTGTTTCGGCAATAATTCTCTAAAGAAAACGGTCGTTTACCAGTAGCACGAGCTGCTCAAAAGTGGTCGTGAGTCAACCGCAAATTAACCATCAGAGAGATAGCGGAGGACTTGAACATTGCCTTGAACATTGAACTTGAACATTGGTAAATGATTTGGGTTTCCGTCGTGTAGCAGCAAAGTTGGTGCCAAAAGACCTCAATTTCATGCATAAAAGAAACCGTGTTGACGTCAAAAAAGAGATGATTTGCGAGGCTGAATCTAATCCCACATTCAGCAAAAGAAGACGAAACGTGTGTTTATGAATACGACACGCAATCCAGACATCAGGCAAGTGAATGGCGTCCACCAAATGAGCCGAGATCAAAGAAACCACGTCGTTTTCAGTTAGAAAAGAAGGCAATGCTCACGATTTTCATGGATTACAACGGTGTAGTGCATCATGAATTTTTGCCAGAACGCCAGTCAGTAAACAAAGAGTATTGGTTGGGCATTATGTGACGTTTGCGTGAAGCAATTCGTCGAAAGAGACCAGAATTGTGGGCAGAAAACTTGTCAATTTTGCACCATAATAACGCACTGTCACACAGTGCCATCATTATTCGTAATTTTTTGGCAAAAAATGCAACAAATACTACGCACCAGTCACTGAATTCACCTGATTTGGCTCCCTGTGACTTTTTTCTGTTCAATTAAGTTAAAAAACCACTACGGGGAACGCGTTTCAGCAACCGAGAGTGTGATACACAATCATAGGAGCATACTTCGTCGATTTATAGGGTCGAATCTACGACTCTTTGAAGAAAAAACGACTACATTCGGCGTAAAACAGAGTGCTCTTTATACCACGATAATGCACCGGCTCACACCCCGTATTCTCTGGATTTGGCTCCCTGCGACTTCTTTTTGTTCCCAATTGTTCTCAAACTTTAAAAAATTGCTCGCCGGAGAGAAGTACTGGTCGAACGAGGAAGTCATCGCCGCCGCGGAGAAGTATTTTGAAGGTAAACAAAAGGAGGGATTAACAAAGTTGCAACACCGCTGGGAAAAGTGTAGAGTTGAAAGGGGATTATATTGGAAAATCAAATGTCATACCTAAAAAAGTTGCGTTGTCATTTTTAATCCGGGTATTCTTCAAACAGCCCTCTTAGCACCTATTAAATAGAAACTCACAATTACAAAGATGTAATTATGTGGATCCCACTTATTGTCGAACATGCTAACTGATTTGATGCAAGTATTTGAGACTGCAGAAAAATATGTCTATACCTGGACGGACTCAACAATCGTTTGAACTTGGATACAGAAGAGTTAATTGAAAAGGTATTTGTCTCTAACAGGGTTGCTCAAATATATAAAAATATTCACCCACGTTTGTGGAAATACATAAAATCGACTGAGAATCCTGCAGACTGTGCGTCAAGAGGTGTCACACCAACGAAGCTAAAATATCATTCCCTATGGTGGAGTGGACCCTTGTGGCTTGAAAAGGCTATTGAATATTGGCCGACCCAATCCGATATAAACCATACAATTGCTAAAAGTTCCATTTGCGTGATACTATAATTTCGTTCATGGGGATTCTAGAAATGAAAGTTGAAAGGTGTCCCTTCTATGATAAAACTGCTCCTATACTGTTATCACTTGCATCGAAGGTACATTTCTCATTGAAATCAGGGTAGATCAACACAGGTTCAATTTGGAGAGCATTCTTTAATTTCTGATGTGCTCTTATATAAGTGATATCTTCAGTATCGATATTTTTGTTTTTCTGTAGTCATGGGCTGCGGTATTTTTGCGTAGTCTATTATAAACTTACGCTATAATCCTACCTATATATATTTATCTATTGCCTTAATTTTGTCATTATTAGACGAATACGATAGGGAATTTCATCTCCCTCAGCTAGATGAAATTAACATATCAGTATCAAGCAGCCTGCTGAGTTATTTTATTTCAAGTATCTGGTGATGTTCTAGTTGGGAACATGCACCCTAACATGCGCTAACTCTACATAGAGCAATAAGTCCCCTAAGTGTCGCCTTTATGATCTTTTCTCCTATCAGACCATACTTGTGCGGTTTTAGGCCAGGAAGTTATACCATAGACTTACACTTGATAAATCGTTACTCACCACCCACTTGGCGACTTTAAAGCCACTTTTGGCAGATTGCATAATGACAAACTAAAATAAGCCATGTCTAATTTTTTTTATATCTTTGGCAAACAAGTCAGTTTGAAGATGACTGTGGAAATTTCTCGCTGTTCCATGTAGGTTGGTACAAAATCAACTAAGACCTTCAATATCAAGAAAGGTTCAAGGAAATGTCATGCCACTTTTTAAACATCGCCCAAGAAAGAATCGTGTAAAATTCTCCCGACATTTGAGTCCGTTCAAATACTTGCACTTAAAGATACAATTAATATGATTTGGCTTTCGTGACTATATAGGAAGCTAAAATGGGTCTTGTGGTAAACGATGTCACCAGAAAATGACGCACACCGCCGACGGCTTTGCCAGACTGCATCATCGGCAGTAATAACTTCGAGGTAGTTAAAGACTTTTTCTACCTCGGCTATGTAGTTACAAGCAGCAACGACATCAGCGAAGAATCAAACGCAATCCTGCAAATCACTGTTTCTTTGGCTCAAAAAGCAATCAAGCAAAAGAGCAACGTCAAAGATCGCTGGGTCAAGTGGTGCTGGCCCAAAGAGTCTTAAAGTCTAAGCCGTAGCATTACACGAATGCATCTAAGTTGGCGCACGGAAGTGGAAGGGGACCTCGAACAACTTGAAGTGCGGCATAGCAGACTGTAACTTCACCAAAGTATTTGGGTTACTCTGATAATTATCGTGAACATGCAAAAAAAAATTGTAAAAGTCTTGGATTTCGTTCAATACTAAGGTTAAGGCAACGAGAAGTACATGGCCAAAGTTTTGGAAAAGCACGGCTTAAGGAGTTAAAGACGAGCCATGGTTATTTCAGGTCAATGTCAAATGAGTGGTTTCGTGTACATGCATATGTAGATGCCATAAGACACATTTTTGGGTCGAAAAAAGTACGATCTTCTGTCAAAGAGTTAATAGGGTGTCTTTTAGCTCATAATTGCACAAACGACACAAATGAATATAAGTATCTTCTTTTCAAGCAGGTACTTATCTGGTTCATGTTGATTTTGGTAAAGGAAAAAAAAAAAAAAAAAGAAAAAAGCTTGATTGATTTGAATAAGACGCCTCTTGTACAAATTTGTCCAACTCCTATCTTTCGTTGTCTTCCTCCTTCCATCGTAGTATAGTATGTATTTCTTTTTTTTTTTTTTTCTTTAAATTATTTCCTGTCATATACTTCAACAATATACCAATAAATACATTACCTTTCCTACAACGTCGACGTAAAAGAAATGAACAAATTGCAAAATTGTATCAAATGAACTTCGTACCCTGCTTCTCAGCATTCTCAGTCTTCGACAAGTAATTTAAAATTACTTCTCTCAATTTAATGGACCCACAATTTTGAGACGAACAAAAAAAAAAAAAAGAAAAGAATACCAAATGATTCTAATTCTAAGGAAAATTGAAAGAAAAATTTAAACTCGGAATACCATGACAACATTAAGGACATCCCGCTGTTCTACCTGACGGCAATGGAGTGGCGTTCTACTTTCTTACCTAAATCTTCCTTCCGGCTACATAATATGCAACTGATGAATGTTTCAGGATAATTTAATTTTATTTTAACGGTTGTATGAACATTATTTTCATTTTCATTCTCATTTGCATGTCCTTTTCGTGGCGTTGCTTTCCGCATAGTTGATTGTAGAGTAAAAAAAAAAAAGACAAAAATTAAGAAAAATGACATTTAAGGAAGAAAGGATTGTCCAAAGTAATTTTGAAATAAGAATAGCATGCCAGGCATTTTTTTGTTTCTTGAAAATACAAATGTCTATTTGAATTAGTTGCAAATCTGCGTACAGGATGACGGTTATTTACGGAGGACCGTAAGCAAAAATAGAATTATATATTACAAAAGAGGTTAAGAGCAGGGGACTGTTATTATTTTACTCGACATTAAGAGAGAGACTTTTTTTGGTATTTTTTATATAAAGATTCAAAAAGATGCTAGCTACAATGAGTCGAAATATTTCTTATTGTGTAAGAATTTGCAAACTGATAATCCAAGGTCATGAAGGAAATGAAGAAGGTCCTTAGTTTCCCTGTGCTAGTTCACCTGAAAAACTGCTTAACCTATTAATGCATGGGAATAGAATCTGAAATAACTTAAATGATTTTGTAAGCTATTGTACTACTTGTTGTGTGGATACCCTTAATCTTGTCCAAATAGCCCCCTGTAATTCATCCTTTTCACATCCATTCAACACTTCGAGCTGATGAAAGCGCGAAGGTCATACATATATTAAATTATCTCTAATTTTGATAAATCATTTAGAATTTTTCGTGGTATTTTCCACCATAATTCAACACCTATCGATGATTTGAAACACCAAGAAACGAGACGGGTTAACTGGGTTAAATTCAAGCCCACTGGTGCCCCGTATCTTACTTTTATTGACTACATGTATTTCTTGGCGTAAATTACAGAGGACAAGAGGGTTTTAGCGTTCTTCTTCCCAAAAGTAAACTGGATGGTCTAAAGTATATCAAAGTCCTAGACTACCTGGTTATATACCGGAGAAAATAAAAAAGGATCGAATACATTTTACAATATATCAGTAGCCTAAGGCTTGGGAGTGCCTCGTCGAATTGCAAGATGCAACTTCGATTGGACGCTTTCAAGTACATTTTTAATCGTTCGCGTGCGAAGTCCAATAATTACCTCTTAGAGTAATCTCGCTATTGTTCGTGCCACTCATGGCAATCTTCAAGGATCGTTAACTAGGATAGCTGGGTTTGTGAATAAAATGGTAGAAACGTGTATTACAGAGACAATTCAGATGCGGCTAGGTAAATTAGAAGAAGTCTGGAGTAAATTTAGTGCATTATAGGTACAAATTTATAGATTTTCTGAACGACGAAAACTATACTGATCCTGAGAAAGAATTTGAGAACTTCGAATCAAAGTATCTCATTATTAAAGCTGTTTTACTCGTACTTTCTGCTATTTGGGAAAGAGATTCTAAATCTCTTGGCTAGTTTTATACATATATAAAACCGTTGTCATGTTCAAGAAAATGATTCATATAAAAACAAGTTTATCGGATGGTGAAAAGTTCAATTTCCTTCGCTTTTGCTTTCGAGACGATGCTTTAACCACACAACGTGATGTTAGCTATCAGCAGGCATAAGATAGGTTGTGTAAAAGGTACGACATGCCACGTTTTATCATTAATAGCCTTCATGAGACATTTATGCGATTACCACCAATTTAAAGTTCGAATGTTAAATCGTTACTCAAAATTTTAAATCTCTCGAACGTGATCCGTGGATGATCTACATTCTTTAATATAAAGTAAATCCAGAAACGCGACAAGCTTGGACAGCTGAAAACATCTGCATCTGCGTCTGGATCTGCACTCAAAAAGGGAACATATGTCACAGAAAGGAAAAGTTGATTCTTAGGAATCAGAGGCTACATGCTGGCTGTTTATTTAAGAACTCAGCTACAATGCTAAATATAAGAGCAGACTACGTACGTGGACAAGCTTTTTGTGCTGCTTCTGGGCCTAATGTATCTCAAGAAAACCCTAATTTCACTGATAAGGATTGAATGGCCCCTCACAGTGTTAAAATTGCTCGAAAGCCAAAGTTAAAATCACACATTGGAGAGCATCAAATAAAAAATCGATACGGAGAACTTAGTTCAACGACAATAAAAAAAAAAAGGTGTCATCCATTGCGAAGGAAGAGTTCCATGTTATATTCGATCACTGAAAAGTAAGAAATCAGTCGGAACCGATGGAATTCCGAACAATGTGTTCCGATATTCCCCTCCTTATGAGGTGGACATTTGCACCACGCTGTTTAATAATGTCTATTATCCACCGCATTAGAAAACAGTGATTGTGCGTCCAATTTTCAAAAGAGACCAGCAAAGTACAAAATTCGAAAGTGTGATTAATAGAATCTCGACAAAAATACAATTCGGGATATTCAATCCACAAAAAAGGAGACACACTCAACTGCGTCAAATATAAATAGATAAGTCTCCACTACATCGGATACAAGATCTTATCTGCTATATTGTGTGAACGTCTGAAACCCATCGAAAGAAACCTGATTGGTCTCTTTCAGTGCGCAAAATCACTCATATTTACACACTCTGACAGATCCTAAAAAAAAACTCAACAAGTCCGCATATGGCAGCATTAACAAAGACGAGCTACACCATAACTCGTTTATATGTGCAACGAAACGTCGGTAACGAAACGTTGATGTCCAAAAAGATTTTAGACAAGGTGCAGCGCTGTCATGTGACTTCTTTAACATAATACTTGAAATAATTGTGCGGAAATCACAAGTGAATACAGCCCCTAAGTTATAGTTTCTTCTTTGGGAGAGAGCTGGACAAGTACAGAGAAGGTGGAGGATTGTCTCTTCTTGCTCCTCGTCCATGCAGCTTCTACAGAAGTCGTTTGTAAAGGCGACAAACCTTCTTGCATGCCTTCCTAAAAGTAAGGGTCCAGTTATGACACCTATGATAGTGCTGAGATGTTTCCTATTTAGACCATTAAAGCGATTCAGATCCAGCTTTGGCCAGATCTGTTTAATCGTAAGACATGTTGGCCCAATAGTCCATCTAAAATCTGTTCTTTAATTAGCATCCTGCTTTAATATTTATTTGCACGTAGCGATTGGTATACCTATGCTACCCTTTTCTGGTAGAATATGTAGAGTGGTTCCAATTTTGGCGAGTTCGTCGGCCCTACAATTCGCTAGAATGTCTCTGGGTGGGTATGGCCAACAAAGGTAAAGGTTTAACTGCTCTGCCATCTCCGTTAGCAATGACTGGCATTCAAGGGCAGTTTTAGAATTTATTGAGACTGATTCCAGGGACTTAATAGTCGCCTAACTATCCGAAAAGATACAGATATCCTTTGCAGATATCACGTATTTCTTCAACCAGGATAGGGTTCTAAATCCTGAACACCGTCCTTGCCCGTTTTTGCAATCTTAGCTCGGGCTTTCTTGGCTTGAAAAATTATGTTTGCTCTTAAGCAAAGTTGATGAAATCATCAGTTCAGTTTCTTTATCAGAAGCCAGTATTCATTCCTGATGACTTTTTGGCTGTTTTGTCACTGGTCTTCAATATTTGGTGATTAAGAGATATTTGACCGGTAAAAGCTAATGTAAAAGGTATTCGAAACGATATTCAAGCTAAGTGATTCAAGTTAACCAGCACACTGGAGTCGACATTGATTGCTGGCAATATCAATCTATATCTGATATCTGCCTCCGGAGACATGAGTTTCTGCTGGCACAGCGTATTTCAATGAATACGGCCAGAAGTATTCACAAATAATTTCAGGGTACGATACATAAATTTTCGTATAGTTTTCATTGGTCGCAACATCCGAAGGATTTTGCCATTTTAGTTGTTGCATTGTTGTAAGTCAATTACGGCATTACGATTTGCATAAATGTCACTTCTCAAATAGACTTCAAGTTGGAGTGTATGCGTTCATAGGTTCTTGAGAATGAACGTGTTCATTTCTTGTAGGATATTGCTTTATACGTGTTGTTATTTCCCGGAACTGCTAGGTGCTGTCTTTGGTGTTGTCGTGGTCTCTGTACGCCCGTATATTGGGCTGATTAGATATTCCTGGCATGAGTGCTCCGGGCTATTTGTATATGAATATTACACACACATTACTCCTCAGATGGCGGTTATATCTTTTTAGAGCAGTCAACCGCCTGCTGACTGTGCGTGATCCGAATTTCTTTGGCCTTATTCCGTGTGCATATGGTATGTCCTCAATACTAAGTCAAATATTACCCGTTGTTTAAATATTTCAACTGTGGGCTTTCAGAGTGGTCTGGTAGTAAGCTCGAAAGACAATCCACAACTTGAAAAGCTTGACCTTTCCTTTTCAGTAAAACATTTCTGAAATAGGAGAACTTAACACATTTAAGGTGTTACTATCTCAGTAATGTAAATAATATTGGAAAATCTTGACTACCCTTAGATTTAGTACAAATATCATACATTAAGGTAGCTCGCGTAATTTTATCCGCCGTACGCCCTTTTTCAGCGGATAAGTAGTTCCCGATAGGTTACTATAGTGTTGCTACCCCGATTAAACGACATCATAGCACATACATCTAGGGCCATCGTAACATATTAAACTTAAATTAATATGGGGTATTGAGAGCCCATTTCCAAAATCGTCGAAAGTATGTCTCATGAATGCCGTTTTTTGATCAATTCTGAAGAAAGTAGACCTTTTTTTATATACACCCTGACTGACACGAACTGCAACCAACTTCAGACTGCTATAATTTATAAACTGTTCATTACTGTGAGCTCAAATTTTGGCACATGACAGAAAATTTTATTATTTACAAGCCTTTCAAACGATCTCAGTTGTGTTGAAGAATTTTTTATTCGCGATGGAATTCAAACGTGATAGTGTGATTGGTTTATATTTGGCTGGAAAAATACAAGTAGCTATCGTTAGAGCCCTCCAGCACCTCAACGTGAATAAATCATTTGTCACGAACCATAGCTTATTACCGTGATACTGGCAGCGTTGCAAAACGCCATGGAGGTGGTCATAAAAAAACAGCAGCATCGGCAGAAATGGTTCGGAAAGTGAAGGCTCGAATTGAGCGAAATCCGCGTCGAAGTGGAAGAAAAATGGCTCGTGAGTTCAACATATCGTTGGAACGGATGCAACACGTACTGAAAAATGAGTTTGGGCTCAAGCCATTGAAGTTCCAAAAAACACACGATCTTATACCGCAAAACAAAAAAGTTAGAGCGAAGAGCGAAGGAGTCGCTACGCTTGCACGAAAGTGGTGAGTTGTCGAATTTGTTTTTTTTTTCTGATGAGTCGCCATTTGTTATAGAGCAATATGTCAACAAAAATAGAAAAACGATCGAGTTTACTTGCTAGAGGAGTCCTTCGAAAATTTACACCTTCGGACGGCCACCAGAAAGCAGGCAGCACCGATGGTGATGGTTTGGGCCGCCATAACCGCAGATGGTCGCTCTCCGCTCGTATTTTTGGACCATGGAGTCAAAATTAATGCGATCGTATACCGTAAAACTGTCTTAGAGACAGTATTGAACCCCTGGGCAAACAATCATTTCGGACGGAGACCGTGGACAATTCAACAAGACTCGGCACTTTCACAAAGCGCGCGTCAACGAAGATTGGTTAAAAAACAATGTTCGACACTTCATTTCTTCGACACAATGGATTGCAAATTCTTCGGATGCAAATCCGTTGGATTTCTCTGTCTGTGGTATTTTGAAGGCGAAGGTTGGCACTAAAAAATACCAAAGTTTGGACCACCTCAAACGGAGGCAATGCTCCGAATCGGAGAATCTTCGACAATGACTCCGACGTTGTACGAGAGTTGAGAGGTACTTTAACTAACTCATTATGCATAAAAGAAGGCGGCCAGCCTACGAGCGTACTAATTGGATAGACTTTTTTATTGTTTAGAGCCATATTCTGCCTGCACTATTGTTCCAGTGCAGATTATCAACAACTAAAAAGTCATTCAGGTCCGGTTTTTTTTTTTAAGCGACTGCCAGGACTCTTTGTAAATTCGTGCGAAAAAAAAAAAAACGATAAAATTAACAATGCATGCATAAGTAGGAGAAAAATTAATAAAAAAATAATGGCTAAGCAACAAGAAAATAATATCCCACTGTTAAAAACAATTAAGTCTCAAAAAGAAGGTAGCATTGATTTATTATTAAACTTTTAATTTACATATATTTAATAAATTTTCAGTTATTAATTTAAAAAATAATTAGATAGTGTCTGGTTGGATTCTACGTGATAATCGTAAACTCTTGCGGTTTTTGATGACGTTATAGTCAATCAATCCATCTTCTGTGTCCGCCGAAGTGCCAGGCAATATAGGACAAGTTTCGCTAGGAGATGCTACACCAAATGTAATAAGGGTACCGTATATCTTCTGCTTTAAGCACTGCACTTGATCCAAAACATGTTTAGTTGTTTCTTTAAGCTTACAAATCGTATCCGTTGCATATGTTGTGCAATACAATGTACAAATATTAGCTAATATTAAAGCATATTCAGTATCTGAATCCGAAAGACAATAGTCGAAAGTGTTTGCAAATACATACTTCAGTCCGTGAGAGAAGAAACATTCTAAATTTTGCCAAATTACAATGGCACCAAATTCTAGACACAGGATGGAACTAAAGAATTCAACCAACCACAGGCAATATGATGGAAGGATCATGTATCGGAATGGGAGAAAATCAATATCTATAAGGACTTCTACAATTGATAAGGAAAATAATAAACTTGATATTGAAGTTTCAGAGATGCTGCATCTTTCCGAGTTATCCGATTCAAGAAATATAGAAATTTGTAGGAACATATGGACAAAAGCAGAAGCAAAAACAGCTGTTGGAGAAATCATTTCAAGATATTCGATGCTTCCTCTGAATAATCTGAAAGACACAACAATATTAGGATTACCTTTAAAAGCTTACCAATTTTATTGTGAATGTGTTTACTTTTTCTTTTATTTCTTCGAAATTTGGTACTCGTACTGTGTGAAAATCAATTTTTTTTTCACTTTCTTTGACAATAGAGTTTTTGAAATATTTAAATTGAGTGAAATTTACAAGCAGACGCAAGTACTACAAACAAAAGGTATTCTCAATATAAGTATATACATACATATATTACACTTAAATTCACCATAAATCCGTATTTAAGATATGGATCGATTGGCAGTAACTTAAGTAGTAGCGGCAGAACGAATCGCTTACGCACAATGGTTAAATAATTCATGGCGGCCACTTACTCCCAGAAGCCTTGAAACATAAACGTAATTCAAATCGAAAGGCTTGTTTCGCCAGTAGGACGGTCACAGACGGAATTTTTTTACTGACGAAAAAATATTCACAATTAAAAAATCGCACAGGAAATAGGAATAGTGTATGTTCTGTCATCATGATATGCGTCTAAACTCGTACCGAGAGCTCAACATGGCCACTACCCAATTCCTGTGATAGTTTGCCTGCGACGGGGTCACCGAGCTCCATTTCTGCGAGAAATGTGTCAAAATCTCGCTGGAAGTGTATCAATCGAAAGTTTGGGGGGCCCTTCAACAAATCACTGAAATATGTAAAACAGTTCCACCGCAAACGAGTCATCAAGAGTTCCATAGATGATTGTCCATCTAATAGCCCAGACCTCAATCCATTAGACTACAAACTATGGTCCGTTCTGATGATATGGCTTGTATTACTCGACTTATGCTCTCTTAGTCATTCTTGCATTTCTTTTTGTTTTATAATCTCTGCCTCTTTGATGTCGGACCACCAGCCAATACAGCCTCAGCAGCAGCAGATAACCAGGAGTATATATAGGGTTTTCTAATAACGAGTTGACAACTTTTTTTTTTAAATAAAAGGCAAACCATTTGAGATATTTCAAAAACTTTATTATTGGCTTAAAGTACAATCAAAACATTTATGAATGGAACTCGACTTCGTTTATATCACCACGGCGGACACGCTTGCAGTGGTCGATTCGTTTAACCCAATTTTCAACGACTCGGTCACACATTTCGGCCGAAACGGCCGCTGTTTCGCTTTCAATGTTGGCTCTGAGCTCTTCCAACGTCGTCGGCGTATTGGCATAAACCAATGACTTAACGTAGCACCACAGAAAATAGTCAAGCGGCGATAAATCGCACGAACGAGGCGGCCAATCGACTGGCCCATGTCGTGAGATAACATGCTCACCATACTTACCCTTCAATAAATCGATTGTAGCGTGTGCTGTTTGGCTTGTGGCACCATCCTGTTCAAACCACATAATCGGTGATCATGGCGCGATAACGCTGATCATTAACAGTAACGTGACGATCGTTATCGTCGACGAAAAAATATGGCCCAATAACGCCGCCGGCATGCAAACCGCACCAAACAGTTATTTTTTATTGTTGAAGTGGTGATTCATGAAGCACATGTGGGTTTTTACACGACCAATAACGCATATTTTGCTTATTGACGAACCCATTGAGCCAAAAATGAGCTATGTCACTGAAGATGATTTTGCGATGAAATTCATCATCTTGGCGCATCTTCTCCAGAACCCAATCGGAGAACGTAGCTCGTTGTGTACTTTACCAGGATGAAAATGTTGAGTTTACTGAATAAATTGACAGTAACAGTTTGATGATTAGTGAAAAGTTGTCAAGTCCGTATTGGAAAACCCTATACTTTGAAGTATTGTGATTCGTTTCTAAGTAATACAACTGCCCAGCACTCTATTTCCTAGTCATTATAACTTGCAAACATTTAAGACCAATGAACATTCAATTTAAGGATATATTTTAACACCTTGAACGCGCGCATATTATAAAACCAAAAGGCACTGAAAACTCGTCTGAACTCGGGAACTTCCAAACATCGATACTACAAGTCAACATTTGATAACTTTTATAATGCATCGCTTTCCAAAGTTAAACTGTCAGTTTGGTGCATTTATATAAATGTAACTTATGGAGGATGCGTTTTTCTTATGGTTACAGGCAATGTTTGTAAAAATAGAACAGCTAAGGCAAATCCGATGGATGCAAAAGTTACAAAGAAGAAGATCGTAGATCTACGTAATGATCTTGTATTCGATAACCAAAATAAAATTGCAGCGATTCGTTGGAACGACAAATCTATTGTCACGGTTTCGTCAAATCATTCAACCAAATAATAACATAATTATCGACAAATAATTTACATATCAACAAGAATTACTACATCTTCAAAATCTCTTATTGGCTGTGTGATATCAACGAAGGACATAAATACAGAATCATCCAATACGATAACTCTGTTTCAATCACATACGTCAAACCGAACTGTCATCCGAGACTGTACATATTTTACAATATGGATTGTTTAACAATCGCTGAATATGTTAAAATTGTAAAAACTTACTACAAAAATAGTGATTCTGTGATAGATACGTTTCACGCATTACGAGCAGATTATGGTCAACATTATCGTCCATCTGAGCGCACAGTTTGCAAAATTTAAAAAAAATTGCAAGACACTGGTTCTGTTACAAAAAATATGTTGAAACTGTTGAAGAAGTGCCAATTCTATCGATTTCACTTGGGCTTGTCTTACGGCACACTATGGTGTGTTTTGTATAAGTTCTGTTGCACAATTACCAGCGCTTATCGTTCAAAACTTCTTGCCAGAATAGAACCGTAAACATATCCACTGATCAATTTGCAAACTACTAACATGGAGGGGGGCGTTAAATAGAATTGAGTTTCGGTAATAGCGTTGCATACGTGAGGAAAGAGTGCTGGCCAAATTTCGAGGCCACTGCTCGTTTCGGCAAATTATTTAGAGTAGAGGACAGCCCAAGAAGTGATTACCCGCGCGTTGTCCGTACGAATGCGGTAGTAAGGACAGTGCGTGAATAAATTCGGAGAAATCCATTTAGGAAGCAGATCATTTTCAAGAAATTGGATATATCAACCAGATCCATGTCTAGACTGATTCGGTCTATCGTCGGTCCGCGGTCTTTTAATTCCTCAGTTAAAAAAAATTAGGCTAGAAAGATGCAACCAAATTTTGCAATGGCACGCGTACAATGGCCATGAAACTTTAAAATGGGTCTCCAAGCACTTTGAAATTGTAAAGATAATCTCGTCACTAATCAACGGGGAATTGTAGTTGTAATACATGGACTGAAAAGTCCGTGCCGTTTCTAAGAGAGGGCATTACTTGAATTAAATCCATACCAATATCAGTTAGTATCAACCTTCAAAAAATATGTGTATAAATTTGACAGCTGTCGGACGATTAGTTCTCGAGATATAGCGTTGTGAGTGAAGCAAGTTTTGTTATTGTGAAAAAAATAGATTCAAAGCAATTTCGTGTGTTGATTTATCATTGCTTTTTGATGGGAAAAAATGCAGCCAATGCAAAGAAGTGGCCTGATAAGTGTTACCTGGACTCTGCACCAGCCGTACGAACCATAAGCAAGCGGATTGAAAAAGTGGTCATACAAGGACCGAAGATGATGCACGCAGTGGACGTCGAAAAGAGGCTCTTTCAGATGAAAACATCAAAAAAGTCCACAAAATGATTACGAATGACCGTAAAGTGAAGTTGATCGAGATAGCTGAGGCTCTGAAGATATCAAAAGAGCGTGTTGGATATATCAAATACAAATATTTGGACATGCGAAAGCTCTGTTCAAAGTGGGTGCCGCGTTTGCTCACAGTCGACCAAAAACAACAACGTGTTGATTATTTAGAGGAGTGTTTAAAGCCGCAATAAAGCCAAATTTTTGCGTCGGTATGTGACAATGGATGAAACTTGGGTCCATTACTTCACACCAGAGTCAAGTTGGCAGTCAGCTGAGTGATGAGCAGGCAACGAACCTCGTCCAAAACGACCAAAAACTCAACAGTCGGCTGGCAAGGTTATGGCATCCGCATTTTGGGATACACATGGAATAATTTTCATCGAATATCTCCAAAAGGGGCAGACTATCAACAGCGACTATTACATTGCATTGTTGGAGCGTTTGAAGTACGAAATCGCAGAAAAGCGGCCGCATTTGAAGAAAAAGAAAGTGCTGTTTCATCAAAACAATGCACCGTGTCACAAGTCGATGAAAACGAATGCAAAATTGACTGAATTCGGCTACGAATTGCTTCATCACCCACCGTATTATCCAGATTTGGCCCCCAGCGACTATTTCCTCTTCGCAGACCTCAAAAGAATGCTCGCCGGAAAGAGATTTAAGACCGATGAAGAATTAATCGACGAAACAGAGGCCTATTTTGAGGCTAAACCGAAATTGTACTACAAAACTGGTATCGAAAGATTGAAAAATCGTTTCAATCAGTGTATCGCCCTCAAAGGCAACTATATTCATAAATAAAGTTGAATTTTGCAAAAATTTTGTGTTTTACTATAAAACGGCACTGAGTTTTCAGCCCATGTGTTATTTAAGCAACACTTTCAGCAGTTGCTAAACAGATATGGCCTAGAGTAAGTGATAGGGCAAGAATAGAACACATCTCAAGTCGAAGAATTACGAGTAGTTCTCCCTGTAGTAGTTCAGCCTGATAACTAAGCTCAATGTGAACAATGAGTTAAAAAGGTCAGTGACCTTACTGCTATCTCTCAGTCGGAAAGACTTTACACTGCTTACTGACGTTATGTTGGGACAATGTTCTTTTGTTAAGCATCTAAGTGTTATGGGCGTAAGTGGGGAGCACTATCTTTCAGGCTTCAAATACTTGTTGCTGATATGGTTGGTGCTGGTACTTTATCACTGAAGTGGTTGCTCATTTTTCTACGAAACGCTGCGAAATTTCAGTAAAAGCAACATACTCGTACATACAATATAAGGAGAGCACTGTGCCCGTTCTTTATTAATGTGCTCTGTACGTACAGAATAAACTACAGAAATTCATTTAATTTGCTATTGCAATTTCGTTGTCATAGCAAAATTACCAATTCTTCGTGTTTAATTTCGTTCTACAGATTTCAAAATTCATTCATATGTAGAGATCCTCTAATAGATACCAAATCAATAACCGGACAATTGACTAGTTGACAAATGCCCTGCTGGAACAATCTCCGTACGAACTGACTAACAAATAGTTATACGAGAAAATGTAATCCAGAACAGGCAAACCTAACTAGCCTAACGAAGGGCCCGAATACCCTCTGAGTAACCCGGTATTTTGATTATCATTTCGCTTTTTCCACAATATTCCACAAATTCACAAAAAAAAAAAAAAAAAGTTATGACTGGGGTATGGCTAGCGAAGTTATACTATACAAAAACTCGCACATGTCGTTAATGACCCTATAGCGGTTGTCGCGTTCACGTCACCTTTCGCCAGAACTAATACTACATTGTAATAGATCCTGTTTGACATGCATCAACTCAACGAAAAAAAAAAATTAAGAAAAAAAAATCGCAGCCTGTTTACAATTCCATAGTTTCCATGGATTTGGCTGGAGTTTCGACTGCCAAAGCTGGATTGTTGTGTGGCGGCAAAGGCACATCACACAACATCACAGAACATCACAGAACATCACATCACAGCACTCGCCATGGCCAAACGAGATTTCATTTATCCGAGTCTGGTGGTCGAACGCAAACGTACTATGTATGCAAATGTTAAACACACACACGTCGAGATACTCGTACAAACACACGCATTACGTTGACGATGACGATGAAATTAACATTTAAATTGAAGTCACGGGATATAACCAAAATATGTCAATTTATTTTTGAAAAATGACTGTTTTATTACATTCGCTTATTTCCGGATTAAATTGATGCTACTTGATCTGAATATATGTATGTATACGACTTTTTTTATTATGTACGAGTATCCTGGCAGTTGTTGTTAGTGTTGGCAACCTGAACAAAGTACAAGTATGTCAGAACATAGCTAGAGGACCGCTTACAGAGTGTTTCCCTATTGGATTGTCTCCCTAGTCACTGATTGAGTACGTTTTTTTATATACAAATATGTTATAATCACTGGCAAAATCATTGACTGATAAAAGTTTAAACTCATGGACTGAAAAAGGATTCTGGTATACATTGTTGTTTTATTTATTTTTTAATGCTTCATTTGATTTGATTTGTTATTGTGCAACCAAATGCAAATTATGACTGTGCCCGTGTTCAAGTAATTTATGCAGAGTTCATCTGTTGGTGAAAAAAAAAATAAATCAGATTAAAGCTATCAACCTCTACAAATCTACAGATACAGATGAGCACGTTTTTCGAGTTGGCAGATAAAAGTTACATAAACTGCCTAAAAAATAAAAATTCATTTCGAATAGATCATGGATTTTTTTTTTTTAACGGTCCATTTACTATCTCATGCATCCATGACAAATTAGAACAAATGAACTCGTTATTCTAAAACCACGCTCATTTCGGTCCCCACGGTACTAGGGGGTGAATGTGTTCGTACATATAGAGCGGCTCCGGCTACAGCCAGACAGGGAGAATTATGACAATTTTACGTGGAAATTGCACGTTTTGTGTCGGAGGCAATGAATCCTTGGTACGCCTTCAGGGCTTATGCTATACGTGACGATGCCAAACGAATGCACTCTAACAAAAGTCTGCGATTTTTATTTTTCCTCCTCATATTCTCCATTTTTGCATTTAACATTCCTTTTTTCCTCTTTTTTTTTAGTTTTATCCTTTTTTTAAGTATGTTTCTGTGGCGGTATTTTTCAACGCTTACACTGTAAAGGTTTTTGTTGCGGTGCAAAATTTTATCCGGTATAGGTATACACTTTACATGCCAACCCTTCTGGCGGAACATCTCTGCCATTTCAATTCGGGAGGAATTCTCTTTCCCTATTATTCCAACCTGGATTTTCGCAAACGTGATTCGTTTAACTAGATGAAGGTAAACAGTCAGGCCCTCACTTTGATTTTGGCGGCACAACACTACGAATGGCGGCACTTTTTCGTTAGGCGTTTCTCTTTCGTAGTTTTTGGAATTATTTTTGTGATTTCCTACAAAGTTACAGTGCACCAGGTTCTACTGTATTTGATTTTTGGATGGCGACTTCAAAGAAATGTCACATATTTTTCACATTATGTATGTAGTACACATTCATTGGACCATTAGGGGATATATTCGAACTAAATGACTTCTTTGTGTACCGATATTCTTGTTTCAACTGTTACTACATAATGGTCTTATTGGGAAAATCTATCACTGGTCTTATAATGGAATTTTTTTTACCTGATATTCTCTACCTCGGAATTCCTAAAGATGTGATAATAACATCAAAAAATGAGGTATCCTCCCGTGTGCCTAGCTTTCATAACTTCCGCAAATATCGTCACCACGGAATATTAGAGTTCCACAAGTGACAAAGTTTTACCACCCATCATTAGCTTTCATTTGTATTAGCTGATCTACTGCATTCTCAGAGTATAAAGTTGCGGCTTAATTCCATGGTGCGTATCGATTAAGACCCATTGAGTTATTTTTTTTTTTTTTTTTTTTTTTTTAGGAATGCGCCATCGGCAAAGACTCTGAGTTTTTGTTTTGATTGCAGCTGTTCAATGATAAATCTCCTTACAGTATTTACTCGTTGTTGTGGTGATTGAGGTATTTGAAGACGTATTGTGGTTACAATGAAGTAGTGGCACTTGCTATGGTTATCGCTCGGAACGTTTGGACATTAACGAACATACCATAATACAGCAGAAATATTTTGCATCGACTGCGATATGATCAAATTGGTTGCCTCTGCTATAGTCAATTTCTTGGATTGCAAGACACTAAAGCGGTCTGTAAGCGAAGTGAGCATCTTTATTCCAGTTGATTGTAGATGACTCTTTTACATGCTTTGGTCCTTCCTTGAATTTGAATGTCGATTCGCCTACCAATTGGTTTTTCGCATGCCACTATGCTTGGGAAGATACAGGAGATTTGTATTTGAAAGCCAAAATGCGTTGGTACGTAGTCTATACTGAAGCATATATGCTGTTCACTTGATAATATTGACGTTAATTCTAGCACACACAGATCTACTCTTAATGACCAGTAGCCTTGTTCTAGTATCAGATGATGGGCCGATGCATGAAATTAGAGGAATTAATGGGTCCTTTTGAAATAGAAGTATTGTAAGTGCAACTAGAAAAACTCAATGAACTATAGGATAACTTTAAATCTACACAAAAACTTATTTACAGGTTTGTTAAAGATTATTGTTTCATCGATCCTAAAGTGGATTTTGAAGATTTTGAATCGAAGTTCTTAGTTGTAAAATCGGTTTTTTTTTTTTTCAACTCGGGAAAGAAGTAAGCTTCAACCATGTAAGGCGCCTGAAACTGTTGCACCTAGCCTCTTCAACAAACTCAACCGTAGCATCAAAGAAGCACATTACCACCTCACAGTTCCCAAAATCCATTTTATGCTTTCCATGACATGTACTTGAGTACAGTCGACAATCAAGATATCTTGTCTCCAACTCAAAAGTAAAATTTTTCGCGTTCCTGCCTTCGTGGATTTTGGGATAAACTAGCCGCGTTATCTTATCAACCGCATGGTGGAAACTTTTACCATATACAATACATCATCTTTAAACGTAAAATTTCTTCGTAAGATATCATATGGTGCAGACGAGGTTCTAATAAGTATCGACTTATATAAATCACTTAATAGGGACACTTAGATGACTCTCACCATGCTGTCCAAGATATAACCTGCAACTCCTCAAAATTGGTCAATTTATAGCATAGATATGGACTATCCCACTATTTGAAAATTTCTTGTATTTTTTGATCGTCATTGTGGGGCCCTTAAGTCGTGCAAATCACTTGTTCGTGATGGAAGCAGAAACAAGTCGGTAGCTATTCGAATCATGCATACTATATGTCATCCGCCTACGAATGTCCCAAATGGAACGACATTCATCGTCTCAGACACTGTGATGATTTTCTTTGAATGGCTGAAAATACCAAACGTGATTTTACGAAAGCGAAACGGCTCCTTTCTAGTTATTTTTTTTTAAATTTTAAATGCATTTTTTATTTTAATCATTAACCCTTACATACCAAGAAAAAATGCTTGAATGCTAGCTTACAATTACTTAACAATCTTATACTAACTTATTGGCCCCACACGGGCACTCTAAGCTACTCTAATTTCTTATATATATGTCTTTCGACTTTATTTACATTTTACTTACGAATATTTATTTTCTATCTTAATACCTAAATTAAAATAAACCTTAGTCTATATAACCTTCATACACAATACACATAAACAGATATTATACACAATTATATACATATATTAGTATATACAAAGGGATATACCAATATATGTATATATTTCTTAAATGCTAACCTAAACCTATGTAAGCTGGTCATCGCTATTAACATAGCAAATAGATTGGTCAGCTCTGGCTCATTAGTTAGGCTGGTCCGTAATTGACGGAAACGACGACAATGAAACATCTTTTCCATCATTCAATTACCAGAAATACAGGTGCTGCCGAACGACATCCCTCTATCGCTCTACTGAACCTGAGACGATCCACACTGTCGTGTGCGACGTCTCTGCCGTAGTTGAAGGTAAACGGGACCGCTGATCTATCATGGATCAACCCTATTTGATCTAGGTAGAGGAATGCTTCCTCAACTACAAAGTTGTCCAATCGGTATTAGGTTCGCTCTGTTGTAAAGAACCTCATTACGATAAAAATTTTTGTACTCCGACTCTGGTGTTCTATACAAGCGAAGGCGAACCCTAAGGCAAAGGCCTCTCAAACACCCGAATCTTTTCCATTAAGCTGGCTTGCACATTGAACCATACGGGACACCCAAATACCAGCATGGGTCTGATAAGGGCCATGTAGCATATTAACTTTACCCTCGCAGAGTTGGCTGCTATAAAACAGTCTCTTTGTAAGAACAAAAGCGCCTTTAGCTCTGGCCAGAGCAGCATCTACATTTTTCTCAAAATACAGAAACTGATCTAGCCATATCCCAAGGTATCTGACTATATTTCGAAAGGCAAGAGGCTGTCCGTGTTGTCCAATGATCGAAAACTTTCGCCAATTTATTCTGGTATCCCCAGAGGCTCCAGACAACGGCGTCCTAAAGAGAATGGTTTCCGACTTCTGAAAGTTGATTTTCAACTTCCAATCATCGCAAAATCGTCTTATCTTATCGAAGTCAAGCTGCAAGAGAGTATTAATGACCTCTATTTTTGGACCTGTTCTGTACGCTATCAAATCGTCTGCGTACGCAATAGTATGGGGAAGTGAACCTATCAAGTCGCTTGTATAAATGTGTATAAATGCGCCTTACTACAGACCATTTTTAATTTGAAATATTCCAACAGAAGTCACATCACCATTTTTCACGATGAAAAGTCTGTTGGTTAGCACATTATAAAGAACATACAAGAGTGGTTTACTGATCCCCAGCCTAGTCAGCTTATAGAAAAGACCCTCTAACCATACGGTCTCGAAGGCCTTCTCCAAGTCAACAAGGCAGGCACCAGCACCAGTTTTTGCCTTTATTCCATTGGATATCGGACACCAGTTTAGACGCGGCATGTGAGATATCATGTCCCGCCTTGTCCTCAACCCACCTAGATAGAGCTCTATTGATTACCTTTTCAAACACCTTACTTATCGACCGGAGATTCGCCGGATTGGATATATCCTTTCCCTTTTGTACCACCGCCGTTTTCCAATGCGCTTTAAAATGTGCATTATTCATTGCATTATTAAACAGGGTGGTGTAAATGTCCACCGCTTCTAGAGGAAGATGTCGAAGCACGATGTTCGGAATACTATCGGTCCCCACTGATTTCTTAACCCTGATTGTGTCGAATATCTCATGGAGCTCTTCCTTCGAAATGAACGGGGGTAGGTCACCCTCTCTGGTAATGACATTATTTGCCATATTTTCGTCGCTGAACCGGGTGAAACCAGAGCCCTCGGATTGCCAGTTCTCTATTTCATTTCGAATGTAGAAGTCGTGCACCAAGACGCGATTTTCCAGGTCATAATTAGGGCCAATAGTATCAGTGGCCTTGTATATTTCCTGGAAAGTCGCCCCTTTGGCCTCAACCTTCTCCTGTGGATCCTCGATTACAAAGAAGTCGTCATCATCCGCGGCCTCATTTGGATCAATACCTGCTATTTTCAGTAACCGTTCGTTGTCTGTTGTCCGGGCTATTTTAAGACACTGAAGATCGTTTTGATTTAGGTTATTTATTTGCGGGAACATATTCGGGTAGCTGGTGTTTGCATCCCGAACCCTATTGTTCCAATACAAACTTACACAAATTCTGTAATTCACTTTTATTAACGTTTTAATATTTTTAATCGACGCCTTCAGTGTCCTAATCTCCGGATCTTGTCTGTCAGTTAACTGTTTGTACAAGTTTTTGAGTCTTGACAGAAATATACGTTTCTGTCGGTGCAGTGCGTCAATAGTAGGATTGCGGAACTGGTCTTCGTTAGTCGTACGTCGACACCGCGGTATTGTAGCGTCCATAGTTTGTTTAATTGTCTTGTCCATTAGTTTGAGGTAATTGTCGATCTCCGCGTTTGATAAATTCCTATTGGACGGTGGGTGGAGCATATTCGAGGAGAGCGCACTTGTCATGGTTGCGGAGAAGCATGTCCATCGAGTCTTACTCTAGTTGTAAGAATATCTTTGGACAAACTCCTCAAATTCCACAATTTCGTTGGGAACTGTAGTTTCGGTGCTAAAACCGCAATGGTTACTGTCATACACGAAGGTGCGCAGACAGTTTAACGTTTGTAAGTTCGTACCTGTTAGTCGTATACGTTCGTCGTACAGCAGTAGATCCAAATAAGACCCGCCTCTGGGAAACTACGGGTTATCCGTCGCTTTAAGACCAAGTCTGTACATGACATCGTGCTGACCGTAGCAATCGAGTAGTAGGTTCCCTCTAGTATTTGGCAAATTATTTCCCTAATATCTGTGTCTAGCGTTGAAGTCCGTGCCGATTATAAAATAATTCTCCCCCGGTTCCAGCCTCAGAAGTCGAAAAAGCATGTCAAGCTCTGTAATAAATAAAGTGGATTGTGGAGCCTCAGGTGCATATAAAGAGGCCAAATACAGCCGCTTTCCACTGCGGAGCGAGATATAAATGACGACTGCCTCCAACACCCGGAACCTACGCAAAACTCCCTTGTACATTCTGTGAAATTTTATACCTTGTTTAATGAAGATCGCGACACCGCTTCCACGTTTGGATCGGGGCCGGTTTCTTCTTGTTACAATGTAATTATTGTACTCCAGTTTGTGCTTATCGGTTAGCTTGGTTTCGCTAGCGAAAAGCACATCAGTGAATTAACATTCACCGCAAGGACCTTTAAAGTTTGCTTCACCATGTGCGTACCCATTACGACATGTGTTGCTAGATCTGGTCCACCCGCTTCACCTGTTCTTACACCTGCTTTTGCAGCTGAGCCATCTGCTCTTGGATTGCGAGCAAGATGGCCAGCAGGTTAGTTGCAGCTTCCGTTGTTCTCGGCATTGGCGCCAGAGAAGCAACAGTCGCTTGCTGTACCATAGCCCCACTACCTGCCACCATTTGGGCGTAGGAAATTTGGGACGTGACGGCTGATGTTTGAAACCTAACAGGTGAACGTTTGACTTCCACCTTCTGCTGCTGAGCCAGTTTTGATTTTTTAATGTTAGCGAACTTAGGACAATCCCAATAGTTTGCGGTGTGTCCCACGTTCCCACATAACAAGAGCTGCGTCCTATGGGACGCTCTGTCCCTGCCCAGAGCACATTCCTCAGAACTGTGGTTCTTTGCGCACTTCACGCATCGAGGCTGCATTTGGCAGTTCAACGCAGCGTGCCCGAACCTCTGGCAGCGAACGTATTGTATAGCACTCTCGCTCCTTTTTAATTTTTCTCAGTGAACCACCTGGTAGTCTAGGACATTGATACTCCTTAGACTATCCAGACGGCTTTCGGGACTGAGCTGCACAAGAAAGAACGCCAGACTCCGTTTCTCCAGCCTGGCTCTAGCTGTGGTAAATGGCTTTACCTACACAAACTTGAGTCCTTCGCACTCCTTCTCTTTGAGCATTTACCTCCAATTTATAGGTGTTGATAGGAGGCACCTTGTCCTTCTTCTGCTGCTGCTGTTGTTGTTGTTGTTGCAGCTTCTGCTGTTTTTGCTGTTGCCGTTTTTGTGGCTGTTGTGATTGCTCTTGTTGTTGCTGGTGTTTCTTAATCTTTTGTTGTTGTAGCACTTGTGCTACTTTATTTGTTTGTGCTTTTGAGCAAGCTGCTATTGTTGGCATTGCTCTAGCTCTTCCCTCTTCCTTCTTACCATTTGCTTTTCTTTTATGGTCAGCACTCTTTGTTGTAGCATTCTTATGCTGCTACTTATGGCCTCTCTTTCTTACTCTTCATCGTCAGATTCGCTTGCGACCAATGAAGCGAAGTTGTTCTTTTCCCTCACTCCGCCAAGCAGCTTTACAGTGGTCGTCGGTAGCTTTCTCCTTCTCTTTGGTTTTGGCGTTTGGCTTAAGCCACTCGAAGCCTCACCCGACATTTCAGCAGAAATGTTCTCAAGCGAATACACTACCTCTGCGCTGATTGGAGCCTAAATCCAATTTGTTGAATATTTACATGTCGAAACACATTTAAACTCCGCGGAGGTCTATGAACGACTGACTGACGACTCCTTCCTAATTGCTTGCGGCGTGGACACAATTCCAAACTTAACTCCAAATTCTCAATTGAAAATATCCTCGTCGTCTCGTTCATCTTCACATTTCTCAAATCACCAACAATTGTCAAAATCGAATCAACTCGTCACAAATCACTTGGTCAAAGTAACTGATCATCATATTCAAACTTTATTGCCTACCAATAGACTATTTTGGGAACTATCAACAAATTCGCATTTTAATAGACTCTGGATCGCAGGTATCGCTCGTTACCGAATTTTGTGTTCTGAGACTTTGTCCCAAACGCACAAATCGGTTCCACGCCTGCAGGAAGGTCTAAGGAGTTATTATCGATGGTATCTAATTATCTAAGGTCACTTCACCATTGTCCACGAATGGAAACATATAGTCAATTTTCATTAAGCTGATCCGGTCTTCAATAAACACAATCTAATCGACATTTTACTTGGAGCGTATAAGGTTTAATACTTATTACAGGAAGAAAAGTACTCAAAAGTACTCAAGGTTATCCAATCGCACAGAAAACCATTTTTGGATGAAACATTGCCTTCAGATATGGAATAAACTATTCGGTCCCATTACACTCTCATCGATATCGCCAAAACCCTTTAAAAGCATTTTGGACTGTTAC
Organism: Volucella inanis; assembly: GCA_907269105.1. NCBI lineage: Eukaryota > Metazoa > Arthropoda > Insecta > Diptera > Syrphidae > Volucella > Volucella inanis. Next base: position 207,522,961 of record OU026153.1, read on the forward strand.
GGAAGTCGATCCCAAATCAATTTCCTCCCTGGCTTGACAAACAGGGAAAATGTATAGTAATACCATTGGTGGAGCATACTCGCGGTTAAAGCAATGGGGAAAAAGTTTTTAAGTAACAAATATCTTTTATGTTTATGTATGAGCAGGACTTCGCGTCGTATTCGATGGTTCCTTTAAGGATTCTAATGGCAATTATCTGAATGAATCATAGACACCAATATGTTTTCACCGTAGACATAATCAAAATGTTTCGTCAGGGTGGCGAAAAACGACACTGACTATTTGTTTTTTATTTATTCGTACATATTAATTGTTCACATAAGATATATTGTTACACCTGGGACATAAAATTGCAAAACAAAAAAAAAAAAAAATTCACACCCGGGCTGGATTCTGGTTGGGGTTTTACCTCCAGTTTTGCCAATGAATTGGAAGTTGTATATGCAAAAACCGGCGAAACAAAATTTGTAAAACAAACGACGAAGAGAGGATAAAAACGAAAAAGCAAATTAAGTTTTAGTAACTTTATTCTCATGTATTCGGTAGATGTCAGAACTAAACTCGAACAATTTTCTGTCACTTACATCTACTTATCAACTAATTTGTGCTGACGATCGGCATCGGTGGCAGTGATCGTCGTCGATGAAATATTACCCCTGAATTTTTTGTACGAAAGTATTTTCCATTGTGCACGTCTTCATCATCATTTTACCTGTATGACACCTTTGCCTGGCATCAGCATAACAGTATATAATTTTTTTAAAAATGGAACAAGCTTATAACTTAAATTTAAATAACGTAATTGAAAAAACAATAATTTAAATTGTGAGAATAAAATAGAGAAATAACAAAATGGTACGATAATTCAAAAGACTGGTTGAGGAACAGCCGGAAATAATGAAAATACCACTTTGCTCAAAAAAAAGATAAATAAATAAATAAATAACCATCTTGTGGTGCTCCCATTGTTCCGATTTGAGTTCTGTTTTTTTTTTTTATTAAGTTGGTACATCTGTTGTTGATATTCCCTTCAAATCTTAGCGTCATAGCTTGACATTTGCAAAAATTACGTAGCTAAGAGTACATCTATCTCTGTGTGTGTTGGCGATTTTTTACAATTTTAGCAATGGATTTCATTTGCAACAACGAACTTGTATTAAATTTTGCGTAAAAACCGGATTTAATGGTGTGCGAACGTTGTTTCGGCAACGATTCTCTAAAGAAAACTGTCGTTTACCAGTGCCACTAGCGGTTCAAAAGTTGTTGTGAGTCAATCGAAGATGATGAACGCAGTAGCAGACCATCGACATCGAAAACCGACGAAAACATTGATGAAGTAAAAGAAATGTTGGTCAATAATCGCAAATTTACAATCAGAGAGATAGCGGAGGACTGGAACATTGCCTATGGATCCGTTCAAGACATTTTGGTCAATGATTTGGGGTTGCGGCGTGTAGCAGCAAAGTTGGTAGCAAAATACTTCAATTTCATGCAAAAAAGAGACGTCGCAAAAGAGATGATTTGCGAGGCTGAATCTGATCCCACATTCATCAAAAGGATCATTACTGGAGACGAGAAGTGGGTACGTGAGTATGGCACACAATCCAGACATCAGGCAAATGAATGGCGTTTACCAAATGAGCCGAGACCAAAAAAGAAGGCAATGCTCGCGGTTTTCATGGATTACAACGATTTACACTCAAGTGTAGGCGGGAATAAAGCACAATCTGGGAGTGTTGAGCTAGCCGCGAAATGTACAGCAAGCAAATTGGCCTTGTCCAAAGAGCTGACAGCTGGAATGTCATTGTGAATGAGCGTTAGGATGGAGGATGAGGGAGAATTTCTAATGTTTTTGACGAATGACCAAAAATTTTTACTGCTTTCACACGCTTGAGAAAGACGTTGCAGTCATTTCCGTTTTTCGGTTTTCCGACCGAAAAAGCAATTCTCTAACCCTGACAGCCTCTGTCAGCTGCTATCCAATTGCTACTCTAAGGAGATTATTAGCTGGAAATTAATAGCGAAGACTTCTATGTCAGACCATGTTAGTGTTTGATAATTATATCAGAGGCTGCACTCTTAAAGTCATTTTTCATCTAAAGCGAAGCAGTCCTAGATATGGACTATAGCTTTGAAAACAGTGCGCGTTAACTATCTTTTGATCCTGGTCTTATGAATATGTCATCTACCAGAACTCATGTTATGGAAAAAATACGAAATCGATTTTCTTTGTGTCCAGGTCAGGATTCGCCCAGATTATAAGCCAGAAAAGGAATATAGTCGGGTCTTCACGGAATTCCGAAGGACGACAAAGTCAGATTTCTCTGTTTGTTAGGAAAATTTGTGTATATCCTCTAAGCTGAGTTACTCATATAATCAATCCTGATGGAAGTGAACTACATTATGAGGAATTAGTGGAAGGGGCGAAGTACCCGCATCTGCAGTGACAGCCATGCTACGCTTAAAATCTTTCTGAACCCTCTTATAACTTTTAGGCCAGTTCGAGAATTCATGATTTCTCTGAAACTGCTCGGAAGGCTAAATTTACTGCACATTGTTTGAGTCCCTGGCCACAATGTGATCATGGGAAATAAAATCGGTGATAAACTTGCTTGGCAAGGCTCAGAGGACAGTTTTTTTAGGACCCAAACCTAAATTAGGTCTACCTGCGTCCTCGGTTTAGGTTTCCATTGATATTAAGGCTTCATATGAACATAACTGCAGATGGCAGGCTGCTGAAGAAGAAGTGAATACTTACCGATGTTTCCTGCTGTCCCTTAGTAGGAAAGTTAGAAGGCTCCTTAGTGGCATCATTACGGAGTACTACACTTTTGCTAAGCACTCAAAAAGTGTTGGGCATAAGTAAGACAACATCCCGCAACTTTTGCTGTGAAAGTAATGAAGATTTTCTGCGTTGAAAAGAATGTCACATATTAAAGAAAGGATGCTTTCGCAAAGCAATTTTGCGCACATGAAGCTTGGCCTTACTTTCCATGCTCTTTACCATGAAGGAAGTCAGACTTATAAGTCTGAAGCTCTTGGGGACCTCACGAGTAGACACCTTTTCTGTTCTTCAATATAAAGACAACTCTCACTATTTGTCAAGGTCTCGGTATGTGCCAGGTGTACCAGTACGAAGTGAGCGTTTTTTTTTTTTTGAAAATAAAATACTTATTTTGAATGGGAAAATAAAAAACATTTTTCCTGTCAGGAAATTTATGGATTCCACGCCAATAAAACTGTTCGTTTTTTGAAGCAAACCAAAAAGTCACCCAATTTTCGACTTCCTCGTAGGATTCGAGGTGCTGCTCAACTAATGCGTGTCCCATGGATGAAACAAATGGTAGACGGAAGGAACTAACTCTGCTGAATAAAGCCAAGTGCTTTGGTTGTATCCTGAACCAGTTTTGCTTTGTGTGCAGGTACATTGTCATGGAGCAAAATTACCTTGCCGTGTCTTCTGGCCCATTCTGGTCGTTTTTCGATCAATGCATGGTTCAAATTGATCATTTGTTGTCGGTAGCGATCTGTATTAACGGCTTCACCTAGCTTTAGGAGCTCGTGGTACACCACACCTTCCTGGGCCCACCAGACACACAGCATTGTCTTCTTGCCGAATCGATCTGGTTTTGCAGTCGAAGTTGACGGTTATCCCGGATTTACCCACGATTTTTTCCATTTAGGATTCTGAAAATAAGTCCATTTTTCATCGCCATCATTGCATTTGATGCAAGACTGATTTTTTAACTTGTCTTTGAAGCAAAATTTCAAAAGTGGTTTTTCGGTTTTCCATCTGTCTTTCATTCAATTCATGTGGCACCCATTTTCCAGACTTTGGGATCTTTCCCATAGCTTTTTAGCGGTCAGAAATTGTTTGTTGTGCAACATTTAACATTTCTGCCATTTGTTTCTGACTCAAAGTGTTATCTTCATCCAATATTGTTTGCAATTCGGCGTTTCAAACTTTTTTGGTGGTCTTCCACGTTCTTCATTTCTCACATCAAAATCGTTATCTCTGAATCAATGAAACCATCTTTTGCATTTTGCTTCTGCGTGATTACCGTATGCCTCGACGAGCATTCGATGCGACTCTGCAACACTTTTTTTCAAATGAAAACAAAAAATTAATGCTTTCCGCAAGTCATCATTTTCTGGTACAAAATTTGACAAAAAAAAAAAAAAAAAATTAAGGCCCGTTCATCACAATCTTGACGCTCGTACCGGTACACCTGGTATGCCAGTGCCAGGCTAGCTATGAAGATTCTTAACTTAAGTGCGAGGGAACTTGATACCATCAAAGTAAGCAAAAACATTTTTGACGAGGTACGTTTATAGGAACTGGTTGAGAGCTGTTTCTGATAAAATTACCTGCAAAGTGATTTTCTCATTTTGAGGAATTTGAGTAGCCTATTGGTTTGAACGATAGTTTCGATTTTTTCTCAAAAAAGAAAGTATTTTCTCAGATAACTTTTTAAGAAATGGACTGCAAAACTTATACACGATATCTTGAACTTATTTCCAAAAGCGAACCCCACAACTTGAGAACCACAAATTACGTTCCTTACTTTGAGTCAAACCACCAAAACCAATACTATTCATGACATGGTAGCAACCTTCGCATTCCCGAGACCACAAGAATACGTCGGTCGGTTCAACGAGTATGTATTCGTATTATAGGTAGTACCTCTATTCCCTGCGGGGTATTTTGTGCTAATACAAGCATAATGTTCGCGCGAAATGCCTGACAAGGGAGGAATTTCTACATTTTGGCTTGTATAATATGAAACAATGTACCGTTATTAAATATTTATCAAATGAAAAATAATGGAGAAAAATTTGCATTTTTATAGGACCATGCTGTGTTATACTCGTAGGTTATACATGCGATGTTCTGAATATACGCCGCCTTTTGGCGGTATACGAGTATGATGATTTCATTTTCCCAGAAACCTTTGCGAACCACCTCACATCCCTATACATATGTATGAACATATATACATACCCTCCTTGCGGCAGTTACTGCAACGCGTAACCGAATATTTCATCCCGCCTTTACCATCCTCAATCGCCTAGCCTATAACCAACAACTCACACTGTGTTCGAATGAAAATGATTTAATGGCCATTTATTTTGTAACTCTGGGCACACCGGATGGGGAAATTGTTTTGTAAAGCGTTTTAAAGAGTCGACCATTGAATTTTCGAAGGGCTTATCGGGAAAGGTGGAATTGAATAATGTGAAATTGGTTCAGGGTTCAGCATGGGCGTGTGATGAAAGTATTTTTGCCAATTTCGAAGGACGTTTGGTATTTAGTGTCGAAATCGTTAATTTGGCAATGAAGGTAAATTAAAGGTTTCACTGTGACATTCATCTTGATTCAAATTAGTTACTGATAATTTATGCACAAATGTATTTTCATCAATTTAAAAAGTTTTTTAGATAAGTAAATTAGTTTAACCTGCGTATTAATTGCTTAAGGTTCACTAATCAAAACGAAGTCAAATGTCAGATTTGTGACTGTTCGCCACACAGAAGCCACACAAACCCAGTAGGGGTACTTCCCTCGGCTTCCAAACTGACAAGCGATGAAGAAGATAGCCTCCCTTCATCTTCTTCATCTAGATTTAGCTGGCGATGTAATGTAAGATGTAAGACGTAAAGTCATATATTCTTTGAATTTAATTGAATAGTTAGTAGAACAGTTTTAGCCTTTGAACTGAGAAATTTAAAAAAAAAAAAAAATACAGATTTGCTAAAGTTCTAACAGGGAGACAGTGTGTTTTCATTTCACTCCAAGTTAACCAAATAGGGGACACTGACAACGCCACGAACACACCTCAGTACTCTTGCGCGTCAAAGACGAAATAGAATTTCATAAAATTCGAAGGCAGTTGTGTCCACGTGGCGCCGGACACAAACAAAGAAGATCGTAATTAACCGCTTGCAACAACAAATCAATCTAACGATGATACATATTCAACACTAATACAGGTCTAGGAGATATCAAAAGTCAAGTGACTTAAATACCCTTAAAATGCTTACACAGCTCGGTCAAAGAAAAGCAGAGAGGGAAGGGAAGAGAGGTAACGATGAAGGTTGGTTTTAAATGTTTGGAGATTATAACGACTAGGAAAAAAAGAGCTAGGCAGAGCATTCCATAAGCGAGTTGTACGGCTTAGAAACGAATCACGATATCTCAGAGCACTCGTACGTCCAAAAGTGGGATTGAAGTTATACTGATGAGCATTCATAGTGAGAAGGGTGTTATATGTATTTCTTACATGGCTTGAGAATGTAAGGATTAATTCCCGGCAACTTTCATGTTACCCCGACTTAAAAATAACTATGGAATTCCAATTGATCCCACGACGTGGTCCGTTCCAACTTCAGGTAGCGCTTTAAGAGGCAGCTAAACCTCGGAAACAAAACGATTGAAGTTGAGCGCCTCGATAGAATCACGAAACCTAAGAATTGGAAGAAAAGAAGAAAAACCTCCAAATTTCAATGGAGTTGGCGGTACACTTGGCGACCTGCTGAAGTCTCATTTTACAATAAAGGAAAAAACCTGTTGTTCTTTATTGTTATGATTATTGTTGTTTATATGTTGATGTTACTGTTGTTCTTGTCTAATGTTTTAAGGTTCCCACGTTGGAGGCTGTCTTATCGGTTAGCCGTCCGCCTACATGCCTCTGCTGCTCTATTGGTGCTCCATCGGTGGGGTGCTTGCTTCAAAGGAGTCGTCGTCCCTTCACCCATCGAACTGAACGTTTAAAGTTGATTCGTCGTTGGGATGTGTCTTATTACGTTGGCCGTCCGTCTGCACACCACCGTTAAGGTGTGCCTTTATTTGATTGGCTTTCGTTAGGTATTGGCTCCCGGGATCATCCTTCCCCCTCCCCGTCATCATCGTGTTGGGGTGTCTGGCTAGAAAGGACCGTCCGTTCCAACCCGTCAACGAATTTCAGATGCCCTGTCTGATCCTGCCCGCTGCGAGTCTCCCGTCTAGCCTACGGGCTCCGACAACGGTGAACCTAGTGGACCCTCTATCGCATTTTGGGCTCCTGGTTCGTCGTCAGTCTCCCAACCGTCCGAACCCTCTCGTCCTCCTCTGAGGAGAAAACCACCCGTAAACCTATGTGGATTATTTTCCGAGATCCGGGGTTAGTGGGCCACTGACTGATGGGAACATGGCTGCCCTACACCTCCGCCAGAGGGCGGTGTTCAAACTCAACGAAAAGAGTGACCGAAGGTAATTGTAAGTAAACGAGAGAAAAACGTGTTGCGGGAAAATTTTCAGAACAGCGGAACTATATGGTTCCCCAAATAGCTATGTTGTTAACAGCAGAACTTAATAAGCTTAACATATGCTGGCGTTTCCGTTCTATAGGTAAAGAATGGAAAAAAGTCAGGAAATGAATATGCAAAGCAGAGAGTACTGTCGTCGGCAAAGGAATATATTGGATTAAAAATAGCAGACAACAGATAGTTGATGAAAATTAAAAAGAGTATCGGACTTAAAACCGAACGAGATAACTTGAAGTTCCGAAAGGTAGTTTCTAATTCACTGGAGAAAAGATTCATCAACCCCATATTTAGTCGTACGCATTTTCGACGAAAGGCCCTGAAACCAAACTCTGTCAAATGTCTTAGAAATATCAAGTGCGACTATCTTTCTTTCATTAAATTGAAATACGCTTTAGTTCCACTTTTCGGTGAGACATGCCATAAAAGTATCAGTGGGCCTGTTACTACGGAACGGCTCTGCCGGTCATTGAGAAGTTTTTGTCTTTTAAGATATTTTATGAGTGTTTCCATGACCTTGAAAAGAAGCGACGTAAGTGAAATAGATCTGCAGGGGGAGAGAAGAAGTTTTGCCATTTTTAAGGACGGACTGAATAAATGCTATTTCAAATCTCACCCACCATCCGTGTATACAGAGACAAAGTACAATCTGGAAGCTGACAGCAAAAGGTGCAACAAGCAAATTGGCGTTTTCCAAACCGCTGACAACTGGAACGTCATTATAAAAGAGAGTTGAGATGAAAGATGAGGCAGAATTTTAAATTTTTTTGACAAATGACCAACAATTTTTACAATTTTGTTCAATGGTATTTTTTGTCTCAATTTTTGGTCATGCTGAAGTTTCGCACATGAATTTTTTTCTTGTATAGGGTGCTTCGCCGTGAGGTTTGGTTTTAATAGGCTTTTTTGACAGATCGGGCATGACTTCTATCAAATTGCTTTGTTATTTTTGTTCAGTATTGCTTGGCAAGTCATCATAAAAAGATTCACACTACAACAGCGTCTATAAATTGTTCAGCTGTATTAAGAAAATAAGCGTCCTGTGAGAAATGTTTTTCGTGCGATTCGAGAAACTTACGGTGAACATAATCGACCTACTGAAACCACTATTGCCAATACTATTCGCAAATTTGTGTAGCAGTTTACATTAGTAGATGATACTCGACCGGTTAGACCACATCCAGAAAGTTGTGAAGAGACTATAGCAGACTATAGTGAGAGTGTACGCGAAGACCGTGACAAATCGATTCGTCGCCATTCTCAGCAGCTTGGCTTGGCGTATTCGACAACTTATCGTATTTTATGAAAGGATCTCGGCCTAAAAGCGTATAAAAAAATTCAAGGCGACTTGAATTTGCGTTATATTTTCAGTGAATGGAAAAACTCAATGAATATCCGTTGTCGACGAGTCGCCCAAAATTGGACCTTCCGAATGTATTACCTCAGACGTAGTCGTTGTTAACATTTACATGATATTATTTACAAAAAGTAAATGGCAAGAATTGTTCTTTTAACTGAAAATAAAAAATTTAAATTTACTTTCAAATTTATGTATTTTAGTTTACATTATAAATCAAACCTCATTTTTGCAAAATTCAAGTTTATTTATCAATATAGTTGCCTTCGAGGACGATACACTGATTTAAACGATTTTTCAATCTTTCGATACCAGTTTTGTAGTACGATTTCGGTTTAGCCTCAAAATAGGCCTCTGTTTCAGCGATTACTTCTTCATCGGTCATAAATCTCTTTCCGGCGAGCATTCTTTTGAGGTGTGCGAACAGGAAAAAGTCGTTGGAGGCCATATCTGGAGAATACGGTAGGTAGGGAGGCAATTCGTAGCCGAATTCATTCAATTTTGCCATCGTTTTCATCGACTTGTGACACGGTGCATTGTCTTGATGGAACAGCACTTTCTTTTTCATCAAATGCGGCCGTATGTCTGCGATTTCGTCCTTCAAACGCTCCAACAATGCAATGTAATAGTCGCTGTTGATAGTCTGCCCCTTTTGGAGATAGTCTATGAAAATTATTCCATGTGTATCCCATAACCTTGCCAGCCGACTGTTGAGTTTTTGATCGTTTTGGACGAGGTTCGTCGCCTGCTCGCCACTCAGCTGACTGCCGACTTGACACTGGTGTAAAGTAATGGAGCCAAATTTCATTCCTTCTCAGAAACGGCACTGATTTTTCAGCCCATGTGTTAGAGCCGAAAAAACATTTCCTTGCGCTTATAACTTCCACATAGCTCAATTCGTACTACGCCTTTTTTTTTGTTGGATACTCTTCTTCCGATGAGTGATGATGATAAGGGAAACATAACGTCCAGTTAAAATTCTTAAAAAAGGTGATAAGTCCACTCCAATTGTCTTTCTTCTTTTGTCATACGGTAACTTTTGGAAATACTTTCTCTAACTGCGTGGGCAATATACGAGAAACTAGCTGATATGACACAGTGTTCTGACGAGCATAGAAAGTATAACACATCGGCCCTACTGTATCGTACTTATCAGTTTGAACATTTAAAATCAAGTTCAAGGTAATGACCGTATGACTATCAACAACAAAACTATAAAGGAACTCTTGGTAATTGTGGTGTGGACATAATTTAGTTTTTTGCATGCAAAAATTTCCAATACTGCAAACTATGTTATGTCCTGTTGTAAAGTTCACTAATTTTGCACCAATTTTGAGTACGTCTTCGAAACATGCTGCGTCGCTTATTCAGCTTATTTATTGTGATTGAATAACTTTGTTTAGGTGAAAACTATTAAAAAGTAAATCTGCAGTATGTACCTTTAAAAAAATTCACATTAAATTCAAATTTTCAATGACGACATTTCCACCTGTTAAAGTTTTCGATATTTAGTTGATAAATAGGGGGCAGAAAGTCTTACACATTTAGTTGAGCGGCATCGAAAGTTACCGTCAGTTTTACCCCCAAAGTTCGAGACTTGTAATTCAACATAAATATTAACTTTTTTTTTCACAACGATAGTTACATGCTTCTTTATTTTCTCGTTAGTAAACTGATGGCAAAGAACTGTAGCCGAATTATAAATTTGATCAAAGTCGAAAACTTTCCTTGTTTGCTTCTGTGGACGCTTAAACAAATTTTAGGGTGAAACTTTTGTCAGTTTTGGTTGGTTTTTTGTATAAAAGTTGAAAGCCCGATTTAGATCTACACTCAACGCACAATCGTCTATTCACATGTACGATACTAGTACTTAAAAAATACAAATATACCATACTTGGTACTTTGAAAAGTGACTTCTTATATAAATTTTAATTTTTTTTTTTTTTTTTTTCGAAACGTGCAATTCAACTTTTATTTTCCCTGAAGAAATCCATTTATACTATATGCTAAGGAATTTTCCAACTTGGTAAGGAGTTTGAGTTTGAAAAAAAGATATGTTTTACTTTCTCTTAAGGAAAAATTGCTTAACTTTGAACTTTAGATTAAGGGCTGAGCAATTGTAAAGGGTTCCCGGTAAAACAAGCCAATTGAATTATGATACTTTGAATGTCGTATCAAAGGGTGCTTGTTACGATTCGTGTCTTAAAAATAATTCCCTGACAGATTCCCGCGAGCTAAAGGAAGCAAAAATAATGTTTGTATTTTGGTGCAGATGCAGAATGAGAAAAAATAATCACTTCGTCGGTGAGTGTTGCGGTTCCTTGTTATTTTCTTTTTTCTCTTTTTCCAGATATGAATTTTTGTTGTCCTTGGTTGAGTATAGCTCTCGTGCTATAAGGAGAATGATGGAATAATGGTGCCGACGTGAACAAGAAAGTGAGTTATAGATATACAGATAGGGGTAGGAGATAGATATGCTGATTCTGAAGGACCAACAATTTATAGAAATCACTGAATGCACTCATACTAATGTACGGAAGGCATTGCGTGGAATTGTCCACATCTGCATATTAGGTATATGCGTATAAGTGTTTCTTACGTGCTTTGGATCACGTTAAAATTCTTAAACTCCACTTGATAACTTTCGTACTATATTTGTTTATCTATACAAATAGTATTAAAATTATATATCTGAAATGTAAAACATTTTTATTTCATCACACATCGCTGCGGGAATTTTTTTAATCAACATGGCTCAAGACGAGTATCAGCTGAAGTAGTTGATCGTTCAAATAGTAATACTGACAGCACACGAGGTATGTTCAAAAAGTAAGGTGCTTTTTGAAATTACGCGGTCAACGTATATTCGGTTATCGATTTTTTTTCTAAGTTGGTACACATGTCCCGAACAGATTGGGTCTATAAATTTTCGTGCGGTTTACTAAGAGATGGCGTAACTAACTGCTGCCGAAAGTTTTTGTATTTTGGTGGAAGTTTATGGTGAACATGCGCTAGCTGAGCGAACGTGCCAAAAGTGATTTCCACGATTTAAAAGTGGTGATTTTGGCTTGGAAGACGATGAACGTCCTGGGCAGCCAAAAAAGTTTGAAGATGAACAACTGGAAGCATTACTCTATGAAGATTGTTGCCAAACACAAGAAGAGCTCGCAGAATCTTTGGGTGTCACTCAAGCAGCCATTTCAAAACGTTTAAAAGCAGCTGGATATATTCAAATGCAAAGAAATTGGGTTCCACATGAACTCAAGCCGAGAGACGTCGAAAGGCGGTTTTGCATGTCCAAAATGCTGCTGGAACGCCACAAAAGGAAGTCATTTTTGCATCGGATTGTTACTGATAATGAAAAATGGATCCATTACGACAACCCCAAGCGCAAAAAGTCATATGTTAAGCCCGACCAACCAGTCAAATCAACAGCAAAGCCGAATATCCATGGCGTGAAGGTAATGCTCTGTATTTGGTGGGATCAGATGGGTGTGCTGTATTATGAGCTGCTAAAACTGGGTGAAACCGAACACAACTAATCCATTTGAAGAGAGCAGTAGCCGAAAAACGCCCGGAATATGCGACCAGACACGAGGCAATAATTTTCCATCATGGCAACGCTCGGCCCCACGTTGCTATTCCAGTTAAGAATTATTTGGAAAACAGTGGATGGGAAGTCTTAAACCACCCGCCTGTCTTACCCCACCCGTCTTCTAGATTAGGTTAGGTTGGGTTAGAGTGACAGTTGGAAAACCAACCCACTTAGGCATATTGGCCCGTTGTGCTGCTACGTTTATCTATGATCTCCTTACTAATGGAACAATTTTGAGCTTACGTTGAAGCGCAGGAGACTGTTAACGTTTATTTTTTATAAAGGTTTTTTCAATAGCTGCAAATGATCCAAATCAGTCAATTCCACGGCGTTCTCAAGAATTGGGCATTGCTCAGACTACATTATGGCGTATTTTGCGTAAGGATCTTGGTTTACACCCATACAAGATCAAGCTGACTCAAGAATTGAAGCCGATGGACCATTTGAAGCGACGTACGTTCTCCGACTGGGTTCTGGAGAAGATGTGCCAAGATGATGAACTTCATCGCAAAATCATCTTTAGTGACGAAACTCATTTTTTGCTCAATGGGTTCGTCAATAAGCAAAATGTGGGTTATTGGTCGGGTGAAAACCCACATGTGCTTCATGAATCACCATTTCATCCACAAAAAATAACTGTTTGGTGCGGTCGACGATAACGATCGTCACGTTACTGTGAATGGTCAGCGTTATCGCGCCTTGATCACCGATTATTTTTGGCCCGAATTGGAAGATATGAACTTGGACGACATGTGGTTTCAACAGGATGGTGCCACAAGTCACACAGCACACGCTACAATCGATTTATTGAAGAGTAAGTATGGTGAGCGTGTTATCATCATTACTGTACATCAAGCCAGTAATAGAGTTTTCGAAATTTCTCAAATGGTTTGCCTTTTATTTAAAAAAAAAAAGTTGTCAAGTCGTTATTGGAAAACCCGATAGATTGTTTAAGCTGTTGTAGAAGAAGGCTCCTAGGTGGAGTTTTCTTCTCTGGGAGAGAGCTGGACATACGGAGAAGGTGGAGGATTGTCTCCCCTTCCTCCTCGTCCATGCAGCTTCTACAGAAATCGTTTATAAATACCGCCAAGCCTTTTTGCATGCTTGCCTATAAGGCAGTGTCCAGTGATGACACCCATAATGGCGTTGAGATGTTTCCTTTTTAAAAGAATCAGACTCTTAGAGCGATTCAGATCCAGCTTTAGCCAGACCTGTTTAGTCGCTAGATATATTAGCCCACCGGTCCATCTAAGGTCTGTTTTTTATTAGCATTCCGCTTAAATAATAATTTTCACGTAGCGATTGCTATACTTATGCTGCCCTTTTCTGGTAGAATAGGTAGAGTGGTTCCAATTTTGGCGAGTTTTTCGGCCCTACAATTCCCTGAAATATCTTTGTGGTTATCTCTGTGAAGGTTGAAATGCTCTGCCATCTCCGTAAGAATTGATCGACATTCAAGGGCGGTTTCAGAATTTAGTGAGACCGAGTCCAGGAACTTGATAGCAGCCTGACTATCCGAAAAGATGCGGATATCCTTTGCAGATATCACGTTTTTCTTCAGCCAGGACAGAGTTTCTTTAATTTCCAAAATTTCCGCCTGAAACGAAAGGATAAGCTTAAATCTAGCTTATCTGAGAAAACACCTCTACCAACCCCGCTATCGGTTTTAAATCCATCTGTTTAGAAATGAATAGACTTGTCCTTCATGAAAGCATCTTCCTCCTAGAAGGATCTAGAGAGAAAGCTCGCATGGTAGACTTTGTCAAACCGAAGTTTAGGTGTAGTGTAATCGATGTTCTCTAAGTAGATTCCAAATATATTAAGAATATTAGCGTGGCCGAATAAATTATTTTTCCTCAGTTCTTCTTTATATATTTATAAGAGCCCCACCAACTAAACTAACTGGGATGGCTTTAGAAAATATTGTTCTGAATGTATACCTTAAAATACCTTATGAAATATAAGATAAAGTCGGCAAATTTATCGAAGTCATACAGAACGCCGTGTGGAACAACACTTCCCTTAGAAGGTGAATATCTGCCGGAAATATAAGAACTGATAAGAAGATGGCAACAATTCGGAGCTCCCCAGCACAAAACTTTTTTAAACCATTTATATAATGAACTCAAGAAAGCGATCAAAGATTTCAAAAATCGAAAGATTTTTACGTATTTTGAAGGCTTGACTACCGAAAAAAGCTCGAATTATTCGCTATGGAAAGCTGTGGGAGGTATTCAAAAGCCCCAAATGCAATCGCTACCGATAAAAAACAACAGTGTCGAGTGGGCAAATGGAGACAAAGAAAAGACGGACTTATTTACCGAGTACCTGAATCATTTGACGGACAAGCGCTATAAATAAAATAAAATAAATAACAAGTCCAATGGATATGATTTAATAGCTGGACAGATATGGTAATCAAAAAATCGTAAAAGAAAGCCCTGATTAAGCTTGTGCATATAATAAATGCCACGCTAAGATTGTCAGATGCTCCAAAATCGGGAAAACCTCCAAACTACAAAAAATGTACTGACCGATATCCCTCCTACCGATAGTATCGAAGGTAAATGAAGATCTTTTGTAATATTACCTACAATAGGTCATTGAAGAAAGACGTTTGATTCCTAACCATCTATTTGGCTTTAGAACAAAGCGTTTTGTGATTGACCAGATTTATAGAATAACAAATAGAATAGAGAATACCTTAGACGAGAAAAGAATATATTCTAGCGCTTTTCTGGACGTCTCTTAAGCCTGCGAGAGGTTCTTCCAGAACGATTACATGAGATATTTTAATCCTACCTTGCGAAAAGACTATTCCGTATTATATATGGATCGGTATAATCCGAATTTAAGAAAAGCGCTGCCGGAGTACCACAAGCAGGCGTTCTTGGTCCAGTCTTGCTCTTACTCTACAATCGAAATATACAGCAAGAAAAGGGCGCTGTTGTAGCTACGTTTGTAGACGATACGGCTATATTAAAAACAAATAGTTCAGTCGAGTTAGCAACTGTAAAGCTACAACGAGCCTTGGACAAAATTTACGAGCAGATAAAGTGGATAAAAACCGGTAAAAAACCGTATGTAAACGAGGCAAAGTATTCGGGAATAACACTAGATGCAAGGCTCAAGTGCAAGTCACACGTTAAAAAGAAACGCGACGAGCTTGAAGATAAATTCAGACAAATGTATTAGCTATTTCGAAGACATTGCAAATTCAGCATATACGAGTACTTATAACAAACTGATTTTATACAAGCAAGTGCTTAAATCTGTTTCGACGTATAGTATACAACTTTGGTGTTGTTATTAATGAACCTACAATATTTTCAAAACAAAGTGCTAAGTGAATAGTAAATATCCACAGAGACATAGGAGTAATTACCATCGATGGCGAAATGTCTATATATAGTACACCAACATTATACTCCACAAACCTTGTGCTCCTACCACAAAGAACGAAATCGTTCGATTTAGCTGGATAGCTTCCTGTCCAACGCGAATATTCTTGAAACTAAAACTACTTGGGTCGGATGCACCTAAAATAGCCTCTCCGACTCTAGGAAATGACTGCAGATAAAGCGACGAATGTGGTAAATTTGGAGGAAATACACGCTGAAAGTAGCAGCCCTACCATCAAACTCTGAGAATTAAAGGCTGATAACCTTTGATTCTCGAGAACAACCTTTATCAACAATACAACAAGAGAAAAAAACCGGCTGAACATTGTCTTACGAACACGGATTCGATTTGCTCAGTGGAACATGAGGACGCTCTACCAATCAGGAAAACTAGAGTAGTTTACATCTGAGTGCAAGAGGCTATGTATTGACGTATTGCGAATAAGTGAAGTGAGGTGGAACAACACCAGTGAAAAGCGTACTGCAGATGGTAATCTGGTGATATATTCTGGCATGAGTAATTTAGACGCACCACATATCAACAGGGTTGGGATATATTTCAGCCGAAAAATTATACCAGCTATGCTCAAACGGCATACAATATCCGAAAGAATTATAACAGCAGCACTGAATTCAAAAAGTCGTAAACTAACAATCTTTATGCTCCAACAGAGGACAGTGAAATGACAGAACGCTTACATAAATTAATCGCAATGATCTGATTATATTGGTGGGTGACTTAAACGTACGTATAGGGACTTAAAACATAGGAAATGCATGTGATCGGAAAGAATAGGATTGGAATGAGAAACAAAAATTACGAACTCCTAGTAGAAACATGCTTCAGACATGGACTTATGATCGGCGGTTCGCTTTTTTTATCCACAAAGAAATAGATAAGACAACATGGACAGCAAGGAGCCCGCCACTGAGAAATCAAAAATTCCCAATAGATCATAGTTGTGTCAGTAAACGATGGGCTCACACTCTACTTGATGCCAGGAATAAGCGCATTCTTAAATCAAAACATTTAAGAATGAAACTCGACTTCGTTCATATGGCCACCGCAGGCACGTTTGCAGCGGTCGATTCGTTGGACCCAATTTTCAACGACTCAGCCACACATTTCGGCCGAAACGGCCGCTGTTTCGCTTTCAATGTTGGCTCTGAGCTCTTCCAACGTCGTCGGCGTGTTGGCATAAACCAATGACTTAACGTAGCACCACAGAAAATAGGCAAGCGGCGTAAAATCGCACGAACGAGGCGGCCAATCGACTGGCCCATGTCTTGAGATAACACGTTCACCAACTGGCTTGTGGAACAATCCTGTTGAAACTACATGTTGGCCAAATCAACATCTTTCAATTCGGGCCAAAAATAATCGGTGATCATGTCGTGATAACGCTTACCATTCACAGTAACGCGACAATCGTTATCGTCGACGAAAAAATATGGACCAATAACGCCGCCGGCATGCAAACCGCACCAAACAGTTATTTTTTGTGAATGAAGTGGTGATTCATGAAACACATGTGGGTTTTCACCCGACCAAAAACGCATATTTTGTGTATTGACGAACCCATTGAGCCAAAAATGAGCTTTGTCACTGAAAATGATTTTGCGATGAAATTCATCATCTTGGCGCATCTTCTCCAGAACCTAATCGGAGAACGTACGTCGCTTCAAATGGTCCATCGGCTTCAATTCTTGAGTCAGTTTGATCTTGTATGGGTGTAAACCAAGATCCTTACGCAAAATACGCCATAATGTGGCGTGAGCGATGCCCAATTCTTGAGAACGCTGTGGAATTGACTGATTTGGATAGTTTGCTACGGACGTCTGAACGACAGAGATATTTTCGACACTTCGACCAACCCGTTGTCTCATTGACACGGCCACATCACACAACTAAAATATAGACTCAAGTTTTTGCACTAAACTTGTTATTGAATGTCTACAAGGGCGAGAATTATGACCTAAAATTGGAGTTAACGCTCTTAAAGTTGCAGTCACCGACTCCGAATATCTGTAGAAAATTTTTATAATTTGCAGACGTTGCTGGTTAGTGTACTTTACCATGTACATGTAAATGTTGAGTTTACTGAATAAATTGACGGTGACAGCTTGATGATTAGTGAAAGAGTGCGTTCAAAAATTAAACTCAAAGTTGTCAAGTCCCTATTGGAAAACCCTATACAACTGATATACTATATCCTCTTTTCAGAGATACTTGGAACAGTGAAAAAATCCACTCAGAATGGAAAGAAACGATTATAGTGAAAATACGAAAAAAGGGTAGACTTTCTGAGTGCAGTAATTGGAGACGAATAACATTTATCTCGGTGGTGAGCCAAGTTTTTTAACAAAATAATACTAAGTCTCATTATGGATCCAATTAAAGCACAACTTCGCAAACAACAATTAGGTTTTCGGCCAAATCGCTCATGCACTGATAACATAAATAGTATATGAGTCATAATAGAACAATAACGAATTTGTGAGCTGGAGTATTGTTTTGATGAAACAACACTTTCTTCTTAGCCAAATGCGGCCGCTTTTGCTTGATTTCTTCTCTCAAACGTTGCAATAAGTTCGCATAATACTGGCCGTTGATAGTTTTTACTTTTTCAAGTTAGTCAATGAAAATTATCCCACGCGCATCCCAAAAAATTGACGCCATGATCTTGCCTGCAGATGAAACGGTCTTCGCCTTCTTCGGAGCCGGTTCTCCCTTTTGAATCCATTGTTTTGATTGTTCTTTTGTTTCGGATGTAAAGTGATGGACCCATGTTTCATTCATTGTTATGAAACGGCGCACAAATTCAGCTTTATTGCTGTGAAACTTTGCTAAACACTCAATTGAAACCACTTCACAATGTCTGCTAGCTCGCGCACTTTCAGACGACGAACATCCAGTACCGCTTTCTGGATTTTCTTCACCATTTTTGGAGTCGTCACCTCATTTGGTCGACCACTGCGATGCTCGTTTTGGAAGCTCATACGGCCTCGTTTAAACTCAGCAACCCAAATTTTTACTGTTGTAAACGAAGGAGCAGACTCACCCAGAGTAGAATCCAGTTCAGCTTTTATATTGGTTAGGCTGAGGCCTTTCAAATAAAAGTATTGTATCATATAACGATGACCAATTTTCTCCATTTTCACAGATTCACTGACAACGTTCACTATTGATGGCTGCCAAACAAACCTGGAGCTTTCAAACTTGAAACATATGCTTTATAGACTGCGTACTTTCCAATACAGTGATATTTTTAAACTTCTAAAGCCATGGATTGGTCAGATCGGATACTTTTGGGATTGCTCTCGTATAAGTTGATTCAGCGTTAGGTTTGATTTTCAATAGGCCATTTTTGACAGATCACGCACGACTGCTATCAAACTGCAGTTTTGTTCAGTATTACTTGGCAAGTCATCCTGAAAAGGCTCACGTTACAATAGCATCTCCAAATTGTTCAGCTGTATTACGAAAATCAGCGTTCTGTGAGAAATGTTTTTCGTGCGATTCGAAACCACCTACTGAAACCACCATAGCCAACACCATTCGCAAATTTGAGTCCCAGTTTACATAAGTGGATAATACTCTACCGGTTAGATCACATCCAGCACGTAGTGAAGAGACTATAGCAGCTGTAGCTGACAGTGTACGCGAAGACCGTGACGAATCGATTCATCGTCGTTCTCAGCAGCTTGGCTTGGCGTATTTTACGTAGAGATCTCGGCCTAAAAGCGTACAAAATTCAACTTGTACAAGAATTCAAGCCAGGCGACTTGAATTTGCCTCACATTTTCAATGAATGGACTCTGGAAAAACTCAATGAAAATCCGGTGTTTTATTGTGAAATTTTGTTTAGTAATGAAGCCAATTTCTGGCTCAATAGATACGTTAACAAACAAAATTTTCGTATTCCGGCTGATGAGCAACCCAAAGAGTACCAAGAGTTACCATTACATACATTAGCAGTATGGTGCGGTTTATAGGTTGATGGAAACTTTGGTCCATATTTCTTCAAAAATGATGCAAATCAGAATGTTACATTTAATTACAACCGTTATCGCGCCATGTTAGCGGACTTTGTGCTTCCTAAAATTCAAGCACATGGTCTCGGTAAGCTCTACAAGCCAAACAGCGCGTCAAACAATGGACTTGTTGAGAAATCATTTCGGTGAGCACTGAATTTCACGTTTTGCTACAATAAATTGGCCGCCTAAATCGTGCGATATTACACCTTTGGACTATTTTCTCTGAGGATATGTAAATTCTCAGGACTTCAGGAATAAGCTAGCTACGATTGCTGCTTTAGAAGTCAACATTACTCATGTTATCCGCGAGATACCAGTCGCTATGCTCGAACGAGTCGCCCGAGATCGGACCTACCGAATGGTTCACCTGAGACGTAGTCATGGCCAACATTTACATGATATCATTTTCAAGAAGTAAAAGAATTAAATATTTTAAGCTCACTTTCAAATTTATGTATTTTATTTTACATTATAAATCAAGCCTCACAATGAATCACCCTATATAATGAAAATATGGTGGCCGTGAACGATAACAAAACGTCTAAACACTGAAATTCAAAAGAGAAAATCTGGTTAAATAGGCCATACAATGCGGGGGCTTTATGCACGCAGCGCTAACGTATAACTCTGCAGGAACCCGACGTAGAGGCAAACCTACCAAAACATGGCGTAGAACAATCTTTACTGAATCTAGCAAATCGTTTAACAAGCTATGACAAATCTCACAGAATAGAGATAAATGGAAATCACTCGATGGTACTCGATGGTACAGCTTTCTATATATTAGAAGCTGGGCAATCCCTACGACTACCCCTAACGACTAGTTATACGTGACACCGACTGCTGCCTATTGTGTTCAAGTTCATATACTGGGTGGGCCAAAACTCTTTTTCCTATGTAAAAAAAATAATAACTCGTTTGTTTATAGATATTTTTGAATAATTACTCTTTTGTTGCAGACATAAGACTTGGAAGGTTTGACATGGATCACCACGATCGCACAGCGAACACAAATCGTGGTATTATTTTTGACAAATAAAGTCGGTCAATAATTTACACTCAACGTGTCTACCGACAATTTCATAGAGTTCGAAATGCTCCAACAGCTCCCACTATTCATGCAATAATGGCCAAATTTGAATAATATGGGAACGTTGGCGAAGTGAGGCGTATCGATAGACCTCGTTATGGACGATCGGCCGAAAACATTCAGGTGGTAAGTGAAAGTATTGCAGCCGATCCTAAAACATCGATACGACGACGTTCAACACAGTTAGGCACAACGCGTGGCACGATTCGTCGAATTTTGAGGAAAGATCTGCACCTATACCCTTACAAAATCCAGTTGGTCCAACAACTCAATCCTGGTGATACAGAAAAACGTTTGGAATATGATAAGCGACGAGGCACATTTTCATCTGAGTGGACTTGTAAACAAGAAAAATCAATGATTTTGGGGCACACAGAATCCCAAAAATCTCCATCAACATCCCTTACACTCACTTCGTGTTACTGTTTTGTATGGAATAACTTTGCGTAAGATTTATGGGCCATATTTCTTTGAAAATGTTGCGGGTGCAAACACTACAGAATAATGCTTTAGGACTTCTGTTTTAAACTCATGCAAGCAGACAACAATGCGCAATTCGTATTATCTCAAAAAACGTAATACTGAATGGCCACCACGATCGCCTGATCTCTTGGCTCTAGATTTTTTTCTCTTATGGAGTTACCTGAAGAAAAAGGTTTACCATACATTAGCAAGCTACATACTATAGAGGAGCTGAAACTCACTTCAAAAATTCATGGAAAGTGCTATCAAAGGTGCCCATGAGTACCTGCATTTTAATGGCGGCCACTTAACCAATATAAGTTTCCATACATAATAAAAAAAATTTACATGAAATAAACTTTTATTTGTAATTTATTTCATTAGTTTTTATCTTTTCATTCAAAAGTTATTCCAGATTTACATAGGGAGGAGACTTTTGCCCACCAGGTATTTGTGCATGTATATATAGGGTCTCACCCTATTGTGTTCAACGGTTTAGGGTTTATAACCGATTATCTGTTACTGATACGTTTCTAACAGGTCGAGGAAAATGTTCTATAAATACATGCTTCGAAGGAATGAAGAAATAGTCATCAGATATGCAAAACGTTCTATAGAAGGAGGATATGAAACTGTGCACTCTTTAGAGCAACTTCCCTCAAATTATTATGCTTATTTTGCATGTAAAAACTAACCATAAGCCAGTGTTGATCTTTTGTAAATTAAATTACTTTGACTTCATTTAAGCATGCATCCCTATAATAAAATAGTTTATTCCTTTTCGTGGCAAACTTTTTTCTGCTGAATGGCCCAACGTGCATTCATGAGCATCACTGTAGTAAATTTGAAGGAGTGCTGCTCTCTTTGAATAAACAAGAATAACAACAACCGCAGAGGAAAAATAAAGCACAAAAGTGTAAAAATTGATTATTAAGGTTTGTTGTTTATTACCATTCATAAATAACGGAAGGAAAGTTTAACAAACAGTCAGGGCTCAATGCAAGGCATACAGAACTCGTTCTCATGCTACTTACCATTCTCGTAGTCCTCCCGTAGTGGTGAATTGAAAACATTCGTTTTCATTTGAACACTCACTAGAGGCTGGGTAAATACCGTTCTTTTCCGTTGCAATTTTTCATTCGCTCTCTCCCCTGCTCGCTTACCTTTTGCGGTTACAACTGAGTAAGTGTATAACAGCAAAACACCGTCAAGCCTGGTGGAAATCATTTATAAATGTGCACAGTTGGATCGAAACGGATGATAAACGGCCGCGATTGAATTGAACAAATGAAGCGTCAACCTCTAGCAGTTGTATATCATTGACGTAAGCATGTATTTGTTTTATATTACGGTAATGGGCTATTGGTAATTCTATTCAATTAATTGGTTTCGAATAATCAGAAAATAACTTCAAATGGTTTTGCATCCAAAAGGTTAAATATACTTCACGACTGCTCACATGCATTTCATAGATAATTGACCTATGTACTCATATGTTATATATTATTTGATTCACAAATAACAAAAACAGAACATTTGTCTAAATGGGGAAAAAACTTAAAGTTGCGACTTTTAAATATAAAAAAAATGGTTTCTACTGCAAGGTTTCAGATGGTCTTTATACAGGTAAGGCCTCATATCGAGGCACGGAGGACCTTCTGAATTTCTTTTTGACTCAAAATTGCAGAAAGAACTCCAAATACAACCGAATCATGTCAAAACCCTTTTATGTCCCCATCTCAGTACAAATAGCTTAACGGTCTTTCAAACTGTGTATATAGAGAAACAACAGCTCTATATAGCCTCTGCGTACGTGGTCAACGACAAAGCATCCCCGCCGATGGTGTCGCAGATTCACGCCAAAAAAAGTTCCTACATTTGGGCTGCAATGCCAACACAAAACACTCATTATAGGGGAGCACTGGAATCATCGATCGAGCTGAGTCTTTATTTGATTTCCTTTTGACGTCTAATCTTAATTTGTGGGCAAACCTTCGTATTCCCAATTTCGATAACCATTTGCGGATGGGAGAAAGTACTCGACATTACACCAACAGCCAATTCAATATGCCGGGTTTTTATTTACCTGCCAAGTGCAGCGATGCATATGCGGCAGAAGGAGTTGCTGTGGTGTGTATTTTTTTTTTGTTTTTTTTTTTGTTTTTGCGCAAGTAAACAGTAGTTCAGGTTCCAAAGAAGGGCGGTGATAGGGTTTTTTTGGGCAGATTTACAATGAAATCATATCATTTTGGCCGGGAAAATGGTTGTTATGATTACTAGAGGGTTAGAACAAGACAAAAAAGCTATTCTTTTTAACAGAGTATATTTATGTATAAAATATTCATCATATACTATATAAAAAACATATAAACATATATATATTACATATACGTCAAGTAATATAATATAATAAAGTTACAATAAAGCTCAAAAAATAAATCCAACACTTCTTTTACAATATACTGCAATTTAAACACTTAATTCGTGCGGTTTGCTAAGAGATGGCGTATCTTGTATTATTCCATTGGAACATACGTTGGAAAGCTACTGTCATTGTACGTCATTTCAGTATATGTCATTCATTTCAAGCATAAACAAAAATCTTTTTTTTTCACTCAAATATGTCGAACTTTGGCCTGAAAAAATGTTTTTGCGGGGAATTCTTCTTCATAACTTTAGTATGAAGAAAACTGCTTCCGAAAGTCATCGTATTTTGGTGGAAGTTGGAAAGAGCTTGGAACGTGCCAAGACTGGTTTGCATGATTCAAAAATGGTGATTTTGGCTTGGAAGACGATGAACGTCCTGGGCAGCCAAAAAAAATTGAAGATGAAGAACTGGAAGCATTACTCTATGAAGATTGTTGCCAAACACAAGAAGAGCTCGCAGAATCTTTTGGTGTCACTCAAGCAACCATTTCAAAACGTTTAAGAGCAGCTGGATATGTTCAAAAGCAAGTAAATTAGGTTCCACATGAACTCAAGCCGAGAGACGTGGAAAGGCGGTTTTGCATGTCCGAAATGCTGCTGGAACGCCACAAAAGGAAGGCATTTTTGCATCGGAGTGTTACTGGTGATGAAAAAGGGATCCATTACGACAACCCTAAGTGCAAAAAATCATATGTGAAACCCGGCCAAAAAGCCAAATCAACGGCAAAGCCGAATATCCATGGCGCTAGGGTAATGCTCTGTATTTGGTGGGATCAGATTTGTGTGCTATATTATGAGCTGCTAAAACCGGGTGAAACTATCAATGGACAACGCTTCCGAACACAATTAATCCGATTGAAGAGAGCAGTAGCTGAAAAACGCCCGGAATATGCGACCTGACACGAGGCAATAATTTTCCATCATGACAACGCTCGGGCCCACGTTGATATTCCGGTTAAGAACTATTTGGAAAACAGTGGATGGGAAGTCTTACCCCACCCGCCTTATAGCCCAGTCCTTGCCTCTTCTGACTACCATTTGTTCCGGTCGATGCAGAACGCCCTCACTGAAATACGGTTCACATCAGAGCTGAATATCAAAAATTGGCTTGATTCATTCTTGGCAGCCAAGCCGGCGCAGTTCTTTTGGGATGGGATCCACAAATTGCCAGAAAGATGGGAAAAAGTCACAGCTTCAGATGGGCAATACTTTGAATAATACTATTGTACACGTTTTTCTTAAATAAACATTCAAAATTGGAAAAAAAAAACCGCACGAATTAAAATATATACCCAATAAGTGGATCTGAGTTAAGAGATCCATCTTAGTAACATCTCGGGAATGTTTCCTAGTATTATCGCGTCTGAATAGTTTAACTAATTTATTACAAGACTCAGCAGCCTCCTCAGATAATTCACCAATAGACAGAGTAATAAAGAACTATCTATCATATCTGCTCCGTGAATCAATACTTTATGTATTGATGAAGGTAAATTATACCAGGGGTATTCCTTGGCAGTCTTGGCAGTCTCAAAAGCATAAGTCTTTAATTTTTCTGCAGAAGGTGCCTACATCTGTCAATAAGATCTTTTCTAATGTCTGTTATTTCAGATGAAATATCAGAGTTATGGAAAAATGTACGTGCTGTGTTTCTCCAACGACTTTCTCCAACTTCGAGGTTTGTCTACAATTAAACCTAATTTTTCCCTAGACTGCCGTTGAACAAGCTCTTTTCTTTGAGCAAGACTAGCTTTATCTTCTGCAGAACGCGTTTGTCACTTTTTAATATTAATTCGATAAGAAACGTGAATAAAATACTCGAAAAATCTAATGTATGAATGCAGATGAGATAAGCCAAACTCAAATTTACTAGTACCATGGACCTCTTTTAAGCACATATTTAAATCGTTTATCACAATCGTTACCACAAATATAACACCTACTCGTAGATAAGTCGCTAAGTGCAGAAAAAACTTTACCATCTACCGTCGTCAATTGTAAGGAATGGGTGATTTTAGTTTCGTGGCCATTAATAAGCACTTAAGTAGGGACTAACTGGTTAATTTAGTTTTTGAAATAAACTTCTTCTTGCAAGGTGACTTCCTTTATTTCTTTTGTAAATTGAAAACGAGTTGGTCTGCACCACCTAGTAGAGGAAGGGCGTGGGTTTTTCCAAATGATGGATTCATCACTGGTATTTGGTTTATAAGCTAGTTGAAGAGGTACATACGATGTGACAAATAAACTCGAATCTTCGATAGTTGGATCTGAAAATTTCTGATTGTATTCACTATGGCCTGTGCTACCATCAAAACCCCATTTACCAATTAAAACTAAGTCATCCTTAGGTTCGTGAAGACTTTCAAACACAGCTTTTTTAAATTCAACAATGCGACTTGACGTATGGTTTAACAATGATTGCAAATTGTTTTCAGCATAATTTTGGCTTCCAGCATTTTATGATAGGACGGAAAAACATTTGGTATTTTAGAATGAATAATTTCTCTTAATAATAAATAGTGGTTTTTAGTTAGTTTAGCTTCATTAATAAATGAAAATTTCAAAGAACTTTCTGATTAATTTGAACTGCTGAATAAACTAGTTAAAGCGGAATCGTCTATCTGTGATGAAATTGCTAATCTGCGACGTTTGGACCTTTTACTGCAGTCTACAAACTCCTTTCTATATCGCGTTTCACTTGTAGATTAAAGAGATTCCTTTTGCTCGTCGTTGTAGTTTTCACATACTTCTCCATCAGATACTTTAAGTATGCAAACTTCGGTCTCATTTTGCCAGCTTTCGTATTTGGCCAACAGCTTAGCTTTTGATCTCCTTAATTGCCTCCAATATGCAGCAAACCGTTAACAGAGATTCAAAATGAGATTTCTCAAGCAATCAGTCTGGATATTTTCATCATTCGGTAAAGAATTCACAAGGGATCCAAATACTTCCCGAAACCTTTACTGCTTTATTTCATTTATTTTTTGAAGCTATCCACGTATTTAAAACAAGCACTCGAGTAAAAGAACACGTAATGGTTGTACCTGCAAAAGAAAAACACAAAAAATTAAAAAAACTAATTTTCGTAGTACTGGACCTAGTCTGCTCAATGACCTGTCACAACCCTCAGAGCACCTAGGAGCACCTAGACTTTTCGGTTATTAAAACTTAGAAAATAAGAGATTATATTGATATATGACTCATTTATGGCGATTCCTGCCTTCATACGTAAAAGCTTAGTTGAATATGGAAAATGGTTAAAAACAAAAAAATTGGAAGGTGTGTTTTGACGGAGCTATTCATAACATAAGTCGCATTGTTAAGGAAAACATAATTATTTTAAGAATATCGTACATACCTTCTATTTGAATATCCATTGCACAATTAAATCAAAAACAATAAATATCTTGGAAAAACCACACTTTAAAAACAACACCAATTTATGTGATTTATGTGATAAACTAATGAGAACTAATCAGATGTAGCCACTTCCAGTCCACAAAATTAATTGTGCCGTGTTTGTCATTGCAATGTGACAAATAGAAGAGTTTTTTATGTTTCCTATACCGGTAAAATAACATCATATTTGCAACATCGCTATTTCGGCTCTACGGCTGAACCACTGCGAATTGTTGAGAAAAATTTTATTTTTGTAAGCTTTTATACTATAGGCTGCACGAAACGAGTAAGAGGAACTGAGTTGTTTGTTGAAAAGTGCTGAAAAAGTAAAAAAAACTTATTTATACTCCGTGATATTAATTAAGATATCTTAAGTGAATCTCCGATAGTGCAGTGGTGGCCGTGGTGTAGTGGTATATGCATAGACTCCTCAATCAGAGGGTCGCGGGTTCGAATCCCGTGCGAGGCAAATCTCTGAAAAAGTCTTTTCATAGAATTTATATGAAGTCAATTTGATTAATTTAATTTTGGTGGGGGCGAAAGCCCTCATTTATTCGGCTTAATACAAGCTATAACTTAAAATTAAACTTAAACTAAATACTTAAAACTAAGGTTGGTTGTTGTGGTGAAGGAGAACCGATTTGAGGTAGGAAGTGGTGCGGTGGAAGTCAAAGACGCTAGGGTTTGAATTAATTTTTCGTAGCATGCGGGAGATTGGTTCGTTCGCGCCATAGGTGGTGTGGTGGGTTGGGAGATAGAAGAGACGAGGTGTACGTAGATGACGAGAGTTAGTGTTGAGGAAAATAGAATTGTGAAGGGACGTGCATTCAACCTGACCTGAAAGAAGTCGATGAATGAAGAGAAAGTCAGCTGCATCTCTGCGTTCCTCAAGGGTGTTTAGGTTAATAAGGTTGAGACGGTTTTGATAGGGGGGCAGAGTAAAAGAATCATCCCAGGGCAAACCTCGAAGAGCAAATCGAAGAAAACGGCGCTGGATGCTTTCGATTCTCGAGATATGAACGCGATGATATGGGGACCATACTTGACTAGCGTACTCTAGAAGGGGACGAACAAAGGTAATATAGAGGGACCTGGTCACGTATGGGTTGGTAAATTCTTTGGACCATCGTTTTACAAAACCTAGTGCAGAGTTGGCTTTAAGGATTATCCCATCCATATGCAAACGGAAATTGAGCTCCCTATCACACAAAATGCCGAGGTCGCGAAGAGATTCAACGGAGGAGATCGGTTGGTTGTGGGGAAGGTAGAATCGTGGAGGAGATTTGAGCCGCTTATGTGAAAAGGTGATGGATTGGCATTTGGAGATATTAAGTTCCAAACAATTTTTGGGGCACCAGATCGAAAAACTATCAAGGTCTTGTTGAAGAAGGAAGGAGTCATGGGGAGAGGAAATGGTTTTGAAAAATTTGGTATCATTTATGGTTAATATAAAGAGAAGGGGGCCGAGATGGCTACCTTGAGGAACTCCAGAGGTGGCCAAAAATGGAGTGGAGTGGGCTGACCTAAAACGAACACTGTAAAAACGGTTTTCGAGGTAAGAAGATATCCATTTTAACAGTATGGGTTCAAAGCCGAGGGCAGACGATTTGAAGAGTATTAATCGATGAGAGATTTTATCGAAGGCTTTGCTAAAATCGGTTGCAACTACATCGACTTCGTTGCCGTTCTCTAGGGCAGAGATGGCAAAGGATACGAATTCAACGAGATTTGTGGTGGTTGACCTACCCTTTAGGAAGCCATGTTGTCTAGGGAAATAAGTGATTTGCATTGGAAACTTAGAGCATCATACAAAATACTTTCGAGGAGTTTGGGAATATGGGAGAGTTTAGCGATTGGACTATAGTTTATTATTTCGTTCTTTGATCCCTTTTTGTGGATCGGGGTTATAAAGGAGGTTTTCCAAACCTGAGGAAATTCTCCTTGTGAAAGGGATAGACGAAATAGATCAGAGAGGGCAAGGGAAAGATACGAAGAACATTTTTTAAGAAATATGGCAGGGAGGCCATCTGGACCGGGTTTAAATTCGTCATTGAGTTGATGTAATTTATATTCGATATAGGAGGGATCCAAGAAGTGAGAGAGAAGTACAAAGGAGTCGTTGGTGAAGGATTGTTTAAAGAAGCTGGCAAATAGGTTGGCATTGGTGAGTGGATCGGTTGATGACTTGTAGTTGAAAGAGAGGGAAGGAGGATAACCATCGGACTTTCTTTTGTAGTTAACAAATTGGTAAAAGGACTTAGGGTCATTTATAAGGTTGAGTTGCGCATTGTTAAGGTAACGCTGGTAAAGGGAATCGTAAAGTTCGGTGAAATGAAGATAAGCACCAAGATAGTTGGAATAGTCGACAAGGATCTGGTACGCAGGAAAACAGCCCATAACTTGTTTCTCTTGTTTCGTAAGGAACGAAGCTTGCGATTATACCAGGGAGGACTAGTAGATGATTTTTTAAGACGGGAAAACGGAACGTAAAGGCTGAAGGCTGATACACCACTGACTTGGCATAGACTTGAGTCTGTTAAGCGATCTAAGAAGAGACATTCCTTAGCTGAGTTGGCATTTGAAGCGATGAAGAACGATTGATCGTCTGATGGAATCCACTGTAGCTGAGGAAGATTAAGGTCGCCGAAAACAAAGATATCGTCAGTAGAGTCAGACAGGTCAATTAAATAGTCGATCGCATCGACAACAAATTGGTAAGATTCGGTAGGTTGAGCTGGCAGGATGTAGCAACATAAAACGTAAAGGGACTAGAAGGGGAGTGATATTTTTATAGCGACAAAGTCGACTTTAGAGGATGAAGAGATGCTAATGGGAGAAGAGTTAAGGCTGTTGTGGATCGCCAGTAAGACGCCTCGACAGGGGGAATCATCATGTGGGCGGCTAGGATCGTCGTCGCGAAAAACATTAAAAGTAGGGGGGAACAATTCCTGGTTCTTTATGTCGGGAATCAAATTAGTTTCAGTCAAGGCGTAAATATCAAAGGGAAGAGAATGCGTTTGACGTAGGACAGCATTGGTTTTAGAGCGAAGACCTCTTACATTCTGGTAGTAAAATGTAAGAGGGATGTTGTGTGGTGGAGATGTACGGCGGGGTGGTTTAAGTGCTGAGGAGGAAGGCACGTTATGGACGAAAAAATTTATCGTGGTCAGCTCGGTTTCGCTGTAGGTGTGAGACTCGTTTAGAGTGAACGTAGTGGCCGAATGCAGCAAGGTCATCTGCTACTTTCTGAGGGGACATGCTAAAATCTCATGGTACCTGACATAAAGGTTCCTGAGACTGATAGGGTCGGTAGAGAGGCCTTCCTGCTGGATGGATACCATGACGCTGGTTTTAGTTTTCCCTTCGTAGCAGACCGATTCCGATTTGTAGTGTAGATAGGCGAGAAAGAGACGAATGTTTTCATGAAAATCCCGTCAGCGTCAACTCTGACATGAAGGCATAACACTGATGTTGGAGTGGTTGCTGGCTGGGTTAAATGTAACGAACTAACAACTAGCACGTACTAAGATCCACTCATTGAGGATGCACTGGCTCCAGTTTGACAACCACCTCTGGAAAAATATCGAAACCTAACACCTGAGTTTCAAAACTACTACACCACCCGCCCGCGCCCTGGTGAAAAGCCAGTAAAAGGGTATTCATATCCCCTTGGTGCTCGCGCGGAATTATAAAAAAAAAAATTTATGGGGCATTCATGGGAGGCATTCATGTTTTATAAACCAACTATCATATTATTATTATCAAGGGAACGGTACAAATTAATTTGTAGGGTCCGGAATTTAACGCCAAGGTACTATGCCCATGTGGAGCGTTTTTTTTTGTCAACAGCACAAGGAGTACTGAGTTCCCATGTCACCTACCTACGTATTTACCGCGCCCAACACTGCTTGATTTCGGTGATCTAGTGGGAACCGATGCTTTCAGTCTGGCGAGACCGTTGACAACCCAACTATAATAAATTAACACACTCTTTTCAAACGTGCATTGATCATATAAGGGGTGATTCATCGTGAGGTTTGATTTTCAATAGGCTTTTCTTGACAGATCACGCATGACTCCTATCAAACTGCTTTGTCATTTTCATTCAGTGTTATTTGGCAAGTCATCGTATAAAGACTCACACTAAAACAGCATCTCGAAATTGTTCACCTGTATTACGAGAATCAGCGTTCTGTGAGAAATGTTTTTCATGTGATTCGGGGAACTTACGGTGCGCAAAATCGACCTACTTAAACCACTATTGCCAATACTATTCGCAAATTTAAGTCCCAGTTTACATTAATGAATGATACTCGACCGCTTAGACTACATGTTACACGTAGTGAAGAGATTATAGAAGCTGTAGCTAAGAGTGTAAGCGAAGACCGTGACGAATCGATTTGAAATCATTCTCAGAAGGCGTATTTTACATAGGGGTCTCGGGATAAAAGCGTACAAAATTTAACTTGTGCAAGAATTGAAGCCAAGTCATTTGAATTTGCGTCATATTTCCAGTGAACTCAATGGAAATCCGGTGTTTTATCGTGAAATTTTGTTCAGTGATGAAGCCGATTTCTGGCTTAATGGATACGTTAATAAACAAAATTGCCGTATTTGGGCTGATGAGCAACTAGAAGAGTACTAAGAGCTACCATTATATCTACTAAAAACAACGGTTGGGTGTGATTTATGGGCTGGCGGAATCATTGGTCCATATTTCTTCAAAAAAGAGGAAAATCAGAATGTTACCGGCAACGGTAACCGTTATCGAGCCATGCTGACGGACTATAAGCTTCCTGAGATTTAGGCACATGGTCTCGGTGAATTCTGGTTTCAACAAGGCTGCGCTTCAAGAAATACAGCGCGTGAAACAATGGACTTTTTGAGAAATCATTTTGGTAAGCAATTTCATATTTTGCTACGGTAAATTTTCCGTCTAGATCGTGCGATATCACACCTTTCGACTATTTTATCTGGGGATATATAGTCTCAGGTCTTTAGAAATAAGCCAGCTACGATTTACGCTTTGGAAACTAACATTGCTCGTGTTATCCGCGAGATACCAGTCGCTATGCTCCAACGAGTCACCCAAAATTGGACCTTCCGAATGGACCACCTCAGACGTAGTCGTTGCCAACATTTACATGATATCATTTTCAAAAAGTAAATGCAATGAATTTTTTTTAACCGAAAATAAAAATGTTAAGTTCACTTTCAAATTTATTTATTTTATTTTACATTATAAATCAAACCATACGATGAATCACCCCATATTTGGCAGCCTTGGTCGCTTGTTAGTCTTCTTTCGGATTTCTGATCATAGTATAACAATTATTTTTTTGAACTTTAACAGCTAAACAGGAAAATTAAATCATTTATCCCACGGTAAATTTGTAACAAATCATGATCGTCTTTATTCGTGTTTAATTCGTGGATATTTGGAAGCCGTGTACTTTGAGAGAGACCCGTCTACAGCATTCAATAACCTTTCCAATATTTCGTAAAAATATGTTGAAATATGTTCTCGAATAATTTGAAGAAGGAATAAAAAATTAAAGAGACTTGAAGCCTAGATAGACATCCCTTATTATTAAAAAAAGGTGAAGTTAAGGAAAAAATTAAGAATCAAGTGCAAAAAAGCATCCCAGTAATGCTCACCTTCATAATCTATATAAAAGAATCTGCAGAGAAAATTATTATATCAATAAATTTCAATTAGTCAAGACCAGTATTAAAAAAGAGTGGACCATTATGAATGAACTACTCAACAAAAAAGTATCTCTTAATACAACAAATTGCATTAATTACACTGGTAGGGTCATCTCTGAACCCCTTGAGTTACATGACCATGAATACTCGTACTGTGTACTCCATGTAATGTATGTTTTTAGTCAACTTTATATATAAGTATGTACATAGCAAATGTATGGTGGAACGAGGTGGACGATTGCTGTGGATCAAATCAACGTTTGTTGCCCACGCTTTCCCCATTTAAGACTGCCAATCGTATCTTTTTTATACCGTCATACAGTACATTTCTTGATGCAGATTTCGATTCAACTGTTGATAACTACTCGTCATGTTGGTTTAGCAGGAAACTTCTCAAGTACATACCTTTGCTTTTGATCCAATATCATCTTTTGAATTGTTTGGAACCATTAAACAAACACGCATACAATTTCCGTAATTGAAACCCATCTCACTCTTAGATCGATGGAAGTTCATGTCTCATTTTCAATACTTCCTTTAATGTGCTGGCTCCCACAAGTTCGTCATCGACATACGTCCTTATACATTATGTCCTTATTTTTAAGGACATGTGAACCGAGGGGAAACAAATATCCCTCGACAACAGCAAATTATTATTTAAGCTGGATGCTTATAAAAGAACAGACGTTAGATGGACCGGTGGACCAACATATCCAGCGACTAAACAGATCTGGTCAAAGCAGGATCTGAATTGCTCTAGGAGTCTGATTCTTTTAAATAGAAAATATGTAAGCGCTAAGACACTGCCTTATAGGCAAGCATGCAAGAAGGCTTGGCGCTTTTACAAACGATTTCTATAGAAGCTGCATGGACGAGGAGAAATAGGAGACAATCCTCCATTGAGTATATAACTTAATTCGTGCATGTACAATAGCATTATTCAAAGAATTGCCCATATGAAGCTATGACTTTTTTCCATCGTTCTGGCATTTTGTGGATCCTATCCAAAAAGAACTGCGCCGGCTTGGCAGCGAAGAATGAATCAAGCCAATTTTTGATATTCTGCTCTGATATGAACCGTATTTCAGTGAGGGCGTTCTGCATCGACCGGAACAAATGGTAGTCAGAAGGGGCAAGATCTGGGCTATAAGGCTGGTGGGGTAAGACTTCCCATCCAGTGTTTTCCAAATAGTTCTTAACCGGAATATCAACGTAGAGCCGAGCGTTGTCATGAAGGAAAATTATTGCCTCGTGTCTTATCGCATATTCCGGGCGTTTTTCGATAGCGTTGTCCATTGATGGTTTCACCCGGTTATAGCAGCTCATAATACAGCACACCCATCTGATCCCACCAAATACAGAGCATTACCTTCGCGGCATGGCTATTCGGCTTTGCCGTTGATTTTGCTGGTTGGCCGGGTTTTACATATGATTTTTTGCGCTTAGGGTTGTCGTAATGGATCCATTTTTCATCACCAGTAACAATCCGATGCAAAAATGACTTCCTTTTGTGGCGTTCAAGCAGCATTTTGGACATGCAAAACCGCCTTTTGACGTCTCTCGGCTTGAATTCATGTGGAACCCAATTTCCTTGCTTTTGAATATATCCAGCTGCTTTTAAACGTTTTGAAATGTCTGCTTGAGTGACACCCAAAGATTCTGCGAGCTCTTTTTGTGTTTGCAACAATCTTCATAGAGTAATGCTTCCAGTTCTTCATCGTCTTCAAAGCCAAAATCAGTACTTTTAAATCGTGCAAACCATTTTTGGCACGTTCGCTCAGCTAGCGCATGTTCGCCATAAGCTTCCATCAAAATACGACGACTTTCGGCAGCAGTTTTCTTCATATTAAAGTAATGAAGAAGAACTCCCCGCAAAAAAAATATTTTAAGGAACAAAGTTCGACATATTTGAGTGAAAAAAAATTATTGTTGTTTACGCTTCAAATGAATGACATATACTGAAATGACGTACAATGACAGTAGCTTTCCAACGCATGTTCCAATGGAATAATACAAGTTACGCCATCTCTTAGCAAACGGTTATAGACCCAATACATGTACATGTTCAGCTCTCTCCCAGAGCAGAAAACTCCATCTAGGAGCTTTCTTCTGCAACTACTTACACGATCGAAAGAATACAGACATTAACAGTCTCCTGAGCTTCATCATAAGCTCAAATTGGTTCTATGAGTAAGAGGATCATAGATCCGTGGTGGTGGTAGATCCTTAGTGGTTTGGTTTTACAACCGCCACTCTCAACTGACTATGGTCCGTGAGTGGAGCTATTATATTGGTTTGAAACTACAATTTTGTGGGAGATGTCTATTCTTTACAGTCTGGCTATATTGAGATGCTCTATCCATGTGAAGCTATGACCAAATCATTACTTCTCAGTGCAACTTCGATGGATGCCTGATGTATCTGGCCTTTACTACAAAGCCGGATATTTCGTATTTTATTGGAATCCTGAGTAGATACTTAGCTCAAAAGACTATTCAAAATACTCCTATGTGTTTATATATTTTTTAAAAAACAGTGTCACTTTATGTTACAGTGACTCTGATTATGCTAGCAATGTTAAAACTCGACAATGAAATAGGGGTTACGTTTTTCTACCTGAAGGATCACGAAGACAACGTTGTACTATCACTATCCTCAACAGAAGCTGAATATGTTGTAGCATCACATGCAGTAAAATAATTTATGTGGCTCAAAGTGCTACTTAAAGATCATGAAAATGATATGCGGACAACGATTCATCCAGATAAACAAGAAGCCTTGAAGCTCATCAAAAATCCAATCACAATGAAGTCCAAGTGCTTCAAATGGATGTTATTCATTAAAGAAACTCTGATGGTTTACTCAAAGCTCATGAAAATGCAAACTCTCAATCTCAATTCAATCACAAA
This sequence comes from Volucella inanis, assembly GCA_907269105.1. NCBI lineage: Eukaryota > Metazoa > Arthropoda > Insecta > Diptera > Syrphidae > Volucella > Volucella inanis. The sequence goes on from OU026153.1 coordinate 207,558,650, forward strand.
CCAATTTAAACTATGTATCTTTAATCAATTCTCAGAAGCCTTAAATGTTACTTAAAGTCTGAATTTGGTAGAAACAAATTGCACCCAATGATCGTCAGTTTGCGAATTAAATCCAACTTAGGTCAACCAGTGGAGAGCAACAATCTCATTAGCCCTGGAAGTATTTAATGTAGAGCAGCCACTAAATAAATAATTACACAATTACACCATCTCTTAGAAAAATGGTTCCCATTCACTCTTTCGAGGCACTGATTAAGTAAAAATTTACCTATTCGTATATTTGAATTGAATAAAATAACGTCACTCTTGGATTCAATTTGCTTCCTCTGGTCTTGCTGGTCCACTCAACCTCAAGATACATGAATACTCGTATTTTGATTTCTAAAAGATAGTAGCACTATCTACCTAACAACAAAATCAACAAACTTCAACACTTTTACTACTATTAATATTATTTTTTTTTTGTTTGCAATACCCTTTCTTCCTTTAGATGACGGTAGGGCACAACACGAACTCAATTGTGTATCTCTTCACGACAATATTCCCGAATGGCAACGATATAAAAACTAATTTTCCGCACAACTCATTTTATTGTGAGTTCTGGAATTGGATTCATGGCAATTTGCCTGTTCGTTTTAATATCTTTCCTGGGAAATACTCAAGTAGTTATCTTGAGGGCATGATAATATTGTGCGGGAGTTAATATATATTCCAGTTCGACATAGTTGTTTTCGAATTGTAATTACCTACATACTCCTGAAATGGCATTACCGTAGAGAAATCAAATGGAAAATCAGTTAAACTTCCTTATGTGAATGTCTTAAACTTAGTTCTTGCTTTCCTGTGGGATTAAAACATTTTAATTCAAATTATTTTTGATTTATGAAAATATTTTTCCTGCAAACAAATAAGTTATTGTATATTTCATTGAAGAAAATAAAGATAAACAAACTTTGAGTGGGTTTTATCAAACAAGTACCTCCATCTCGCACGATCTCTCGCCAATAGCTTCCAGTGTCGAACTTTAATTTGGCTCAGATCCCCTTCCATTACGTGAATTATACTGGGAGATTCTATTCGCTCAATAATTTATAACACAGCTGGATCCGCAGACACCTGGCTAGATCGTTCCTTAATCCTCTACTTCTTTCCTCGTTAGTACAAACGGGATTCAAAATCATATGCAGTATTTTTCTCCCGAAACGCCCCAAGTGCTTCTTTATCCGCTACCACCAAGGTCCAAGTCTCTGCGCCATTGAGTACCACCGAAATTTTTTTGTTAATCACTGGCATCCTGAGCCTAAAGAAACAGTGATTAGCAATAGAAAATCTGCTTTTAATTTCTGTGCTGATGTCGTTGCTGCTTATTACTGCGAAGCCAAAGTAGACAAAGTCTACCTAGAAGTTATAAATGCCAGCATATACAGAATTTTTCCATCATTTACTGTTGGTTACTTTTTATTCGCTTCTTCCACAATACTCGCGTCACTTCATCGACCGCTCGCAATGCCCGTCAAATCACAACAATATCACTCGCCTATGTAAGCAATTCAGCAGTCGGTTTTGCGTGATTTGTTCTTGAGCGATAATAAAAAAATCACATGACAACGCATTGCCTTGTCTAAAACATATTTTGATATTAATTGTCTCGTACGATTCATTACCGACTTTGATAAAGCAGCGTTGGCGCTATATAAATCGTATTTATGGACACTGTCCTCATATGCACCTTTGAAGTTAACAGGTGGTGATCTGTAGTCCTATTGTCAAAATTTGCTATAGCCTATATACCAAACTGCATGGTGTTCATGATTAATAATAAGATCTTATAGGTGTTGTTAAGAAGGCTTATTCCTCTAAAAATGGGGCATTCAAAAGGATCTCCTTTCTATTGACTGGACAAAAGATACTTAGATTCCAAACTTCGGGCATGATTTCCTCTGACCATAATTTTAAGATGCATGTTCTGAACCAAGTCATCTCCATCTGCATCACTAAGTTAAGCGGAAAGTCAACTTTTGCCAGGAGCTTTGTTAAACTTTTAATCTCATACTTCTACTTTAACTTAATTTAAGTCGGGGCTTTTCCTTTTTTTAATGATAGTTAAGGTGATGAACAGCTCTCGTCTTTATATCCTTCTTTTTAACTGTATGAACCTAACTACATTCATCGTCAAATCATGTTTCATTGTAGTGGCGCTTTCATTGGCAGTATTCCTATTTTTCTTCTATGGTTTATGTGTTGGCCGCCGGGGTAACTGCCTGGCCAGTGGCCATGGAAAAAAACAAAAACGAAGCAACAAGTTTCGGATACAGACGTATCTACAGTTGATAACCCATAGATCGTCATCGATGGTAAAAACAGCGCTTATTTGGATGCAGATTTGTTTTTATAGGAAGACTTAGGTAAGAAGACTTGAGTTTCCGGCATGTTGACCAGCGCTTCATAACAATCCGTATAAAATATAAAATTTTCCAACCTTAGCATTATATGGACACACGCCCCCAGCGGGGACAAAGATGACGATACGAGAGGTAGCTTCCATGAACTCTTAAACAAAACTTACGAGCCTGCATGACACTACATCCGATAACGAATTCAGCCTATTCGACTTTGCGATGATGCGAAGCATTGTAATAGCCAGTACGCGATTCGGGCATTCGTTTTTAGGAGGGGACTTAGAGAGCTTCTGATCAATCAACCGTCAACCAGATTACATCGGGTTGGATTATTACCTTGTTATAGCCAACGGTTGCAGATATCCCGAATATCGCAAAGGCAAGTACTATGAAGAAGTTCCACGTTGGACGGCTGCAATCGCAAGAGATCGCCAAATCCTTCTCCCATCGGGACTCTTTTAATCTCGTAAGAGATCCTATGTCGCCAGTATTGCCAAAGAGCCTCTGATGTGCTGAGTTTCAGTCAATCACCAGAACGAAACCTCTGGTTTGACGACAGGTACCAGCAAAAGCAGGCAGCTAAGAAAGATGCATATAAAGCAACACTGCATACAAGGATTAGAGCTCTCGCTCTCAACGAACTCTTCGTAGTAAAGTCGATGCTGAGGGTTTGAAAAGAGCATACAGTAGGCAGTATAATGGCGATAACGAACAAAGTACTGCTGTCAGGGAGATTGAACCTTTCAACCTGGACGATGTAGAGTAACAATTCCGTCTACCCAATCTGGATGAAATGAAGACAGCCATATATTATCTAAGTCCAACAAAGCTGCTGCAGCGGAGACTGCCTGGCTGAAATCTTCAGTTCTTGTAGACAGAAAGTGGATGCAAATGATCTAACAACAGCTCGCTGACATAATTCTGTATTGTTAATGTATTCAGCGTATGCTAGCAGTTGCACAGTCTTTTAAAATATTGTGCCTATCGTAGTGGGGTGCAAGTTCCTCACAATACTTTGTAGTACAATATAACTTTCAATGAAATCACTTGACAGGGCATCACCTTGCTGAATACTTTTTTGACATAAAATATTAAGCTAGTGACATTTCCGACTTTTATGGGGCAAAACAAGCTCTATTTTGTGATTCTGCATAGCCTAACGAGTTTGAAAGGATGCCAAAACTAAACATGGCTCTATTGTATAAAGCTCATGCCCACCTTAATGCTATTTTCTGTAAAAACGTGCAATGGTTTGAAGCTCCTTGTTTTTTTTTTCCAAAATTTAGCGCAGAGTAAACTTCTGATCGAGGGTGGACTTACAAGGCCTTAAACTGCTCTTATAAGCACGTATTAGATTGTTGGAGTAGGGTTTCAAACAAACCAATTCCCATTTAATTAACGTGGTAAAAAGAGTCTTCCATCTGCATCATTATGGAACAAACGACGCTGAAATCCCATTCACTGGACATCATTTCAGCCAAAGATATTTTAAATATGTTGGTCTATGTTCCTTACAAACTCTCACCCTGCTACTTAAAATAAATCGGCAGATAGTTCGTCAACCTCTTTAGATTAGATATCGCTATCCGGATCTCTTCTTGGTTGAATTGGTGATGTTGTTGTCAATCGTTATCCACGTTGAATGGTTAATTTTGCCTGATAGTGGTATTTAAGTCGTCTCCAGGACCAACTTATAAAGGACCAATAGAGGAAATTAGTTAAAGCAGGAACCCAAACGAACACTTGGCCAGCCACACAACAGTAGCACTTTGAACATCAGGACTGTCCTATAAGATTGCTACAATGCATGAAATGTATCCCAAAGAATCCCTGCCAGTGCAACAAATTTTTCAAGCAAAAAAATGCGTACTGATCGAGGTGGACAAAGCCGACAACAAAAGTCCCCTCAAATTTGCCTCATGCACACCAAGGGATTAATGGATGTCTATCAATTGCCACGATACAGAGATACTGGGTCATGGCCAGAAGCCAAACTTTGTATATACCGGGGAAGTGCGATTTGCAAACTATACACCTGCATTACCTTCTTCCAAGACGACGATAAAATGCGCAAGAAAGTCTTTCTGTCAAGAATCGTCAAGCAAAATCTTGGCATTTTCACTACAGGCTGACGTGTTCTCAGGGTCTCAAAGGAAAGGAGTGGTGGTGAATCGGTGACTTTCTCTATTGAAAAAAAAGTCTAAGGAATTCTTTTTGGAGCAAAAGTGCAAGCTTATTGCAAATACAAATCCGCATCAAAGGATTAACACACACAAAAAAACTGCCATTCCGAAGACTATAGCTTCTCAATCTCAAACGAGTGCACAATCAAAATTCTTGTCACTGAAGAGACTGGTAGACTACTGTGCTAAGAAGAACCTCTAACTGATTGTAGGTTTCGACGCAAACGCCCATGACACGATCTGGAGCAGCTCAAACATAAACAAACGTGAGTCTCTACTAGAATTATTAATTCAAACAATTAAAAAATTCTAAACCTCTAAACAGAGGTCCTAGATCTCACTCTATGCACAAACTATATAAAAAAATCAATAAGAACGGGCGTGTTTCATCTGAAGCCTCAATGTGGGACCATCGCCACATCCTATTTGATCTTGAACTAGGCGCTATTATATCTGAAAAATACAGACAACCTAAATTCCCAGACTGGGATACATATAGTATATCGCCAACCACTCATGGACCATCTGCGAAGATGTAACTCAAGCATCAGAGATATGAACAATATTGAGTTAACTAGCGATAATCTCAATATGGCAATCACCACTGCCTTTGATTCCTGCTTGCTTAGAAAAAAATAGGCAATCGACTTACATGTTTATTCCTGGTGGAACAAAAAACTAGCCTAACTCAGCACAGAAAATTGAAAGTTCTTCAACCGGGCTAAGCGTAATGGTGAATGAGAAACTAGAAAACTAAAAAACGGCAAAGAGAGAATCGTGGAAAAAATTCTCTCATACAATCGATGACAACAGCAGTTACGTCCGCATTCTCTAAGCAGCACACTACTCCTATCGGGTCAATGAAAAAACCTGATGGCTGAAAACAGACTACAGACTCTTCAGACCCTAGCCGAAACACACTTCTCAAACTAGTTGATAGTTTCAGAAGCCCACGAAAACTCTTTCCAAGTATTGTATAAATAGACCGATCACAGAGGACTGGAACAGAGTAAAAGAAATTTTTCATGAAGGCAAAATTATCTGGGAAATCAGATCTTTTCAACCCTTCAAAGCCCCTGATGAGGATGGAATATTCCTAGCTTTACTACAAAAGGGCATCTCCTAACAACTACCTATAATAATTAACTTATTCAGAGCTGCTACGCTCTGTGAGGATATTAATCCAAAAAAGTGGACGGAGGTTGCTGTCAAATATATACCTAAAGTAGGACGCAGACCGTCTGAACTACCAAAATCATATAGACCAATAAGCCTCATTTCCTTTTTACAAAATTATGGTAAAAAACCACGATAGACATATCGGAGACGAGGCACTTCAAATGAACCCCCTTCATATATATGAATACGCCTATCAACCTGAAAAATAAACCACATACGCCCTACAAAATCTAAAGAGGTAGCGGTTGGTTGTTTCCTCGATATAAAAGAAGCACTTTATAACACAGAATTCTCCTAGATAAAAAGAGGCATTCAAAACATGGGAGTTAACGACACTACATGTAAATGGATAAAATGTATGCTAAGGGACAAAACAATAAAAACCTCATTAGGCAGCAATAATTCAGTGTAATAGCTACAAGAGGATGACCTCAGGAAGGACTACTATCACCCCTACTATAGTCCATAGTAGTAAATGAACTACTAATTATTCTCAGCAATGATTTCTTCTATGTCCAAGGATGTATCAGATATATCAGAGGTAAATTCAAAGGTACAATCTCGGATCGCCTCCAGAGGGCTTTGAACCTAGTTGCTGAATGGTGCTGAAGTTGCTGAAAAGCACCATTGCTAAATTCACCGAGGGAAGAAGGCAAGAAAGACTTAGAAACAATACACTTCTCGACGAAAGTTAAATATCTAGGAGTCGCACTGGATGAAAAACTTACGTCAAACTTTCATATTTCTAAGACTATTGACGATTCCAGGAGCTCACTACGGCAATAACGAGACCTACCATCATGTATGCAGCCGCCGCTTGGTGGCAGAAAGCATCGGAGAGGTCTACACGGGTACAACTCAACGAATTACAGAGGCTAGCCTGTGTCGGTAACAACAGCTAAGCATCCCACCATTTCATCTGGAACTCCTGAACATTTACCAGTGGTAAATGCCTACATGCTTATCGCAGAAGATGAATCTTCATGAATTCAAAAAAGACAAACTACTTGGAATAGACTTATTGTAATAGAAAAATGTCTACCACGATATATGTAACTTTCGCTACAACTTTAAAGTTACATTTCCAGACAGTCTTAACTGCGAATAGGAAAAACCAACATTTTCCAAGGACTCGTATATATGGTACACAGACGGATCCAAAACAGATGAAGGAGTTGGAGTCGGAGTATACGGTCCTCGCACTGAGGCATTCATTTACGCCAATATGGATACAAGCAGCTCTGTATGCAATAAAAACATTAATATTCCCTCCGACAGCAGAACAGCTCTACTTGCAATTACCGCCCTCGAGATAAAATCAAACCTGATCTGGGATTGCCTTTAACTCCTACAACTACTAGCCACCACAAATAAAGTTTATCTGATTTGGGTGCCAAGACACCCAATTCTTATGCAACGAAAAAGCAGAAGAATTAGCCAGGAAAGGATTCGCAATGCAATTCATGATGCCAAGACTATTCTGTGGGCTATCAATTAATACAACAAAAGAAAGTATTAAAACCTGGCTAGAGGAAAAGAATCTTTATTTCTGGAAAGAAACCGAAGGAAACAGACCAGCCAAAATCTTTATGCCACAAAAGAACAAAAAAACCACAACTTAGTAGAAGTCAGATTCGAGCACACGTTTTCTCACAGGACACTGCCGTGTAAAAAAAACACCTGATGACTATGGGCATAGCACAAGATAAAACATGCAGACTGTGCAACGAGAACGTAGACGCCTTCCTAACAAATTGCGGCACCATTGATGAGCTCTTAATGGAGGATATCAAAATAGGCGCACCTGTGGCAGCAGTGATCTGGGATTCTTTATACCACCTCCCACAACAATCTAATCTAATCTTATCTAGACGTACCCATTGTTAAATATTTCATCATCGACTGTTATTCCCATTCTGTGTGCTTATTTTCAGTATTTGTGTCCTTGACAAGTTAAAACATTCTCACATCCGAACGTCATTTCTGCAAAAGCATCTCCCCCGACATTAATTACGTAAGGGCTTCTCGGCTTCTTTTGTTTTTTGTTTGAGAAGACGATGTTTCTTCCGTTGCCTTTGTTTATAGAGCCCTTGAGCAGCTTTCGTTCTTGCAGCACCATCTTCTCTGTCTCTAGTTTCGTTGAATACATTTGGCGACAATCTTTATGAAACCAAAGATTCTGTTAAAGTGGTTGACTGAACTCATCTTATGACAAATTGACAGTACCACCACTGGTCTTCCACACTTGATGCTACCAGCCTTCTGCGATTGTAGATTGTATATTTGATATCAAGGTGCATTATGATACTTCTTTTGTATTCCGTCGTCCGGGATATTTGTATTCGCACTTTGACAACAACACTGTAGTGACCTGAGTCGATTTTGACGACACAAAATGTTCGAACATTCAGATTACTAGAGCTGTGTGTTGTGAATTGACGATTTCTCGCAAAGTGATGGACACGTCTCTTTGTTGGATATTGACGTATTTGAAACGTGTGTTACTATATTTCGCCAGCCGCTCCACAAAGTCAATTTTCCTGAGTGTAGTTTCAAACCCGGTGCCGTATGGGTTCTATTTTCCAACTGTGTTTCCAGAGACGCACTTTTTTCTTAACGTCGTTCATGGTCTAGTCGAGGATTTTGTAGAAACAATTTTTGGCAAAGTCGTCCTTTTCCTCTGTGCTAACGTAAGTGTTTTTCAGATTCAGATTCGTGATTGCGAATTTTAATCAGATGCCGGAAACTCAACACTTCTTGCCGAAGTTTCCTTCTGATGACGAATCCACATCATAATTAGCGCTGTTTTCGTTATCCAAACTTTAAATTTAACCGTTTTCCATTCTTATTTTATTTAGATTATCCTTTCGCACTTCGTGAATGGCAGTCATAACCATGCGGACTATTGCTAAGGCCATCAACAGTAAGTCCATTGATATTCAAGACTGTTGCTTCACAACTTATAGTGTTTTGCACATATTTTCATTAATTCAAGTTATGGGCTTACTATAGTTGTTGAGAAACTTTATACTTCGACAGACTTTCTGCGAACGTTTTCACTCCGAAACCAGTAACAACTAACCTTCAGCATGGCACTGTCATCTTTTTTGCATTTGAATATCTGCGATGGTGTTTGGTGTTTTTTTTTTTTTCAAAAATCATTCAACTCAATCGAACTAAATGCAATGTAACTTAAACAGAAAATTCTAAAATTTAAAGATTTGGACGGATAGCTTAAATTTGAGTTGTTTTAACTTCAAGGTTTAAATATCTTTGAGCTTAAACTTTAACTGCTAAAAGGACAAGTTTTCTTTACAATTAATCTCCCCGATATCAATACTCGACTTACTTCAGCTAATAAATATTTTTCTTAGAACAAAAATCAATATCCTTTGCCATTCGTAAACTGTCACTCTCGCCCATCCATTTATTCATTTGCCATTTCACCATCCGCCATCCGTTATAGACATCGCGAAATATCAATGAGGGACACTCTAGTTGCCGTCGTCGTCATGAACGAGATACCGGTAAGTTGCGCATCCTGCGAAAGGACGCAATTTATTTTATTTAATGGAAAATTTAAAGTGATTCATGGGCTTGAAGGAGATTTTCTCAAAATTAACACCGTTCACGAGTTGTGCTCATCGGCACTTAACAGTAACTCGGCGGGATACTGGTGTGGTGTCATGGCATGACATTACGGTGCGACGAGACGTAAAACCGCGGCGATAGTAACAGTGACAAATACAAATGGTTGGGTACAATGTAACAGATAAAATGTGAATTATAAGGATGCCACTTTAAAATTGATTATATAAAAATTAGTCTTACTACTCGTAGTTCGAAAACTTTCTGAATTAGCCAAAGTAATTATTTTCTTCGATTTTGAGTTCGGTGGTAATGAGAGAAGAATTCAACTTGCTACAGGTACCAGGATACTTAGATAACTGCCTTTTCGTAAAAGATGGGAAAAGTTTTTCGCCAATAAAATTATAAACAAAGTACTAAAGTTGGACAAGCGTTTAAAAATGTTTTAGGTAATTTTTAAATCTTTATTTTTTTTTTATTCGTTGAGTGTAAGTTTGCCATGAAACGATGATACGAGTATATTTTATAGGAAATATCTAAACTTGCTGCGATATCTATGACATTTGGGATATGCTATTTTCCATTCTAAGCTGATTTACGTCAATCATGGATGTCGCTTACATAACGTTAATATAGAGAACTATTTCCAGCTATCATATGGAGTTTCTTATGCTGATTCCGAACACAGTATCAGCGGATATCACAAAAAAAAAAACTATTAGATGCGGAAATAAGTTATCGCTTATCGAAAAAAATAGGTAAAAATAAATAGCTACAACTTTTTCTCATCTTTCTGGTAGAGCTCAAATACAGTTACGGTAAAAGTGTTTATATTTTGAGGCTTTCCACAAATCAAGCCATTGAGCCATAAGCGCAACTTGCATCGAACAGAACAAGTAATAATCGGTATAATAAGGTAGGACTTCTCATTTGATCGTTTCCAAGTAGGTTTTAACGGTCGAGCTTTGTAATGGTCTAGAGACATTTTTTCGTGCCTTTGCTCTTATTGTGACCGTTTTTCTTGCAGTGCTCGGCTCAATCGCATCAACTGTAATCGTTACCGTTCCCCAGTGATGATTTCGTTGGCCTTCAGTAGTTCATAATAAATAACACCACCAAATAAATGGCATAACATCATTTTTCAATATGCGATGAAGAAAACCCTTCCTTTTTTGTCTCTGGAACAGTTATTTTTGGATCATTCCCAACGCATGCAATCACTTGGAAGTGGCTTGGTGGATAATTCTTAACGCTGAAGCAAGCTCTTATTCCGTTTGGTTTAGCATCTATCTTCACCGAACAATGCCTCCAATTCAGCATCTTCGAAAGATTTTGGCCTTTCTTCACGTAACATCGTGAAATCACTGTCTTTGAAGCGACGAAAATAATCACCGCACGTTATTTCATTTAGAGCAGCATATCCGTTTTCTTCAAATGAGAGAAGAAAATCATGACTTCCAGCAAATGACGATTATTTGGCACAAAATGAGACATTTTCATACAAAATCACTTATGTTTCAAAACGGTTTGTTTACAATATGTCTAAGCTTGGTTCAAGAAGTTTTAGATATGTAAAAATCGACCAGAACTTACTGCTGTAGCCATCTATTGCGCACCTAATAGTTAGATACGTAGAGCGGGATAAGGTGTCGTCAAAGAGGTTTTTTTCAATAAACACGGGTTAGCCGTATAAAGACAACCGTCTTCCGCAGCTAACCATCTTCTAGCTCTGTGAGTAAGCCCAGCGGAGTGCCTCTTCCAGACGTCAATCAAGTGAAGTAAAACGGTCAAACGGGATAATTGTCAACTGTAAGTAGCCCCGCGTTTCATATTATAAACACATAAATTAAATGTCCATCAGAATTAAAAATAACGTATTTCACTTCTACTACTTCTGAGACATTAAAACAAAAAAAAAAAAAACGTTTTTTTTGAGCCGTTGCTTTAGCAATATTAGAAACTTGTTAACTTTAATATTAAAATTTTTCAACTTGCATTCGTACAGTTCATCTCGATAATATTTAATACTGCACTCCGAAATAGGGCAGGGTAATTATGTCGTTGAACTCCCAGCATCAATGTTTTTGAAATGTTAGTAATAATATTCACCATCCTAAACAAGAATATGGTATACTATGCGGAAATCATTAGTTTATATTGAGTATGTAATTTAATTCGTGCGTTTTTTTTTCAAAACTTGAACGTTTATTTAAGAAAAACATGTACAATAGTATTATTCAGAGTATTGCCCATCTGAAGCTATGACTTTCTCCTATCTTTCTGGTAATTTGTGGATCCCATCCCAAAAGAACTGCGCCGGCTTGGCAGCCAAATATGAATCAAGCCAATTTTTGACATTCTGCTCTGATGTGAACCGTATTTCAGTGAGGGCGTTCTGCATCGACCGGAACAAATGGTAGTCAGAAGGGGCAAGGTCTGGGCTATAAGGCAGGTGGGGTAAGACCTCCCATCCACTGTTTTCCAAATAGTTCTTAACCGGAATAGCAACGTGGGGCCGAGCGTTGTCATGATGGAAAATTATAGCCTCGTGTCTGGTCGCATATTCCGGGCGTTTTTCGGCTACTGCTCTCTTCAAACGGATTAATTGTGTTCGGTAGCGTTGTTCATTGGTGGTTTCATCCGGTTTTAGCAGCTCATAATACTGTACATCCATCTGATCCCATCAAATACAGAGCAATACCTTCGAGCCATGAATATTCGGCTTTGCGTTGATTTGGTTTGTTGGCTGGGTTCCACATATGATTTTTGCGCCTAAAAATGACTTCCTTTTGTGGCGTTCCAGCAGCATTTCGGACATGCAAAACCGCCTTTCGACGTCTCTCGGCTTAAGTATATATGGAACCCAATTTTCTTGCTTTTGAATATATCCCGCTGCTTTTAAACGTTTCGAAATGGCTGCTTGAGTGACACTCAAGGATTTTGCGAGCTCTTCTTGTGTTTGACAACAATCTTCATAGAGAAATGCTTCCAGTTCTTCATCTTCAAACTTTTTTGGCTGCCCAGGACGTTCATCGTCTTCCAAGCCAAAATCACCACTTTTAAAACGTGCAAACTACTTTTGGCACGTTCGCTCAGCTAGCGCATGTTCATCATAAACTTCCACCAAAATACGATGACTTTCGGCAGCAGTTTTCTTCATGGAGAAGAACTCCCCGCAAAAACACTTTTTCAGGCACAAAGTTCGACATATTTGAGTGAAAAAAAAATTATTGTTGTTTACGCTTCAAATGAATGACATGTACTGAAATGACGTACAATGACAGTAACTTTCCAACGCATGTTCCAATGGAATAATAACAATGTATTAATACAAGTTACGCCATCTCTTAGCAAACCGAACGAATATTTATAAAGTTATAGACCTAATATAAGTTTTTGACTTTAAAAATCAAAATAATTAGCTCAATCTCCAGTCCACGATTCTTTTTTAAAAACCAGGAGTTGCGTCCAGGAGAATTTTGGTGAAAAGATTTGTATACAATTTTATCAACGAATAAATTTTACTTGTCATTTTGACAATCCACTTTGGAGAATTTTTGTATAAAATAACGAAAAGCACACCTCCAATTTTCCTTCAAGAAAATCTATGTATAGGGTTTTCTAATAACGACTTTTTTAAATAAAAGGCAAACCATTTGAGAAATTTCGAAAACTCTATTATTGTCTTGAAGTACAATCAAAACATTTATGATGGAACTCGACGTTCGATTCATTGGACCCAATTTTCAACGACTCGGCCACACATTTCGGCCGAAACGGCCGCTATTTCGCGTTCAATGTTGGCTCTGAGGTCTTCCATCGTCGTCGGCGTGTTGGCATAAACCAAACCCACAGAAAATAGTCAAGCGGCGTTAAATGGCACGAACGAGGCGGCCAATCGACTCGCCCATGTCTTGCGATAACACTCTCACCATACTTACTCTTCAATAAATCGATTGTAGCATGTGCTGTGTGGCTTGTAGAACCATCCTGTTGAAACCACATGTCGTCCAAGTCCATATCTTCCAATTCTGGGAAAAAATAATCGGTGGTCATGGGGCGATAACGCTGACCATTCACAGTAACGTGACGATCATTATCGTCGACGAAAAAATATGGCCCAATAACGCCGCCGGCATGCAAACCGCACCAAACAGTTATTTTTTGAGGATGAAGTGGTGATTCATGAGGCACATGTGGGTTTTCACCAGACCAATCACGCATATTTTGCTTATTGACGAACCCATTGAGTCAAAAATGAGCTTCGTCGCTGAAGATGATTTTGCGATGAAGTTCATCATCTTGGCGCATCTTCTCCAGAACCCAATCGGAGAACGTACGTCGCTTCAAATGGTCCATCGGCTTCAATTCTTTTCGACACTTCGACCAATCCGTTGTCTCACTGACACGGCAACATCACACAACTAATATGTAGACTCAAAGTTTTGCACTAAACTTGTTATTGCCTATCTACTAGGGCGAGAATTACGACCGAAAATTGGAGTTAATGCTCTTAAAGTTGCAGTCACCGACTCCGAATATCTGTAGAAAAATTTTATAATTTGCAGACGTTGCTCGTTAGTGTACTTTACGATGATGAAAATGTTGAGTTTACTGAATAAATTGACAGTGACAGTTTGATGTTCAATGAAAGATTGCGTTCACAAATTAAATTCAAAGTTGTCAAGTTCCTATTGGAAAATCCTATATTTACAAATAAACCCAAAGTTGGTGCAAACTATTGGAAAGGGTTAAAAAGTCATTTAAAATTTTCAAATCCTCGAAAAAAGGACTCAAATATCTTCAAAACCGTAACGCGTATGTGTATTATTGATGACAGTTGAGATAAAATTAAAGATAATCCACTAACAAGTTCTAAATTCATTGAATGTCTTTTACAGTGATTAGACGCTAGTCGTGTTTTTGTGCTTTGTGTTTGTATTCATTTTTAATTACTTTCCTACATTCGTCAGCAATGACTTCCTAGTTTCTAAAACTGATAAATTTCACAAAGGAATAATTGGTTTAAGTGATTTTGTCTTACGCTTGCAACCAAACGTCGGTGTAAATGCAAAATCACAAGTTGTTACTCGTCCTCAAGAAGTGGGCTAGACAAATGATTCCGCAAGCCAATTGAAGCTTAATAGTGCTCAAACGCCGTGAACTGTTTCCACAAAATCTAAACCAATTTCATGTAATGCTGATCCTAAATCGATTGTCACCATCAACAACGGCGTTGTTGCTACAAATTCTTCTGCTCCTGTTGCTTTTAATGATTATGCTTCTGATGTTGCCATTGCTGTTCCTTTATCTTCGCAAACGACATTCGCCATTATCTATTATGCTCTCTAATACGATGCCAAATAATCCCACTGCATACATTCTAGACGTTCATTTAACCGGGAACAATCATCAGGACAAAAAACACTTCTCCTACTGAATTGGAACTAGAGGTGATAAAACAACACGGTTTTGCATTTATTACATTTCAAGCCGTCTCAGTCCATAATTTTATACGCCTCATCTACTTTTGATGTGGATATGCTGTAGCTGATATGCCATAACTTGATTACAGACAATATTCTTAGTCATATCAATTTAAAAGTAGACGTTCCAGAAGACATTACATTTTTCTTAACTCTGATATATAGCTGAATGGTATTCGCGAACGTCTATTTAAATTCCATCCTAAAAACGTATCTGGTATCTCGTATCTCGACCTGAAAATCTAAATATTCAAACGTAATGCACGTTTCTTTTCCTTCATTTTTTGTTCCCTGCTGCTGTTGTTAATGCAACTCTATTCATTTTTCATTCATTCATTTATTTACAATTCATTTTTCCATTTACAATAGACTTCTTACATAATCTAGATACAATTAAACGAACTATTGAATTCAAGATTTATATATGGTATATTATGGTATACTAGAAATAAAGAGAGACGAGAAGATTGAAATACATTCTGTAATTGGACTCAAACTAGTGTCAGATGCATCAGTTATAGAACTTTAATTAAATTAACCCTTCAAATAAAACGGTGTTAAAAGGGTGAAGAAAACAAATGTTAAAGTTAATCGAATAAATATACCTGACCTTTCAAAAAATCTGGACTATATGACTAATTTTCCTGTTGTAAAAGGTAACCTTTCTGCTTCGTCTCACCCCAAGCCGCAATACAATGTACCAGGTGGAGTGAAAAGTAACCTCCTTGACCGCTAGAATGCGCTTCTACTGCAAAAAAGGTTATGGTACTTTGAAGTCCGTTCATATTTAAGCAGACATGCCAACTTTCAGTGCGATACTGGCTTTAATTTTGTTTTGACAGCTGATTGTTGTTGACGTGTTTAGCATCATGTTGAGTATGGACAAAAACGTTTTTCGTTCTCTCATAAAACATTATTTTTTGAGAGGCAAAACGGCGAGAAAAACAAATGAGAAGTTGAATAAATATTATATGTCTAATGTTCCGTCAGATTACATCGTCAAATATTGGTTTCGAGAGTTTCGTGGTGGCTGCAACTCCACTACCGATCAAGTCTGAAGCGGCGGACCCTCCGATGCGGTTACAGAAGTCAGTGCCAAAAAAATACATGAAATGGCGTTGGCTGACCGGAAAGTGAAGGTTCGCGAACTAGCAAATACCACAAGATTAGTACTGAGCACACACGCCATATTTTGGGCAATATTCTGCATATAAGAAAGTTATCTTGCCGCTGGGTGCCGCGCATACTCACTCCTGACCAAAAATACAAACGTGAGAGCACTTCGAAAGTGTTTGGACTTGCTAATGGGGAATCGGGCGGACTTTTGACGTCGATTGGTAACTGTTGAACACCAGAGAACAGAATGTGCATTATTGGAGTGATTGAAGGCCGAAATCGCTGCAAAACGGCCTCATAGGAAGCGAAAAAAATTTTTTTTTTGCAAGACGATGCACCGGCACAAAAGAGCATCCCAACCACGACTAAAATCATTGACTTAGGGCTCCAATTGCTGTCGCATCCACCGTATTCGCCCGATTTGGCTCCCTCGGACTATTATCTCTTCCCAAACCTCAAAAGATGGCTCATCAATAAAAAAATTCAGCTCACGCGAGTAAATCATCGACGCCACGGAGGAGTATTTTGCAGACCTTCCGGAAAATTACTTTTCGGACGGGATCAACAAATTGGAAAATCGCTAAAAGGGGACTATATTGAATAAAATAAAAAAACATTTAAAAAATTTTTTTTTTTCATTCCCAAGGAGGTTACTTTTCACCCCACATAGTATGTCAACTAGCTTTCATTGTTTCCCATAATGTATATATGTTCAGTGTCTAATTAAATTTCGGTTTTAAAATCTGGAATAAATCGTACTCTCTTTTTGCCACGAGTTATATAACGGTCACTATCACTACCACTTGATTCACTTTCAGATAAAAGAGAAAGCTCTTGTTTTTCTTGGAGCTGTATGATGAAGATTTTCATCTTCACTGCTCGAAAAGTGAAGAAAAGCTTGATTCTCCATTTCATCTTCATTTTCATATAGTTTCACATAGGATGCATCTGATTCTATGTCTGATTGGTCTTCTCTTAGTTGGGTCAGTTTTTTCCCCGATTCAAGATCTCTTCAATTCTTTTACGTAATCAGTAGCGGCGTTAGGATAGAGCGTAATGAGGCGCCGGATATAAAGGGGCGCCCCAGGCTTCATCACAAGTATTCTGCAGCTATATCAATGTTACCTAGATTTTTCGACCTTACTTCTCGAATATAAAGCGTTTTTGGTCGTCCTCGCTCAATAGCGTTATAAAAAAGTTTTATTGCATTTAATTTATTTTTAAAAATAATTGAACTTATAGAGATTTAATTTGTTGCAGATCTTACTCATTACTACTTAATTGATTAGTACAAATTGTTTAAACACGTTGTTCCATTCAAAAGAAAACCATCTGGGTCAAAATAAAGAAAACGGAAAGCAGAAAAAAAAAGGAATTTCAAAAAATAAATAAGATTATGATTGCATATATATGTTAGATAAATATATAGGGTGATTCATTGTGAGGTTTGATTTTCAATAGACTTTTCTTGACAGATCACGCGTCACTCCTATCAAACTGCTTTGTCATTTTTATTCAGTATTGTTTGGAAAGTCATCATGGAAAGACTCACGCCACAACAGTGTCTTCAAATTGTTCAGCTGTATTACGAAAATCAGCGTTCTTTAAGAAATGTTTTTCATGCAATTCGAGATATTTACGGTACGCATAATCGACCTACTGAAACCACTATTTCCAATACCTTTCGCAAATTTGAGTCTCAGTTTACATTAGTGGATGATACTCGACTGGTTAGACCACATCCAGCACGTAGCTAAGAGACTATAGCAGCTGTAGCTGAGAGTGTACGCAAGGACCGTAACGAATCAATTTGTCGTCGTTCCCAGCAGCTTGGCTTGGCGTATTCGACAACATGGCATATTTTACGTAAGGATCTCGGCTTAAAAACATACAAAGTTCAACTTGTGTAAGAATTGAAGCCAGGCGACTTGAATTGGCGTCATTTTAGTGAGTGGGCTCTGGAAAAACTCAATGAAAATCCGGTGTTTTATTGTGAAATTTTGTTCAGTGATGAAGCCCGTTTCTGGCTCAATGGATACCTTAATAAACAAAATTGCTGAGATATCATTTTGGTGAGCATTTAATTTCACGTTTAGCTACGGTAACTTGGCCGCCTAGATCATGCGATATCACACCTTTGGACTATTTTCTCTGGGGATATGTAAAGTCTTAGATCTTCAGAAATAAGCCAGCTACAATTGACGCTTTGGAAGCCAATATTGCTCGTGTTATCTGCGAGATAACAGTCGCTATGCTCAAACGAGTGGCCCAAATTTGGACCTTCCAAATGAACCACCTCAGACGTAGTCTTGACCAACATTTACATGATATGATTTTAATGAGTAAATGTCATGAATCGTTCTTTTAACCGATAATAAAATTTTTAAGTTCATTTTCAAGTTTATGTATTTTGTTTTACATTATAAATCAAACCTTACGAAGAATCAACCAAAACAAAAAATCAAGATCTGAATGTGGCATCTACAATACATCTGGAATAGAAACGAATGCATTGGCAGTGGAGCCTCTGCCTGACAAGTTAGATCAGATTTCTGTTGAAAAATGCTGGTGAAAAAATTTTCCCGAAGTGAGGTGACAAGTTGTGCTACAATTATAGATGCTGCTCGGGATGACTTCATTGCTCATGTACAACAAATACATATTCTAGTATATAGATGAAATTAGTACTGTTGTTCCGAATATATCAAATCCAGCCACTTGGCCACTCACTCGAAATAGCTCAATTATTGATCATATAATAATTATGCGAAGAATGATATAGGGCAACGTTTTCTAACTCTCATTTCACAAAAAAACTTGCAAAAAATGAAATAATTCAGCGTCGTTGGTTAATATATTCCGTGGTAAACGTGGCAACTTTGTCAATCAACAAAAAAATTGCTGAAAAAATCTATTTTGGTAACCTAATGAAAGAGTTCTAGAAGCTTGAAAAGTAAAATTTTATTAGTGTTTCTTTTAATAAATTGTTATTTCTTTAAATAAACGGGTATTTCATTATATCCTTTGCTTTTTTTTCATATGGGGTTGAATTGCAGTTAGAGGGTGAAGTAGAAATCTCGCCAAGGGCGTTGGTAGAGCTAAACCTGGTTCTGATTATAATAACAACCCTAATCTAGAACTAAAATATTTATTTATTTATTTACGTAATTTAATTATTTATTTTGTGTTACTAAAAATGCACTATTCTCTCCGGTGTCACAAACTGAAACGAAAGCTTTCAACAGAAAAGACTTGCCATAAAGAATTTCACAATATTGCAATACAATTGTAACTAGTAAATTGACAAGTTTTAATATAAAAACTCTCAAGAATAATACTACCAACAACTTTAAAAACACCTAATAAATCAATTTGACTCAAATCCTTCAAAATAGGTTAAGCACATATGGATTTTTGGTATTAAGGAGTGTGGCGGGGAAGGAATTAGTATTTGTATATATTTTATCTGCTATATACAAAGTCTCCGCGAGTTTTTGGTACATTTTTGAAAAAAACATTTCTTTATTCAAAATTAGATTCCATCAAGTACATATTGGCCATTATTAACTATGACCTTTTGCCATTTTCTGGGTAGCTTCATAATTCAATCGGTGTAGAACTTTTGTGGTTTATCAGCCGAAAATTTGGTCAAGTGATTTTCCGCGCCTCTTCGGTCGGGCAGTTTTTTACCATCAGGTGAGTTTTGCAAAGACCGAAACAAATGATAATCAAAGGGTGCAAGGTCCGGGCTATACGGTGGATGCATCAAAAGTGCCCAACCATGCTCCGTCGATTTGTTTCGGGTCATCAAAGATGTGTGTGGCCTAGATTTGTCATGATGGAAGACAACTCCCTTTCTGTTGGCCAATTCTGGTCGCTCTTTCTTGAGAGCTTCATTCAAACGGTCGACTTGTGCACAGTAGAGGACTGAATTGACCGTTTTACTACATTCTAGCAGCTTATAATGGATAATTCCCTTCCAATCCCACCAAAAATTCAACATACCATAACCTTGTTTGCCGTCAAGCCATTCTTTGAAGTCGTTTGTGGTCGGTCACCGGCCTTTGACCACGATCGCTTGCGTTGGGCGTTCTTGTATTTAATCCATTTTTCATAACCCGTAATGAATCATTTCAAAAATGTTTCCATTTCGTTACGTTTCAGCAGCGTTACTGATAGTTATTTGATCAATTAAATTTCTTTGCGTTAATTCATGTGACACCCAAGCATCGGGCTTCGTTTAAAATGATTTTAAACTGTCATACGGTTGATGTTTAGTGCCTCCGCTATCTCCAGATTCAAACAAACCACTCCTGAGTCCGACGTTCACTCACAGCATTCTCAAATTTTTCGGCATGTTTTTGCAGTGTTTTTCCTCACACATAGAGTATTTCTTCAGATATTTCACTTATATTCCAATCAGTGCAACTTTTAACACGAAAAACGAATTACACAGCTGTCTTCACAAAAACTGAAGCCTGGCATGTCGCCTTTCAAACACTTGTTCGTTTGACACAATCAGATAAGTGTTTCCAGATAAATGGAGACGAACACCATCTAGTGACAAAAAACTGTGGAGACTTTTTATATGACCCATATAAATCTATTCAAAACCCATATATGTTTTTAAAAAAGATATTTAAAGTTCTTTATATATGTAATACGTGGGCTGAAAAGTCCGTTTCTAAGAGAGGGCACCACTTGAATAAAATCCATACCATTTTCAGTTAGTACCAACCTTCAAAAGATACGTGTATAAATTTGACAGCTGTCGGACGATTAGTTATCGAGATAAAGCTTTGTAAGTGAAGCAACTTTTGTAATTGTGAAAAGAAAAATGGATTCAAAGCAATTTCGTGTGTTGATTTGATGGGAAAAAATGCAGCGGATGAAAAGAAATGGCTTGATAAGTGTTACCCGGACCCTGCACCAGCCGAACGAACCATTCGCAAGTGGATTGAAAAATTCAAAAGTGTTCATACAAGCACCGAAGATGATGCACTCAGTGGACGTCCAAAAGAGGCTGTTTCCGATGAAAACATCAAAAAAGTCCACAAAATGATTACGAATGACCGTAAAGTGAAGTTGATCCAGAAAGCTGAAGCTCTGAAGATATCAAAAGAGCGTGTTGGGTATATCATACAGGAATATTTGGACATACGAAAGCTCTGTTCGAAGTGGGTGCCGCATTTGCTCACAATCGACCAAAAACAACAACGTGTTGATGATTCAGAGGAGTGTTTAAAGCTGTTCAACCGCAATAAAGCCGAATTTTTGCGTCGGTATGTGACAATGGATAAAACTTGGCTCCATCACTTCACACCAGAGTCAAGTCGGCAGGCGAGCAGGCGACGAATCTCGTCCAAAATGACAAAAACTCAACAGCCGGCTGGCAAGGTTATGGCATCCGTATTTTGGGATACACATGGAATAATTTTCAATGACTATCTCCAAAAGGGGCAGACTATCAACAGCGACTATTACATTGCGTTGTTGGAGCGTTTGAAGGACGAAATCGCAGAAAAGCGGCCGCATTTGAATAAAAAGAAAGTGCTGTTTCATCAAGACAATGCACCGTGTCACAAGTCGATGAAAACTTTGAATTGAATGAATTCGGCTACGAATTGCTTCCTGACCCACCTTATTCTCCAGATTTGGCCCCCAGCGACTATTTCCTGTTCGCAGACCTCAAAAGAATGCTCGCCGGAAAGAGATTTAAGACCGATAAAGAATTAATCGACGAAACAGAGGCCTATTTTGAGGCTAAACCGAAATTGTACTACAAAACTGGTATCGAAAGATTGAAAAATCGTTTCAATCAGTGTATCACCCTTGAAGGCAACTATATTGATGAAGTTGAATTTTGCAAAAGTTTTGTGTTTTACTATAAAACGGCACTGACTTTTCAGCCCATGTGTTATGGCATGTAGCAATAAAATCGTGACTTAGTCAAACTGACTCCCTTCGGCAATCTAGTGATAATACAAATTTAAATTAAAATTAAAACGTAAGAACTAAAAATTAAAAACTAACAAAAATTAATTATAAGGAAATAAGATAAGTGTGGAGGAGATCAAGTTTAAGACTAGAAGTACTCAGGTTAAAATCAAAGAGGGGGAGGTTTGAGTTGACTTTACGGAGCATGCGGAAAATTGATTTGTTAGAACTATAAGAGGTGCGATGAGTTGGAATATAGAAGAGACTAGGTTAGCGTAAATAACGATGTTGTGTTAGTGTTAAAGGAAATGTTAGTGTTAGTGTTGAAGGAAAAGTCAATGAATGAAAAGAATGTCAGGTACGTCTCTGCGTTTTTCGATGATATTCAGGTTAGGAAGTTTAAGGCGGTCACGAGAGGGAGATAAGATCGAAGGAAACAACGTTAAATGTTCTCAATATATGAACTCATTGAAAGGGGACTACACTTGACTGACATATTCGAGAATGGGCCGACCAAGGGTAATTTAAAATGACCTTGTCACATAAGGGTTGTAAAATTCTTTAGACCACCTTTTGATAAAACCAAGCAACGACTATCTCATTAATATTCAACTCGCTATCGTAGAATATCCCAAGGCCACGAAAGGATTGAAACTGGGACACTGGTTAGCCATGCTTTCTACATAAGGTCCAGAAAGGGATTGATCTGACTTATGTGACAAAGGCATAGATTGACATTTGGACACATAAGGCTCGAATCAATTCTTTAGAAACCAAGTGAAAAACCTATCGACGTCTTCTTAAAGAAGAACAGAGTCTTGTGATGAAGAAATAGTTTTGGTGAACTTAATGTCGTCAGCGTGAATGGATATGTATATTTTTAAAGACGTCCCGGACTGTTAAAAAAGTAGACGGAGCACAAATCGGAGTCATGATCTATGATCGTACTATGGGAGTACGAGAGAGGGAAAAATGACTCATAGACAACATCATCTCGAGGTACTAGAAGCTGTTGATGCTATGGACGGTCTATCTTATGGCCTTAGAATGGAAAGATGTAAACTTCTTTCCAAACTTTAAATGCGTTTTCTCGAAACTATATTACGAAGTCGGTGATCAAGATTTATAAAAAACGGCTCAACTGATCGATCTGAAATTTTAATACAACCATCTCAGATAAATTCGTTAGGTATTGATCGAAAAAATAAGATTACAGATTTTATTTCTATTTTTTTAAATAATTTTATTTGGCAATTTTGCTCGAAAATTAGATTTTTTTTTGTTACGAAGCCGCCACTTTTTCAAAAATCAAAATTTTTGATCACCCCTTAAACATTTTTTCAAGATCGCTTATGGTAAACCTAAGAAAGAGGAGTCATAGATGGCTGCCTTGTGGGGAACCAAAAGTAGTTAAAAACAGGGCTAAGAAGGCTGACCCAAAATTAACGCTATAATAACGGTTCTCCAGATCATATGACATAAAACCTAGTTAAGACAATTTGAAAAGGATCAATTGATGCCATTTTTTAGGACTGTTAGCGCAAAGAATACGAATTCAACTAAGTTTGCAGTGGTTGATCTACCTTTTAGAAATCCATACTGAGTCTATGATACAAGCGACTTGAACTGGAAGTTTAGAATTTCATATAAAAAAATTTCGAATATTTTGTGTTTGTGAGAAAGCTTAGCAATAGGACGGTAGTAAGTTACTTCATTCTTTGATCCCCTTGTGTGGACCGGTATTATGAAAGAGGTCTACCAAACTTGAGGGGTGCCCCTTGTGTGAGAGACAGATGAAATAGGGAAGAGAGCGTGTGCGAAAGATTGGAGGCACACTTTTTATGAAATATTGCGAGGAGCCCGTTTGGCGCAGGTACAAATCCATCACTAGGATTTTGTAAATTTTGTTCAATAAGGGTAGGATCAAAAGATTGAGAGAGACAGACACTAATAGGGAAAATAGGAAGGTTTAAACAATTTATTGTTTAAAAAAGTTTGGAAAATATATGGCAATAGTATGTAAGTCGGTCAATGATATATTATCAAACGAGTGGGTAAAATAAAAGTGGGAATTGTTAAAAAGTCTTCAGATCGTTGATAAGGTTAGTCTGCTCTCTGTCGAGAAAGAGCTGGTCGAGGCAATTATAAAGCCGGCTGAATTGGAGGTAGGTCCTAAGGTAGTTTGAGTAGTCAGAATAAGAATTGATGTGAAAAAAACTGCCCATAATTGGTTTCTTTTCTTTCGTAATGAACGAATTCTTCTGTTATAGTAGGAAAGGGAAACGTAAAGAGAAACGAAATTTCGAAAATAGGGGCAGCATCAGATACAGACAGTTTGGTCTGTAGAAGATTTGAAGATTTGTTAATTAGTTTGACGTTATTCAACTCCACTTCAGGAATGTCGTCATAACCTTTGACCAACAATAGAGAAAGTTCATGATAGCCATATTGCATTTGAGTGAGACGCACTGTACAACACAATGAACACCTACTCCAAAAATATGGGGGCATTGTTGGTGATGGTGTATAACAACACATATTACACTAAAATAAATAAGCCAGGGTGATTGATCTTGAAAGAAACAGCTGAGTGATGCATAAGCCACATAAACAGCTTCAGGGGAAGAAAAAATTGATATGATGAACCAAGAATAAGGTTTTGATTTTAAAACCAAAAGTTACAAGTTTTTTTATTCTTTTTATTTTACTTTCTACAGTTCATCTAACTGAAAAAGTTTGAACCGCTTTTACTTCAGTTCATTTAGCTGAAAAGGTAGCTACCGCTTGCGAATCGCCAATTCAAAGCCAACTTTTATTCCCGCTTAACTCAGTTAGGGACATAGTTGATAGTTTTAAAGAAAAAAAAAAAGGTTCTCTCAAGTTAATGGAATCGCTAGTGAAAATAAGATCTATTTGCCTACCGGTGGAGTTAGGGGGCCACTTACTTGGCACAGGTTTGAGTCTGTTATACAATCAATAAATATACATTCCTTGGATGAACTAGCGTTTGACATGGTAAAAGAGAAGTAATCATCCAAAGGAATCCTCTTCAGCAGAGGCAGATTAAAATCACCAAAAATAAGTTTGTCAATCGCTTTAATAGCAAGGATGTATGTCGGGATGAGTCGGGAGAATGTAGTAATAGATAACGTAAAGGGATCTATTGGGGAGTGTTATTTTAATTGAAACATAGCTAAGTTTGACAGAAAAAAAGATAGTGATGAAAGCAGAATTGAGGCTATTGCGAAGGGCAAGTAGGACACATCGGCATGGAGAATCAACAATAGGAAGGGCAGGATCTATTAACATAGAGAGAGAAAGAGTGATCGTCATCTCGGACAACAATATAAGAAAATGGGAATAGCTCCTGGTTCTTTATGTCGGGGATCAGACTATTTTCTGCAAGAGAAAAAACATCGAAAAAGATTTCATGAAATTTAGACAAAACATCACGAGGAGTAAGAGAATGTAAATGAGATGCAGACAATAAAGGCAAGTTAAGACAGAAAAAAATTTATCGTGGTTAACTCGGCTACTTTTAGACTGTACATATCGTGGTCATCCGCAACCTTTTGGTGACGTGTGTTGAAAATTGCGTGGTATCTATTGTACAAATTCCTGGGACTAGTTATATCAATAGCAAGGCATTCCTGATGGATGGAGACCACGATACTTCTTTTACGTAGTTTTTCCCTCAGAGCAAATAAAGGTTGGGTTATCGGCACTTGGCATGGCAATGATTCGACTTGGGTTTCCAAAAATTCAGCTAAAATTGAAGCATATTATTTTGTTGTGCTGTGGAGTGGGAAAACAATCGAATTTGTGACATACCGTTTCAATGAGGTTTTCCGAATCATTCAACACTGTTCTATTCATAGTGAGTTCTCCATTAACCTCATTGATTTTATGGAATAATATGATATAACGTCAAGCTTGGACTCGTACTGATTTAAGGGTGGATGATTGTATGTTGCAGATTGTAGATGGAGATTGAATGTGGATGACTTGCGCATCCGATAGACATAATTTCACTTAACACTTTATCGATAAGGCGCTTAGATGCTTCCTCATTTCTGGATCTTGCAGTTTCTACTTCAATTAAACACGCAATTTGTTTTCTGATATTCAATACATGACCAAAATCTTCCACACATTTTACATTGTGTTCGAAGATTAATAGTTTGTCCGTTATCAGTCTGATGGGTGAGTTGTGATTGGATTCATTGGAGTCACTGAGGCACTTGATTGCAAGAAACAGCAGATCCCCTTAAAGGCAACAAAGTCAGCATTGTTGTCATTGATGGAGCAGTTGGTTAATCCACCAATATAAAAAATAATTGCGGAGTAAGTAAATAAAAATGCAATAAACGCAATCTCTTGAAATTAACAGACGATTAGGTCTACAATAAAAAAGGCGCGTCAGCGATAACTATTTTCGGGTGAGAAATTATGTTATTAGATTAAGAAGCGAAATAAGAATTCCCAATTATGGAGCAAAGTAAGAGGGAATACAGTGGCTATTTGAACTGAATAAAGTTAAGATTTTCGTAGTTTAACGCTGAAATTTTTTCAAACTGTACGGACGTGTCAGTTTGTTTCACGTTAGTGCCTTGAAAAATTAAACCAACCATATAGTGGTTTGTGATTTTAAAATCTGCTATAAGGCTAGTAATTATAAGCTTAAAACCTGATCAATACAGGTTTGTGTATTGATTGTGATTGATGATTGAGTTACTCTTGTGGGTTCTCTAAAGCACGATTTCAAGCCATTGACCGATAAAATAGAATCGGAGAAAATATCTAAATTTACATCACCAAGATAATATAAATTTTTTGACTTTTCATCAGTCTACAGTGCAGCCAATTTCTCAACAAAAACATATCTACTTTCAAGAGCCAATTTTACAAGAAACTTTGAAAATATCTGCAATTTTAGTTAGGGCAGCAACAATCATACTCCAAATTATTACTTATAAAGACAGCCACTCTTTCTGCAGCATAAGAATTATTATATGTAGGAAGAAATATGTTATATAACCATAGACACTACCTTTAGGAGCCTACATTTTCGAGTTTCACTAGTAAGCCGTCGATGATAAGTGACCACAAAAGTAATACGTGTTCTTATTTGTATTAAATGCCTTTAAATTCCATGGCACTTAAAAAACAAAAAAAAAAAAAAAAACACCTTCAATATCTAGGACAGCACATAATGCGATATCATTCTATCTGTAGGTGTCTTTTATCTTTAGCACTAAATTTAAAAGGGTGTCTTCCGTAGAGCTTTCATTCATGTAGGCGTATTGATTTGCGTGCAGAGGTTTACTTTTACCTATGTTAGTAGTCACTGAAATGAATATCTATTAGTCTCTGCATTGTTTTAATAATTTATTTTTTTTTTGTTTTTTCATTATTTGCACTTACAATTTTCATTTACAGCATTTTACCTGCAAAGCACAGTGCTTATCTGCAGGCGATTGGGTAGAAGTAAATAAAATTTTGAAGTGTCTAAATTCGAAATATTTACGTTAACAGTGCTTATTCTAATTTTTGTTTTAAGTTTTAATTTTTTTGGTATTAAAATAATAATGTAAGTCACTAGTCACTAGAACAGTACGGTTCAATTAAATGATTTTTCAACTTTTTCTTTCCTTTTTTAAAATTCGGAATGACTTTTAAAAACGGCGGGAGCGAATTTACTAATTTAGGGACAGTACAACCTAATTCTCTGTCTCCAAACGAATTGTAACCTGCTGGAACTTTTAGTATCCCTTGTGCTCGTCTTCGGGTGTTTTGTGTGTGGCTGATGGATTGCTTAAGATGTTGGTAAAATTTTAAAAGACTTTAAAAGTCTTATTATTTTAACAGGACGATGTTGTGAGTTAGATATCTTCTCTATGTGGGACTTCGCTGCGTTTCTTCGTATCTAATGCAAGACTCTGCCAATGAGTAGTACACTTGCTTTTGTACCTCCATATGTGGATAACGCTTAAGATACACAATTGCAAAGATAGCGCTCTTAAGTTGAAAACGCAGGACGTTGATGTGCTCACGCAACAGAGCTCGTCGATGGTAACACCAAGATATTTAATGATTTTTACTACTTAAAATGTGTTACTGCTTCTCAATACTGAACACCAACCATTGTGATGAAAGATTTCATTATTTTCTGTTGGCTTTGATGGCGTCCGAATGTGCATCACCCTTGTTTTGTTTGCTTTTATCACCAGACCGTTATCATGACACCATTCAGATACAGCGTTGAATTCGTCTTGCAAAATCTTCACGGCTAAGTGTAAGATTACGATGATTACGATGTTATCAGCATAGACACAAGCAATAGCTTTTTAAAATGTTCTTAGTAGATCGTTCATGAATAGAATGAATAAAATGGGGCCCATTTTGGAAACTTGTGGCACACCGTATTTACTTGTTCTTCTTTTGTTTCATGTGTCAGATACCTTGAACTGGATTACTCTTTCTATAAAAAGCACAAGTATAGTACGTGATGATTTTTATTAAATCCAGCATTCACCACATTGGTAAACACCCCCAGTAACAATTGGGTGCCCTTTGTGCTCGACATAAAACAAATAATACGACTAAAAATTACTTCTTCAAGGCATTTTTAACCGCTGACAGGATTGAAATCGGTCTGTAATTCTCCGTGTCATTTTTTCTCCCTCCCTTGTATATTGGGCGAATTTTGAGGCTTTCATTAGTTTTGGCACATAACGCTGACACAAAGTACGGCTTATAGTCTTCGTGATTATAGGAGTGAGACACATGGAATTCATTTTGAGAACAACTGGTCTGATGTTATCTGCTCCATGCCCTTTTTATGTTACTTAGTTGACACAATATTTTGTGAGCTTCGATTTCTGTTACTACCTCCAAGTAGATACTTTGTTGAAGTTGACGGTGCTCGTGGTCTGAGGTTTTTGTGTCACAGACATAAATAATATTTAAGCCCTTGATTTAAAAAAATGCTCCTCAAATTCCTCAGCAGTGTCTTTTAAACCATTTTTGATTGTTTCATCTACTGAACGTTTCTTTCTTCCAAGTAATTCACTCACAATACTCCACGGCATCTAAGAGTTTTTGTTTGTAGTAATTGCTTTTTATAAGTAAAATGTTTTTAGTAATTGTGTTTCGATACTTCTTGTATTCATCTTCAAACGTCATAACTCTGTTTCTATTTTTTCATTTCCTAAACAGGGTGAGTTTTTTTAACATGAGACATCCAAATTACTCGGAAAATACGCGATATCGTAAAAAATGTTTCAGACAAAAGTCACAAGGTTCTGAAGCGGACATAGGATGGTGACCACGAGTTTGACCCTGAGCCGTATTTTCAAGGTCAAACGAAGGTCACTCTTGATTTTTCAAATGATAATTCCTGATTGTCAACGCTCAGTCGTATTCCTCAATGGGGCACACGACTTTGTCTCAAAGGTCTTATTCAATCAGTGCTAGATATCACTGCACTAGCACGCCTAAATCATTAATCGGTTTCCAACGTTGTTAGGGTGTTAGAAGGTCGAGATTTGTTTTGAGGAAGTCATTATTGCCTCGAGTGAAGTTAAAACTCAAGAAAATTTCAGATAGAGACAAATTGTCCTAAACTTATCTGAGAGTGTATGATGTGTAATCTCCCCTTTTTTTCTACTTGAACGGAACTGTACTTCATTTAGAAGTTCGATATTTGTTTTGAGGAACTGATAAAACGTTACTAATAATAACGTTTTCCAGATTCATAATGCAGGCTATTTCAATTCAAGAGAAAATTGAAATGATATTGATTAATGGAGAAAGTGGAAGGAACATCGATGGTGCTGTTGCTCTTTACACCCAACGTTTCCCAGAACAGATACGATCGCGCGCTTCCTTTTATCGGGTCATCCAACAATTCACTGGTGAAGGAAGTGTGCAACCAAAGAAAAGGAATCGGTCAGATAGGGTGACAATGAAATATCAGTGTTAGCTGCCGTTGCACACGATCCTCACATTAGCACTCTCCAAATAAGTCGTGAATCAGGAATTTCTCAAACGACTGTCTGTAAGATATAACATCGGCATAAATACCATCCTTATCATGTTTCAATGCACCAAGAACTTTCTAGTGAGGATTTTCGCAACCGGGTTTCCTTTTGTCAATGGGCACTTCAGCAAATTGAACGAGACCCCCTTTTCTTTGCCAAGGTGTTATTCTCTGATGAGTCGACATTCATCAATTACGGCACGGTCAATCGACATAAATGCATTACTGGGCTACCGAAAACCCTTTTTGGTTGCGACAAGTTGAACGCCAGCACCCTTGGAATGTTAATTTTTTGGCAGGAAATATTGGGGATAAGTTAATAGGTCCATATTTTATTGAAGGCAACTTGAATGGCGAAAAGTGTGTAAACTTCTTGCGGGATCATCTTCCAGTATTACTAGAAGAACTGCCATTGGAGTTGCGACAAACAATGTGGTTTCAACATGATGGTTGTCCACCCCATTATTCCCAAGTAGCCCGGGGCATATGAAACATACCATCAACGATGGATGGGACAAGGGTGTCCGAGGCAATGGCCTGCGAGATCACCTGATCTTACGTCACTTGATTTCTTCTTGTGGGGCTGTTTAAAAAGTGAGGTTTACAGAAAAAAGCCAACAACACGTGAAGCATGAAAAGACGTATAACTGAAGCTTGCCGGAAGATTACGCCAGAAATATTTCTCAGTTCTGTTGGTTCATTTAGATCGCGGATAGGCAAGTGTATTGAAGTGAATGTTCACATTTTCGAGCATTTGTTGACATAGTCTCGGAAAATAAACGTCTAAATGGGAAGAATTCAATGATTCAACAGTGGGAGGCAAGGGGACCCACTCTAATTAATCACCCTGAAGGAAACAGAATACTGCTTCGTCCACGTCGTTGTTTCTTTGTTATGCTAAACGCAGTATGTGAAAACAAATGACAAGCCTACGAGTAATACGACTGAGCAATGAAAATCAGGAATTATCGTACTTTTCGAATAATTTTGATGTCTTAAGTCTTATGGAGCCCTCTGACGGGAAAAGAACGCATTTTTGAAAGTTTCGTTTGCACAATTTTTCATGCAGATTACGAATCTGTCAAAAAAAGTAGGGGCTCCCATTAAAAAATCAAAAGTGACCTTCGTTTGACCTTGAAAATGGGGCTCAAGGTCAAGGTCAAGGTACTGCCAGTCTGTATTCTGTATAAGCTCATTAACTTTTCGCTGATTAATGTATTTAAACTCAGATTTACCAGTTGTTTCTGTGCTTTTTAGTTCCATCGTTGCATACAAAACATCGTATAAAACGATGTCAAGCTCATAGGACGGTAAGATGTAGATAGCTAACTGGGTTTGTTATCTGGTTTGGAGATAAAAACCAAGCTTACCTCATTCCAGATTTGTGGAATGTATCCCAGATTAAAGCTGGACCTAAATAAGTTGACCACAATTAGTAAGAATGGAAACCTGACTTTTTTGAATCAAAACTGGAAAGAAAGCCGGTGTCCGGTGCTTTGAAAGGTTTAAATGAGTTCACATTTGCATTGACCGGAAATCTCCTAGCCCGTTGATTGATAATATTATCAGAATTAGCATTAGATCCGTAGTATGTTATGGAGACTGATGCCTCTATAGTTGATCGGGGAAACGGTCCTAAGGTTCCATTTTGGAAATGAATTGGCGCATGTCTTTAACCAAGCCATCCCCAACTGCCTGAAATAATTTGACAGGTTGATCATCTGGTCTAGTAGACTAGTTGTTCTTGTGCTTGAATATAACATAGCTGCGTTTATTTCAGTCGGAAGACCGTATCTTTTGACTTTTATCGTCCAATTTAAAAGGTTCAATATTTCGTACAGCAGACTTTGGTTGTATTCGCCGTTTTATCATACATTCTGCAAATAAGTTTTTCCATATCCTTTATACTGGCCGTCACCTTATTACTAAGTTTGCATGTTTATCTCTATTAATCTATTCGGGTCTTGATAGGTTTTTTCATATATTACCTCGATCCCACAGAATTTGAGATATCCGTAGATTTTGTTTGCCTCGAAATGTTCAGACATCTATGATGTTGAAGGAATGTGTTGCGTCAATCGCAAAATGGTTTATTTGGCTGACAGTGGAATAATTAGGTTCCGCCTCGCAACTAAGTCAATTAGCATTAGTCCGCTTCTAGACGTGGTGTCGTGTGTGCAGGTTGTGCTTCTCAACTGTAAACTGCTAAAAACGTTCTTCCTTCCTATTTTGGCATTAAATTCACCTAAGACGAATTTAGACTCGTAGAGACATTCTTCGGATCCGTCATATTTTTGCTTCATGGGGACATGAGCGCATATCAGAATTATGACGGCGGATAAGCCCTTGATGCGGATTGTTATATGTCATTCGCTTACATATCTAAAGCCCAATACTTATTGCTTAAGTCTGCCGCTTACATGAAATCCACACCCCAAAAGACACTGTTTGTTTTCTCTGTAGCGATGGCCATGGAATAGGTAAAATTTGAAGAGATCCTCAAAGAGGACTCAAACGTCGTTCTTTTTTTATTTAGCGGGGTCGTTAACAGAAGGTCCGTCATTATATAAGGCTTTTGGTTGCTTCTGAGCGCTGTCCACTTGGACTAGAGAAGGCGTATAGTATGAGTATAGCATGAGTAACCCACTTCGGAGATATAAGAGATGCCGTTGAACCGTGAGGGATTCATTCGCTACCACCCTTATTTCAGCACCCTGATTTGCTCTGAAAAATCTCACTGACCTCAGCATCGAACTGCTGGAATGAATTTTGATAGCAGCATTAAAATATGTAGGTGCTCAAGATATGGGAGAAGGAATCGTAGAGACAACGAAAAAATACTAATGTCAGGTAGTATGAGCCTGCCATTTACATAGACGTTGAAAAGCACAGAATTACCTCCGATGTCCT
The DNA here is from genome assembly GCA_907269105.1 of Volucella inanis. Classification (NCBI taxonomy): domain Eukaryota; kingdom Metazoa; phylum Arthropoda; class Insecta; order Diptera; family Syrphidae; genus Volucella; species Volucella inanis. The sequence continues at coordinate 207,591,489 of OU026153.1, forward strand.
CAAGTTTGCACACATTATGGAACTAAGACTTCGCCTTCCCATGGTTATATCAATTTTAAAGGTCTCTTAAAACCAAATAGACTTTAACTTTATACACACCATCTCTAAATAGATGAAATAACTATCTCTCAAAAATTGTTGATGCAAATTCAGTATGCGAAAAACCAAAAGTTAAATTAAACACAGAAGGTGTAAACGATGAACACAAATATATCCTCGGAATGTTAACTAAAACACAACACTCAACATGAATCGCAGTCGCTACAAAAATAAAAAGATAATAAACAAAAAAAAATAAAATAAAAAAAATAACCGAAATACGTAAAAAAAAGTATCCACCAACAACTTTATGGAATAAATTTCCATGCAAATTTACCCTGAAAAATAATACGCAGTCCTGACCATTTAATTTCCTGTCGTTGCTGTGGTTGTTGTTGTTTCTGCTTCCCAGTTGGCATACCAAAAAACGGACCAGATTTCAAAAGGCAACCCAAAATGAAAAACAGAAAAAGAAAACTGGATGTCATAATTTATAGTGATAGTATTTCCGGTTATTTTTTGCAGTACATCCCTCGCTTGATAAAAATCGGAAAATAAAAATGAAAAATGAACAACACCAAAAAAATGTATATATGGTATATAAAAAAATACAAAATATAACAAAAAAGGGCAAAAAATATTTAAGTGGACGCACACGGAAAATCTGGACACTGTGAACCGCCTGGATTGGCATCCAGATGGGGGTATACATAGAGTATGGATACAATATCGGTAATATTTTTGTAAATGATTGTTTGCAACATGAAAATTGAGAAAGCTTTTTATTGAATTTATTTCATTCCTGTCTTAATTGATTTTTATCATGAATTTTGTTTTTTAAGAAAAAAAAATTATCTATCTGCATTGGACAGGCGATGAATACTTGTTTCGCTTTTATGAAATAAAAGATAAAACAAAAAAGTTAGGTTTTTCTTTCTAGGTTTTTTTTTTTTTTTTTGGGTTGGTAACAAACTTTTTAGCGATATAAAATTTAAAATCTGACAGCTGATTTGTGGTCAGTTTAGTGCTATTTAACTAAAAGTAGTCTACGCCAGAACAACTACAGCAAATGGTGCACATTTATTTCGGGAATCGTCGTTCAGTTATCGAAGGTTACAGTGCTTTTTTATTATATTGATTGCACTGAAATCTGGGTTGGCCAAGTGTCTCAGTTATGGGCTCTATTATTCAATTTCCACCCCACCCTAATAAAGCAGGAATTGGAAAGAGTAATTATTCGAATGACTACCACGCTTGTGTCGTTGTCTGGGTTGACAGAGGTAAATAAAGTCGGTTAATACCTCAATATTGTAGCTATCTATCGTGAATGTTGTTGTTAAAAAGCGGGAATTAGACCTTATTCAAAACTATCGGCCTAACATTTTTGAGAAAGCTATTTCAAATAGGATTTTTAAGTTCTTGAACAAAATTTGGATTTCCAAGAGGCAAATCTACTGAAGATCTCGACAAGAAAAATAATACTGCAAGCGCTTTTGTGGACATACTTAACTAAAATCTTCGATAGGGTCAACCACAATATACTACCACCTTCCCGGCGGCGTCACCGAGTAGCACTTCCATTTTTCCGATTTGAGTTCTATTCTTTTTTTTTTTGTTAAGTTGGTACATCTGTTGATGACATTCCCTCTAAATCTTAGCGTCATAGTTTGACATTTGTCTAACTATGTGTGTGTTGGCGATTTTTTACAATTTTAAAAATGGATTTAAATTTGCAACAACGAACTTGTATTAAATTTTGCGTAAAAAACGGATTTAATGGTGCGCGAACGTTAGAAATGTTGGAAAAGTGTTTCGGCAACGATTCACTAAAGAAAATGGTCGGTTACCAGTGGCACGAGCGGTTCAAAAGTGTTCGTGAGTCAATCGAAAATGATGAACACAGTGGCAGACCATCGACATCCAAAAACCTGACGAAAACATTGATGAAGTAGAAGAAATGTTGGTCAATAACCGCAAATTAACCATCAGAAAGATAGCGGATAACTGGAACATTGCCTATGGATCCGTCCAAGACATTTTGATTAAAGATGTGCGTTTCCGTCGTGTAGCAGCAAAGTTGGTGCCAAAAGACCTCAATTTCATGCAAAAAAGAGACCGTGTTGACGTGAATCGTGAATCCAATCCCACATTCATTAAAAGGATCATTACTGGAGACGAGACGTGGGTTTATGAGTACGACAAGCAATCCAGACATCACGCAAGTGAATGGCGTTCACCAATTGAGCCGAGACCAAAAAAACAACGTCGTTTTCAGTCAAAAAAGAAGGCAATGCTCACAGTTTTCATGGATTACACCGGTGTATTGCATCATGAATTTTCGCCAGAAAACTCTTTGTTTTTTTTTTACTATGATAACGCACCGCCGCATAGTAATAAATACCAACTAACAGCAACCGAATTCACCTGATTTGGCTCCCTGTGACTTCTTTCTGTTCAATTGAGTTAAAAAACCACTACGAGGAACCTGTTTCAGCAACAGAGAGGAAGTAGTGGAAAAATCGCAGGAAGCACTGATGGATATACCGAAAACCGAATATAAGAAATGTTTCGAGGTATAAGTGTTTTGCATTCGATGGAGATTAGTTTGAAGGAGATAATATGACGGTTTTACACTAAAATAAAACCGATATTATGTGCCAACAGAAAACACAGCGTTGCTGTTGAAGAAGCCATTGTGTATTCGCTTTTAGTCCAAACGTGATCACCTTTAATTCCCCTAGAAACTAATCAAATTGATGCCCAGGGGGAGTCTGCGTAGCTGTCAAACACTACAAGAGCCAACTGCGTTTTAATTTCTTCATAGCGTCTTCACCAGTAAGGAACTTTCTGAGACGCTGTGTTTTCTATCGGCATATAATATAGGTTTTATTTTAGTGTAAAACCGTCATATTATATACCTGGTGAAAACACAGCGTCGCTCTAGAAGACGTGTTTGTTATCTGCTGGTGTTTGAACACAACGCTATGATGAGAGAACTGCTTGTTAGCATTAAATTTGTTAATTTGTACTGGAAAAACAAATTCTTATAATTCATAAACTCTTCGTTAAAATGTTGTTTTCTTTATCGGAAAAAATGGAATCAACCTCCCTGCAGTAGTGTCTTCTAAAAGTCTTTTCCTCTTTCCAATTCCCTCTTGAAAGTATCTCATCAACCGGATGATTCTGTAGCCAGCCTAAGGATGCCACTGCTGCCCGCACACTGTCCGGTGTAGCCTCTATTCCCGCCTCTCGTAATACTGAGCGACGTAATCCAACCGACGATTATCGTTCTCGATGCTGGTTTCACTGGCTCATTTACAGTTATGAACAGACTATCAAGATCTTTTACCTGAGCTCTTCTACCCTGAGATAGCTTAATGAGATGCCCTATCCAAATACAGGGCAAATACTCTTATCTGGATGTTCAATTAGTCTCCAACTCGACTGTCTATCCGTAGCTAAGTTGGTCTTGGAACCAAACGCTGGATGTAATATAATCTCTCCATCACCAACCTTTAAATAGTCATCCGAAACTTTCAACAATGTTAAATCGTGCATTCTTCATCCAGATGCAAGTAGCAAGATGATTGCTGCTCTTCTGAAAGCTTCAAATAAGGTCTCCTTGCTCTCTGCCGCCTTAAGCCAATCAACTACTACTTGTGGGTCAAAAGTTCCCAGTTTTCTGGTCGGGGGTCTTGCTACTGCTATTGCCTTTACAATCTGTTTTACCAAGAAATGTGCAGAAGGGCTCTGTACTCCACTCGGACCACAAAAGGTTGAAATCGCGGATTTGTGGACCAGAAAGGTGGTTAGTGATTAATTTTCTCTTAAAAATAAATGAGCTAAGTACTTCGCTAAAATCGAACCCGTTTGAGAATATCAGCTGAAATTGTTAACTTTGCACCATTTTATCCAAGCTCCAAGCAGGCACGTACGTTTTTAAAGTAGAATCTCTCCATCCTCTCTTTAACAATTGTTTTTCTTCATTTGACCACTTTTCTATCTGATTACTCCACCCCCAACTTTCTATACATTCAGGCTCAAATAGTCAAGCGGCGCTAAATCGCACGAACGAGGCGGCCAATCGACTGGCCCATGTCTTGAAATAACACGCTCACCATACTTACTCTTCAATAAATCGATTGTAGTGTGTGCTGTGTGGCTTGCGGCACCATCCTGTTGAAACCACATGTAGTCCAAGTCTATATCTTCCAATTCGGGCCAAAAATAATCGGTGATCATGGCGCGATAACGCTGACCATTAATGACGATCATTATCGTCGACTAAAAAATATGGCCCAATAAGGCCGCCGGCATGTAAACCGCACCAAACAGTAATTTTTTGTGAATGAAGTGGTGACTCATGAAGCACATGTGGGTTTTCACCCGACCAATAACGCATATTTTGATTATTGACGAACCCATTGAGCCAAAAATGAGCTTCGTCACTGAAGATGATTTTGCGATGAAATTAATCATCTTGGCGCATCTTCTCCACAACCCAATCGGAGAACGTACGTCGCTTCAAATAGTCCTTCGGCTTCAATTCTTTAGTCAGCTTGATCTTGTATGGGTATAAACCAAGATCCTTACGCAAAATACGCCATAATGTGGTCTGAGCGATGCCCAATTCTTAAGAACGCCGTGGAATTGACTGATTTGGATCGTTTGCTACGGACATCTGAACGGCAGCGATGTTTTCGACACTTCTACCAACCCGTTGTCTCACTGATACGGCAACATCACACAACGAATATGTAGACTCAATTTTTTGCACTAAACTTGTTTGTGCAAGTGCTACTAGGGCGAGAAATACGACCGAAAATTGGAGTTAACGCTCTTAAAGTTGCAGTCACCGACTCCGAATATCTGTAGAAAATTTTTATAATCTGCAGACGTTGCTCGTTAGTGTACTTTACCATGATGAAAATGTTGAGTTTACTGAATAAATTGACAGTGACAGTTTGATGATTAGTGAAAGAGTGCGTTCACAAATTAAATTCAAAGTTGTCAAGTCTCTGATAGTAAGTGATGATAATTTTTTTTTTAAAATGGGAGTCCCACAGATTTCAGTTTTAGGACCAGTCTTGTTTCTAATATACTTAAATTCATTATTTGGACTGAATTTAAATTAGAGCTTACAGTTTTTGCTGACGACAAAGCAGATTCATAGCTAGTTTTCAAGATCTTGGATCTGAGCTTACTAAGATATTGGTTTGCTAAACATGATTTGATTATATAAGGTGAGCAACTAAGTTATCATTATTTGATGATGACACAACTTTATTTTGAAAAACTGTTTACAAATGAATCATTCAAAGTATTCCCCATAGCTAGCTGAAACTTTTTTCCATTTTTCGGGCAAAGTTCGAATACCGCTACGGTAAAACTGTTTCTCTTTTGAGGCTATCCACGAATCAAGCCATTTTTGATGTCTTCATATGAGCGGAACTGCTGATCAGCCAGATCATGTGTTATCGAACGGAACAAGCAATAACCGGTAGACGCAATATCTGGGGAGTTTGGTAAGTGGGGTAGGACTTCCCATTTGAACTTTTCAATGGATTTAACGGTCGTCAATATAGAAATCGCCGTTTTTGAAGCGACGGAATCAATCGCGGCACGTTATTTCATTTAGAGCAGCATATTCGTAAAGTTTTGGAGCTCTCAGTGTGATTCAGCCGCCGTTTCCTTCGTTTTAAAAAAGAAAATCAATACTACCCGAAAATGACGATTGTTTGGCCCAAAATCAGACATTTTCACACAAACAAAAGTATATGACGCCAAAATAAAATCACTAATATGTGTCAAAACGGTATGTTTACCATATGTCTTAGCTTGGTTCATGACGCTTTGGATGTGTCAAAATCTACCAGCATCTGGAGCTATCTATTGACAAACAGTGAACTTAGTTGCACACCTTTTATTACCAAATACCAACCGAAATTATATTTTTCAGCTTAAATACCCAAATTTTGGTTGCTGCTAATATATTTTTAAATGCTCCAGAATGTTCCGAAATTTATTTGGTGTACTTGTAACTCTTTGACTACTTTTTCGAGTAACCTTAATTGAAGAGGTGGATGTTTTCAAACAAAAAATGTTCACTTACTTAGAGTTAATTGGCTTTGCGAAAATATCTTCGCCTTACTTTAAGAAATTTCTTTTATCTAAGGACTATTTGTTCAACTAAATTATTAAGCATTATTTGCTATGGGATGTTTGCTTCTAAATTACAATATACTATAAACTGTTGGGGAGGAAACATTTTTAATAAGATACGGCTCTCCAAAAATATATTGTGAGAAATGTCTGCCATTGCCATCATTTCGTCATCTTTACTGCTATAAAGTACTAAAATATTTTTTTATTTTTTTTTTTATTAATCTGGCATTCTAAATTATATGAAATGTCACTGAGTTTATTTGAATTATATTTTCTTTAAGTCTAGATGTTTATACGGTTTTTGAGAAAATGAATAAAAAGCAATAAAATAATGTTGTGTGGCCCTCGTATTTATTTTGTTTTTCCTTCATTGGCAGCCAAATTCATCTTTATTATTTTTAAACAGGATTTAAAAGAGGATGCCATTGGAGTTGGCTTGAGAGGTCCGCAAAATTGTTTTCCGAAACAATGTTGAAAAAGTCACATGATAATGCATCGTTTAAGTTCATTACATTGTCCATCTGAACAATTATGGTATTTCGAACAACGATGCTCAATTTTTGCACCATGCATACTGTAGAAGATGTTGCTGCTGTAGAGTTTAATATAGAGCAGTCCATCCACAATACTTTATGACAGATTTTCTAGTAAAACTCTGGTTTACGATCTTACAAGTTGTAACCGCTTGATGTTGTGTGTGAATGTTCAATAATGGGTATAAAACGAAATTGCTGTCGATCCTCTTTGTTAGCGATGAGTCTCAGTTTTGGTCAAAGACGTTTTAAGACGTCGTTACATTCATACAAAGTCATTGTTTGGTATTTTTCCAAAAAAGCTAATGCTATAGTTATTACTATTAATTTTAGTTGATTTATTTTAAATTTATCTACGATTACCTAAACATTTTTTTAAAAATAATGATACTAAGTAATCACAGCTTGGATATAGCGATATAAGTGTTATTGTTCCAAACCTAAGATACGAACAACATAACGAACGCAGTTCAATGTTCCGCAATTTTGTTGCTTAGACTGATTTCAAGATCGCGTAAATTATAAAATTTTAAAAGTTTTTGGCCATATTTTCAGCTGTCATTTAGTAGAATTCTACAAATCCTTCCGAACTCAAAAAGTCATATGTTTTGTAGGAAACACGAAATGTAAACGCCCGATTCACACTGCGAATTGAACATACCTCAAAGTCAATAAAAGCAGATGAAGCAAAGAGCTATAGTCGACCCATACCTTGACAAAGAGTAACAAGGCGTTTTATAGTCCAAGCAATAAAATCCCGAAGAAGATTTCCTTTGATTTCTTTTAGGATTATCCCCTTTTTTTATTGTGGCAATGGATGTATTCGTAATTCGCCTCCTGTGACAAATTTAGCATCATTCTCATTATACACTGTTTATATATACAAGTCGCAGATTTGAATAATTCCACAGCAATAACATCAATACTCAGTGTCGTGCTTGAGAGCCTTAAACAGCTTTGTTGTTTTAAAAAATCATTCATATTTGGCACCGATGCAATGCAGTCCAGGTGGCTTAACACCATCGGAAACCACTTTCTCCATCTCCTGGGAGCATAATATATTTTCGTTTGCGTGTTTAGTAAAAGTAAGCACTACCTACATACAAACACGGGTTTTTAACACAACATTAACGTGTAAAAACGTGTTGAATTCACGGCACTCGTCCTCGAATCGCAAATGGAATCGCAATGCAAAACGTGTCATTTTACATGCTACAAAACCATGTTTATTTTACAACACTCAATCTACTTAAATGCTAAGTAAAAGGTAAATTTGTTTTTAGGTAGATACATGTATTTATTTTCATAGTAAAATAAATATTGCAGAATTATTACATGCAAATGTGAAGGTGATGTAAAAATAGATACATAATTATGTATATTGTCTAGGTTATACATATATTAAAGCTTCTTAAATTTAATGTTTTTTGCACAGTGGATTCATGATATTCAATATTAAATAAAATATTGTAAGGGCGCTTTCTCTTTGGGGTTACAGCCTTAACTGACATTTTTTACATCTAAATATTATAATATTCGAAGGATTTTTAAGGTGACCCAGTAATATTCAGAACTGTAACTGATTCTACACATCAGCTTGCAAACTTATATAAACTAAAATACAATAAAAATAAAATGAAAACACAAAACATCGTTGTGTTTGCTTACTGTAATCCGTTTACTTGGTGGTACTTCATTGGTAGGCTAACAAGTACCCTTTTCTTTATGATTTTATGGTCATATATCGTTTTATTATTTGTCAGAGCCTATGTAAACATACATAGGATTCGGTTGTTATTTGTTTTTCTTTTCGGTTTATTATTGGTACACGATTGACCCTTTATGGCGGCGCTTTGTCTTTATTCTTTTGCACTCATTGTACTACGCATTTAATTGCATTTGATAAATTCTATTGGGTATATATTTTAATTCGTGCGGTTTTTTTTTTCAAAATTTGAACGTTTATTTAAGAAAAACATGTACAATAGTATTATTCAAAGTATTGCCCATCTGAAGCTATGACTTTTTCCCATCTTTCTGGCAATTTGTGGATCCCATTCCAAGAGAACTGCGCCGGCTTGGTAGAAAAGAATGAATCAAGCCATTCTTTGATATTCTGCTCTGATGTGAACCGTATTTCAGTGAGGGCGTTCTGCATTGACCGGAACAAATAGTAGTCAGAAGGGGCAAGGTCCGGACTATAAGTCGGGTGAGGTAAGACTTCCCATCCACCGTTTTCCAAATAGTTCTTAACCAGAATAGCAATGTGGGGCCGAGCATTGTCATGATGGAAAATTATTGCCTCGTGTCTGGTCGCATATTCCGGGTGTTTTTCGGCTCTTCAAACGGATTAATTGTGTTCGGTAGCGTTGTCCATTGATGATTTCACCCGGTTTACAGCACACCCATCTGATCCCACCAAATACAGAGCATTACCTTCGCGCCATGGATATTCGGCTTTACCGTTGATTTGGCTGGTTGGTCGGGTTTCACATATGATTTTTTGCGCTTGGGGTTATCGTAATGGATCCATTTTTCGTCACCAGTAACAATCCGATGTAAGAATGACTTCCTTTTGTGGCGTTCCTGCAGCATTTCGGACATGCAAAACCGCTTTTCGCTTGAGTTCATGTGGAACCAAATTTCCTTGCTTTTGAATAAATCCAGCTGCTTTTAAACGTTTTGAAATGGCTACTTGAGTGATTGCGAGCTTTTCTTGTGTTTGGCAACAATCTTCATAGAGTAATGCTTCCAGTTCTTCATCTTCAAACTTTCGTCTTCCAAGCCAAAATCACCACTTTTAAATCGTGCAAACCACTTTTGGCACGTTCGCTCAGCTAGCGCATGTTCACCATAAACTTCCACCAAAATACGATGACTTTCGGCAGCAGTTTTCTTCACACTTTTTCAGGCACAAAGTTCGACATATTTGAGTGAAAAAAAAAAATATTGTTTTTTACGCTTCAAATGAATGGCATATACTGAAATGACGAACAATGGCTGTAGCTTTCCAACGAATGTTCCAATGGAATAATACAAGTTACGCCATCTCTTAGCAAACCGCACCAATTAAGTTATAGACCCAATAATACTTTTCCCTTGTTTGTTTGCGTAGGGTTTGAATGAAGATCGTAGATTTATTGGTATTGTCTTGTTTCTCCAAAAGAAAAACGGAGGGGGGGACGATATGCCATATCATCACGCGTCTTTCATGCGAATAAAGAGCTCCTTTAGTGGTGGAACTTTAAGCGGTGAAAGTGGTTTCTCTCTCTCAACACCCTCTCTGTTGGCCAATTGTGGTTGCTCTTTCTTTGAAAGCTTCATTCGCACGGTCAAATTGTGCACAGTAGAGGAACGAATTGACCGTTTCGATACGTTCTAGCAGCTCATGATAGACAATTTTCTTCCAATCCCACCAAACACTCAATATAACCTAGTTATCCATCAATCCAGGCTTTGAAGTCGTTTGTGATCGGTCATCGGCGTTTGACCATGATCACTTTCATTGGATATTCCTGTATTTAATCCATTTTTCATCGTACGTAATGAATCGAAAATGGTTACATTTCGTTATGTTACAGCAGCGTTTCATTGATGGTTATTCGGTCAGTTAAATTTCTTTGCGTTAATTCATGTTGCAGCCAAACATCGAGCTTCTTTAAGAAACCTGTTCATTTAAGATGATTCGAAAATCTCATACGGTTGATGTAGCTCCATCAGTTGCAAAATTTCATCGACGTTTTCAGTGACAGGCCGACCGGTGGGAGGTGTATCTTTTACATCGAAATTTCCGGAACGGAATCGAACAAACCGCTCCTGGGTCCGACGTTCACTCATAGCATTCTCACAACTGCTCAAATTTTTCGGCATGTTTTTACAACGTTTTTCCCTTTTTAATAGTAAAAAAGCATCACATAGTGTATTTCTTCAGATACTTTACTCATATTCCAATCAGTGTAACTTTTAATACGAGTAACGAATTAGACAGCTGTCCTTACCAAAAATGAAGCCTGACATGTCACCTTTAAGACACCTTTTAGTTTTTTCAGATAAATGGTCACCAACACCATCTAGTGACAAAAAGCCGCGGAGACTTTTTATGTAACCAATATTTGATTTTATTTTGTATGACGGAACTTTCGGATGATGGAGGACGGATGTGCGTGTATTTAATTTTCTGTTAATTGTGTGTAATGAAGTGAAAGGATCCACTCTTGTTGAGCGGATGGGAGAACAGGGATACACCTCTCCATCCGTTGCTTATGAAGTGGGCGGTTCCTTCTATACGCATATTTCGTTCGTTTTGCACTTGTTCATCCGTTGGTTTAACACTGGAAGATGTGCGATCTTCTGCTTCGAGTGTACGCGATCGCCTGTCGCACGACATCCATAATCATCTCATCTTTTATGCTCCCGAAGTTAGATTGAATTTGGTTAGAGACATGTTCATATATTTTGTAAAATATTTATACTAACTTGCTATTTTGTTAGTGTTACTTTTGTGTAAATCTCAAAATCGTTAAAATGGATCAAGAGTGCGTGAATATATTTGAATGGGGTGAGAGGTCCACTCTGGTAGCGCAGATGGGAGAACGGGGATATACCTCTCCAAGTACGCAGCGCCTTCCATGCACACTTTTACTTAGATAAACTTGCATGCTAGTTGCTTGTTCATCCTTTTTTTTTAGATACTCGGAATGTTGAGGTGTTTCCTGCTCCGAGTATTACGATCGTTATCCTCACGACTCTTGAACTCATCCGGCCTCGTACCATTTCAGGGTGAGAATTGGTATAGGAGCACATGTGTGTAACCATCAACTAATCTAACATACTTATTACCAATTTCTTAGAGTACTCATGTGAATATTTTTATTTTTTTATTATTACAGAAACAAAGAAAAATAGAGACGAAACTCTAACCACCAGGGCAGCCCTATCCATTGTTTTCGTTTTAATGACAAATAAATGTCAATTTTCAAAAAAAAAAAAAAAATCATAATTTTATTTTATTAAGTCTTATATCGTGCTTATAAGCGCGTGTGCTGAAAATGCGCTCTAAATGGGACAGCGGATGAAATTAACGGTGAAGCAAGGTCCCAGAATAAAATAAATAAGACCTTATTTGGGTTTCTCCGAGGTATTTGGAGTTCAGGCCGGTAAAGATGTTATGGTCTTAGAAAAGATATGGTGGCGGATAAGTCTTTAATGGACCAATTGATTTTTCAGCATGAGAATCAGCGGCTAATTTTGCCAACATTAGCCTTATATGCATGTCCTACAAACGCGAAACGTGGACAAGACCTACCAGCAGTGCCCTAGCTATAACATCAAAATTGTTCTAAGCGATTCTAATGCAAAACTAGTAAGAGGTAGCGCATTTGTAGTACTGTCGGAAAATATAGCCTACACGACACCGCCTCCGATAACGGATTCGGGCTAATTGACTTTGCAGCGGGGCGAAACATGGTCGTAGCTAGCATGCGGTTATCGTATCTCGATATTTGTAATGGGGCTTTTGGAACTCTTGATCAATCATCCGTCAACCAGAATGACGACATTGCGACCGACACTCCAGTATTATTAATATACGAATACGACTCGAATCATTACATTGTTGTAGCCGAGGTACAGTTGCGGTTATCCCGAACATCGCAAAGGCAAGCTAATACTCTAAGGAAGCTTGACGTCGGACGACTTCAGTCGGAAGATAGCGTGAAATACTTTTCCAATCGAGTTTCTCTTAATCTTTTAAGAGGTTCTATGCCGGCAACATCAATCATTGAATACCAGTGGCAACATTTCCAAAAAATCATCTCTGATGTGCTGAGTTTCACTCGACCACCCCAACAAAACCCCTGGTTTGACGATGAGTGTCGGCAAGTGCAGGCAGCTAAGAGCGATGAATACAAAACGGCACTGCATAGAAAGGCTAGAGCTGCTCATGAGCTCTACGAGAAAAGGAAAATCGAATGGCCTTTGACCGGTTTATATGCTACGTACTATTTTAGCCATTAAAATCTGTGTTGCCCATCTCATCTAATGCTTCCCATTTTTTCCACATAATTGTATTGCTACTGCTCCGCTTGTGGTGTTGGCTACATTCGCGAACCTCGGTACCATTCCACAGGCCGTTTTATTTTGGTTTGTCTCATAAGGAAGACCAACAGCTTGTTAATTTCTTTTATTAGAGTAACTAATTAATTTCTTTTCGACCTCTTCCTCGAATTTCGGCTGAAGAATCTATTGCCTTTTTAACAGATTTCCTGATTTACTTAGTGTTAAGCTAGTCAACTATCTGTTTCTTTATGCAGAGATTTCTGATAACGCGTGTATTTTTTAATGAGGTCTTGTTTAACCCGCTGACATTCTTAAATTATCTTTTCGTTGCTGTTACTTCTCCTTCATGTTCTTATTTCTCGTCCATCGTCCAACACTGGGAGGTATACGATTTAGCAGGACAACGGCCAATCTAACAAACAAGGCATTTTTCTGTCACGTCAATGCTTATGATAGTGCACTCATCGGCGAAAAGAAAAGAGGTCGATGTGCTGCTTCTGTAAGCAATCTTAAGCATAAAAGCATAAAAATCCCCAGACTCTGGGCATTGCATTATTTTTGTAGCTCATTAAAGTTTCGGTATAGGTCTGGTAACACATGTGAACCACAGCTTAGTTCATGATGACTCAACCAACTTAAAGCTCGGCAAATGCATTCGTCAACAACTTACCTAATTATAGTTGCAAAGTTTGTTCTTTGAAATACTTCGGTCTCTTCAAATATCGCTTCCACTTCGTATTCAATACAGCATTTCGTCAACAATCACCCAATTAGCGTGGAAAAGTTTTGTTAATGGCAGGTTCCCACCTTGTTAGACTCAGGCTCACAGGTTTCCTTCATTACCGAGTCCTGCGTTCAAAGACTTGGACTCAAGTGACGGAATGCCCGTATATCCAATGCAGTATTGGATTTACCAGTGAAGATGAATCTAGAGGTCTCGTCTCGAAGATAATTGATTCACGAAATACCAGGTGTACCGGTACCGGAAAGTAAAAAACATTTTATTCAAAGTATAAGCCATTGCAAGCTACACATTTTTCCCATCTTTCAGGCACTTTATGGATTCCACGCCAATAAAACTGTTCGTTTTTTGAAGCAAACCAAAAAGTCACCCAATTTTCGACTTCCTCGTACGAATTCAAAGTGCTGCTCAGATAATGCGTGTCCCATCGATGAAAAGAAATGGTAGTCGGAAGGAACCAAGTCTGGGTAGCAGTTCCCAGCCAAGTGCTTTTGTTGTATCCTGAACCAGTTTTGAAGCAAAATTAGCTTGTCGTGCCTTCTGGCCCATTCTGGTCGTTTTTCGATCAATGCATGGTACAAATTGTTCATTTGTTGTCGGTAGTGATCTGTATAACGGTTTCATCAGGTCCTAGCAGCTCATGGTACACCACACCTTTCTGATCCAATCAGACACACAGCATTGTCTTCTTGCCGAAACGATTTGGTTTTGCAGTCGAAGCTGATGGTTATCCCGGATTTACCCATGACTTTTTCCATTTAGGATTTTGAAAATAAATCCATTTTTCATCGCCAGTAACAATTCGATGCAAAACTGATTTTTTATCGTGTCTTTGAAGCAAAATTTCACAAGTGGTTTTTCAGTTTTCCATTTGTCTTTCATTCAATTCATGTGGCACCCATTTTCCAGACTTTTGGATCTTTCCCATAGCTTTAAACGGTCAGAAATTGTCTGTTGTGCAACATTTCTGACTCAAAGTGTCATCTTCATCCAATATTGTTTGCAATTCGGCGTCTTCAAAGTTTTTTGGTGGTTTTCTACGTTTTTCATTTCTCACATCAAAATCGTTATCTCTGAACCGTTGAAACCATCTTTTGCATATTGCTTCTGATAGAGCATGCCTCGAAAAGCATTCGATGCGACTCTGCAGCACTTTTCTTCAAATGAAGACAAAAAATTAATTTTTTAGGCAAGTCGAAATTCGACATTTTTAACACTTTTAACATTTGATGTATACAGAATATGTTTGACAAGTGCCAAAGCAACTAAACAAAAAAAATTAAGGCCCGTTCACAATAAATGCTCCCTATCGAGACATTTGTATCTTGGGGCTCACTTTATACCGGTACACCTGGTAATTTATTTAGTATGTCGGTCGATATCTATATTTTAACACGCATTACAGCCAGTTTACCAACCATTTCGTTCACCGTTGAAGATTTAGACAATTTACAAAAATTAAATTTGTAGTACCCGCTGTTTTATCTGTCTAATGCTGTTGAAAACAAATAAGTGATTAGCAATATCGTAGTGCCCTGTTATTATGCCAGTAAGGATACTGCAGTTTTTTCTATTGAGAGACAGCAGGATAACCGTTAACGCCTGCCATTAAAAGTTCTACCCGAGAACACAGGTGGACCTAACCCCCTTCTCAGCCATGCCTAGTAGTTTCAGCAGCGATTTTATTTCTTCTAATTCCATTTTTATCTGAGACTCAAACAAGACTCAATGAGTTCACTCTACCGAATAGTGAAGTGTAACATCCTCACAATGGCTTGAATCCTTTACTAGAGGAGGAAGTACACAACAAACGTATACGTAAACGGACGTGTTAACTTTGAGTTATGTGGGGTGAACACTTAAAAAGTCTTGTTACATTTAAAATCATTTTATTAAAATTCATTGTCCATTCTGTAATAAAAAAAAATTTAGCGCAGCTGCGATTCAAAAATCAATTAAGCGGACTCAGCCGATCTTGAGTACATGCACACACACGAAGTGAATTATCGATGCGACAAGTGCAGCGTTCTTCGTCGGAAATCTCTCCACTTACAAAGTTCAACAATAGCACCAACAGTTACAACAACAAAATCGAACTGCATTTTTCAATAAAGAGAAAAGCGGGAACATCAGCAGTAATTAAACATCGGCCAAAGCGCAATCAGCAAACAACACCCACGCTACGAAAGATAATGCTGAACAGAAGTTCAGCAAGCGGTACTGGCCACAAATACAGCTGATCGCCAACAACAGTCCAGTAGTTCAATAACCCTGTTAATGCTCTACGAAGATATTCTTTGCTTGAAAAAATCAACAGTGATTTCTTCAACACAGTCCAATAGCTGAGAGAAGGAAACGCGAGTACTGCAACTCAAGGTTACTTCTCAACTCAACTGGAGGGAGATCATTGGTGTACCTAGTGTCAACATTGTGAATGCAGAAGAGTATTTGCAGACAATTTTCTGTTACGCATTGATGTCTCTATTCCAGCCCCTGATGATCAACAATGCTACGTCAAACGCATCTCTAAAGGCAACTCTAGCAACAATGTACCTAACAACCAATAACCCAGCGACGTTTTACGCTTTTATCTCTCTTCCCAAGATATAAAAAAAAGGTAATGAAGAGTGGAAGAATGCAATTAAGAAATTAAACTCGTCGTTATTTGTTGCGGATACCAAGAGTAGAATTTTTATTAATGATTATTTCGCTAGTCACACAAGAGCTCTATTCATGGAAACAAAAAAATGTAAAAATGAGAAAAAGTACGCATACCTATGGTTTCAAAACTTTCAAGTTTTATTGAGAAGTTAGGATTGCGGTTATAAGATCGTTTGACGATCTGCAGACATTGGAAGACTAATTTGTCTCTCGTTTAATATTAATCAAGGCAATCGATAGATTAGATAGAATTTTTAATTCAATTTCATTTTTTGCTGTACATCAAAATATACATACGTAGTCTACGGCAAAACTTTAATTTGTTAGTGTGTAATCTGGAGACGTTTTTGTACCTGCCGGATTTGATTATTTTCACTGAAATATATATTTTTTCATGTAAAGTTGACGATTATCATGCAGTTGAAGTCGGAGTCCTTGTGCGAGATTCGTATGAGAATGAAGTGATGTCTTATAGGTGGGCGAGTGCGGATATATTAAGGATCTCCTTCAGCATTAATAACACACGTCTAAGCTTCTTTTGTGCCTATAGGCTTCACTTCCTACCTCCTCAATCATTTTTGCACGAATTTTCTATTTTTCTTAAAAAGGAGAAAACAGCATTCTAGGCGACTTCAATCTAACTCTGCTACAGATTCGTACCTATCTGTTTCAGCAGAATACGGATTAACATCTTTCATTAATGAGTCTACTAGGCTAATATCCATCACATGCCTGGATCATGTTTTTGGTCGTTTTATGTAAATTTCATTAAAACAATGATCAGGGGTTAAATTTGATCTCCGAATCCCTGATCACTGCATGACGGATGTTGTGTTTGGTAGTCTAAGAGAATTGAAGTGCGTTGGATATTGTTTCGTGTTAAATATGTCTTAGATTTGGTATGATCTATTAAATGATCTACTGCATTTTGAGGATTGGAATGAAGTATATTCAAACACAAATGCGTCTAGCGTTTAACTTCCAGCATTACAGTGGTTCGAAGGAAATCTAATATGAGACTTTAGCCTTGGATAAACCGTACAATCCTTAAAAAAATAAAACTAAAAAACAAACTCCGTAGAAAGTCTAACAAACATCCACTTAATTCTCAAAATGAACCATAAAGTCAACAGGGAAATTCAAATGTGCCGCAATGGTTATTTTCCACTAAAACGATTAGTTCATAAGGTACTCCTAGAACAGAATGGAAAGTGATAAATGCCTTTATTAGTGGCAGCTTTACAAATAGACTTAGCCCAATCGTTTTAAGAAATGAAGGTGTTGAAATTACTGATCCATCTACAATAGCCAATACATTGAATGACATTTTTTTCAGCAATTGGGCAAAAGTCGTTTGATAGTGATTGTCCTTCATATTTATAACATTGTGTTGGAACAGTGGAAAGAGCGTCCTGCAGGAAGAGTTTCTTTTTTAAACAAATTATTAAATATGATAAAATCCCTTAATAATACGAAATCTTGTGGTAATGATGGCATTTCTATCATAACTCTTAAGAATATCGCCTATAATGTTGTTGACATTTAGCTCACCTTTTTAATACCGAAAACTTTCCCGATAAATTAAAATGTGCTTATTTGGTACCACTTTTCAAAAAAAGTGACAAAATTGACAAAAATAATTATGGACCAATTTCCTTGTTACAGTCAATCTCTAAAATATTTGAAAAGGCTGTTAAAAAGAGAATGTGCGGTTTTTTGAAAGTTTCAACTTTTTTGTCCAGAACAGCTTGGGTTTAGAGACGGCCTTTCCACTAAAGATACTCTTCTGGCTTTTTGCTCCTTTATAAACAAAGGTCTTGATGACAAAAAATATTGCGTCGGACTTTTCGTGGATATTACTAAGGCGTTCGACATGGTCAATCACAACATTCTTTTGGGCAAGCTTTATGGAGCTGGCTTCGGGGCTTTATGTTTAATTGGTTTGTTTCTTATCTTAAAGTCAGGATATAAAAAGTAAGAGTGGATGAATTTCTTAGCGACCGAAGAGTAATTTCATTAGGTGTACCGCAAGGGTCTGTCCTTGGCAACATCTTGTTTTTGAATTACATCAACTCTTTGTTTGATCAACCATTTGTAGGAAAAGTCACTGCTTTTGCAAATGATGTTGGCATTGCCTATGGTTCAAATATCAACCTTTTGGATCTGGCTGCTAAGAGATGGCGTAACTTGTATTGTTCCATTGAAACATGCGTTGGAAAGCTACTGCCATTTTACGTCATTTCAGTATATGTCATTCATTTGAAGCTTAAACAACAATAATTTTTTTTACTCAAATATGTCGAACTTTGTGCCTGAAAAAGTTTTTTTGCTGGGAGTTCTTCATTACTTTAATATGAAGAAAACTACTGACAAAAGTCATCATATTTTGGTGGAGGCTTATGGTGAACATGCGCTAGCTGATCGTACGTGCCAAGAGTGGTTTGCACAATTTAAAAGTGGCGATTTTGGCTTGGAAGACGATGAACGTCCTGGGCAGCCAAAAAAGTTTGAAGATGAAGAACTGGAAGCATTACACTATGAAGATTGTTGCCAAACACAAGAAGAGCTCTCAGAATCTTTGAGTGTCACTCAAGCAGCAATTTCAAAACGTTTAAAAGCAGCTGGAGATATCCAAAAGCAAGGAAATTGGGTTCCACATGAACTCAAGCCGAGAGACGTCGACAGGCGGTTTTGCATGTCCGAAATGCTGCTGGAACGCCACAAAAGGAAGTCTTTTTTGCATCGGATTGTTACTGATAATGAAAAATGGATCCATTACGACAACCCCAAGTGCAAAAAATCATATGTGAAACCCGGCCAACCAGCCAAATCAACGGCAAAGCGTAATATCCATGGCGCGAAGGTAATGCTTTGTATTTGATGGGATCAGATGGATGTACAGTATTATGAGCTGCTAAAACCGGATGAAACCATCAATGAACAACTCTACCGAACACAAATAATCCATTTGAAGAGAGCAGTAGCCGAAAAACGCCCGGAATATGCGACCAGACACGAGGCAATAATTTTCCATCATGACAACGCTCGGCCCCAACGCTCTCGGTTAAGAACTATTTGGAAAACAGTGGATGGGAAGTCTTACCCCACCCGCCATATAGCCCAGACCTTGCCCCTTCTGACTACCATTTGTTCCGGTCGATGCAGAACGCCCTCTGAAATACGGTTCACATCAGAGCAGAATATCAAAAATTGGCTTAATTCATTCTTGGCTGCCAAGCCGGCGCAGTTCTTTTGGGATGGGATCCACAAATTGCCAGAAAGATGGGAAAAAGTCATAGCTTCAGATGGGCAATACTTTAAATAATACAAAAATCGCACGAATTAAAGTATATACCCACTAGATTTGCTACGAATCTGCTTTGCGAAGCCCAGATTAATTGTCAGTAACAAAATCAAAATTATGTATTTCAGCCTTAGCATGCACGAGTCTCCTGAGTTTGAAATATATTTCCATGCACTCTGCTGCTGTCGGCAAAGCATGATAAATTGTACTTGTACCGCGAAAGACTGTAAAATGATGTATAATGACAGCGTAACTTACAATGTAAACTGTTTTAAAGTTGAAGTCGTTAAACAGTTTAGGTACCTACGTGTTGGTATAGATGAAAATCTGAGTTATGGTGAACACATTGCGGTCTTAAAAAACTATCTGCGTTCGGCTATTCGTAGTCTTTATCGACTCAGAAAATATTGTATGAATCATACTTTGAAGACAGTCTACTACGCAATTATTTTTCATTCGAAGTAACAATATGGTATAAACTGTTTGCTGGGGGGGTGCATACATCACCAATCTTCAACCACTTGTTGTGTTGCAAAAGTGTGCCGTCCAAAGAATATGTAATGCTCACCGCTTATCCCATTCTATGGTGCTGTTTAGGTGCTTAAAAATTCCGCCTCTTAGGTACTTATACTATTTTAAAATTTCAAATATTTTTTTTATATGCAAAGCGCAATTTCTGACACTTATAAATTAAGAAGTGTTTCCCGTTCTGTTTTCGAAATACCTTATTTTCGTACCACCCATTTTAGAAACTTTTTTTGTGTAGTATCTTGTAAATTATTCAATATAGGGAGTATAGACATACGACGCATTAGAACATTAAACGTGTTTTTAGAAAAAATTGAAATTATGGCTCCTTGACTGTAATAATATTGAATAAAAACTTTAATATTTTAAATAATAATGACTCATATAATTAATGTCCTCTTTTGGCTTACAAAAATAAATAAATGCGGTGTGAGCTTTTCGCACTCATTTGTGTTTCTCGCTTTGTGAATTTGTACACTCCTGAGCAGGACCTACTGTTTATTGCCAGTTCCTGTTGAGCTCCTACTAGGATTTTATTCCAGGTAGGTTTGCATGACAGCCAGTGTGGCCAACCATCAGTCACTTCTTTTAAAACCGAATAGAATAACAGATAAAACACAGACATGTATAGATAAAATTTTTGTTAGAGTAGATTCTAAATTTGCACATAACTTTACTAGCGAAGTAAGTGGCTTAAAAATTTTTGATCACTATATGACTAATATAAATATAGATACGCTGCGTCAAGTAATACCAACAAATACTATTTAAAATTAAGAACAAAATTATTTACCAAAAACTCATAGAATGTCTTAAATTTGAGTTCTGGGAATTTGTATACAGAAAGTGACCCATCAATTGCCTATGATTTACTTATACGTATAGGGTTTTCCAAAAGGGAATTGACAACTTTGAGTTTAATTTGTGAACGCACTCTTTCACTAATTATCAAACTGTTACTGTCAATTTATTCAGTAAACTCAACATTTTTATCATGGTAAAGTACACTAACGATCTACGTTCTCCGATTGGGTTATGGAGAAGATGCGCCAAGATAATGAATTTCATCGCAAAAACAACTTCAGTGACGAAGTTCATTTTCGGCTCAATGGGTTCGTCAATAAGCAAAATATGCGTTATTGGTCGGGTGAAAACCCACATGTGCTTCAGTAATCACCACTTCATCTACAAAAAATAACGATTTGGTGCGGTTTGCATGCCGGTGGCGTTATTCTGCCATATTTTTTCGTCAACGATAACGATCGTCACGTTACTGTGAATGGTCAGCGTTATCGCACCATGATCACCGATTATTTTTGACCCGAATTGGAAGATATGGACTTGGACGATAGGTGATTTCAACAGGATAGTGCCACAAGTCACACAGCACACGGTACAATCGATTTATTGAAGAGTAAGTGTCGATTGGCCGCCTCGTTCGTGCATTTAACGCCGCTTGATTTTCTGTGGGGCTACGTTAAGTAATTGGTTTATGCCAACAGGCCGACGATGTTGGAAGAGCTCAGAGCCAAAATTGAACGCGAAATAAAGGCCGTTTCGGCCGAAATGTGTGGCCGAATCGTTGAAAATTGGGTCCAACGAATCGAACGAAGTCGAGTTTCATTCACAGACTCAATGGACATTGCAAATCAATTTATTATGTTTTGTACCACTATCGCTTAAGACACGAAACCAGCTCGTAGTCACTATAGTTGTAATTGTTATATGTTTTCTGACTTAGTGTATGATATTTTTTGAAGTATCAGCTTTGTATTGCAACCAATTACACCAGTCGAAATTTATAAAAGTATTATGTCGTTTGATAACAAAAATTATTGCAAATCTGACTTTATCACAACCAGCCTTTTGAAGCTTATTTCCTCTATGTAATTGATGTGTTATGTCATGTTCTTAACTTTAGTGTTCATTGTGGTATTTTCTCTTTATCACTAGAAGATGCTGTGATAATAGCTCTGTTCAAAAAAGGTAACCAATATTTAATTACTCAGTATAAGCCCATCTCCCTACCTCCAACATTCAGGAAAGTTCTGGAAAAACTAATAGAAGCTCGAATTTCCCGATTTCTAAACCAAAACAAGTTTTACAAAAACGAACAATATGGTTTTCGTGAAGGAAAATCCACTGAAGAAGTTATTTTTTAAGCTCTGTAGTGAAATTTATGACATCTTTAATAACAACACCTCTAATTTAGTGGTCTTTATTTGATATGGTCAATCATGATATTTTGCCTGATAAACTATACAAGACAGGCTTAAAAGGTGTAATTCACAAGTGGTTCTCTTTATATTTATCTGCTAGAATTCAATGCCTTAAATTAATTAGTACTCTTAGTGATACCTTACAAATTAATATAGGTTTACCAAAACGTTCACACACGTCCTTTGTTATTTTTGATATAAAAAAATTATTAAAACCGCAGTAGTAATTTTTGGAGAAGACAACATAGGTATGTTACGGCATGAAAGACAGCCACACCACATAACGTCAGAGAAGACAATCCACAACACTCATCTAAATAATATGTGTAATGGATTTTGTATAACACATAATGTAAAAACATATTGTAACAAACACATATAGATACAACATTAAACAGGCAATAAAACACAGTCCAATTTATAACGTAAAAGAACAAACAGTGTATTTTTTTGAACACAGCAAGTCAACACAACACGGAACAATACAGTACATTTTGGTCCTTCGAGCCGGATTATCGCTGGATTTTCGCAGCTATGAACGCTTGCGTTGTCATGTCGCTTACTGCCTCTAGATTCATCGCATTCGTTGACATACACACAAAGATACATGTATAGCTCTTGAGTGTCTTAGCCTTGAGTCCTTTCCACGTATTAATGTCGATCGGTCGCGCATAATCAACTTTACTGAAGGTAAACGGCCTTAATATCTTCGTTCTTGCTTCTGGCAGGTTAGCCATTTGTTGCACCAAATGGTGCAGGTCGGTGATTCGAAAACAGTTGTGCACTTATTAAAGTACTGGACTCTTTGAACTTGAATCCAGTAATTTTGCCGAACATACGCTGTTACCTTCTGATATTCTCATGAAGCATCATTTCGTGAGCGTCTTTTATTATTAATGCTACTATGCGGTGACTCAATTTTAATACAAACGGATATTTTTTTATTGAAGGGAATATTCGCCAGTGCTAATCTCCCTCCGACTCTCCATATTTAATCGACATACTGTTCATCGGTGAATATCGTTTGTTACGCTGCCTGGTTATACTTCTCGTGAGTTGTCTCTAATTCCTCCGGTTGTAAATGATTTATCGTTGCGTCCTTCCATAGTCGACTCGTTATCCGACTAACTCTCAAGCAGTAGGCGATGATTCTTATTGCGTTGGCTAATGTTGAGCATCTTATCAATAGCTCGTCAACGATATCTCTCTCTCCTTCCCAGCAGACATGTTTTTCCACCTGTATTTTCCAACACGTTGGTTGCTCGGGAAGAACTGCCTCCCAACTGCCTGACATCGTAAGAATCTCGGTCCCTGCCACCACATTTCGTTTGCAATAATAGCTGACGGAGAAATTCCCCGTGATGCTACATCGGAAGGATTAGCTTTCGAGGCGACGGCACGTGTCTCCATACCACCTTTTTTGTGAGCTTTTGAATTTGTACCATTCGTTTCGGAATGAACGTTTTTCATTCCGACCATGGTGCTACTATCCAGCATAGTGTAATTGATGAATCCGTCCATGGATACATTTTACGCTGTCCAGCTTCATTGCGCATGTGGTATACTGCAGAAGCTTTGCCAGCAGTGTTGCTCCGTACAGTTCCAAGCGGTGAAGGGTGATTCTTTCCAGCGGAGATACCTTAGTTTTCGATATAAGTAGACGCATGTGTACTACGCAATCTAGCCCCAAAGCGAGTATGTACATCGCTGCAGTACGCGCATCCTCCGATGCATCGTGTATACGTAATTATTTAATATAATTTACGTAGACGTACATTTATATCTACGTCATCTTACGACCACATCTATTTTTTGGGGCCCACAATCAGCCAAAAGATGGTTTGAATGTTGCATCAAATACGACTCTTAGCTTCGTGGTGGTACTGGATTCCTTAAAGACATCGTGATGTCTAAGTTTTATATATTCCGACATACCTTTTATGTCTACCTCACGTAGGTCTGTGTTGACTTGGAGCCTCTTCTCCAAGTAAATAAAATGTCTGACTGCGTCGCTTCGAATGGTCACCGAACGGCCATCATGTAAACGTATCGACAGAATGCAACAGAATTAAAAAAAAACGTTGATGAAAAATTCGAATAAATGGATGGTAAAGTTGAGTAACGAGGGAGGAGAAACACTGCAGCAGCTCCAAGCAGACGTGAGTAGACTGGCACAATTGTCATATCCCACCACAGGCTGGGAATTTATTGATAAAATGGCAAAGGTCTCATTCATTAGAGAAATTGCAGATTCGAAGCAACAGTCAACAGTAAGGATGGCCGGAAAAAGAACGCTTTGCGGAAGCTCCCAGTCAGGCTTCGTAAGAAACACCGGAAACGAGATACTCCACGGGATAGACAAAGAATGCGCTGCTGGAACTACAATCAAATAGGATATCTTTAAAGGTAGCGTAAAGAACCGCTGCTACGAAAAGGCTGCCCTCACTGTGGTAGCAAGGAAATAGAGAAAGAAACTGGATATAAAGAAGCCGTTCTACTTTCCCAAACCCATCAGTCAGAAAATGCTTACTCCTCAGAGCAGAAGTCAAGTCTCGCAGGAAAATTGATGCAATGAAAGCCTTCTGGTAGAAGAAGTCAGTGGAAAAGAAAAATGGATGGCAACGTTAAACACCGGTGCCACGGCCTTAATCATAAGGATGGATCTGGTGCAGAAATCCTGATTTCATAACACCAGCAGCTAGACCTTGAGAGCAGTTACAGAAATAACGGCTAAAGTACATGACGAAGCTCGCATAAAAATCTGCCTGGCCGGAAAAGCTTTCGTTCACTTTTTTCTGACGGCTGATATAATCGTATTCGACGAGTATTTTGGTACAGTTTTCATGAAAGAATGTGGACTAGTGGTGGGAGAATATGGACGTACGAAACTTGTTCAACACCATATTGACACCAGAGACGCCCGACAAAACCGTCAACCTGAAAGGCGTCTTCTCTTGGCAAAGCAAACAGAAGTTGCCGAAATGGTGCCGAAGATGAAAGTTGAGGGGCTGATTGAAGAATTGCAGAGAGAGAGACGGCAGCACGCGGTTTTGCGTAGACTACCGACGTCCCAACGGTATTACCAAAAAAGGACGCCTACCCACTTCCGAGAATCGACGACACTTTGGATACAGTTTCTGGAGCGAATGGTTTTCAACTCTCAACTCGAAGAGCGGATCAAAAAGATCGTGAGAAAATGGAAAAAAGAAACCGGTCTTTGGCATTTTGTTGTGATGCCGTTTGGACTGTGCAACTCTCTCGCTACCTTTGACCGACTAATGAAACGAACATTGCAAGGACTCACGTGGAAACCCTGCCTAGTGTATTAAGATAACTTCACGTTTGAGAAGCAACGCGAAAATTAACAAGAATTTTTGAGAGGCTGAGAAGTGCCTTGTTCCGTCCAGAAGTAAAGTATCTAGGTGAAATTATATCAGCGGAAGGAGGTAGGACGGATCCTGACAAGATCGAAGCCGTGAAAAGTTTGCCTGCCCCTAAAGGCTAACAGTAACTGAGAAGCTTTTTGCGATTTGCCACGTACTACAAGAGGTTCGTAAAATATTTTGCTTGGCCGACAATTCAGTTGGTCTGTAGAGTGCGAAAAAGCATTTCCGGTTACCTCACACCCGGAAAAATCATAAGACGCAAGTAATGTTGGTCTCGGAGCAGTAATCTCTCAAGTTTATGATGGTCAAGAGAAAGTGGATGCATATTACAGATACTCTCCAGATCTGAAAGGAACTATAGCGTAACTCAGCACGAACTTCTGGCTTTAATTCTGGTGACGAGGTGTTTCAATAAATACCTCTACTGATAAAAGTTTATTCTTCGAACAGGCTACGCAGCTCTGAAAGTTGCGAGATAGATCGAACAGTTGTAGGGCTACGACTTTGAAGTGCAACACCGCAAGGAAAAACTCCACTCAAATGCTGATGCTCTCTCTCGTCGACCGTGTGGAGTCAAAACACACAACCGTAAGGAAGCAAAAAACCAGGCCACTATTCAAATGATCAGGACTGAGCCAATAAAGGGTTAGAGTACAGAAAAAATCCGTTCCTCTCAAGAAGCAGATAATGGCATCGAACCAATATTGGCCTGGAAAGAACACGAACAAGGACCAAGCTGGAGCCAAATTCTAAAGGCACGCTGGGCACAGTGGGATTCGCTTTGTGTTCAATATGGTTTGCCGAAGAGAAAATGGGAAAGTGCAGATGGAACAACACGTCGTATGAAGCTAATTGTGCCACGGTCCAAAGTCAGCCAAGTGCTCCATGAAATACATGACAGAATTTCAGGAGGCTATTTGGTAATAAACAAGACGTTGAAGAAGGTAAGGGAGGATTTCTATTTGCTTAGCACAAAAAAAGATGTCGAGAATTGGTACAAAAAGTGCATAAAGTGTGCATAGAAACAGGTACTAATGCGATAATACAATGTCGGAGAACCATTTAAACTAGTCGACATCGACATCGCTGGCCGGTTTCCCGAAACATTTAATGGCAACCGATACGCCCTGGTGCTCATGGATTACTTCGGTAAGTGGCCGAAAGTGTTTGAAATTGAAAATCAAGAGGCTAAAACCGTAACAGAAGAGATAGTCAACAATTGCGTGAGCAGATCTACACTCTAATCTTGATCTGTTTAAGGGCGAAACTTTGGATTAAAAGTCTTCCAAGAAGTGTGCCAATATCTGGGAATAATGAAAACAAGGACAACGCAACTACCCCGTCAATTTGATGGAATGGTTGAGCGATTCAATAGGACCTTGAATGAGCCACTGTCTAAGATCGTCAAAAACTTCCAACGGAATTGAAATCGACACATACCCCTCTTCTTAATGGTCTTTAGTTTAGCAGGACATAAACCATCCGAGTGAAACAAAATTCGAATCCCCACCTACGGAGCCCAAGACGACCGCATGAAGACTAGATGCGACATCAAAGCGAATCCTCCGGCTTTAACGAAGGAGATCTGGGATGGCTGTATAATCCTCTGCGTAAGAAATGCAAATCACTAAAATTGCAAAAGGATTGGGAATGTCAATATAAGGCGATAACCCGTTTTAATGACTTTGTCTATCGTATCCGCCGTGTGGATCGAAGAAAATTGAAGGTGGGCCTTTTGGATATAATGTGTCAGTTGTTGATAAAGGGTCGTTAGGGAGGGAACAGTGTGATATCTGAACGTGAACAGCGGCATCTATATTTGAAATGCAGAAGATTTCAAAATCTGAATAGCAGAAGACTGAACCATTGGAGAATGGAGAATGGAATCGAATTTTCTAGCAAAATGGAAATTTGTATGGAAAGTTGAGTTCCCTCCAGAATATTCTCGAAAGAGGTTAGGGTAGTATAAACATTAGCATCCCCTAAGATATGGTTACGGCGCAGGCCTGTTGTAACGAGCTATGGCTCTGACTTTGAGACGCTGACTCTGACTGTGAGTGGATAATTTGCATATTATTAAATGCAACCACTACCATGCTAATGACACTGCGAAAAATGTAGACAATATTTTGATGGTAACCGTAGAGGATCTACCTTGAGGGTACGTTTTATTTTTATGCATCTAACTGCTTAACCTATAGTAGTAGAGCCCTGAATCCCGAAGACCAAAAAATTCCCGTACGGGCACGGAATCGCCAAGTTCAACATGATTCGATCCATCACGTATCCGCCCATCGGCCGCAAGAGTACTTAAAAAAGTAAAAACTGCTGGCATTGTTGACATTCTTGTGGAATTCCTATATGAAGGGCGGACCATTATTTTTAAGTAATTCTATCGAAGGGTATTTCTGTTTTGCAAATAGTAAGTGCTACTGCAGTAAAAATAACTTTGAAAAGGACTGAATTTTGAGGTGCAGCTTAAAAAAATAAAATTAGGTGCGCGTCTACGTTATCGCTGTTTTTTGGATGAAAATGCAACTTTATTGTAAAAAATGGGTTACAAATGAATCATTCAAAGTATTGTCAATCACTAGATACCACTTTTTTCCATCTTTCTGGTAGATTTCTATTACCGTTATGGTTGGTTGATGTCTTCATATGAGAGGAACTGCTGGTCAGCCAGACCATGTGCCATCGAAGGGAACAAGTAATAATCGGACGGCGCAATATCTGAGGAATATGGCAGTTGAAGTAGGACTTCCCATTTGACCGTTTCCAGGTACGTTTAAACGGGCTTAGCAACTTAAGACCGAGCGTTGTTATGCTTTAGAATTTCTTATAGGTGCCACTGCTCGTATTGTGTAGGTTTTTCGCACAGCGCTCGCCTCAATCGCATCAATTGAAGCCGATGCCATTCCCCTGTGATGGTTTCAATGGTTATTAACAGTTCATAATAAATAACACGGACCTAGTCGGACCAAATACACAGCATAACCTTCGTAGCGTGAATAATCGGCCGAACCGAACGTAGAAACATGACGGAGCAGTCGTCATGACTTTCTTCTCTTTGAATTGCTGTAATGAAACCATTTTTCATCACCCGTCACGATGTGACGAAGAAAACCCTCCTTTTTTGCCGCTGGAGCAGTTGTTCACATGCGAAAAAACGACACTCAACGTCCCTTCCCTTGGCTTCAAATTATAAGGAACCCAAGTTCCTTGTTTTTGAATCATTACCAACACATGCAATCGCTTGGAAATGGCTTAGCGGCTAATTCCCAAAGCTGAAGTAAGCCAATCACGGCACGTTGTTTTACTACCCATAAATGACGATTATTGGGCACAAAATCAGACATTTTCACACAACCAAGATATCAAGATATGTCTATATCGACCAGTGCTGAAGCATTTAGTTGCCCACCTAATACGATATACCCGTATAGGGGCACACCAAACGACCTGGTTCCCTCTAAAACAAAAAGTGTCATTCATGTTTTATTAAAATTGCCTGTGAAGGTTACCAATCCCTGTTAATTTAAGAACCAACCGAAAGAAGATCAATGTCAGTAACATATGGAAGGTAAAGCATTTAATTTTTTTTTGCCGCTTAATGAAGTGCTTAAATTGAAGTTATGGGTTACATCGTTTTGTAAAATATCTGAACTTCGTGTTTGCCTCGCAACTGCCTAGCTCGTGCAGAAGAAGCAAAAAAATAAAAAATAAAAAAAAAACAGTCCCCTGAGTTGCATTAAATTAAGTAGGTGGTAAAAGTTTCTACACATCAGAAGTTAACTTTTGTTACTTTTCATATGCAGTCTGAGCTTCATGCCACTAACTGCAGCTGTTGTTCTGGTAATTGATGGAACGATACCATCAGTTCAAAAGTTCCCAGAAAGGGTGATGTTCGCACTTTCACTTAGTCACATATGATTCCTCCAGTTGCAGGAGAATTAAGTACATACAACGTGCCATCTCGAAAAAGGATAAATATACTCCATGGGGGCGAGATCCTGCTGGATATAAATCACAAAAGGGTTGAAGGCAACAGAAAAAAGTTTGTTTGCTCACTGTGGGTTGTTGATTTGTTGTTGGTGTTAAAAATTGATTATTTTTTTACATCTCTTCCGTGTAGGGGGTGCGAGGGATCTATTGATTCCCGACTTGGATGTGCCTGTGGAGATAAATAAAGTTTACATTCGCAGATGGCACAGCCCGTGTGAAAAGTTTATTGATGACCTGGTGAGAACGTTCGAAAACAAACCTCCATGGGAAGTAATTAAATTTGCACGAGAAAAAAATCGTTTATCCTACATACATATTTCTTTACTTACATAACTACATATGTATGTATATACAATAGATAGCGAACGAAATGGAGTAGAAAAAACAATTCTAGAAGATCTAGATATTTTTCTCCCCTTTTTTGTAATTATGTACCATTCAATTAGGAAACAGAGAAGATGAAGAGTAAAAGAAAAAGAACAATATATACAAAGAAAATGATTGCTTTAAATCCAGGTTAAATGAAGTAAAAACAAGTGCTTGGTTATGTCCTTTTATTCCTTTTCATTTACCTACCTTATTCGGAGTTTTTGAAAGCAGTTTCATTGAATTTTAAATACTGGTTAACTTTATCCTTTTCCACGAAGATCTTTTTCTTTCTCGGTAGAAGAATTCTCTATCTAAATCTATCTAAATTTCATAGATAATTGAATTTTAGTTGCCTAGGATCATTTATTCGTTCTGCTTTGGTTGCCAGCAATGTAACCAAGTGAATCTACAAATATATAAACATTGACCAGTAGCAATGCAGTTGGAAACTTTGACATATAAGGTTTTCTAATAACGACTTTACAACTTTTTTTTTTTAAATAAAAGGCAAACCATTTGAGATATTTCAAAAACTTTATTATTGGCTTGAAGTACAATCAAAACATTTATGAATGGAACTCGATTCGTTGGACCCAATTTTCAACGACTCGGCCACACATTTCGGCCGAAACGGCCGCTATTTCGCGTTCAATGTTGGCTCTGAGCTCTTCCAACGTCATCGGCGTGTTGGCATGAACCAATGACTTAACGTAGCCCCACAGGAAATAGTCAAGCGGCGTTAAATCGCACGAACGAGGCGGCCAATCGACTGGCTCATGTCTTGAGATAACACGCTCACCATACTTACTCTTCAATAAACCGATTGTAGCGTGTGCTGTGTGGCTTGTGCCACCATCCTGTTAAAACCATATTTTCCAATTCGGGCAAAAATAATCGGTGATCATGGCGCGATAACGCTGACCATTCACAGTAACGTAACAATCGTTATCGTCGACGAAAAAATATGGTCCAATAACGCCGCGGGATGCAAACCTAACCAAACAGTTATTTTTTGTGGATGAAGTGGTGATTCATGAAGCACATGTGGGTTTTCACCCGACCAATTAAGCATATTTTGCTGATTGACGAACCCATTGAGCCAAAAATGAGCTTCGTCACTGAAGATGATTTTGCGATGGAATTCATTATCTTGGCGCATCTTCTCCAGAACACAATCGGAGAACGTACGTCGCTTCAAATGGTCCATCGGCTTCAATTCTTGAGTCAGCTTGATCTTGTATGGGTGTAAACCAAGATCCTTACTCAAAATATGCCATAATGTGGTCTGAGCGATGCCCAATTTTTGAGAACGCCGTGGAATTGACTGATTGGATCGTTTCCTACAGATGTCTAAACGTCAGCGATATTTTCGACAATTCGACCAACCTGTTGTCTCACTGACACGGCAACATCACACAACGAATATGTAGACTCAAATGTTTGCACTAAACTTGTTATTGCCTGTCTACTAGGGCGAGAATTACGACCGAAAATTGGAGTTAACGCTCTTAAAGTTGCAGTCACCGACTCCGAATATTTGTAAAAAATTTTTATAATTTGCAGACGTTGCTCGTTAGTGTACTTTACCATGGTGAAAATGTTGAGTTTACTAAATAAATTGACAGTGAGAGTTTGATGATTAGTGAAAGAGTGCGTTCACAAATTAAATTCAAAGTTGTCAAGTCCCTATTGGAAAACCCTATACAAATACTCCCGACTTTTTCATTTACTGGGTCAAGTGACAGAACTTTGTCTGACTTTGATAAGGTTCCTCATCAAGTTTTTCTGATACATACTCGTATATAAGGTGTATGCGAGTGTTCTGTAATTTTCTATCAATTGTACTTCTATCGGTTGTGACTTTTCTTTGATCAGGAAGACCTTCATATTTTTATGATGAAGTGCTACTGACAATTTCTGCTTGGAGTTCATAAGGCTACTACGTTGGATCGCATCAAAATATTAAGCTTCTCTACATGTGTATCACATGAGTAAAACGTAGAAAATTGTATGAACCGAATTCATATATAGTATGTTCCTCACACCTTGCTCGTTTGAAAATAGAACCATTTTTGGACCGCTTGGTTACTGGAGGTACTTTAAAAAGCTTAAACTATACGAGGATCGTTATTGTACCCAGCTTGATATTTCGAACACAGACACTCAGCCCAAACGTCTAGCTTTGGTCAACATAAAGGGTGTAATACTTCATCACGGCAACTTGAGACACATGTGACAAGGAAATCAGTCCGAAATATTGGCGAATTGGTTTGATCTTAACCAAGCCATCATATTCCACTAGCCTACACCTATTCCGATCTATACAAAGCTTTCCTGATGGAAATGAGAGTTTGAAGGTGTCTAACTCAGAGTGGAATAGTTTTTCTCCATCAATAGAGAGGAATTTCAACTGATGGATAAGCCAGACAGTAGTTTCAGTGTGACTATTTTGGCTAGTTTCTAATTCTTATGTAAAGTGTGATTCATCGTGACTTTTGTTTTATAATGTAAAATCAAACACATAAGTTTTAAAGTAACTTAAAAATTTTTATTATCCGTTAAAAGAAGAATTCATGGCATTTAATTTTAAAAATGAAGTCATGTAAATATTGGTCACGAGTATGTCTGACGTGGTCCATTCAGAAGGTCCAATATTGAGCGAGT
Organism: Volucella inanis; assembly: GCA_907269105.1. Classification (NCBI taxonomy): domain Eukaryota; kingdom Metazoa; phylum Arthropoda; class Insecta; order Diptera; family Syrphidae; genus Volucella; species Volucella inanis. The sequence continues at coordinate 207,624,158 of OU026153.1, forward strand.
CGTTGGTATCTCACGGATAACATGAGCAATGTTGGCTTATCAAGCGTCAATCGTAGTTCGCTTATTCCTGAAGACCTGAGACTTTACATAACCCCAGAGAGAATAGTCCAAAGGTGTGATATCGCACGATCTAGGCGGCCAATTTGTCGTAGCAAAACGTGATATTAAGTGCTCACTAAAATGATTTCTCAGTAGGTCCATTGTTTCAAGCGCTGTATGACTCGTAGTGCCGTCTTATTGAAATCAGAGCTGAGACCATGTGCTTGAATTTCAGGAAGCACATAGTCTGTTAACATGGCGCGATGACGGTTACCACTGACGTTAAGATTCTGATTTCCCTATTTTTGAAGGAATATGGACCAATGATTCCACCAGCCCATAAACCACACCATACCGTTGTTTTAAATGGATGAAATGGTAGTTCTTAATACTCTTCGGGTTGTTTATCAGCTCAACTACGGCAATTTTGTTTGTTAACGTATCTAACAAAATTTCACTATACAACACCGGATTTTTATTGAATTTTTCCATTCACTGAAAATATGAAGCAAATTCAAGTCGCCTGCCTTCAATTCTTACACAAGTTGAATTTTGTACGCTTTTATACGTAATCTTACGTAAAATATGCCAAGTTGTCGACAACGCCAAGCCAAGCTGCTAGAAACGACGATGAATCGAATCGTCACGGTCTTCGCTTACACTCTCAGCTACAGCTGCTAAAGTCTCTTCACTACACACTGGATGTGGTCGAGTATCGTCCACTAATATAAACTGGGACTCAAATTTGCGAACGATTTTGGCAATAATGGTTTCAGTAGGTCGATTATGAGCACCATAAGTTCCTCGAATCTCACGAAAAACATTTCTCACAGAACGCTGATTTTCGTAATACAGCTGAACAATTTGGAGACGCTGATGTGAGTCTTTTCGTAGTTACTTACCAGATGATACTAAACAAAAATGACAAAGCAGTTTAATAGGAGTCACGCGTTATCTGTAAAAAAAAAGCCTATTGAAAATCAAACCTCACGATGAATCACACCTTAGATAGGTCTCTAAGAACCCAATTCGCTCCCGATCAATCTTGTTTTTACTTAAACTTACGACTGGTTGATAATACAAATTTCGTTTCTTTTTTTTACTTCAATTGAAATATTTAATAACTAACGGAACGAGCTTTGTAAAAAAAATATATATATAGTTTTGTCTAAAAAATGTACAATTTTTCACAGTCCTGAAAAATTGCATCCCCATCTCATTCAGAGAGTTTAAAATGACATAAACGAAAATAGAAGAAGGTCTTGTTACATTGAGGAATCTAACTAAAGTTCTTTAGAACTTATTCTAAGTTCGGTTCGGATTTTTTCGTCAAAATCAAGATTGCCAACAACTTTAAGGTCACCTTCAACATATTGGCAGCCCATGTAAAGAAAATTAACATTATTTCTTACTCACCTTACAAACATCCCGAGTTAGTCCAGTCTCTAGTTAACTGCCATGAGTTGCGCACTCCAAGTCAGTCGAGGTTCATACTACTTGTGCGCTAAACCTAAAGAGAGATCTTTTTCTACTGTGTTGTCCCTGCGGGTAGGATTCTCAAATTCTGTGAGGCGGAGCACTGGTATCCAATCGATCTGCATGTCTTAGCAAAAGCCCGTCAACGCAAATGGGACAGAGTATTTTACGAAGAATTTTTCTCTCGAAACGACTGAGGACATCTTCATCTGCCTTCGATAGAGTTCATGCTTCTGCGCCATATACGAGTAGTACGATTGGGATAATCAAGATCTTATATAGAATCTCCGTAGTTTTTCGGATAGTGTCTTACTACTCAATTTCGATTGGCAAGAGTGATTCGTCGTTTTGTGCTCTTCTTATGGGGAGCATATACTTGGTTTTGCCCTCATTTACCACTTAACCCATTTTGGCAGCTTCGGTTTCATTACAAGCCAATGCACCGGTGACATCCCGCTGATTTCTCCTAACCATGTCGATATCATTGGCGTTCACTACTAGTTTCACAGACTTTTGAAAAATTGTCCCTGCAGTGTTCACTTGTGAGTTCCGCGAGATTCATTCTAAAACTTTTTTGACTTCCAAGCTCTCGGTTAAGGCGTAACCGATCTTGAAGAAGCAACAAGCAGTCTCAATTGTCATTATGCTTGGACAGACGACCTTGGGAGCAACGCCAAAACTAGATGTGACTCTATATAATTCGTTTCTGTAGATACCATCGTATGCGGAATTAAAATTTATGAAAATGTGGTGGGTATCGATTTGAACTTCTTGAGTTTTTTCCAGAATCTGCCAGAGTGTGAAGATTTGGTCGGTCGTGGAATTTCCTGGTCTGAAACCGCACTGATAAGGATAAATCAGATTGTTGGCGAAGAATAAGAAGACTTATTCCTGTATAGTTGGTGCAGTTGAGGAATTTCCTCTTTTGTGTTTCGGGTAAACGATACTGATATTCCATTTATCGTGCATACTCGTAAACTCATCTGACCAGATTTAATTTTCTGGTTTTCAGCTTAGATATTGATATTCTAATTTCATTTTGGTCAAGTAGGCGGAAGTTTTGGGTATTATCGTCTTAGTTGAATGGTCTATCTCTCTATAGAAAAAGTTTTTCAATAAATTCAGCACCGACTGTGACTTTACTACAAGGACTCCCTCTCCATTTCTACAGTCCTATGTACAGGTATCCTTGTCTTGACGCGTTCTTTTTACCTGTTCTTAAAACTTTCGTACGTTCTTCCTGGAATAACGTGTTTTTTTTTTTTTTCTTATTTTAAAGCAGCAGCTGTGGCGTCCCTGATGGCACGTTGGCAGCATTGAAGTTGTTGAGAGATTTCGAAATACGCTACAAGATGACGATCCGAGTCAATGTTGGCTGCCTGGAACTTTTGGACGTTCAGAATACTAACATAGAGGCATAACTAACGCCGATCGCATATGATCAATTTGATTTAGCGTCTCATGATTTGGAGACCCCCATGTCTCCTTGTGTATATTAAGATGAAGAAGTCGAGTGCTTGCTCTAGTTGTATTTCTTGCCACCGTTTAGTCAATAATCTTAAGTCCATTGTCAGACGTGGTGTCGTGTAGGCTGTGCTTACCAACTGTCGATTTTAAAATAATACTTCAGACATTGCTCGTATGTACGTTTTGTCAAAAGGTTCTTAGAATTATTCTTTGGCCCTTTATCTTCCGTAAGTGCAAGGGCGCTTATAAGTCTTATATCAGCGAATTAAGCCTTGGTGCTTATTGCCTTAACAGGCAATAATAGGCTTCTTGCCTTAATCTGCCCCATATGGCAAATCTGCTTCCGAATTTGTCTTGAGCTCTTCCAGTGATGCCGTCTTATTTCCTTAATCGTTGCAAGTCTCCGCCCTTTTTTATGTCTTTTCAGTTTTGGAAACAGGTACAGGAACAGGGAACAGAACATCACTGAAGAGCTCCTGAACGATGCTCATGCGACGGTTCTTCTGATCAAAGTTAAGAAGTTTCGAAACAAACTTCGCTGACACAAGTCTCATGTCAAAACATCCGAAAAAAATGCATGACATGAGCCAACCAATATGCCAACATACTCAGGAATTTCTCTTATGGTAATTCGATGGTTTTTCAAAACAATTTTCTTCACAGTTTCGACGTTACCATCTTTTGTTGATGTGTTATGGCGTACAGAGCATTGATCGTCACTGACATTTTTTCGGCCAAATTGGAAGAACTTGTACCACATGTAAACATTTTATTTACTTAGAGCCGACTCACCGTATGCCACTGTCAACATTTCAATTGTTTTAGGGCACTTGATTCCATTTTTTATACAAAATTTGATGCAAATTGTTTGCTCCATTTTTTATAATAATTGAATTGTGCCTCTGTGCCGAATGCAGATTCGAAGGACACAGAAGACTTACCTCCGAATAATATCATACAACAGTCGATATGATATGATATTATTACATCGGCGGAATACGTTGTACATTCCGAGTTGCACATACTAGTAACATTCGTTTTAATGAAAATTATTTAAGTTCAAACTTTTTGTGAAGATTTATTTTAGTTACCACTACTACTTCGATGTCCCTGCTGGCAGTATGATATCTCATTCAACAATAAAATAAAGGAACGCCGGATTGCTCTGAGCTTATCTATGTAGACTTGCTCTCATGCGGAAAGTGATAATAGTCCTAAATATTGAATAACTTATTTTGAAAATGTCCATTGAGTGGTTCTGATTTAACCAACCCGTCAAAAAGGTTTTCATGTTTATTGAAATCCTAAAATATTTTCTAAATTGTAAATTCTTCACTCTAAATCTCTCCTTTAATTTTTTAGTCAAAAGTCCTTATTAATAATACAATTTTCCCATCATTAACCATTATATAAGATAACGTTAAATAATCATCATTAATTCATTTTGATGTCCTTTCAAATGGAAAATAAGCTTTGAGTGCTCCAAAGAGCCTTTTCATAAACAAAACACCTTTCAAATATCACTTGAAGTAAATGCTTATTTGAATGCGCGAGATTGTATATTTAAACGCTCCTCTCATTGAGAACAAAAGATAACAAAATGTCCCAACCAACATCTATCTACACTTTTGTATCTTTGAAATCCTACTGTCATCGTTAGTAGTAATAATAACGACAAGGCTCCTCCTCGAAGGACGACATCACAAGAATACGTTTCTCTTCCTTTTAAGCGATTCCCGAATCCTGAAGAACAAAAGTGAACTCATAAGCACTGAAATGGGCAATGACATGACAACGTAAGGCCGGAAGCAATAAATCAACTAGCAGTAGTGACAGCTTAAGAACAAATCATTTTTGTACTCTGTACTGTTCTCGGGAAACTTTGTTTTAGGAATTCAAAAGTGGACACTCGAGAAAAGGACAGACGTCCGTTCTATTTGAAAAATTATAAAAAAAAAACTCTATTGTTTTAGAAAAACAAGGGTTTCCTTAAGGAAGTTGACTGACAAAACATATTCGCAAAGGACCCGACAAATTTTCGGATATTTTTGGAATATTTTAGGAATATTGTTTAAAATGCTAGGGGAAAAAAAAAAATGATCTGTACAGGCTATCACAATCAATTTTATAATGGACCTCAACAATAAATCCATAGTTATTGAGGCAATACAAAATGACCTTTTAAAAAATTCCAACAAATTAAAAATAATGTGTGTACCATGGGATGTACCTGATCACATGAGAATCAAAGGTAATGAGAAAGCCGACAGAGTATCGGCATCTGCGGCCAATGTTTTACTTATTATGTTCAATCCTAAGAACAGTAATGATATTCGAAAAGAAATTACAATACAAGGCTATGGAAGAGCCGTAAGCGAGTTGTTTCCATAGTTCATGTCAAGTCAAATGTTTACATATGTTACTAGACTGGCCTTTGACTAGTTCTGTGGTCCGCAATTTATGACAGTCCCATAAACTGGCGCAGTAACAATGCAGATACGAATCCTTTGGAATATTATGAGCAATAGAGCAATAGAGCAGTAGAGTAGAGCAATAGAGCAATAGATCCTTCTCCGTACTCATTTCCGTTAACTTTTTAAAGGCATCAATTCATTTGAACTTTTGTACCGCTTATCTCCCATACTCTTATTCAAAGCTCCATTTTTATTGCCGAATTCATAACAATAGTCAATTGACAATGATCAACACATATTAACTGATTCGCAATGGCTTATCTTCTTCTACACAAGATTTATTCAAACATAAATTCACTTAAGTCCCCCCAAATGGAATTACTTCAAGGCTCAATTATCTTCCCAAGGAAGGAAGAGATAAAAAAAAAACACACACACACACACAAACTAAATAGTAGTAGCACAATCCACTCACATTATATATGTTTTCTTTCTATTCTTTGAAATACGACGAGTATCCAAGCAAACAAAGATGCGAATAAAAAGCATGAATAGGATATAATAATAAAACCGAAACAATGGGAACTCAACTCGAAGAAAGAATCAATGAAATATCCGATCAGGAATTATTTTCTTTGACCTCAAATCCACTTACCCAACATCTTGGAGCGCCTATAGCACTTTCACCTGACTTCAATTTCCGCCACTTAGGTGTATAGTAGTTTACATTTTCTATACCAAAGAAAACAATAACAACGGTAGAGGAGGAATGGAAAACTTTACGTGCGAATCGTTTGACGCTAAGTAGTCGTACAATAGTTACCAGGACAACACAAAAAATAAATAAATAAATAAATAAATAAATAAATAAATAAAGAACTAAATTTTTTCAGGCCAATAGCTGTAAGAATTCTAAAATGCTTGCAGGTGCAGATTTCGGGAAAATGCTTTACGCCAAAGAAAAAGTTCATGAAATCATGTCAAAAGCAAACGCAGGAGCAATGTACAACTTTTTTTTTGTAGGGATGTTGTAAGAGTAGCTACCGCTATTCGTTGGTGCAGGTGTTAGTGAACTGTTTAATACCACAGAGTAAACTTTCAAAATTGAGTCAGGTTAATGCAAAATGCAGGAGTTATTCCAATCTTATAAAATAAAACGGCGCCAACGATGACATCATAGACGCCAAAGCTGACTTATATAACTGGGATAAAGTTGGTTTTGTAAATATTCTGCGTAGTTTTAAACAGATCCAATGATAGGAAGAGTTGAAGAAAATAATTCTCGAAATGTGTCAAATACGTAGGTAGAAAGATGTTTCGTACATAACATACGAAAGAATCCACTTACTCTTTTGCCCTGAAAAACAGACAAGGTGTTTGGGAAGAAGGACGTAACAGTAGGAAGACTAAGTTCAAGTAGGCATATGTAAGTCTTAACCTATGAGGTGTGTTCAAAATGTAAGGTGAATTCTAAAATTTCTCGGGTAACGTACATTCGATTATCGATTTTTTTTCACAGTTTTTTTATGTTCACAGTTTCAAGCATATGGTATAGTATATTTAGTTTGTTTTTCACAGATAGACGTGTTGTGGTGTGACAGGCGATTTTCAATTATTATAATGAATTTGCTTCAAATTTTATGTAAAGTAATGTAATCAAGTGGCATACAAATGAAAAAAATTCATAAGTGGTACAAGCTTTTCTAAATGGCCAAGATGACGTCAATGACGAATCTCGTCTGGACAACCCAGCACATCAATAAATGATGATAACGTCGAAGCTGTGAAGAAAGTTGTTTTAGAAAATCGTCGAATTACCATAAAGGAAATTCCCGGGATGTTGGCGTATCGATATGTTGGATGTGGCCAAAAACAACACGAAAATCTTGCCTTAGCCACCATATAGGAATTGTTCATTTGTCCTTTTTTTCTTTTTATCTGGGACAAAAACTGAACATTCATGCTGTCCGCCTATAAATTTGTATGCTCGCCATTTGGATATATTAAGCGCGTTAAGGTCATGCCAACCTTAGAACGGAGAATAGGAAGTCTCATTCTGAGATTTACATCAAAATATTTCAAATAGAAAACATTTCTGGCATGCACCCCATAGGCGCATCTAAAACGGTATACGTTGTTCACGAAGATTGGGCTTAAGATTTTGTGAAGAAGCATTCAACAGTCTCGTTGTTCATCATCAACCACGATTCGACTTCATGTTATAGGTCTTTGTTGAGTTTTACTTTTGTCCTTGGAGAGTAGGGCCTACTTTTCTATTGCCTACTGACCCCGAAATAAAATGTGATGGCAAGGTTCATTCTTTGGTGATCTCTATGCTGACATTATTGTTGGTACTAATGCTGAAGCCAAAATGAGAGAAATCCTTAAAAAAAAACTTCGATAAGTACTTGTTCACAGTAGCACTTATTGCCCGAGATGCCTAGATTTAATGTTCAGTACTTGATGGAATGTGTATATCTTATAAATTATGGGCTTACCATTTGAAAAATCACACCCGTAACGTCAATAAATTGACGGTAAGCTTGAATCTTTCACATTGTACCCAAAAAATAACTATATTTGGATCACCTTGTGAGAACGTTCACGACTTTATTCGGCCACATTTTGTATGAATGCAAAGGACAATCACGTTAGAAGATATGTTATTTTCCATCCGGCAATGAATAAAGCTTCATCATAGCATCAAGTATCAATATCTTCATCAGCTTCATCACCTTCAACCCCTCTGCTAACAGAATTGCTACATTCATCGCAATTAAGCAGTTTCGAAAAGTGAATGCTGATAGAGCAGACTTCTTCTTTGAAGGGAGAGTCCTGGTTTTTAAATGTTGCTGGACCACGTTCTGTTACCAAATGTTTCGATTTACGTTTAAATTGTCCTCCTTTCTCTAAGCCTCTTCTGAGCAGCTCGCATTGCACTTGACTTGTCTAGGAGTCAGGACGGTCAAAATTAAACACGCCAACACAAAACTGAACATTTTACTAAAATTAGGCAATTTATAAAAGTCAAACACCATACGATCATTGGTAATAAATAACAATGGATGTAGTATATAAGGAGCGAGTATTTACAATAAAAGTATGGGCACGTTGCATCTTACATATAAATATAACTTAAGCCTACGTGGTTTCTTCAGTGGCATTGGAAGCCAATTAACACATGGACTGAAAAGACCGCGCCGTTTCATAGTAAAACACAAAATTTTTGCAAAATTCAACTTTAACATATTTATCAATATAGTTGCCTTCGAGGGCAGTGTATCAGTGTATCGATTGAAACGATTTTTCAATCTTTCTATACCAGTCTTGTAGTACGATTTCGGTTAAGCCTCAAAATAGGCCTCTGTTTAGGCGATTACTTCTTCATCGGTCTTAAATCTCTTTCCGGCGAGCATTCTTTTGAGGTCTGCGAAGAGGAAGTAGTCGCTGAGGACCAAATCTGGATAATACGGTGGGTGGGAAGGCAATTCGTAGCCGAATTCATTCAATTTTGCCATCGTTTTAATCGACTTGTGACACGGTGCATTGTCTTGATGAAACAGCACTTTCTTTTTCTTCAAATGCGGCCGCTTTTCTGCGATTTCGTCCTTCAAACGCTCCAACAACGCAATGTAATAGTCGCTGTTGATAGTCTGCCTCTTTTGGAGATAGTCGATGAAAATTATTTCATGTGTATCCCAAAGTACGGATGCCATAACCTTGCCAGCCGACTGTTGAGTTTTTGATCGTTTTGGACGAGGTTCGTCGCCTGCTCGCCACTCAGCTGACTGCCGACTTGACTCTGGTGTGAAGTAATTGAGCCAAGTTTCATCCACTGTCACATACCTACGCAAAAATTCGGCTTTATTGCGGTTGAATAGCTTTAAACATTAAACACCCCTCTGAATCATCAACACGTTGTTGTATTTGGTCGACTGTGAGCAAACGCGGCACCCACTTTGAACAGAGCTTTCTTCCAAATATTCGTGTATGATAAATCCAATAAGCTCTTGTGATATCTTCAGAGCCTCAGCCATCTCGATCAACTTCATTTTACGATCATTCGTAATCATTTTGTGGACTTTTTTGATGTTTTTATCTGAAACAGCCTCTTTCGGACGTCCACTGCGTGCATCATCTTCGGTGCTTGTATGACCACTTTTAATTCTTTCAATCCCTTGCGAATGGTACGTTCGGCTGGTGAACACTTATCAAGCCATTTCTTTGCATCGGCTGCATTTTTTCCCATCAAAAAGCAATGATAAATCAACACGAAATTGCTTTGAATACATTTTTTTTCACAATAACAAAAGTTGCTTCACTCACAACGCTTTATCTCGAAAACTAATCGTCCGACAGCTGTCAAATTTATACACGTATCTCTTAAAGGTTGTTACTAACTGAAAAGGGTGTGGATTCAAGTGGTGCCCTCTCTTAGAAACGGCCCAGTATTTAAATATTTAGTTTTTTTATTTAGCCGCCTATAAAACATTATTTTGGCCGAACCCATAAAAATGCCAACTTGAAATTTGGAATGGAAATAGAGGACGAATCTCTCTATAATAAATAAATAAATAAAAAAAAAAAACAAAAATACCATTTTTTGAGTTATTCAAGGATATATGTGAAAAGGATATTCTGGAATATCCGTCGTCCTTGAAAATAAAAATTATTCCAAATCTTTGAAAAGCCAAAGTTATGATTTTTTTAAATATAAAAGAAAGCATAAATTTTAATTTTTTGCCAATTTTTAAAATTCCGTTAGACGCAAACTACCTATATCGAATTCTGCAAAACTTTTTTTGCCCTAGGATTTGTACCACTCCAATGAGTATTTCTACCACTTTTCAGCCAAATCGGAGGGGGGTCGTTAAAAGCTCCCCATATAGCTTCGGCGATTTATCGTGGAATGACCCAATTGCAATGTACCGCTTTACAATGAAACTCTGGCTTTGATCTAATTTAGTTTTTTATAATGATGTATGAAATCATAAGCTTCGAAGTCCAAATATGGCTTCTTAAAGTCTGATTCTTCTATAATATATAAATAGGAAACATCTCAGCGCCATTATAAGCGTCATCACTGGACACTGCCTTATAGGCAAGCATGCAAGAAGGCCTGGCGCTTTTAAAAACGATTTCTGTAGAAGCTGCATTGACAAGGAGGAAGAGCAGACAATCCTCCACCTTCTCTGTACATGTCCAACTCTCTCCCAGTGAAGAAAACTTCACTTATGAGCTTTCTTTGTTCCATGTGTAAGAGGATCATAGATCCGTGTGGTAGCACAACGGGCTAATAGTTAGTTCTCCAACCGCCGCTCTCACCTCACCTAACCTAACCTAGAGAAACAGAAGCGAATATATGACATTGCATATGTAGGAAAGATGATTTAGCAAACAATCAATATACAATTTAGTTCAGATCGACGATCACCAGTTGCACTAGATAATGTTTTGATCTCTAATTAAAGCAATATGAGTCGTCATCCGCTCGTTTGTTGACCCAGACGATCGGAGTTTTTTTACTCTCGTTGAGTTTCATTCGATGGATTTTGTGACCTACATGAACGGTTTTTGTTTTTACCTATATTAGGAAGCATTAAAGCCGAGGAGATGTGGGTAATGTTGGATTTGTAATACAATACAATGACTCCACTAAGATCGATAATTATTGTGATTGGGGTATGCGGCGGATGGGTTCTGTTGACTTTGGTCCTGAAACTTTGGACGTGGCACAAAATATTAAATTTCGTTTGGAATTGTCTAGACTGATGAGTTGTCGATCGAAAGGATAAAAGTCAAACGAATGGGGGAAGAAGGGGAAGTTTGGCTTTGGTCACAGGAGCAGTGTGGTTCGGTGGTTCGACAGTCCGGAGTTTTCTATTGTATCATTAAATTTTAAACTATTCACTATCATTCACTTATTATTCACTGAAAATTTCATTTTAAAGAAAAAAGCAAAATGAATACATAAACGGTTGATAGATGTAGAAAGACACAAACCTCAAATAATCGTAGAGTTGCCAGTAAGGTTAGGTAAATGGGTAAAAATGCGTGAGACCAATACAAAATTTTGTTCTTAGAAATCTTGAAATCCGTCCCTCATGACCAATCAACATTGATTTGGTTTATAATATTATTGCAGCAAATAAATGAAATTGTACTTCCTAAATGCTAGTATTATAAACCACTCGGCCCATATTTACCTTAGAATAGAATTTAGTAGGTAAACATTTAATTTTAAACTTATTCCTGCCAAGACTTTAACTACTGCGTTTCATGTTGTACTAATCATTTGAAAAGTAAAAGCACTTAATGAAAAAATACCGTATCTATTATTTAATATATTCTAAAAATTTAAATGTTAACTTTAAAAGAATCTTCAGCTATAACATTGTGTATTACATATATATTCTAGTATATATACTGTTGACCTAACAGCCGAAATTTTGATGAATGTAAAAGTTAACACTTAGGTTGCTCGTAAAAACTATTACGATTAAACACACTGAGTAAATGTTTTCTTTAAACGGAACATTTAATAAGTTGCATCTTACAAAATAGTTTTCTGCATATACTTCATACAATACTGAGGGCTTTTGTACATATCTCTTCACTTATGTGTGACATTATGCCAATGACTACTGTATTCCAGTTCAATACCACAATACAATATCCAAGCATAGATATGTGTCTTTTGTCTTTGCCTTCCTTTATGCCATCGATAAATTAAAAATACTGCTAAAAGGACTATTTAATCTCAACAGTTACGAGTAAAAAAGTCTTTTAATGAATACATTTCGACCCGGATTGATATTGTTTTAATTTACGAATGTATTTTGCAAAAATACGAATTTATCCAACGAAAGTCTGAGAATATCAACTTTCGAGCCATTTGCAGAATTAAACTCCAACAAAGGACTTCAACTGAAAAAAAAGATCAAAAGAAAAACATGTTGGTTCTGCCAGGAAGAGAAATTACAAGTCGAAAAAAAAAAAAAAAATGCAAATATGACTGGATGGAGATATCGAATGCCATCAATCACTGTTGCTGGAGGACAACACAGCCCAACATAGCCCAACACAGCCCAACACAGCCCAACACAACCCAACACAGCCCAACACAGCCCAACACAGCCCAACACAGCCCAACACAGCCCAACACAGCCCAACACAACAAGGACATGCCGGGTAGAGATAGTAGTAATACGAGTGTCACAGGGCGACGTAGCCTCTGTCATTCGTTGATATCGAATAGCGCAACGTAGCACAGACGATGATTGAAAAGTCTACGCTGTTTTCAACGAGTTGACAGTTTAATTTCAGAACGCTTCATCGACCCAGATCTCTGAGCGACCGAATTTTATTGTTTCATTTGCACTATGGCATTTTTGATATTCTTTTCTTTTCCCAATTTTTTTCTGTCAGGACATTCTAATGCATCGTCGCTAGTTTACTTAGGAAAATAGAATTTTTAAAAAAATTTCGAATTTTAAAGGAATATACTAGGTCTACCGGCTATGCTTTTTGAAAAAAAAAAAAATATATTTATATATATACTCGTATATCTCAACAAGGACCGCTAGCTGGGATTTCGTACATCAATTTTCTACTACCTCCCTGCTATATGTATATAGGAGGGCAATTCCTAGCCATTCTTATTACGAAACACTATATCAAATATCAAATTGAATGCTGAACAAATTTCTGTATCACTGTTATCTTTCCTTTTTTTCCAATTCAAATAGGAAAATAAATTGAAAAATATCCCATATCCTGACTGATATCGGCTCTTACGTTATTTAATAGAAAGATTGAAGGTTTTGTGCAGTGCCAGCAACAGCATACGATTATGACAAGAAATCATTTGAGATACAAAAAAAAAAAAGAGTTAATCCCGAAGGATAAATGAGGAAAATGAAGATAATGGAGTTGAGTTCAATATAGTGACAAGGAGCTATTATATTACAGCTACTGTCTGTTCGAGGGCTGATTTATTTTAAGTCCCGTTGAGTTTTTCTGGTCCTTCAATATTATTCTTTTTTTTTTTCCCTTTTCGATGGGTCAATTAAAATGCCAGACACTTTCGTTTAATGAAAGTACAGAGGTACATATATGCATGCAAGGTAGTTATGTTAAAATGTTGCAATCAGTAGAACGTAGGGAATGTAGGGCCACAAAAATTGTCAAGAGATGTTTCCTTTTTAGTAAAATAAGATAAAAATTATATGGCCTGTCTTAAATTGTTTCAGTCCTTTACTTTGTCTCTTGAAAATTAGTGCAACAAAATATTTTATATCAGAAATTAAAATTATGTAATCAGATAAGAAACATACGAGGAAGAAGGCATTTTGTGAAGCCTATGCGTTATCATTACCAAAGGAGTTTGAGTATGTCAATACTGAATCTAAAATAACTAACTTACTTAGTTATATAGTTCGTAGAGGATCTGGGCCTCGACCAATAAATTTCTCTGGTTATCGCGGTCATTCCTCAACTTAAGTACTTCAAAATGGTTGATATCCTCTTCTATTTACACGCGCCAGCATAGGTTATGTCTTCCTCCACTAAATTTTCCCTCTGGGTACAAGTAGAAGACTTTTCAGTTTGGTATTTGCTCTTGATATCTTAGCCATTCTAGGTGACTGATTAGCATTTAACTAACTGAATCGAGCTCGTTAACTCAAACAAGTCAACTCAAAAATTATTCGAAGAATCCATCATTGCAATAAGCAAGGATATCAACATTCGCCTCTATCAACATCTATACTTCTGCGCCACGAAGCATGACCGAGATAATTACGCTCTTAATCAGAGTCTCCTAAGCTCACAATTAATATTTTTCATTTTCAGAGTTTTAATCCGTTTTAAATCACCGTGCAATTCCTTGCGCATGTGTCCTTTTTTCCAGTCTATTCCGGTAATCCTTGAATTGATCCAGACGAAATTTGAGCGTAACCATACTTTGATGTAACCATACTGAGTCCATACTGATTCTCAGCTCAGCTCGACAGGTTCCCCTGTCGAAGTCTCTAGCTATCTAACCTATCTTTAGTAAAATCTTTGAAAAATGTACTAAACAGTGTACTAAATGTGTGTTTTTTGAATGCAATTAAGTTTTAAATCCCTCTCAATCAAAATTGATTTCAAAAACGTTAATCGACTGAAGATTTTCTACTACACTTTTGTTCTCAAGTTATGTCAGGCCTTGTTAAGAAAAAGTGTGCAACTGGTCTATTTATCGACATCACTAAAGCCTTCGATATGGTTAACGATAATATCTTATTATGTCTAATTATTATGTCTAATTAGTTCAGTTCCTATCTTCAAAATAGATCCAACGATGAGGTTAAAAACGAAGTGGAGATCATTAAAATAGGAATACCGCAAGGCTCTGTTTTGAGTCCCATTTTATTCTTAATATATGTAAACTCAATTCTTTCACTTGATTATACGGGTAGACCTACCGCTTTTTCGTACACCTGTCCCTTGGATCTGGTTCCTGATATAAACTGGGGATCTTAACTTAATGAGACTTAATGAGGTTCGGAGACCATAATCTGGTTATAACCTCTTAAACTAAAATAATGTATTTCAGTCTGTCATCTGTTAACAATTTGGAAGTGAAAATTGCGGCTTGTCGTTTTTCTTCTTTTTTTTGTTGCAAGCAAATCCTTAGTAATAAGTATATTTTATGAATTTGACTTACGAATTTATGAATTTGACTTAAAATATGAATCTAAAAGTTGAATAAGTTGAAGTTAAGTTTTTATTTTTTTATGTTGTGTTGTGTGATCCAACAGTAAGTCTTTCAAGATTAATGCAATTAATCAATTTCTTTTGCTTAATCTTCGCCGGGTCTTATAACAATTCTCTCGGTAAAGGTATCCCAACTCAGTACATATCTTAAATAACTTTCTTCTATCCTTATGGCTTCAGCGCATGTTTTTTTTCTTCTGCTATTGGGTATATAATTATTTTCGTGCGGTTTTTTTCAAAATTTGAACGTTTATTTAAGAAAAACATGTACAATAGTATTACTCAAAATATTGCCCATCTGAAGTTATGACTTTTTTCCATCTTTCTGGCAAGAACTGCGCCGGCTTGGCAGAAAAGAATGAATCAAGCCAATTTTTGATATTCTGCTCTGATGTGAACTGTATTTCAGTGAGGGCGTTCTGCATCGACCGGAACAAATGGTAGTCAGAAGGAGCAAGATCTGGGCTATAAAGCGGGTGGGGTAAGACTTCCCATCTACTGTTTTCCAAATAGTTCTTAACCGGAATAGCAACGTGGGGCCGAGCGTTGTCTTGATGGAAAGTTATTGCCTCGTCTGGTCGCATATTCCGGGCGTTTTTCAACTACTGCTTTGCTTTGCCGTTGATTTGGCTGGTTGGCCGGGTTTCACATCTGATTTTTTGCGCTTGGGGTTGTTGTAATGGATCCATTTTTCATCACCAGTAACAATCCTTTTGTCGTTCCAGCAGCATTTCGGACATGCAAAACCGCCTTTCGACGTCTCTCGGCTTGAGTTCATGTGGAACTCAATTTCCTTGCTTTTGAATATATCCAGCTGGTTTTAAACGTTTTGAAATGGCTGCTTGAGTGACATCCAAAGATTCTGCGAGCTCTTCTTGTGTTTGGCAACAATATTCATAGAGTAATGGTTCCAGTTCTTCATCTTCAAACTTTTTTGGCTGCCCAGGACGTTCATCGTCTTCCAAGCCAAAATCACCACTTTTAAATCGTGCAAACCACTTTTGGCACGTTCGCTCAGCTAGCGCATGTATACGATGACTTTCGGCAGCAGTTTTCTTCATATTAAAGTAATGAGTGAAAAAAAATTATTGTTTACGCTTCAAATGAATGACATATACTGATATGAAGTACAATGACAGTAGCTTTCCAACGCATGTTCCAATGGAATAATACAAGTTACGCCATCTCTTAGTAAGCCGCACGAATAGACGTTTGACCCAATATTTTCTTGATGTCATCCAGCTAAAATGTGGTGCTTCTATTGGACACTCTTGATTTTACAATACCTCATATATTCTCAATTGGGTTCAGGTTCGGATGGTATGGTGGTAGCCTGAGTATCTCATGCTGATCTACATAATCAAGTCGTCTATTTGATGCTGCGGGAATGTCTTGTTTTGTCGAACTACTCGTAAATTATACAATTCAATCTTCAACATTGAAGTTTTATGCGTAACATTATTTTCTACTAGCCAATGAACTAACTTCAATTTCGTTGTTGATGAAGTTGGGGCTCGGTTTTTTTAATTT
This sequence comes from Volucella inanis, assembly GCA_907269105.1. Lineage (NCBI taxonomy): Eukaryota > Metazoa > Arthropoda > Insecta > Diptera > Syrphidae > Volucella > Volucella inanis. The sequence goes on from OU026153.1 coordinate 207,640,843, forward strand.
ATTGTGATAGGGGACGTTGCCCATTAAAATAATCGACGATTTCTCTAGCTGTTCTAATACCTGATCGATCCAGATTTTAAGATTAGAAGACCGTTTTTGACAAATCCATTTGAACCACCAGCGTGTACAATTATAAGCCGATATCCTTTTCCATTAGGCTTTTTTAGTCATTCCGTAGTTCCATAAGTCCAAGACATTCCTCTTGTGTGGGAGCTATGTATATATGATTAATCTACATAGATTTTTTGATATCCCCTTTTACGAGAGTTATTTTTTTGACGGATATATCTTAAACTTTTAATTGTCACTTCACAAAGGATTTTAGTATTGTCTTCCGTCTTACGAAAAAATAATGCTTTGGCTTTCAAATACCTCCAAAGGGATGTCTTGCTTATGCTGATTTCCAGTTACAACTTCCTTGTCAAATTGGTGGAAGGAGTAGATCGTCCTTTTGATGGATTCAAAGTCGAAGTCGTCTATTTCAGTGATCCTGTGCCGATGAGAAATTTTCTTGTTGTGTGATTGTACTGGTCCAGTTTGTTCTTATTCTTTAAATATTTTGTATATGGTCCTATGCGAAACTCCAACAAATTCAGCTGAAACGGACTATACAGTGAGGGCAAACAAATGGAGCACCACAGTTATTTACATTTTCTATTGCTCAAAAGGCTGAAGGTACAGAATCGAGATGAACTACCATTTGCAGAAATGCTCAAAATAAGAATCATTGAAGAAAGTGATGTCCGATAGCAGGCCACTTCGAGTATCCCACAATCAGGACTGCAGAAAATAGTATGTGGAAGGGATCTCGGTGAGATCAACGGAAATAAACTGCATCAAATATGGAACTTCGGGTCATAACGCCAATAAATTCCCAACAAAAAATGATGATGATATCAGAAAAAAGTCGAGATACACAGAAAAAATTGTTGATGAGTTGTCTTATGATGATTCTAACTTACTGCGTACGTTAATAGTGCAGATTCTAGAAAGAAACGTTTGACAAATAGACTTTTTATTCATGGCAGTGGTTGCACGGCGCATTTGTACGGCGATATAAGTGTTTTTAGGCCAATGTCTAGTTTTGCAGAGACAAAGTGTCAGCTCAAGTCAAAGGAAAGTTTGTCGTTCGGATGTCAGTTGCGAGTGACTGTAGTCATCAGAAGATGGACTTCAAAGAGACGTTTTATGTATCTGATATATCAACAAATTTGGGAATTTAACTGAAGTCGTCGTTCGCAGACGAGATCTTAATTACGCTCGTAAAAATACTGATTGTGCAGAAGCAGTTGCCCAACCTAAGTGCTCCGAACTGTCGCACGAAAGAAAGGATCATTTGAACAACAAGGGTTTAGTAAAGCTGGTTCATATCGGTGTTTTACCTACGGTAAATATAAAGGATGCGGATTAAACACAACAATGCGTTGTGAGATTTTGTTAGGAAAAATGACTGTGTTATCATTGTTTAAAGGTTGAATATCATGTTAAGATACAATGAATGTTGTCCGCTCTGACGTTGTAGGACACAAGAATTTTGTGACCTTTTTAGATGACAGTTTACGAATGTCCAAGGTGTATTTATTGAGAGGGGTTGTAACTTTTCAGCATTTCGTTAAGAGCGAAACTGGGATGAAATGAAATTACTTGCAATCGGACAACGTACATGAGTATTGTTATCTATGATAGAATTCGACAAATATCTGGTCCATCAACAAATCGAGAGGGGGTTGAAAGTTTCTCACACTCTGGAACAAAATGGAGTCCCGGAGCGAATGAACATGTCTTTTTGTTTGTAGCTGCAATCTCGCTTAAAAGCGTTAGTTTGGTCATAAGTTTTTGCTACGGTTTGTTATATCTCCGAAATCGATGTCCCACGAGTAGTTAAAGATGAAATGTGGATTGGTAGGTTACTTAAGATAAATTTTACCTTGAGTTTCTCAGGTTCTCTTTATGAAGATCTTAAAAAAAACAAGTTAGCACAGAGATCTGTTGAAGGAGTTTTTGTTCGAAAATTTAGAGATATAAAGGGATACAGGATGTATAAACACCAGAGCGTTTACGCTCGTGATGTAAGTTTCTCGAACAGATGCTTAATGGGAACAGATTATACAGAGGACTCTATTGTTGTACCGTTGAGTTTAGTGGATAATGTAGTTCCTTAAAAAGTAGCAAAAATTAAATCGATAAAAAAAAACATGGAGAAGAACTTAAAAAGGCTCAAGTTGATGCGGACACTGGGCAGAAGGCGGTCGAGGAAGTCACACGTTCCATTTCAATATACAAAGAATGATTCCCCCACTCTAGTAGTTGGATTTGAGATAGAGATAGAGGATGAAGTTTTCGCTGGTGTTGCAAAATCTAGCACGAAGTGTGGCTAAAAGAATGGCGCATCCGATGAGTTGAAGGACGGAACGCAGGCTGGGGTAATGATACTTGGCAGATTCTTAAGAAAGATTCTCGTACAAACGTAATTAGATGCCCTTGCGTAATTGTAATTAAGCATCAATAAAATCTAATGAAAAGCTCGATGAGGCTGCCGACGTTGCGGTTGGTGTTGGCTCTTGCTGTTTTGTTTGGATTGAAGGTTTGGCAATTCGAAGTGTTGACGACGTATTTAATGGCAACATGAGATGAGACGCCAAAAAGTTTCGAAGAGGAAAAATGCTGAAGAATATATACATATACCTGATTGTGGTAGCACATTCAAGTTGCAGAAGGCTATCTATAGACTGCGACAATCCGGATGTGAGTAGTATGAAAAAGTTTCTGAGAAACTTGGCTTAAGACTTACGAAAAATGAGCCGTCTCTATTTCATATTTTATATTTGGCCTCCAGATTTTCGCTTTCTTCGTATTTGTTGGTTGCATCAACTGAGAAGAAGTACATCATGAATCCGTATGGTAGTTGGTCTTCCTTAAATTGTTTAGGATTAGAAATTAATCAGCATAATGGAAAGATACATTTTTCGACTTTAAAAAACACTATAGGATGGGCAAGTATAATCTCCTATAAAATCCTTCAGAGATAAGCAAACGTTTTGATGATGTAATTTTGGATCACAAAAATACCCAGATCGTGAGTTAATTGGTGCAGTTATGCATTTATCAATGTTAATGCGTCCAGAGATTGCAAATACCATATCGAGGCTGGCGCAATTTGACAGTAAACCGAATAAGTCACATTGGCTTGCTACTAAACGAGTTCGAGATATCTTGTTAGAGAGGAAAAAAGGTGAGCGCCTTTTTCTGTACATATATGCTGACGGGGTTGAATATGGACTATTGACCTCTGTTCTTACACAGGATTCATCTTTTTGCTTGGTGTTACGGCCAACATGTGGAAATTGCAGAAACAACGGACTGTTGAATCGTTTTCGACGTCAAGGGGAATATGTAAGTCTAGCAAAAGTGACAAAAGAGCTTATTAAGTTTCGTACCGCTGTACTATCCGTACTATGTCAGCTCGAGACTTAATTTTTGTTTTCTTTTTTTAAATAGCGCACGCTCAAGGGGTGACGGAAAATTAGAGAAGAAAGATAGGTAGGTACTGATGTACGTTGGCTTAAAATGTCTGAATGTTACAATGACTAGAAAATAGAGAGCTTGGCAGGTCACTCCATAAGCGAGTTGTTGGGTTTGGAAAGGAATCACGATATTTCGTAGTACGTCCCAATGTCGGCAAATCGAGTGTTAGGGTTAATGGTTTGAATTTTGAATACTACTTGCGATTTCTATGGAGCACTGGTGATGGAAGTTGCGATAGAGCAAAATTAAAAATGAGCCATTTTTTCGGTGTTCAAGAGTGTCCATTGAATAAACTAAATTAACATGAGTTCTATCGGACGGTCTTGAATTCTATCTAGCAGGTGCAGAGATGTTTTAAATGCAACTGACAAGATGTGTGTATTGTACTCCAATTTTGGGCAGATAAATGTTTTATATTGTATATTGAGGCCAAATCTAAAGGGGGAAAGTATTTATTTCATCGCTTGATAAAACCTATACATTTCGGAGCATTTTTGGTGACAAAGACTATGCGGTCAATTTAACGAAAGTTTTCGGTTTCAACGATGCAAGTGCCATCCATGGATAATGGCTGGGTGTTAAGGTTTTGTTTTAACAAAAGCAAACAGCATTGTATTTTGGAAGCATTAAATTCCACTCTGTTGATAGCTTAACATAGGCTGCCGTTCCAATTCTACAGCCGAAGAGCAGAGACGTGAGTCCCGGAACGAATATGAAAGACAGAAAGTACTCTCGTCAGCAAAGGAATATATTGAATTGGAAGTATCAGACAAGAGATCGTAAATGAAGATTAAAAAAAGTGTCAGAGACAGAACGGAGCCCTGGCGCACACCAGCATTTACTTTGTGAATTGCAGACTTGAAACCATTAAAACAACTTGAAATGAATGTTCCTAAAGGTAGTTTCTAATCCATTGAAGAAGAGACTCGGCAGTACCAAATACACGCATTTTCGGCAAAAGAGCCTGATGCCAAATGCCTTAGAAATTTTAGGTGCAAATATCTTGCTTTCGCAACTTGTCGGTGAGACATGCCATCAAATAACCGGTGTACCTGTTGATACGAAAACCGTACTGCGGGTCATTGAGAATTTTTCGTGTTTCGAGATATTTGATGAGCTAACCGTTTATCAGCGCTTCCATGAACTTGGAAAGAAGGGACGTATGTGTAATGGATCTGTAAGAAAAGAGAGAAAAAGATTCGATATTTTTAGGGACGGAGTATACAAATGCTATTTTTCATCTGCACGGAAAGAGTCCAAAAGAGTAGGATTGATGAAAAAGCTTACACAGTGGTCTTGCCAGCAAAGAGGAACACTTCTTTTTAAGAAGGGAAGCTATACCATCTGGACCAGCGGATTTGTGCATTTGTGCAGATCTTTAGAAACTCTTGCTACTACACGAGTGCGAAAGTGGAATCGTCCCATTTAAGATTCGACACACTCAAGGGAAGGTGGAGATAAAGCACAATCTAGAAGTGTTGAACTGGCCGCAAATTGTGCAGCAAGCAGATTAGCCTTTTTTAAAGAGCTGACAACTGGAATGTCATTATAAATTAGTTTTGGGTTGGAGGATGACTCAGAATTTCTAATTTTTTTGACAAACAACCAAAGCTACCTCTGCGACATTGTAGTATTTTTTGTCTCAGCTTTTGGTCAGTTTGGAATTTCATACACTTAAGAAAGACGTTTCAGTTATTCCTGACTCGTTTAAATTTTTTTTGATTTTCCTCTATTGGGTTGGCCTTGAAGAATCGAAAAAAACATTCCTCTTTCTGTGACAGCCTTTTTACAGCTCGAGTAGTATAATGCCTTTTCTTCTAGTTTGATACTCCTCATTCGATGATTGATAACGGATTACATTCCAAGGAGAATAGTGTCTGTGATCATGTCAGCAGCGGCGTCCACGTCGTTATCGAGAAAACAGTTAAATTTTCTAAAGAAGCTGTTAAGTCCGCTCCAATTGGCCTTCTCGTATTGCGATACGGTTCTTTTGGGAATCTTTTCTCTAACTGTGTGTTGGATGTACGATATGAAACAATGGTCGGGCGAACCTAGAATGAAAAAAACATCGACAGTGTATTTATCAGCATGAGAATCTAAACACAAGTTCAGGGTGTTAGCGGTATGACTATCAACGTCTGGTATTCGTGGAGGCTCATAAGTTGGGTCAAGTTATTTCCGGTAGCGAGGATCACAACACACCGTCCTTCGGGTGTTGTCCGTCCAGAATGTCGAAGCCACTCAGAATTGTATACGAGTATTTTGAAATCGTCCGTAATAACGACTTCAGTATGAGGATACAGGGATACAATTCTTTGTATGGAGTGGGACAGCACATCAGACTCATTAAAGGTTGAATTGCTGTCCAGTTTGGGGCTTTTACTATATAAGTAAAGCGATAATGGATAATCTGCATTTGAAGATTGAATTTTAACCACATAAAGTTCAATTCCGGATTAGAACAAGGATTGTATTGTGATGGAGTTTGGTAAGCAACATCACTACGCATGTAAATGGCGAGACCGCAGTGAAAAAGAAAAAATGGCACTAGCTCGTAGCCGGGCAGCTTCAGATCAGCGTAATTTAAGAAGAGTATACGGTGATCTACCTGTGTTTCACTTAGTGCCAAACAGCTGGTCTATAATTACAGACGTGGACGTACGCAAAAAAGTGATTACTTTTTAGCGATTATAAAAAAAAATAAAAAAAAAAATACAAAAAACACAAACACCGACGATGCTAAGCAAGGCTGCGAAGTGACCTCATATAACCATTTTTATGGAGCTAAATGTCTAGCAAATGTTGGTGTTTTCCATCCAGTGGGATCCATGAGTCGATTGATTTTAATAAGTTTGTGCTGGAGTGTATGCTGACAGAACAGATATAGCTGACGTGCTGACGGAGGCTCTACCTTATTTACCACATAAACAATGTTTGGAATGTATGAGTTTCAGAACTCGTGAGACCAAATTGGCAACCCACCCTTGATTCCTACAAAGCGGTCAGTAACTCTACTGAATGACAAGCTGTTGTTTCTTTTGGCACACCACGTTTTTTTTTTTTTTTTGAAGTCCCCCGTTTTATTTTTTATTCACATTTGTCTTAAAATAAATTCGCATATAGGATAAAAGGATCGAAGTCCTCCACTGTTTATTCATCTACAAGTGTCTCTATATTTTAAGTACAAATCAGAACGTATTTGTATGGTTATAAATCGTTCTCCCGGATCGTCATCAGTAATGAAACAAGATTATGCTATAAGGCTCTCACCCTTACATATGGATTCATCACTGACTTTTCAGTTGCGCTTATTTTGAAGTCTACCAACCACTCTATCCAGGTAATACATATAAATATTATACATCAGACCTATAACAAAAACCTCCATTAAAAGGTAAGTCTATTATGGAAGCGAGAAGTCTCAATGAAATTCGAAATGAAGTAGAATTTTGATGTAATTAGATTTCACTTATAAAACAGAAATTAATCTCTCGGGCTCAAAAACCCACACCTTAAACACTCAGTGTTGACGATGGATGTTTGAGTTCTTGAGGGCTTTTAAAAGCCCCCGTTTTCGTCAGTCTGAGTTAATGAGGGAATTTAAAGCTAAAGTTTTAGCACAGCAATTAATGCTGAAAAATATGGACTGGCAGCACGTCCTCAAATAAATTGAAAATATCTTACTAAAGGATATACGAACCAGGAGAAGGAGAAAGAAACTATTATAAAGTCGCAAAGTCAATGTGGATGCCACAACTACTCAACTTCATCATCTTTATCATCGTCGTTGTTACCATTTTTGTCTAGTACGTATATGCTTTATCAGCAGTGTTTTCTCTCTATTGGCGCTTCTTTGTGTCAGTTGTGGTAACAAACTTGGAAAATTGGAAATGGCTTCGGTACTTTCGGTGAATGAGTACATCGTTTAGGGTTTCCTTTTACGACTTTGGGTAGCTCGTATTGACAAGTAGTAACATTGAGTTTGCGACATTCGAGACTATATGTAAGGGACTCGTATTTTTAATTAACTTTTCTAAGCTGAAAAAATACACCATGGACGAGTGGTAAGAAAAGGATTCTTGGTTAAAGGGAAATAGAATTATGACGACAGTTACAATGTATGAGTGGAATATGAAAAATATTTTACACTCTTCTGGTGCAAGAATTCGTCAGACTTGAAGGCAGTAACTTTTTAATGGTATATTGATGGGGCACCACAAAAATCATAATTTCTTTTGACGAAGTGAATGGAATTTCACCACAATGTAAGAATGTCAAAAGTATTTTAAGTAATATGTGCACTGGAGCTTTATAATTCAAAAAAATGCAAGGAAATGTCAACATGAGGTCTCTGAAATGAAACCTTGTAGTGACTACAGTCATTTTAAAGGTGTCCCGTGGATTTAATTGAAATTTCAAATAAAAAGAGGTTTCACAAACGGACGACTACTTCTCCTAATTTAACACTTGAGATGAGACAGTAAAATAGGTACGAAACAGCTCAGAAAAAGACATGTGAATCGGAGAACATCCTCATCTTATGGTAGACGCAGCAAAATACGTACTGCATCAATGGAATGATTCTTTAATATCATAAGGATACCCAAGAACAACATTTTAACATTCAAGGAACTTCTCGATATACCAGCCGGTGTATTTCTTTGACATAAACTATTTTGCGTTTGTTCAATGCACATCGTTTGACCGCTGAGTGAAAATTCGTTTTTTTGTTGCGTAAAAAATTAAAACGATTTCTAAATAATACGTTTTGAATACAATAATATGGTACGTCTACGTAGTAATTTGGGCCGATCAACTCGGAAAGTTGCAGCTAGAAGAGTAGCCAGAGCTGCTCAAACAGATCATGAACGAGCTGATGTGAGACGTGTGAGAGCTGCACAACGATGATTCAAATCTGAATTATGCTTCTCTTGATGTGGTTTCAATTGGATTAATGACTGTTGTGTCATTGCAAGGCATTCAAATTTAAACATGAAACTCCTGGATTGTGTTGTGCAAGTGGTCAAGTGAAATTGCCCGAATTGAATCCACCACCAGAGCCATTGCGGTCATTGCTCATTAGTGGAACGCCCGAATACTTCCCAACCACTGTTTTCCAAACAGTTCTTAACTGGAATAGCAACATGGGGCCGAGCGTTGTCATGATGGAAAATTATTGCCTCGTGTCTGGTCGCATATTCCGGACGTTTTTCGGCTATTGCTCTCTTCAAACGGATTATTTGTGTTCGGTAGCGTTGTCCATTGAAGGTTTCACCCAGTTTTGGCAGCTCATGATACAGCACACCCATTTGATCCCACCGAATACAGAGCATTACCTTCGGCTTTGCCGTTGATTTGGCTGGTTGACCGGGTTTCACATATGATTTTTTTCGCTTGGGGTTGTAGTAATGGATCCATTTGTCACCACCAGTAACATTCCGATGCAAAAATGACTTCCTTTTGTGACGTTCCAGGAGCAATTTGGACATGCAAAACCGCCTTTCGACTGCTCTCGGCTTGAGTTCATGTGGAACACAATTTCCTTGCTTTTGAATATATCCAGCTGCTTTTAAACCTTTTGAAATGGCTGCTTGATTGACACCCAAAGATTCTGCGAGCTCTTCTTGTGTTTGGCAACAATCTTCATAGAGTAATGCTTCCAGTTCTTTATCTTCAAACTTTTTTGGCTGCCCTGGACGTTCATCGTCTTCCAAGCCAAAATCACCACTTTTAAATCGTGCAAACCACTTTTGGCACGTTCGCTCAGCTAGCGCATGTTCACCATAAGCTTCCACCAAAATATTATGACTTTCGGCAGCAGTTTTCTTCATATTAAAGTAATGTAGAAGAACTCCCCGTAAAAACACTTTTTCAGGCACAAAGTTCGACATATTTGAGTGAAAAAAAATTATTGTTCCTTACGCTTCAAATGAGTGACATACACTGAAATGACGTACAATGACCGTAGCTTTATAACGCATGTTCCAATGGAATAATACAAGTTACGCAATCTCTAAGCAAGCCGCACGAATAAGTTATGGACCCAATACGTGGACCTAAATCGTTTTCTGATTTACGAACAGTTGATGGAGTATTATGTGCTACGTACCGAGAAGCTTGCCAAAAATTAAATTTGTTGAAAAATTATGTGCATTGGGTTGATACTCTTGCTGATGCATGCGTAAGAGGTCATCCGAATCAAATACGGACTTTGTTTGCAATTATTTTGGCTACGTGTTTTCCATCTAATCCATTGCATTTATGGACAAAGTATCGAGACTATTTATCAGAAGATATATTGCATCGAGTTCCTCGATTGACTTTTGATCCAATGTTGGACTATACACCAGAAATTTACAATGATGCATTAATTATGATGGAAGATTTGTGTTTGGCCATTTGTAATAAAGCATTAGCACAGTTGGGATTGACATCACCTAATCGTTCTATGCATGATATTTTCGAGCTGGAGTTTCAAAGTGAATTGCGTCGAATTGAATGTATATGTTGTTGAGAATCATCCGAAGTTGAATGTTGAACAAAAGGTGGCATATGATACAATCATTCGAGCTGTTGATAGTGGAACAGGTGGTATTGACAAAACATTTTTGATTTCATTAATTTTAGCTACGTTGCGTTCTACAAATAAAGTTGGTGGTCGAACTGCACATTCTGCGCTTAAATTCCCATTGAATATTCAAGTTATTGAAACGCCAACTTGCAATATTTCAAAAACATCTGGAACGGCAAAATTATTTTATTATTTGGGACGAATGTACCATGGCACAAGAAATCTGTCGAAGCGTTAGAACGAAGTTTGAGAGACATTCGAAATAATGGTGCATTATTTGGTGGTGCATTGGTATTATTAGCTGGTGATTTCAGACAAACATTGCCTGTTATACCTAGATCAACTCCAGCTGACGAAATCAATGCTTACTTGAAATCTTCATATCTATGGAGATCTATCTCTATCTTTGAGCAATTGTTAAAAATCGAAAATGGAGCAATGCCCGTTGATGAATTTGGATTGATCACATTGTCAGGTGATTTTTGTCAATTTATGCAGTCCAAAAAAGAATTGATTGAAAGTGTTTTTTCGCATATTGAACAAAATTATAAGAGCCATGCTTGGTTGAGCGATAGAGCAATTTAAGATGCGAAGAACAACGATGTCAATGAATTGAAGTTTGCTATTCAATCGAAAATTCCTGGTGATTTGGTTTCGTATAAATCTGTTGATACCGTTACCAACGAAGATGAAGTCGTGAATTATTCTACTGAATTTTTGAATTCATTAGATTTGCCAGGAATACCACCGCATAATCTTCGATTGAAAGTTGGAGGCACGGTCATTATGCTACGGAATTTAAGTCAACCACGTTTGTGCAATGGTACGAGGCTTGCTGTTAAAAAGCTGATGCCAAATATTATCGAGGCAACTATCTTGACTGGCAAATTCAAAGGCGAAGAAGTTTTCATTCCACGCATTCCAATGATACCTTCTGATATGCCATTTGAATTTAAACGTCTTCAATTTCCCATTCGTTTGGCCTTTGCTATTACCATCAATAAAGCTCAATGTCAATCGTTAGGAGTTTGCGGTGTGAATATGGAGCATCCAGTTTTTTCACAAGGCCAGTTGTTTGTTGCCTGTTCGCTTGTAGGAAAACCTTCGGTTTTGTATATCTACACCAAGAATGCGAATAGCAAAACAAAAACCGTTGTTTACCACAATAAACAAGTGTTATTTTTGATTGAATTATAAATTGTAAATTGTTTTATTTTATTTCTATGTTATGCACTACGAAGTGTGCAGGGTTCCGCTAGTATTTCTAATTTCAAGATGATTTAGAGGCGAAAAGGTTTAATTGCTCTTGAAGTAGAAACAGCTACTTACATAATATTCGGAGATGTATCCTCTTCAGTGTCTTATATGACAAACAATCTTAAAGACAAACAACATATTGCGCCGAACGCACACCCGATAACCAAACTTGAGCAATTTTATCATCGAGTAAATGAAGGGCGAGCCAACAGATTGTGTAGATTTATTGGGTGACTTGTGGCTTGTATTATTCCATTTTAACATGCGTTGGAAAGCTACTATCATTGTACGTCATTTCAGTATATGTCATTCATTTTTTTTCACTCAAATATGTCGAACTTTGTGCCTGAAAAAGGGGGAGTTCTTCTTCATTACTTTAATATGAAGAAAACTGCTTCCGAAAGTTATCGTATTTTGGGGGAAGCTTATGGTGAACATGCGCTGGCTGAGCGAACGTGCCAAAAGTGGTTTGTACGATTTAAAAGTGGCGAGGTTTGGAAGACGATGAACGTCCTGGGAAGGCAAAAAATTTGAAGGTGAAGAATTGGAAGCATTACTCTATGAAGATTGTTGCCAAACACAAGAAGAGTTCGCAGAATCTTTGGGTGTCACTCAAGCAGCCATTTTAAAACGTTTAAAAGCAGCTGGATATATTCAAAAGCAAGGAAATTGGGCTCCACATGAACTCAATCCAAGAGACGTCGAAAGGCGGTTTTGCATGTCCGAAATGCTGCTGGAACGCCACAAAAGGAAGTCTATTTCGGATTGTTACTGGTGATGAAAAATAGATCCATTTTATCCATAGCGCGAATGTAATGTGGGATCAAATGGGTGTGCTGTATCATGAGCTGCCAAAACCGGGTGAAACTATCAATGGACAACGCTACCGAACACAAATAATCCATTTGAAGAGAGCAGTAGCCGAAAAACGCCCGGAATATGCGACCAGACACGAGGCAATAATTTTCCATCATGACAACGCTCGGCCCCACGTTGCTATTCCAGTTAAGAACTATTTGGAAAACAGTGGATGGGAAGTCTTACCCCACCCGCCTTATAGCCCAGACCTTGCCCCTTCTCACTACCATTTTTTCCCGGTCGATGCAGGACACCCTCACTGAAATACGGTTCACATCAATTCACATCATTCTCGGCTGCCAAGCCGGCGCAGTTCTTTTGGGATGGGATCCACAAATTGTCAGAAAGATGGGAAAGCGTCATAGTTTCAGATGGGAAATACTTTGAATAATACTATTGTACATGTTTTTCTTAGATAAACGTTCAAATTTAAAAAAAAAAAAAACGGCACGAATTAATATATATACCAAAAAAGTTGTCCTTAAGTGACATTTATTGAACTCAGCACAGCAAATTTTTATGACATATGCCAAGTTGAAACTAGGGATACTATTGATTTCAAATTTATTGTATTATGAGGAGTTCTGTGAAAGTTACATTTAGCAAGATTCGTGTGTCAAAGAAAGTGGTTCAGTCGCACGTCTAGCAATATATCAACATGTACAACCAGCACGTACACGATAAAACACCACTGTAAGTCAATGTGTTCAAACACCTCGATCCGTTGTCGAAGTCAACAATTAGTCATTGTTTACACCTTTTTACGCAGGCTTATGACAGTAGATCTAAATTAAATTTTTAGAACATCTTTCAAATGTCTTTCATTTAGTCGCGCACACCTACCACTGCTTCACTTTTGATGTACCCGAATAAAAAAAAAATTCGTGGGAAATGTGCAGGCAAATACATGTATATTAGGTATGCGGACTCAACCCATCTTATTGAAACCACACATATGTGCCGAATAAGATGGATGTACTTGCAAATTAGGTAAAAAACAATCTGTGACTTTACTTAGTTAGACGTCGTTTCAATTCGAACTGAACCTAAGCATCAGCTAGCACGTTTTTCCTGCTGGCGCAGTCTGCCTTTGGTTACGCGCACTAATTTCGATATCGCTGTACAGACACAATAGTTAGTTATTGAAACGTATCCTTAATTCTCAATTGACGCCGTCGCTCGGCACCGAAAGTTACTTTTTTTCTCGAAGTGATCGACAGCATTTTCATTAGTTTTTAAGAGCGTCCAAGTTCTTGCACTGTAAAGCAAGACTCAGGTTAATCGACGAAGAACTTCACTACTCATTTGCCTCCTTTGGCCATTAGTAAAAAAGACTTTTAAAAGACGGTGCCTCAAGAGTTGACTTGTGAGTTTCGCACAATCGTTTCAAAAATGATGCCCTACAATTCCCTTGAATATCTCTGTGATCCAGCTCTCAACAAGGGTAAAGGTAGAACTGCTCTGTCATCTCCTTAAGAGATGATCAGCATACAAGGGCGGTCTTAGAATTTAAGGAAACTGAATCCAGGGACTTGATAGCGGCATTACTGCCGATATTCTTTGCAGATATCACATTTTTCTACAGCCAGGACGGAAAGCGAGGATTAGGTTCAGCTTATCTGAGTAAACATCGCCACCAAACTCGCTGTCCGTTTTAGGTCCATTTGTGTAGAAACAGATTGACTTGTCCTCTATGAAAGCATCTTCTTCTCAGAAGCATCTAGAGGGAAAGCTTACATCAAAATCTTTTTCAAACCGAAGTCGTGGTATGGTGTAATCGATGTTTTCTATGAGGATTCCTAATATATTAAGAATGTTAGCGTGGCCAAATAAATTATTTGTCCACTTTGTAGTCGCTTTAATAGCGAATAGCTGCAATCACAGCTACTTGCCTGCTGAAAATATCGAGGAGTTTCAAGTGAAACAGAATATCCAGTGCTGCGGGGGGAGTAGAACGTAGGTCACCGCTTATATATAGACAAGCACTTCTTTGGACTCTGTTTAGTTTTCTGCAGTTAACTATATTGTCTAAGGCCTTACACCTGAAAACAACCCTGTAGTTGAGTATCGGTCTTATAAACGAGATGTATAGCCAGTGGGTTATGCGAGGTTGAAGGACCCATTTGTTCCCAATGGCTTTTTTGCATGAGAATAAAGCAACTGTAGCTTTCTTGTTTCTTTCTTGAATATAAGGTTTCCAATTTAGTTTTCTGTCAAAAATGAGACCCAGATATTTTGCTGATATTTTGAAAAGACTAAACTGTTACCCTGGAAAAGAGAACAAAATCAGTTTTATGTGGGTTTATTGAAAATTCACAACGATCTGCCCAACGGGTTAATCTGTTAAGATTTGGCTGAAGGAGTTCCTTAATAATATTAAGATGCTTACTTCCTACAACCCGCTTCCAGGTAGCGATAAATTAACCATTAAGTTCCAGAGAAGGGGCAGAGGACACCTCTGCTGACACTTCTTTTAGCAGAAGCCCCACCCTGTTTAGAGTTGATTATCCTGCTATTTAACATAAAACTGATCAACAAGTGTTGACAGCGCAGACGTGATTGCGGATGTGTTGACTTTTTTAAAGGCACCGTCTGAGTCTGGGAAAGCGACCAGGATCGTTCGATGTGGCTAGTCAAGTGACTCACCTCTATAGTTGATGTCGGTACTGCCACCTACTGTGTGATGAGCATTAGCGTCGGACTCGATAATAAGGCCAGTTTTTAGCATTCCAGCTTCCATTACAACCCTTTCTAGGTCATCACCAGGGAGAAGGCTCACATGATTGTGGCCAAGATATGCCGATGACAGCCAGTAGAAGACTTTGGTAGTCTCTGATCTCTCAAGTCAGGGTCGTTGAAATTACGAAGTAAGATAAAAGTTTTAAACTTATCTTTGTCTCTTGTATAGAGCCGAAGCCTTTTCTGAGTAATGGAGATTTACCTGGAGAAACCGTATCATTGCTGCATTTTACCATATAAGCCTCTACCACTGTGCTGTTCGAGTCATCCGATTCTGAACATCTTTTTCCTTTGATCGTAGATGACCCTTTTAAGTTCGTCATCGGTTTCCATATCCGAGAGAGTGTCAGAAGAGGAGACCTAAGCAGTCGGTCTTGTTGTTGCCTTGGATAAATTGTAGTCGTCGCTATCGATTTCTGGAAAGTATATCGACGCTTCAAGGTCTAAGGCCGAATTTACAGTTTCAGGGGCACAGATCTTTTAAGATCTTCCTTAATGTGAATGTTTTATTATTTGCGAATTTTCCTGACCCAAAACAACACCGACAGGAGCCCTTCAGATTGTTTACAGTGGATTTTAGGCGTTCACATCCGTTCCATCCGTCGGGCATATCTTGTCGACCAGATTTTGGAGATAAGTTGATGTATGATCCCAATCTAATCATCATTTAAACTGCTTAAACAGTTCACCATTTAAGCCACCGTGTTCAGCAGCTTTTTTGGACTTAAACTCGGAAATGTCTTTTCTGACTTAATCTTAGTCTGGTGGATGGAAGTGTTGTCTGCCTTTTTCCTGGTCGAATATTCATTCTACTTTACGGTAGAATGTTGTTCGACATCACCATTTAACGGCTGCAGAATCATTTTTCCAGATTTTCAGCCCCTGTTGTGGCTCTACTCTGAGCATAGGGACTGACCCATCTTTTCTTGTTTCATTTCTGTTCAGAACTTACAATTACAGATTTTTGGCAGCACTTATTTAAGGCCTTAATTGTGAGCTTCTTGTGCTCTTTCTTTTTTTTCTGATGAGTCGAAGTTATTCACTCCTTTTCCATTCGAAGAGCACAAAGCTTTACTCGTTCTTTTCCAAGGGACCGCTTCGTTAATCAATTGATTTCCAGGTTTTCCTGTTTGTGTTCGTCACTGGGTTTCTTTGTTGGGGTTAAAACCCAGTACACTTAGAGGTGACCTTTCTGAGCGATGCCACTGGTCTTCTACGTACGTTGCTAGCAAAATCGAATTTCTCGAGGGATTAAGGGAAACTCGATTGTAAAAGACCCTGTGCTTCTCTTGCGGTTGCAGCCATTCGATGTTGAAGCTCCTCATATGGGTTTGGTGGCTTTGGGCTGTTACAAATACGAGTATAAGCATCCGTACCTTGGCTACAACAAGGTAAACGATCCGAGTCGATTTCATTGACTCAGAACTTTTGCACATCAAAAACAGTGGAGTAGTGACTTGCGTCGATCTCAAGCTGTTGACGGTGTGTTGATCAGGAGACAGCCATGTCATTACATTACATTACGTCTCGTTACATTCCAGAGGTGATGGCCATTGTATTACCAAAATGCCCCCCTTGCCTTTCTTTGCATTCAAATCGCCAAGGATGTTTTCCATACTGAGGGCATTGCTCGAAAGCTTTGTCGAGGAGCACCTAGAAGTCGTATGTATTATAATCAAATAATAATTGCAAAACAACACAACACCAACACCACTGAGGAAATCTTTGTACTGTCTGCTCAAGGAAAGAATTATTCGGAAAACCTTGGGTTGATAGATAAAATAGATAAGGGGAGCGTGGACAACCATGTCTAGGCTGTGAATAAGGCAAAACGGGTTGCCTTCTGATGGAACATCTTCAGAAACATTATCAGATTAAGTCAGCACGTTGACCCCATGCCCAACCTTACAGATTCGAGGCGTCGATTCTACGGTAACAAAAGAGAAGTATAAATCAGTTGTAAAGAGCTACTTCCCAGAAGGAGCATCCCTTGAAGTCGCCGTCAGACTCCGCCGTAGTTGGAGAAAAAGGGGTCACCTGGGTTTAGATCCCAGCATCTACTGTACGACTTTTAGTAAAAAGTAATAACGTAAGAGCAGACTGGGGAACTGTATAAATCGGCCCACAAAAAAATTGGGGCGCTGCTACAAGAGTCTGGGGTACACCCACCCTACAACCAATAGAAATTAGACCGACAGATCCGGAAGGTGCTGGATATGTGTAAATAGGAGTCATGTGGCTAGTAAGTGATTCAAAATGAAAGTGAGCCATTACCTCTGCTAAGACATGTATCTTGGCTCAAGCATCCGAAACGTTGCGGGTTCGGTTGGGCGAAGAAGGGCTTGCTCTATCAGTTTTCCGATTAATAATCGATGAGCGTATCTGCTCATATTAAGTGAGAACATCGTAGTAAAAAATACCAAATCTCCGACACTGTAGCTATATAATGGAACATTTAAAACAGGGCTGGCCGAAAAGCCTATGTGGGTTGCTCTCTCACCTCGAATATTACAATGAGGGTCTTCTGGGACCAGCTTGATTGCGCCGTGTCAAAGAATATGGTACTGCTACGTGTGTTTACTCTTCAGGCAATCGAGGGTAAGGCGAGAGGCGAGCTGCTGGTGGACTTGGGAAATCGCTTTAAGGCGTCACTATCCGGTAATAAGTGGCAGTGGATTATTCCCACCTTAACCCTTTAGCCTCGCAATTCAAATAAATAAGCTAGAAAACATTTCTAGAAAACGTTTCTAAGAGAGGGCACCGTTTGATTTAAATCCATACCATTTTAAGTTAGTACCAATCTTCGAAAGATACGTGTATAAATTTGACAGCTGTCGAACGATTAGTTCTCGAGATATAGCGTTGTGAGTGAAGCAACTTTTGTTATTGTGAAAAAAAAATGTATTCAAAGCAATTTCGTGTTGATTTATCATTGCTTTTTGATGGAGAAAAATGCAGCCGATGTAAAGAAAGGGCTTGATAAGTGTTACCTGGACTCTGCACCAGCCGAACGAACCATTCGCAAGGGATTGAAAGAATTAAAAGTGGTCATACAAGCACCGAAGATGATGCACGCAGTGGACGTCCGAAAGAGGCTGTTTCAGATAAAAACATCAAAAAAGTCCACAAAATGATTACGAATGATCGTAAAATGAAGTTGATCGAGATGGCTGAGGCTCTGAAGATATCACAAGAGCGTGTTGGATTTATCATACACGAATATTTGGACATGAGAAAGCTCTGTTCAAAGTGGGTGCCGCGTTTGCTCACGGTCGACCAAAAACAACAACGTGTTGATGATTCAGAGGAGTGTTTAAAGCTGTTCAACCGCAATAAAGCCGAATTTTTGCGTCGGTATGTGACAATGGATGAAACTGGGCTCCATCACTTCACACCAGAGTCAAGTCGGCAGTCAGCTGAGTGGCGAGCAGGCGACGAACCTCGTCCAAAACGACCAAAAACTCAAAAGTCGGCTGGCAAGGTTATGGCATTCGTATTTTGGGATACACATGGAATAATTTTCATCGACTATCTCCAAAAGAGGCAGACTATCAACAGCGACTATTACATTGCGTTGTTGGATCGTTTGAAGGACGAAAACGCAGAAAAACGGCCGCATTTAAAGAAAAAGGAAGAGCTGTTTTATCAAGACAATGCACTGTGTCACAAGTCGATGAAAACGATGGCAAAATTGAATGAATTCGGCTACGAATTTCTTCCCCACCCACCGTATTCTTCAGATTTGGCCCCAGCGACTATTTACTATTCGCAGACCTCAAAAGAATGCTCCCCTTCTTTTGAAAATCTAAATGTTTTCTTTATTTTTAACTTTTTTTGAGAATGGAAAGGCGTAAAAAATTGCTTACACAAAAATACTTCGCACTTCTTGCACATTATTTTGGAGCGTGACTGTTTTTTTCATTTGCTGCAACTAAAGCAGCGAGCCCGCTAGAAACAGGCAAATATTTTATTCCTGGATCTTTTTTGGGTCGAGCACCGAATACCTGTGGTTTGATAAATGCTCTGAAAAATCAACTAAAAACGTTTTGAATGGTACTTTTCGGTTAATATCATAGTGAATAACCCACGAATCGACGGCTGCCATCATAATCAATCGAAAAGAAGTTTTTTTTCCACCATTTATCAGACTTTCGATCGTATTCGTACAACCCACTCATTTGGTCTACCAAATCTACGCCTTCCATGACTTCACGGTAAAATTTGGTCAAATATACCACTAAATCACTGAGATAGTACATTTTTGAACTACGAGTATTGGGAGTTTTCTTGGGACATGAATGACGAGTGTAGCAAACGGTTGCTACATTGGTTTAAAAAGGAAACTACACACTATAGTCCTAATTCTTGAAACCAAGATGACTTTTTATAGAACTCCTTTCCTGTTTATGCTACATCTGCCGAAGCTGATACTTCAGTTCTTCAAAAGAAGATGTCCCAACATGCAAAGGCCTGCAACCGGTCGAGAGTGTGTTTAGATGCTTACCTCCTACATTGTACTGGCAGAATCTTCTAACTTAATAAACAAAAATTATGCCAAAGGACAGAACCGAAAGGGAAAACTGTTTATATCTGTGCCGATAACGCCGAAGTTCTTCCTCTATTTCCCCAAAATCTACACGGTCTTCACTGCTTCATTACTCCATTCCGGTACAAAATGTGTTAAAATAACGATTATTCTCTAGAAGCTCAGCTCGAAAGATAAATGGAATACAACTTCTTGTTACTTGAATCACTAATTAATTCAATAATAGCTCTATGGTACACTGGGTGTTCTAATTATTTTAATGAGTATATCTTCAACAACCGGACAATTGCTCACTCCTCATTTTGATTCAGTTTTTCAAATATTAACCAAATTTAACCAAAAACGATGGGAAATATTCAAATCACTTCTGCCATGCCAAGTATCCAATCATTAAATATAAGCCCCCGGATTTTGGAATTTCTGAATTCCCATCACATTCTCTCTATACAGACATATATGTAGATAGACACCTTCCTCAACAACTCGTTCTGTGCAGATAACCATTTCTAGTCACGATTCTCTATGTAGACCTCTCTCTGACTTAAATTATGATAAAAAGTATGTTTACCAGTCGGAACCATGTCGCTTTGCCTGCTTAATTTTCTATCCGCTATTCGGTTGGCCCACTTGGGAAACAACTCGTAACAACTCACGGACGATGTTGGTCAACATAGTGGCATAGCTAAGGCCGCCCTTTTTGACTCTAAGGGACGTATACATTAACTAACAAATTGTATAGAAGAGTAGATATGTGGCCTAGATCCCTAGACATACAAACCTCTCTGCTGCTCAACCAAGATCTCCTCCATGCAACTAAACACATTATCCTTAATCATTGTTATTAGTGTTGGGATTTGAAATTTTGAAATATTTTCAAGGGAACATAAACTTTTCCATTTGTATCCGTTGGTGTTTCCTGTCGCCTCACTGTCCTCCCAGTGGGTTATCAACGTCGTTTCGTTCAGCAAACAATCTAAATGAGAAGCTTTTATAACAAAAAATGAAAAAAAAAAATTTTTTTTACAAACTACCAACCACAGCCAGTAGGACAGAGTATACAAGTATCTACAATAGAATGTACAAAAACTGAGGTGATTGATTATGCCGGAAGGAAGACAGTTTGCTTATGGTGTACTCGTATTCATATTCGCATATGAAGTGCTTAAGAGTAATATGGACGGTGATTTGCCGAAAAATTACTCGGACACTTGGGATTACGTACATATGATAGTTTTGAAAATTTTTGCATTTATCATTTCGAGTTTATTTCAGAAGTGCTCACTTGGTTAATGGCAATTTCTGTTAGAATGTGCAGTTAAAAAGTTCAAAACGACTTTGACACAGTGACATACTATTGTGACATTATGAAAAGTTTTAATGGGTTGCATCTTCGCACAACTATCTTTATCATATGCTTCGAAAGTATTTCATTTCTGCATGGGTTGCTACCATGATATCATTAAAGAAGGAAATTAAAAGTGCAGAAAATTGGTCCAGAACCTCCCACAAATGGCATTCTGATTGACATACAATCTTTTTATAACTTTTGAAGATTTTTGAAGAGCTTGAATCAAATGCATTTCTATATAATCGTTAAAATAACTACGCAGTTTTGGGAAAACAATAGCATTCGTTAGTTCACATCAAAAATCAAATCTCCGGGTGATATAACGATAGATGTCGGATGGATTACGTGTTTCTGGAAGAAAAAACGTTCGACTCAAACATTTAAAATTTTCTGAGTATTCAATGAATACATGGTGTCCCAGTTTAGCAGTATAATCATTTAAGGACATATTCCTGAAGTTCCCTCAAACAAAAAATTATATGGCAGGGGGAGGTCTACTCTCAGTTCAAGTTACAGCCCATCAAAGTGGGTGACTACTAACTTGGAGGTGTAACCACTTTAAACGCTGTAACTTCTAAACTAGTACAGGTACAAAAATAGTTTTAGACATTTCGAAAAGATAATTTAGTAGTGCATACAAGTTTTAAATGCTTTTGGGTATATCTGTGCACTGTGCAGCAACATAGAAGTCATGGCTCGTTAAGCTCAAAATTATGAAAATTTGCGTTTTCATTTTTTTACTTAAATTGCATTTTTCCTAAAATTCTTACTTAATAAATTTTCTAAAATTTCATAAAATTTTTACTAAAAATTATGTTTAAAAATGGCCAAAAAAAATGTAATGCGTGGCTGGAGATATAACCATTTTAAACACTTTATCTTCTAAATAACTCTTTGTTACTCTTTTTTTTTTTTCAATTTGACATTGCGGTATATTTGCAAGTCTGGGATAACTATATGGTTTTCCAATAACGACTTGACAACTTTTTTTTTAAATAAAAGGCAAACCATTTGAGATATTTCAAAAAATTTATTATTGGCTTGAAGTACAATCAAAACATTTATGAATGTAACTCGACTTCGTTCATATGGTCACCGCGGGCACGTTTGCAGCGGTCGATTCGCTGGACCGAATTTTCAACGACTCGGTCACACATTTCGGCCGAAACGGCTGCTGTTTTGCATTCAATGTTGGCGCTGAGCTCTTTCAATGTCGTCGGCGTGTTGGGATAAACCCATGACTTAACGTAGCCCCACAGAAAATAGTCAAGTAAATCGGACGAATGAGGCGGCCAATCGACTGGCCCATGTCTTGAGATAACACGCTCACCATACTTATTCTTCAATAAATCGATTGTAGCGTGCTCTGTGTGGCTTGTGGCACCATCTTGTTGAAACCACATGTCGTCCAAGTCCATATCTTCCGATTCGGGCCAAAAATAATCGGTGATCATGACGCGATAACGCTGACCATTCACAGTAACGTGACGATCGTTATCGTCGATGAAAAAACAGGGCCCAATAATGCCGCCGGCATGCAAACCGCACCAAACAGTTATTTTTTGTGGATGAAGTGGTGATTCATGAAGCATATGTGGGTTTTCACCCGACCAATAACGCATATTTTGCTTATTTACGAACCCATTTACTGAAGATGATTTTGCGATGAAATTCATCACATTGGCGCATCTTCTCCAGAACGCAATCGGAGAACGTAAGTCGCTTCAAATGGTCTATTGGCTTCAATTTTTGAGTCAGCTTGATGGGTGTAAACCAAGATCCTTACGCAAAGTACGCCATAATGTGGCCTGAGCGATGCCCAATTCTTGAGAACGCCGTGGAATTGACTAATTTGGATCGTTTGCTACAGACGTTTGACGGCAGCGATATTTTCGACACTTCGACCAACACGTTGTCTCACTGACACAGCAACATCACACAACGAATATGTGGACTCAAATTTTTGCACTAAACTTGTTATTGCTTGTCTACTAGGGCGAGAATTTCGACCGAAAATTGGAGTTAACTCTCTTAAAGTTGCAGTCACCGACTCCGAATATCTGTAGAAAATTTTTATTATTTGCAGATGTTGCTCGTTAGTGTACCTTACCATGATGAAAATGTTTACTGAATAAATTGACAGTGACAGTTTGATGATTAGTGAAAGAGTGCGTTTACAAATTAAATTCAAAGTTGTCAAGTCCCTATTGGAAAACCCTATATAACCACAGCTTTGCAAAGGTACCGCAATTTTGTTTCAACTGATCTATAGGGTGACTGACTTGAGCTGCAACTTTTTAAAATCCTATAATTTTTATATTTTTTGATAAATTTTATTGTGCCAAAGCAAAAAATGTTGGAAAATACAAGTGGCTCTGCGGTATTTTGGCCCATTCTCGGCGAAGTGCTTGTTTGAGGTGGTCCAAACTTTGGTGTTTTTTTGTGCCAACCTTCGCCTTCAAAATACCCTAGACAAAGAAATCCAACAGATTTGTATCCGGAGAATTTGCAATCCATTGTGCCGAAAAAATGAAGTGTGGAACATTGTTTTTTAACTAATCTTGGTTGGCGCGCGCTTTGTGAGACGGTGCCGTGTCTTGTTGAAATGTCCACTGTCTCCGACCGAAATGATTGTTTGTCCAAGGCTTCAATACTGTCTCTAAAATAGTTTCACGGTATACGATCGCAAAAATTTTGACGCCACGTTCCAAAAATACGAGCGGAGAGCGACCATCGGCTGTTATGGCGGCCCAAACCATCACCGTCGGTACTGTCTACTTTCTGGTGACCGTCCGAAGGTGTTAATTTTTGAACGACCTCTCTGGCAAGTAAACTCGGTCATTTTGTTTGTTGTCATATTGCTCGGCAATGAATGGCGACTCATCGGAAAAAAACGAAATTCGGCAAATCACCGCTTTCGTGTAAGCGTAGCAACTCCTTCGCTCTTTCGACTTTAACTTTTTTCTGTTGCGGTGTAAGATCGTGTGCTTTTTGGAACTTGAATGGCTTGAGCCCAAGCTAATTTTTCAGTATGTGTTGCATTGGTTCCAACGATATGTTGGGCTTACGAGCCATATTTCTTCCACTTCGACACGGATTTCGCTCAGTTCAAGCCTTCACTTTTCGAACCATTTCTGCCGATATTGCTGTTTTTTTATGACCACCTCTATGGCGTTTTGGAATGCTACCAGTATCACGGTAACAAGCTATGGTTCGAGACACAAATGATTTATTTACGTTAAGGTGCTGGAGGGCTCTAACGATAGCTACTTTTGGTTTTCCAGCCATATATAAAGCAATCACACTATAACGTTTGAATTCCATCGCGGATAAAAATTTTTCAACACAACTGATGAACGGTAATGAACAGTAATGAACAGTTTGGAAATTATAGCAGTCTGAAGTTGGTTGCAGTTCGAGTCAGTCAGGGTGTAAAATCGACATTTTGCTCTGTAAGTGAACAGCCGATTGATAAGTTGATCTCCATAAAATGTATTCAAAACGTGAATTCGAGGAAATAATGTATTTATACGGGTTCTGCAATGGAAACGCTTCATTTTCAAGATTGGAGTACCAACGACGATACCCAAATCGTAGAACACCGTCCATCCGGCTATTCGCTGGTACGTATCAGCGCCTCGTTGTTACTGGGTTAAATGCTCCAAAATAAAAAACAGAGAAGGACGTTCAGACGCAGCGGTGACAGAAGTTGAGGATGAGATTTTGCCTGCTGCGGAAGTTCAACCTTCAGTCAGCGTCCGCAGACTAGCTGTTGTTCAGTTGGAACTTCTCAGGACCAGAATTCACAGGACTCTACAGAGTAGTATGTTACACCCTTCCCATTTAAAACCGGTACAGGATTTACTACCAGGTGATGCGCAATGAAGAGCGGAATTTTTCCAATGGCTACT
Organism: Volucella inanis; assembly: GCA_907269105.1. Classification (NCBI taxonomy): domain Eukaryota; kingdom Metazoa; phylum Arthropoda; class Insecta; order Diptera; family Syrphidae; genus Volucella; species Volucella inanis. The sequence goes on from OU026153.1 coordinate 207,665,598, forward strand.
GCGCAAACTTGCAGAAGATGGGCAATTCCTCATTAAAATTCATGAGAGGTGGGGTCTTCAAAATGTGTCGTTTTTTTTTTTTTTAAGGAGGTTTAGCGTAAATGCTTGGGTTGGATTGATAGGAAACACTTTTGTAGGCCCGCACCTTCTTCTACAAACAGATAATTCCCATTACTACCTGGATTTTCTTAGAGAATGATTGCCGGAGCTCCTTGAAGATGTTCCTCATGTTCAGAGAAGTACCATCAACAAGATGGAGCAACTTGTCATAGTAGCAGCAAGTTAACTTCGTTCCTCAACCATACTTTAAACAAACGGTGGATTGCTCGATTCGGCCTCAACCCTTGGCCACCCAGATCTCCTGACCTAACACCCATTGCTCCTTTCTTCTGGGGTGCTACGAAAGAAAAAGTTTATTTTAGAGATATGTCGTGTCTGGTAGAGCTCCAAGAAAATATTAGTGCCGCTTCAGAAGAGAGGAAGAATTTTGCCGCCCATTAATCTGCCATCCCTAATGGTTAAACGCACCCAAAAATGTATTCAAATGGAAGAAAGCCACTTCGAACAATTGCTTTAAACATTCCATAAACTATTTCAAAAAGGTCCTTTTCAGGACCACAAAAAAATATCTAAGAAATTTTATAAGTAATTCGATATGTACAGTTCTTTTTGGCCATTTTTTCTGACAAAAAAAGGCTTTTACTACAAAATCTGTTGATCGTACGTAAAAAAGTTTCCAAACATAATTTCTAACATAAATTTTGTAAGGATAAATTTTTTTTTAAATTTTCAGAAAATTTATTGAGTAAAAATTTTAAGAAAAATGCATTTTAAGTAAAAAAAAAGTGGAACCGCTAATTTTTTATTATTTTGAGCATTTAAAACTTGCATGCATTACGAAAATATCTTTTCGAAATGTCTAAAACTATTTTCGTACCTGTACTAGTTCAGAAGTTACGTCGTTTACAGACCTCCAAATTATAGGTCACCCACTTTGATGGGCTGTAACTTGGAGTGAGAATAGACCTTCCCCTGCCATACAATGTTTTGTTCAGCGGAATTTTAGGAATATGCCCTTAAAGGATTATACTGCTAAACTGGGGCACCTTGTATATGAATTGAAAATATGTATAGGCTCGTCGTCTTTGTAGCAACAAATTTTATCATGGTCTTACTCAGTACAATCTACAATGCTACAATGGCCCCATCTACCAATCTACATATGAATAAAAGAACATGAACCTCTGAACTTTATAAAGAAAGAAGAAGCTTCACTTGAAGTGTAAGATAGTTGCTTATTTCCGAACGGAAGAAAAGTGCTATTCAATTTGTCCACCTTAAAATAATCCAGAGCTGCAAAGTATTTTTTTTTTTTTTTTCTCTCATTGCATTGTAGAAGTTTCCAATAGAAAAAAGAACGAGAAAGGCTCGCGGGAAGAGTACAGGCTTTTCAGAAGCAAAAAGAAGAGCAAGGGATATTTGCCATACATCCCACCATCAGGTAGAATAAACTACCAAGTTTAAGTAAAACAAGTCTGCCGGACTCAATGGCTTAACTACCAAGCTGTTTAAAACAGCAGGTGGTGATTGGCTGCTTCACGTCCTTGAAGGCATAAAATTTGCTGCTTTTGGGACTCCGATCATTTTCAAGACTGACTGTAACACTTTCTTATTTTCTGGGTTTGATTTGCATAGTTTCGTGGTGGCTGCACGTCGGTTTTTGATGAACCTCGACCAGGTTGCCCAAAAACGGTTATCACAGATCTCGTGTTGGCGGACCATCGGACTCGCAAATTCGCAAGTTGGCTGAGATAACTGGCATCTCAACTGAACGCGATAGCCATATCCAGCACGACATTTTAGGCATGAGATAGCTGTCCGCGCGATGGGTGCCGCGTTTGCTCACAACGAAGAAAAATCGCAAACGTTTGGCCCTGTTTAGCCGAATCCGAAGGAGTTTCTTTGTCGTTTCGTGACCGTCGATGACACATAAATTCATTGGTACACACCAATGACAAAAAAAAAATCGAAATAATGGGTTTTACCCGGTGAACGTGCTTCAGAGATGGCCAACGTTTTTTGGAACGGAATCAATCACGGAAGCATACTACGTCGATTTCTTGGGCCGATTAAACGGCTATTTGAAGAAAAAACAACCACATTTGGCAAGAAAAAAGTGCTCTTTCACCACTTTAACGCCAAATTGGACGATTTGCGCTACAAATTGTTTTTCCATCCTCCGTATTTTCCGGATTTGGTTGCCTTTGAATTCTTTTTGTTCTCAAACCTTAAAAGATAGAAGTACGGCTCGAACGAGGAAGTCATCGCCTCTGTGTAAATACTTCTATTATCCCGGAATCACACCTCCGCTATACAAAGGAAGTAGTGTATTCATAAAAGATGGCACAAAGCTACTAATGAAGATACTCTACAGCGTTGGCAGCAGCTGACCTATATGATTTTTTGCTTAGTTAAAAGGTTACAAAGTATCAATGGAAGGTGTCAACTGGCTAGGTTTGTAGATTTGTAGTAGTACATAGTTAAGATCAAAAAACTTATATGAAGCTGTTTACTCGTAAATACATATGGAATTTGTGCTTAAAGACGAAAAACAGGAGAATTAAAAGAACAAGAACGTACATATAACATAAAATCGCCAAAGAGTTTGCGATCTCTCTTAGAATTGTCAAATGGCTACCTCTTCACTTAAATCTTTGTTTAGGTTAAGTCTGTGTCCTTACAGGCGTGTTATCTATTTAAATTTAAAAATATATATAGTATATGTATGAAATATTAAGAGTTATGACTAAAAATTCTAATAACGTTACAGTCTACTACTCTGAACTAATTAAGTGAAATATGTACGTTTCAAACATACCACATGTGTGGGTGTTCCAGTACGTATCTGGTGCTACTAAATTCTCCTCTCATACCATGAAGTGGGCCATAGTGTACCGTTACTTATGCTAACTCACGTAATTAAATAATAATGGTTTTGCTTTTAGCTTTTTTGACATTGTGGTATACGAGTAAGTAGGTTGGGTGTTTGAGTGCTTGACAGAAAGTCAACGATATTAATTAGACATAGTGGAAGTGGGTAAATGTTTGTGGTAGTTAATATGGTTATGTGCCTAAAGTGGCGAAACAGTACTGCCAGAAATGTGAGGTGCTTTCCGATGAAATATACACACGGAAATAGACATGTGCTCAGACCGAAATTTCTCGGTTTGACAAGTCAACAAAAACCCATTAACAATGGTTTGGTTTGCTTTAGTTGAAGTTTGTGGCAATTGGTAAGATGTGGAATGCCGGTATTTGTTCTAGATTATGGTGTTTATATGATCACAGGTCGAGAATTGAAATAATATACGTACATTACTGACATATCATAATTCGTCGAAAAATCGACGAAAGACGAAATTATCGATTGTTTAAGATACAAATGGTCTACGGAAGGCTAGAACTGCTATCAATCACACTTTGTAAAAATTTGGTTTGATGCTAGTACAAAATAAATTGGTGGAAAAAAGCCAAATAAGTACGAATCAAGTTCTTAAACTAATTAACAGATTTTTGGCGGATTTAAAATGCTTAGATGATGATATAACTAAATAAATAAGTTGACAGTAGAGGTAGGCCAGAGGAAAACAGGCATAAGTCGAAAAAATAAGCAGGCTTGATATAAATATGGAAAAGGGGCGATAATATATTTCAAATACTGTAAACAATGAAAAACCTTATGTAACAATTTTAAAGAGAGTAGCGCGTTTTCTAATGGAAAACAATTAAATTTGTGGCGAGTGCGGATAATATCTGAATGCCTTTCTTAGTAAAGAGTTTCTAAAGAAAGAAACATGATAATTGAAACGCAAAGTATCCAGATTAGATCAACTTTCACAAACTTTATTCATAAAATGCTGAAATAGTTCACGATTTTGTTTAGTTAAGTGAAGATAGCCAATCGGATATATTACAGTGCACAGTAAAGTGTCTCCACTATAGAAAGATAATTACTAATCAATGAAGCTAAAAGAGCACGAAATTAAAAGAAAGGAATAAGTTCTTATAATACGATGGCGGTCCCAGAAGTGCCCGGCCTGACAAAGCCATGGCGGTAGTTGTTTAAAAATATCAATGTATTGGAAAGTACGCAGTCTATAAAGCATATGTTTTAAGTTTGAAAGCGCCACATTGTATAGTATTTGTTTGGCAGCCATCAATAGTGAACTTTGTCATTGGATTTGTAAAAATGGAGAAAATTGGTCATCGTTATGTTATACAATACTTTTATTTGAAAGGCCTTAGCCCAACCATGAGTCTGCTTCTTCGTAAGTACTGTTCGCCGAGTTCGGACATGTTTTCGTTTTGCTCCGCATTAAACTTTTAAATATAATTTATTTCTTCCCCTTCCATATCTCTACTTCTGCTATCAGTTTCACGACATTACCCCAAGTCTGACTGTATCTTTGGCCTTTTTTTATGACTAACCTCAATTTTTCGTGCTCAATAACTGTCGCATTGCCACTTCTGATATCGGTTCCGCATATATTTAGTGCATTACCCCAAGTGTTGATCAATTTTCCGATTTTTTTTTTTTTTTTTTACCCTTTTCGTTTATTGTACTTTTGTTAAAATTGCCATGTCTTGCGGAATCACTAACTGCCCAATATTCGATCTCAATGCTGACTTTGTTGCTTGTAAGGGAATCTGTGAAAAATCATTCCGTGCAATTTGTCTCGGATTAAATAAAAGGAATACCGTATTCATCAAAGAGTTCTCTGACAACCTCCCATTCTTTTGTGATAAGTGCAAGATCATCTCGCTTTCGCACGTTTTGCTTGCTATAAAGTGCCTCAGTGAATCTAATGACTCTTTCCAAAAAAAGTCTCACAAAAATGATTACGACGAATCAGTCCAATTTAGAAAGTAGTGTCAGTTACGCTGATGAATTAGGCAACTCGGTTTTATCCTCAACCGATGTAATTAAGTCCAAGCTCACCAACATCGAAAAACAATCTGCAAGTCTGGTCGAGATGAATACTGCGATCAATGATCTCAAAGCAGTTTGTTCCGCTCAAAACATCTCTAACCTAAAACTGTGTGAATCAATAAACAGCCTGCGTAAAGATCTTGAGACTCATTCTCAATCCACCTCAAAGAAACAACCATCTCTAATGCAGCCTGATCCAATGCTCGAAGTAATCTTTGATAGAATCAACGATGTTGGTGACGATCTGGCTGTAGCACAATCAACCATTTTCGATATCGAGAATCATATAGAAACGGTAAGCAACAAAATTGACAATTTACCAATCCACACACAACACCACCAGAATGTCCACTACAATAGATAAGTTTTGGCTGAATTACTGGAAACTGAAGTCGACCCACTTTCACCACCACCTCCTTGTCCACCACGGTTAATTAAATCTACAAATTCTACCGCTGCCCCTTCAATCCAAGGGACCGAAACCGTTTCTCCTCCCGTTGCCGCCCCACGCAAGCTCATCAAACATTTTGGTACAACATGGACACCTTCCGAATAGAGGCGTAGACTGGATAAAATCGAAACCGATAGGAGTACATTTTTCATCAAAGGCACCCCCGTAAGCGCTGATATTTCTTGGATCACGAAATTCTTCGCGGACAAATACCGCATCACCATCTGCAATTGTGAAATGTTCCTGCCATCTCACCACAAAGGTAATCGAAGCCTTAAACTTGACCTACCAACTAGATACCAATGGTTATTTAAGAACCCTGCTGGTGCTAATTTCAACATTGGAAAGATGCTCCAAACTCTCCGTTTTCGATCTTAATCGCAGCACACATTCCCTCAAATTCGATCTCCTTCACCATCCCTAGCTTTAAGCCCTAGTGATAAGTTCCACATATCGCTAATCCGTATTTTTTTTATTATTAGTTTTTAAGCAAAATATATGGGGGCATTAGCCCCCACCAAAATTAAAAATAAATTAAAAAAAGTTTACAACAGTACAATTTTTAGTTTCTAAGTTTAAACGAGTTTAACCGATCATCGCAGTGATCGACCAAATGAGGTGACGACTCCAGAAATGGTGAAGAAAATCCACAAAGCGGTACTGGATGATCATCGATTGAAAGTGCGCGAGCTAGCAGACATTGTAGGCATTTCAAAAAGTGCGGTACATCGCATATTATTTGAAAATTTGAACATGATAAAGCTGTGTGCAAGATGGGTGCCGCGTTTGCTCACACTCGAGCAAAAACAGTGTCGTGAAGATGTTTCAATTAAGTGTTTAGCGAAGTTTCACAGCAACAAAGCAGAATTTTTGTGTCGTTTCATAATAATAAATGAAACATGGGTCTATCCCTTTACACCCGAGATAAAAGAACAATCAAAACAATGGATTTAAGAGGGAGAACCGGCTCCAAAGAAGGAGAAGACCGTTTCATCTGCAGGCAAGATCATGACGTTAATTTTTTGGGATGCGCGTGGGATAATTTTCATTGACTATCTTGAGAAAGGAAAAACTATCAACGGCTAGTATTATGTGAATTTATTGCAACATTTGAGCGAAGAAATCAAGCAAAAACGATAGCATTTAACCAAGAAGAAAGTGTTGTTTCATCAAGACAATGCACCAGCTCACAAATCCGTTATTGCAATGGCCAAAATTAATGAATTAAAATTTGAATTGCTACCCCATTCACTCGTTTCGCCAGATTTAGCCCCCTCGGATTATTTTCATTTTCTGTTCCCAAACTTGAAAAAATGGCTCAGTGTTCAAAGATTTTCCAACGATGAAGAAGTGATATTGGCAGTTAATGGCTATTTTGAGGAGCAAGACAGTTCTTATTATAAAAAGGGTATCGAACTTTTTGAACATCGCTGGGAAAAGTGTATAGAGCTGAAAGGCGATTATGTTGAAAAATAAATAAACTTTTTTCCAAAATTTTTGTGTTTTCATGTTGGGTCGGGTACTTTTGGGACCGCCATCGTACAGTCAAAAGAGGTTGGTTCAAAAAAAAGAGGTTACCTGGAAAGTTTACTGGGAGTTTTGAAAATGGGTAAATTTAAAGATTTCGATGTGCTCTTTTCGAATTCCAACTTTGCCCTATTGGAAAAATATGGCCTAAAAATAGTTTTTTGACAATATCTCCTCTCCGACTCATTTCACGATAAAAACATTCATACACAAAAAATCGCCTACGATTTATAGTATGTAATTACCTTTTTTTCTCAAAATCAATATTTTTGGTGTTAGAGCGCCGCAAAGTGTACTTCAACACGCGTTTTGATCACTATCCATCAACGCCAACCAGTGACATTTAATTTTAACTGATTACATTTGTGAATTATACAATTAACTCGAATCTAAAAACTATACTACTGTAACTGTAAATATTTGACTGTGCGTTGAACAAGTGACTTACTATTTCCTGTCCTTCACAAGTATAAAGGAATGCCCCCTTCACTCCCTTTTGCGAAACCTTTGTCTATCGTCTCACAGTGTCGTTTGCAGTTTCTAATGAAGTAAACTGTTTTACTTGTGCTAATCCATTGCAAGAAAATGTAGTGATTAAAGTAAAGAAAACGATACAATGATGAGAAGTTATCTTTGCGTAGAGGAAACGATGTCACGATGTCACGATGTCTTAACTACATGTCACGATCCGCGGCCCAACATTCTCATTCAAAAATCATTGTTTTTTGTGCGCTGCTGAGATAACAACAGAATTTATTGCGAAGAAAAAAAAAATAATGTGCGAGTTATAAGTCCATAACACTTTGAATATAAAAAACACGCAAACGTTAAATTTTTACAACCAATTTTGTTGCAAACTATTTCGAACTGAACTTAATCTAATTTTACAATTTTAACATTAGCTCTAATTTGCAAAGGTGATCGTGAGAGCGGATGTACAGCAGACGCTGATTAATCAGAGTCTATGCAGAAATTCTCCAGAGAAGAAAGCAGAAACTATCAGGACTGGTTGAAAGAGTTTGATGAAATTGCAGATACATGTGAATGACGTACAAAAATATCTGTATGCACGACGCCTGCTAAAGGGTGCCGCTAAGTTAACTGTCGAAGCAATAAGTGAAGTCACAAATTGGATCACGCTGAAATCTAGGTTAGAAAATGAATTTGGAAAAGAGCCATCTGCAGTAGAGATACATAGATTACTGGAAAAACGAAAGAAGGCAAATTCAGATTGCAAGTAGAGGGAATGTTGACGAATCATCTACCATTTAGTATATCATTGCTGGTATTCCCGATTCCGTAAACAACAAGACCATCTTGTACGAAGCATCAACCATAGACGAATTAAAGAAGATAATAGAATGCTACAAGTGGATACACAGACCATCACTGCAGCAAAAAGTCGACGTCAAACTCAGTGCATCAAAAGTCAACATGGGACGAAAAATGCCGAACAAGAGATGTCAAAACTGTGGGTCTCCCCAACATATCGTTCATTACAACTACCAGTGCAGATAGATTAGGTCGACTATTGGATACGATTTCAAGTTGTGCCTGATGAGTGGATTCCAGATAAAATAGAACTTGGCAAGGATTTCATCAAAGACGTTTAACTGACAATAAGTCACGGAAAAATTGTTAGCATCAGATATTTGGAAAAACCTCAAGAACAGATACAAATCCTAAACGAATCAGAAGAAAACAATATTTTCAATATATAGGGGTTTTCTAATAGGGACTTGACAACTTTGAATTTAATTTGTGAACGCAATCTTTCACTAATCTTCAAACTGTCACTGTCAATTTATTCAGTAAACTCAACATTTTCATCATGGTAAAGTACACTAACGAGCAACGTCTGCAAATTATAAAAATTTTCTGCAGATATTCGGAGTCGCAAAATCATCTTCAGTGACGAAGCTCATTTTTGGCTCAATGGGTTCTTCAATAAGCAAAATATGCATTATTGGTCGGGTGAAAATAAACATGTGCTTCATGAATCACCACTTCATCCACAAAAAGTAACTATTTGGTGCGGTTTGGATGCCGGCGGCTTTTTTGGGCCATAATTTTTCGTCGACGATAACGATCGTCGCGTTACTGTGAATGGTCAGCGTTATCGCGCCATGGTCACTGATTATTTTTGGCCCGAATTAGAAGATATGGACTTGGACGACATGTGGTTTCAACAGGATGGTGCCACAAGCCACACAGCACACGCTACAATCGATTTATTGAAGAGTAAGTATGGTGATTTAACGCCGCTTGACTATTTTCTGTTGGGGCTTCGTTAAGTCATTGGTTTATGTCAACACGCTGACGACGTTGGAGAAGCTCAGAGTCAACATTGAACGCGAAATAGCGGCCTTTTCGGCCGATATGTGTGGTCGAGTCGTTGAAAATTGGGTCCAACGAATCGACCGCTGCAAACGTGCCCGCTTTGGCCATATGAACGAAGTCGAGTTCCATTCATAACTGTTTTGATTGTACCTCAAGCCAATAATAAAGTTTTTAAAATACCTCAAGTGGTTTACCTTTTATTTAAAAAAAAAATTTGTCAAGTCGTTATTAGAAAACCCTATAGAATTAGATGCGGAGAGCGAAGCACACTTATGCGTGAGGAATCTAAAGAGAAAATATTTAACATTGTGTCTGAGTTATGTCTTAAAAAAATTAAAAGTTGCTGCATCGAAATGAGTATAGTACTACAAGATGAAAAATCAGTATATCAGGAGGCAAGGAACTTATCAGAACCGAATAAGCAAATTGTGAATGCTCAAATAGACGAATGACTTGAAGAGGGGATCATAAGATACGGTTGATCGGACTTTGCCAGCCCAATTGTGCTAGTGAAAAAAAAAGATGGTAAAACCCGACTATGCGTAGATTATCGCAAATTGAATGTTAAAGTGATCAAAGACAGATATCCTTTACCAGTGATGGAAGACGTTCTGGAGCAGCTGTATAAGGCGAAAGTTTTCACAACGCTTGACTAACGGAATGGTCTCTTCCACGTCGATATTGCAGAGGAAAGCAGAAAATACACTGCATTTGTCACGCCAAACGGGCAATATGAGTTTTTTAAGGTCTCGTTCGGATTATGTAATTCACCAGCTGTTTTCAAACGGTTTGTTAACACAGTTTTCTGAGATATGATATGGTAAAACTAATTGTCGCTGTACCTGGATGACATCAGTATTGCTGCAGAAGACGAGTATGAAAACATCAGGAAACTCATTGTAGTTTTGAAGGTAGCATAAGAGAATGGCTTAATAATAAAATGGGAGAAATTCAATTTCTTGAGCAGACGTGTAGCGTTTTTTGGACACATTGTGGCAGTGTTAAGTATCAAGCCATTAAGCCATCCGTTGAGAAGTTAAAAGCGGTTAAAGGGTTTCCCAGACCAACCGACTTAAAACAAGTCCAGAGTTTTTTGGGACTGACAGAATTTTTTAGGAAATGAATGCCAAACTACGCTAATGTCGCAAAACCCCTTTCCGATTTGACTAAGAAAGATGTGAAATTCCAATTTGAAGCTGATCAGGTAGCAGCGTTTGAAGCCCTGAAAAACATGCTTAGTGAGGAGCCATTTCTTAAGCTTTTTAATCCCGAGCTGGAAACGGAGTTACACACGGACGCCAGCATGCAAGTGTATGGAGGGATATTACTTCAAAAGCATGAGGGAAATTTCCATCCAGTATTTTATTTAAGCTTTAAAGCATCCTCAGTTGAACGCAATTACACCAGTTATGAACAAGAAGCATTAGCTGTGATAAAATGTATTAAGAAACTGCGAGTCCACCTATTGGAGCTAAAATTTAGAATCTATACAGACCGTAAAACCTTTCAGGCAACCATTAATAAAAAAGACCTGTGTCCAAAAGTTGCAAGGTGGGCAATTATGTTGCAAGAGTATAATTTCGAAGTGTTACATCGTTCTGGAACATCTATGAGGCACGTTGATGCTTTGAGTCGATACCCGACCATTTTGAGGATTGAAGACAGTCTTGCTCAAAGAATTAAACGAGTGCATGGTAAGGATGAATATTGTCAGCTAATCATGAGTATTTTGACTTCTTCGAAGATTTATAAGGACTTTGAAATGTAGCTGTAAGTAATGCAGAGAGATATTCTTCGGAGTAGGTAGAGGCCATTGCTAAACAAGATTACTTCATTCCAAAATTGCCAAGGCATCAGAACAATTCATAAACAACTGTGTAGCTTGTGTCTTAGCCACTAGGAAGGGGGGCAAAAGTGAAGGATTTTTAAATTTAATAGAGAAGAGCGAAGTGCCCCTTCATACTTTTCACATCGATCATCCAGGACCATTGCCTACAACAAATAAGAATTACAATTACTTGCTAGTCGTGGTGGATGCTTTCACGAAATTCAAATGGATCTATCCTGTTAAGTCAACGAAAAGCGAGGAAGTCATTAGGAAGTTACTAGACCAGAGTGAGATATTCGGCAAGCCCTTTAGAATCGTGTCGGATAGGGGAACAGCATATACTTCAAATGTCTTTAAAGAATACAGAGTGCAACAAGGCATTCAACATGTCCTGATAACGATAGGTGTGCCCAGGGGAAATAGTCAAGTCGAACGAATCAACCGGATCATTGTGGAAGCCTAAGCGAAGATGTCAGTCGAGGATCCTAAAAGATGGTACACTTTTGTAACCAAGCTACAAAGAACACTGAATTCAACCATTTCCCGGAATACGAAAAGAAGTCCGTTTCATTTAAAGAGAGAACCTTCAGTTGCGACAGCTTCTAGAGGAAGTTATGGTCGATGAGCCGCCAAAAAACAGATCTTCAAGGTTAAAGAAGAAAACAAAAGGCATTACAATCGAAATAGAAAGCAACCAAACAAATATCGTCTTAAGGATGTTGTTGCTATCAAAATGGCGCAGTTTGGGCCTGGTCTTAAGCTTCATGCCAAGTTTTTAGGACCTTATGAGATCACGAAGGTGAATTGCAACGATCGCTACGATGTCCGTAAGGTAGGTCAACATGATGGGCCTAATATTACGTCTACCGCTGCTGACTTCATGAAACCATGGATACCAGAAGCAGAAAATGAAGAAAAAGAAGAGGATCACCTACTCGACTGAGGTCAGTCGAAATTATCAGAATGGCCGAATGTAGTACTAAGACAATATAAGCCGCTGATGCATCGTCGCCGTCTGAAAATTATATGATTGTTTGTTATACTTGTTCATGGGGATCAAATTCCCAATGAAAAATAACATCGTGTCGACTCATAAAGTGTGTTGTATCGATATCAAACAGACAACCTGGTTTCAACCAGCTTCTATTTCTATTCCGCGCCGCAATAATTTTCAAATGCAAATATTTGTTTATTATTTTGGTAGTGAAATAGTGATTTTTTTTTGTATTTGATCCCATTTAACTCACTTTTTCTTCATCGTCGTCTTCAATCGCGCGATAATATCTCTGTGTCGGATCCATTCAGTTTGACCTAAATGCGGTAGATCAACCACAATACAGATATTAAATGAATTTCAACACATCTAAAATAAGCCAATTGAAGCAGCATTTCGTCATTAGTCCATCACTTGCAATAACTTCAGTCCCAATTCATTCTGGCAGCAGCTACCATCGAAGCACATTCTTCCTCAAAGCTGCCCCACGATAAGCAACCCCGTTCTATATCAAAGATCTTTTAAGGACAAATTTGCTAATCATAATTGGCAAAGAGAAGAGCAAACTACAAGCGTTTCGAAATAAATTAAATACAAAAAGAAAAAATAGCAATCATAACTCTATCTTGTCCCATCAACATTCCAATCCAAACTGGTCACTTAAGACTCAAATGTTGCAATAATTTTTTTTTTTTTTTTCTAAGAATTGCATGATATTAATTCGGACGATATGTGGATAGTGCTTCGTGCCATGACGCTCATGAAATGACTGACTAATAACAACCTTAATTGGTATGACACTTTGTAAAATCTTTGATGTCTTTAGACTACCATATTTAGTAATTTTAAGTCACCATCCGAAGCAAACCCCAATAGTCTGATGCCACAAAACTCTTAAAAAAGCTAGAGCCTTAGCCTGATACACTTCGATGTATTAGCAGTAACGAAAAGTAAATCAAGCAACTAGTAGGTTTCCAATCATATCTATGAATAAGCACAATACTCGTAAGCGCAAAAAAAAAAATCTATAACAACAAAGGAGTAAAAGTAATTCTGCAACAAAAACAAAAGACCAGAGCATCGAGGTAATAATTCTGAAATGGAAGAATAGCTCCTCGGTACAAGAAAACTACTAATAGTTCAACCTAGTTCCTTCAAAGATATTCCAAAAATGGAATGTATATCGGCAAGGAATATCGTTAGCTTTATTGGTGACATCGACATTATTTAAAGTACGGTTTCAGGTTTGATTGATTTACCAACTGTACCGCTATGAAGTAAAAATAAAATACTTATTTTTAATGGAAAAGTAAAAAACATTTTACTCAAAGTATTGGCCATTGCTAGCTACACATTTTCCCATCTTTTAGGCAATTTATGGATTCCACTCCAATAAAACTGTTCGTCTTTTGAAGCAAACCAAAAGTGCACGAAGTGCCGCTCATCTAATGCGTGTCCCATCGATGAAAACAAATGGTAGTCGGAAGGAGCCAAGTCTGGTGAATACGGCGGTCGGGGTAGCAGCACCCAGCCAAGTGCTTTGGTTGTATCCTAAACCAGTTTTGCTTTGTGTGCAGGTGCATTGTCATGGAGCAAAATTACCTTGCCGTGTCTCTGGCCCATTCTGATCGTTTTTCGGCCAATGATGGTTCAAATTGATTATTTGTTGTCAGTAGCGATCTGTATTAACGGCTTCACCAGGTTTTAGGAGCTCGTGATACACCACTCCTTTCTGGTCCGACCAGACACACAGCGTTGTCTTCTTGCGGAATCGATCTGGTTTTGCAGTCAAAGTTGATGGTTGCCTCGGATTAAACCTTGATATTTTCCGTTTAGGATTCTGAAAATAAATCCATTTTTCATCGCCAGTAACAATTCGATGCAAAACTAATTTTTTATCGTGTCTTTGTGGTTTTTCGGTTTTCCATCTGTCTTTTATTCAATTCATGTGGCACCCATTTTCCAGACTTTTGGATCTTTCCTATAGGTTTTAATCGGTCAGAAATTGTCTGTTTTGCAACATTTAACATTTCTGGCATTTGTTTCTGACTCAAAGTGTCATCTTCATCCAATATTGTTTGCAATTCAGCGTCTTCAAACTTTTTTGGTTGTCTTCCACGTTCTTCATTTTTCACGGTACATCATGATACAACTTGGCTCAAAATTTACTCCACGAGAAAGTAAAGTCATTCTTCGCAGAACTCTGATACACTAGGGAACCGAGTTTTGTATTACAGGAAATTTGGTGTCCCAAATGTGGAGATCATACAGAATAAAGGTGGTTTATCTTATTTTAGGGCCGATATGTGAGAATGATTAGAGAAGGAAACAACCAAAATTTCGTTTATTCGAAAAGCAATGCCAGGTACGTCTTTCGTATGTTTACCGACGTTATAGCTTAACGCTTAACCAATTACCAGCGGTCTTAAAGCCCGCAACGGTTTTTTAATTTCAAAAATTTCAATGTGTTCTTGTCGTGCGACAAAGTGCATCCATGTACCTTTTCTACATTTAAAACAGCTTCGTTCATAAAAAAATTTCTCCTGCGGTCTCGGTGGTTATGTGATTTTTTTGTGTTTATTTAGTTTTGTGTTTTTAGTGTTAAAATGAATATAAGCGACTAAAGTATTGAGAGATTGCTGCAGCAAGAGATATCTGATGATTAAGATATGCCAGACGAGGATTGCGGTGACATGGAACCTGATGTGACGGAAGATTTCGCGCTGTATGAAGACTGCGAATCCAACTCTGAAATAGAGGTTGATGACGAAGCAGCTCCAACACAATACAGTTCGTTTAAAGCCGAATCAGCATGTGAAGTATCTTTAAGATCTCGTTCTAGAGCTCGTCATGAGAGTGATTATTCAGATGATAATATTCCCCTTTCACTTTTGCTGTCTCGAGTTAGGTCCAGAGGGAAGAATTTTTTTTGGTATTGTACTTTCCGCAGCATAATATCATACAACAAACGCCGGGTTTTTGGATCCTCTTATTTACAGATCAGATGCTACAGAAAATAGTGCTACAAACTAATGAAAAACTAAAAGAAATCAGATCAATATATAAAAAGCAGACTTGCGTTCAAGACTTAGACCTCATAGAGCTAAAAGGTTTTATTAGACTGGAGCTTAATACGGCAATACCCAAAGAAAATCACTAGCTTTACACAACATGGTATAATTCTGACTGCACCGGGAGAGAAATTTACCATTGCGTTATTTGTAAAAATAGGCTGGAGGTTCTAGTGAATACTATGTATACGATCTGACGATGTCTAGTCTTGGCGACGTGAATTTGACTTGTCTGCGCCTATTTCAGAACTTTTCAATTCTTTTGTTAAAAACTGTAAAGAAGTTTACACAATTGGAAGTTGTGCCTGTACAGACGAAATGCTAGTGGCTTTTAGCGGTCGCTTTAAATTCAAAATGTATATGCAAAAAAAAAAAAAAAAAAACAGCAAAATATGGTCTAAAAATTATGTTCATCACATATACAAGGAATGGTTATCTTCTCATTGCCTATAATGCAAAGATTCTGATGGGAAAGACTTGACTCAAGAAGAAAAGAGACTGTCAAAACTAACTCAAAACTTGTCTCCCCGTAACAGCTGATAATTTATTTTCATCAATAGAATTGATCGATATCTTGAAAGAATAAAACCTCACTTTTGTGGGTACTTTCAAAAAGAACAAACGTAAGATACCTCCTGAGTTTGAACCATCCAGGCAGAGGTCAATTGAGTCACTGCTTTTTGATTTTACCAAGGCTCACTATGTCATGTTATGTGCTGCAGAAAAATAGAGCAGTGGTCATGGTTTCGAGTATGCATCATACTGCGAGTGTAAGCGTTAGAACTTAGAAACCTGAAATAATATTATACTATAACCAAACAAAAATGGAAGTCGATCTACTTGATCAAAGATACTCCCCTTCCCGTCGTTCACAAATGTGGCCTTTGACTATATGTATTTTACAGATTGTTGGATATACAATATATGCATCGAATGCTTACGTCATGAGTAAGAAGCCTGAAAGCCTGAAGACTGAAAGCCGACTCAAGTTTATGGAAAAATTGGCAAAACACCTGACAAAGCTTCACATTCACCTTCAGAGGGATATCGAAAACTCTATTCGCCGCGTTCTACAAATAAGTGAAGGTTCACCATGCTTACTTAGTGTAGAAAAGTTTGAAATACGAAAAATATGCTCAGGTTGTGATCCAAAAAAGAAACGCAAGGCAGTTTACTTATATTTCATGCGTAAAAAACCAATTTTCTTAGAACGTGCAAGCAAAATTTGCGGTAGCTGCCGCGAAAAATTGTGAATGATGGTGGGTTGCAATTTTATTGAGGTTTTCTTTTTTATTTTCTTTTTATTGTTATTTTATTCCTTGTTTTCTTAGTTTATAAGAATTAATACCAATAACTCGAAACTTTAAGTTCCTGAGCGTAGCCATTTTTTGCTCTAAAACTTCTAATATGTGAAGTTTTTAGGAAAATTACAAGATGTTACTTTGATTTTTTTTTCTACGAAATAGAGATACAAATCTGTAGCGGTCTCCAGGACCGCACGTAGCTGATTAAGCGACTAAAATAGGAAGTAGATGGTTAACAATTCTCCGGTTCAGATGTTTTACGACTGCGTGCAAAAATTTGGAAGTTGTATGCCTGGGCTTGGGAGGACCCCTAATGTGACAGTAGGAATAAGCAAAAAGACACTTTTGGATATAATTAATTTATTTGGACCCAATTTCCCGCTTTATGCCAACAATACATTTTGGTCGATATATTATACACATGTCCGTGCCGTTTCTAAGAGAGGGCACCACTCGAATTAAATCCATACCATTTTCAGTTAGAACCAACCTTCAAAAGATACGTATATAAATTTGACAGCTGTCGGACGATTAGTTTTCGAGACATAGCGTTGTGAGTGAAGCAACTTTTGTTATTGTGAAAAAAAAAAAAAATGGATTCAAAGCAATTTCGTTTGTTGATTTATCATTGCTTTTTGATGGGAAAAAATGCAGCCGATGCAAAGAAATGACTTGATAAGTGTTACCCGGACTCTGCACTAGCCGAACGAACTATTCGCAAGTGGATTGAAAAATTTTAAAGTGGTCATACAAGCACCGAAGATGAAGCGCGCAGTGGACGTCCAAAAGAGCCTGTTTTAGATGAAAACATCAAAAAAGTCCACGAAATGATTACGAATGACCGTAAAGTGAAAGTGATCGAGATAGCTGAGGCTCTGAAGATATCAAAAGAGCGTGTTGGATAAATCATAGACGAATATTTGTACATGCGAAAGCTCTATTCAAAGTGGGTGCCGCGTTTGCTCACAGTCGTCCAAAAACAACAACGTGTTGATGATTCAGAGGGGTGTTTAAAGCTGTCCAACCGCAATAAAGCCAAATTTTTGCGTCGGTATGTGACAATGGATAAAACTTGGCTCCATCACTTCACACCAGAGTCAAGTCAGCAGTCAGAGTGGCGAGCAGGCGATGAACCTCGTCCAAAACGACCAAAAACTCAACAGTCGGCTGGCAAGGTTATGGGATACACATGGAATAATTTTCATCGACTATCTTCAAAAGGGGCAGACTATCAACAGCGACTATTAGATTGCGTTGTTGGAGCGTTTGAAGGACGAAATCGGAGAAAAACGGCTGCATTTGAAGAAAAAGAAAATGCTGCTTCATCAAGACAATGCACCGTGTTACAAGTCGATGAAAACGATGGCAAAATTGAATGAATTCGGCTACGAATTGCTTCCCCACCCACCGTATTCTACAGATTTGGTCCCCAGCGACTATTTCCTGTTCGGAGACCTCAAAAGAATGCTCGCCGGAAAGAGGTTTAAGACCAATGAAGAAGTAATCGCCGAAATAGAGGCCTATTTTGAGGCTAAACTGAAATCGTACTACAAAACTGGTATCGAAAGATTGAAAAATCGTTTCAATCAGTGTATCGCCCTCGATGGCAACTATATTGATAAATAAAGTTGAATTTTGCGAAAATTTTGTGTTTTACAATATAAAACGGCACTGACTTTTCAGCCCATGGTTTATGTACCGCTCATAAGTACTGGTGGTACAATGGTATATTGTACTCCTAAGGCTCCTAAGAGCCCCGCCGCCATTTCTAATTTTTTTTTAAAACTGATAGTGTGATCAACCGTTGAGAAATCTTTAAGGTTTCATAAAGAAAAACTTAAAAAGTAACGTATTTGAATTAAGGTTCGAAAGGGTTAAAGCGTACAAAATTCAACTTTTGCAAGAATTGAAGCTAGCCGACTTGAAATTGCGTCGTGGGCTCAGGAAAAACTCAATAAAAACCCGTAGTTGTATAGTGAAATTTTGTTCAGTTATGAAGCCCATTTCTGGCTCAATGGATATGTTAATAAATTGAATTGCCGTATTTGGGCTGATGAGCTACCCGAAGAGAACCAAGAGCTACCATTACATCCATTAAAAACAACGGTATAGTATGGTTTATGGGCTGGTGCAGTCATTGGTTCATATTTCTTCGAAAATGAGGAAAATCAGAATCTTACCGTCAATGGTAACCGTTATCGCGCCATGTTAACGAACTATGCGCTTCTTAAAATCCAAACACATGGTCTCGGTGAGCACTGGTTTCAATAAGACAGCACTACGGGCCATACAGCGCGTGAAACAATAGACTTGTTGAGAAATTATTTTGGTGAGCACTTAATTTCATGTTCTGCTACGGTAAATTCGCCACCTAGATCGTGCAATATCACTCCTTTGGACTATTTTCTCTGGGGATATGTAAAGTCTCAGGTCTTCAGGATTAAGCGAACTACGATTGACGTTTTGGAAGCTAACATTACTCGTGTTATCCGCGGGATACCAGTCACTTTGCTGACACCAGTCGCCCAAAATTGGACCTTCCAAATGGACCACCTCAGACGTAGTAGTGGCCAACATTTACATGATATCATTTTCAAAAGGTAAATGCCATGAATTGTTCTTTAAACCGATAGTAAAAATTTTAAATTCGCTTTCAAAGTTATGTATTTTATTTCCGTAAAGTTATCACCCTTAAGCTCCGTAATGAGTAACCAAATTGAAAGATAGGTGGAGCTAGTGAGTCAAAATGAGTGTACCACCATATACAACAACCTCTTTTAGCCCGCCTGTCAAAATTTACCGAAAATCCTACGCTTAGTTTTGTTTTGAATTCCACCTCAAAAAATCGTTCCGTGATCCGATTCTTGTTTTTGAGTGGCAAAACCTGCGAAAATCTAGCCCCTACCTAGTGGTGTAAGTAGGACCCATTTACCTTCCCGTACAACTATTTGCCGTGGCTGCACGTGGGTTTTTTTTTTAACTACGCCCAGATGGCCCAAAAACGGTTGCCACAGAAGAAACCATGTACAGAATCCATTATGTCGTATTAGCGGAACACCGAGTGAAAATTCGAGAATTGGCTTAGATAGCAAGCATTTCAACTGAATGCGTTAGCCATATCCTGAACGAGATTTTGGGCATGATAAAGCCATCCGCGCGATGGTTGCAGTGTTTGCTCACACCGGAGAACAAGCGCAGTCGTGAGTCGATGAGACGTGAACTCATTAGTGTACACCAGTGGCCAAAGAACGATCGAAACAATGAGTTTTGCCCGGTGAACGTGATCCAAAGAAGACTGTGCCTTCGGCCGGAAAGGCGATGATTACCGTTTTTTGGGATGCACGAGGTGTGATCCACATTGCCTATTTGGAGAAGCGAGAAACAATCACATAAGCATATTACGTCGATTTATTGGGCCGATTCAATGCTGATTTGAAGAAAAAACGACTACATTTGGCAAATTAAAAATACTCTTCCACCACATCGCGGCTCACACTTCCGCAGTCTCCACTGCCAAATTGGTCGAATTGCACCACGAGTTGCTCC
Organism: Volucella inanis; assembly: GCA_907269105.1. Classification (NCBI taxonomy): domain Eukaryota; kingdom Metazoa; phylum Arthropoda; class Insecta; order Diptera; family Syrphidae; genus Volucella; species Volucella inanis. Next base: position 207,685,649 of record OU026153.1, read on the forward strand.
CCCATCCCTTGTAATCTCCGGTTTTGGCTACTTCTGACTTCTTTTTGTTTCCAAACCATTAAAGATCGCTTGCCGGAAACAAGTACGGCTCGAACGAGGAAGTCGTCGCCACCGCAGAGGAGTATTTTTCGGGCCAACATAAGTCGTACTGTACGGAGGGATTAAAAAAGCGTATCGTGTTAGAAGGGGATTATATTGAAAAATTGTCATTGTTGCGTTGTCATTTCTAATCCGGCCTCGGATCTCTCTAATCTAAGCCCTCGTATACATAGTTCCGTAAATCTATTATTCACAACTGCGGGGCAACTTCAAAATATCTCCAAACTGAGCCATATTTGTTGTTCGTTTCTGTCTATTTCAGTCAATAAAAATTAGATGTTAGTTATGTGGAGTTCATTGATATCCCTAATACTGCGAAAGTTACTCAGAAGCAAAAAGTTATGGCTCGTTCATTTTATGCAAAAAAAAGCCAATGTGATACCTGTCAATTATTTAATCAGTTAGTGGATGAGTTCGCAATTTCAGTTACACTAAATTAGTCATGATTTTGAGTTTACTAATAGGACAACTACATTTAATTATGCTACAATATCTACATAAACCAATAAAAAATAAACAATTTAAATGTGCATTATGCAATTTTGGGAAATTATTTCAACAGCTTATTGTAACATTAAAATTGCGTAACTGCATGTACAGATTTAACCTAGTTGTTGGGAAAAACTTTTATCTCTACAACATTTAGTAGTGATTAATTCACATCTCTTAGTATGAGTCCTTGTTCTACATACAAAGTTACCAAGGACACACTAAGAAAAGAAGAGAGAGTATATGAAGATAAAAAAAAGAAACTATTAAACACTTTAGGCAAATTGTCTGTGAGACAAAAATTGTAAGAATTATACAAGTTGGTCCATTAAGCAGGCACAAGAGCTACAACTAAACCACTCTTAATTGCTTTTTAATTACAATGAGTTGCTCTTGAAGTTATTAGAACTTTCCAAGAACTTATTTTTCGGTAAAGACGTTCAAATATGTAGAAGAAATTCTCGCTACGTATGTACGACTACGTACGTAAGCCTTGACAGTTTTTTTTAAGAAATGCCTCTCGATAATGAGTTTCTATCTTCTTAATAATATTTTCGGCAACAACAGATCCTTCAGAAGGCTGTAATTGTACATGTAACTAACATCAATAAACAAATGTTTATTTGTTGGCTTGTACAGGATATGGTGTTTACAATCACAACATAGTTTCAAGAAATTAAATTTATGTATATTCGCTATATAGCTATATATATTGTAGGTATGCTACATATTTCTCCTACCTAACTACATTGCTTCTGTCACACCCACACTTCGACAGAAAAGAATAACGACCTTACCAAACACTGCCACTATGAACTCCTTGGCAAAACCACCTATGAGTAATGCTCTTAATATGACGTGAAAACCGTCATTGGTGATTTCAATGTCATGTCAGGCAAGGAGGTCAACTTGATGGGTGTACAGTTGGAAAGTACATCATCTACGTCATCACCTGCGGAAACGGACACATAGGGAGGAATGTAATGTACCTATAGCATGTACAACGCTTATACATCAGGCTCACTCCTGACCAAGGAACTATAACCTAAATTGATCACAAAATGATCCACTGTTTTGGATCTCCGAACGTGCAACTAGTACTTTCAGTATTTTATTAAAAAAATAATGTAGATGCACATTAAGATTGCAAAAAATCTTATAAATTTGTACAATGTTTAGGAAAAATTGAATATTTTAAAATTAAAAAGAAATTAAAATATGTATAATAGAAATATTAGATTTAAATATATAAAAAGGTAAATTAGTTGTAATCAATAGCCAAATGTGTAAGGAGTTGTTTTTTGAAGTGCTTTGCGTATCTTATCCCCCTCAGTTTCATCGGAAGAAAGTTCCATAAGTGAGTAGCATGAACTAAAAACTGGAGTTCTAATGTTAAACAGCACTTCGTTGACTTAGTACAAAGGTGTGCTGCGATATAGCGAACCTCAGCTTACTCCCAAGAAAGTTTGGTATTTGTGTTTGAATAATGCCGTAAATACATGTCAATGATGTATTGCATTTCATTTTCAAAGGAACATCCAAAGATTGTTTTGGCATAGAGAATAGTTCACAACAGTTTAATAAAATTGGCAGTAGTAGACTTTTTGCCAGAAGCATTTTCGTTTTTGTTGGTGTATAGGCACGTGAAATCTAGAGAAGAGACAGCCATAAACTTTTACAATTGTTGCAGTGATATGAACGTTCAACAATAATGTATAATTTAATGTAATACCTAGATTTCGAACAGACTTAACATATTAGATGTTTAAGTCCCCTAACTGCAGCAATCGAAAAGAGGTCAGATCTTATTCCGATAAATATAGTAATGACGGCTTTTGATCTTCTCAGGATATTACGAAGATCTTCATTCATTTTTAGTGTCGTAGATTCTACCAAAATAGTAGGACTTTATAAATAAAGTTGCACATCGTCTGCGTACATATGGACGCTGCAGTGTTGTACAACATTAGGGAGCTCGTTAACGTATATTGAAAAAAGAATTGGCCCGAGTATAGACCCTTGCGGTACACCAGTTATCATCGATAACATTTCAGATGCTCAATCTCCAACGACTACGGATTGTTGTCTACCAGTTAGGTATGAATATACCAATTTTGCCGATGGAGTAGAAAAATTAAAATGGCTTATAAGTTAAGAGCACAAGAGTGCGTAGTTTATCATATCAAAAGCTTTTGAGAAATCGAGAAGGGCTAAAATGGTAAGTTCATTTCGATCGAGACCATTTCGAATCTCATCAGTGATAAATTAAAGAGCGGTTTGGCAGTTTCGCTTCTTTCGAAAACCCGATAAACACGAGCTTCTGCGAGGTGTTGGATTAATTGTGCAAGTAGAGCTTTCTCAAATATGGTATCTTAGTAGAGCAGAATTGCGATTGGTCTGTAGATTTTGGCATTTTTTAGTATGGGCACGATCTTGGCTTTTTCCATTCAATGGGATACACAGAGATGAAAAATGGTATTGAAAATGTGTGTTATACATATATCTAAAAATGACTGGAGATGGGTCTACCTCATCGTAGGCAGTTGCATTTGACTTCACTGACAATACCGTCAAGATCTGAGACACTGGAAAAAGGAAAACTTTCTGAGTTGCTGCTGTCACCAATGGATTCCTCAAACGCCAAATTTACTTCACAAGAGTTGGACGGGGGGCTGTAAATATTCGGTTGAGTGCATTGCAATCCAAGTCATCTGGAAGCTTATGCTTTTGTTTGCCAAATCCTATTTGTCGCAGATTTTTCCAAAGTTTTTTTCCTATGGCAGATGGATCAAGGTTGTGTTTATAAAAACGTACTTTTGTCCTTCGTATCTCACAGACCACCTTATTTTGAAGTTGTCAATACATATCATCTAGTCTCACCAATTTGTATCGCTTCCAATGAAAATAGGCGAAATTTCTATCCTCCAATATCTTTGAAATACGTAGTGTAGGTCATTCAAGATGATGAATTAAATTGTATCTTTTTGGTTTTTACCTCGACATGTATTAGGTGGGATAAAAAGTAACCTCATTGGGAATAAAAAAAAATTTTTTTTAAAGTTTTTTTTTATTTTATTCAATAAAGTCACCTTTTAGTTTGATACACTTATTCCAGCGATTTTCCAACTTCTTGAAATCATCCGTGGCGTTGATGATATGCTCGCGTTAACTGAATTTTTTATTGATGAGTCATCTTTTGAGGTTTGGGAAAAGATAATAGTCCGAGGGAGCCAAATCGGGCGAATACGGTGGATGCGACAGCAATTGGAGCCGTACGTCATTGATTTTAGCCGTGGTTGTGATGCTCTTGTGCGCCGTTGCATTGTTTTGTAAAGGCCTCGCTTCATGTGAGGCCGTTTTGCAGCGATTTCGGCCATCAATCGCTTCAATAATACACAGTAATATCCGCTGTTGATGGTTTTTCCTTTTTCGATGTAGTCCACGAAGAGTATGCCATGACAATCCCAGAAAACTTTCGCCATAACCTTTACGACCCATCGTGCCTCCCTCGGCCGCTTCGGAGCACTCGTAGCGGCTTTAGTCCATTGCCGGGCACTCATTCTGTTCTCTGGTGTTCAACTGTTGAATCGACCAATCGACGCCAAAAGTCCGCCCGATTCCGCATCAGCAAGTTCAACACTCTTTCGAAGTGCTCTTGCGTTCGTGTTTTTGGTCAGGAGTGAGTATGCGCGGCACCCAGTGGCAGGATAATTTTTTCATATGCAGAATGTTGCCAAAATATGGGGTGTGCGCTCAGTACTAATCTTTGTGGTATCTGCCAGCTCGCGCAACCTCACTTTCCGATCAGCCAACACCATTTCATGTATTTTTTTGACATTGTCCTCTGTAACCGCATCGGAGGGTCTGCCGCTGCTGACTTGATTGGTAGTGGAGTTGCGGGCACCACGAAACTCTCGAAACCAATATTTGACGGTGTAATCCATAATATTAATCTAAGTTTTCTTTTGTTTACTTCGCCGTTTTGCCACTCAAAAAATAATGTTTTATGAGAGAACGAAAATCTTTTTTGTTCATACTCAACATGATGCCAAGCACGTCAACAACAATCAGCTGTCAAAACAAAACTAAAGACAGTATCGCACTGAAATTTGACATGTGTGCCCAAATATGAACGGACTTCAAGGCACCATAACCTTTTTTGCAGTAGAAGCGCATTCTGTTGGTCAAGGAGGTTACTTTTCACTCTACCTAGTATTTCAAAGAGCCTGTTTGAAACTCCTTGAAAAACAAAACTACTTGATCGTTCCCAGAAGACATGTAGAAGATTTCGTTCAAGTTAGAATCCCGCAGATCTTGCAGGAGACGAACACAATTAGTATTTGTAAAGTTCATATACTGGTAGGTATTAGTATGAGGGCGTTTAGGAAAATCTAGAGTTAGAAACAGTAGTTCATTCTTTGAAAAACCTGCAGCAGGATGGTCAGATAGGTCAGCAGATTTGGAAGCGTCAAATAAGTTACAGGTGACAATAGGGGGCGTGTTACATGACAACCGTTCCAGTGTATCGAACAGATGGTTAAAATTTGTATTACTGTTTGGCATATACACAGCGCCTGTATGAAAACTTTCAGTGTAGCACAAAACATCTAAATAGTAAATTTTTTCACAAATTTTGGGAAAAAACCAAGTTTCAGTCACACAGATAATATCAATGTTAGAACCTACAAACAAGTATCAAAACTCGTCAATTTCTGGGTATAAACCTTGTGCATTGATATGGACAATATGTAAGCCTTGTATATGTCCATGTAAAATCCGAATCATATATGTAAGGTACCATTCCTGCCACTATCAGTGGAACCCCCTTGTGTGTCAGACACGTTGAGAGGGAAATAAGAAGATGCAGAAACGCAACCAAATTTGTAAAAAAAAAGGTGGACTGTATTTAGAAAAGATTGATTTGGCCATTGTCACTCACAAAAAAGAAAAAAGAAAATAGAAAAAAGGAAGAAAGAAAAATAAATAAACAGAAAGTATTCAAAAATTATCCTTAAGTGAACTATTATTGTTAAGTGGCAACACTTTAATTTTGGAAGGTGCAGCACTTAAACAATCGGAGCTTTCAATGAGAATACTCTTGTTTTCATCGGGGAATTTAACGAATACAAATCCATATTTTGTGTACACGGAGAACAGCTGATTTTGGCGTTTTATACGTACCGCTTGCTGTAGGAGAACACGACTTTTTTTGTCAACCTCTCATGAACGTATTTTGCATTTTTCGTCCTCGTTTGAATCCAGGCCTACGTCACTGAGCGAAAGATGTTTGTGTGTTTTGCGGTAGAAAGCAGCTGATCAAAGAAAAGAGTTTCTCTCCTGAAGAGAATTAAACTTGAGAATAATTGGTGATGGTGATGGTCTGAGAGAGGTATGTTGTTGTATTTTGCACGGAAAATTTGTATCAACACGCGAGCCTTTCGATCAATTATATGAGATAAGTGGTTAAACATATGTTTTAGATTTTCCTCAGGTAGTTCAGGGATACCAAACATTACGGCATCCACAGCAACATTTTGGCGTTCTGAGCCAGCTATCTGCAGTTGCAATAAGCCAAACTCTTCTTTTACCTCAGATGCATTATTTGCTTCTACCGCTTCAATTTTTTCGATTGCGGTCAACTACGTCAAATACAGTATTATTCATTCAGATTTTCGAACTTTATTGACAAGTTTATCTCAATTTGCTCGATTTTCAGTAGAAGACTATGACGTACCTTAGACATTTCCCGTGTTATGGGATCCAATAATTAGAAACTCAGTTTGTTAAAACGACCATCAAGGTTGTTTACTAGATTTCGAAGTAACAAGCGAAGTTGGAACAAACCCGAGAGTTCCAAATTGAATCACATCACCTCCTCATCGATTTCCAGGGGCGAACTAAACAAAGCCATGTCTAGTAGGGGCAAATTATACAGAGCTATGTTGATATCATCCGACCATGCTAAGGTTGGTAAAGATAAAATCAAGACCTAAGACGTGTCAGATAAAAACTTTAACAAGGCTATGAGTTTTCATGTGAATTTTTAAACAAAGTTCGTGAAAAAAATTATGTGAACCTCATAAGTCAATTCCAGAAGAACTATCTTCCAAATATTTATTCAGTTACTCGCATACGTAGATAATATTGACATATTGGGAAAATTACACAGCAATGTCAATGAAGAGTTTGCAACTATTGAAAGGGAAGCACCAAAGATGTTTTAATCGGTCAATGAAGGAAAAACAAAATATATGCTATCAAGAAAGAAGGACACACAACATCCCTAAAAACAAACGTCGCTATATGCAGCTACAGCTTTTGGGGAAATAAGGGATTTAATCTCCATCGATTCCGCTTTCAGCTCCTACAACGATACAAGCTTCTTGGACATAAAAAGACTGTCTTGCTTTAAAGGAAAGTTTTTCGGGTAATTGTCGGTCTTGTTTTCATCAATGCAGGATGAAGGAGACGTTTTAATAGTAAACCGTATGGAGTGTACAGCGATGCTGACCTCGTTGGAAAAGCTAGGAGAAGCCGGCTTGAATAGCTACATCACCAGCCCTGATAGACAAAGCAGCAAGGTACGATCTCATCTTATGTGGCGCACACAAGGGGAAGGGGACATCAGTCAACCTAGCACGCACACTGAAGGCAGCTAGTAAAAAACGGCACTAGCAGAGGTATGTTCAAATATGTTATCTGAAACCCTAGTCCACTCCGGACTGTAGCACCATCTCACAAAAAACTAAAGCATATCAAACTTTGGATGAAATTACCATTTACAATCGAAAAGCAGCAAACGGATTTCAACTATGCACGTGAAATGCTCAAACATATAAAAGTCCACATTCACGCTAATAATGAGCGTAGACCTAGACATTATTCAAGAAGTGTGATGGAATGAGTCGTGTGGAGAAGGACGAACATTTCTCACTTCTACATATGTCATTGCTGTAGAGAATAGAAACAGCACCTTTTCGGATGTAGGGCGATTTATCGTGGGGTTTGATTTATAATGTAAAATAAAACACATAAAGTTGAAAGAAACCTTAAAATTTTTATTTTCAGTTAAAAGAATAATTCATGCCATTTACTTTTTGAAAATAATATCATGTAAATGTTGGCCATGACTACGTCTACGTGGTCCATTCGGAAGGTCAAATTTTGGGCTACTCATTGGAGCATAGCGACTGGTATCACGCGGATACCACAAGTAATGTTGGCTTCCAAAGTGTAAGTCGTAGCTGGGTTATTTCTGAAGACCTAGGACTTTACATTTCCACAGAGAAAATAGTTCAAAGATGCGATATCGCACGATCTAGGCCGCCAATTTACCGTAGAAAAACGTTAAGTTAAGTGCCCACCAAAATAATTTCTCAAAAAGTCCATTGTTTTACGCGCTGTATGGCGGATTTTCTTTGAGTTCTTCCACAGCCCAATTACTGGAAATATGATGCAAATTCAAGTTACCTTGCTTCAATTCATGCACAAGTTAAATTTTGTATGCTTTTAGGCTGAGATTCTCACGTAAAATACACCATGTTGTCGAATACGCCAAGCTAATCTACTGAGAACGACGACGAATCGATTTGTCACGGTCTTGGCGTACACTCTCAGCTACAGCTGCTATAATCTCTTCACTACGTGCTAGATGTGGTCTAACTGCTCGAGTATCATCCACTAATATAAGCTGGGACTCAATACTTGCAAATGGTATTGGCAATAGTGGTTTCAGTAGGTCGATTATGTAAGTTCTTCAGATCGCACGAAAAACAAAAAAAAAAAACACAAAACGCTGATTTTCGTAATACAGCTGAACAATTTTAAGACGCTGTTGTGATGTGACTCTTTTGGTGATGACTTGCCAAACGATACTGAACAAAAATTATAAAAAGGTTTGATGAGGTTCATGCGCGATCTATTAAAAAAGTCCTATTGAAAGTAAGACCTCACGATGAATCACACTATATATAGAATTGTCATTAGAAGAAGAATTAGAAAAGGAGTTTTAAGATCCATTGTTTCTTTCAACTTATGAGCAGTACCCAAAAAAGATGGAATTAAATCGGTGAACAAGAAAAAACGAGCACTTCGGCTGCATAGCTCAAAAAATATATTTAGGACAATCGACTTTATGCCGGGATGTCTCATGTGATAAGAAAGTGGAGCCATATCAGTAACAAAATAAGCTGCTACCAGTTAGTGAAGCTATGAAGGATGACAATTTTTTTGTGTTCGAAATTTCAATGTCATACTTGTATTGGTCTGAATCATAGACCGTTGTTGTTAATTGCTAATTCGCCGAAGCTAGTTAACACAAATTAGGTTAATAAATGTACTCTTGCAACGAAAGCTTTTAATTGAAAGTCAACTTTTACAAGTCGTAAGTCATTACTTTTAGGACATTTTTTTTTATGCTTCTAGGGATACCAGAAAGAACTGAGGAAAGTTTTCTATAATGGGGCCATAACGCAACCTCTTGCATATCTAACTATGTACTTAAATCAAATATCGACAATGCGAGTCTGTGAGTTATATTTAAGCAATGACCAGCTCAAATAGTGTAGATAGGATCAAGATTATTTTAAGCAATCGACTGCACTCGTATCGTCAACCTCTAATATAATAATATACAAATAAAAATAACCGGCAACAAAAGATATCGTCTTAGGTAAGGCTTCAAAGTTTTCTTTTTATAATCCCGCGAGCGGACCAAGGGGATATGGATACACTTTTACTGGATTTTCTCCAGGGCGCGGGCGGGTGGTGTATTAGTTTGAATCTCAGGTGTAATAGGTTTCGATATTTTTCCCAGAGGTGGTTGTCAAACTGGACGGGACAAACGGGACGAGCCAGTGCATCCTCAACCAGTGGGGTCTTAGTACGTGTTAGTTGTTAGTTCAACTACTTCAACATCAGTGTTATGGCATCATGTCAGAGTTGACGCCGACGGGATTTTCATATAACTACATACAAATTCCATGAAAAGACTTTTTCAGAGAATTGCCTCTCACGGAATTCGATCCCGCGACCCTCTGCTTGAGGAGTCTATGGATATACCACTACATCACGGCCACCCCCTTAAAGGGATCAGCCAACTTGGTATGCCAAATTGGAGAAATTAGTACAAGATTTGGTTAAATGAATGAAACTCTTGTGGCATGCCCAGAGCTTCAGAAATGAACTCTTAATACATGGACTGAAAATTCCGTTTCTACGAGAGGGCACCACTTGAATTAAATCCATTTTCAGTTAGTACCAACCTTAAGAAGATACGTGTATAAATTTGACAGCTGTCGGACGATTAGTTCTCGAGATAAAGCGTTGTGAGTGAAGCAACTTTTTTTATTGTGAAAAAAATGGATTCAAAGCAATTTCGTGTGTTGATTTATCATTGCTTTTTGATGGGAAACAATGCAGCCGATGCAAAGAAATGGCTTGATAAGTGTTACCCGGACTCTGCACCAGCCGAACGAACCATTCGCAAGTGGATTGAAAAAATTAAAAGTGGTCATACAAGCACCGAAGATGATGCACGCAGTGGACGTCCAAAAGAGGCTGTTTCAGATAAAAAAATCAAAAAAGTCCACAAAATGATTACGAATGATCGTAAAATGAAGTCGATCGAGATAGCTGAGGCTCTGAAGATATCAAAAGAGCGTGTTGGATTTATCATACACGAATATTTGGACATGCGAAAGCTCTGTTCAAAGTGGGTGCCGCGTTTGCTCACAGTCGACCAAAAACAACAACGTGTTGATGATTCAGAGGAGTGTTTAATGCTTAAAGCTGTTCAACCGCAATAAAGCCGAATTTGTGCTTCGGTATGTGACAATGGATGAAACTTGGCTCCATCACTTCACACCAGAGTCAAGTCGGCAGTGGCGTCTAAAACGACTAAAAATTCAACAGTCGGCTGGCAAGGTTATGGCATCCGTATTGTGGGATACACATGGAATAATTTTAATCGACTATCTCCAAAATTGGCAGACTATCAACAGCGACTATTACATTGCGTTGTTGGAGCATTTGAAGGACGAAATCGCAGAAAAAGGCCGCATTTGAAGAAAAAGAAAATGCTGCTTCATCAAGACAATGCACCGTGTCACAAGTCGATGAAAACGATGGAAAATTTGAATGAATTCGGCTACGAATTGCTTCCCCACCCACCGTATTCTCCAGATTTGGCCTCTAGCAACTATTTCCTGTTCGCAGACCTTAAAAGAATGCTCACCGGAAAGAGATTTAAGACCGATGAAGAAGTAATCGCCGAAACAGAGGCCTAATTTGAGGCTTAACCGAAATTGTACTACAAAACTGAAATCGAAAGATTGAAAAATCGTTTCAATCAATGTATCGCCCTCGAAGGCAACTATATTGATAAATAAAGTTAAATTTTGCAAAAATTTTGTGTTTTACTATAAAACGGCACTGATTTTTCAGCCCATGTGTTAGTTGCCCGGTATTAGCCACATCACGATTGGGAAACATGATTAATCCTGAAAACTATATGATATTTTGTGTAAGCCTTAAGGTCTTGCGCGACTTTTCTATTAATACACGCAAGTCGAAGTTGTTGTTCCTTCCATTGGTATCATTTGTCAGAGTACATTCATGTAATCTACGAAGTAGACAACCTATGACAGAAACACCAAGAAAAGTTAAATTCAACTAAATATTTATAGCAGAGCTTTGGTAAGTGGACCGTATTGTTTTTTTTTTTTAATTTCCCAAAGGCGGGAAATAGTATAGTATAGCAGAATTTCAGTATTACTGAAATAGCGTTTTCACGAAAGTTAATTTTGTTAAATAAGGAGAAAGAGCATATGCATAAATACCTTGCAACTTTATTAGAAATCCTTAGTTCATAGCTCCAAAAAACTGGATAAATTTCACTGAACTGTTGCCAGAGAAAAAGAAACAAGTATTCAAAAACAACAAATTATAGTACCTCGTATGTGAACGGATGGTTTTGTAATAATATCTGGCTACGCACAATAAAGAGATTTTGGAGAGTTAAGACGGAAAGAGTTCACAAGATACAAGATGAACACCTTGTGGCTAAACAAACTAAGATGGTAAGCAACTAGTGTGTACAACTTACCAACTGAAATCACTTGTGACTCTAATCTTGCAAATAAGTGGAAAGCTGGCGCGGTGCCTGCGTTGTCCTAATGCTTATGCCAGCATCACGAAAAAGCCTCATACTCGTATTTTAGCAAATTTCCAAAATAGAAGCCCTCATAGTGGAGCTTATTTTGTTTTATTAAAAATTCGGAATGACACTGCAGCCACACGTGCAAGTGGCCAGCTGCAAGTTGAAAATACATAGAGAGGCGCTGGGATGATTGTATCATTCTAGAAGGAGACTAAGATGCTGAATAAAGTCGAATAATCGAACCATGCGTTCGAAAACTAGCTGCAAGCAACTTAAGCGGCCAAACATGCATTTGCAAATTAATTTAACCCATTATCTGCCACTGTACTCAGTTTTTTGAAACTTTTAAATTGGTATTTTTCAAAAAGTAGGTTTTGAATTTTATATCTTTGAATTTGAAAACAAACGTAATTATGTGTTTCGTCATTTGGATTCATTTTTTTGAATTTGTCATCTGCTTTCAAGTATTTGCATTAAATTCTCTGATCGGTGTTTTTTTGTTTTATGCTGTTTTGTGTCTTTCTAAAAGAAAAAGCTAATTTTGTTTTATGACTAGAATTACAGAAAAATGGCTTCTCAAACCATAACTTGCAAGAATTTTTATGGAAAGCGCTATCCTAGTCTGTTTATAGCTGTTGATGGTGTCCCAAATGATAGAAATGAACGGGAAATAGTAATAATTCCACCGGATGTTGATGTTCAAACGGATAAAGAGGATTTATGCGAGGATGATTTGCTCAATTCAAGCATTCCTTTTGACATTCCAGGAGCAGTAAAAGTTGGGGTAAGCGATGGATCTGAAAATGATGACAACATTCTAATTGCTCGTCAAAGAGAAGAAGGTGAGCCTCATGACCGTGCTCCTAAAGGGTCAAACCACGTTCTTTATTCCACGGATATGCCAAAAACATTCGATTACGTGGAAAATTTAAAACAGATAAATGAACAGTTGATTTGTTCAAATTCTTTAACACTTTTTTGACGATGATGTTATGAAGTTGATTGTGGAGCAAAGCAAAAAATATGCTCTCGACCAAAACTGCCACTCATTCATATTCACAAAAGACGATCTCAGAAAATTTATTGGAATTTTGCTATTTTCCGGATACTACTTCCTACCCCAAGATTTTTTGTACTGGTGTCTAGATGAAGGCACAAGTATTCTGTTAGTATCAAACGCCATGTCCCGCAATCGATCTAAGGAAATCAAACGCTTTATTCATTTGGCAAGCAATTCAGCGATTGACAAAACCGATAAAATGGTCAAAATTTAGCCGTTGATGAAAATGATTTGGCATAATTATCAAAAATGGGGCTTTTTTTTAATGAAAACCTGTCCATAGACGAAGCCATGATAAAATATTTCAGCCATCATTCTGCAAAACAATTCATACGTGGAAAACTGATTCGTTTTGGTTATAAGGAGAAGATGCTTTGCAGTGATGGTTATTGCTACAATTTTGAAGTATATTGTGGTGCCAAGAACGTAAGTCAAACTAACAAATATTTACCACTTGGATCTCGTGTAGTACTCGATTTACTAGATGGGGTGAAAAGTGACCTCCTTAGGAATGAAAAAAAAAAAATTTTAAATGGAGGGAGCCAAATCGGGTGAATACGGCGGATGCGACAGCAATTGGAGCCGGAAGTCATTGATTTTAGCCGTGGTTGCGATGCTCTTGTGCGCCGGTACATTGTCTTGCAAAAACAATTTTTCAACAAATTTTCACTTTATTTAAGGCGTTTTGCAGCGATTTCGGCTTTCAATCGCTCCAATAATGCACAGTAATACTCGCTGTTGATGGTTTTTCCTTTTTCGAGGTAGTCCATTCAGAGCATGCCATGACAATCCCAGAAAACCGACGCCATAACCTTTTCGACCCATCGAGCCTCCTTCTGCCGCTTCGGAGCACTCGTGCCGGCTTCAATCAATTGTCATGCACTCATTCTGCTCTCTGGTGTGTAATAGCGGATACAAGTTTCATCAACGGTTGCCAATCGACGTCAAAAGACCTCCCGATTCCGCATCAGCAAGTCGCGTTCGTGTTTTTCGTCAGGAGTTAGTATGCGCGGCACCGAGCGGCAGGATAACTTCTTCATATGCAGAATATTGCCCAAAATATGGCGTGTGCACAGTACTAATCTTTGTGGTATCTGCTAGCTCTCGCACCTTCACTTTCCAGTCAGCTAATACCATTTCATGTATTTTTTTGGGCCTGTCGCTGCGGACTTTATCGGTAGTGGAGTTGCGGCTATCACGAAACCCTCGAAACTAATATTTGGCTGTGTCATCTGACGGAGCATTAGCCCCATAATATTTGACCAACTTTTCTTTTGTTTTCTTCGCCGTTTTGCATCTCAAAAAAAAAGTGTCTTATGAGAGAACGAAAATTGTTTTTGTCCATACTCAACATGATGCCAAACACGTCAACAACAATCAGCTGTCAAAACAAAACTAAAGACTGTATCGTACCGAAATTTGGCATGTCTGCCTAGATATGAACGGACTTCAAGGCACCATAACTTTTTTTGCAGTAGCAGCGCATTCTGTTAATCAAGGAGGTTACTTTTCACTCCACCTAGTTCTTGAAGTAATTAATACGCCAAGTGATGACAATATATTTTTTGCCATTAGAAAAAGTTAAGAGATGGTCAACTACAGCAAAATAAAAAGTATTGATTCCTCAGCCAAAACCTTTGGTCTCATACTATAAGGGCATGGGCGGTGTTGATCTTCATGGACAAAATGGTAGTAGCCAATTTTTACACATATGATAAATTCAATGACGGTTAATGCTTGGAGGCTGCATTGTTTACGAACCGATAAAAACTGCAATCTTCTTTTATTTGTCAGGACAGCAGCACGGACTTATTTACGCTCACCATCATCAACCAAAGCACCGAACAAACCAAATTCATCGATTTCTGTGGTGCGCAGTGAAGGTGGAGATCCCCAAAAAAAAATTAAAAATCAGTTACGATGCAAATTATGTCACAGCAGAGTTATAGTAGATGGATTTGTGAAAAATGCCAAACTACACTCTGCATTAAAAAAAAATTTTTAAAAAATATCACAACACACTTAACATTATTAGAAGTGCACATATCTGTGTATACTCGCTTTCTAATTAGAAGGTCTGACTTTGATATTGAAGCGCATTTGCTCAATGATTTAGTTTAGGTTGATGAGAAGAGAGATCTTAAAAATTTTTCGCGCTTAAATGCAAATTAATTTGAAGAAATTCTCAAATTGGTGACCATATATAGGGTCCTCTAACACTAGATATCATTTTAAATCAATAGAAAAACAATACATTTTTGTGAAAGTTATGATATTTTTATTTAAGGCTTTGTCACGTAATACAACATCTGCCAAATGTCTGCCTACAAATAGTCATCATATTTTCGCATAATTACGGTTGTATTTCGCAAATAAGAGCTCTGCTATTTTCTTTTAGTGCAGTAATAGTTGGTGGAGCATTAGTGTAGACCTTATCTTTAACATATTTAAAGAAAAAAGTCTAATAGTATTAAATCGCACGATTCCATTGATCATTTAAAATCTCCGTTTCGAGAAATCACACATTCTGGAAATTTGTTACGCTGTACAGTCATTATTTCGCCACTTATGTGGCATGTGGCGTCATCCTGCTGCTGCTACAAACGTCATCCAAGTTCATCGCATCCATTTCAGGCAAAAAAAAAAAAAATTAGTCAATGGAATTCATTCAACAAAACGTCCACACCAGCATCATTTTCGAAAAAATTTGGCCTTTTGATACCACCAGCTCAAAAACCACACCAAACTGTCATTCTTTGTTGACGGAAAGGTTGTTACACTATTTCTTTTAAGTTTTTGGAGTCCCAGATGTGACAGTTTAATTTGTTTATCTAACCAGAAAAATGAAAATGAGTCTCTTTACTCAGATAAATTTTTTGTACAAAATCATAATTTTGTTCATTCATTTCCAGCACCCAATCAGCGAAAGTACACCGTTGTGCGTAGTCTGCCGGATCTTGTATCGACTGGAGCTTACAAGCACATTAGTCAAGTTCTTTATGTAAAATGATGTGCAAAGTGGACACACCTGCGTTTTCATTCATATTCTCAGCTACGCCGAGTCGTCGCTTCACTAACCTGTCCGAGATGTTCAAATTTATCGAGATTTGGCGCCAAATCTCAAAAAACACCTCTCGTTGAATGACCCTCTTTGTATTTTTCATAAGTTTTTTTTGGTTTAATACTAGGTTCACGGGAGTTTAGAGAAATCCGATACGTGCGACTTGAGACCCATTTTATATAACATACCTACATGGGTCGCTTGAAATTTTGACAAGGGTCTCAGAAACACAATTGGAACGTTTATTCCCGTGATGTTGTGTGAAATTAATGAACCTCTTCAAAATCATTATTTAAAGGTAAGGTGCGTTTTTTATACCGGAAATTTAAATATTTTTTTTGAAAAATATATTGCTAAAAATGGACGGACAACTAATTGAAATTGTGCGCAATAATATTGTAATTATTTATATCCTTTTCAGTGCCGTGGTACATTTTTACTTCTGAAAATAAAGAAAGTATAATATTTGTTACATAAGAGAGATTCAGGGAACATTTTGATGTGGCACTAACGTATGGTACATACATCATTGTTTAATGTAAAACTCAGTAGTCTCGACAAATTTCAACATGGATCACTGATTTCAAGTAAGTTGTTCAATAACTTGTAAAAAGTTTATAAAATGTGAAAATTGTGTAGCTAAATGGGTGTTTTAACCCTCTACTGCACACACCATGATCCATAAAAAAAAATAATAATAATAAATGTCGTTTTTGTCTTACATTTTAATTAATTAACAGACTAAATGAAAGAAAAAATTGTTTAAAAATTTTATTAAAAGTTATTAATTTTTGCCATATATGGCTGCTTGTGCAGTTACACATTTTTGAAGTAACAAAAAATAAATAAATATAGAATTCAGTTTAACGCGTATTACAAAAAATATTGGGTACATATTAATTCGTGCGGTTTTTTTTTCAAAATTTGAACGTTTATTTAAGAAAAACATGTACAATAGTATTATTCGAACTATTGCCCATCTGAAGCTATGACTTTTTACCATCTTTCTGGCAATTTGTTGGATCCCATCCCAAAAGAACTGCGCCGGCTTGGCAGCCAAGAATGAATCAAGCCAATTTTTGATATTTTGCTCTGATGTGAACCGTATTTCAGTGAGGGCGTTCTGCATCGACCGGAACAAATGGTAGTCAGAAGGTTCAAGGTCTGAGCTATAAGGCGGGTGGGGTAAGACTTCAAATCCACTGTTTTCCAAATAGTTCTTAACCGGAATTGCAACGTGAGGCCGAGCGTTGTCATGATGGAAAATTATTGCCTCGTGTCTGGTTGCATATTCCGGGCGTTTTTCGGCTACTGTTCTCTTCAAACGGATTAATTGTGTTCGGTAACGTTATCCATTGATGGTTTCACCAAGTTTTAGTAGCTCATAATACAGCACACCCATCTGATCCCATCAAATACAGAGCATTATCTTCGTGCCATGGATATACGGCTTTGCCGTTGATTTGGTTGGTTCGCCGAGTTTCACATATGATTTTTTGCGCTTGGGGTTGTCGTAATGGATCCATTTTTCATCACCAGTAACAATCCGATGCAAAAATGACTTCCTTTTGTGGCGTTCCAGTAGCATTTCGGACATGCAAAATCGCCTTTCGACGTCTCTCGGCTTGAGTTCATGTGGAACCCAATTTCCTTGCTTTTGAATATATCCAGCTGCTCTTAAACGTTTTGAAATGGCTGCTTGCTTGAGTGATACCCAAAGATTCTGCGAGCTCTTTTTCTGTTTGGCAACAATCTTCATAGAGTAATGCTTCCAGTTTTTCATCTTCAAACTTTTTTGGCTGCCCAGGACGTTCATCGTCTTCCAAGCCAAAATCACCACTTTTAAATCGTGCAAACTACTTTTGGCACGTTCGCTCAACTAGCGAATATTCACCATAAACTTCCACCAAAATACGATGATTTTCGGCAGCAGTTTTCTTCATATTAAAGTAATGAAGAAGAACTCCCCGCAAAAACACTTTTTCAGGCACAAAGTTCGACATATTTGAGTGGAAAAAAAATTATTGTTGTTTACGCTTCAAATGAATGACATACACTGAAATGACGTACAATAACAGTAGCTTTCCAACGCATGCTCCAATGGAATAATACAAGTTACGCCATCTCTTATAGTTATAGACCCAATAGTTTAATATTTAACAAAACAAAACATTTTTTTCAATATTATTCACTACTACGAAATTTATCAACTATGAAATGATGTGAAGCAATTCCGTTTCTTGTTTAGACACAAGCGACACAAACGACTGACAGTCGTTTTTGAATTGCTGCCTTGCATCTTTCCATTCCGGAATGTGGCCCATATAGTCCAAGCGAACGGAATTAAGTGAAAAATCAGTACTCCTTCCAATTTGATTTGAAGTTGGAGTGCTTGACTTTGAAGCAGGTTGCCCCCTTTTTAGACACTTATTACTTTTACATAGATGTTCTGCAACAGCCAGTTTAAAATCGAAAAGAGTCATATATATGTCACTCTGTTTCCGCCACAAAATTCACGCATTGGCAACACGTAAGTCCAGAAAGTGGAAACAAATTTTTAAATACCATTTTTTGGATCGAATTTCAATGCGACAAAGACCGAGAATAGAATCTAAGACGTCAACACCAGCCATGTATTTGTTATACTCGTCTATTATTTTTGGGCAGTCAATCTCAATGTTTTTTTTTTTTTTTTTTTGTGGGATTGGCCCCCACAAATGTAGAAAGCATATTTACATTTTTATTATCAAACTAGGACACAAAAGAAACGTTGATGCCTTCAATTTTTGCCATCTTTTCAATTGCATTTCCTCGTCCTCTTTTCTTTCTTTCCTTTTCTTTTGGAATGCCCTTTCTTTGGTTTTTAACTGCTTTAGGTGATGTCGACACTTAGTAGGGATAATTTTCTCGTCCACTACAAGGTGTTCTTCTCTTGGTTTAAGGAGAAGTCGTTCCCTTATATTATTAAGAAATGGCCTAACTTTAAATAACTTGTCGTGTCCAGGTTGGCCAGGTCTCACAAATTCATCATTATCAGCAAAATGGAGATATCTTTTTATTTCTTCCCAACGCCTACATGGCATGGTCTCATAAACAAAAGGTTGCCCTATTTATGAGTTCCAGTAACGTCTAGTAGAAGGCAACTTGATAAGAAACGTGAATAATGTAATACCGACAAATTGTTCCATTTCATTGCAAGTAATGTTGACTGGCTTATTTATGTTATCCTGCAGTGCTTTTCTATTGGATTCCTCAACGATCATGTCGAACACTTCCCCCGTGAAAAGAAATGAAAATAAGTCAGCGGAGGTCTCAAGAGAGGACATTTCCTCCGGAAAATCTTTAGTCCCTAAGAAGTCGTGTAGTCGCTATTCTTGTATGATTTACGGGACTTGTTTTTCCATGCTATGTTTTTATCCTTCTCATACTTCGATTTCAAAGTGAGCAATGGTTTTTCTTCTTCTGAATCGTACTCATTTTCATCGGTTTCAGACACCTCCAGGAGTTCTATACTTCCCATCTCCATATCCTGCTCATCTTTCGATTCTAGGATTTCATCCTAACTTTGAAAACCATCACTAGGAATACCACGGTTTCTTCTTCCGTAAAACGAACTACTTGAGATCATTGTTTTCTCACTGCAAAAAAAGCGAAAAGTTGGAATATTCATATTTTTGTGAATGGATAAGGAGCCATGTCTTGGAGTCCACGACCATAATTGAACATTTAACACTTAAATATTACTTACCAATATCGAATTTCAATACAAAAAAATATAACACGGCTTTATTTCTTTTTTCTCGTTTTTGAACTGCACTCTGGACGCACGCACTTGTGAAATCCAACAACGATTTTTCGCGATATCACAAAGAAAAAGAAAACAAAATACATAAAAACACATACACAGAAAATGTTTCAAAACTGTCAAAACGGTTCCTTTCCCGTGGCAGTTGGGAAATCATAGTAGTCAGCGTTCAAATACGAAAAGCCATATATGTAGAGGATTAAATATCAATGTACTAGTTGCTTTCATTTTTTAGAAAACACTGATGGAAAAAACAGCTTCTAAGAAATACCAACTATCCCTCCCCCTGATATTCATATCATGGGCTGCACTCTCAAAGCCATCTTCCGATTAAAAAAAAAAATGGTCTTTTGTGCAACACGCACTGGAGCTTTGATGACCTTCGTAGACATGCCTTCCGCTACCAGAACTCCTGTTGCGGAAAAAATACAAAACCGACTTTCCTTGTGCCCAGGACTGGCAGTCGGCTCTTAAATTTTGATTTCACTTCTCGTCAGGAAAGCTTGCATCTGTCTTCCAAGTAGATGTTTACGCAATCCTGATTTCAGCGAACTATATTGTGGAGAAACGGCAGAGGGGCGAAGCATTTGCATCTGGAGCGACAGCCACGTTGCACTTAAAGCCTTGCTGAACCCTCTTACGACTTCCAAGCTAGTTCGAGAATGTAAGGGAACACTGAATGCAATCGGAAGGCTAAATTCAGTGACAATTGTCTGGGTCCCAGATCATAATGGGATCACGGGAAATGAAATCGCCAACGAGCTTGCCAGGCACGGTTCAGAGGAGAGTTTTTAAGGACTCGAACCTACGTTGGGTCTACCTGCGTCCTCGATCAAGGCTTCTTTTGGCAGTTGAGTCTCATGCGAGCACAACGCAGATGGCATAACTCCGCGGGATAAAATACTTTCCGATGTTTCTAGGAAGTCAGCGGCCTTTCTGCTGTCTGTCAGCAGGAAAGACTGCAGGTTGGTTACTTGCGTCGTAACAACACATAACACATTCGCAATAGCACTTAAATGTGTTGGGTATAAGTGACGTAATATCATCTAATGTTTCCTGCGAATGTGATGACGATACCGCGAAGCACTATCTCTGTGAATGTCCGGCTTACGTTCGCTTCAAGCTGTACGTGGTGGGTGCTGGTGCTGTAGGTACCTTATTACTGAAGAGCTTATTTATATTTCTTCGCAAGACTGAAAGATTTCCAAAGGAGTACAATAGACTAGTTTTTTGTCTAAGTGCTCTGTTCTGACATTAACTAAAAATAAAATTTAAAAAATGATTCTTCAGGAATCGATTGATTTGAGGTTGCATTTTTTTCTACATATAAACATACATATATATATATTTTAATTTTTTTATTTTATGACATTTAAGTGAGGCAGGTATTGACCAATTTTTGGAAAATTTTGATTTTGATGATTCAAATGCTGGTACAGAATATCCATTATGTACTCTTAATAGTGAGAACTTTTTCTGATGATCATTGATATAGGGTGATTCATCGTGAGGTTTGATTTTTTAACAGATCACGCGTGACTCCTATCAAACTGCTTTTTCATTTTTGATCAGTATCCTTCGGCAAGTCATCAAGGGAAGACTCACACTACAATAGTGTCTCCAAATTGTTCAGCTGTACTACGAAAATCCGCGTTCTGTGAGAAATGTTTTTCGTGCGATTCGAGGAACTACTGAAACCACTATTTCCAATACTATTTGCAAATTTGAGTCCCAGTTTACATAAGTGGATGATACTAGACCGGTTAGAATACATCCAGCACGTAGTAAAGAGACTATATTATAACAGCTGTAGCTGAGACCATGAGGAATCGTATTTTACGTGAGGATCTTGGCCTTAAAGCGTACAAAATTCAACTTGTACAGGAATTGAAGCCAGGCGACTTGAATTTGCATGATATTTTTAGTAAATGGGCACTGGAAAAACTTAATGAAAATCCGTTGTTTTTTCGTGAAACTTTGTTCAGTGATGAAGCCCATTTCTGGCTTAATGGATACGTTAAAAAACAAAATTGCCGTATTTGGGCTGATGAAGAACCCCAAGGATACCAAGAGCTACCATTGCATCCATTAAAAACAACGGTTTAGTGTGGTTTATGGGCTGGTGGAATCATTGGTCCATATTTCTTCAAAAATGAGGCAGATCAGAATATTACCGTCAATGGTAACCGTTATCGCGCCATTTTAACAGACTATGTGCTTCCAGAAATTCAAGCAAATGGTCTCGGTGAGCTCTGGTTTCAACAAGAAGGCGCTACGAGCTATACAGTGCGTGAAGCAATGGACTTGTTGAGAAATCATTTTGGTGAGCACTTAATTTCACGTTTTTCTACGGTAAGTTTGCCGCCTAGATCGTGTGATATCACACCCTTGAACTATTTTCTCTGGGGATATGTAAAGTCGCATGTCTTCAGGAATAAGCCAGCTACAATTGACGCCTTGGAAGCCAACATTACTTGTGTTACCCGTGAGATACCAGTCGCTATGCTCGAACGAGAAGCCCAAATTTGGACCTTCCGAATGGACCACCTCAGACATAGTTATGGCCAATATTTACATAACATCATTTTTAAATGGTAAATGCCATAAATTTTTCTTTGAACCGATAATAAAAATTTTAAGTTCACTTTCAAATTTATGTTACATATTTTACATTATAAATCAAACCTCACGATGAATCACCCTATAGAATCAACGGAGTCGGCGAGGATCTTATTCTGTCCAGCAATCTTGTTATTTTTATTCATTGCTTGCTCCTTTGTTTTTCCCTTCCGATATAATAAATGTCATCAGCAATTACCTCTACTCCATCAAGTGTTGTCTCATCTGCCATATTTCTGGAGCTGGTGATATTCCAAAAGGCGTTCTATTCTAGTAAAAACTCTCGAATAGTGTCCAAAAAGTTATATGTTAAGTAACCTACTTTCGGTATCCAATTTGATTTGCCAGACACCATTTTTCGCATATATCTTAGAAAATACTTTCGCGTTTTGAAGTTTAGGCAAAATTTCACCTACGGTAGGAATCCGATGATTACTTCTTTCGAGCGCTTTATTGAGCTCTGTCGTATCAAGACAAATCCTAATTTTTTTTATTTCTTTGTTCGAATACAAGATTGCTGATCCACGGAGTGTGTTGATGTACTCTGCTAACAATGTTCCTTCGCTCTAGGTCCTTAAGCGTTTACTAAAGCTTTTGTCGGAAGGAAATTGGAATGATGATGGATGAGCCTAAACTGGAACAAACGACTTATTGTCCTGCAAATGAAGTTGCTAATCTAACTTGTCATCACCATGAAATATGTCTTTGAATATTGTCCAACTCTTGCTGTTGCTCATTCTTAAAAACCTTTTTTGTTTTAGCTGCTGTAACGTTCATGTCTTCTATTCTTAGCAGCAATTTGATTTTGACGGGTATTTGCTGTTATAGGCTTTAACTTCCGTGACACAATATTAGATATTATTCGAATACCCTTTTGTTTAATTATTTGAAAATAAAATGTTTAACTAATGTCGTCTATTTTACATTCAATTTTGGCAGTACCAAGAGACATGATCAAATTACCACCAAAACCTTTTAGACAGATACTAACTCAGAGTAAAGTAAAATTTTTGTAATATTTGACATTCTATGTCAATATCAGTCACACACGTAAATGTCTTAGTCATACTCCCAAAACAAAGTTGTATTCTGTAATTTAATATAAAAGACTCATTAATTGTGCACGTAGAACCAATGTTTATATTTACAACCGTATTCATGCAAGGTTCTTCTGTTTCTTCGCCGCTACTGCTTTCTTTGATGTAGTTAAGTGTTTTCCTCTTGAAGTTTGCTGATTTGCATACCCCGGCGTAATGGTTAAGTTTATAGCATTTTGAGCATTTTTTCCCATATGCTGCACATTTTCATCTCGCATGATCTCGGTCACAATACTATATTTGCAATCACTTGTTCTATTGGTATAAGAATGTAAGGGCTTACTTTCCCATTTGTGTGTGTTTGCTCTATGGTATTACTACTAGGTGGAGTGAAAAGTAACCTCTTTGACCGCCAGAATTCGCTGCTACTACAAATAAGGGTATGGTGCCTTGAAGTCCGTTCAGGCAGACTTGCCAAACTTCAGTGCGATACTGTCTTTAGTTTTGTTTTGATAGCTGATTGTTGTTGACGTGCTTGCATCATGTTGAGTATAGACAAAAACGATTTTCGTTTTCTGATAAAACATTATTTTTTAAGAGGCAAAACGGCGATGGAAACAAAAGAAAAGTTCGATAAATATTATGGGGCTAATGCTAAGTCAGATAACATCGTCAAATATTCGTTTCAAGAGTTTCGTGGTGGCCGCAACTCCACTACCGATCAAGTCCGCAGCGGCAGGCCCTCAGATGCTGTTTCAGAGGACAATGTCAAAAAAATCCATGAAATGGTGAAGGTGCGTGAGCTAGCAGATACTACAAAGATTAGTACTGAGTGCACACGCCATATTTTGGGCAATTTTCTGCATACGAAAAAGGTATCTTGCTGCTGGATGGCGCGCATACTCACTCCTTACCAAAAAGACGAACGCGAGAGCACTTCGAAAGAGTGTTTGGACTTGCTGATGCGGAATCGGGTAGCCTTTTGGCGTCGATTGGTAACTGTTGAACACCAAAGAACAGAATGAGTGCCCCTTCATTGGACTGAAGTCGGCACGAGTGCTCCCAAGCGGCCGAGGAAATCTCGATGGGCCGGAAAGTTTATGGCGTCGGTTTTCTGGGACTGTCATGGCATACTTTTCGTGGACTACTTCGAAAAGTGAAAAACCATCAAAAGCGAGCATTACTTTGCATTAATGGAGCGATTGAAGGCCGAAATCGCTGCAAAACGGCCTCATATGAAGCAAATGCACAATAGCATTGTAACTATGGCTAAAATCAATGACTTGCGGCTCCAATCGCTGTCGCATCCACCGTATTCGTCCGATTTGGCTCCCTAGGACTGTTAACTCCTCCCAAACCTCAAAAGATGGCTCATCTATAAACGCCACGGAGGAGTATATTGCAGACCTTCCGGAAAATTACTTTTCGGACGGGATCAAGAACTTGGAAAATCGCTGGAATAAGTGTATCAAACTGAAAGGGGACCATATTGAATTTTTCATTTCCAAAGAATTTTTCATTCACCCCATCTAGTAGTATATTTCTTTTTTCTTGTTCTGCTAAATTACAAATCTCCACAGCTTTTTTAATGTTAGGTTCTGGTCAAGTAGAAGACTTCGCCGTATATCAATATAAGCAATCCTTGGAATGAATCCGTCAAATATAAAATCATCAAATTGGGTCGGCTGATATTCACAGCTTTGAATTAATTTACCGTTTTACATTCGAGACAAGGTCGCCTTTTATAACGATGCTATTCGGCGGTGGTATATTTATGATGGGCAGTTACGTGGATTCAGAGTCTGTGATTTGATCGATATAACTACCCCAAGTGTTAAACATACTATCGTCTGAACTTTCCGAAATTTTATTTTCCTTATAAAGTCCGTAGTCATCGCCTAGCACCATGTTATGTTTGGTGCTTACCGTGTGCTTCAAGTATTTCTGTCACTTTATTCATTTTAATATCATAACACCGTCAAATCCATATACCCATGATTCGCCATTAGTATGACCCTTTCGAGCAAGTCAGGAACATCATTGACGTCATTCAAGAGCTCCAATGCGATGCTCATGCAACGGTTCTTCTGATCAAAATTGAGAAGTTTCTAAATAAACTTCGCTGACACATGTCTCATGCCCAAAACATCCAAAGGAATTGCATAACACGAGCCGGTCGATATGCCTCAGCATTGTTTTCCAAAACAATTTTCTTCATAGCTTCGACGTTATCATCTTTTGTTGATGTGCTGGGGCGTTCCGAGCGAAGTTCGTCATTGGCATTTTCTCGGCCATCTTGAAAGAGCTTGTACCATTTGTAAGCATTGTTTTACAGACTCACCACCCACACTCCATTTTTTACCCAAAATTTGATGCAAATTCCTTGCTCTATTTTTTTGAATAATTGAAAATCGCCGAGCACACGAACTCACGTCTAACCTTTCTATTGGTCTAAAACAAACTAAGCATGCTATATACTAATTAAAACTGTGAACATATGTACCACCGCAGCTAAAAAAAAAACAATACCTAGTCCTGCCATAAGTTCTGTAACTCAATTTTCAGCGTTTATCGTTCTTAACTTCTTGCGGGAATAGAACCGTCAACTTTTTTTTTCCAGAAAACATGTACTGATCAGTGAAGAATACCAGTCAGTTTGGTTTCAGTTTGCAAACTATTAACATAGAATGGGGCGCTAAAGAGAATCAAGTCGCGGTTATAGCGTTGCATAACTGCGGAGAGAATGCTGACTAAATTTTCCAGTTGCTAAAACCACTCGGAATTTCGAGAATATTCGTTTATATAACCTGTTATTGCTCACTTCGATGAATTATCTGGAGTAGAGGACAGGCCAAGAATTGGTCGACCACGTAAAGGTAGTGCGTCAAAGATATCGGAGAAATCCCCTTAGATTATGTCCAAGGAATTATACGTATATCAACCAGATCCATGTCTAGGCTGATTCAGGATGATCTGCATATGAAAGCCTATCGTCATTCAACGGGTCATCTTCTAACTCTTCAACTAAAAAAAATTAGGTTGGAAAGATGCAAGCAACTTTTGCAGTATCACGCGGACAATGGCCATAGAAACATTCTGTTCACGGATTTTTTTTTTTATAATTTCGTGCGCGCACCAAAAGGATATGAATACCATTTTACGGGATTTTCACCAGGGCGCGGGCGGGTGGTGTACAATAGTAGTTTTGAAACTCAGGTGTTAGGTTTCGATATTTTTTCAGAGGTGGTTGTCAAACTGGAGCCAGTGCATCTTCAACCAGTGGTTCTTAGTACGTGCTTCTCTGCCTTCATTTACATATAACTACATACAAATTCCATGAAAAGACTTTTTCAGAAAATTGCTTCGCACGAGATTCGAACCCGCGACCCTCTGCTTGAGGAGTCTATGCATATACTCCTACACCACGTCCACCCCCGGCCCACCACGGATGAGAAATATTTTATCTTGAAAGAAGTTTTCAACAAACAAAATGACAAAATTTATGGCACTTCATCTAAGGAAGCGAAATAAGCAGTTCCAATGGTTCAACGTAGAGATCATCCCGCTTCAGTAATGGTTTCCATTTCTGTGAAACATGTGTAAAAACTGGTGCAAGGGTTTACCAAAAAGATGTGCTAGAGGATGTTGTGACCAATACCTTTTTTAAACGATACAGATGGATCTTCTAACAGGACTCTGCTCCAGCGCACAAAGCTAAACCCACGCAGGAGTGGCTCAGAGTCAATATTCCTGACTTTATTACAGCAGAAGTTTGGCCGTCGGGAGTCCAGATCTAAATCCACTGCATTATGGTGATGTGGTCGGAACTGGAGAATATGACCTGCAAGACTCCCGACACAAATTTGGAAAGCCTTAAAAAAGCATTAAACAGAGCACCGTCCACGATCTCCACTGAAACCGTACCAGCGAAATTTCAAAAGTCACCTTACTTTCTGAATACAACACGCACTTTTACTGGGCTAGACTTCTCTAAAAAATTTAAAATTCCTAGTAATGAAGAAGATTTCTAATGCTAAATTGAGCAGTCGAAACATTTTCACAGACAATGAACCATTGAGATACAATATCTCGACAACATTTCTTTAATTGGATAATAAAAAAAAAAAAAAATAAAAAATACGGAAATGCCAATTAAAAGAAATGAAAAAAATGCTCGGTAAACATGTTTCAAGTTTAAAAGCAGCAAGCAAACCAGATTAAAGTCGAAACACCAATGTTTTCAATGAAAATACTTTACGATTGGCAGCTCTCAAACGTATACAAACAATTTAAAAGGAAACTCTCCATGGTTACATCCGCATACTCAATTGCCAATTTAAGAGGATTAACGAACATAGCACAACACTGAGCTGAGCATCCTTCAAAATGTCAAAACGTGATATAGGATTTCATCCCTCAAATTAGTGAGCGCTTCAGTTTATGGTATCAAATTATTTTTAATGAAATCGGTTCCGAAATTCAGCACGTTCAAGTCTTTAGATAGAGGTATGTATCTATGCGTTTATCAAGGGGTTACAATAGTATTCGTATCATAAATGCAGATTAAGGAATGTTTTTGTGTTTAAAGCAATTCATTGATAGTTTTGCCTAATATGTTTGATCTAACAATAACCTACCGTCCTTCGCTTACATTTTCTGTATTTCAGTATTTATTTGTTTATTGGTTCTGAAACTATTTGTATAGCAATATTGACAGCATTCTTTCGTTTGAGATGTAAACCCGGGTACTTTTTGGAGCATCAACGAATATTAGATAGAATGTTTTGAAAACTGAGTCATGTAAGAAATTTATAAATACATTCTATGTGCATCCGGCTTTTCTATTCTAATTAATATTTTGTAGAAGATGAGACAAAGTACGGTAATTTATAAGGCTTCGAGCTTGATGAGAATAATCTGTTGTTGAAAGTAAAGAGATTTTCAATAAACAAAGCTCAGAAAGGATGTGTTAATATGGTAATAAAGTGAAGAGTAATACTCATAAATTTTTTCTACAATAATAAAAAGCAATAAGTACTATAATCTGAAGGTATCTTGTGCCAGAAGATGATTATGACAAAAATCAGCTCAATTTTCCTTAAGAATTCAAGGGTATCACTAGCCGAAGTCATAGCACTCTTGAGAGTGCAAGTATATTTTATACGGTTTTCTCTCACTTTAAGCTGAGTCAGTGTGGTCAAAACATTTATTTTACGAATATGGTATACCAGCCTGCAGCCTCCGGAACAGAAGTTATAAAGTAGGTACAAGTGCTCTGTATAATTACTTAAACATTACGTAAGTGTGCAACCAATGTTGATTCCATTGTTTTTAGTAAGCTTTTGAATCTAAAATTAGATATGGTATACTACAAAAAGGTTCGGCAGCTAATACATGGGCTGAAAAGTCCATGAGGGAACCACTTAAATTTTCAGTTAGTACCAACTTTCAAAAGATACGTGTATAAATTTGACAGCTGTCAAATTTTTATTGTGAAAAAAAAATGGATTCAAAGCAATTTCGTGTGTTGATTTATCATTGCCTTTTTATGGGAAAAAATGCGGCCGATGCAAAGAAATGGCTTGATAAGTGTTACCCGGACTCTGCACCAGCCGAACGAACCATTCGCAAGTGGATTGGAAAATTTAAAAGTGGTCATACAAGCACCGAAGATGATGCACGCAGTGGACGTCCAAAATGATTACGAATGCCCGAAAAGTGAAATTGATCGAGACAGCTGAGGCTCTGAAGATATCAAAAGAGCGTGTTGGATTTATCATACACGAATATTTGGACATGCGAAAGCTCTGTTCAAAGTGGGTGCCGCGTTTGCTCACAGTCGACCAAAAACAACAACGTGTTGATGATTCAGAGGAGTGTTTAAAGCTGTTCGACCACAATAAAGCCGAATTTTTGAGCCGGTATGTGACAATGGATGAAATTTGGCTCCATCACTTCACACCAGAGTCAAGTCGGTAGTCAGCTGAGGGGCGAGCAGGCGACGAACCTCGTCCAAAACGACCAAAAACTCAACAGTCGGCTGGCAAGGTTATGACATCCGTATTTTGGGATACACATGGAATAATTTTCATCGACTATCTCCAAAAGGGGCAGACTATCAACAGCGACTATTATATTGCGTTGTTAGAGCGTTTGAAGGACGAAATCGCAGAAAAACGGCCGCATTTCAAGAAAAAGAAAGTGCAGTTTCAGTCGATGAAAACGATGGCAAAATTGAATGAATTCGGCTACGAATTGCTTCCCCACCCACCGTATTCTCCAGATTTGGCCCCCAGCGACTATTTCCTGTTCGCAGACCTCAAAAGAATGCTCGCCGGAAAGAGATTTAAGACCGATGAAGAAGTAATCGCCTAAACAGAGGCCTAATTTGAGGCTTAACCGAAATTGTACTACAAAACTGAAATCGAAAGATTGAAAAATCGTTTCAATCAGTGTATCGCCCTCGAAGGCAACTATATTGATAAATATATTAAAGTTGAATTTTGTGTTTTACTATAAAACGGACTTTTCAGCCCATGTGAATAATAAAATTTGGTAGCAATCACAATTACTTTACTATCTCCGGTTTAACATGTAAATTGTCAAAAATGTGGTTACAAAAGGTTCAACGGCATGACACACAAATTTACACCAATCAACATTATTTATAAATAAAAAAAAATCAATAGTATTTAATGTTTTTTAAGAGAAACTGACTCAAGTAAATAAATTTAGAGTACAAAATTTTGTAAAGTTATTGTATAAAGGGTTTAGTTTGTGGAAAAATTTGACAGCCTTTTCTACCGGCTTGTGTGTGGCAAGGAAGACGTAATAGCTCTAATTCTCCTTCTCCTTTTTGATGAACAAATAATCGAAGATTTTCTTCAGTTGCTGATATGAAAATAGGTGGCTCAGTAATATTTTCTTGCCAGTTCAAATGGTCATAATATGTTGATGCATTTAAGTTTACCTTTAGTAACTGAAAAAGACGCAATTGGTTAGATGTTGCTTATATAGCTTTCAAAATTCGACAGCAACTAATCGTGTGGCTGAGAATCTGTTAACAGTGCAAGCAATAAGTTTCCCGGATGTGCAAAATAACTATTTCTTTGAATTACTGGATCGATAACGGTTTTCAAATTTGTCGGTAAATATCTGGTTTGTTCGATGAGTTAAAAAAGGTGTCGCGATCCATCTTTACAGCTTGGGTGGGTTTTTATGGATAACTATACCGGAGCGTAAACCTTGACAATACACATTGCAAGAGTGACTAGATTTGCAGAGGCAGTCTCAGTTGAAACGTACAGACGGAGAATCCTATTTGCACGAGTTAGCCATCGGGTATGGGACATTTTCACTGGTGATTTGTATGCTAAATCGCTAGGAAATATACCTGTTGAAACTGATTGAACTATTCTGTACAAGTATTTCTGATCTGTGTTAATATCTTCAGCAAAAAGTTACGGTAGGTTGGTTGGAATAGTTTGAAATCGAGTTATAGGTCTTTCTTCATAGTTTTCAAGTTCTCTGCCAATTGTCCCTGAAAATGTATTTGGTCCAGACGTATTGAAAAAGATTAGAATAACAGTTCATTCATATGAAATAAACAGATAAGTGTAAAGGTCTATCCAATCTTTTTTCCATTGATATATCTGCATTCAAGAAGTTCGTTCATATTTATTCAGACATGTCAAATTTAAGTGCGATACTGTCTTTTTGTTTTGACAGCATCATGTTGAGTATCGACAAAAACCATTTTCGTTCTCTCATGAAACATTATTTTTTGAGAAGCAAAACATCGAAGGAAACAAAATAAAAGTTGGATAAATATTATGGGGCTAATGCTCAGTCAGTTTTCGAGAGTTTTGTGGTGTCCGCAACTCCACTATCGGCAGACCCTCCGATGCGGTTACAGAGGGCAATGTCAAAAAAATACATGAAATGGTATTGGCTGACCGGAAAGTGAAGGTGCGCGAGCTAGCAGATACCATAAAGATTAGTACCGAGCCTACACGCCATATTTTGGCAATATTCTGCATATGAAAAAGGTATCCTGCCGGTGGATGCCGCGCATACTCTTTTCTGACCAAAAAGACGAACGCGAGAGAACTTCGAAAGAGTGTTTGGACTTGCTGATGCGAAATCGGGCGGATTTTTGGCGTCGATTGGTCGATTCAGCAGTTGAACACCAGAGAACAGAATGCGTGCCGGCAATGGACTGAAGCCGGCGCGAGTGCTCCGAAGCGGTCGAGGGAGCCTCGATGGGTCGGAAAGGTTATGGCGTCAGTTTTCTGGGATTGTCATGGCGTACTCTTCGTGGATTACCTCGAAAAAGAAAAAACCGTCAAGAGCGAGTATTACTGTGCATTATTGGAGCGATTGAAGGCCGAAATCGCTGCAAAACGGCCTCACATGAAGCGAAAAAAAAATTTTGTTTTTGCAAAACAATTCACCGGCGCACAAGAGCATCACAACCACGGCTAAAATCAATGACTTACGGCTCCAATTGCTGTTGCATCCACCGTATTCGCCCAAATTGGCTCACTCGGACTATAATTTCTTCCCAAACCTCAATAAAAAATTCAGCTCATGCGAGAAAATCATCGACGTCACGGAGGAGTATATTGCAGACCTTCCGGAAAATTTACTTTTCGGACGGGATTAAAAACTTGGAAAATCGCTGGAATAAGTGTATCAAACTAAATTGAATAAAATAATAAAAAAAATTTTTTTTCATTCCCAAGGAGGTTACTTTTCACCACACCTAGTACACTTTGTATTGCCCAATACAGGTGAAATGTAGCCTAAAAACTTCCAGTTAGGTTCTTTTATCAAAGAAATATGCTCCTCAAGTACGTGTCGCCTATAACGTTTTCCATCCTTTTCAGAGTTAACCAAAGTTTGATCTTATCTTCCATCGAAGAATTCGTATAATGCAGGTATATGTGAAATATTTTGCTGTAAAGTTATATTTCCCCTTGTTTTCTTTCGTTCTCGGCGCAGATTATTTTTATCTATTACCTGTGAACTCGACGCGTGTAGAACTGCCTATGCAATAGCTGCTCCTGCCCTGTCTGATACTCCAAATCTATCGCATGTTTTTGATAGAAGAGCATAATCGACTGCAGTTGTAGTATAATTCTCTGATTCAACCCTTGATATTCAATAGGTTCTTCAAAATCTGACTGAGAACATTCGGATTCAGATGCACTACTTAACTTATCCATACATATTTCGGCTACTTTTTGTTGTTTGCCTTCAGAATTTTCTTAACAGCTTTCTCTATAGCTAGTAATATGTTTGTGGGTTCGTTGTTCGTTGATCTGTTATAGAACAGTGGTCTCTTGCAGAAATTTTTTTATTTTTAAGACAAATACATTTAACCAAAACTCGACACTTGCAAGCCGAAATACCAAACAACACTTTAGTTTCAAGTCTTCCAACTAATTTTCAGGTATTTTAGGGTGCGACTTGAGTAGTTTTTAGCATTTTAAACGATATTTTTGTGACATAACCTTCATTCATTTTGGCTCTACTGTAGGAATAGAAGATTTCGCCCATAATTCCATTAGTTTGCCAACTACAGTAGCTCCTTTTTCTTTATATATTGGCTCTTTTTTAGTTTCCTTCTCATGTTTTAACCTGTGGCTGGTCCACTCATAAAATTTCATGACATCTTCATAGGTCGGCAATGTGTTATCTTTTAAATCATTAACCAAATAAGGAACACTTCCAACTATTTCGAATGTGTTCCACTTCCTTGATGGCTCAAATAAATGGCTGTACTCTATTATGCAAGGCGGCACTGAACGATTAACTAATGAATCGTAACTAAAAAAAATAAAACGCACGAAAATTGAAATTAATGACTCGGAAAAAGTATTACAAAATGATCAGCTTTTTCTGAAACTTCTTTTGCAAACCAGAGGCAAAAAAACTAAAAATTATTTTATAAAACACTATTTGGCACCTTTTTAGCACTGAGCCGTTATAAAAAACGAAACAAAATTTTTTGACTCACTCAATGGTTAAATGATTGCTGCTAAATACAAACATGAAATCAGGGTGGACCATAAATTTTTGCAAATAGCGACACTTGATTTCTTAAAAACCGTTAGAGGGAGAGGCGCGTGGGTGGTGGTGAATTTTTCGGCGCTTTCACGGGAGAACAGCGTGCTTTTTGTGTAAAATGATTTTACATATACAACGATTCCTACGTTACGGCACGACGCCTATTTAGAATTGAAAACGTATTACGCCGTTCAAGTGAGTGTCCAAGTGTTAATTTAATCAAAGCTTGGATCAAGAAGTTCGAGCAGACGGGATCGACAACGAATATTAAACAAACAGAGCGGCCAAGAAAAAGAAGCGATGAGAAAATTCGTGAAGTTGAAATTTCCGTAAGGAACGATCGAAAATCTACGCATAAGCGAATACCAAGAATTAGTTTTAGGCGAATTTTGAATCTGAACCTTAAACTACACCCATATACGTTTCAGATTGTGCAGGAGATGAAAGCAAACGATTACATTCAACGTAAGTTATTGGCTGACACTATGATGGAGCTATTCTCTAGTCTTGAGAATATACTGTTTACGGACAATGCCCATTTTTACATCAATGGCCACGTAAACGATCGTCGATATTGGAGCAGGGAAAACCCTCGTTTTAAACACCAAAAGCCACTTCATCCACCTAAAACGACAGTATGGGCTGTCATATTATTAAAGAGCATAATCGGTCCGCATTTCTTTGAAAATAATCAAGGAAATAATGTAACTGTGAACTCAGTGGAATACGCAAGAGTTTTTAACATCACAGTAACATAAATTTGAAGGATACAACAGCAGGACTTGAATGCAAAAAGATAAAGCAACATGTCATACGTCAAACGTGACTTTACCGGTGGTCAAAAAAATGTTTACCAAGAAATTAATTTCTCGCAGAAGAGATAGCCCATGACCTCCGAGAAGCCTGACCTAATACATTGAGATTTTTTCTTGTAGGGATATCTGAAAAGTCGAGTGTACCTTAATAAACCGACGACCATATCCCAATTAAAATAAAACGTCCAGACGAGACGGGACACATCTTGACGATGTTATTTTTAAAAAAATAAATTTCAATAAACGTTTATTACGTTAAATAAATGATCACCAAAATAACATTTGTATTTTTTTTTTTCTATTCATTTTTCAAATGTACAAAAATTTATGGCCCACCCTGCCGGGTTTACCGGGATTAAGTGCGCGTGAAGATACAAATGTCTCGATAGGGAACATTTATTGTGAACGGGCCTTAATGTTTTTTTTTTTTTTTTTGTTTGGTTGCTATGACACCTGTCAAATATATTTAGTATATGCTACATCAAGTAATTGAACCAACAACATCATATTTTTTCATCGTGTTAAAAATGTCGAATTTTGT
The DNA here is from genome assembly GCA_907269105.1 of Volucella inanis. Taxonomy (NCBI): domain Eukaryota; kingdom Metazoa; phylum Arthropoda; class Insecta; order Diptera; family Syrphidae; genus Volucella; species Volucella inanis. The sequence goes on from OU026153.1 coordinate 207,720,404, forward strand.
ACCAGAAAATGATGACTTGCGGAAAGCATTAATTTTTTGTTTTCTTTTGAAGAAAATTGCTGCAGAGTCTCATCGAATGCTTGTCGAGGCATATGGTTATCATGCTCTATCAGAAACAATTTGCAAAAGATGGATTCAATGGTTCAGAGATAACTATTTTGATGTGAGAAATGAAGAACGTGGAAGACCGCCAAAAAAGTTTGAAGACGCCGAATTGCAAAAATTTTTGGATGAAGATGATACTTTGAGTCAGAAACAAATGACCGTTTAGAAGCTAGGGAAAGATCCAAAAGTCTGGAAAATGGACGCCACATGAATTGAATGAAAGACAGGTGGAAAACCGAATGAAATTTTGCTTCACAGACACGATAAAAAATCAGTTTTTCATCGAATTGTTACTGGCGATGAAAAATGGATTTATTTTCAGAATCCTAAATGAAAAAAATCAAGGGGTAATGTGAGACAACCATCAACTTCGACTGCAAAATCAGATCGATTCCGCAAGAAGACAATGCTGTGTGTCTGGTGGGACCAGAAAGTAGTGGTGTACCACGAGCTCCTAAAACCTGATGAAACCGTTAACACAGATCGCTTTCGACAACAAATGATAAATTTGAACCATGTACTGATTGAAAAACGACCAGAAGACACAGCAAGGTAATCTTGCTCCATGACAATGCACCTGCACACAAAGCAAAACTGGTTCAGGATACAACCAAAGCACTTGGCTGGGAACTGCTACCTCGCCTGCTGTATTCACCAGACTTGGCTCCTTCCGATTACCATTTGTTTTCATCGATGGGATACGCATAAGCTGAGCAGGACTTCAAATCCTACTAGGAAGTCAAAAATTGGGTAACTTTTTGGTTTGCTTCAAAAGACGAATAGTTTTATTGGCGTGGAGTCCACAAATTACCTGAAAGATGGGAAAAATGTGTAGCTAGCAATGGCCAATACTTTGAATAAAATGTTTTTTACTTTCCCATTAAAAATTAGTGTTTTATTTTCATACCGGTACACCTGGTAGTATCCTCTCAAAACTTGTGGATAAAATTAGGTGTAGTGAAGTAGGCTTTTTATCACTCAATGATTCTCTGGTTTTGGTTCCATTATGACTTCGGCAACTTTCGACTGACTCGAAACGTATTTTAATCTACGTGACGCGCTTATACTGTAAAGAAGCTTGCTTAACGCTCTTTTTCATTAAGCCTTCTCAGTAAATATTATTGAAACTTAGTCTTGCTAGTTCTTGTTTTTTAATTAGAATTCCACTCGTTTCAAAATGACTTTCAAACGGTCGAAAGAAAGCCCAAAACTTTCACCATTTCAATATTTCACAGATTTTTCCGGTCTTATCGAAGGTTAACATGAGAAAATGAAGGCCAAATTTGACTGCAGTCTCCTTCCCGTTCGATTGTTTTTTTTTCTAGCTTTACGATGTTGACGACAGCATCAACAATTTTATTGTACAATGTCTATTTTTTTAGGTCACTTGTAGTCCTCTACCTGCCACATGATACGGGAGCACCAGCGGTGCTGGTGTGTTGGTTTTCTTCGGAACGATTCTTTGTTATGTCATTTTTAACTCATTTTTCCAGCTTATTTAGCTTCACTTCATAGTATTTACCATTTTAGACAAGGAGCCGGCTGTCCGTTTCTTGCATGGTCGTTTCTGAAAGATCAAGTCAGTTGCACGACTTCACCCTTAGATTTACAACTTAAGGCAAACTCTTTCCAACGTTAAGACGTATTCTTCATAGTGTCGTCTGTGGCCTTAACTTTTTCTATCTCAAAACCTTCTCACAACCTTAACCCATTTCAGTTAGTCTGGCTCAAAGTTGCATATTTTCCTCACTGAAACTATTAATATTTATTGATATCCGTTGTTCGTGCGCCAACATTTCCAGTGTCGTCGTATTTCTTATTCCTCAAGTAATTGTTTGAGATCTTGACGATGGAGATCTCGAAACACTTGAATTCTTTCCAAAAGAGCTACATAAACGCAATAAGTGGTGCCTTCTAGAATCCGTAAAACCGACTTCCCCACAGGCTCCATTGCATATTTTAAATATTTTACGGGTATGTCTGCATCGAGTATATTCCAACCCCTACTGAATGGGGGAATTCGCCATATATGTACTATATACTCGTACATATGTGTACGTTCCTTAATATTAACTTCGAAACAGACATAAAAGATGCAAACATCTATGTAACAGTTAATCGTCAACTGGCACTAAAGACGTGTACATATATCAACAAAATTTTTTGCAAAATTCAACTTTAACATATTTATCAATATAGTTGCCTTCGAGGGCGATACATTGATTGAAACGATTTTTCAATCTTTCGATACCAGTTTTGTAGTACGATTTCGGTTTAGCTTCAAAATAGGCCTCTATTTCGGCGATTACTTCTTCATCGGTCTTAAATCTCTTTCCGGCGAGCATTCTTTTGAGGTTTGCGAACAGGAAATAATTGCTGGGGGCCAAATCTGGAGAATACAGTGGGTGGGGAGGCAATTCGTGGCCGAATTCATTCAATTTTGCCATCGTTTTCATCGACTGAAACTGCACTTTCTTTTTCTTCAAATGCGGCAGTTTTTCTGCGATTTCATCCTTCAACGCAATGTAATAGTCGCTGTTGATAGTCTGCCCCTTTTGGAGACAGTTGATGAAAATTATTCCATGTGTATCCCAAAATACGTATGCCATAATCTTGCCAGCTGACTGTTGAGTTTTTGGTCGTTTTGGACGAGGTTCGTCGCCTGCTCGCCACTCAGCTTACGGCCGACTTGAATTTGAATTTATCTTTTACTGGATTTTTCTCAAGGGCGCGGGCGGGTGGTGTAGTAGTTTGAAACTCAGGTGTATTAGGTTTCGATATTTTTCCTTGAGGCTGGTACATCTAGTTGTTAGTTCGTTACATTTAGCCCAGCCAGCAACCACTCCAACATCAGTGTTATGCCTTCATGTCAGAGTTGACGCCGACGGGATTTTCAGATAACTACATACAAATTCTATGAAAAGACTTTTTCACAGAATTGCCTCGCACGGTATTCGAACCCACGACCCTGATTGAGGAGTCTATGCAAATACCACTACATCATGGCCAATCCACTGTGAGCAAACGCGACACCCACTTTGAACAGAGCTTTCGCATGTCCAAATATTCGTGTATGATATATCCAACACGCTCTTTTGATATCTTCAGAGCCTCAGCTATCTCGATCAACTTCACTTTACGGTCATTCGTAATCATTTTGTGGACTTTTTTTAAGTGTTTTCATCTGAAACAGCCTATTTTTGACGTCCACTGCGTGCATTATCTTCGATGCTTGTATGACCACTTTTAAATTTTTCAATCCACTTGCGAATGGTTCGTTCGGCTGGTGCAGAGTTCGAGTAACACTTATCAAGCCATTTCTTTGCAGCGGCTGCATTTTTTCCCATCAAAAAGCAATGATAAATCAACACACGAAATTGCTTTGAATCCATTTTTTTTCCACAACAACAAAAGTTGCTTCACTCACAACGCTATATCTCAAGAAGTAATCGTCCGACAGCTGTCAAATTTATACGCGTATCTTTTGAAGGTTGGTACTAACTGAAAATGGTATGGATTTAGTTCAAGTGGTGCCCTCGCTTAGAAACGGCATGGACTCGTGTATTATAGCACCGTTTTTTTTACTGTGCCCGTAAAAAACTGCCATATATGAGTGACCCACCCTATTGATCAGGTTCATAAAATCACTGACATAATTAAGAAGGCTCTTGAAGAAAGAAAGGTTTGCTCAGGCGTACTTCTTGATGTCCCAGAAGTTTTAGGCATGGTGTAGCATGAAGGCTTGAAATTCGTATTACAAGACGACTTGCCCTTAGACTTACATACAATAATGTACTGACGACGTATCTCGAGAATAAATTTTATCGTGTCTGACACGGAAACAAGTTTTTTAACTTTCATGAGGAAGCTGCCTGAAAAAAGAGGAAAAACTCCTGCCCGCTGAAGCAATGAATTTGCCTAAAGCTCGTTCTGCTCAGCAAGTTAGTGATTCTGAGGAAGATAGCATAAGTGAAGACAACACTGGTGAAGGCTTTGTTTTTAATTAAATCAAAATCAATTAGAAATCATTTAATTTTTTTTAATATTTTTGTAGGTGCCACCAATTGGGCTATTTTACTACGGTGTGAGCCAGCTTGAAGAAATCTATACCACGGAGAAGCACAACTCTCGTTTTGAATCTTGTCTTTTATATTGGTTTGAAATTCTCTTTCATGAGTTCTTGAAAAGAAACATCACATACAATTGAGTTTGTGGCACCGCAAGATGGCTAAATAGCAGTTCGCTTTATATTAAAATTTTACAAAGCAGTAACTAAGTGCCGTCTAAGCCATGGTTCTATGTACATATGATGTTTCATTGAGGAAAAGAAGGTTATAGGGATGTTGTTAATGAGTAACCAAAGCCTAGCTTCTGCTGATCAGTATACCAGAGATTTAGTTGTCCTTAAGTTAGTACAATCTCATCTTTAAAAGTGAAGGTTATTTCCTGAATACTGGCTTAATGCAACCCTCAAGGCATTCAGCTGAAACAAGTATATAGCTCTCGAAATTTGATCTTATTGTACCACTGCAGTAGTGACGTGCATTCAAAGCTCCACACAGTTTCTTTTCTGAGTAAAGTTATCTTTAGCTGTCATGTGACTGATTTTAAAAAACTAATCATACTTAAGCACCATAAAGTTCTTTCGAACCATATAAGGACTCTTATTTCAGTTTTAAGTGAGGTTATTCGAGCTTTTCGATGTTGTCAAGCATGCACTGAAAAGTGCGTCGTCAACTTTGCATGTTCAAAAGCCCACGTGAATTATACTTAGTTTTATGTACCCATATAAGGAGGAGCTTTCTACTTTTCTTTGCTTCTCATTTCCATTTTCTCTAACAATTAATCTCCTCCTTACCGATAATTGCATATCACATTACACAAAACCTTTAAAACACTTCAAATGAGACTATTCACGGTGGTTGCTTTAGAAAATTCCTTGGTATGCATCTCATTAAAACCCAATACTCACAGCTTCTCTTAGATAGATAGACATACTGATAAATTTGCAGTTGTTTTTGTATCTTCAAGAACGATATATCATCTACTCTTCCTTGAAATTGAAATATTTTAGTGAAAGGATTTCGTAAAGTATCTACAGACTCATTTATTACTTTGCCGCATATGTGGTGACAATTCACCGAAATAAATGGAAACGAAACTCGACGAATGTCAACAAGTGAGCTTGAGTGTCATTTAATTTAATTTGTATAATGTTACAGTGCGCGTAAACACCCTGACACCGTCAAGCTCACTCTCAGCCATACCCTTAGCTACCATCATCATCATCAACAGCACCTACTTCTTTGGCACACGTATGGATTGCATTCCACAATACCATATAACTGATTAATGGCTCCTGAGGGAAGTTTCACACGTACACAGGATACGGATACATTGAAATTGACTGACATACTCGTATGTGGGAGCAATAGCAAGAATCCTTCAAAATGTTGATTGCGTTTGCATTTATCTTAGGGACTTAGTGATGAATTGCTTTTAAGGATTTGCTACTTCACTTGAAGTAGGTGGTTGCGGTAGGTATATGTATGAATACCTATTCAAAGTATTTTAAATATTTCTTACGTTGATACCATTTTGGTATCAAACTTATCCAACTTAAGCTGTTAGTTTTAAATATGTTTATGAATGAAGATTTAGTAAGGCTGCCTTTGTAGTAGATAGATTTGGTATTTTAAATTTTAGCAATTCCTTCAGCTCGTGTCTCACAGACAAAATCATCAAAGCTTTGTGATATTTGTTGTTACAATCTCATCGTGATCTAATTCTTGGTAAAATATTCTCTTACGTGGAATACTAATAAGAAAGTGCACTGTTTTCCTAATATGCCCAACTAATCGACGAATTGGTCCTTAAGATTCTCATTCTTCTAAAAGGTTTGTCTGAAAGTTTGTATCTAATTAATTGTATGGAAGACAAATTGGTATTTTTTCAATATAATAGTGAAATACAATAAAATTCACTCATATCAATGGATAAAGGCGAAACAATACGAATGAGCATCATCCTGGAAGTAAACGCATATGAATATATGTACGAAAAGAAATATTCATGTCAAAGCTTGATAGTTTTCGAAGGCGTGCAATATGATCCCTTCAAGAGAAAAATTAAGTGCTGGAATTTCAGCACAACGACGGGAAAAAGTTTCGAATTAGAGAACGTAATACGGCAAAATAATATAAAAAGGTTTTACCAATAGGGACTTGACAATTTTGAATTTAATTTGTGAACGCACTCTTTCACTAATCATCAAACTGTCACTGTCAATTTATTCAGTAAACTTAACATTTTCATTATGGTAAAGTACACTAACAAGCAACGTCTGCAAATTATAAAAATTTTCTATAGATATTCGGAGTCGGTGACTGCAACTTTAAGATCGTTAACTCCAACTTTCGGTTCGTAATTCTCGCCCTAGTAGACAGGCAATAACAAGTTTAGTGCAAAAAATTGAGTCTACATATTCGCTGTGTGATGTTGCCGTGTCAGTGAGACAACGGGTTGGTCGAAGTAGCAAACGATCCAATCAGTCAATTCCACGGCGTTCTCAAGAATTGGGCATCGCTCACACCAAATTATGGCGTATTTTGCGTAAGGATCTTGGTTTACACCCATACAAGATCAAACTGACTCAAGAATTGAAGCCGATGGAACATTTGAAGCGACGTACGTTCTCTGATTGGATTCTGGAGAAGATGCGCCAAGATAATAAATTTCATCGCAAAATCATCTTCAGTGACGAAGCTCATTTTTGGCCCAATAGCAAAATATGCGTTATTGGTCGGGTGAAAGCCCACATGTGCTTCATGAATCACCATTTCATCCACAAAAAATAACTGTTTGGTGCGGTTTTCATGCCGGCGGTGTTATTGGGCCATATTTTTTCGTCGACGATAACGATCGTCACATTACTGTGAATTGGAAGAAATGGACTTGGGCGACATGTTGTTTCAACAGGATGGTGCCACAAGCCACACAGCACACGCTACAATCGATTTATTGAAGAGTAAGTATGGTGAGCGTGTTATCTCAAGACATGGGCCATTAGATTAGGCGCCACGTTCGTGCGATTTATTGCCGCTTGACTATTTTCTGTGGGGCAACGTTAAGTTATTGGTTTATGCCAACACACCGACGACGTTAAAAGAGCTCAGAGCCAACATTGAACGCGAAATAGCAGCCGTTTCGGCCGAAATGTGTGGCCGAGTCGTTGAAAATTGGGTCCAACGAATTGACCGCTGCAAACGTGCCCGCAGTAGCCATATGAACGAAGTCGAGTTTTATTCATAAATGTTTTGATTGTACTTCAAGCCAATAATAAAGTTTTTGAAATATCTCAAATGGTTTGCCTTTTATTTAAAAAAAAAGTTGTCAAGTCGTTATTAGAAAACCCTATATAAACATTCAAGAAACCAATCGGTGAACGGTTGAAAACAGGGCTCACTACTTTAACTCACAAAAGGAACAGAGCCAAGTATGAATGGAGTTGCCATCATCATGACAGCTGAACTTCTAGACAATAACATATTTGAATACATTTAAGTATCTAAACACGGAACTTACAACATTATTAGGACATACGCAGCCTAGGTAAGCAGTGAGCAATCAAAAGTAGAATATCTAGAGAGAAAATGTTTGCCATTGGTGTAGATTGAAACGAACACGTCGGAGAATCGAACTCCGAATACGATACAGTGTCTAAATATATTGTACATGCTGCATTGGTCAATACCAAACCCTGAAACATTACAGAACAACGCGAGACAACGGGTAAATGATTTTAGTCTAATCTTGGGCGAACCATGAGTAATCCAGCCCTGACTGTATTTCGCTTAAAGTATTTCGATGCTGGTTTCACAATGAACCATGCTCTTAATATTAGAATTTAATGGACTTAACACATGCCAAATATGACCCAGTGTACTGTCGTCAGCAAACATACTGCATTAGAAATGGCAGACAAGAGAACATTATTGAAGACTTAAACAGAATGGGACCCTAGGGAACACAAGAACTTAAACAGAATAGGACCCTAGGGAACACAAGAATTTATTTTGTGATTTTGTGGATATCAGACCTGATACCCTTCAATATAACTTGAACTGAATATTCCGAAATATTCTAAGGCTTTTCGATTTTAAATGTTCGCATATATGACAATATCTGTCAAATGACTTAGAAATATAAAGTGCAACCACTTTGCTTTCGCCATCAAATCACCAGCGTTCCTATTGGTATTGGTATTGGTATCATCAGGGTGCTGCTGATGATTGAGAATCTTTTTTGTTTCGAGATATATCATGAACTGACTATTTGTAGGAGGAGATTATAGACATTTTGGACAAATGCTATTGTTCATCTATTCGGAAAGAATTCTTTAGAGTAGCATTGATAAGAAAAGCTTTGATTTGCTTTGTCCAAAGAGCGGGAATGCCCATATAAGTGAGTGTTGGGGTGGAGGATGAAGTAAAACTTCTTACATTTCTGACGAACGGCCAAATGTTCTTATTGTATTAGGTGCGCAATTATTTAATGTCGATTTTAACATATCACACAACGTCATAGGCAAAGCTTAGACATATGGTAAACAAACCGTTTTGACATGTAAGTTATTTTGTTTAGGCGTCAGATACTTTTAGTTCTGTGAAATGGGCTTATTCTCTTTTTTCATTCAAAGAAAACGGAGGCTGAAGCGCATCGAGAGCTTAAAACAGTTTACTTAGGTGCTGTTCTAAATGAAAGGATGTGCCGAGATTATAGTAGATCCGTCGCTTCAAAAACGGTGATTTCGATGTTGACGACCGTCCGCGTGAAAGAAGGCCAAAACCCTTCGAAGACGCTGAATTTGGGGCATTGCCCGATGAGAATCCGTGCTAAACGCATAAAGAGCTTGCTTCAACATTAGGAGTTACCCGCCAAGCCATTTCCAAGCGATTGTATGCGCTTGGAATGATTCAAAAATAAGGAACTAGGAACATGATTTGCAGCTATTAAGCGTCGTTTTTTCGCCTGTAAACAACTCCTCCTGCGACAAAAAAGGAAAGGTTTTTTCTAACGCATCGTGACGGGTGATGAAAAATAGTTTCATTATAGGAACTCAAAGTGAAGAAAGTCATGGAGACTGCCTGGTCATGCATCTACGTTGTCGGCTCGGCCGAATATTCACGCTGCAAAGGTTATACTGTGTATTTGTTGGGAGAATGGTATCGGCATCAATTGATGCGATTGAGGCGAGCGCTGAGCGAAAAACGGCCACAATATGAGCAGAGGCACAAAGAAGTAATTCTACAGCATGAAAACGCTCGATCTCACGTTGCTAAACCCATTAAAACCTACCTGAAAACTTTCAAATGGGAAGTCCTACCTCATCATTGCTCATATAAAGACATGATTCGTGGATAGCCTTAAACGATAAACTCCTTTACCATAGCGGTATTCGAGATCTTCCCGAAAGAAGGGAAAAAGTTGTAGCTAACGATGAAGCAATACTTTGAATGATTCACTTGTAACCATTTTTCACAATAAAGTTACATTTTCGTCAAAACTCAGTTGCGCACCTAATAGTATTTTCTGCCTATTATTAGGTTATTCCTGGCTCGTTTATATTTTTCCGGATTTCTTCTGTTGGGTTGGTCTTGTGAGACTGAAATATAGTTCTGTCACCTTTATAGCCTCTTCACAGCTCGAGTCGGAAAACGCACATTCTGTCTAACTAAGTCTGTCTAACTTTGTGGTATAGATATAATCGGTAAATAACACTAGTTCGTAGCCAGGTAGGTTCAGATCTAAATGATCTGAGAGGTGCCAAAACAGCTGGTTTAAATTTGCAGACGCGGGCATACGTAGAAAAGTTATTACTTTTCAGATTGCGTATATTAGCTCAGCGAAGAGCTGAAAAAATATTAATAATGGGATCACACAAGGGCTAAAATACCAGAAAACTCTCGATTTCCCAAACGAAGTGATCCAATCAAGAGCGGCCTGTAGAGTTGTTCCAAGCACCATATGTATTTGTATATTTTACATAATAAAAAGAGTAGATGACTCTGCAGCGTGGGACAATAAGAGTTTTACTAAGGAAATAGCAAATAAAAAATTGTTGCACTGGAATGATTTTGTTTGCTTTATTGAAAAATAGTTGCTGAACGATATCAATTAGCGTGAAAGATAGTATTGTTCAATTGCTCACCACGTTTTAGGCGCGACGGAGCGCTGGTGAAGGGTTTTGGACATTTTATTTTTTATGTATTCTCTCAGAACAGGACACTCAGACAGAAAACTAGCCCATTGCACCCTTTGTAAGTTTCTTTTAATGGGATATTTCAGTCTTTCGAAGAAAGATGAGTAAGCTTAAGTAACAAAGAGCCTACAGTACCCACAACGTCAATGCCGAGTACCTGTAGCCTGATGCGACTGTAATCCAGACATTCACAGAGTTAGTGCTCCGCTGTGTCGCTATCACTTAGGTTCGGGTTCGGAGAAACTCTCCTCGTTCATCGCAGATTTCATTTCCCTTGTTCCCATTGTGACCAGGGACCCAGAGAAGACTCAGTGGATTTTCCTTTTCAACTGCATTCAGTGATGTCTTGCATTCTTGAATTAGCTAGAAAGTCTTAAGGGAGTTCTGGAAGACTAATTATACAGATGCAAATACTTCTAGTCCTCCACCGGGTTGTCTCATTATAGTTTGTTGCCATCAGTATTGCGTATATCTTTTGCTGTACATACACTTTCAATAGATAACAAATCCAAGTTCATATTATTTAACTAAATCGGTTGTGTTTTGCCAATATTACTCGGAATGATGATACAGAATACTTAAAACAGTACTTCAGTAAAGTTCTGAAATAACTACATATATCATCTTAGACTCTATTCCAATCAAACGATTTAAAGTTAGTGTTACTTACGAGTATTAAACAAAAGCACACCATTCGACAGATTCTACGGGTTGACTATAGAACTCCCAATTTTTCTCCTTTTAAGATGCCTTTAGAATTAATTATAAAGTTTTAAATATCTTTTTTGACAAACCGGGGTACATATCTGCTAGATTTTACGAGACCCGCAACCTATGTATGTATAAACAATCGATTCAGTAAGCCAACTCTAAATTTTTACTTCCTAACTGTGCCTAGTATCGTCGGTATTTGTGCTTTTTGTGTTTGTCTTTTTTACAATGACTCGGGAATTTAGAGTGGATATAGCCAAATATATATAATAGCTAAAATGTAATCACTTTTCCGCATACGTACATGTCTGTAAAATCAGACCAGCTGTATTGGCACTTAGTGAATCACAGGTAGATGCCCGCCCACACCTCTCAGATCACTTTGATCTGAAGCTACCCGGCTGCGATTCTTCTCTCACCGAATTCTCAATATTTACGTGCTATGTGATGTAGCTTACCAACCTCCACCACAATGTAGTCCCTGTTCCAATCCGGAAATCAATTTCATGTGGTTAAAATTCCATCTCCGTAAGTAAATTATCTACTATTGCTTTATGCCCCAAATTGGTTAGAAATTCAACTTTTCACGAGTCTGATGCGTTGTTTGACTCCATACCAAGAATTGTATCGCCGTATTCTCATACTGAAATCGTGATTACGGGCGATTTCAATATGCACGTTCTGGACAGACAACGCCCGACGGACGGTGTGTTGAAAACTTTTCTACGGAAAACAACTTGACCCAGCTTTTAAACGACTAATACCACACGTCGATAGTCATACCGCCAACACCTTGGACTTGTTTTGTTGTTAATGTGCTGTCACCTCTAGGCTCTTCAGATCATTGTGTTATATCAGTTTATTTCCAGTACTCACACCACACAGTTAGAGAAAAGATTCTCTAGATGATTCCTAAAGGAACCATTTGGTAATACAAAAAAGCCAATTGGAGATGCCTTAACACCTTCTTAAGATATTTTAACAGGTCGTTATCTTTCCTCGATAACGACGTTGTCGCCGCTGCTATATGATTACAAACACTATTCTCTTTGAAATGAGATCTATTATCCCTCAACGGATGAAAAGTATCAAGCCAAAAGAAAAGTCGGGGTTCTCGAGTCGGCGTTCGAAAAATATTTTTTTGGTCCTACAAGACCAACCTCACTGAGGAAAACTGAGAAAATTCAAGCGAACCACAATGACTTGAAGAGGTGTTTTTCCTCGCCGGTAAGCTTTTTCATCATCTTTAAAACTCTTTCCGAGCAGATGGAAAACAGCATTTGTCCATCCCGTCCCTAAAAAAAGGCGAATTTTCTTCTCTCTCTTCCTATAGACTAATTGCACTTACGTTCCTTCTTTTCAATACAATGGAAACTATAATAAACTGTCAGTTTATGAAATATTTCAAAACACGAAAACTTCTCAAGAACCAGCAGTACGGCATGTCTCATCGAAAAGTGGATCCAAAGTGTACATCAATCTGACGAAAGCAAGAAGAAGAAAGTTGCACTTTCTAAGGCATTTGACAGTGTTTGGTTTCAGACTCTTTAGTCGAAAATGCGTGCTTTTGTAATTTATGATTTTTTTTTTTAAATGGATTAGAAATTACCTTTCGGAACGTTCAATTCAAGTTGTCTTGGATGGTTTCAAATCTGATATTCACAAAATAAATGCTTGTGTGCCCCAGGGATCCTTTCTGTCTCCGACAGCCTTTTTAATTTTTATTAATAATCTCTTGTCTGCTACTTCTAATCCAATATATTTTTTTTTTGCTGATGATAGTACTCTCTGCTTTTCATGTTCGTTACCGGACTCACGTCCCTGCTCTTCGACAGTATGACTTGGTGAGGGCTAACGTCCCCAATTATTTCGCTTAATGCAAGCTTAAACTAACTTAAAAAACTAGGACTAACTTAAGGGTTAGGGAGTAAGGGAGTGGTGAAGGAGATCAAGTTTAAGGCGAGAAGTGCTCAGGTTAAAATCAAAAAGATGGAGGTTTGAGTTGACCTTACGGAGCATGCGGGAGATTAGTTCGTTAGAGCCATAAGAGGTGCGATGAGTTGGGATATAAAGGAGACGAGGAAGGCGCGTAAGTTAAGCTCGTTAAACTCAGATATTAACAGCATTATCAAATGGGGAACTATCAAGAGAGTAGAATTTAATGCTTTTAAAACACAATGCTGTCGGTTGTCGTTAAAGCTATATTTAAACACCCAGCCATTGTCCTTAATGGCCCTTGCATTGGAATTACAATATATTCGATGTCGCCAAAAATGCTGCGAAATGTCTAGGTTTCCTCGATTAATGAAGCAAATATTTTTCCCCGTTTGATTTGATCTCAATGTATAAGGAAAGTTGTACGCCTGAAATTGGAGTACAATGCCCGCATCTGGTCGGGTGCGCCCAAAACATTTCTGCACCTGCTAGATAGGATTCAAAACCGTGCAATAAAACTTATAAGTGATAATAATATGACCCAGACAATGGACACCCTTGAATACCGACGTAATGTCTCAATTATCATCCTGTTTTATCGCTATTTCCACAAGCAGTGCTCCATAGAAATCACCAATAGTATTCCACCCATAAGTGAGTCTGTTAAGCTCTTTATTTCCTAGTCATTATAACCTTCAAACATTTAAAACCAAAGTTCATTGGCACCTTCTCCTTCCATTGCTCGCGCTGTGTACAAGCATTTTAGGGGTACTCAAAAAAGATTCAGGTACTTAGGAAAAGTCTGTTTTATAATTTCTTCGCAACGGGAATTCTAGTGTCAGTACATCAGACAGCATGCCCATAAGGCCATAGTCGGCGCACAAGGTTATCAAAGCTCCGGTGCGTGTTATAACAAAGATCACTCTTTTTTTAATCGGAAGATTGCATTAAGAGTGCAGCCCGTGATATAAATATCAAGGGAAGATAGATTCATCAATGCATCAGAAACAAAGCCAGACGTGCTAGGGTAAGCCTCCGTGCAGCCTAGACAGACCTCTTTTTAGAACCTGTTAAAAGCAGCAATGTCGTATCCACTCTACTATACTGATTTCTTAGGGTTTTATAAATTCTAGTTATACCATTTGGTACACATCAACAATGACATTTTCAAAAAATTTTGAAAATAAAATGCATTTAATATGTCAAAACAATCACCGACTTTAAGAGCACTTAATCTATAAATTACAATAGAGTTCCATGCTTCTTGATTGTATGTAATTTCAACGGCAAAGGATCCATATATTTTGTTTTGCACATGCTAAACTATTTTTCTTTCTCGAATTTATGGTATACTGTACTCCATTAATATTGATACTTTTTTAGAGCTCCATTTTTTATAATAATTCAATATCGCGGAGCACACCAAAACACGTCTAACATTTCTATATTGCAAAAACAAGCTAAGTATGCTATATACTTGAAACTATAGGGTTTTCTAATAACGACTTGACAACTTTTTTTTTTAAATAAAAGGCAAACCATTTGAGATATTTCAAAAACTTTATTATTGAATTGAAGTACAATCAAAACATTTATGAATGGAACTCGACTTCGTTCATATGACCACCGCGGGCACGTTTGCAGCGGTCGATTCGTTGGACCCAATTTTCAACGACTCGGCCACACATATCGGCCGAAACGGCCGCTATTTCACGTTCAATGTTGGCTCTGAGCTCTTCCAACGTCATCGGCGTGTTGAAATAAACCAATGACTTAACGTAGCCCCACAGAAAATAGTCAAGCGGCGTTAAATCGCACGAACGAGGCGGCCAATCGACTGGCCCATGTTATCTTGAGATAACACGCTCACCATACTTACTCTTCAATAAATCGATTGTAGCGTGTGCTGTGTGGCTTGTGGCACCATATTGTGGAAACCACATATCGTCCAAGTCCATATCTTCCAATTCGATTCCAATTCCATAATCGTTGATCATGGCGCGATTACGTTGACCATTCACAATAACGTGACGATCGTTATCGTCGACGAAAAAATATGGCTCAATAACGCCGCCGGCATGCAAACCGCACCAAACAGTTATTTTTTGTGGATGAAGTGGTGATTCATGAAGCACATGTGGGTTTTCACCCGACGAATAACGCATATTTTGCTTATTGATGAACCCATTGAGCCAAAAATGAGCTTCGTCACTGAAGATGATTTTGCGATGAAATTCATCATCTTGGCGCATCTTCTCCAGAACCAAATCGGAGAACGTACGTCGCTTCAAATGGTCCATTGGCTTCAATTCTTGAGTCAGCTTGATCTTGTATGGGTGTAAACCAAGATCCTTACGCAAAATACGCCATAATGTGGTCTGAGCGATGCCCAATTCTTGAGAACGCCAAACTGCAAACTGATTTGGATCGTTTGCTACGGACGCCTGAACGGCAGCGATATTTTCGACACTTCGACCAACCCGTTATCTCACTGACACGTCAACATCACACAACGGATATGTAGACCCAAATTTTTTCACTAAACTTGTTATTGCCTGTCTACTAGGGCGAGAATAACAACCGAAAATTTGAGTTAACGCTCTTAAAGTTGCAGTCACCGACTCCGAATATCCTGTACTTGTTCTCTCAGGCTAATTTTATGCGTTGTCGCTTAGTTTTACTTTCTGTAATTATTTTCTTCAACAATGTTATTAAGTGTGATTGCCATGCCCGATTCTCGGTATTATATGGATATCGAAAAGGCAGTAAGAACTTTAAATTTACTTCAGGAGGGAGAGTCTCAAAGGTCTGTCGTGATTTGTATTAGTGTATCTCTGCGAGCTATCCGAAACGTCTGGGAACGCTTCCAAGAACCCGGGAGTGTAGCAAGGAAACCTGGAGCAGGAAGAATCAGAGTCACAACTGCGCAAGAAGACTGGTACTTAAGAATAATTGCACGTCGGGAGCGTACTGTAACAGCCCGGGCGTTACAAAATCAACTGCGGCAATCTACTGGCACTCAAGTAAGTGATCAAACCGTACGTAATCGGCTCCATGAAAATGGTCGACGGTCCAGAATGCTCGGTATTCGACCGAAACTGATAAGGGCACATCGGACAGCGCGCTTAATTTACGACCGTGAGCATTCGGATTAGAATATGGACAACTGGAGGCCTGTACTCTGGAACTGAACGTTTTGGGAGCGCAAGTATTATGGCATGGACTGAAATGAGCTTGTTAAGCAAAACAGAGATCAGAATTCCAAATGAGGGTACCGTAATCGCCGCCAGTTACATTGACACGATAATACGACCTGTTGTGATTCCATTTTCACAGAGAGTGGGCGCTGATTTTTTTCTTATGCATACGCATACGGCCCGTATTACATAAAGAGTTCTTTCTGATGCCAATATTACAGTTTTGTCATGGTCAGCAATGAGCCAAGACCTCAAAGCCATCGAGCATTTGTGGGACGAATTAAAAAGGAGCCTCAAAGAGAACCACAGCCATATCATAGTAAACAAGAGCTCGCAAATACGTTGAAAGTCTGTTCGGAGCGCATACCTGAACAAAATGTTGCATATCTCATTGAGAGCGTATCAGATAGGCTATGTAAGTGCATACTGAGCAGAAGAGCCTCCATTCGCTACTAAGTAAAACATCTTAACGAATCATAACAGAAAAACAGTTATGTGTAAATTTATTTTTTCATAAATTTTTCTTTAAATTCTTTTTTTGAGTAATTTGAATAAAAAAAAAAAAGTTGACTTTTCTCTATGTTCACGAAGAAAAAAATATAATCACTAATTTTTCCAAATAATAGCCTGAAAACTTAGTGGGCCCTATTTTGTTTTGAGTAATTTCATTGTTTATTTATGAAAAATTTTACTTCTTTACTTCTTTATTTATTTATTAATATTTTTTTGTATTTACAATATTTATTTTTTTAATGACTTTTGATTGCAGGTTTTTGTCGTATTTTCCTCTAAATTTAAAAAAAAAATTAAATTATGATAAACAATACTTATGGAAGCATAAAATTTTTTTCAGTAGAAAGATATACATAATACCATATCTCTATAATGTGAAATGTGTTGCATCTATCCTTTGTAAAAATTGCTATACGAAATAAAGATTTATCTACTTATGTTGTCTATCTAAATAAAATTTTTTTTTTTAGAAATATAAAGACACATTACTTTTTAACACACCTGGTATATTCAGAAGTTTATTTAAAAATTGTTTATCACATTATTGTTCTAATTACTAATATAAAATACGACTCCTCTAAGCAATTTTTTTTAAGTACCCTGGACAGTTGTAATCCATTGAATCGTGGTTTTCATCTAGATTTAAGCCCAATCTTTCATTGGTAGTGGCACAATTTACACACTTTATTTCGCATTTTCCTCACAAATTTTGGATTCATGCTTCCTTCAACAATTTATTTTTAAATTCAATTGCTTAAAACCTAGGCATTTATAATGGGTTACATTGACCGTATACTATGTATTGGTATACTTGAACTATCAGTTGCTTCGCATTCTTGGCCAATTCCTCAATCAAAACATTTGCCGCAGGATAAGCAATATCTTGGCTGATCTGAAACGGAAGTCGAACAAAATAGACTGACATTTTGATACAGTCGCTGATCTTCGTAACATTTGCACTCAATAGAGCACTGCGATATAAATGATACAGGATAAACGATAGGAAGTAGAAAACTTTTGAAATGATGAAGGACTTTGCATTATGCACCGACTTATTCAGAGTAATAGGAAGTAGGATAAGGTAATCCGATACGTCGCAAAAGATATGCTAATAGCAGAGATATCTCCTCACACATTATCAATATAGCTCTTTCGTTTTTTTTTTTTTTAACTTGTTGATTTATTTGCAATCGTGTAACACGACGGAAAACGTTTTCTACTAGAGACAATTCGCCGAAGCGAGCAATTGCCCGATAAACGAATATGCTCGATATTCCGAATGGTTTTAGCAACACTTATGCAACGCTATTACCACGACTCGATTATCTTTAACATTCTACTCCATGTTAATAGTTTGCAAACAGAAACCAAACTGACTAGTATTCTTCACTGATCAGTGCCTGTGTTCAGAAAAAAAAAAGTTAGCGATTCTATTCCCGAAAGAAATTCCGCTGGAAATTGTGTAACAGAACTTATGGCAGGACTAGGTACTTATAAAAATAAGCAGAACTACTGTACAGAAGAACGTATTCCTAGAAGAATATGTATTATTTTGCGTATTTATATGATACATGCTTTCCTGCTGTTAACCCTTAATCGAACGCTTGTTTTCAATGCTTCGTGGGTATTTCAATTTTTTTTTTTTTTTTTCAACTGTGTTTATTATTTGTATCTGCAAAACAATAAAAATGTCATGCATTACGTGTCACCCGCTGAATTATTACCTTACAGAGTGTAGGGTATCCGTGGTTTTGTCTCGCGTTCAAAAGTGATTTAGTTACCACTGTTGTATCTGTATCTACATACATATGTATGTGTGCTTAGAGACATCAATAAATACAATGTTTATATTTACAGATATTTATGGTTGCTTTAAGGGTAATTAAATTCAAAGTGGAAAATTAAAATATTGAGCAACTATAATAAATTGCTGTAAAACAACGCAGGGATCCAACCTTGCAAATCTTCAACACATAATTAATGTATAGTACAGATGTTTGTGGTCAGGGATTTATAATTGCAAGAATGTCCTCATAATACATCAACAAGTTTGCGTTCCGTAGTTATAAATGCAAACAGATACGCATACTTTCGTGTAGAGATGAACGAGCGCCTACATCAACGAGAACGTACATCATGCACTGAAGCAAGAGACTCAAGTAAAATTTCTCATTCAAAATTCATATGCACGTCCTCCACTGTAGTAAACCCAAACGTATTCAATATGTTCAAAGTTCCTATGAGAACATTTTTCTCAATCGAGGAGGATATGTCCATCTTCTGTGGCATATAATCGATTGCCAATGAAACTTGAGTTCAATTTCAACACCTGCAGTTCTTGGGTCCATGGTCTCGAGAACAGAGCCGTCATCATGGCACTTGTGAATAAATTCAAGTGAAAAAGGAGTGATATCGAGATGCCATCGAAATAGCAATGAAATCCAATTACAGCTAAGGTATTCACGCTCATACGCTCCACCATATGGCATATGGGCAGGTGGTTGCCTCCAAAGATACGTTAATACCGACAGGAAATAGTGATAGTGAAATCTGACATTGGCATCTTTTACCTTTGGAATAAAGCAATTTCCATGGAGATATCTGCCACAATTTTCTTATTGTGTGCCAGTGGATTTAGTTGAAATATCCTTAGACGTTCTCGAAAGTTATCCGCATAAGTTTGGGTTGGGTTTAGTAAAATCTTTTTAAAATCCTTGATATCGATATGAAATAACTGGGCGATTAACCTTAATACCAGAAATGTGAAATAATTTCAAATTAGTAGAAAAATTATTAGATAAGAGACATATAGTTGGATCGACCGGAAACTTCCACAGAATATTTTTAAGAAATTGAACGAAGAGAAAATGCAAAACAACAAAAAGATCTCTTTAAGACATCTATCCAATCTGAAGCACATTTTTTCGTAGTACAGCGTCCCCCTCAAAAGCAGACTTTCCTTAAAAAGCAGGATGAAACATGGTTGACACGGCTTTTTAGTATTTCCTTCTCGTCTGTTTGCATTATTGCCCAAAGTTTTACACATGCAAGTTAAGCTGATAGCGTACACATTTTTTGGTGAATCTATACACAAGAAAGCGAATTGTTAGCCAATTAAGAGCTTCAATAGCAGACGAATTTGGACTGCGAGTAGACTGCTATATAACCTGCTAATAAAAACAAAAACTAACACCATGATAAACCTCTCCTAGCTTAACTCGAGTGTGTAAATCCTTGGTGAAAGTGTCAATTACATGTATCTAGAAAAGTAGCCATAACACATTTTTGCTACTAAAGATTTCTTTTACTTACTTTAGAGTAAAATACTCTTTCTACCGATTTCTTATTGCGATACGCAATGAAATCTAAAGCATGTTATTGATTCGATTTTAGTATTAGTGATATTTCTAGTTCACATTTTCAAAGGAAGACCTTAAGATATTGACCTTAGGTATAATACATATGATGAAATTAGGTAAATGCTATTCAAATGTGAAAGACAAAGAAATACTCGAAGGAGAAATTAAGGTAAAAATATCTGCGCGGCGATTGATCAGGAAACGGTTGACTGTCCTATATACGAATATAAGATAGAATTTACCAGCAGCGCAACAATCAAGTCAGCAGTGATGTGGTTGCCTTATTTTCCAGTGGTGTCCCCGGTAACAGCATGCATTGTTCCTTCATAAACTTTGCAACCCTATACGGAAGAGATTAAAACCATGTGTCCAAACAGCTAATAACCACTGATATTAACAGAGTCACTGTTAATAGCACCGGACAGACAAACTACAACGATCTTCGGATCTACACGTGAAATTCTCAAACCATTAACATACCGCCTGCAGCCAAACAACTAGCGGAGATCCTTGACTGCTACAAAGTTGATATATGGGTATATAACTTATATAATGCGGTTTTTTTTTCAAAATTTGAACGTTTATTTAAGAAAAACTTTTTTTTTTTTTTTCATGGGAAAGTGAGAAATCTTCATAGACACTATAGGCCCGGAGCCTATAGTAAAGTGAGATTCTTACTCACTAAAAAACATCTCCTTTATGCAAACCACGACTGAGTTCACACTCAACAAGCAGTTCTTCTATCGCATTTTATTTTGTTTTTATAAGATATCCTGCAGGCGATTTTCCATTGAAAATTCCTGTGTACTTTAGAAAAATTACGCGCTGCTAATCACAGCGCTAGATCGAGAGGCTAAGTCCTTTTCAGATGGCGCAATAAATTTGTCTCGTAGAGGATCTGTTGAACAGAAATATTCGTTTGACCTTGTAATCGATTATTATGTTTTCGCGCAAACATTTTAATTACGTTCTGAACGTTTTCGACTCTTAAGTCTCTGTGGATATCATCGTTTCTAATGTACCACGGCGCATTAACAATACCTCGAAGAACTTTGTTTTGGAATGTCTGTAATACATTAATGTTACTATTTTTAGTACAACCCCAAAGTTGTACACCATATGTCCAGATCGGCTTTAGAACTTGCTTGTATAACAGCAGTTTGTTCTCTAAGCTAAGCTTGGAATACTTTCCAATAAGCCAGTAAATATCTCTATATTTGATTTCAAGCTCTTCACGTTTTTTCTTGACGTGTGCTCTCCATTTTAGTTTAGCGTCGAGTGTCATACCGAGATATTTGGCCTCGTTCGCGTAAGGAATTCGTACTGCGTTGATAAACACCGGTGGATTCTTCATTTTCTTGAGAGTGAAGTTCATGTGGACAGACTTGTTTTCATTAAGCGCGATTCGCCAAGTCTTTGTCCAATTGTTAATCCGTGTAAGGGCACGTTGCAACTTGGCAGTTGCTTTTTCGACTGTTTTGGCCGTTGCCAAAATGGCAGTGTCATCAGAAAATGTGGCTAGGACAGTGTCGTCCGTTTGCGGTATATCACGGGTAAAAAGCAAATATAGCAGAGGGCCAAGTACACTTCCTTGCGGCACCACCGCCTTTATTGTCTTAAAAGTGGAATATTGGTTTCCGTGTCTCACTCGGAAGAGTCGGTCTTCCAGATATGAACCTAAAATACAAGACATTTGCTAGGGTAGGGCTTGTCGGAGTTTATATTTTAGACCTTCGAAGGCTTGCGAAACGTCAAGGAATGCGCTTGAACAGACTAACTTACACTCGATTGCTCGTTCAATTACATCGGTTATTCGATGCACTTGGTCAACTGTAGAGTGTTGGCTTCTAAAGCCAAATTGATGATCAGGCAAGACGGAATTTGTGTCGGTAATTGGTTTAAGACGATTAAGAGGGATTCGCTCGAAGACCTTCGATGTAATCGGGAGAAGCGATATTGGTCTATATGACATAATAACTTCGGCTACTTTCCACTGGTGCGGTAAGTGCTTTGATCTAGTGCTTAATCTAAAGAAAAACATGTCAATAGTATTATTCAAAGTATTGCCCATCTGAAGCTATGACTTTTTCCCATCTTTCTGGCAATTTGTGGATCCCATCCCAAAAGAATGAATCAAGCCAATTTTTGATATTCTGCTCTGATGTGAACCGTATTTCAGTGAGGGCGTTCTGCTACGACCGGAAAAAATGTCATAAGGGGCAAAGTCAGGGCTACAAGGCGGGTGTGGTAAAACTTCCCATCCACTGTTTTCCAAATAGTTCTTAACCGGAATAGCAACGTGGGGCCGAGCGTTGTCATGATGGAAAATTATTGCCTCGTGTCTGGTCGCATATTCCGGGCGTTTTTCGACTACTGCTCTCTTCAAACGGATTAATTGTATTCGGTAGCGTTGTCCATTGATGGTTTCACCCGGTTAAGGCAGTTCATAATACAGCACACGAATCTGATCCCACCAAATACAGAGCATTACCTTCGCGCCATGGATATTCGGCTTTGTCGTTGATTTGGCTGGTTGGCCGGATTTCACATATGATTTTTTGCACTTCGGGTTGCCGTAATGGATCCATTTTTCATCACCAGTAACAATTCGGTGCAAAAATGACTTCCTTTTGTGGCGTTCTAGCAGCATTTCGGACATGAAAAACCGCCTTTCGACGGCTCTCGGCTTGAGTTCATGTGGAACCTAATTTTCTTGCTTTTGAATATATCCAGCTGCTTTTAAACGTTTTGAAATGGCTGCTTGACTGACAACCAAAGATTCTGCGAGCTCTTCTTGTGCTTGGCAACAATCTTCATAGAGTAATGCTTCCAGTTCTTCATCTTCAAACTTTTTTGGCTGCCCAGGATGTTCATCGTCTTCCAAGCCAAAATCACCACTTTTAAATCGTGCAAACCACTTTTGGCACGTTCGTTCAGCTAGCGCATGTTCACCATAAACTTCCACCAAAATACGATGACTTTTGGCAGCAATTTTCTTCATATTATTGTAAAGTAATTAAGAAGAACTCCCCGCAAAAACACTTTTTCAGGCACAAAGTTCGACATATTTGAGTGAAAAAAAATTATTGTTGTTTACGCTTCAAATGAATGACATATACTGATATGACGTACAATGACAGTAGCTTTCCAACGCATGTTCCAATGGAATAATACAAGTTACGCCATCTCTTAGCAAACCGCACGACCATAGACCTCATCCAAGAAGTGCAGTGAAATTGCCTGGACAAAAAGAGAATGATAAACTGTAATATTTATACCATAATTGAGAGTATTACAGGCAACCGGAGCTTTGGACAGTGGTAGCTGCGATTATTCGGGGACTCGCTATTAGGGTAAGACCTTGGAAACAAGCCTTGAGGTTAAGTCATGTAACACAATCCATATAAATGCCCACTCCTAAACAGATGATAAGGTTGACCTTACCAAATACTGGTTCTGCGAGTTCCTCGACAAAACCTTCAAGCAATGCCCTAAATAGGGCGTTAAATGACACATTAGGCAAAAATGGCATCTTTGGTAATATAGTGAAAGTACAGCCGCAACTCCATCACCTCCTGAAACGGACAGAAACTTATTAACTTATTGCCGTAAAGTTACTATAGCCAGGATGCGAATTTCTACACCTTCATATCCATAAAAAAACCTTAGATTGTCTCCTGATCAACAAACCGTCAGCTGAACTGATTATATTATATTGCTCTCCGTTTCTAAGGTCCGAAAGTTCCGAATAGCTAACATCGACTCAGACCATTACTTAAGTACGGATGTGGATATCTGTAACTGCTCAAAGCCACCGAATCTATGTGAGGAAGTTTAACATTGAACGGCTGCAGTCGTATGAGACTGGAAAGGCTTTTTTCAATCGAGTTTCACTTAACCTCTCCGAAAATCCCTTGCCAGCAAGACCGAACGAAGAAGACCTGTGGCATCACTGCCAAAGAACAATCAAAAATGTCACCTCTGATGTACTGGGTTTCAACCAGCGCGAACAAAGAAACCCTTGTCTCGATGACAAATACAGACAGACTAACTTGGAAAAACAACTAATGCATGAAGTGCCACTGTAATAAAAAAAACATTTCAAAACTGTATAGCCTGAACAGCAATTCGTAAAGATTGAGTCGGAATCCTCACAGTAGAATCACATTTGGTCCTGAAAATCCGGGAAAAAATTCTCTGAAGGCTGTTAAACGGTAATGATGAACAACATCCCACCGACAGGCAAAATGAACCATTCAACCTGGATAAAGACTAAAAACATTTCCCTTCACCCAACCAAGCAAAAGCCAGGACTACAATTTCCAAGCTTAAGTGTAACAAAACTGCTGAACCAAGTTATTAAAAGCGGCAGGTAATGAAAAAAAACTAATTTCCAAAATGTGAGTCGAGGAAAGTATATCCAACGAAGGGAAACTTTGCGTTGTTTGTCCGATCCTAATCAAAGGAGATCCCCTCAACTGCGCCAGCTTCTCAACATTGCTTATAAAATCCCGTCAGCCTTAAGCTCTTCATAAATAGTCTGATCGGCTCCTATCGATGTTGCTTTGAGCCAAGAATATTCAAAAGAGAACAAATGTTCGCAAATTTTGGAAAAGCCCACAAGTTCCAAATCGATACACACCATCTCTTCATCAATTTCAAAACTACGTATGACAGCTTATAAAGAGATGAATTATACAGAGCATTTTGACATTTCTGCCAAGCTTATTCGACTATGCAGGATGACGATGGAGACTGCACGCCGCTCCATGAAGATCGATAATGACAAAACCGAGATCTTCAACGTCAGAAAAGTACTTAAACTGGCCATGGGTTGCTGCCAACAAAGACAGACACACCATGTCAACGCCCAAAACAAAACGTCACAACAGGCACCTACAAGTTTGTGGTACTAAGAGACCTTATTTAAGTCTTATTCGCTACCAATTCCGACGACGACACCAAAGAGGAAATCGAGCAAAAAATCATTCTTGCTTACCTGCTTCTTTGAGATTAGAAGGCAAGTGAGTAGTAAAACCCTCTCTCGAGTAATCAGAAAATACAAGCCACTAGTAAAACTAGCGGATAAAAATGCTATCAGGTGTTTGTAAGGAAAAGTTCTTCAGGCAATTTTCGGTGGCGTTTGCATCAATAGAGAATGAAAGAGACCCTTCCACAGCAAACTGTACGAGCTGTACAGCGATACCGACCTCATCAGAAAAGCTCGGGTAGTCTTAGAATGTGCACACCAGCGCCCCAGCCCAGAAATTTTCAGACTCCAACCCAAACAGACAACGGGGTAGGAGACGACCTCACCTTTGATGGCGCAGATAAGTAAGAAGGGACATCAGACCAATTCGTGTGTCCACTAGATGCAGCTGGATAAAGACCGCGCCAGCTGGAAAAACATGCTCGCAGAGGTCTTGGTCCACCTCGTACCGTAGCGCCATCTAAGCAAGTAAATAAATTTAGTAAGCCAATATTAAGCCACCGGTATTTGTAAACATAAGAAGTAACAAGATAATTACTGCACATTCTAATTTTTAGAGAATATTAGCACTTTATATTATTTTTCTCTACCTGAGCATATATGGTAACTTGTCCAGTTGTAGGGGCTGGGTAAGGTCGATGAATATCGAGAAGTTTCTCAAGACGATTCCTGAAACTTAAGGACACTCTCCTCTCCCGTTTTCCTTTCACCCACTCAACCTATCCTAAAGTCCTAAAAGACGCCATAACGATCGCGGTAATCGATAGAAGCGACACCGAGAAGCGATTGATTACACCTGAATGATGACAGTTGGTCAAGTTGAAGTTTTCGGCAACTTCTTGGCCATTATGCGGGAAAACCCTCCCATCACTAGCGACGCTGGCTGGTACCAAGGCCTTGTCAATCTCATCGCATATGCCGACGAAAGCTTTAGGTGGCTTAGGAGAGATTTGGCCAGAGGCAAAACTCGAGTTCGTGTCTAGAGAGGATATCCCTGGCAGACCTAGAGCCCATACCTGAATTCCAGCCGAACCCTCATTTAAAAGGAAGCATTCTGGAGATCATCAGGCTCAGTAACCCGACTCTTCCGACTCATAACTGGAAAGTCGCGAAACTAGAGAAGCTAAGGGCTCTGGAATGCTTTAACCATCTAGTGCAGACTATAGGTATAATTCGATTCGGGTTCGATTCAAATTAACTTAGGATCTATAAAAAGGATGAGCTGGATGCTGATAAGGAACCTCCTCCTCCTTTAACCGAATCTCCAAATACAGCCTTAAAACTGGGAGCGTCGATATCCTTTCCAGAAATGGACAGTGACGACCCCAATTCAACCGAGGTGACTATTAAGCCGTCGGTCTCCTTTTCTGACACTTTGCCGGAAATAAAAAGAGATCCCACATGATCAGAGGAAGATGATGAGCTCTTGGGCTCATGTTCAGAATCGGAGGGCTCGAAGTTAAATGCTTCTCTGGGAAGTTGTAGCAATGATACGGTTTCTCCATATTAATCTCCAGCACTCAAAAAAGGCTTCGGATGCACTAATCTGCGTCTTTCCAAAAACGCGGAAAACATCATCCTAACCCAGGAACCAAGAATCGCGGAAGGCATGGTTCGTGGACTTGGGACGCTTATATACGCTCCACTTTACACAAGAAACAAAGGTTACTTTTACAAAGAACTTGTATATATATTTGTGAAACGTAGCTTTAATGCATTTGTACCTCCTAGTCTCAGTGACTACGACTTAACCGTTGTCAAAACATATCGGCATATCTTTCACGTGGGCCTTCTCCCTAGTGATAACCTACTAGAAAGGGTGGCACTGTAAGTTGCAAGGCTAAAAACTGGCGTGAGTCACTTGGCTAGCCACATCGAACGATCCCTTAATATAGAGAGTACACAATGGTCGCTTTCCTGGACCTAGAGGGTGCCTATAACAACGTCAACACATCAGTAATCACTTCTGCGCTGTCAACTCTTGTTGAGCAGCAGGTTAATCAGCTCCAATTTGTGTGGGACTTCTGCTAAAAGATGGGTCTTCAGTGGCACTCTGCCTTCCATCCCTGGAACTTAGTGGTTAGTGGTAAGCATCTTAATACCATCAAAGAACTCCTTCAGCTAGATCTTAACAGATTAACCCGTTGGGCGGATCGCTGTGGATTGGAAGTTAACCCACATTAAACTGATCTTGTCCTCTTTTCCAGGAAATATATTACTGCAAATATAGACCATCCCTCAACAAGCGGTACTAATTTAGTGATTTCCGATTCAGCAAAATATCTGTCTCATTTTTGACGGGAAACTAAATTGGAAATCTAAAATTCAAGAAAGCTACAGTTTTTTTATTTTATTCTCTTGCAAAAAAGCCATTGGGGACAAATGGGGCCTTTAACCTCGCATAACCCACTGCCAATACATTTCGATCATAAGACCGATACGTGCTACGGTATTGTTGTCTGGTGGACGGCCTTAGAAATTGAAGTCAACTGCAGCAAACTAAGCAAAGTCCAAAGAACAGCATGTCTATACATAAGTGGAGTTCTACGCTCTACTCCCTCCGAGGCTTTAGACATTCTGTTTCACTTAATACCCCTCGACATCTTCAGCAGGCAACTAGCTGCCAAATAATTTATTTGGCCTCTCTAATATTCTTAATTTAATAGGAATCCTCACAGAAAACATCGATTACACCATACCTAAACTGTGATTTGACAAAGACTTTCATGTGAACTTCCCCTCTAAATCCTTCTGAAAGGAAGATGCTTTCATGAAGGATAAGTTTCCGCGTTTTAGGCATGTTGCATCTTATACAGAGGATGCATTTGAAAAGCAGTTTTCAGCACATGAAGAAAGACCACTCTCCTTATGAATTTCAATATGATATATTTCCAATTGGTCCTCGCATTTTGAACCTTGTGGAATCCAATCTAAGTACACTCACCCATATACATATATACCACATATGAGTACTTTGTGTTGGCTTTTGAAAATTCGATGGTTTCTAAAAACTCATTAGCATGCAAGATAATCGTTTTCAATTTCCCATGCAAACAAAACCTTTTTAGTGTTAATTTCTTTTCAATGCTGTTGATTAATCCCTGAAAACTAACCACCATAGTGTACACACGAATACGGGGTTTTAGAAAATATTTATTACATTCAATCTACTAACAATTAACAGTACATGTGCATATGTATGTGCTGGATTCAGGACTTCGCAAAATTACAACAAACCACTAAATAATAGTGCATGTCATGTAATTTTATTCCACAATACAACGGCTCTGGTAGTGTTTCATCTCTATATTCCCTCAGTTCGAAAATTTGCCCAGGTATTCCGAATTCGTTGTCATACACCTTCTGTAGGTATTTATGTATATAGATCTTATAGCTACGGTATTCGCTGTATCCTTTTTAGCTGTTATTCCATGATTTCGTACATTTAATTTCGTATACTGATGACCATCAAACCATCAGACCATCGGAACTGAGCTCATGGTATCAATACCCCGCAGCCGGAGAGCATTTATCCATTTTCACTTCAAAGGGGGTGACAAATAAATGCAACCTGGGGAAGGGATTTAACCTGAGTACGAATGTTAATACTCGCATCATTGGCATAGTGCTCAAGGGGTTGAAAATTTCATGCAATTGGGGTCAACGCAACCAATGGATTTGTTAAAATTGGACCTAGTGTATCTTTTCGGTTCAATGAAGTGCAAACACATAAACCGAAATGTGTGAAGTTAAAAGAATGTTGATAGTGGGGCAAGTACACAAGGACTTTTCGTTGTGCTTTTGTAAAAATACAAAAAAAAAAAAAAAAAGCACAAAATTGAAATGAGTACCAGTACGAGTATGTGTAAATTGTTATGAAGTTCCAAAGTAAATTCATTTAAGTCCGAATGCTTCCCTGAGAAAGGTTTTCGGGCAATATGTACTCGTACATGAATGGTGATTGGCAAACGATTTTTTTAACTTTCGAATAATAAAGCGAAACGAGAGTTAACATCTGATTTTGTTTTCGTAACAACAAAACAGGAGTCCTTAAATGTTATGTCCTTCAGAAGATTAATTTTATTGTCATTTTTAAAGAAGTTGAAATCTCATTCACAGTATTTATTCGAAATACTAAGCACGTACCCCACGACTGTACTTATGCCTGACAGAATTGTAGATCAACAGTGTAGATGATAGAGCTACACTGTTGTATCATATGTTACTTCCGAAAGGTTCGTTCAATTGTCATGAACAAAAGCAGACATTTGGTAAGGTTGACCTTCACATGATGGTAGACTAGGATACCCTGATGAGGCGATCTAAGTGAGTAATTCCATATATATTCCTTCCTGATACTATTGATAGCTTATCATGCTGCTCAAGGATTTTGAAGACACCAGCCTCGACACTTAAGCCTCTGTGCAAGGGTTTTATTGGCGACCTGGATATCCAGGTTGGGGGTTGCGTTTTGGAAGTAACATCTTTGCTGTGCAAAGACCGGTTCAAAGATCTCAGATACGTACAGATATAAAGTTGAAGACACCAGTAGATGTTTTACGGATAAGTTATGGCTTTTTAGAACAAACAACACAGACAAAGAACTAGTTCTTGAAAACTCCTTTTAATGGAATATTTTGAAGATAAATTGCCCACATTACCAGCACCCACTTCGTTATCGCCGAGTACTTGCAGCGTGATGTGAACGTAAGCCGGACATTCACAGAGGTAGTGTTCCGCCGTATCGTCATCACTTTTACAGTAAGAGCCGAAGGATTTTGTATCACTCATGCCCATCACTTTTAAGTGCTAAGCAAAATCGTAATGCACCGTCACGGCTGTTATTCCTGTTAAGGGGCAGCATGAAGTCAACTGACCACTTCGGGACATTGCGAAGTATTCGTTTGGTTTATCTGCAACCTAGGGAGTAGTGTCGTCTGCAATTGAGCTGATATAAACCCCATCTGTCAATGGAAGCTTCAACCGAGGACTCAAGAAGACTCAAGAAGTTTTAGGTCTTGAAAAACACTCCTTTGAGCCTTGTTTCAGCCATGATCCCATTGTGGCTTTCCCATCTAGGCTTTCGACGTAACATGTCTTGTCCAAGGAAAATTTTTATCCAGGATGAAGCCCAAATAATAAGCTTCTCTATAGAATCGAAGCATTAGATGATTTAAAATAAACAGTTTCCCAGTCTCTTAAAAACAGCAACTAAGTTTCGAAAGAATTGACTGAAAGCTCATTTTTAGTGGACCAATCGTTGATCATGTCTAGTTAGTTCCCCTAAAATGATTGCATACAGAGCGGGCAAAGAAAAGCCGACTTGAAACCATCCAAGACAACTTAAATTGAACGTTCCGAAAGGTAATTCCAAATGCACTCAATTTCGATAAATGCCTTAGAAATACCAAGTGCAACTATCTTGATTTCGCCGGATTGATGTAAGCTTTGGTTCCACATTTCGGTGAGACATGCCATCAAATCACCATTGGACCTGTTGCTACGAAAACCATATTGTCGGTCATTGAGAAGTTTTCGTGTTTCGAGATATTTCATGAGCTGACGGTGTATCAGCGTTTTCACGACCTTGGAAAGCAATGACATAAGTGCAATGAACTCATATGTAGTAAGAGACAGAAGAAAATCGTCCTGTTTTGGGGACGGGCTAGACAAACGCTGTTTTTCATCTGCTTGCAAAAAGTTCCAAGGAGTAGGATAGATGAAAAAGCTTACGCAGTGGTTTTGCCAGCGTGGAAGAACACCTCCACGGAAGAAGGGAAGTTATAACATCTAGCGGATTTGTATATGTTAAGATCTTTAAATACTCGTACCACTACACGAGTTCGAAAGTAGATTCGGTCATTGAAAATTCGACGTATTTAAGTGGAGGCGTGATTATGGCACAATCTGGAGAAGTTTAACTGACCGGAAAATGTGCAGCAAGCACACTGGGCTTGTTCAAGGAGTTTTCGATCGTATTGACATTTTACACGTTTAAAAAAGAATTTGAAGTCATTCCTGGCTCGTATAAATTTCTTTTTCGATTTTCCTGTCAGGTAGGCCGTATACATAGGACCGAAAAAATATTTCTCTAACCCTGATAACCTCTTTACAACTCCAGTTGTACCAAACCTTTTCTGTTGGCTTAATATTCTTCATCCGATGAGGGGTAAAGGATCTCAGTCCAAACAGAATAGTGTCTGTGATCATATCAGCACTAGTATCCAAGTCATTATAGAGGAAGCACAACGACAAATTCAAATTCCTAAAGAAGTTGTTGATTGGTTCCAGTTCGCTTTCTCGTATTGCCATAAGTTTCGATTAGGAGAATTCGAGAGAGAGAGAGAGAGAGAGATTAAAAATAAGTCCAGTGTGTCAGCGGCTGGCTATCAACATCTGGTACATATTTGCGAGGGCTCATTTACAAACTGGGTCAAGTTATTTTCCACAGCGAAAATCTCAACACACTTCCTTTCGGGTGTTCTCTGTCCAGAATATCGAAACCACCCAGAATGATACTAGTTCGTAGCCAGGTAGCTTAAGATTTGAGTGATCTGAGAGGTGTTTGCCGTTATCTACTTGTATTTTGCTAAATTTCAAAGCAGACGATCCATATTTAAAGACGTGGACATTTGAAAAGAAACGATTACTTCTTACCTCGTGAATATTTGCTATGTCAACTCTAAATTCCTGAGTCATTACAAAAAAATAACTAACACAAACACCGACGTTACTAATTACTAAGCAAGCCTACGAAGTGAAGATTATGATGTTGGGTTATCGAATCACATTGTTGTAGGTTTTATGCCCTAACAACAATAGGAAAAAGTGCTCCACCAAAATCCACACTCACAACTCATTATGCATCAGTTATTACATACACTCAGTCACTGCCCCTGTCATTTGATAAATACAGTAACGGCAGTCACTGGGTGCAAGCAACAAAGCCTCATTACAATCCTCATCAAGGCCAAATTTTATAATATAAGCCTGATTTGCGTCAATAAGGATAACAAGATCAAAGACGAATTCCATAACCTCCTATACCGAACACATTCTCAGTGCACCGGCTGTGAAATCAACATTATGCTAAGGCATCCTAACACTCATCTTCGAAAATCACAGTCAGCGTAGTTAAAATTCTTAGATTCTGTAACATAGCGTTACTATGCCACCCCCTCATCAGTCAATGGTCAACCAGATTTATCACCTTCCCATCGCCAAATTCTCTAGCATTCAACATATCTGAACTTTTCAAGGAGCTAGCACTAAATTGGATAGTAAGGGCACAAAAGTTCGATATAAAAAAACTATACTGCTAGAATTTTTGCCTTTTAGTTTTCCTCAAACTCTTTAAAAATCTTGGTCCCATACACAAAACATAGACACCAATGGGAATGTATTCTACAAGTGCTGCCACAAAGCAGCCCCTTGTTTACCGATGAATGTAGGCAGATACAAATATATGGCAATATAAAAAGTCTCCGAGGTTTTTTGTCACTAGATGGTGTTGGTGTCCATTTATCTGGAAACACTAAACTGATTGTGTCAAACGAACACGTGTTTGAAAGGTGACATATCAGGTTACACTTTTCGTTGCTCGTGTTAAAAGTTATACTGATTTGAATATGAGTAAAATATTTGAAGAAATACGCTATGTTATGCTTTTTTACTAAAAAAAAGGGAAAAATGCTGCTGGAAACATGCCGACAAATTTGTATCAACTTAAGATGAGAATGCTGTAAGTCAACGACGGATTCAGAAGTGGTTTGTTTGATTCCGTTCCGAAAATTTCGATGTAAAATATGCACCTCACTCTGGTCGGCCTGTCACTGAAAAAGTCGATGAAATTTTGCAGCTGATGGAGCTAGCTGTCTGGAGATAGTGAAGGCCTTAAATATCAACCGTATGACAGTTTGGAATTATCTGAAACGAGCAGGCTACTCAAAGAATCTCGATGTTTGGGTGCCACATGAATTAACGCAAAGAGATTTAATTGACCAAATAACCATCAGTGAAACGCTGCTGAAACGTAACGAAATAGAATCATTTTTGAAGCCATTCATTACGGAAGATGAATAATGAATTAAATACGAGAATATCCAATGCAAATGATCATGGTTAAAGGCCGGTAACCGACCACAAACAACTTCAAAGCCTGGATTGACGCAAACAAGGTTATTTTAAGTGTTTGGTGGAATTGGAAGGGAATTGTCTATTCTGAGCTACTAGAACTTGGCAAAACAGTCAAATCGATCCTATTCTGTGCACAGCTCGACCGTTTAAGTGAAGCTTTCAAAAAAAAGCGACCAGAATTGGTCAACCGGTAAAGAGTTGTCTTCCATCATGACAATACTAGGCCACAAACATCTTGACCCGAAACAAATTGACTGGGCTTGGTTGGGAAGTTTTTTTGCATCAACCGTATAGCCCGGACCTTGCACCCTCTGATTACCATTTGCTTCGGTCCTTGTAAAACTCTCCTGATGGAGAAAAATTGGCCGACCGAAGAGTCGCTGGAAATCACTTTGCCAAGTTATTATGTTATCTTGTCACGATTGTCGTTTGAGCATCAAGCATCAAGCGTGCAAAAGGGCTCATACAAATTCTATTCTCTCTCCAACATTATCTTCTCAAGAAGATAGAGTTGGAGAGCACGAACTAGATCTCAAGTAAGTTTTATTATAATTCAATTGTAACAAGACTATATGCAGCCACAAAAGAAGCATACAGAGTTGCTCTAGATTGACTGACGAAGAGACTGAAAACCACGCAATCGAGGGGATAGAAAGATCATTTGAATGTTTTGTCAGAAAACTATCAGACAGAAAGAGCCATTCATCTTGATGTGAATACGAGGTGTGTTCAAAAGGTGAGGTGACTATGTTTACAGTTTCAAGTATATAGCATACCTTGTTTTTAACATATAGAACGGTTAGACTTATTTTTGTGTGCTCGGCAATTTTCAATTATTACAAAAATTGAGCAAAGAATTTGCATCAAATTTTTTCTAAAGAATGGAATCAAATACTCTAAAATACTAAAACATTGTCAGAGGTACATTTTACAAGAGGTACCATCTCTTCTAAGATGGCCGAGAAGATGCCAATAACGAATCTCTCGCTGGAGGTCGCAACTATGAGCAAAAGATAATAACGTCGAAACTGTGAATAATATTATTTTGGAAAATCGTGGAATTACCATTTAAGAAAGTGCTGAGGATATTAACATATCGTTCGTCTCGTTTCATGTAAGTTTTGGGCATAAGACGTATGTCAGCGAAGTTTGTTCCGAAACTTCTTAATTTTGATCAGAAGAACCGTCACATGAGAATCTCTTAGGAGCTCTTGAATTGCGTCAATGTTGATCCTGACTTGCTCAAAAGGGTCATAACTGGTAACGAATCATAGATATATGGTTACAACATTGATACCAAAGTCCAATCGTCCCATTGAAGCAACCAGGGGAGCCAAGAACGAAAAAAAAAAATGCACTAAGTTCAATCAAATTTCAAAGCTGTGATTGCTGTTTTTTTTTTTTTTTTTGGATTACCTTCGCGTATTACACCCAAAGTTTTTACCTCAAGCTCGTACGGTCAATAAGTAGTATTACCTTGAAGTTATGCGAGGTTTGCGAGAAGCAGTACGGAAAAAACGTACAGAATTCTGGATAAACAATTCATAGCTTTTGCATCACGGTAAAGTACCTTCTCATTCATCGTTGTTTGTGAGAGGTTTTTTGACCAAAAACAATACGACAATTATGCCTCTGCCACAACATTCACCGGATTTGGCCCCATGCGACTTTTTTCTGTTCCCAAAACTGAAGAAACCTATAAAAGGATGGAGATTTACAACGGTTGAGAAAAAAACGGTTGAAATAAAAACGGCATCGTTGGAAGGGTTTAAGGCTATACCAAAAAGTGCTTATGAGAAGTACTTCGAGGATTTGAAAAAACGTTGGCAAAAGTGTATTATATCTGAAGGGGATTGCTTTGAAGGGGACAACAATAATATTGATTAATAAATAAATATTACTTTTTGAATACACCTCATACGTCTAACAAAACCGCTGGCGCAGATGGAATGACTTCTGTTAAGATAATCTGAAAGCATGAATGCATGAAATCTAAGCATCAGTTTTCTGATCCACAATAAAGTACACCCTTTTGGCTGCGCCAACTATAGTGAATTAAGTCTCCTTAATTAATTAGTCCATACCAGTGCGGTTTCAGGCCATCAAAGTCCACCATCGATTAGATGTTCACATTACCCCCGGTCATAGTTAATACTCAGAGTTTCAGATTGATACTCACCTCTTTTTTGTCGACCTCAAAGCTTCAGTATTTGTTTTTCTATGAAGATTTGAAGTAGAATGGTGCCATGGAATTCTAGGGATTATCTTGAGTAGTTTATATGTGCCACTTGTAGCTTCTTAACATGACACTGTGCACAATATCCCCACACTGGCCATTTATGTTATATAGTAGAAATGATAGGAAAATTACCCTGTGTATATTCTGCTTATAAAACGATTTAATATCTTTATTGATTTATTGACTTTTTGTATTGTTCTCTGGTGCCCAGATACGTACCTAAATATTGAAGACAGTTGAATCAGTTTATTGTCGACACATATATTTTTAATTGCCTGTTCACAAATCAGCAAGGTTTTCTTTTTCGGGAAAAAGATAGCTTGAATTTTGTTACCGCTAATGAATGACGACAAGTTTTAAGTCATTTGGAACTCATATGATTATAGGTGCAGATCATTGGTCAAAATCCTGCGGAAAGAAGTGTAAGCAACAGTCCAAATTTTAAGTGTGGCAACGAAATGAAATGCTTTTCTCGTTTAACACTTTTGCTTACAGTGGTGATGCTTTGGCATGTACGTACTGGTTGTGCATTGTGATAAGATGTTTGACTTTCGCAATTTCTTCGAACCATTCAAGCATTATTCGCTGTTATGTAGTAAACAGTTCCAAGATTGCTTGGTTTATATTTTGATTCTGTTACGAAAATCAGCCACAATCAGTAGATGTTATTTCTATATATTAGCTCATCCTGGTTTTCTGCCATTGATTGTGCCCTTATTTCATGTTTTTGGGTAAAAAATAAAAATCACCTAAAATAGTCATTAACAACGAATTGAAGTTAAACGTTTTGGCTTCGTCTGCCACTGTTATCAATCTGAATTTCAATATGGGTTGGTTTCATGTAGCAATTACCACAATATATATGACAGTCTTGAATCGCGTTTTTTCTGTGTATATCCACATCAAGCCCAGAAAACTGTTAACTACAGCAAAGTATTTACGTAGAAGAAGCAACCGAAGCGGAATTGATTTAAAAATAAATGCAGTGTATCTAGCTCCTGTTATAAAGACAATCGTTAACCAAAGTATAAATCAATGCATTGTTCCAAGGCTGATGAAAACATCGATTATACAAGGGAGGAACCAAGAATAACATTGAAAACTATAGGCCAATCGCAATTTTGTCAGTTGTTGAAAAGTGTATGGAGAACGTAGTTGTTAATCGACTTAACAGTTGTGTAACCAAACACCAAATACTACATACAAACCAATACGGGTTTCAGAAAAATAAAAGTACTGGAATGTTACTAAGCGAGTTTACCAATACGTTTAATGCCGGTCTGAACCGAAATCACCATGTTCTCGTGCTATTTATCGCTTTCAGTAAAGCGATTGATACACTAATGCATGAAAAGCTAATCGTAAAATAGGTTTGAGAGAAATAATGGCAAACTTGCTTATGAGCTATGTGAAAGATAGAAGCATATAAGTTAAGGTTTCAGACAAAATGAGCGAGGAAAAACCAAGTGAATACGGTGTACCACAAGGCTCCAAACTGGGCCCGTTGTTATTTATCCTCTATATAAAAGAACTCTTACGTTTATTCAAAAAAAGTACTGCCTGCATACGCTGATGACATATCAATTGTGGTAAGACACAAATGTTTAAATTCTGCGGTGGAAATATTGCAAGAAGAATTTAGCACCGTCTCTAAATGGTGTCATGATAAAGGCTTTCTAATAAATGCGACCAAGATAAAAGTAATTCACATAAGCGCCCCCTCTAAGCGAGAAAAATAGCCTACGTCTTCAACTTAAGTGTGCGCTCTTTGCGATGGTATACCTTAAAAGATATTCATATTTTGAAGTGCAGAAACAAGTGTACTACTCGCTAGCAGAATCAAAAATCAGATATGGGATTCTGGCTAGGGGAAACGCAGCGAAAACCCATATTGATAAGATATTGAATCTTAAACATTGTCTATTTAAAGTTTTTAGACCTGCTTACACATCTTTTAAAGTCTTAGATGCCAACGCAATATTTCAGATGACAACACTCATACACTATATGGATGATCAGAGATTTCTGAAAACTAAACGTCATACGCAAAACACCAGAAGACGAGCCCAAGGAACGCTAGAAGAACCAGAAACATTCAACATCTATGGAAAAAGAGAACTACCCTATGCTATTCCAATCCTTATGAAGAAACTTCCTCAATCTTTGAAATACATTCCTAACCTTAGAAAACGAAAAAAAAAAGAATTAAAAAAATTATTTATTTCGACGTACTTTTTAAAGTAGAATAGTCACCAATAACGAATTTAGTTAATTGTATATCTACATAAAGTAATAATGCTTTCCTTTTATATAATGAATCTGAGATATTATTTTATAGTAAAGCAACTTAAAACCAACTAGTAATACCAATGCTAACAACCACCTGCAGATAAGCACTTTGTTTTGCGGGTAAATTGATGTAAATTTAAAATGTAAATAAATAAAAATTAAAATAAAATAAAATAAAAACTTGCTTAATAGCAATTCCTTAAATTTTAAAATCATTGCCATTACATAGTTTGTTTCTTTGTAATGAGCATTCAAGACATATATTTGCATTTGCTGCCTACCACAGGAAATATATCTGGTAAGCAAAATTCGATGAAAACTGGTCCTAAAAACAATTCACAAATCTGAACTCTAACACTAATAAGTTCGTCATTAATCCGATCAAGGGGCTCCATGGTATGCAATTTCTGAACCACGCCTTAAAAGAAAGTTCCAATTAAATTTTCAAAAAAATCAGCTAATTGACACTTAACATAAATTCAAGCAGCGGACTAGAACAAATCCTAGCATTGGTATCCCCTTACACTCCACACCAATTTTCTATAAATTTTACCAAGTAAACAATATTGTGTTTGCTACAATATCATGCTAATAGATTGTGCAAACAATTTCACAGTGACAACTTGTACAATTTTACAAAATGCGCTTTTATGATTTTTTAACCCAAAGAAAAACACATCTACAAAGATCTGTTAAGTATTCAAGGATAAAACTTTTTGCAAGAGTTAAAGAAAATATGTTTTGCAAACAAAAGGACCAAGAACTTTTCAGTTTGTCTTCCACAAAGAAAACAACAAAATTTTCTTTTGGTGAAATTTTATTTCAATAAATAATTCAAAGTGAAAGCATAAATAATTGGAGTTTCCTAACTTGGCTTCGAAAAAGCTCCTCGGGAGGTTGGTTGATAAATGTTTAAAGCAAATCAAATAATTTGTATTCTTTGTGCTTTAATTTTTTATTTTTTCTGTTTAAATAAATTTTACACTAATGTGGCAATGTGGTGTTATAGATATACAGGGTTTTCTAATAACGACTTGACAACTTTTTTTTATAAAAGGCAAACCATTTGAGATATTTCAAAAAATTTATTATTGGCTTGAAGTACAATCAAAACATTTATGAATAAAACTCGACTTCGTTCATATGGCCACGGCGGGCACTTTGGACCAAATTTTCAACGACTCGGCCACACATTTCGGCCGAAACGGCCGCTATTTCGTGTTCGATGTTGGCTCTGAGCTCTTCCAACCCATGTCTTTAGATAACACTCTCACCATACTTACTCTTCAATAAATCGATTGGAGCGTGTTCTGTGTGGCTTGTGGTACCATCCTGTTGAAACCACATGTCGTCCAAGTCCATATCTTCCAATTCCGGCGAAAAATAATCGGTGATCATGGCGCGATAACACTGACCATTCACAGTAACGTGACGATCGTTATCGTCGACGAAAAAATATGGCCCAATAACGCCGTCGGCATGCAAACCGCATCAAACAGTTATTTTTTGTGGATAAAGTGGTGATTCATGAAGCACATGTGGGTTTTTACCCGACCAATAGCGCATATTTTGCTTACTGACGAACCCATTGAGCCAAAAATGAGCTTCGTCACTGAAGATAATTTTGCGATGAAATTCATCATCTTGGCGCATCTTCTCCAGAACCCAATCGGAGAACGTACGTCCATCGGCTTCAGTTCTTGAGTCAGCTTGATCTTGTATTGGTGCAAACCAAGATCCTTACGCAAAATACGCCATAATATGGTCTGAGCGATGCCCAATTCTTAAGAACGCCGTGGAGTTGACTGACTTGGATCGTTTACTACGGACGTCTGAACGGCAGCGATATTTTCGACACTTCGACCAACCCGTTGTCTCACTGACACGGCAACATCACACAACGAATATGTAGACTCAAATTTTTGCACTAAACTTACGACCGAAAATTGGAGTTAACGCTCTGAAAGTTGCAGTCACCGACTCTGAATATCTGTAGAAAATTTTTATAATTTGCAGACGTTGCTCGTTAGCGTAAATAGATGAAAATGTTGAATTTACTGAATAAATTGACAGTGACAGTTTGATGATTAGTGAAAGAGTCAAGTCAAGTTCCTACTGGAAATCCCTATAGTATAATTGCTTAGATATGCTTAATTTAGATAGATATTACCTAGGTGTCAATAATCGATGTTTTTGAAAAAGTAAAATGCGAAATGACACCTAAAACGTTCTTGTCCATGACAAACCATGCACTTGATACAGGATGTACCATACTTTCAGCAAAGGGTTTGAATTAATATTTATTGAGATGAGATATTTATTGTCAGAAGGTTAAACGTCCACTTGTGTAGTTTATGTTAGATTCTATGCATAGTTTAGACCATAGGATCTGTCAGGGCAATGTCATGCTCTCTAAATATGAATCTTTTTGTATGTATTATACACAAAATTTTTAATTTAATGCGTCGCAATTCACGAACTTATGTACAAAGGTGATAATTGAGTCCGTAGTAAGCCTTAATAACAGGTTAGCCAACAAGCCTCTCCAATTAGAACGATCGTTCTCTAGATGTTGATGATGTTGCTATACTCGACGTTAGTTAAGGTCTACTTCCATCAATACAAACCGAACCGAAAATCACAAGCATTATCTTTCTTTCGAAATCACCAGAGTCAAAAAATTTGGTGTCAATTATGGTGATTCTTCGGTTGATTTCTGCTCTGACGTGGTTACCGCGCGTAATTTCGGAACCAAGGTTGGTCTCTCGTTGGTCAGTGTGTTTTGCTCAGTTCTATCGAGGGCGATGTTTACAGGTATTGTCAGAGAGCGTCATCTTATAACTTGCTGGGTATTAAAAGTCTCGCTTAATTCATTACAGACCTTTCTGGAGCAGCGAAATTTCTGAATATTCTTTCTGCTTAACTTGGAAAGTTTGTCAGGAGTGTCACGACTGCATATATGTAACTTTTCTCTGTGCACGCTGTCATATGAGGCTTTGAAGACGACAAATTGGTGTTAAGTATCGACTTGGATTTCCCGGGTATTTTTCAAGATTTGCCGTAGTGTGAACACAGGACTTTCTTGATTAGTAACAACTAGGCTGTTCATGGATGATATCAGATGATGTGTTAAGGAGACTTATGCTCCCATAATTGAGGCAGTCGAAAGGGTCTCCTTTCATGCTGATCGCCACATAATGCTGATGTCACTGCGCTTTAGAAACTTTAGTTAAACTTCGATATTGCAACCTAAACTTCCGTTGTGTAGGTAAGGCGTCCATTTTAGCAACTTTGTTAAGCTTAAGATTAGATATTGCTATCCTCACTTCATTTTGGATAGATTTTTTGATTTTCACTGTCCAGGTTGAATTGTTTATTTCACCTAACAGCAGAACTTGGGCCCTCCTCGCTGTTTAACAGTCTGCAGAAGTGGTTTTTCCATATCCTAATTACTGACTCTTCCTTGTTCATTCTTACATTCCTCTTCTCGAATCTTGTAGCCGCGATGTTTTAATCTATCAAGTCGAATTATTTTCCTGCAGTTTTTATAACATATCCTCTACCTAAATACCATAGACCTTTGCAGAAAGTTTATCTTCCTAAAAATTGAGAACAATTTGGAACACTTCTGACCATAAAAAGCAGCTGCGTCAATTTTTGGAAGGCTTTGATGTGAATTCAATAAAGTCGAAGAAGATTTTGGTGTCAAAAGGGATAGCAAGGACTTTTTCAATATTTGTAGCTACAAAGTTATAAGCATGTTATAATAATTGGGCGCATGATTTGCAAAGAAAGTCAGATAATTCAAACGTACATATAACATAAACATGTTCTCAGCCCGGCTGTTTTGTCCAATGCATAGGCGTGACTAATTTCTGCTACTGCTGCCTTAACACACCTATGCATGTGCGCTCATTTCTTATGATAATTTCGGACTTTGAAGATTGTATTGGGTATGTAATTTAATTCGTGCGGTTTTTTTTTCAAATTTTGAACGTTTATTTAAGAAAAACATGTACAATAGCATTATTCAAAGTACTGCCCATCTCAAGCTATGACTTTTTCCTATCTTTCTGGCAATTTGTGGATCCCATCGCAAAACAACTGCGCCGGCTTGGCAGCCAAGAATGAATCAAGCCAATTTTTGTTATTATACTCTGCTGTGAACCATATTTCAGTGAGGGCGTTCTGCATCGACCGGAACCAGTGATAGTCAGAAGGGGCAAGGTCTGGGCTACAAGGCGGGTAGGTTAAGACTTCCCATCCACTGTTTTCCAAATAGTTCTTAACCGGAATAGCAACGTGGGGCCGAGCGTTGTCATGATGGAAAATTGTTGCCTCGTGTCTGGTCGCATATTCCGGGCGTTTTTCGGCTACTGCTCTCTTCAAACGGATTAATTGTGTTCGGTAGCGTTGTCCGTTGATGGTTTTACTCGGTTTTAGTAGCTCATAATACAGCACACCCATCTGATCCCACCAAATACAGAGAATTACCTTCGCGCCATGGATATTCGGCTTTCCCGTTGATTTCGACGTCTCTCGGCTTGAGTTCATGTGGAACCCAATTTCCTTGTTTTTGAATATCTCCAGCTGCTTTTAAACGTTTTGAAATGGCCGCTTGAGTGACACCCAAAGATTCTGCGAGCTCTTCTTGTGTTTGGCAACAATCTTCATAGAGTAATGCTTCCAGTTCTTCATCTTCAAACTTTTTTTGTCTGCCCAGGACATTCATCGTCTTCCAAGCCAAAATCAGCACTTTTAAATCGTGCAAACCACTTTTGGCACGTTCGCTCAGCTAGCGCATGTTCACCATAAACTTCCACCAATATTACTTCATATTAAAGTAATGAAGAAGAACTTCCCGCATTAACACTTTTTCAGGCATAAAGTTCAACATATTTGAGTGAAAAAAAAATTATTGTTGCTTACGCTTCAAATGAATGACATAAACTGATATGACGTACAATGATAGTAGCTTTCCACATGTTCCAATGGAATAATACAAGGTACGCCATCTCTTAGCAAACCGTTATTTATAGACTTAATACTTGTCGTTGCTTTGCACAGTCGAACTCTTTTATCCATCTGCAGAAGTAATCATTCCATACTCTCAGCACAGACAGCAGTTCTTTTACTACTTTTTTTTGATAGTCTTTCAAGCTTCGGTTCCGTCCTTATAACCTTGGTTTATTTTGTTTTTGCTTTAGAAAACATTCGGACCTCATTCTTTCAATAGCATCTAACTCTAGTTAAAACTGAACGTTTTTTAGCTCTTTCTTTTCATTTCTGAGAAAGGAGTGTTCTGCTCATTTTTTCCGTTCACCGCACCGCTATTTATGCTATGTTTTAAGCTGCATATGTCGGTCTCAATTAAAGGGATTTTTTGTGGTAATGGGATCAAACCCAGCACATCGAAAATGACATTTCTGTTGCAACTGATTTGTCATTTGTTTATATGATGTCAGCTAAAGATTTCCAGAGAGTTGAAGAGGCGTTCGATTGGTGAGAGCTGTAACAATCTGCTGTGATCACAGTTTTTTAACGTCGAATTTGTTCACACTATTAGTATTCTCGAAGTATTACTTCGCGAGGTTAGTTAGCATTTTAAGATCTATTTTCTCTTAAAGGCCTTCTCGGACCTTCTTAACGCTTTCAATCTACGTGGAAATCTACGTGGCCGTTATTACGGATCAAATTTCCATCGAGTTGTGCCCTGACCTCATTATG
Source organism: Volucella inanis (assembly GCA_907269105.1). Taxonomy (NCBI): domain Eukaryota; kingdom Metazoa; phylum Arthropoda; class Insecta; order Diptera; family Syrphidae; genus Volucella; species Volucella inanis. The sequence continues at coordinate 207,763,866 of OU026153.1, forward strand.
AGGTCAATTAGGAGCTCCGGGCTTCGTAGATTCGCTATGCCACTTGTGAAACGTCTGCACTGAAAAATATTGTGCTCCACGTCTTCCTCTTGGAAGTATTTTTGATAGCCACAATGCCCAGACAGGAACTGCGTAAGATGATATATACAGTCCTCGTCCAGTGCGTTCTTTTTGTCCAAATTTCAATGTTGGGAGTCAGTTTGTGAGTCCATCTACCTTTGTTTGGCGGCGTTCTCCCACATTTCTTGCCAGATTGCTACAGATGTTGCCCTTTATTCTTTCTTTACCCTCCTGATAAGTTAGTATCTTGTCTGTTCTCGATAAGCCTAATGTAAACCCTTTGCACTTTTTTGGCGAGAACGTAAATAGAGACCATCTCATGCTGCTTCGTCCGAAATTGTTCGAAGACCGCAAATTGTTCCGATTGCACAAAGCCTGTAAGCCGAAGAAATTTTCCCTAAACCAAGGCAGCATACAAAAGGATGGAATTTACCACTCCGGATCGCAGAATTCTCCTTGCGTATCGAAGCCCGGCGATATTTGGCAGCATCCGAGAAAACGTTGCCTGCATCTGTGACGCTGTTTTACTCGAATACTCGACATGTACTTTAAATTTCAGCCTGTTATCGGGCATAACTCGATTTTAATGTCGCTTTAGACCGGGTTGTATAGTTACCAATCCGAAAACTTACATATTCCAGCCTTTTTGCTGGTTAATGGGACAACTTTAGTTTTGTGTTCAGCTAGTTCTAGGCCGGTCGACTGACGGACTCTATCTCGTGTACATACTTGGCCACAGTCACATTAAATCATGTTAATTCCTTGCGGTAGAATTAAGCGCGAAACACCGTCGTACATGATATTTCACAGAAGTGGTCCTAGAACTGACCCCTGCGGAACTCCCACAGTGATATGGTAGTACTTAACGCTATCGTTCGTCTGATGTTTTACCTTCCTGTCGATAAAGTATTAAGTGACTATCTTTAATAGATATTCTGGTGCATTCATTCTAGACAGTCATTTACCAATGCATGTCCAGTTGGCAGAGTTAAAGGTGTTTTTAATGTCTTGCGTTAATACTGCGCCTATTCTCCATCTCCTCCCTTTTTTTGCTTCGGCTAATATATCCACAACTATCGATATGGCATCGACGGTAGAACGCGATTTTTTTACCATACTGGTCCGACAAAGCTCCTCTATTCTCTGCCGCTGATAACAGTCTGCCGTATATGATGCGTTCTAGGATTTTTCTAGGTCCTCTGGGTGGTTTATTTTCATGGTTCAGGGAAGATCCTGAAGGCACCTTTGCATCGTTGCTATAAAAAGTTTCGGTCTCTTATGTACAGATGCTTTGACAGCCATATTTGGAATGCCGTCGGTTTCAGGCGCTTTATTTTTACATATTTTCCTGCATGCTCAGGACTTACTACTCTTCAGTTTCTTTGTCACTATCCTCCCCAGGGATTAAAATCTGCTTCGTTACATAATTGTTTGAAGCATCTTATCTGCTCTTCTTGATAGTCTTTTCGAGATCGCGTCTCGCCAGTCTAAGCGTAGATAAACGTTCCTAGAACTTCGGCCTACCCCTTGAACGTTATGATCAGCGCCGGGCCCAAAGGCAGTTTGCTCTAAGTACTCTGATTTCGTCATTTCACCAGGAGCAAGGTCCAGCCCTTCTGCTCCCTGTCCATCTAGCCATAGCTGCATCACACGATGTGGTGATTGCTTGGGACAGATGATGCGATAGGGCTTTTGTTATTCCGTAACTACGTGAAAATTCGATGTCTATCATTTCTTCGAACGCGCCTTTGTCGAAGGATGCTTCTTTCCATTTCGGTTCTGTTAGTTTGGGGCGCTTCCTGGACTTCTCCTTGTCAACGTTGAATATTATCGCCTGGTGGTCACTGGTATGCATATATTCTTCCCTTACCCGCGCAGAAGTGTGTTGCTGATAAGTGATGCGAATGCTTCGAGAAAAGCTTTGCCTCTTGTCTCCTTAGTCCTGCTACTCCATTCTGTAGCCCATGCGGTTATTCCTCGCGCATCAGTTACAATTTCGTCCAACAGCTTTAGGTAGGTCACTGTGTGTTAGACTAGAGGATGCGTAGCAGCTGAAGAAGTGAATGCCGGCTACTCAAGCTGTTACGAAGTTATTCGCCGGAACCCAGATTTTTTTCAGAGCGTGGTGTCCACAGGTCCATATCGCTGATTTTTAAGAGTTGTCATCTAGCCAGCTACAACCATACAAGGGTATGTACGATTCGCTGATAAGGGCTATATCAGCTATAAGGGTCGGCCATTTTGCCCCAAAAACATATTGGGTCCTTTGTACAATTCTTGGCTATGTGACCTTCTTCTCCACATCTTCTACACTGTTTTAAGCGGTCTTTCTCGTTCTTGCACTGACGTGCCGTGTGGCCAAATTCTAGATACCTAAAGCATTTTGTTAGCTCTGTGCGAACCCGTATGTGGCCAATTTTGATCCTACTCGCTTTCAGCCAACGCTTGTGATTTCTGCAGGTAAGCCTTTCATCGCGATTTTCGTGCCACTGTAGGCCTTCTCTAGGCTCATGACATCCGCTTCGCATACTTCATTCAGTTTGAACTGGCGTTTAATTACTTCGAAGATATCTTTCTTTGTCGTAACCTCGTCGATATCCTTGACATTTACGGTTGTTCGGTGTGTTAGCATGCCGACCTCCGCATCCGCGCCGAGAGTTTCGGTTATTATTCCCTTGTATTGCTCTGCTTTTTCACCGGTTTCATTTAGCTGGAATAACAGGTTGCCATTCTGCATTCGTCTAATCTTCGTCACTGATTCACCGAGATTGTATAACTTGAGATCCGCCTTATATAAATTTCGAGAGATATTCGAATCAGACCACCATTGTCGGGTTTCTATTCTCCTCTCAACTTCTATAAACCTTACCAGGGAGACTATTTTAATTTTCTCCAGATTTCTTTCCTGGGTTTGATTCTTAGTATTAAGGCTAGCATCTGTTTTATGAGAGATCTGTTTCATCTAATGGGTGTCTCGACCTAATGTTTTTCCCAAGATCCTCATTCTTCTGCCAGCCAAACGCCACCCCCCATTTAAATATTCCTAGACTCATCTTAGAACCTTTCTTTGAGTGGAGCAGGACGCCACCACCTATTTCAATATTCCTCGACTCATCTTAAAAACCTTTCTTTGAGTGGGGCAGGTCGGCCTTTATAGTAACAATACTGTCAACAGCACGCGGATAGGTACTGGAGTTCCCATGCGGTCCTCCATCTTAGTACTTACCGCGCCCGACACTGCTTGATTTCGGTGATCTAACGGGAATCGATACTTTCAGTACGGAAGGGCTGTCGACGGGATCCACCTTAATTAATTTTATCGCCTCTCTCTGCTATTTTCTAGCTCTGTGGGCCTGCTTGGAACTGGGGATTTTTCCGATTGGTTCTATTCCTCTTTTCGACTTTTTTACAATTTTTAGCCATGGAGATGTCTGCGAGGCATTGGTTTTTGCGTATGACCTCCTTGGCCATATGATCGTTCATCTCTATGGCTCACAGCTCGTAAAAGGCCTTAATGCTTTCGATGGTGTTGGCTAATAAAGCGCCTCTTACCATCTTCCAGCAATTCCACAAAACTATTGATTTGTTCTCCGATTTTGTGGAAGGCTGAAAGTTAGGTGGTTAATTGCACTTCAGGTGCCCAAACTTGGGGTGCCAAGCAAACCTCGTTGATCCCTTGTGACGTTAGTGATTGCTCTGCTGGTGACCTTTGCACCCTTGAACTCCTCTTTATGGGGTTAATTTTTTTCTCGGGCGTCAGAGGCTCGTTAATCAAAAGCAGAGTACACCACTTGAAGGTGAGGATGCCAATTCGCAAATTATGCTTTGTACCTCATGGTCTTTACCCTATGTCCAAGGTATTGCTCATATAGTATGTCTTTTCTAACAGCTGATACAAATTGCCTTTGAACCTAAAGTGTTTGAGGCCTAGTTCGGCGAATTAATTCCATACCCAAATTTTCATGAGGCATTAGTTTCCAAGGCGAAAATTTAAACCTTAATGTCTGAGTTTTCCTTCAAATAGTTTCTCATCTTCCTTTTGCTCAGCTGATCTAATTGCACTTCTCGAATGGTGCAAGTATCCACTTAAACGCAGTCTATAGCGTCTGCTTATTATTCGCCAGCAAGTAGTCTGTAAACAGACTTGACGATCTAGGTACAGAGTTGAAAACTGTTGCACTTTCTCGTTTGAGTAGGTCGTTAACGCTATTAACTGATGATTTTGGCTATTTCGCCATAGTTTTTTACGTAGTTTGGTAAGCCCAGTAAGCCTGACTTCCAACATCTAACTCGAATGGCCAGGCTCTGAATTTTATTTTTATTTCGGTGAGATGAGAGCTGCTGTTGATCTATTAGGATTCATAACTCACAATTTTTTGTGTTTTTATGTTGACTGAAAAAACCATGTTTGCAACAGTTTGCCTGTTGCACTCCATCTGAGATTCAGCTATTTTTGAAGAGAAGCTCTGTTATTACTTTTGCTTTAGTTTTTTTTTCTTTCTGCTTAACACTTATTTTAGAAACTAGAAAATTAAGTCCGGTTTGACAAGAACATTACCCGGTATCTACAACCTCAAGACAAAGAAAGCAATAAATTACTTAAGGTATACTTATAGCATTAAACATTGTCAGCCTGACGCACCCTATGAATAACTTAATACTTTGATACCCAGACATCTTCATTTAGTTAACCCATAAGCCAGATTCAGTCTTAAAATTGTTTGCTAAAATCTAAAAAACTCAAAAACATTTATTCATCCCTATTCTAAATAAGTATCCTCCCTACCATCTGCGCTGTTACTTTTAGGGTTCACCTAGTGAAAAGAAAACCGAAAAATGCTCTCTAAAAATAAAAACTTAAATTCATTTGACAGCACAAATGAAATATTTGCCAAACCTCCAATTATGTTTAACAAAGTGCAATGCAGAGTCTCTAAAGGGATAAGCCACTAAAAAAAATAAAATTCAAAAGAGATGCTTTTGAAAAAGACCTGCAGCTATGTTTCCGTAAGTTAAAACATTGTCTATAAAATAACAATGTCCAATGACATACTATAATGGGGAAAGTATTCGTACGACTTTAACATCACTAGAGTATGGAGCAGGTATAAACTTTGCTAAAGACCCGACAAATTTCTTGCGAGGAAATAACTAAGAAAATCATATCATGATCTAGAGTTTCAGGATGCAGCAAGGGATGGATAAACGATTTCGTGTGGTTAGTCTAATGCAAAGTACTTTCATAAAATACTGGTGGTAGCCTCTAGCTGAAATGCAAAATACTGATTCAACAATACTATGTACTATCCGTTCTAGTACTACCACAGCAACATCATCATCTGGAAGACTATTCGTGTTTCTTCATAAAAGGATAATTTTCTCCTTTCATGTATTTTATAACGTGTGCAGTTGTTTATGTTTATGCTGGCTGGCATCCTGCTGAGTTCCTGAGATATAATGTAGTCTTGACTTCATTCTTTGTGGAATATCATGTTTTATGGTTTCCTTAAACTCGCAGGCAAACTTTTCTAAGATGCAAATAGTTGAGGCAACTATGGAATTATGCTCATGAAAATCGTTACAATGTAGTATGTACACGAACTCAAGAGTATATATCTGTTTTGTGCATACGGATAGGTGAATAAAAATAATGAAATAGTACTCAAAATTATGAGATCTTACTATCACTTCAAACGAGTGTCTCTGAAGATGAAATTAAGTACATTTCGTTCAGTAACATAAAAGCAAGGATATAATTTTTTTTCAACCAAACGCAATCTCAGGTAAAAACAATGAAAGTCTACTTTATGGAAACGCTTATAACAATTTTCGAATATAACTAGCATCTTTCTGAGAAAGAAAGTATGCGTTATTATTCCGTTTATTACTTTTGAACCGGCACAGGGTTGAACAGGAAGAATGTAAAGGACATTCTTTTCAATGGGGTACACTTTTCTCTAAACTAACGCCTAGTGTCTTTGACAGCATTATATTTATGATCCAGATTGACACGCTTCTACAACGTTGGGGTGAAAAGTAACCTCCTTGACCACCAAAATACGCTGCTATTGCAAAAACGGTTATGGTGAAGTTCGTTCATATTTAGGCAGACATGCCAAATTTCAGTGCGATACTTTCTTTAGTTTTGTTTCGACAGCCGATTGTTGTTGACGCGTTTGGCATCATGTTGAGTATGGACAAAAACGATTTTCGTTCTCTCATAAAACATTATTTCTTGAGAAGCAAAACGGCGAAGGAAACAAAAGAAAAGTTGGATAAATATTATGAGGCTAATGCTCCGTCAGATTACACCGTCAAATATTGGTTTCGAGAGTTTCGTGGCCGCAACTATACTACCGATCAAGTCCGCCGCAGCAGACCCTCTGATGGGGTTACAGAGGACAATGTCAAAAAAATACATGAAATGGTGTTGGCTGACCGGAAAGTGAAGCTGCGTGAGCTATCAGATACCACGAAGATTAGTATTGAGCGCACACGCCATATTTTGGGCAATATTCTGCACATGAAAAAGTTATCCTGCCGCTGGGTGCCGCGCATACTCACTCCTGATCAAAAACACAAACGCGAGAGCACTTCGAAAGAGTGTTTGGACTTGCTGATGCGGAATCGAGCGGAGTTTTGGCGTCGATTGGTAACTGTTGAACACCAGAGAACAGAATGAGTGCCCGGCAATGGACTGAAGCCGGCACGAGTGCTCCGAAGCGGCCGAGGGAGGCTCGATGGGTCGGAAAGATTGTGGCGTCGGTTTTCTGTGATTGTCATGGCATACTCTTCATGGACTACTTCGAAAAAGGAAAAACCGTCAACAGCGAGTATAACTCTGCATTATTGGAGCGATTGAAGGCTGAATCGCTGCAAAACGGCCTCACATGAAGCGAAAAAATTTTTGTTTTTGCAAGACAATGTACCGGCGCACAAGATCATCGTAACCACGGCTAAAATCAATGACTTATGGCTCCAATTGCCGTGGCATCCACCGTATTCACCCGATTCGGCTCCCTCGGACTATTATCTCTTCTCAAACCTCAAAAGATGGCTCATCAATAAAAAATGCAGCTCACTCGAGGAAATCATCGACGCCACGGAGGAGTATTTTGTAGACCTTCCGGAACATTACTTTTCGGAAGGGATCAAGAAGTAAGAAAATCGCTAAAATAAGTGTATCAAACTATCATAAAAGGGGACTATATTGAATAAAATAAAAAAAACATTTAGAATTTTTTTTTTTTTTTCATTCCCAAGGAGATTACTTTTCACCCCACCTAGTACGTACCAAGGTCTATCATATCAAATGATGTCTTGAAATGAATAAAAAAAAAAAATACATACAGAATTTTATTTCTCCATAGGAATGTCTCTGCGGTGCTCCTTGAAATGGAAGTGTATGGTCAGTAAAAAGATTGTAGCAATCCACGATTGATTAAAAAAAATCAACGCCCAATTGACGTGAAATTAACCAATCTTCCAGAATGGTGTTGAACACAATGTAGAGCTTATTTATTAGCTCGGTTGTGCCATATGTTTTTGTAGAACTCGACGGGAATTCGATCGAACCCTGCAGCTTTTTTATCTTTGAGTCGGTTTGGAGCTTAAAATACCTACCTATTTCGTTCTCAATAGTTTGTGTATTTCAGATTTTTTTTGTGGTATGGTAGAGACAGACTCGTATAGAAACTACAATAGAAATAAAATGAAAAGACAAAACATCGTTGTTGTTGTTTACTGTAATCCCTTTATACTGTGGTACTTGATTGGCAGGCCGATAAGTATCCTTTTTTTATGATTTTATGGCCATATATCGTTTTATTATTTCTCGGAGCCTATGTAAACATACATAAGATTCAGTTGTTATTTGCTTTCCTTTTCGGTTTGTTATTGGTACACGATTGACCCTTTATGGCGACGCTTTATTTTCACCCTTTTGCTCTCTTTGTACTACGCATTTAATTGTATTTGATAAGTTCTAATACATTTTCCTTTGGTTTTTTGCCTAGGTTTTAAATGAAGACTGTAGATTTGTTGGCATTTTCCCATTTTTCAAAAGAAAAACGGAGTGGGCAACGGTATTCCAGCGGATAACGCCTCTTCTATGCGAATGAAGATCTCATTTAGTAATGAGACTTTATGGGTGAGTTTTTTAACTTGAGACATCCAAATTACTCGAAAAATACGAAATATCGCGAAAAATGTTTCAGGCAAACGTCACAAGGTTCTGAAGGGGACATAAGATCACTTTTGATTTTTCAAATGATAATTCCTGATTTTCATAGCTCAGTCGTATTACTCGTAGGCTTGTCATTTGTTTATACATACTGCGTTTAGCATAACTCAGAAACAACGACGTCGATGTAGCAGTATTTTGTTTCCTTCGGGGTGATTAATTAGAGTGGGTCCCCTTTCCTCCCACAGTTGAATCATTGAATTCTTCCATTTCTACGACTATTTCAACAAATGCTCGAAAATGTGACCATTCTGTTCAATACACTTGTGTATCCGCACTCTTAATGAACCAACAGAACTGAGATGTATTTCTGGCGTAATCTTCCGGCAAGCTTCAGTTATTCGTCTTTTCATGTCCTCACGTGCTGTTTTCTTCTTTCTGTAAACCTCACTTTTTAAGTAGCCCCACAAGAAAAAATCAAGTGACGTAAGATCAGGTGATCTAGCAGGCCATTGCCTCGGACCGCCTCGTCCGGCGTATTGTTTGATACGCCCTGGGCTACTTGGGAATAATGGGTTTGACAACCATCATGTTGAAAACACATTGTTTATCGCAACTCCAATGGCAGTTCTTTTAGTTTGCATAAAAGTTTGCATACTTTTCGCCATTCCAGTTGCCTTCAATAAAATATGGACCTAGTGATTGGTGAAAGTCGACTCATCAGAGAATAACACCTTGGCGAAGAAAAGGGGGTCTCGTTCAATTTGCTGAAGTGCCCATTGACAAAAGGAAACCCGATTGCGAAAATCCTCACTAGAAAATTCTTGATGCATTGAAACATGATAAGAATGGTATTTATGCCGATGTAATATCTTACAGATAGTCGTTTGAAAAATTCCTGATTCACGACTTATTTGGCGAGTGGTAATGTGAGGATCGTGTGCAACGGCAGCTAACACTGCTATTTCATTGTCCTCAATAGCCACCCTATCTGACCGATTCCTTTTCTTTGGCTGTACACTTCCTTCCCCAGTGAATTGTTAGATTACCCGATAAAATGAAGAGCGCGATTGTATCTGATCTTGGAAACGTTGGGCGTAACGAGCAACAGCACCATCGATGTTCCTTCCACTTTCTCCATAAATCAATATCATTTCAGTTTTCTCTTGAATTGATATAGCCTGCATTATTAATCTGGAAAACGTTACTAATATTAATCAGTTCCTCAAAACAAATATCGAACTTTTAAATGAAGTACAGTTCTGTTCAAGTACAAAAAAAGGGCAGAATGCACATCATACACTCTCAGATAAGTTTAGGACAATTTGTCTCTATCTGAAATTTTCTTGAGTTTTAACTGCACTTGAGGCAATAATGACTTCCTCAAAAGAAATCTCGACCTTCTAACATCCTAACTACGTTGGAAACCGATTAATGATTTAGGCGTGCCAGTGCAGTGGTATCTAGCACTGATTGAATAAGACCTTCGAGACAAAGTTGTGTGCCCCATTGAGGAATACGACTGAGCAATGACAATCAGGAATTATCATTTGAAGAATCAAAAGTTACCTTCGTTTGACCTTGAAAATGGGTCTCAAGGTCAAACTCGTGGTCACCATCTTATGTCCCCTTCAGAACCTTATGACTTTTGTCTGAAACATTTTTCGCGATATTTCGTACTTTTCGAGTAATTTTGATGTTTTGAGTTGTATGGCGCCCTCTGACGGGAAAAGAACGCATTTTTGAAAAAAGTGTTATATGTAAAAGAATTGTAATTTTTCACACAGATTACGAATCTGTCAAAAAAGTAGAGGTTCCCGTTAAAAAATCAAAAGTGAATTTTGTTTGACCTTGAAAATGGGTCTCAAGGTCAAACTCGTGGTCACCTTCTTATGTCCCCTTCAGAACCTTGTGACTTTTGTGTGACACATTTTTCACGATATCGCGTATTTTTCGAGTAATTTGGATGTCTCAAGTTAAAAAATTCACCCTGTATAGGAGATTGAAAAATAATCCAAGAAGCCAAAATTATGAATACAAAAACTTCCGAAACATTGTAAACAAAAATATACAAATCATAAAAGCCAACTGTTACCAACAACAATTCTTAAATGCACAACATGACCCCAGAAAAACATGGATCGTTATAAATGAAAATTTAGGAAGAAAAAAACCCTCTATTGATGAAATTATACAAACGAACTTGCCAACAAATGTCAACGGTAAATGCGATATTGTGGAAAAATTTGCGGACCAATTCGCAAACCAAGTACTAAACATTATGCATATTTGCAATACTAAAACACAAACTTCAAGCCATGAGAACTTGCAAATACAAGAGAGTATATACGTTGAAGAAGCTAGCGAGGAAGAGATATTTAAAGTCCTGAGCAAAATAAACATCAATAAAGGACCTGGAGCAGATAACATACGACCAACTGATCTCAAAATAAATTCTGAAATTCTGACGCCTTTGGTACAAACCATAATTAATCGTAAACATTTATTATTCGTCCTATTTATAAAGGTGGCATCAAAAGCAAAGCTGAAAATTATAGACCAATCGCAATTATGGAAAAAATAGTCGTCAAGCGCCTTAATACATTTATCAGCAAACACCAAATTTTACACCCAAATCAATACGGATTTCAAATAAGTAAAATTACAGATAAGCTTCTAGTAGACTTCACAAATACAGTTAATGCAGGCCTTAATCGGAACCATCACGTTCTTGTACTATTCATCGACTTCCGAAAAGCCTTCGACACTCTCAGTCAGGAAAAGCTTTTAAAACCTTAAATAGAGGATACTAAAGAGGATACTTGTCAAACTGGCTCAAAAACTACTAAACATGAACAAAAGTGATGCATATACGCCACCCATTTAAGCGAGAAGATATATTCAATATATATCACCGAAACGACCAGTGTCCATTGTCAGCCAACAACAAGTCAATAAAAGTTGCTAAAAAGGTGTAACTCCGAGATCACAATAGACGAACATTTTCTTCAAAAGCACCCTGTTTGCCTTGATTTATCTAAGAAGATTTTCAAACATTGAAATTCTTAAACAAGTATACTACTCGTTAGCAGAATCACGAATCCGATATGTGATCCTGGCATGGGGTAACGCCTCAAAAACACATCTAGACAAAATACTGAACCTACAACATCGTCTAATTAAACTGATTGAACGTAATAATGTCGACTTTAAAGTTCTAGATATAAACGCAATTTATCGCATGACTGCATTACAACATTATATAGATGATCAAAGGTTCCTACAGCTAATAAGACATAACCAAAACACCAGAAGAAAAGCACTTGAGATGTTCGAAATCCCGACAACGTTTAACGTGTACGGAAACAGAGAACTTAGATTTATTATCCCGACGATATTAAACCAAATACCACAAAATTTAAAAAATATTCAGAACTTCAAGAAAGGAAAGTAAAAAATTTAAAAAATATCTGCTAGAATTATTCTTTGTGAGATAGTAAAAACAATAATTAACTACCACTATTATTATGCACTAACGTTTTAACTAAATTTTTTTATTATAAAGTAAACTAAAAACCATATGTCAAACATTATTAAAACATAAATTCTAACTGAACCTTTTTAATCACTTGTAAACTTAAATAATAATACAGATAAGCACTTTGCTTTGTGGGTAGACTATTGTAAATTGAAAGTATTGTAAAAATAAAATAAAACATTTTCATTCATTCATTCATTCATCTGCAGGCAAGATCATGGTGTCGATTTTTTGGAATGCGCGATGGATAATTTTCATTGACTATCTTGAAACAGGAAAAACTATCAACGGCCAGTATTATGCGAACTTATTGCAACGTTTGAGCTAAGAAGTCAATCAAAAACGGCCGCATTTGGCTAAGAAGAAAGTGTTGTTTCATCAAGACAATGCACCAGCTCACAAATCCGTTATTGCAATGGCCAAAATTAATGAATTAAAGTTTGAATTGGTACCTATTCGCTATGTTTAGCACCCTCGGATAATTTTCTGTTCCCAAACTTGAAAAATTGGCTTAGTGGTCAAAGATTTTCCAACGATGAAGAAGTGATGTCGGCAGTTAATGGCTATTTTGAGGAGTAAGACAGTTATTATTATAAAAAGGGTATCGAACTTTTTGAACATTTAGAACATACACAAAAGTGTATAGAGCTGAAAGGCGATTGTGTTGAAAAATAAATAATTTTTTTTCCAAAATTTTTGTGTTTTCTTTATTGGGTCGGGTACTTTGTCTTCACCATCGTACCTCTGCTTTTAGCAAAATAAAAATCTTTCAGTGAAAGTGCAGGTAAAAGTAGAATTTACTTTTATATCATTAGAAACAGAAAAATAACAAAAAAATAAACACACAAAAGAGTGCATAGAGTGTTGTAAACATCTGCCGCGGACATGGCGGTAAATCTAACAAACCGTTTTGATAGCCTTAATCCAGACGAGGTCATGCATATTGGTGCCGAAAAGAGGCACCAAGGTTACGTATGATCAGTGGCCAACCCTAAAAGACAAAGTGAAAATCACAACGGATTTCTTATGTTTTCTGGTAATTAAAAACACAGGTGCAGACTCTTACAAAACACCGATTGCAAACCGTAACCCGATCATTTTTGGCAAGGGAATCGATGCAATTTCAATACCGTACAGTGATATCAAAGTACTTAGGAACAGCGATCTCCTGTTGCAAGTAAACAACAAACAAGTAGCCGATAGATTTGTCAAGTCAAAATCTCTTGGTCCAATGCCTTTCGAAATCAAATACCACCTGTCATTGAATTCATGACAAGGCCGTATTTTCTCGTATAAAATAATAGCTCTGCAGAAATTTGAGATATTAGAGTCTCTGAGAACTCCTTCAGAACGACGCAGAAACGGTAAAGGCAACTGGAGCTGCCATCATAACATTTGAAGCACCCGAACCAACCCCGATATCAAACTCGGTTGGCAATTATTGAGTGTATACCCGTATTAATCAAATCCAATGTCCTGCAGAATATGTTAACGAATTGGACATACCAAAAATCACTGCAAGGAAACATCAAACATATGTTCTACATGTGCTCAAACTAGCCCACACATGGGCGAATGTAAAAAAAATATTCGAAAAATCGAAATTGCCCTACGTCCTTAAAAGAAAAAAAAAAACAATTATGATTATCAAGACCAAAAAGCCCTGCACGGTGAAGAAAGCGAGAGATTAATACAAAATATCAACGCACCTTTATGCACCTTAAATTCAAGCAGGAGAGCCAAAAAAACTTTTCCAGATATAATTAGGGACAAAATTTCTCAATTGATACCCAAACAGGCAATAAAATCTTCAGTTAACACTAACACAACAATTTTGGTAATCAAAAATAACAATTATACCCACCACATGACATCAACAACTACTTCACCCACCGACCACCCCACACAAAACGCAAGACAACGACAACAGCAGCAGAAACAACAACAACAAATACAAACCAACCCACCAACAGAACAAAACTGTTACAAGAATGTACCCAAAGAAACTGGACTAACTAAGAGTAAAGATGCGTCCAAAAATATCGAAACAGATTGTTATGACCACATCCCAACAACCAGTTCAGACATAGCTCCACAACCTTCATGCAACCATTTGACATCTAACTCAGAATAACAAACAGAAAAGCCAGATAGAATAACGGACGGCCACATTAAGTTTGGCTTAATTTCCCAAACCCTTCCCAATGCCATCAACAAATTACAGGCAACAGAAATACCTTTACGATGGAATTTTGCTTAACCAAAACCTAACAAACAATAAACTCACAAAATAAGTAAGTTATTAATTTCCAAATAATTATGGATGCATGATCGAAACAAAGATGGTACCGCCATACTAATAAAACCAGGTATACCCCATTCATATACTTGTTTACCAAGAGGCCTTTTAGTACAAACACTTAAAATTCACTTAGGGCAAGACAAAGCGTTACAAAAACTTTACAGGCAATCAGATAACCCCGTATCTCAGCATGAGTATCTTAGTTTGATAAGAAATTATCTTTCTCTCAATATTGTTGTTGGGGACTTTAACGCTAACAATGCCCTTTGGGGCTCCCCGCATATAAACACGGCGGGATCAATAGTAGCAAACTAGGTGCAGAGCTCTAACCTCGTTCTCTTAAACACCGGGTCGCCTACCCAATTTTCAACTAAAAGTACTTTTACCGCAATAGACCTTTCACTAGTTTCACCTGAAGTTGCGTACAGTGCGAGATGGATAACCCATCAATCCCTTTTAGGTAGCGACCACATCCCCATTATCATTAAGACTAAGACATCTACACATTCGTCAGGAAATTCTTCTCTCGTTTGGCTGAGACCAAGGCAAACCGGGCCAAATTCGCCAAAATAGCTTAAGAGGAAATCCTAGGCGGGCTACAGCTCTAATGAGTATTTCTCTCATCATGTCTTAAAACGAAGTAGAGACTTCTTAATTCCGCTAGTGAAAACATTCCTCCTCCAGGAATTCTTAGAATCCCTCAGTAGCTTTAGAGGCTCCACGCCAGGCTCAGATAAAATAACAAATGGAGTGATCAAAAATATGCCAGTAGAAACGATGATGAGAATTATTGGACTCTTTAATAACATTTTACGAACAAGCACATTTCCGCACGAATGGAAGAAAGCACATTTGGTCCCAATACCAAAATCTAATTTGGATCTATATTACCTTGATAGTTTTCGTCCGATATCTCTTCTTTTTGTTTTATACAAATTATTTGAAAAAATAGTAGAGAGAAGGGCAAAATGGACAGTAGAAAGCTTAACAAAAGCCAACACTGTTTCAGAATTAACAGAGGGACGCACACTCTGCTCCATATGCTAGATCAAGCAGTGCACGCAGAGCTAGCCGCGCAAAAGCATTCCATCATATTGGCCATGGATTTAGAAAAAGCGTTCGAGAGAGTAACTAAGGTCAGATCTATAAGACAACTCGAAAGTTTTAGAGTTAGCAAGTATCTTCTTTGATCTCTCCTTTCATTTATGCCGAATAGAGTAATCGTGGCAAAGGTTAATGGTCACCATTGCCTAGCAACTTCCATTCAGAACTGTGTTCCACAAGGCTCACCAGTATCCACAATACACTATAACGCCTATATAGACTCACAACTAGCAAACCTACAATTAGACGACATGGAACATTAAGACAATACTAGCATATAGCACAAACACTCATAAGAGGGGCAACGCAGCATGGCCTTATTATTTATTCGCACTGGAAAAAAAAGCAAACAAACAATAATAATCGTATGTGCAATTTTGCGCATAGCGATCAGTACACTACCGTCTACACCAATAGATGCCCTATTAGCCGAAACAAACACGATCCGCTTTGTAGATATGAAGGAGATTCCTCGAGCGAAAATTGTGGTTAAAGTTATTACCGAAAGTAGACATCCTTTACACGAAATTTGTAGAATTGGGTGGTCTACTGTCGAAAAATCAAAATGTAAAAGCGCTTTAACTATAAAACTCCATGCGCACCATAAAGGCTTTAAATGCACCCATCCCAGAAGCTATTAATTATGAAATGAAAACACCACCCTGGTTGTTTCCAGCATACCTGATAAACACCTCTTTAGACCTAACAAAAAAAGAGTGCACACCAATCGAAGTCTACAGGAGAAAATTCACCGAAATTTTATGTGCTGGTAAATTCGAATGCGTCTTGTACACGGATGCCTCCTGTCACGAAGGCGTAACAGCTTTCTTGCGTCTATAGAATGGACGATAAATGTAACAAAATTATCACCCAACAACTCGCTACATCCAATCAAAATACCTTCGTTGGAGAAGTAATGGCTCTGGTGGAAGCATTCAAACTCGCCGACGTAAGAACCGAAAGAACAGCCATTAGCAGCGATTCCCTGAGTGCAATACGTACTAAAAGGTGGTTCATCGCAAGCTGTAATTTATAATGTAAAACAAAACACATAAATTTGAAAGTGAACCTCAAATTTGTATAACTGGTAAAAAGAACAATCCATGGCATTTAATTTTTCAATATATTATCATGTAAATGTTGGTCAAGACTACATCTGAGGTGGTCCATTCGGAAGGTCCAATTTTGGGTGACTCGTTCGAGCATAGCGCCTGGTATCACGCGCATAATACGAGTAATTTTGGTTTCCAAAGCGTCAATCGTAGCTGACTTATTCCTGAAGACCTGAGACTTTACATATCTCTAGAGAAAATGGTCCAAAGGTGTGATATCGCATGATCTAGGCGGACAGTTTACCGTAGCAAAACGTGAAATTAAGTTCTCACCAATGATTACTCAACTAGTCAATTGTTCCACGCGCTGTATGACCCTTAGCGCCGTTTTGTTGAAACCAGAGATTAGCGAGATTTGCTTGAAATTCAGGAAGCACATAGTCCGTTAACATGGCGCAATAACGGTTACCATTGACGGTAACATTCTGATTTGCCTCATTTTTGAAAAAATATGGACCAATGACTCAACCAGCCCATAAACCACTCTGTACCATTGTTTTTAATGGATGTAATGGTAGTCGAATACGCCAAGCCAAACTGCTAAGAACGACGACGAATCAATTCGTTTTAGTCTTCGCGTACACTCTCAGCTTCAGCTGCTATAGTCTCTTCACTACGTGATGGATGTGGTCTAACCGTTCTAATATCATCCACTAATGTAAACTCTGACTCATATTTACAAATGAAATTGGCTATAGTGGTTTTAGTAGGTCGATTATGCGTACCGTAAGTACCTCGAAATGCTCGAAAAACGTTTCTCATAAAACGCTGAATTTTGTAATACAGCTAAACAATTTAGAGACGCTGTTGTGATGTGAATCTTTATATGATGACTTGCCAAACGATACTGAACAAAAATGACAAAGCAGTTTAATAGCAGTCACGCGTGATCTGTCAAAAAAAAAAACCTATTGGAAATCAAACCTCACGATGAATGTACCCTTATCAAGGGAAATAGTAGCAAAACATCTGTTATTAAGTCTACGGGTCATCATTGCTAGGAACTCACCTCGAATTCATTTAATATGGACACATTGGAAAAGCTGAGGCCAGAAATGCTATTCAAATAGCATTGGTATACAGTACACCTCCTTTTGCAAATCGGTTTGGAATCAAGTAGCAAGGGAAATGCACGAAGAATTAGAACACCGGTGGTAGCAATCCAGTTCCTTTGTAAGAAAACACAATACTTCATTGGAACCTACCATCTATAATAGCGAATTTAACTGCTGGCAATTAATAAAACTCTGCAGGATGAGACTGGGGCATACCATATTCAACAAATCATACTTATACAAAAAAGAATCTGCACCATTATTCAACCATTGTAACGAAGTGCGCACGATATTCCACGTCCTTCAAGAATGCCAAACAACAAAACAGTACTTCTCAAGCAGCATACCAACAATACAAGGGCTACTAGATCCATATATTCCACCTGAAAATTCCATGTTGTTTAAACTCTTAAATGAACATAAAATCAAACTAATTTAAAAAGGTTAATTATATGTAAAGATGTATGTAAAGTGTAATGGTAGGTATGTACTATAACAGCCATATGGGCACAGTTCCCCGGCGTTATAATCCGGACAGTACAAATTGATTTCTATCTGTAGGTAGGTACCTATGAAAATAAAATAAAATAAATGAAAATAAAGTAGTTAAGAAAGAAAAGAAAGAAAGAATGTTAAAGGGGAGGAGAACAAGAATGATTTAACCAAAATGTTATAGATACAAAATTCTAACATGTCATAATCAAGGCTGAATGGCCACATTTTAACGCGTTTTAAAAAGCTTCCAGATATTGTTATTGTCCTGATGGACTGCGGGAGTTCATTAAATAACCGATAAAATAAAACAGAAAAAAATTACGGTAATAAGGTAATAATAAGAAATTAGAAAGATTGCCACGAAGATTAAACTAAAATTACGATTGCCAGACATTAAAAAAAAATCTTAAAACCGTAAAGCAATACAAGTGACGGACCGGAAGAATTTTTATGGCACAAATAAAAGGAAAACTAGGATGTCTACGAGATTAACTACAGCTTTTTCTCAGGACATATTTCTGTTAAATCAGCAGAGGTTGTATCTTATTATGATACAACCTCCCCTCCCAACAAGCAATACCATATTTTAACTTGGAATGAAAAATGCCATAGTAAATTATATTTAAAAGCTTGATTGAGCATAAATTACGCAAATAATAAAAATGACGGAGGGTGCAACGGAAGTACGTTTTCAATGTATTAATGTGGTAAGCTAAATACATCCTAGAATCTAAAGTAAGTCCAAAATATCTTAATCCACTAACTCTCTCAACTAGGAGACATTTATGACTACAGCTAAGATTATTAGTAAAGGAGTGAGATGAAAGACCAGACGAACAATAGCAGTTGGAGATAGTTTGAACCTATTACACTCAGGAGCGTGGAAATAAACAAAGCTGTACGAAAAGGATAAAATAAAAACTATTACCATAGTTTTTGAGTTTATTTCTAGATTGTGTTCAGCAAACCTGAGACTCTGATCGACTAAGATCCCAATTAAAATCACAAACTAAGTCCAATGGGCTGTTTAGGCTTATGTGAAGTCAATGTCATCTGCAAAAGCAGTTAATGAATATTTCAAACTTAATGCAAAGAGAGAGTTGAAATACAATACATAGAAGAGGAACAGAGTAGGACCTCAAACTGAGCCTTGAGGAATACCTAAGTCGTCAAGTTTTACCCTTTGTGACCTGTTTTTAAAGTATGACCTAAACCATTGGATAATGAAGCCTCGAAATCCAGCCTTTTCAAATTTTCTAAGTAGAAGAAGGTTGGCGACTTGAATTTGCGTCATATTTTCAATGAATGGGCTCTGGAAAAACTCAATGAAAATCCGGCGTTTTATCATGAAATTTTGTTCAGTGATGAAGCCCATTTTTATCTTAATGGATAAGTCAATAAACAAAATTGCCATATTTGGGCTGGTAGGCAACCCGAAGTGTATCAAGAACTACCATTACATCCATTTAAAACAAAGGTATAGTGTGGTTTATGGGCTGGTGGAGTCATTGGTCCATATTTCTTCAAAAGTGAGGCAAATCAGAATGTTACCGTCAATGGTAACCGTTATCGCGTCATGTTAACGGACTATGTGCTTCCTGAAATTCAAGCACATGGTATCGGTGAGCTCTGGTTTCAACAAGACGTCGCTACGAGCCATACAGCGCGTGAAACAATGGATTTGTTGAAAAATTCCTTTTTTTTGTGCAATTAATTTCACGTTTTGCTACGGTAAGCTGGCCGCCTAGATCATACGATATCACACCTTTGGACTATTTTTTCTAGAGATATGTAAAGTGTCAGGTCTTTAGGAAAAAGCTAGCTATGATTGACGCTTTGGAAGGCAATATTTCTCGTGTTATCCGCGAGATACCAGTCGATATGCTCGAACGAGTCACCCAAAATTAGACTTTCCAAATGGACCACATCAGACGTAGTCTTGGCGAACATTTACATGACATCATTTTCAAAAAGTAAATATCATGAGATGTTCTTTGAACCGACAATAAAAATGTTAAGATCACTTTCAAATTTTGTGTTCTATTTTACATTATAACTCAAACCTCACGATGAATCACTCTTTACTATAATGCAAGGGTTTAATAGGTTCGCATACCATATTGAGGGACAAGTACATAAATTGAATTGGCAGAAGTCGATTGTAGATTATTACCAATATTTGCAAAATAATGGTTAAAAGCATCAGCAAAAGTAAACTTGTCATACACTTCAGAATTGTCAACACGTAAAGTAAGTTTTTTAGAAGCAGAAAATCTATTTATTATGTCATTCACTACCTGCCATTGATTTTTTAGATTGCCATACCATAGGAATCTGTTCTTTAAGAGCGACATACAATTCCATGTATCTTCTTTTAAGATATTTGTTGCACTTAATTCTAAGTCTACCATATTTTTGGCTATAACTTTGTTGTACAATGTCCTAGATATCCAAGGTTTAGGTCTTTTAACCAATTTTTTTTTGAGGAAAGCGAAGAGGAACAGGATAGGATGTGATTCTGGAGAAAATTAATGGAAATTGAATAGGCAGTTGAAGAGTTACTAGAAGAACAAACAACTTTCTTTCCAGGACTCATGACTTAAAAATTATTTAAGTTTATTGTGGTCAACTTTAGATCTAATAGGAAATAAATTAGAAGATCTGCAAACTGTGGATATAGGGATTACTAGTCCTGTCATACTGTGGTCAGTAATTTTGAGATCAAATACACACGTTACGCACTCATAGAGAGCTACATTTATTAAAAGACCATAATAATGATCAAGGCAGCTTCCCGAATTATATCTAGTGGGCTCGTAAATAAAGCATGTAAGACCATGTGAAGGAAGAAAAGCTAAGTAGCTAGACACAGTTTCATTTCCATCTAAAATATTTATTTTAATATCAGATAGTATTATTTATTTTTTTGATTTTTCCTCTTTTAAAAGCTCAGAAAATTCATTTACAAACGTCACAACACTGAACATGGTAACTTTCAACAGAAAATTTTTAGAACAGCTGCACTCCCAAAATTAATGTACGAAACATCACGAATTTCGTGGTTCCCTTTCACAAAACAACAAACTCCAACAGCAGCGTAACATTCATTTGTTCTCAAAATAAAACTGAATCCGGGTAAGACGTAATCATTTTCCAAAAGCCATAAATCCACATTTCATACACGAAATTCGGAGATCATGACACTAAGTCATCGATCGAAAACCTCCAAACATTGACAAAAGAAAATTACAGAAATTCCATAAGTTTGTATTGGAACAACAAAATTCGGGCTGTAGACACCAGCAATCCGAATATGTTCCAGCAAATGAATAAAATATTTCGGAGGAGGATTGCCCGAACGACGGGCAACGAACGTATATATATTTTTAGCAACAGGTGGCCGAGGATTCGCAAGAGAAGGTAAAGGCTATAGGCGCAACTTTCTAGGATGTGAACAAGGCGAATGATAGTATTAGCCTAAACCACGACCTGGAAAATAGAGACCTTGTGCACAATTTCTACCTTTTAAATGAGTTAGTGAACTGGCGATTCGAGAGCTCGGGTTTCAACCAGTTCAGTAACAAGCGTACTACCCGCGTTTATTTCAAAGGAAGAGCTCTATGATCTTCGAATCACCGAACATTGTGCTTCAACATCTCCCACTAGAAGTGCGGGACATTTATACCACCCTGTTAAATAATGAAATGAATAATGTCCCTTGTCCAGCACATTTTAAAACTACAGTGGTTAATCCCATCCCCAAAAGGGATAAAGATACTTCCAGTCTGGCGAATCTCTTGTCGATCAGTCTTCTTCCAAGCATCAGTAAAGTTTTCGAAAAAGTGATTAGTACAGTCCCGACTAATCGTCAATGGGTTTAAGACAAACATATAGTTCTGGATTATCAATTTGATTTCAAGGCGGCGCATAATGTTATTCATGCCGCATCTAAACTGGTTTATGATAACCAGTGCACCGGTGCATGCTTTATTGACTTGGAAAAAGCCTTCGACACCGTATGGTTAGAGAGACTCTTCTTCAAAAATTCTGTATATTTTCTTCAATATGCCTGCAGCTAGGAAGTTCATCGTGAAAAATGGCAATGTAACTTTTGCTGGAATATTTTGTATTAAATACGGTCTCGAAGATACTATTCAATGTTTGCACAAGCTGTCCAATAAATTCACTACACCATAGCGTACGCAGACGACATAGTCGCGTACATATCACGTCCAAAGATCAACGTGACTTCGATAAAAGTCTAAAAACTAAACTAACTTCGCTGGAAGTTGAAAATCAACAATTTTAAAAAATCGAAAACCATTCTGTTTAGGACGCCTTTGTCTGGGGCCTCTAGGGATATCAGAAAGAAATTGATTGTTTACTGGAAAAGATGCGGGTGTTTGGAGAGGTTGCTTCAGGTCTTGTCTTCGTTTATACAGAGCATCAGAGTCTGAATACATAAAATTCTATCCTAATGAGGTCTTGTACAATTGGGTGAACCTAAAAAGAATGGAAATTTCGTCATTAAGTTGGCTCGAAGGTACATTGTAAGAACAATGACCTCATCGTACAACCTGATCTCCTGGACTTACTACCCCAATTATATGTAATATGAAAGAGTATGCTTTGACGGTTTTGTTCTTCCAAAAGCGTTCCTCTAAATAGATATGAAAGTTCTGATCCAGGACAGATTAGCGGTGCCGCTAATCTTTCATGTCGCTCGACCAACTGCAGACAGATGACTTAACTACATAACTACGATAGTGACATCGCCCATGGTTTGAAATCGATTATTTTGAGACTCTTGCACCTGTTGCAAAGCCTAGCTCTATGAGGCTTTTATATGCTTTATCTGTAGAAACGGATATGGACTAACATTACATTACATTACAATGCAGGGTCTACTGCATTTTTGAATGGAGATTAATGGATAGAAATACTGATGGAGCAGCCGGCCGGTTTCATGAGAAATGGAAATTTGGTTTTCCAAAGTAAGGTTTAAAAAACTTAAGAAGGCTATCTATGGATTAAAGCGATCGGACTTTAATTTCTATTCAGAAATAGAAAGACATTGCGCGGAGGGTTGGTTGTCAATTGCACAACCAGAATACGAGTATGTATATAAAAAAATTACTCATTAAGTGCGAATTAAAAATACTATAAAAATAAATTACTTATTTCAGCTAAATCAAAACCTGAAAGGGAACTATTATTCGTAGGCAAGCGGGAACCAATCAATCAGAGGGATTTTTAAGAATTACTTGGACGACTGTTACATTTATCTATTGAATATAAAGCCGTCCAGATATCGATTTTCCGATAAATATGCTCTCGCAGTTCTCACAAAATTCTAGAAGACATCATTGGAACTACACGAAATCTGTTCTTAAGTATCAGAAAGGGACTCAAGCAGCCAAAATAATCTACCAAAAAGCAAGTAAGCCGATTTTTGCGTATGTGGACTCAAACTGAGCAGAAGACGCAAATGATAGAACATCACAATCGGGATTTGCTTTCATTTATTAAAATGGAGCTATAACGTGAAAATCAAGGCAGCAGTCAATCGTTGCAACATTTAGTGAGGAAGGAAAATATTTCACCTTGAATTCTGCTGAAAAAAAACCTGCCTACTTTAAACAATTAATAATCGAAATAAGTGTACATCCAAGAGGCAAACCGATAGCTGTATACGACGATAGTCATACTGTACAATTTATTGCACATTATGAAAGGAGACACTCGAGAACTAAGCATCTGCATATTCGATACTATTTCATTTGATAGGAAGTAGTTGATGGTGTTGTGGAACTCCACTATTTACCTACAAGCGATATGCCAGCTGATGCACTTACAAAGGCAACGACGGCACCAGCCCATTATTATTGCTTTAAAAGTTTGAGTATGAAATTTTAAAAAATGATTTTTTATTATTATTGCTTTTAAGAATATGGGTATGCAATTTTAAGCTACAAGTTTGATTAAGATTAGAGTTGCTGAAGTTGAGAGCATGTGTTGAATATGAAAACACTTAATTTTAATCAACTTTCAACTTTTGATTAATATTGTTGTGTCAAAGCAAAAAATGTTGGAAAATACATCAATTTTCAAACTGTATCAGTAGTTTTCAATATGTCTACCTTTGGCGCGAATAATGGCCTTGAGACGACCGAAGAAAGCATCGCACGCTGCACGCAAGTGGCTCTGCGGTATTTTGGCCCACACCCGGCGAAGTGCTTGTTTGAGGTGGTCCAAACTTTGGTATTTTTTAGTGCCAACCTTCGCCTTCAAAACACCGCAGGCAGAGAAATCCAACGGATTTGCATCCGGAGAATTTGCAATCCATTGTGTCAAAGAAATGAAGTGTGGAACATTGTTTTGTAACCAATCTTGGTTGACGCGCACTTTGTGAGACGGTGCCGAGTCTTGTTGAAATGTCCACGGTCTCCGACCGAAATGATTGTTTGCCCAAGGCTTCAAGACTGCTTCTAAGATAGTTTCATGGTATACGATCGCATTAATTTGACGTCACGGTCCAAAAATACGAGCGGAGAGTGACCATCGGCGGTTATGGCGGCCCAAACCATCACCGTCGGTGATGGACGGTCTGCTGGCCGTCCGAAGGTGTAAATTTTCGAAGGACCTCTCTTGCAAGTAAACTCGGTCATTTTGTTTGTTAACATATTGCTCGATGACAAATGGCGACTTATCGGAAAAAACCAAATTCGGCAACCAAAGAGCAACTCCTTCGCTCTTTCGACTCTAACTTTTTCTGTTGCAGTGTAAAATCGTGTGCTTTTTGTAACTTCAATGGCTTGAGCCCAAACTCATTTTTCAGTATGTGTTGCATCCGTTCCAACGATATGTTGAGCTCACGAGCTATTTTTCTTCCACTTCGACGCGGATTTCGCTCAATTCGAGCCTCCACTTTCCGAACCATTTCTGCCAACGTTGCTGTTTTTTTACGACCATCTCCATGGCGTTTTGCAACGCTGCCAGTATCACGGTAACGAGCTATGGTTCGAGACACAAATGATTTATTCACGTTGAGGTGCTGGAGGGCTCTAACGATAGCTACTTGTGGTTTTCCAGCCAAATATAAAGCAATCACACTATCAGGTTTGAATTCCATCGCGGAGATGAGACGCAAATCGTTTAAAAGGCTCACTGAGCTCACTGTCATGAACGATTTGAAAATTATAGCAGTCTGAAGTTGGTTGCAGTTCGAGTCAGTCAGGGTGTAGTTAGTCTGGATCAAAATACAGGCAGTCATGAATTCATTTTGGATCGTTTCATTAGGTATTAGTTGTTCAGCACCATCTTCTGTATTACTTTTACTTTTGCTATCTTTGACTCATATTCTCCATAGCTAAAGTTGAAATGCATTTTTAGACAAAATATGTCTATTACTGCGATCGAAAAAAAAAAAAAAACAGTGAAACAACGAGATTTTTCATAGTAGACTATATAATTGTACGCAATCTTATTGGGTATATAATTATTTTCGTGCGGTTTTTTTTTCAAAATTTGAACGTTTATTTAAGAAAAACATGTACAATAGTATTATTCGAAGTACTGCCCATCTGAAGCTATGACTTTTTACCATCTTTCTGGCAATTTGTTGGATCCCATCCCAAAAGAACTGCGCCGGCTTGGCAGCCAAGAATGAATCAAGCCAATTTTTGATATTCTGCTCTGATGTGAACCGTATTTCAGTGAGGGCGTTCTGCATCGACCGGAACAAATGGCATTCAGAAGGGGCAAGGTCTGGGCTATAAGGCGGGTGGGGTAAGATCTCCCATCCACTGTTTTCCAAATAGTTCTTAACCGGAATAGCAACGTGGGGCCGAGCGTTGTAATGATGCAAATACAGAGCATTACCTTCGCGCCATGGATATTCGGCTTTGCCGTTGATTTGGCCGGTTGGCCGGGTTTCACATATGATTTTTTGCGTTTGGGGTTATCGTAATGGATCCACTTTTCATCACCAGTAAAAATCCGATACAAAAATGACTTCCTTTTGTGGCGTTCTAGCAGCATTTCGGACATGCAAAACCGCCTTTCGACGTCTCTCGGCTTGAGTTCATGTGGAACCCAATTTCCTTGCTTTTGAATATATCCAGCTGCTTTAAAACGTTTTGAAATGGCTGCTTGAGTGACACCCAAAGATTCTGCGAGCTCTTCTTGTATTTGGCAACAATCTTCATAGAGTAATGCTTCCAGTTCTTCAACTTCAAACTTTTTTGGCTGCCCAGGACGTTCATCGTCTTCCAAGCCAAAATCACCACTTTTAAACCGTGCAAACCACTTTTAGCAAGTTCGCTCAGCTAGCGCATGTTCACCATAAACTTCCACCAAAATACGACGACCTTCGGCAGCAGTTTTCTTCATATTAAAGTAATGAAGGAGAACTCCCCGCAAAATCACTTTTTCAGGCACAAAGTTCGACATATTTGAGTGAAAGAAATTATTCTTGCTTACGCTTCAAATGAATGACACATACTGAAATGACGTACAATGACAGTAGCTTTCCAACGCATGTTCCAATGGAATAATACAAGTTACGCCATCTCTTAGCAATATTAATTAAGCATAATTACGAAGTCTTTGAATAGCTCGCCTTCATCCGTGCTAACATAGGCTAACTTAAAATATTGAACATAGGTACATTGACTCCATTTTAGACGAGTTCCTTTCATTTCCGTAAAAATGGAATTACAAAATTGTCTTCCGAATTTCAATGAAGTTGGCCGCTGGAGCAAATTTTATTTGTCAGATTATCACAATTTTTGCGATTCTTAAAACCAATTGACAAAATTTATCAATCAATATTGAATTCGGTATTGTATTACTTTGATGATTGTGAATCCAATACAATTATTTTAAAAATAGTTGCTATGTGTAGTATTTGATTTTCAATTCGTTAAATAAAAAAAGAAAATACATTTGAGAATGAGATCAGTGGAATTGCGTTTTGACGATGACGACGACGATCAGCATTCAACTTTTTTGGAAACGTTGAGAAAGAGAAGACAATTAAGGGATGCTTCCAAGCCTCTGGAAATGAAAGGGACTATGTAGATATATTACATAGCTACTTTATAAGAACAAATCGTTTTTATAGCTTTTCCTTTTCGTTCGAGAAATTAGCATTTCCCTATCTATTGACTGAATTAGAAGGAAAATAAAAACCGGCTGTAAGAGCTACATCAATCCCGAACATTGTAAAAATTGCAACAGCATTACGATTATGTGCACTTGGATCGTATCAGATGAGTGTTGGGAATGAGCCTTCCATCGTTCTTTCGCAGTCAATTGTGTCTCTGGCTCTCAAAAACGTTTCTATCGCACTCGAAAATTTCGTTTGTCCGAAGTGAATTAGGTATAACTAATCCAATGGTGATAAAGTTCGGGCAAAAAGATACTTGTTAGAGAAGAGTGGAATACCTGGCATAATCGGTTGCGTCCCCTAAAAATCAACTACGACACGCGTATTGCAATAGGAAATGTTTTTATAGTCTAAATACCATGATAGTAAGTTTGTCTATAAGAACAAAAGAACGTTTTAGTTGTTTAATATTAATAATAATATTTTTAGATAAGTGATAAAGCAATGAAAAAACGTTTCTTTAACGCAAAATATCCCGGGGCGACGCATGATTCCAGCGTTTTTAATATGTCTAGTTTGAAGTTGAAGTTGGAACAAGAATACCAAAGTGGGGAAACGAATACCTGGTTATTATTATTCGACAAACATTTTATCAAATTAGTTCATTCTTTATTGCTTGTGCTATTCTTTGTGTTAGTTGATGGCGGGTATGCTTTGAAGTAATATTTGATTACACCATTTCGCAACCCAGAGCCAGTGTCAACACGCAAAAGCAAGAAAATTTGTTGAGCGTACTATAGGCGTTTAAAAAAAATGGTTTAGATGTTTATTGAGAGCACACGAATTACAGTACACCCCAAGAAAGGCCACTCAAACCGCAAATTTTTGTACGGCTTTGCACAATATACTAGGTGTGGTGCAAAGTAACCTCCTTGGGAATGAAAAAAAAAAATTTTGAATGTTATTTTTATTTTATTCAATAAAGTCCCCTTTAAGTTTGATACACTTATTCTAGCGATTTTCCAACTTCTTAATCCCGTCCGAAAAGCCATCTTTTGAGGTTTGGGAAGAGATAATAATCCGAGGAAGCCAACCAACCGAGGATTTTAGCCGTGGTTGGGATGTTCTTTTGCGCCGGTACATTGTCTTGCATAAACAAATTTTTTTTTCGCTTAATGTGAAGCCGTTTTGCAACGAGTTCGGCCTTCCATCGCTACAATAATGCACAGTAATACTCGCTGTTGATGGTTTTATCCTTTTTCGAGGTAATCGATGAAGAGTATGCCATGACAATCCCAGAAAACCGACGCCATAACCTTTCCGACCCATTGAGCCTCCCTCGGCCGCTTCGGAGCACTCGTGCCGGCTTCATTTCATTGCCGGGCACTCATTCTGTTCTATGGTGTGTAATAGTGGATCCAAGCTTCATAAACAGTTACCAATTGACGCCAAAAGACCGCCCGATTCCGCATCAGCAAGTTCAAACACTCTTTCGAAGTGCTCTCGCCTTCGTGGTTTTAGTTAGGAGTGAGTATGCGCGGCATTAAGCGGTAGGATAACTTTTTCATATGCATAATATTGCCCAAAATATGGCGTGTGTACTCAGTACTAATCTTTGTGGTATCTGCTAGCTCGCGCATCTTCTCTTTTCGGTCAGCCAACACCATTTCATGTATTTTTTTGACACTGTCCTCTGTAACCGCATCGGAGGGACTGCCGCTGCGGACTTGATCGGTAGTGAAGTTGCGGCCACCACGAAACTCTCGAAATATTTGACGAGTAATCTGACGGAGCATTAGCCCCACCATATTTATCCAACTTTTCTTTTGTTTCCTTCGCCGGTTTGCTTCTCAAAAAATAGTGTTTTATGGGAGAACGAAAATCGTTTTTGTCCATACTCAACATGATGCCAAACACGTCAACGACAATCAGCTGTCAAAACAAAACTAAAGACAGTATAGCACTGAAATTTGGCATGTCTGCCTAAATATGAACGGACTTCAAGGCGCCTTAAGCTTTTTTGTAGAAGCAGCGCATTCTGGTCAAGGAGGTTAGTTTTTGCCCCACCTAGTATATGTATAACCCATATTTTCAATACAGTTCTTACCACTGGTGTTTATCCTGATAGATGGAAATATTGCAAAATTATGGTTCTCCCTAAATCAACTTCAGGGAATAATGTTGACTTAGCTTTTTTAAGCAAGGTTTTTGAAAAATTGATAGCAAAACAAATCAAAACATTTCTTGATGAAGAGCATCTGAAAACAGAGTTTTAGTCGGATTTTAGAAATAAACACAGTCGTATTTCGGCAGCCTTGAAATTAAGTGCTGATATTTGATCAGGGTTTGACTCAGATCTTGTAACGCTTGCTGTTTTTTTTTTTAGATTTCTTGAAAGCCTTTGACTCAGTAAATCATAATATTGCACAAACTAAAAAGTCAATTCGGTTTTGTAGAATATGTGTGTAAGCTAATAACATCATACCTTTGCAATCGTATGCAAATTGTATATTGTGGATCTAAGTCTTCCTATAGCTTAGTCGTTCCCTCGGGTGTACCTCAAGATTCTGTTTTGGGTCCCCTTCTGTTTTCACTTATCATCAATGACATATCGAAATGTATTTCAAATTACTAATACCATATTTATGCGGATAATGTGCAGATAAATATATAATCAATTTTCGCAGTCGAATGAAAAAGATGGAATCGCAGCAGTATTTTCATGTGGTTACAATAAAGCCAACTGAAGCTTAATTCCTCAAAGACGAAAGCCCTCAAATTCGATAGATATTTTCGAAAAATAGAGGACACTTCAGTGGTACATATTAATAATTGTCCAGTTGAAGTTGTAAGAAAGTTTAAAAACTTGGATATTTATTTCAATGGGCAGTGAGGTTGTCTAAGATTTATGGCATTCTTCGTGGCTTGAATCCGACCAGACGATATTTACAATCAGAAATTAAGAATAAACTTATTTAGGAGTATGTTTTACCCTTAATAATATATGGGTGTGAAATCTTCTCAGATTTGGAGTTGGACTTGGCTAGAAAACCTAATGTCGCCTTTAACAGTTGCGCTAGATCTATATTTAATTTGAGCAGATTTGATCACATATCTACTTTTACAATAAAAAGAAAAAAAATAATAATAATTGGTTCTACCCTACAATCCTTATTAAACTATGGAATACTTCTAACCTTTTTTATGATCATTCACGATAAATCACCTAATTATTTGAAATGTAAGATCCAGTTTGTACGCTCCCAAAAATCTTTCCAATTGATTCCTCCAAGGCATAAATATTCAATGACTAGTCGACAACTTTTTGTGTATGCTGTTCTATTGTGGAACTTTCTTCCCCGACACCTAAGATTAATGAACACTGTATCGCAATGTAAAAATCATCTTTTTAATTTTCTTGCAAACAGCAATATTTGATATGAAGTCCATATTTTCCTTTTTTCTGTCCCATCCTTTTCTTATACTATATCTTAGCATTTAAGACTTATCAATAGAAATTTTATTAAATTTAATTTTTGTACTTATTTGCCTGTGCAAATTAAAAAGCTTAAAACTTATCTGTACAGAGATGAATTATACAAATGAATTAAATTAAATTAAATTAAATCCTGTTCCACTAGCTCCACCAATGAACTCAACTGCCTACCTTAGCCCTGTAAATTTATATTTATATTTAAAATTAATATTTAAATAATTTAACTCAAAACCTTACGTACAAAGCTTGGATTTTTTTCTAGTCTCGTGTTAATATACTTTTCCTCTAGCTATTTTCAGTTAAAAGAAAACTGACAAACACACAAGAAAGTTAATGAAAATTGACATTCACAGTACCGATTTTTCCATTCACAAACGATAATTGATACAAATTCACAATTGAGCAACAATTCATTGATAATTGACAATACAATACCGTGTAAAGAATTTGGTTGATAAATACCAACTATCAATTGTCAATTGACAATCGCAATAAGGGTGTATATTTTCATCCTCCTCAAAATATGTTCGAGTATCTTTCATCAAATATTAGGAACAAATTTCATTTTCATTTCCGAAATATCTCTTAAATGTTGGAGTAATACATATCTATGTATTCGAAATTATTCAAATCAGCCAAAATTCGATATGAGATTTCTGTTGTTTGGTAATTTTATCCTGTTTCCTTTGAACCATTTTCAAATCAGTTTTATTTCGCACAAGATTGGTCCACAATATTGAACGAAATCGATATATGAAAAAATTTGCAATCTACTATAAGTCGGCGTTATCTTTATATCCGGCGGTCATTGAAACTATCTTTTATGGTTATTTTTATTTTCCAAAACCAACATTTTGTCTGAACGCGTTTTTGCACAACAAAAAACACACACTCCACATACTATATTTGTACATACGAAACAATTTGGACTTCATAGATTATAGGGTAGACTATTGAAGTTTAGACTACAACAGTGTAGGACAGTGCTATAAGACGGTGATTGAATTTGACTCTTTGAATTACGAGTATATTTTCCGCTATAAATTTTATGGTGACGTTCGCTTTTCCTACGGAAGGGACCACCCATACAAGGAACCAGTCCATTGTACTCTTTTTATATTGCTTCTCACATATGACTAGCGTATTACGACTATGGTAAGCAACCCACAACCTTTCATACCGAAGAACAGTAGGAATAGTGAGAAATATGAAGTGAGAAAGATAAAATTCTCAGCTTGCTAGATGCTGTTTAGAATTTTATGTTCAGGTTGAATTCACGAATCAGTTTTTCCAGGTATTTAGACTCGCGCTTGCGCTCTACAAGGGCAGTAGCTAGTTCTGCGTTGTGATTGGAGAGTCCTTGCTCTTCGCTAAATGCTCTATTTCTTGCTTCTTCCATTTTTGACCGTAACCAGTCTCCGCATTTTTATTTTGTTCTTTTTAACAGTTTTTATGATCCTAGAGTATACGACCTTGGGGATGTGTATGTTTTTTTGCGAGACTCCTGATTGATTGCATTTTACCACAAAACATCCGAATATGGAGGAAGCCGACGAAAACGATAATGATGAGTTTGATGGAAAAGCTGGTACCCAATCTTCATCGGCTTCTGGTGGTGGCGACAATGAGGATATGAAATATCGAAATTCAGTGCTATCGTCATGCCAATTGGGTAGTTCTTTTGCATGATTTTCAACAATTTCATTTATTTTGGAGAATATCAGATTAATGGGTTGCATTATATGTAGACATTTAGTGCGGAAGTAATGAGAACGGGAATGGTGGTGGAACTGGGGCCACAATTGCACGTGCAATGTTTTAAATGACTTCAGGAATACGAGATGTCTGTATATATTGGTGTATCTGTGGTCGTTAATACAGTTGGTGTTGCGATAAGATGCCATTAGAAATCTCTTTGAAACCCTGGGCTCTATGTGGCGGCGATTGTGGTGGTGTTACAACAGGTTGAGGATTGAGTAATTGTGGTGGTATAAATTAGATTAAAATTGCTGCTGTTATACACTGGTTTACTGTAATTTTTTCCTTTAAAAGGATTTTGTACTTTTATTATCGTAGATGGGTGATGAAACACTGATTCAAAAATTTACCACTCAGAGTCAATCATTGATTGGGCTGAAGATGATTTGACCTTAGACCGTGGTTCTTCCTTAACATTAAAGTCGAACTCTAGGACAAGTTCTTCACCATGGTTTTAGTCATGACAAAAGTCTGATGGACTAGTTTTTATATTCACATTCTTCTGTTCTACGGATAATAAAATAAAAATACCATTTGCAAACTTATCTTTTAATAGTCAAATCTCTAATGACTTAGAAATCGGAATAGAAATATATGGGCGTATATACATCTTAAGTCCAACCTTGATGTTGTTTTAAATAAGAAATCAGAGACGTATCCTGGTGGAAAACTTGGTAATTGAAGTGGCGCCGCGGTGACAATTAACAGGTTGGCTAAAAGTTTCGTAGGTTAACACATAAATGGTTTATAGTAGTACTAACCTTCCAGCGATATGTGAATAAATTTGACAGCTGTCCGACAATTGGTTCGTGTTATATGGCATTGTGAGTTAAGAACTCTTATTATTGTGGAAAAATAGGAAAAAAAGAAGAGTTTTTGGTGTTAATAAAGCATTGCTTTATTATGAAAAATTATACTGTGGAAACTAAAGCTTGGCTTTATAAAATCAAACGTTGGTAAGTGGTTTGCCAAATTTAAAGGGAACGAAATAAGCACCGAAGACAATGCACGCAGTAGAGGTCCGAAAAAGGCTGTTACGGCTGTTCACAAAATAATTATGAATAAACGTAAAGTGAAGTTGATCGAGATAGCTGAGACTCTGTTGATATCAAAAGAGCGTGTTGGACAAAAACGGCCCATTCAAAAAAGAAAAAAGTGCTGTTTCTTCAAGAAATTGCACCGTGTCACAAATCAATGAAAACGATTGCTACGAGTCCACAGTATTCTCCAGATCTGGCCCCCAGTGACTTTTTCCTGTTTTCAGACCTTAAAAGAATGCTCACAGGAAAAAATTCAGCACTAATGAAGAAGTATCTGCTAAAACTGAGGCTGAAGGGAAATCGTACTATAAAAATAATATCGTAATGGCGTAATGATGGCGTAACTTGTATTATTCTATTTTTATTATTCCATTGGAACATGTGTTGGAAAGCTACTGCGATTGTAGTAAGATAACACGCTCACTATACTTACTCTTCAATAAATCGATTGTAGCGTGTGCTGTGTGGCTTGTGGCACCATCCTGTTGAAACCACATGTTGTCCAAGTCCATATCTTCCAATTCGGGCCAAAAATAATCGGTGATCATGGCGCGATAACGCTGACCATTCATAGTAACGTGACGATCGTTATCGTCGACGAAAAAATATGGCCCAATAACGCCTCCGGCATGCAAACCGCACCAAACAGTTATTTTTTGTGGATGAAGTGGTGATTCATGAAGCACATGTGGGTTTTCACCCGACCAATAACCCATATTTTTCTTATTGATGAACCCATTGAGCCAAAAATGAGCTTCGTCACTGTACATGATTTTGCGATGAAATTCATCATATTAACGCATCTTCTCCAGAACCCAATCGGAGAACGTACGTCGCTTCAAATGGTCCATCGGCTTTAATTCTTGAGTCAGCTTGATTTTGTTTGGGTGTAAACCAAGATCCTAACGCGATGGCCAATTCTTGAGAACGCCGTGGAATTGATTGATTTGGATCGTTTGCTACGGACGTCTGAACGGCGGCGATATTTTCAACACTTCGACCAACCCGTTGTCTCGCTGACACGGCAACATCACACAACGAATATGTAGACTCAATTTTTTGCACTAAACTTGTTTGTGCAAGTGCTACTAGAGCGAGAAATACGACCGAAAATTGGAGTGCGTTTTTTATATTTTGCAGACGTTGCTCGTTAGTGTACTTTACCATGATGAAAATATTGAGTTTACTAAATAAATTGATAGTAACAGTTTGATGATTAGTGAAATAGTGCGTTCACAAATTAAATTCAAAATTGTCAAGTCCCTATTGGAAAAC
Source organism: Volucella inanis (assembly GCA_907269105.1). Classification (NCBI taxonomy): domain Eukaryota; kingdom Metazoa; phylum Arthropoda; class Insecta; order Diptera; family Syrphidae; genus Volucella; species Volucella inanis. The sequence continues at coordinate 207,798,392 of OU026153.1, forward strand.
CCTATATAATATATTAGCTTACGACTTTTTCAGTCGACCTGTTACTTTTAATAGAATTTGGATTGTTTCGCACGCAGGATGCGCTGCTTACCGTATGCATCTCAACTCACCTCATCTCACCACAAAGTAAAGGCAGAAAATTCATGATACACACTGGTCTATTTCGGTTTCACTGGGAAAAATAAGGCATATGCAGTTATGATCATTCGATGGCTTGATGCACAAATGTGTTAAGTATTCAAAAAGTAGTTTTACAAGAGAGAGCTTTCTATTTTATTTTGTCAGAAGAATTATTATTATTATTTATTAAATTAATTAAAGTCGTTTTAAAGTAATTTTGGAAATGTTTACCCACCGTTTAAAAGTTTTAAGAATAAAGATTTTCTTTTATTTTTAAGGCAAATACAAAAAAGTTGAAAATAGTAAATTTATAGGTAAAACCAAACAACTGTTTCATTCGTTTTAAGTTAAATATTTTTGATATAATATTCGTTTATTGTAGGTATAAATAGTTTTGTTTTTTTTTAAGGAATTAACGGTCAAAATTTTACCAAAAACACAATTTAAATTAATATTTTTTCCTTCTTTTCAAATTGTATTTCTTTTTTGTTTATATAATCGTATATATAGATTTCCTAAGTCAAATCGTATTTAAACTGATTAACGTTGGATTTATCCTTTTGAAATCACAGTCATTTAATATTTAACTAATTGACTTTGCCTTCTGATGCAGCACAATTCAATGGATCCACGCATGTCGATGTGTTAGGCATCGTTTGAATTGCCAAATCTTTGGAAGAAAGACTTTTAACACAATAAGGCCTTGTAAAAATTATTTTATGATTTCAATCATAGAATGTATTCTATCGATTTAAGCCCTCATCGAACCCTGATTGATTGAGGCCCAGGTCAACCCCGGACAGTTTATTTAAATGTTAACTAAACTTAAAACTATGACTTATAACTAAAAACTATTTTTACTTAAACTAAGGTCTTATGGCTGTTCAGGGAATTTCGAAGAGCTAAACACTTGATGTGTTCGATTTTTTTCGCCTAGCATTCGACACAGTGGCTCGTTAATTTGTGATGTAATTATTCGGACGAAAAAGGTGGACAGATCTTAAATGACATGGGTTGGTATTGAATGGGATTAGGGAGAGTATTGTGGGACAGTCAGTGATGTTGGTTAAGAGTTTGTGGATGAAGTGAATATCGCCGGACTTTCGACGATTTTCCAAAGATAGGGGACCGAGGAGTAGTTTGAGTCGGTTAACATAGGGGGTAGAATACTGTGGTCAGCTCATGGTAGCCCGCATAATGCAAAACGTAGAAATCTTCGTTCGACAGCTTCAATGCGCAGAATATGTAAATCGTAGTAAGGGGACACTGGCATACTTGAGAAGTGGATGAACAAAGGTTATGTACAGGGATTTGGTGACATAGGAGTTGGAGAATTCTTAAGACCATCGTTTGATAAATCCAAGAACGGAGTCAATATGGGTGCGAAAAATGAGCTCGAGTTTTGAAATAACTATCTTTTAAAAAACGCACTGAATATTAGATGTTATTGATCTAAAGTTTCAAATTTTGTTTTCAGTGTTAGCTTTCTTCATATTAAAAGCGTTGTATTCACAGTGTTTGCGCTCTTGCCCTTTTTGCTCTAGGAACCTGTTTTCCTCTTCATTCGCATGTCTATATATATGCATTACATTGAGAACACTGACCCTTTTTCGGAATGTAAAAAGATAATCGTGGTTCATATGAATTTTCCGATTAACACATTACGAAACTGGGTTAAGTTTTTTTTGTGACAGAAATCTTTGTATAAGCGAACCATAATAGAAATTGACTATTTAAGGTTAAAACATAGGTAAAGTAAGAGTGGCTGTTGGAGAGATCAACCCACTTAGGCCTTTTGGCCCACTGTGACCTGTAATCCTCGTACTCTTGGAACAAATTTGAGATGAAGCTTTGAAGACTGTTTTGAAAAACGGTGTTCCTCAGGGTTCTGTATTTGACCCCTTGTTTTTCCTTATTTACATAAACTCCCTTTTCAAACTTAAGGTAAATCGCATTTCAACTCATAGCGTTTACTTATGAGTGTAAGACTGTTTTTGAATGTCTTACAAGTATCGAAGAAGATCTTGAACTTTTAATTTTGTGGTTTACTAGGGGTGTTCGTATACAAGTCTATTCATCTTAATCTATATTGTCCCCTTCAAAGTACTATAATCTCCATCGAATGCAACACACTTATGCTAACGATTGATCCAATCCTCGAAACATTTTTTAAATTCGGTTTTCGGTATGTCCATCACTGCTTTCTACGATTTTTCCATTACTTCCTCTCGGCTGCTGAAACGCGTTCCCCGTAAAGAATGTTCCCTGTGAAAGAAGTCACAAAATTACGAACAATGATGACACTGTGCGATGGTGCGTTATCTTGGTGCAAAATCCACGAGTTTTCTGAACACAATTCTGGCCTCTTTCGCCCAAATAATACTACTTATTTACTGTCTGACCTGGCAAAAATTCACTATGCACTACACCGCTGTGAAACCCGACGTGTTTTTTTTGGTATCGGCTCATTTGGTGGACGCCATTCACTTGCCTGATGTCTGGATTGCGTGTCATACTAATAAACTCACGTCTCGTCTCCAGTAATGATCCTTTTGATGAATGTGGGATCCGATTCAGCCTTTCAAATCATCTCTTTTGCGACGTCAACTTAGTCTCTTTTTTTGCATGAAATTGTGGTATTTTGGCACAAACCCAAAATCATTAACTAAAATGTCTTGGACGGATCCATAGGTAATGTTCAAATCCTCCGCTATCTCTCTGATGGTTAATTTACGGTTATTGACCGACATTTTTTTTACTTCATCAATGTTTTCATCAGTTTTCGATGTCGATGGTCTGCCACTGCGTTCATCATCTTCGATTGACTCACGACCACTTTTGAAGCGCTCGTGCTACTGGTAAACGATCGTTTTCCTTACAGAATCGTTACCGAAACACTTTTTCAATATTTCCAACGTTTGCGCACCATTAAATCCGTTTTTTACGCAAAACTAAATACAAGTTTGTTGTTGCAAATTTAAATCCATTTCTGAAATTGTAAAAAATCGCCAACACACACAAACGTAGACGTACTTTTGGTTACGTAACTTTTGTAAATGTTAAGCTATTGTATGATGCTAAGATTTAGAGGAAATATCAACAACAGATGTACCAAAATAACAAAAAAAAAAGGACTCAGATCAGAGTAATGGGAGCGCCACACGGTGGTTATTCCGTTTTTGATCAAGGTGGTATATGTTTTTGAGGTCTGAAGAGAGTTTTTTAAACGAAGCCGTAATATTCCTCCTCGTCCTCGTCCATGCAACTTCTGTAGACACTATATATGCTTGCCTATAAGACTAGTATCCATCTGTGTAAAAATGGATGGAGTTGTCATCCATGAAATCATCTTCCTCCCAGAAAGATCGGGAGAGGATGCTTACATGTAAGTCCTTAACAAACCATGGGGCACAATGTTCATTGGAAATACTCCTAATGTATTTAGAATATTAGCCAATTAATCTATTTGTCCACTGTATAGTCCTTAAGGCGAATAGCTGCGTCAGCTGTGGGTAATGCGAGGTTGAGTGCCCATTTAGTTTTCTGTCAAAAATAGGAGAAGACTAAATTGGTAGCATTGATTATGGGAATGTCTTCAATTGGAACTTTATATTTTCTGGAAAAGAGAACAAGATGAGTTTTTATGTGGGTTAACTCCCAATTCATAGCGGTCCCAAGGGGTTAGTCTATTCAGATTAAGCTATAGAAGTTCTTTTATGGTATTTAGATGCTTACGCTGCTACGATCCGCTTCCAGTAATATCAGTAGTTCATATTTGTTGACCACTGCTAGAAAGTTGATTATCCTGCATAAGACTGACCAAATCACCAAGTGACCCATCTCCCTTTAGAGTTGTGATTGCGGATGTGTAAAGACACCACCTATGTCCAGGAATGCAACCCTTGTGTAGTCTCCCTACCGTAGGGATCGTTCATTGTGGCTAGTCAGTGAGTGTAGAGCCGTTTCCACTGACTTTTCTTATATTAGATAAGTTGAGTCGTAGACAAAAGTCGTGGATCAATTTTAGGTCGTATATATATATATACCAATCAGTCGTTCTAGAGTTTTCAGATGGAAAGATAATAAACTTATAGGTTTGAGGTCATTTGGGACAACATTAGAACATTTTCTCTCCATGACTAGGGAATGTGCATCATTTATACGCAGCCCCTCATGATTTTCCAGCGTTGGATGGTATTGGTTTGGGTGGTTTGTAGCTCGGCAGGTATTATACGATAGCGGTCGTAGAAGTACCCGATCTAACAAAGAAAACATAAAAATTTTGGAAAAAAAATTATTTATTTTTCAACAGCCTTTCAGCTATATACACTTTTTCAGCGATGTTCAAAAAGTTCGATACCCTTCTTAACATAATAACTCAAAATAGCCATTAACTATCAACATCACTTATTCATCGTTGGAAAATCTTTGACCACTGACAAGTTTGGGAACAGAAAATAAGCCAAGAGGGCTAAATCTGGCGAATAGTTTGCATGAGGTAGCAATTCAAATTTTAATTCATATTTTGTGAGCTGGTGCATCGTCCTGATGAAACAACACTTTCTTCTTAGCCAAATGTGGCCGTTTTTGCTTGATTTCTTCTCTCAAACGTTGCAAAAAGTTCGCGTAATACTGACCGTTAATAGTTTTTTTTACGCGCATTCCAAAAAATCGACACCATGACCTCGCCTACAGATGAAATAGTCTTCGCCTTCTTTGGAGCCGGTTCTCCCTTTTGGATTCATTGTTTTGTTTGTTATTTTGTCTCGGATGTAAAGTTATGGACCCATGTTTCATCCATTGTTATGAAACGGCGCAAAAATTCTGCTATGTTGCTGTGAAACTTCGCTAAACACTCAATTAAAACATCTTGCACGCAGCTTTCTCATGTTCAAATTTTCAAATAATATGCAATGTACCGCACTTTTTGAAATGCGTACAATGTTTGCCAGTCGACAATCATCCAGTACCGCTTTGTGGATTTTCTTCACCATTTCTGGAGTCGTCATCTTATTTGGTCGACCACTGCTATGCACGTCTTGGCAGCTCGTTCGGTCTCCTTTAAACTCAACAACCTAAAATTTTACTGTTGTACACGAAGGAGCAGACTCACATAGAGTAGAGTCCAGTTCAGCTTTTATATTGGTTAGACTGATTCCTTTCAAATAAAAGTATTGTATAACATAACGATGACCAATTTTCTCCATTTTCACAAATTCACTGACAACGTTCACTATTGATGAATGCCAAAGAAATACTAAACAACGTGGCGCTTTCAAACATGAAGCATACACTTTATAGACTGCGTTTTTTCAATACAGTGATATTTTCAAATAACAATCCTGGTACTTCGTATTATTAATACCGCCATCGTATTATTAGTATTATACCTTCCGGATCAACAGACTTCTATGGTTTGAAGTTATGCTGCGCGCAGGACTACTTTTCTTTGGTAACTATACCATGAATTTCATCCAGGATCCAAATGCGAGTTCTACGTCTACTAGGGATATCTTTCTTAGCCACGACCACTAGCATTGCACCCGGCCAAACCCCTCCTTACCCACTTATGGCTTTTGTGTATAGATCGAGAGATCTTTTACTGCCACAAATGATAAGTTTGACGTGGCTTTGGTATCAACAAGCGTCGCTTGCTATGGAGATGGTCCGGGGTTTTCCCTTATGGGGGTCATTTTTATCGGCAACGATCGTTTTTATCAAAAGATTTCTGGAGCTTGGAGGAGTCCTCTAGCGTTTTAGAAGCAATAGATAATCCTTCCTTAAGGAAGTTGTTAGCCCAATACATTTTGCTCTTTATGTCAGCAGCTCTCTTAATCTCTGGAATTGATCCGAAGATTTTAATAATGCGTAAAGCATTTCAACGTCTGATATAGAACACCTTGGATGGGACTTACCGACGCGGCTGAACCTCTGATTCGTCCTTTGAGGTAGAAACTTAAAAGTTAAAAAAAAAAATTAACTTTTAAGGTCCAAAAACTCATCGACTGATTGCAAACGTATTGCCAAATAATTCAAGCATACCCTTAAATTTCCACATACTTCTTCTGGCATTCTCTTCCTGTCGGTTTACTTCCACACTTTGAAATAACATACGAGAATTTATCAGTGATTTGTGTTGCTCGTAAAAATTTTCTCGTCTGGTACATCTAAGATATTGATATCTCCATCTAAATGTTAACAAATTTAACTTTTGTAAACTGAAAATCATTTACTTTCATTTCATCCAATATTTTGGTTCGATCACTTTTTGATACAAAGCTGTCGCTTAGAACCAAAATATGTTAAGTGTTGTCCGCTTTCATTATGGGTGAGCAGAGCATTAGAGCAAAATGTGATAAGTGCGGTTACCACTTATTGTATTTGTTGAATTGGAATTATGTGTCCATTGAAACCTATTTGAATTGCTTTCCACAGGATTTCTGCTACTTACATATAAAATATTATTTTAGCAGACGAAAGCTTTCTCTGAGCTGAGTCGAATGGCATACTTTACTCATTAACACAGTTGAGTGTTAAGCTATCGAAATTAAATCCAACCCAATCGAAGCTCTAAGTGAGGACGCAAATTTTCTTCAGCCTTCCGATTTGTCTTGGATTGTCTTGTGATTGTTTTAATCACAGCTTGACTTTGACTATACCGATCTCTTACAATATATAGTTCATTGCCATCAGGATAGCGTATATCTCTCCTTAAACATATCAACGCCATATCCTCGGTCAGTTTTGAAGTCATTCATGATTCCTTTCGATGGTCTGATTTTGTAATGCAACAACGTTAATCGGTTGCCATTTTGTTAGAAATGAAAAATATTATAAATTGAAAAAATGATACCGGCCAAATGAACACTCCTGAGTTGATGCACATTTGTTCTCGTTTTACGGCATTTTGAAGAAGAAATCTATCGCCAAAACTGGAGATTACACGGCCTGGAAATTGGTGATTCAAAAATTCAATCGTTGCCCGAGTTGTATAAGATGTTGTTCCGTCCTATTGGAACCAACAATACTCGAGACTAAATTCATTAACTCGGCGCAAAAACTCATTAACATCTGTCGGTAGCACTTACCAGTTACAATTTCGGTGTTGCCGTCGCCGTCGTATAACAAATAAGGGCCAATCAGTATTTCATGTGGACTTCCGTGCCCCAGAAATGCAAATTCTTCTTGCAGCAGGTTTGACAGAGTATCTGAGTAAGTTATCTCACTTGACGCTTAGCAGGCACCAATTTGAACGGTGAACGGTTTGCACTTAATAAGGGAACATCTTCAGGTCTTTCACCAAAATTCGTCGCAACGAACGTCTGCTGATGAAAAATTGTTATATATCTTAAACGAGCAATACGGGGCCGGCCACTTCTTGGGATATCTCTAGTGGACCCAGTCTTGCATGTGATACTCAGCCAAATTTTTAATTTCTGGGATACATGGTGCAGGACGACGAAGTTCAAGTTACTTTAAAAACCTTAAAACAACAGACTACAAATTGATTAAAAAAGCGGTAACAATAAGTCCATGTTCAGGAGTGTAACGCCCCATTCCTTTTTTTTCAACTAGTAATGGAGTAATAGTAGCAATAGTAATTTATCTATCTGCAACATAAATATTTAATCACATTGATATTTGAAACTTGACATCAGTTGCAAAAATTATGGCACATTCACATTATGGCATTACTTTTGCCCCATCTTCTACATAAAACATTGTATTACATGAAAAATGGCTTTGAAAATGAATATCAAAGGAAGTAAGTTTCGAGTTATTTTCGTTAGAAAAACAGATGGTGCCTACTTCTAAAAGAAATCAGTTTTGAGTGGAGTGATTGAAATCTCCTTTCTAGTGCACGAATCGTCGATCAGCCTAGAGCTACCTGTAATAATAGCTGTTTACTCTTTAAAAACTACAGTAGATAGTTTTGTGGTTTGGAAGTAGTACTAAGAATTGTTTGGAATCGGAAATAAGTGTGTGCTTCAAAAGACACCTACCAAATTTTGTATTTCATCTATCCTGAAAGGTGTAAAGAGGGTCTTTTAATACTGTAATGTGCCTCAACATTCAGTGTACGACTATAAAATATAAGAATAAGACATTTTTAAGATTTTGAGGAAAAGCGTAATTTTTATCAGGCTTATCATGGTCTTTCGTAAACTACATTTCTTCACACTTGGAAAATCACTTTGGGGAAGGAGAAATTTACTTACTTACGTAGATAACACTACAGTTTGGAGTGAACCTGGGCCTTACCTAACAAACCTCTCAGATGGCACAATATGTTCGGTGCCGCACTCCAGATTGATTCAACAGTCTGTAGTTAAATTTCCTCCTCTATTCTTCGTCAATACATACTGAACTAAAAGTCACACGCACTATCTTTCTTTTGAAACAGAGAAGAGATTACTAGTATTCATCCACTTCCGACAGTAAACTGCTTCATTGAGTAGAGCTGGAATAATAAGGATCTTGTATAAAGCAAGTTTAATCCGACGAGAAAGAGCTCTGTTATTCAATTGCTGAGCTCAAAAACATAGCAGTTGGCTAAAGTAATTATGCGTCTTATTCTGCGCTGATGTTGTTACGAAACGAAGCCCTTAGTCGAAGCCCCCTTCGTTATAGTTTCAACTGCCGATCGAACACATTATTGCCGATTACCCTTCGATACTTATAAAACCTTCATCGACGGCTCGCTGTGTTAGTCCGATTATTAAAAAAACGATTCTCCCTAGGGATATGTTATAAAAATCACAAAACAGCGCTTGGCCTTGTCTTAAACATTTCTGGAAATTGAAGGTTTCTATTAGTACAATAACAATCATGATGGAGCAGCGAAAATTCTACATAGTCCTCATATGCAACCTAATGAATTTGGCTGGGATTGCAAAACTATATATATATATAGTTTGTCCCTATGCACGTTATCACATAAGGCTTTGAAGTCGAAAAGTAGATGGTGAGTGTCGAACTAAAATTTCTGGATCCTTCCAACATATGCCGTAGTGCAAATATTTAATCCTTTCTATAGCAATAGACACTGAATGAGCTTCTTGCTTATTGAAAGTATCTGCCCGGTAATAAGTTTTATGTAGGTCCAACACGAACATTCTTTATGTTCTCCATTTTTATTTTATTCGGTTGCATTATAACATATTCTGTGAGTTCAAAAAGTAACGTGCCTTTATATATTTTATAAAAAAATATTAATTTATACGTCAGCAATAATGTTGTCACGTTCAAAGTACTCCCCTTCATACATCATACACTTATGCCAAACCATTTTCCAATCCTCGAAGCACTTCTCGTAAGCACATTTTTGTATATTCTTGAGCTCTTCCAGCGATGCAGTTTTTATTTCCTCAATCGTTGTAAATCCCCATCCTTTCATTGGTCTCTTCAGTTTTGGAAATAGGAAAAAGTCGCACGGGGCCAAATGCGGTGAATATGGTTGCTGAGCATAATTGTCGTTTTGTTTTCGGCTTAAAAATTGATGCAATGGCCATGAATTGTTTTTTCACCATTGGACTTTTTTTTCGTGTTTCTTCTCTCAAATGGCGCATAACTTCAAGATAATACTAATTATTGACTGTATGAACTTGAGGTAAAAACTCCTGATGCACAGCGCAACTGTAATAAAAAAAAAAAAAAACAATAATCGAAACTTTGACATTTGATCGAACTTGGCGTGCTTTTTTCGGTCTTGACTCTATTGGGTGCTTCCATTGGGACTATTGGGTTTTGCTTTCAACGTCATAATCATATAACCATGATTTTTCACCAGTTATAACCCTTTTGAGTAAGTCAGGATCATCATTAATGTCAGTCAAGAGCTCCTGAGCGATGCTCATGCGACTGTTCTTCTGATCAAAATTAAAAAGTTTACGAACTTCGCTGACACACGCCTCATGCCCAAAACATCCGAAAAAATTGCAAAACATGGGCCGATATGCCAACATCCTTAGCAACTTTCCTTATGGTAATTCGACGATTTTCCAAAACACAGTTTCGACGTTATCATCTTTTGTTAATGTAATGTGGCGTCTAGCGCGAGGTTCGTCATTGGCATTTTCATAAAAGGAGACTAATTGTATGCCACTGTTAACACAAGTGCTTTAGAGCACTTGATTCCATTTCTTACACAAAATTTGATGCAAATTCTTTGTTACATTTTCTATAATAATTGAAAATCGCCGACCACACCAAAACACATATAACCTTTCTATCTACCAAAAACAAAGTATGTAATATACTTGAAACTGTGAACATATGTTTGGGACAAAAGGATCGATAATCGAATGTACGTTGCCCGCGAACTTTCAAAAATCACCTTACTTTTAACACATGGGCTGAAAAGTCGGTGCCGTTTTATAGTAAAACACAACATTTTTGCAAAATTCAAGTTTATTTATCAATATAGTTGCCCTCGAGGGCGATACACTGATTGAAACGATTTTTCAATCTTTCGATACCGGTTTTGTAGTACGATTTCGGTTTAGTCTCAGAATAGGCCTCTGTTTCGGCGATTACTTCTTCATCGGTCTTAAATCGCTTTCCGGCGAGCATTGTTTTGAGGTCTGCGAACAGGAAATAGTTGCTGGGGGCCAAATCTGGAGAATACGGTGGGTGGGGAAGCAATTCGTAGCCGAATTCATTCAATCTTGCCATCGTTTTCATCGACTTGTGACACGGTGCATTATCTTGATGAAACAGCACTTTCTTTTTCTTCAAATGCGGCCTTTTTTCTGCGATTTCGTCCTTCAAACGCTCCAACAACGCAATGTAATAGTCGCTGTTGATAGTCTGCCCCTTCTGGAGATAGTCAATGAAAATAATTCCATGTGTATCCCAAAATACGGATACCATAACCTTTCCAGCCGACTGTTGATTTTTGGTCGTTTTGGAAGAGGTTTGTCGTTTCAATGATGCCGTACTTTCGTAGTATTCTCCTTTCATCTGTGTATCGCTGATACATTTCAAACTATAGTCACAAGACATGGGAACCCAATCATAGTATATTAGTGCGCCATAAAGTCATCTTAGGTATTAAAGTGCCTGGATATTATTTTTTCCCATTTTTCCCATTACATTAAAATCTATCAACAGCTTTCAAAATTTCCTAACTCTCAAGCTTTTGTGTTAAAGTGGTCTTAACTGGTTTTCAATATGGTGCCATAAAATTTTCCAGAGTTCAACATAAAAAACCGTTAATCCATCTTATACTCTCGGAAGCGTTTAACACTTACCAACTGAACTTACTTTATGTCAACTCAAACTTTAGCATCGGGCAACTCAATGCGGTACTTGACCGTTATGTGTTATATAGAACTCAATTTCTGTACTGGCAAAGCTAACTCCTCACTTGACTTTTTCAAACAACCATTTAAAGAATTCTCGGATCGTTACGTCACAAAATCCTTTTATATTATAGTAGAGGTGGTGTAGCTTTTTTGAGTACGTTAGTTAGGTATGGTGTCTTACTATAAAAAACATATTCTAGGTATCGAAGCTGTCAAAGAAAGATTTTTGAAAATCGCAGTACGTGGGCTCCCACTACATGACCATTACAATTACATTCTGGTCCTCATGTACTGGCGGCTCATATTGTTCGGCTTCCAAATGTCCATTGGAAAATTGTTACCGAGTCCGCCTACCAGCTCAAGTTGAATGTCATACATTGTTATCCAATATAAGGTAGCATTGTTCTATCTAAAGATTGTCTGCATCTTTTCCATATGTTTTCGTTTTAGGTTACCAGATATCCCTACGATCCTGCATACCATTTATTGATTTAGTTTCTGTATACTTTCCGTTGACCAGAGCACAATAGTCCTCCAGGCCAAATGCGGTGGGTGCAATATTATACCGAATTCAATGTATTTCTGGTTGTTTAACTCTGTGTACAACGGTTGACTTTACATTTCCGGTGTGGATGTCATTCGATACTTTTATGCAAATCACCAAATCTCTGCGTCCTGTGTGGATTTTAGAAGAAATGTCTTTTACGACTGTATTGGACCTTAATGCTACGTCTCTGTATCGCTTTGTTTAGGTTATGTTTTTGGTTCTTTTGTTGTTTTATTTTCTCTATCTGGTTTTATTCTGTTGTTATCCTGGTTGCTTCGCTATATTTGAAGTAATTCTAAACTGGTTATTTGGAATGTAAATGGAACGTTGACTGGTTTCATGTTCCACCATTGTAATGGAAATTAAGTTCTGTGCTATGGAAATATGTTTTGCAGGCCAGAGATAATGGTTTATACGAATCGTTCTTTTGAAATCAGAAGACAAGGAAGAAAATGGCCAAAAATGGGCTAAGATAGACTCTCAATTTGAGAGAACGGTAGTAACTGTTCCGTGAATTGGATAACAAAGAATTTTGTTAGATCTCTGTTTATGGTTTTAGTATCTTGAAATGCACTATACAATTTCAGAACAAAGTTTTCAATAATAATTTGATGAGAAATATTGCTAGTGAATAGCTGAGCGTATTTCATTATGGAAACAATTTATAAATGAGTTTCTTGAAATTTTGGATTGTTGTAAATCCTCTCCGCAATGTTGCCTGTGGCTACTTAATACGAGTACACCCAGAGGGAATTGAATTTTCTTCAAAATACTTACTAGTACTCTTTGTTGTTTCTCTGAACCGCCTTACTGGTTACATTATAATACCATAATTGTGGTATTAATATTACATAAACATTGAAGTTTATGTAATAAACAGTATTTCGTTTGATTTTCTATATAATTTATGAACGTTCTAATCACTTAAATTAATAGTTTGGGGTCTACAAGAGCTAACCACATTTGTTTTTGTACACAAGCCGTAGATTTGCACTCAAGGCAAACAGAGACCCACTTACAATGACTTATTACGCAGGTCATTAATCAATAGCAATCCTAAAATATTTGTATCGAATATTGGTCATCTAGGTAAAGGCCTTTAGTACGATTAATGACTTATGCATATCCCCGAAGTACCCATGCAGTATAAACAGATTAGTGACAGACAACGATCGCTATGTTATCTACACTGGCAAAGAGAAATTTTCTCCTCAAACATCTATATATTTCATACGTTTACAATATGAAAGGTAATGGTCCAGGTTGTTCGTCTTGCGAAGTCCCATGTTGCTCTATTTTCCCATTGCTAGAACAATTGCGGGTGATAGGATTTTCCTTCTTGAAAACCAGTTAAAAGTACAATAATTTTCTGGTAGTGCTGGTATCGACAAGGCTCGGAATGTCTTTAAAGACTTGGTTAGATGCTTTTGGAAGGTGTATTGTTGTTTGAACACTAACTCACGCTTAGTGACAGTCTGCAACTGCAAAACGCAATAATTTACCCGATTCTAGAAACATTAAACTGTACTAGGTGGAGTGAAAAGTAACCTCTTTGACCTCCAGAATGAGCTGCTACTGCAAAAAAGGTAATGGTGCCTTGAAATCCGTTTGTATTTAGGCAGACATGAAAAATTTCAGTGCGATACTGTCTTTAGTTTTGTTTTGACAGCTGATTGTTGTTGACGTGTTTGGCATCATGTTGAGTATGGACAAAAACCATTTTCGTTCTCTCATAAAACATTATTTTTTTAAAAGGCAAAACGGTGAAGGAAACAAAAGAACAGTTGGTTAAATATTATGGGGCTAATGCTCTGTCAGATTACACCGTCAAATATTGGTTTCAAGAGTTTCGTGGTGGCCGCAACTCCACTACCGATCAAGTTCGCAGCGTCAGGCCCTCAGATGCGGTTACAGAGGACAATGTCAAAAAAAAAAAATGCATGAAATGGTGTTGGCTGACCGGAAAGAGAAGGTGCGCGAGCTAGCAGATACCACAAAGATTAGTACTGAGTGCACACGCCATATTTTGGGCAATTTTCTGCATACGAAAAAGGTATCCAGCTGCTGGATGGCGCGCATACTCACTCCTGACCAAAAAGACGAACGCGAGAGCACTTCGAAAGAGTTTTTGGACTTGCTGTTGCGGAATCGGGCACACTTTTGGCGTCGATTGGTAACTGTTGAACACCAGAGAACAGAATGAGTGCCCGGCAATGGACTGAAGCCTTCACGAGTGCTCCGAAGCGGCTGAGGGAGGCTCGATGGGTCGGAAAGGTTATGGCGTCGGTTTTCTGGGATTGTCATGGCATACTCTTCGTGGACTACCTCGAAAAAATAAACAGAGAGTATTATTGAGTGCATTATTGAAGCGATTGAAGGCCGAAATCGCTGCAAAACGGCCTCACATGAAGCGAAAAAAATTTTGTTTTTACAAGACAATGCACCGGCGCAGAAGATTATCGCAACCACGGCTAAAATCAATAACTTATGGCTCCAATTGCTGTGGCATCCAAATTATTAGCCCGATTTGGCTCCCTCGGACTATTATCTCTTCCCAAACTTCAAAAGATGGTTCATCAATAAAAAATTTAGCTCACGCGAGGAAATCATCGATGCTACTGAGGAGTATTTTGCGGACCTTCCGGAAAATTACTTTTCGGACGGGATCAAGAAGTTGGAAAATCGCTAGAATAAGTGTATCAAACTAAAAGGGGAATATATTGAATAAAATAAAAAATTAAAAAATTGTTTTTTCATTTCCTAGGAGGTTGCTTTTCACCCCACCTAGTAGTTCGTTTACTGACCCTTACTTCCTTCTCAGAATGTTTACATTCGACTTCAGATGTGCAATTCTGATACCACGACCCAAAGTCTTGCGACGTGTAGTTTTGATAGATGCTGCAAAATAGTCTAATGACTTGAACGTAGAATGGCTTAAGGGGTGCAGACCACCCCTTAAATTTTTTTTGGGAGATTCGTCCTTTGAAAAGTTAGCATCATGCTTTATCTGAGCTGAGACGCTAGCCCAGCTCTCCACAATGAAATGTTTAGTTATGTTATTCAATGCGTTTAGCTGGCTATGGGACCTACTATAAGGTAGTGAAGTTTTTGGATACTCGGTTAGAAGTATGATACCAGAATTGTCCGATTCATATTAATATCAGAATATGTATACATATGTAGGTCGACACATACGAGTATGCCTCTGACAACAACTCCTACTTTCACCACCAAGTGCCGAGGTCTGGGAGATGGCTGAAGTTAGGGTATCAATCCCCTGCAGGACAGGATCGATGACAGTCCACCAGAGTAGTTGGAGTCGAATTACACTTATGGGGAGGGGGGAGACTGTAATAATACCGTGGTGTGTAAACCAGGTATAGTTAATACCACTACTACTGGCACACAACATTTCGTAGTACGAGCTGATTTTCGCGTTAAGTGGTATACTTTGACGTTTGTGTTGTTTCCTATTTGAATAAAATAGTTATCTTCGAGTCCATTGTACAAAAACAATTCTATACTTCTTCACTGTGTCTTGTCAAAGGATCTCCAAAAGAGACAAAGTGGCGCTGCAATTAGTAAGAAGGTAGTATTCCACCAAAAAATTACGAATCTCAATACTAGGTATGTTTCGTAGAATACTACAATAGTTCTTAACCTGGTACTGTAGTGATAGATATATCGTATAGAAGATATAATTGCTGTATCAATACCAGCAATCTGTCGCCCACTTAAGGCAATTCTTCACCATTAGGACGGCTCCATTTTTGGGTAAAAAAACGGAAACAGTACAAATAAGCACCCGGAAAAAAAAAGAGAGACAATCACCATTAGGGTAGGCGATCAAAATATAACGTCAAAACTGGTGATCATATACCTAGGTGTGAAGATCGGCGCTAGACTCGCTTACAAGGAATACCTTTACAGAACGTGCAGCAAAGCTGCTCGGGTGACTGCTGCCTTATCTTGAATAATGACGAACAATAAAGGAGATTAATTCTGTCAAGGGTGCCGCAGTCCATAGTAATGTATGTAGCACCAATATGGCCTAAGGCAATAAAAAATAAGACCTATGCAATAAGGATTAACCCTCAACCTTATATGTGCGTTTAGAGGCTGCTGTATTTTTCAGACGGTGTCACACAATGCTATATATGTTATGTTTACAGGAATGCTACCAGTGGATATTTTGGCTAGTGAACTACAAAGGACCTATGGTACTAAAATCTATGAACCTATAGCTTCAGACAAAGATATCAAGCTGGTAGGAACACAGCGAAGCATGAGAACATGGTAGGAGAGATGGAATTAGTCTTGAAAAACACTTATATCGGGTATCCAAAAATGGACCGCCACCACGCGGAAGTGGATTTTTATCTCAGCCTGTTCCTGACCGGACATGGCTGCTTCTGACCTCTTCTCCAGATTTGGGCTTGATATATGTTTAAATTACGGAGAGATCAGAGAAGATGTACAATCCTTATTCTTTCAGTTTTCACAGAATATGTCATATACAGCGTAGAGATCTGGAAGAAAGAATTGGAGAACATAGCGAACCATATATTAACATCGAGGGCAATATAGGACGCTCTGAAACAGATTGCAGCGATAATGATGAAAAAACTTTGCTGGAAAGAGAAAAGAAATTCAACCAAACCCAAATGGCTAATCTCTTGGAACAAAGAGCGGCAGACAGGGAAAGAAGAGCATAAATTGCTAGCCAGCTCCACCAAGTACCAAGAAGTACCATTGAAACACACTCACATCTACGAAACGAGTACAGCCGTACAGCTATTTCCCTATCCCATGAAGTTATGTCTTACGGTGGTTTTGTAGGGTGATACGATGATTCTTTGCGGAAGTTAGGTTTCGTGAATCAGACTCTCACTTTGGCACCTGCACTATGTGCAGTCATCAGTCAACATCTCCGAACTAAAACGAATTCAGTTTAAGCCACTTGGTGCACACCTCCGTTTGAGCTGATTCGAAGTATTCGGAGCCCAGGTTGAGGTCCTTCATGGTTTTGTCGTCACCCTGGAATAGAAATGGTGTGGGAAAAATCCTAAATCCTAAAATATCCTTATATCGGATTGTTTGGCGGCACCCTTTGCCTAGGGGTCTTACTACAGATCTGGTTTGTAGTTGAGGTTGAGGGTTGCACGTGAGAGTAACTTTCGTGCCATGCAAAAAAAAAAAGCCATGGACGACCCCGAATATTATTTAAACGACAATGAATTTTTTCTTCGATTTGTAAACTGGCGTAAACTTCTAATAGTCGGCACGCGGTTCCCACATCCCGATAACAATAAACTAACTAAGCTTTTTCCTGATCAATCAACCATCTACAAGATTTATCGTGCTGCGATTAACATCAGACACTCCTCCAGCATTCTGAATACCCGAACTTTCTGAGGAACCAATATCGAATCGGATCATTACCTTGTTGCAGCTATGGTACGAAAGCAGATATCAAAAGCACAACGGAGTCAAGTAACAACACCAAAGTTCGATGTTAAAAATATAGCAATCGGAAGAAACCACTAGAATCTTTGCGATCGCGTTTCCCTTAAGCTTTCTTAACATCCTTTCCCCAATACACAAAACATTGAGCATCATTGGGTGTGTTGTCAACGAACCATCAGAGAAGTTACTTCTGATGTGATTGGTTTCAAAGTATCATCACAATTAAACCTCTGATTTGATGATGAATGAAGGAAGACATATGCAGCTAAACAAAAAGTATATAAAGACGTGATTCATCGAAAGAGGAGAACTGCTCGTGAGCTATATGAGCACAAAAGTAGGAAACAGCACATGCTTATCGAAAAGAAAAAACGGCGAACGAAGAAATGGAAGTATGTCACCTTAAGAACGACGTTCCAAAGTTAGCGCATACAATAAAACGAGCATGCAAAAGCTACAAAATCAGAATAGAAGCCTCTAAATATGAACGTGGACAATAATATGATAGTAGTCATAGTCGGTGGTGAAAACCTCAACCAAATTGGAGTGCTACTATCTAAGCTGCCCATCAGAGTGCGTGCTAGCTGGAGAGGCTTGTTGATTGGGGATAAGATTTTTGCCGTACTGTAGCGCCATTTGAGTAAGCATTTAAACTTCTGACTTCTATTGCCTGTACCATAGCATTTTTTGTTCAAAAAATCATCTTCTCTTGGCACAGCGGCTATGTCAACAAGAAAAATTTCCATTTTTAGAGCGAATACAATCCACGGGGGTTCGGCCAAACATCATGTTTCCATAAAGATTGCCTGTTTGATGCGGTTTATGGCATGGAGGCATCATCATCATTTCTTTCGAAATGAAAAAATATACACCGTAACGGTCAATGGTCTCAGGTATAGAGCGACCGACTACCGACTTTTTGTAGTCAAAGCTCGACAACATCGATATATTCGAGCTGTGGTTCCAACAAGACGGCGCTACATGCTATACAAGAGACGCAACGCTCGAAGTTATGAAGGAGAATTTTGGAAACTGGGTCATTTCACGGCAATCGTTCATCAATTGGCCGCCGCGGTCCTGCGGTTTGACACCATTCGATTATTTTCTCTTAGGCAATGTCAAGTCCTTAGTTTACGCTTACAAGCCAACCACTTTGGACGAGCTCGAGGCAAACATTCGACACGCTATTGTCAGAAAAATTCAGCACATATTGAATCGAGTCATTAAAAATTAGACCGACCATTTGAAGCACTGCCAGCGAAGCCAAATTGACCATTAGAGTAATGTGCTTTGCCACATATAATGGCATGAACGTAGCTTTAAAGTAATTCCAGAATCAAATTTATATCTCATATGGTTGTTGTTTTATTTAAATGATTTTTCCTATCGTTCGACCAATTCTATGTAGGAGACTTTAGTTTTTCTAGCAGCGGTGGAATATTTCCAGAATTCATATCTTCATCTGGTGCCTACTCAATGCGAAATAAGCACAAAAGTGGATTTATTTAGTTCCGTTGCAAGGAAAAAATGAGGGAACAAATTTCTAACTATTAGCATTGGGCCAAAAAACAAAAGTAAGTCATCACTCTCTTTAAGAAAAACATTTTTTTAACGCTCCAAAAATTACTAAACTGGAAAAAACTACAAAAGTAAACTTAGTTCCCCGGAACTTATATCCTTACACCATCTTATGTGATCAAATCTTCTGGGCCTTTGTTTAAATTTTTATCTATGAATATTTACATATGTATAAAGAATCTAGAGGCTCTGCAACATCTCGCCGGATTAATGGATGACAGCTTGTCAAAACGAGAAGTAGCTCTGAATCTAAATGATTTTAAACAATCAAATCTTCTAGATATGCCTAATATGAATATCAATAGAATAATCAACATACAAACTAATATTTTAATCCGATTCTTAACTGAAAAGTATATAACCAAGTCATAGTATCTAGGAGTAACGATGAATCTGACGGTACTGATGCCAAACCAAAGGAAAAAATGTAAGCCCCGCCAGACCGAAATCATGTTCTTTGCTAGGAAGATAAGTATAATCTTCCAATCGATCTTACTTAATATGCAGATCGATTTCTCAATAACCGATTCAGATTTTTCTTTACGTAATGCAAATCAAAACCAAAAATAACCTATTGGTCTTACTATCGATCTATATGCCACATAATGTACCAGAGGAAACTTGGACAGATCAGACATTTCTAGCAACTTTTTGAAAGCTTCCTAGACACACGGGCATACCTGGTAGTGGAAGTTTCCACAGAACTAACTCAGGCACCTTTAACTGGCTCCGCAACCTTTTGTAGATATTCTAGTACTGAACAACAATGAGCCCAAGGTCTAATGTATCATTCTAATCATTCTAATATATCATATATCATTCAAGAAAATGCTCCCAGAAAATACGACATATAATGTCGAAATAGCCCAATATATTCTATGCAGAAGCTCTGGCTTAAAGGCACCACAATCCAACCCACACACTAATCCCACCTACATATGAGGTCGAAGTGCTCCTAAATGCATTACTTGATGTCGACTTGCCCTACAATAGCGCCTCTAGACTGTACTTGAATCGGTAGAGGCACTACTGAGCACAATTAGTCACATTGTGCCTCACAATGCACAATTATTCTGGCCAGAAATTTTGCGTAAAATGAAGATTTCTTCGACGAATAAAATATTTTTAGGTATATAAATGACTTTAAAAGAAATTCCCTGACAAATTTTTAAAAAAAAAGGTGAAGTGAAGCAGATTTTCGTTCAGCGAAAAGTAAGTCCTGTTCTATGCCAATTTGACCAGTAGTCCTTTGTGTCGCCGCCCTAAGCGAAAACAAAGACAAAGTTACTGCGGTAAAATTGATTGTCATATTGACAACACCATTAATTGAACAAGGCCCCGACCTTTGAATCCGCAGGCGATCTAGACCTAAATAAAAAGAACATTCCCTCAATCAAAGGGAACGATGAAATAATCGCCTTGGGTATAAAATTAAAACCTACTATAGTCTAGTCGCGTATCTGTTAGGGTCATATTTAACCGCACCGAATTTATCTTGATAGGAAAATGTCTAGAGCGGATATTGAAAAGTAATTGAATGGAAGTTGCTTGTGTTTGTAATAACACAGCTCACTATACATTCAAACATCAATGACGAGCAATATTCTATACGAGTAACATTATAAAAATAGAAATAGACCGATACAAAAAAGGCATGTAACAATTTCACGATAGTCCGTAGACCAATGATAACATCAGAATAAAACTCAAATTCCGTAGTAATATTCTCCCACAGGGTACGATTTTACTGATGAGGGATATTTAACTGTTGTACATTTGCAATTAACATTAATCTCCACACCGTACAAATGTTTCAAGTACATTTGTCATACTTCAACAAAAGACATGAAGTTTTTTTAATAATTAACCAATGTAACCTGGTCATAAATCATGCGCTAATGAGTTCATTAATGTCTGCTGTCCATAATATATTACAGAGTGAGCTTGTAGGAAATGTAAATTTTTTCCAGTAATCAATAATTAAAATAGTAAGGATTTTAATGAAGCAGACAAATATTTTTGATTTTTGAGCGGTTTGTAATTATGGGTGATTTTTTAAGAGTTTGGTTCTTAATTGTCAAGAAAAACACAGGAAAATTGTAAAAGTATTATCTAAGCTGATAAACCAATGCTTGCCATTTACTTTTTAAAACTTATTTTGTGTAAATGTTGACCATGATTACGTTTTAAGTATTCCATACAGGGAGTTCAATTTTGAATCACTTTTTCGATCCCATTGGCTGGTATCTCACACGTGTACTATTTATGTGGTCTTTAAAGACCACAATTGACGTTTATTTGACAGCATATTTCCATAACGTGCGTAAGATCGCACGATCTAGCTAATTCACCGGTTCAAAACGAGTGATAAATTTGTCACCGAACTCATTTTTCTATTGATCCATAGATTTGCGTGCTGTGAGTGTCGACCACGTGTCGACCACTCAAAATCATTGAACCAAAGGGGGCGCCATTGACGGTGACGTTACTCTCATGGTCATATGTGGAAAAATACTGTCCAATAATTTCGCCGACAGACCATAAAACGCACCAAACATTACTGAGGTTGCTCATCGGACCAAATATGACAGTTTTGTTTACTAACATACCCACTCAACCAAAATAGAGCTTTTTTATGGCTGTGGCAGGTCGTTTGGCTTCAGATCTTGCACGAGCTGTATTTTGTAAGGTTTTAGACCAAGATCCTTGCGTAAAATCTTCAACGTAGTCGAGCAACAAAATCTCAATTTCTGAATACTGCCGGATACAGCAGCATATGTATATTCTTCTGCACGCTTTGTTTTGTTCACTATGGCTTAAATTGCTTGCTCAGTAGGTCGATTATGATGACCGTATATTGGTCGAAATGCGCGAAAATTAATTTTAATAATAAAATACAACAATTCGTAAGCGTTGTTCGGATCTTTCCCTGAACATGTTTGACACTGACACACACAGCAAAAAAATCAACCCTTTATTAATGTTTCTCTAACATTGTTGAACAGATTTCATTTTAATATTGAAAATAACGTAAGGAGACCACATAAAGCTGTCCACCAGTTCTATACGGGTAGACACAGTGCATGCTTAATTCTTGGTATCTACAGGATATGAACAAAATCTCGTAGTAATCAGTCCCGTGTTTTCGAAAGCTTGATGTTGTTGCGATCACGAAAAAGCCAAACATCTATACCAGCAGGCAATCCTTATATTACGTTGTAATACATGAAATGTTAGATTTTCATTCAGTTTGCAATAAGAAGCTCTCGAGTAAACATCTGTAGCAGTAAGTGCAAATTTTTTTTTCTAAGATAAAGTGGCTCGTGTGTATGACGTGTGTGACGTGTGAGACGTTCCTTCCTAAACTACAGTAATTTTTTTTTAGGAATTATTTATCATGCTGTCGACTGCTCAAACTCAGATTCTCTTTCTTTATGAATTTAAACTGGTACATGGTCTGGTGCATTTCTAGCACTGAAAAGCATTAATGACGCATTAATGTAGCGGTAAACGAACTCAACATTCGACGTTGGTTTGCTAAGTTCTGTTCGGTAGACCTTAGCCTCAAAAACGAACAGCGTGGGACACCAGAAATGGTAGTTGAGAACTATGTTCAAAAAGCAACGGTGCGAAAAATTGCACAGAACATGGAACTATCTCCCATGACAATAAGTCGACAACTATCTTAAATAGGATAAGTTAAAAAAAAAAAAACTTGAAAAGTGGATGCCGTATAAACTGAACGGACACAAAAACTACGCCGCTAGTAAATTTGTGCATCACTGAGTTAAAGGCACCAAAATGAACCGTTTTCGCACCGTATAATCAGATGTGATGAAAAGTGCATTTTGTACGACAACTGACCTAGGTCTTCACCCAGAGAAGTTAATGTTGACATTCTGGTGGACATCGAAAGGGCCAATTCACTTTTCATTTCTTTGAACAGGGGAAACAATAAATGTTGCCAAATATTGTTAGCAAAACGATACAGTGAATGAAAGTGGCTGAAAAGCAACCTGCGTTGGCAAATAGCAATGGTTCGATCCTATTTAATGATAATGCTATAAACCATACATCACTCGTAACGGTGAAAAATTGCTACATTTAGGATTTAAAATTCTTCCGCAATCACTGTACTCTACTGACATTTCTCCAACAGACTATTATCTTTTCCGCAGTCTCGAGTTATTTTGTCGGTCATAAAAGCTTTTGAATACTTTTAAGCATCTGACAAACACTATCCCAGATTGGACAGATTATACGTCGAAGTTTTGTTAAACCAGCAGAAACATTCTTACCTTTAGCTTTAAAAAAAAAAAAAAAAAAAAAAAATTTCTTGCGCGAGGATCGAAGTAACCTGTCACTGATAAAAAGATACAGATAAGCTGATGACAGCTCTTAAAAAAATCTTCACTGCTATGCTGGCATAGACAAATTGCAAGAAAAAAGTTCGAAAAGATAAAAATGAGCAGAAGAAACAAACTTAACCGCTGAAAAGTCTAAAAAAGTAGATGGATTGACAGTTTTTGGTGATAAAACTTGACACGGTTTTAGTTCGTTAGGACACTTATCGGTTATTGCTCGAAAAAAGTTATTGATATTTGTGTGAAATCTGTATACTGTATATATAGACATATATATATAGGCAAGTGTTCTGTGGAAATCAAAACTGATTCAGAGGATTATCAAAGTTGGCTAGAAGACCATGCTGAATGCTGTAACGCAAATCACGTCGGAAAAATAGAAACTGATGCTATGCTTGAGATGTTTCAAAGAGCAAAGGAAATCGTATCGAAATCGTATACCAAAATTGTGCAAGCTCTTCCATATCATGTGAAGAAAAAACGGATAGGAAAAAGATTCCGAAATTTTTAAAAAGGGAATAATGGCCTCAGTGGAAAGAGAAAGCTGACTGAAAAGCTCATTGGAGAATTAATTGCATTCTACGGTCTTGCAATTTGTCGGAGTAGTGATTCGTTGGAAGATATATAAAAAGTTGTCTAGGCTACATTCTACAACAAATGTTCCACAGACGAGAGTTCCCAACATGAGAATTGCCCGAAAGGAGAAGACTCGTGGTGTTCGTTGCAGCAAGCAAACGCCAAAGGAACTTTGAACGATTATACACACACTTCTGCATTGCCTGCAAATATCAATGGACAATAAAACCGATATATAGGGTTTTCTCATAGGGACTTGACAACTTTGAATTTAATTTGTGAAGGCACTCTTTCACTAATCATCAAACTGTCACTGTCAATTTATTCAGTAAACTCAACATTTACATCATGGTAAAGTACACTAACGAGCTACGTTCTCCAATTGGGTTTTGGAGAGGATGCGCCAAGATGATGAATTTCATCGCAAAATCATCTTCAGTGACGAAGCTCATTTTTGGCTCAATGGGTTCCTCAATAAGCAAAATATGCGTTATTGGTCAGGTGAAAATCAACATGTGCTTCATGAATCACCACTTCATCCACAAAAAATAACTGTTTGATGCGGTTTGCATGCCGGCGGCGTTATTGGGCCATCTTTTTTCGTCGACGATAACGATCGTCACGTTACTGTGAATAGTAAGCGTTATCGCGCCATGATCACCGACTATTTTTGGCCCGAATTGGAAGATATGGACCTGGACGACATGTGGTTTCAAAAGGATGGTGCCACAAGCCACACAGCAAACGCTACAATCGATTTATTGAAGAGTTAGTATGGTGAGCGTGTTATCTCAAGACATGGGCCAGTCGATTGCCCGCCTCGTTCGTGCGATTTAACGCCGCTTGACTATTTTCTGTGGGACTACGTTAAGTCATTGGCTTATGCCAACACGCCGACGACGTTGGAAGAGCTCAGAGCCAACATTGAACGCGAAATAGCGGCCGTTTCGGCCGAAATTTGTGGCCAAGTCGTTGAAAATTGATTCGAACGAATCAACCGCTGCAAACGTGCCCGCGGTGGCCATATGAACGAAGTCGAGTTCCATTCATAAATGTTTTGATTGTACTTCAAGCCAATTATAAAGTTTTTGAAATATCTCAAATGGTTTGCCTTTTATTTAAAAAAAAAATTGTCAAGCCGTTATTAGAAAACCCTATACGTGGACCTTATTAAAGACGAGTTCAACAACGAGTGTCTAAACTCTGTGGTATCAAAATTTGCACCAAAGACGTCGTGGAGCGGCAGACCCGTATTTGAAACTGCTCCTAATATTGCTTCAATACTTTTCAACAATGGTCATATTGACCTCATTGATGTATTGGAGATATTGAAAATAAAAATTGGTGAAGCACTCTACAAATATTGTCTAGACATCTATGAGAAGCGGATATGCGACGCCGAGCACGAAGCCGAAAAAAAACACACATGAGGGTCGTCTGCGTGCAAAGCACGAAAAAAATTATGAGTCTCTGGGTGGTAAGAAGCCGTTCTATGGTTCAGGAACAGCTGACTGATGGTTAGAAACAGTAAAAAAAAAATACAGATATTAAGTTTAGTTTGTATGTCGAATTATCATTCAGCAAATTTCGAACTTGCGTTTTTCTCGAAACTGCTTTGACAAAATATTTGAAAAACTATTCAAAAGATTTGCAAGTAACAAGTCAGAAATAAAATATCCTTAGTACAGCGTAGGGAGTTTTTTTTTTTAAGGGGTTAGTCTAAAGTTCGATCTTTAAAGTTTAATAAGCTAAGAATATACTGTGAAAATTTCAGAACGATACACAAAGTCATTTAAAAGTTACAGAAAATAATAGGGGAGAGCATACCCTGCAGTTGCGGTAAAGCTCCAAACTTTAAACGCGTTTTTCTCGTATCCACTTTTTATCCGTCGGCCCGGATGATTAAAAAAAACTATTGGACCGATTCGGCTGAAATTCTAACACAATATTCTACCTATGAATGGTTCTGTCCGGTACCAGATTTAGATTTTTGTATCCACTTTTTTTTATCTCGATTTTAAACCCGAAAAAAAACTATTGATTCTTGAAATTTTTCTTCTCAAGGCCGTTATTTTGTTATTTTTCACTTAAATCTTTTAAATCTGCTACGGGACAGAATGACAGCTCTACTGAATAATAATCTTTTTGGAATTTTGATTTGCGGTGGTTACAGAAGGAGCAATCAGGGAAGCCAACCACAAACTTTTTTCTACTACCTTACCTACTTTACCTCACCAAAATGACGTTTAAATTAATTTTTTTTTATTAACGAAATTTTTTTTGTATAATTTAGTAGCTAGGTAATAAAATATAATTATCATAAAAAAATTGTATTTCTTTTTCTACAAAAACAAAAAATTGTTAAAAGCCTTAAAAATTTAACAACGGACGGGAGACTACCTCGTTAAGTACACAACTGATATTGGTTACATCCCAAAAAACGGTGATTATCGCTGTTAGTTATATCTTCAATAAAAATTATATGTTCAGGCAAGCATCGATACTCCATTGTGTTCCAGTTACTGTTATTTATAATCGGATAAGTGGAAGAAAAAATTCCGTTGAAAAAGTGGGGCAAATGTGATATCCATGCGACAGAGAAGAGCTTAAAAGCCTGGTAGAAGACTATGATAATACAAATAAACTATCTGTTGAAGACTGCTTTATAGTTTTATGAAGCGACACACAGACTTATCTCTTAAAAAGCTAGAGCATCTTCAAAAATCCAGAAATAATATACGATTTCTACGAGAAACTCAATATTTTTACCGCACAGAACTCTGTTCCGATTTCAGCCATTTGAGAGCATATGGCAAAAAAGGAAAATCTCTGAGCTGTGTATCAGGGGGTCTGGTAGGTAACCCACTAGCGTTTTCGAATGTATATCAGCAGACCGGTTCACATTGCCACTCCTAGTTGTGTTTAAGCTAGGTGGACCTCGAGAAACGCCTATCCTAGAACATTTTATGGAGCATCAAAAAAACCGGGAAGAGCCACAATTTTTTCATTAGTTTTCTGACACATTCGGTCCACATATAATCAAATTCAGGATCTTGCCCAACTTGCTGAACCTAAAGCACTTCTACTCTATGATGGTCACATGAGTCACATTAGCATGAGCATCGTTCAGATAACTATAAATAACAATGTTGGCCTAATCCGTTTTCCAAGTCATCTAAAGGATAGGCTGCAATGTTTTTATAAGACCGTTTTTACCCCTATGAAAACAGCTTGGGATAAATTACTGGTAGCACATGAAAGGGGTATGATGGGAAAAGGTATTATATAAGTCGACTAACTAAGGAAAATTTTGTGAACATTCTTGGAGAAATTTGGGTGCCATCTCTTCCGCTATCAAATATTAAATCAATATTTAAATCAACAGGCGTTTGCTCATTTAATCCTGAGAGATATTTGAAATCGCAATTTAATGGTTTTGTCCATTACAACAAGTGTATCGAAAAATGGATCATCACAATATACCAGCAACAATACTTTTTCGGCAGCCGACCCAACTGTTAACAGGACAAAAGAATTGAATGCAGGCGGAAATTATCTCTAATTAATAAGCTTTTACCTACCTAACATTTATTGATTCTACTCCTGCAGCGACACTGTGCACTATGACAAACCTGACACCATCAACTTCCAATTCTGAATGAGGCCTTAATTTGGATACTAATATCACATCCACATCCTGAAATGCGTAATGTAAAATATATTCCATATCCTTACATTTGCTTCTCAATTTTAGATCATTTTAATGTGAGGAATATATGTTTTCTATCACGTTCCAACACGCTGCAAAGTCTTCCTTGTAGAGACTGAAATATGGTGAAATATTGACCTCTGGAGATGTTATTGCGCGCCCACGGTAAGTGGTGCAAAAAAATCTTGGAAAAATTAAAACTAAGCTCAAAAAGAAGAAAGATTTATACTTTCATAAATCAAAAATCGGCATGAAAAACTTCAGCAGGCAAAAATTTCGTCGTCCGACGAGGAAGATGATTATATCTTACCATCCAACAGAGTTGGGTAATAATGATTACTTTTGTAATTTTTGTTTTAATCTTAATTACAATTACATGTAATTAACAATTGACTTTTTTCAATTTATATTATTTGCAATTAGTAATTGAACTTAACCCATCAAACTTACCGTAATTAATAGTTGAGAAATTTTTATTAATAATAACAAATAATTCAAAAAAAATTATTGGAATTTTGGAAGTAATTGAATATAAAGTACAGCGTTAATTTTTGTATATTATTTTATTCGTAATTCATAGTTCAACATGAAATGGTTAAAAAATAAACTTTTTATTGAAAACAAAACAAAAAATTAGGGGAGAAAGTCGATTAAGTGTCGTTAAGATTTTGTCCGCGAGGTGTAGATACAATTCCATTAAAGGAAAATCATCTTTCCACTAGAGCTGATGATGTCAGAGGAGTATTAGAGCTTGCAAACACTTTTAACACGAGTGGATATTTTTTAAACTCTGAAGAAAAGTATCTTTATCCAACAAAAAGGTGGTAATCTGTTACAAGCCTCATTTACAAGCCTTTCAAACGATCTCAGTTGTGTTGAAGAATTTTTTATTCGCGATGGAATTCAAACGTGATAGTGTGATTGCTTTATATTTGGTTGGAAAACTACAAGTAGCTTTCGTTAGAGCCCTCCAGCACCACAACGTGAATAAATCATTTGTGTCTCGAACCATAGCTCGTTACCGTGGTACTGACAGCGTTGCAAAACGCCATGAAATTGGTCATAAAAAAACAGCAACATCGGCAGAAATGGTTCGGAAAGTGAAGGCTCGAATTGAGCGAAATAAGCGTCGAAGTGGAAGATAAATGGCTCGTGAGCTCAAAATATCTTCGGAACGGGTGCAAAACATACTGAAAAATGAGCTTGGGCTCAAGCCATTGAAGTTCCAAAAATCACACGATTTCACACTGCAACAGAAAAAAGTTAGAGTCGACAGAGCGAAGGAGTTGCTACGCTTGCATGAAAGTAATGAGTTGCCGAATTTGTTTTTTTCCGATGAGTCGCCATTTCTCATCGAGCAATATGTTAACAAACAAAATGACCGAGTTTACTTGCCAGAGAGGTCCTTCGAAAATTTACACCTTCGGACGGCCAGCAGACCGTCCACCACCGACGGTGATGGTTTGGGCCGCCATAACCGCCGATGGTCGCTCTCCGCTCGTATTTTTGGACCGTGGCGTCAAAATTAATACGATCGTATACCGTAAAACTGTCTTAGAAACAGTATTGAAGCCTTAGGCAAACAATCATTTCGGTCGGAGACCGTGGACATTTCAACAAAACTCGGCACCGTCACACAAAGCGCGCGTCAACCAAGAGTGGTTAAAAAACAATGTCCCACACTTCATTTCTTCGATACGATGGATTGCAAATTCTCCAGATGCAAATCCGTTGGATTTCTCTGTCTGGGGTATTTTAAAAGCGAAGGTTGGCACCAAAAAATACCAAAGTTTGGATCACCTCAAACAAGCACCTCGCCGGGAGTGGGCCAAAATACCGCAGAGCCACTAGCGTGCAGCGTGCGATGCTTTCTTCGGTCGTCTCAAGGCCATTATTCGCGCCAAAGGTGGACATATTGAGAACTACTGATACAATTTGAAAACTGATGTATTTTTCAACATTTTTTGCTTTGGCACAATAAAATTTATGAAAAAATAAAAAAATTATAGCATTTTAAAAAGTTGCAGTTCGATTCAGTCACTCTGTATTTCCTCTCTTTTAAAAAGGATCTGCCGATGAACTGAGTATTTAAAGGCTTATATAACTTTTGTGTTCAATAAGTAAGATCTTCGGAAAAATTGTGAAAAAGAGGGTGTTTAGTTTTTTAAATAAAACTATTTTTCCAGTTCTGTGCAATTTTGTTTTCAGAAGGGTAGATCTACTAAAGAAGTTCCTTTACATATTTGATCTTTAATTTTTTCCAACCTGGATAAAAAGAGGTATTGTTTGTTGGCATTACCAAAGCCTTCGATATGGTCAATCATGATATATTTTTTAAGTAAAATTGAGAATGCTGGTTTTCGAGACTTTATTTTGGAGTGGTTGAAATCTTACTTGAATAAAAGATCACAAAAAGTGAAAATTGATAACACCAGAAGCGAGATAAAATTCATTAATCTAGGAGTGCCTCAGGGATCTGTTCTGGGACCAATACTCTTCTTAATTTACATCAATTTTTTAATCAGTCTGCCCTTTATAGGATTAATGAATGCATTTGAGGGTGATATAGGGTTTGCTCATGGTTTAGTCAGTGCTTTGAATCTTATATCAGATATCAATTGGAATTTTCATCTACTACGAATATGGTTTGCGAAGCATAAATTAATCATAAGCTCAAAAACTTAAATAATATTTTTCAATTTGCTGCCAAGATCTTCTTTCATGCAAGTGACTGCCCAAGATGTACACTCGCACACAGCACTTGCTATACAAATTTGTAATCTTGCACTTTTTTTTAGTTGTGAAAGCTGCAGTGACAATTGTTTCTAAATTCAGACTGTTAATGAATTCAAACATTGGGACTCAAAGATAACTTTTAACTTTTAACTTACTCGATCCATTTGTTGCTAAAAATCTATTATGGAATCTTTCATTCTCGATTACAATATGGTATCACATGCTGGGGAGGAGCTTACTTCAATAAAATTCAACCACTCTTGTTACTTCAAAAACTCCTTCTGAAGAGAATTTGCCGTAAACCCCGTTTACATGCTAGTTTTCTATTGTTCAGGGATTTAAAAATTGCTCCAGTCTGCCATTTATACTGTTATAAAGTGCTAAGAACTTAATTTAATAGGTCAGGAAATCTTAATGTCAGACAAGTCTTCAATCACAATATACGTGACAGTTCTTTAAATCAGGTACATATACCCGTTTTTCGTTCAATCACGTTTCGTAACTTTTATAGTATTGTTTCATGTCGAGTATTCAACAAACTTCCTCATTCTATCAGAACGATCTCACATTATCCCGTGTTTGTTAAATATGTAAAAAATTGGCTTTATTTACTTTGATCTCAAAAGTATTGAATCCTTGTTTGATGCTCTGGTATTCTGGTATTCTGGTATATTGCTTCTTTTTCAATTATTACTATCTTTTATTGCCAACTTGTTTAAAATGTCTTAATTCTTGATTTTAGGGGGTCACCGCATCTATTTTCTTTACATTATTTTAAGTACTATTTGATAAAGTTTTAAAGTGGCATTATCTCTATTTTTTAATTGAATATTTATGTCACTATTATTTCTCTTAGAGTAATTGTACTTGAATTTATTTGTAAAAATGAATAATAATGAAGATAAAATAAATAAACTTAACTAAAACTGGAAAACTATTGGGTATATAATTTAATTCGTGCGGTTTTTTTTTTAATTCGAACGTTTATTTAAGAAAAACATGTACAATAGTATTTTTAAAAGTATTGCCCATCTGAAGCTATGACTTTTTCCTATCTTTCTGGCAATTTGTGGATCCCATCCCAAAAGAACTGCGCCGGCTTGGCAGCCAAGAATGAATCAAGCCAATTTTTGATATTCTGATCTGATGTGAGGGCGTTCTGCATCGACCGGAACAAATGGTAGTCAGAAGGGGCAAGGTCTGGGCGAAAAGGTGCGTGGGGTAAGACATCCCATCCACTGTATTCCAAATAGTTCTTAACCGGAATAGCAACGTGGGGCCGATCGTTGTCATGATGGAAAATTATTGCCTCGTGTCTGGTCGCATATTCCGGGCGTTTTTCGGCTACTGCTCTCTTCAAACGGAATAATTGTGTTCGGTAGCGTGGTCCATTGATGGTTTCATCCGGTTTTAGCAGCTCATAATACAGCACACCCATCTGATCCCACCAAATACAGAGCATTACCTTCGCACAATGGATATTCGGCTTAACCATTGATTTGGCTGGTTGGCCGGGCTTCACATATGATTTTTTTGCACTTGGGGTTGTCGTAATGGATCCATTTTTCACCACCAGTAACAATCCGATGCAAAAATGACTTCCTTTTGTGGCGTTCCAGCTGCATTTCGGACATGCAAAACCGCCTTTCGACGTCTCTCGGCTTGAGTTCATGTGGAACCAATTTCCTTACTTTTGAATATATCCAGCTGCTTTTAAACGTTTTGAAATGGTTGCTTAAGTGACACCCAAAATTTCTGCGAGCTCTTCTTGTGTTTGGCAACTATCTTCATAGAGTAATGCTTCCAGTTCTTCATCTTCAAACTTTTTTGGCTGCCCAGGACGTTAATCGTCTTCGAAGCCAAAATCACCACTTTTAAATCGTGCAAACCACTTTTGGCACGTTCGCTCAGCTAGCGCATGTTCACCATAAACTTCCACAAAAATACGATGACTTTCGGGAGCAGTTTTCAGTAATGAAGAAGAACTCCCCGCAAAAACACTTTTTCAGGAACAAAGTTCGACATATTTGAGTGAAAAAAAATTATTGTTGTTTACGCTTCAAATGAATGAAATATGCTGAAATGACGTACAAAGACAGTAGCTTTCCAACGCATGTTCCAATGGAATTATACAAGTTACGCCATCTCTTAGAAAACCGCATGACGTTATAGACCCAATATTATTACACTTGCGGTCATAAAAACCTCACCACCTAATGAGTTCTCAAAAAATGCCTAATTACATCAGATCGTAAGGGTTTTTCCCATACTAATGAAGGGTATTCCCCATAGCGGAGTTCGACCTCGTATTCAGTGCAAAAAAAAAAAAAAAATCAGTTTGAATTAAGTTATGACGGTGATAAGTAAAAAAAAGTGAAATGTCTGGTGAATATCATCAACTGACTCGGGACGAAAAAGTTGACTTTAGTCGAAGAAGGGCTTGTCTATCGTGAGATTGCGGTTAAAATAGGATGCTGTCGTTTAACTATCGTACGACTGATGAAGAAAAAAGAAAATTTGGATCCACTGGAAAGGAAAAAATGCTCGGGACGAAAACGTAAAACAACCCAGAAGACGAACAATGTATTACAATGTATTACCAGCGAAATAACCTCTCCTAACCACAAAAATGAAAAAAGCTAGCTTAACGTGGGCAAAAAAGTACGAAGATTGGACGCAGGGTGATTGGCGATGTGTGATATAGTAAATTTAATTTGTTGTGTGCCGACAATTTGCCATACGTACGACGGTCAGCAGGTGAAAGGTTCAAGGACGAGTGCATAGTCAAGCCAGATGGTTTGGGGATGTTTTTCTTTTTAGGTTTTGGGCAATTTGCACTTTGTTAATGGAACTATGAACGCTCAAAAGTATGAAGAAGTAGTAAGGGAGGTTTTGGTACCAGCAATTGAACAGCATCATTCGTATACTGACAAGTGCATTTTTCAAGATGATTCTGCACCTTGCCACCGCGCCAAATCCGTAAGTAAAGTATTATAAATCAACTTCTAGGTGTCTACTTTATAAATAATAAGCAGACAAGTAACTAGAGTCTTTCAATAATTTTCAGCTCAAGGCAACGTTTGATGACCTCGGAATTACCAGACTAGACTGGCCAGCTAATTCGCCAGATTTAAACCCAATCGAACACTTGTGGCATGTAATGAAACGTAAGGTGGCTGAACATAAACCAGAGAATAAAAAACAAAGCTAAATGAAGTTCTGTCACATGTATGGAATACTGAAATTTCAAGGGATATTATTGAACTTTTAATAAACTCGATGCCTTCTAGAATAAAAGCGGTTATAACCGCCAAAGGAGGAGCAACTCGGTATTGATAATTTTTTGGTAAAATTTACCTTTTCTAAGTTTATGATGCCAATAATTAATTGCTGTTCTAAGAAGAATTTTTACAATCATCAATACATCGTCATTGGCTTGCTCGGACAAGTCATTCTATCTATTTTCACTTTCAAGATAGCTAAAGATGGAATCAACATACCAAAGTAAATTCTTCTTTTAAATGTTCAAATTTCAAAATTTGAAAACTCTTGACATTTCAGCTCTACATACAATTCATTTAATTAGTTTTCGACTTTCAGAATTTGTGAAATTGAGTCATATAAAGAATTCCAGGGGTTAATCACTAGATTCTTTAGTGAGTCTTTCAAAACATTTTTGGTTGCTTTAGAGCACTTTGGTCTGTCGCTTTTTTTTCCATATCTGGTTTTACTTTGAAAAATGGTTTGAATATAGTTCATTTTTACCAAATAAAATATTAATTAATTTACCTGGGTATGAATATTGACAATCGAAATATCGAAAATATCGAACATCATTCGTTGTAATTAAATTCAGCGTGTGACTTGCACAACTGAAGTGCTTTATTAATATTTTTCCTTTTAAAAATCATTTTTATTCAGAAATTCTATTTTGTCACAGTAGTTGGATGCAATAGCATCAGAAAACTCTTCGTTTTCTGAACTAATTATCGTTTCATTACTCTGACTATTTGGTTCATTGTCATTTGATATGTCATTAATTGCTTCTGTTTATTTATTTTATTTTTTTATTTTTTTTTTTTTATTATTTTCAATATTTCAATAAAATCAACATGTCGTATTTAATTTATTTGATGGATTCATATTTTTTTTTTTAGCTTTTTTGAAACAGTTTTCCGGCTTGAAACTCTTAAATTGACTTTTTTGTCAACAGCTTTTTAAAGTGCTGATTTTCTACTATGGAGATGAGAGATGTTGTTTGCACAGTGAAATCAACTATGTCGTCTTCAAAATGTTCCTATTTAGTTTTTGTTTCATGATGCTTTAAGATAATTTCCATATCAAGTTGGAGGTGTTGCCTTTAAGGAAAATAAAATTTCCCTCAAAACTATGGTATGATAAGCAGATGTTGTTGGTTTATCATTTTCACTATCGACAGTCTATTTAATATAATATTACATTAATTTTAGGTTTTCATAGTTTGTGCAGTAAGCATTTAAGTTGTAATTACTTATATGTTTTTCAAAAAAACTTATCAAATACTATACTTTCAGAATATTGATCAACTTCCCGGAAATTATTCAGAGAACTAAAAATATAAGTTTATTCATCTCAATCTATATTGTCCCCTTTAAAGTAATCCTCATCGACTCCAACACACTTATGCCAGCGTTTGATCCAATCCTCGAAACATTTTTTATATTCAGTTTTCGGTATGTCCAAACTGCAATTTTTCATTACTTCTTCTCGGCTGCTGAAACCCGTTCCCCGTTGTGGGTTTTTTTAATTTGATTGAACAGAAGGAAGTCACCGGGAGCCAAGTCAGGTGAATTCGGTGGCTGTTGGATGGTATTTGTTGCATTTTTCTTCAAAAAATTACGAATATTGATGGCATTGTTCAACTGTGGTGCAAAATTTACGAGTTTTCTGCCCACAATTCTGGTCTGTTTCGGCGAATTCCTTCACGCAAACGTCTCGTAACGCCCAAATAATACTCTTTGTTTACTTTTTGGCCTTCTGGCGAAAATTCATGATGCACTACACCGTTGTAATCCATGAAAACCGGGAGCATTGCCTTCTTTTTTGATTGAAAACGACGTAGTTTTTTTGGTCTCGGCTCATTTGGAGAATGCGATTCACTTGTCTGATGTCTGGATTGCATGTTGTACTCATAAGCCCACGTCTTGTCTCCAGTAATGATCCTTTTGATGAATGTGGGATCGGATTCAGCCTCGCAAATCGTCTCTTTTGCGACGTCAACACAGTCTCTTTTTTGCATGAAATTGAGGTCTTTTGGCGCCAACTTTGCTGCTACACGACGGAAATACAAATCATTAACCAAAATGTCTTGGACGGATCCATAGGCAATGTTCAAGTCCTCCGCTATCTCTTTTATGATTAATTTGCGGTTATTAACCAAAATTTCTTTTACTTTATCAATGTTTTGGTCGGTTTTCGATGTCGATGGTCTGTTACTGCGTTCATGATCTTCGATTGACTCACGACCACTTTTGAACCGCTCGTGCCAATGGTAAACGACCGTTTTTTTAGATAATCGTTCCCGAAACACTTTTCCAACATTTCCGATGTTCGCCCACCAAAAATACAAGTTCGTTTTTGCAAATTTAAGTCCATTTGTAAAATTATAAAAAATCGCCAACGCACACAGAGATGGTGTGACCATTGGGCACGTACGGTTTCCATGTAGATCGTAGACGCTGCTCTGGTTAATGCTGTTTTAAAGCTTTCAATTTCTCTGTGAGGATATAGGAGACCCTTCACCAAGCCAATAAGAAAGCGGAATGATGTCCACGTTGAACCCTTGGAACAACTTTTTTCGCTTCCTAAAATGAAGTGCCATTATTTTTGTCATTTTTCTTGTTGAAAACTTCTTCCACGGTAAAAATTTTCTTATTCGTAAATTGAACGTATTAATGTTCATTGTTCGCGTGACACTTTAAAAATCGCTTACATCTTTCCAGCCTAAATTTTTTTCGTTGAGGAGTTACATGACCTGTGGACCGACGATAGTCTTGAAAATGTCAAGCTATGACGCTAAGATTTAGAGGGAATGTCAACAACAGATGTACCTACTTAACAAAAATAAAGGTGGTATTTTTTTATATTATTTGTTTCTAATATAAATCAACTAACTTTGTGTTTTTGTTTTTCTACCAGTTTTACTACAACTACGAGGTACTGAAAGAGCCAGAGACCAGTTTTTACTAGCAAAACTATATTTGTTTCAATGTGGTTGATATAAAGTAGATCTTTATTTTGGTACTTCATAATGTCCCCCCTGTACATTATGTATGTTATTGAACGGATTTATTTCAATTTAAGCTTAAGTACTTTGTTTTTTATTACTTGCACACTTGCATACACAAATTTATTAACCAAATTAGATAGTGGAAATTTTAATGATGCCAAAATAATTGTGAGGTTAGATCAATAATTTTATGAAAAAAATCATGATATCACAAATACGTTTTACAATTTTTTATTTTTATTTTTATTTTATTTTTTTATTTTTTTTTGAATATTGAGATTCTTTCAAAAGCCACAGATATACGAGCAATATAATTATTTATATACCTTTGTACAAATCGGAACAATCTTAACCTTTAGCCCATACCAGTCAGAACTAGAACATCCGGCAAACCATCCTTGGAGCGTTCATAGGGTATCGATATAATCGCTTTTCAATGATAACTATCTACCTACTACAATACCATACAGGGTGAGTTTTTTAACTTGAGACATCCAAAATACTCGAATGGTGACCACGAATTTGACCTTAAGCCCCATTTTCAAGGTCAAACGAAGGTCAGTTTTGATTTTTCAAATAATAATTCCTGATTTTCATTGCTCAGTCGTATTGCTCGTAGGCTTCATATGTAAGCGTTTAGCATAACCTAGAAACAACGACGTGGACGTAGCAGTATTTTGTTTCCTTCGGGGTGATTAATTAGAGTGGGTCCTCTTACCTCCCACTGTTGAATCGTTGAATTCCTCCATTTCGGAGTTTATTTCCCGAGACTATTTCAACAAATGCTCGAATATGTGACCATTCACTTCAATACACTTGTCTATCCGCGCTCTAAATGAACCAACAGAGCTGAGAAGTATTTCTGGCGTAATCTTCCAGCGAGCTTCAGTTATTCGTCTTTTCATGTCCTCACGTGTTGTTTTCTTTTTTCTGTAAACCTCACTTTTTAAATAGCCCCACAAGAAAAAATCAAGTGACGTAAGATCAGGTGATCCAGCAGGCCATTGCCTCGGACCGCCTCGTCCGGCGTACTGTTTGATGCGCCCCGGGCTACTTGGGAATAATGGGCTTGACAACCATCATGTTGAAACCACATTGTTTGTCGCAACTAAAATGGCCGTTCTTTTAGTAATACTGGAAGATAAAAATTTTGCATACTTTTCGCCATTCAAGTTGCCTTCAATAAAATATGGACCTATTAATTTATCCCCAAAAATTGCCGCCATAACATTAACATTCCAAGGGTGCTGGCGTTCAACTTGTCGTAACCAAAAAGGGTTTTCGGTAGCTCAGTAATGCATATTATGTTGATTGACCGTACCGTGATTGGTGAAAGTCGACTCATCAGAGAATAATACCTTGGCAAAGAAAAGGGGGTCTCCGACATTGACAAAAGGAAACCCGGTTGCGAAAATCCTCACTAGAAAATTCTTGATGCATTGAAACATGATAAGGATGGTATTTATGGCGATGTAATATCTTACAGACATTCGTTTGAGAAACTCCTGATTCACGACTTATTTGGCGAGTGCTAATGTGAAGATCGTGTGCAACGGCGGCTAACACTGCTATTTCATTGTCCTCAACAGCCACCCTATCTGACCGATTCCTTTTCTTTGGTTGCACACTTCCTTCACCAGTTAATTGTTGGATGACCTGATAAAAGAAAGTGCGCGATCGTATCTGGTCTGGGAAACGTTGGGCGTAAGGAGCAACAGCAACGTCGATGTTCCTTCCACTTTCTCAAAAAATCAATATCATTTCAGTTTTCTCTTGAATTGATATAGCCTGCATTATTAATCTGGAAAACGTTACTAATAATAATCAGTTCCTCCAAACAAATATCGAACTTCTAAATGAAGTACAGTTCCGTTCAAGTAGAAAAAAAGGGCAGAGTGCACATCATACACTCTCAGATAAGTTTAGGACAATTTGTCTCTATCTGATACTTCTTTGAGTTTTAACTTCACTCGAGGAAATAATGACTTCCTCAAAACAAAACTCGACCTTCTAACACCCTAACATAGTTGGAAACCGATTAATGATTTAGGCGTGCCAGTGCAGGGGTATCTAGCACTGAATGAATAAGACCTTTGAGACAAAGTCGTGTACCCCATTGAGGAATACGACTGAGCAATGAAAATCAGAAATTATCTTTTGAAAAATTAGAAGTAAGGTCATTATGACCTTGAAAATGGGTCATAATGTCAAACTCGTGGTCACCATCTTATGTCCCCTTCAAAACCTTGTGACTTTTGTCTGAAATATTTTTCGTAATATTTCGTACTTTTCGAGTAATTTTGCTGTTTGAAGTTTTATGGCGCCCTCTGATGGGAAAAGAACGAATTTTCGAAGAAAGTGTTTCATGTAAAACAATTGTAATTTTTCACGCAGATTACGAATCTGTCAAAAAAATAGGGGTCCTCATAAAGAAATCAAAAATGACCTTCGTTTGACCTTGAAAATGGGGCTCAAGTTCAAACTCGTGATCACCATCTTATGTCCCCTTCAGAATCTTGTAACTTTTGTCTGAAACATTTTTCGCGATATCGCGTAATTTTCGAGTATTTTGGATGTCTCAAGTTAAAAAACTCACCCGGTATATTGCTCCAAAAACACAGGATTTTTTGCAATTAGTATACAATCTGCTGTACACCTACTTTAAAATATTTTTCCAACATTAATATCGGTTAGTGTTTGCACACAAACTTTTAATATTACATCATAATATGTATGAATATACATGCATAAGTACGGACCCAATGTACATATCTATTTGCTATTTATTATTTAAGAACTTTTTTAAACGTTGGTTATACGTTTAAAATCAACCAAGAACGTGCGATCCGTTCCTGCATTTTCAAGAGATGGATAGATATTTATATTTCGTATGTATAAGTTCACAAAGGTAATTTGTAACCCCATATTTTATTAAGCAATAATTTAAGAATGCTAATTATTTCTTTAAATATGTTTTAATATATCAAATTAGGATATGAAATAGACTTTGAAAGAAATTACGAAAAAACCTTGAATTAAAAACCGAAAACAAAAAAAGTACAGATAAATAAATAAATAATATATGTATAGGATTTTCCAATGGGGACTTGACAACTTTGAATTTAATTTGTGAACGCACTCTTTCACTAATCATCAAACTGTCACTGTCAATTTGTTCAGTAAACTCAACATTTTCATCATGGTAATGTACACTAATGAGCAACGTCTGCAAATTATAAAGATTTTATACAGATATTCGGAGTCGGTGACTGCAACTTTAAGAGCGTTAACTCCAATTTTCGGTCGTAATTCTCGCCCTAGTAGACAAGCAGTAACAAGTTTAGTGCAAAAATTTGTGTCTACATATTCGTTGTGTGATGTTGCCGTATCAGTGAGACAACGGGTTGGTCGAAGTGTCGAAAATATCGCTGCCGTTCAGGCGTCCGTAACAAACGATCTAAATGAGTCGATTAGACGGCGTTCTCAAGAATTGGGCATCGCTCGGACCACATTATGGCATATTTTGCGTAAGGATCTTGGCTTACACCCATACAAGATCAAGCTGACTCATGAATTGAAGCCGATGGACCATTTGGTGTTCTGGAGAAAATGCGCCAAGTTGATGAATTTCATCGCAAAATCATCTTCAGTGACGAAGCTCTTTTTTGGCTCAATGGGTTCGTCAATAAGCAAAAAATGCGTTATTGGTCAGGTGAAAACCCACATGTGTTTCATGAATCATCACTTCATCCGCAAAAAATATCTGTTTGGTGCGGTTTGCATGCCGGCGGCATTATTGGGCCATATTTTTTCGTCGACGATAACGATCGTCACGTTACTGTGAATGGTCAGCATTATCGCGCCATGATTACCGATTATTTTTGGCCCGAATTGGAAGATATGGATTCGGACGACATGTGGTTTCAACAGGATGATACCACAAGCCACACAACACACGCTACAATCGATTTATTGAAGAATAAGTATGGTGAGCGTGTTATCTCAAGACATGGGCCAGTCGATTGGCCGCCTCGTTCGTGCGATTTAACGCCGCTTGACTATTTTCTGTGGGGCTACGTTAAGTCATTGGTTTATGCCAACACGCCATCACGACGTTGGAAGATCTCGGAGCCAACATTGAACGCGAAATAGCGACCGTTTCGGCCGAAATGTGTGGCCGAGTCGTTGAAAATTGGGTCCAACGGATCGACCGCTGCAAACCTGCCCGCGGTAGCCATATGAACGAAGTCGAGTTCCATTCATAAATGTTTTGATTGTACTTCAAGCCAATAATAAAGTTTTTGAAATATCTCAAATGGTTTGCCTTTCATTTAAGAAAAAGCTTGTCAAGTCGTTATTAGAAAAATAAATAAGTAAATAGATAAAAAGATCAATAACTACATAAGTGGATAATCAAGAATAAATGTGAAAATAAATAAATAAATTAACAATTAACATTTAAATAAATTAAAAGTATCATATATAACAAATAGGATTGTTATAAGATAAGAACATATAAAAACAGAATAACAGTAGATAGATAATTAAATTAGTTATGCAATTGGTTAACGAGAGAGTTGGAGAATAATTTTGTTTTCAATTGTAAGTAACGAATTGCGATTTATAAAGGGAAACAACATTTTAATTGCAATTCCTATTTTCTTTAAAGTTTTCAATTGAATACCCAAGTACCTTACCATAAGCATCCAATTAATATTGCTCCTATTTAGTTGAAGTTGG
Organism: Volucella inanis; assembly: GCA_907269105.1. NCBI lineage: Eukaryota > Metazoa > Arthropoda > Insecta > Diptera > Syrphidae > Volucella > Volucella inanis. Next base: position 207,839,802 of record OU026153.1, read on the forward strand.
TTGCTGGGAAGAAAACAAGCTTTTTTTTTTTCTCGTGGAAAAAATCCCTCGAATTTTTTCTTCATTAACCTTAATTGTTCATGTACAATAGTATAATTTTTTGCCTTTACATCCGTTCGATATTATAAATTCCTCTCAATATTGAGAGCGAATTGATTTGATAAATATATGCCAGTGTCATCTGCAAAAATAGATACATCACAGTTTGGTATGCCAGGAGAATCGAACGTATATATATATACTATATAGGACACTTCCGAGAACTGAGCCTTGTGGTACCCCTGCACTAAAATTTACTAGGCTGGAAACGCTACTATTTATATGAACATTAAAACAACGATTAAACGATTAAAACAAGACTGCACAATGTTACATAGGGATAAAGGGAATCTAAAATGAATCCTTTTGTAAATATAGCTCTCATGCCAAATTAAATCAAAAGCTTTTTCGATGTAAAGTGGTATCATCCCAGCAGATTTACCTTGAGAACGATAACTTTTAACAGAATAACAAATTCTTAATAATTGATGGGAAGTATTATTAAAACGTCTAAAGCTAAATTTTTCGCTTGGTTAAATATCAGGTTCCTGGATAAATTTTAAAATATTTTTCTTTATAACTTTCTTATATATTTTATTTAAGTTGCTTTGTAACTTAAAGTCCTATAGATTTCTGGATTTTCTGATGTTTTACCAGCTTTTAGTTTTGGCAACACTTTAGCTTTTTTCCAGGCATCAGGAAAGTGTTGTAATTTAATACAGGCTTTTATTATGAAAGTAATAAATTTGATACCTATTTTAGGCAGTTGTTTGAGGTATATATTTGTATATAATCAGTGCCATCTACTTTTTTAATGCGCTGGCTATTAACAATAAATTCTATGTCCTACTCGTTCACAAACACATTTGATACGCAATTATCGTTCGCTGAATTGAAAGCAAGAAATGTGTTTCTCACCAGATTACTCGTATATGCATCACCTGAATAATGAGATTCAAGATGATTATGATTATTTTCAAAACTGGATGCAAGTGCAATTGCTTTTTCAATGTCCGTTTGCACTCACAGAAACCAATCTCACCCCTAATATGAAGAATAATGAATTATTTTCCCAAGACTTTGATTTACACCATGACGACGGTCTAGATAAAGAGGAAAATTTATATGGCCGTGGGGTACTTCTAGCTATACACTCTCGTCTCGAGTCTAAACCCTTTAAAAAATCCACTGCATTCTTTGAATTTGTTTGCGCTAAAATTCCTATTTGCAAGCGCAATCTATATATTTGCTGCTGCTATATTCGCCCCTCTCAACCAATCCAAAGTTACCAGCTAGCTGTTGATGCAATCGACAGCATTTTTAATGCTGCTGATCCCAACGACGTAGTTATATTTTTAGGTGATTTCAATCTACCCAAGCTTGTATGGGCTCAGACTGACCAGTCCCACTTTACTGCAACAAATCCCACCTCTGATAAAGAAAATTTTTTCATCGACTACCTTACTGACTCTGGTCTGTATCAATTAAGTGGTGTCACCAAAAACATTGGCAGACAACACGACCTAGTCTTCGCCACTGATACAGATAACTGCATCGTTTTAGAAAGCAAAGATCTTCTTTCTAAGTTGGAAAGTTACCAACTTCCCCTTTCTCTTACGTTGGCGTATGACAATGGTCTTAATCTCGTTTCTTATGAGTATTCTTACAGTTTTAATTTTCATAGGGCTAACTACGCCAAACTGAATAATCTCTTCAGTATGGCCAATTTTGACTTTCTTTACTATAATCCCAACGTAACGATGACGTTAACGTTAACGATGCTCTCGCATCCCTTTATACCGAAATTTTCAAATGTCCCTCCCAATCTGTACCTTTTTTACCCGAAAAGAATCGAAAAGAATTACACCACCCTGGTGGTGGCGATCTCTTCGTAATAAGAGAAATAAGCTCTGTCGTACTTACTTAATATCGCGATCCGACATCGATTTCTATTACTACCAGTCTGCCCAAATAAATGTCACTGTACTTTGTCAAACTCTATATGACAACTATTTAAACCAAATGGACCGCACACTCATTTCCGACCACCAGCGATTCTTTCAGTTCATCAAAACTTAAAGTAAATCTGATAACCATCCATCATCTCTGAATTTTCTAGATAAGTCCTCGGGCGATCCCCAAATTATATCAAATCTCTTCGCAATGGTTCTTAGTCAAGCGTTTGCCACCCATTTCCAAGAGCCAGATAACTCTTACTTTTCCTACTTAAATACCTACCCACAAACAACTTTGGAATCTGTGTCTATAAATTTAGAGCAAGTCAAATATAAAATAATAAATCTCAAAGATGATTATTCTGCCGGCCCTGATGATCTTCCCCTATATTTTTAAAGAAATGTGACAGCTCTCTTTCAGCTGTCAGGGATTATTTCCCTTGACCTGGAAAAGGTCTTTTATTATTCCCCTACATAAAAAAGGCCGACAAGATGATATTTCCAACTAACATATTAGGTATGCTGTTCTGCATACCTAAGCTTTTCGAGAGCATTATTTATGACATAATGCTTTTCCATTGTAAACCTATTGTTTCCCAAAACCAGCACGGATTTCTCAAAGGTAGATCTACGACCACCAAGTTAACGGAATTCGTATCAAGCACTTAATGTGCACTGGAATTTGGAAATAAAGTTGATGTGATTACCACTAATTTCAGCAAAGCCTTTGATAGGATTTCACATAATATAATCCTTCTGAATTTAAAAGCTCTTGGTTTCCAAATAAACATCGGTTCAATCATATTTAAATCAAAGACAGTACTATGTTTCATTTAGGTCCATGATTTCTGATCCAATTAAAGCCTCATCTGGTGTCCCTCAAGGCAGCCACCTTGGTCCCTTACTATTTATTCTAGCTATTAATGATGTTGATTGCATCATTAAAAATTCATACATATTAAAATCTTTAGATATACATCCTCTTTCTCAGACAGCCTACCACTGCAGGAAGATCTTGATAGATTTTGTAATTGGTGTCAGAAGAATTTTCGTGAGCTTAACATCAATAAGTGTCAGACTATAACGTATTTCCGTAAGCGGCCCCCTATTTCACCTCGCTGCTATCTAATCGTTATTCTGCCTGTTCCCTTAGTGAATAAGTTACGGGATTTAGGTGTTATCTGTGATAAGGAACTCAATTTCCATTCTCACATTGATAACATAATAAAGAAAGCCAACTCTGCCCTTGGCTTAATCAAGCGCTGGTCAAAGGAGTTTTCCAATCCTTATGTTACCAAATCTCTTAACATAACCTTTGTTAGGCCTCTTCTTGAATATGCAAGCCAAGTTTGGTCACCGTACTACAGAACACACATTCTCCGGATAGAAGCTGTTCAACGCAGGTTTTTACGATTCGCTTTACGTGGTCTTCCCTGGGATGCTGAGATGATAGCCAAAACTTACCACCTTATACTGACCGGTTGAAACTTATAAATTTACAACCCCTTTCTATACGTCGAAAAGTTGCCGACATTCTCTTTATTCATCAAATTTTAGTTGGTAATATCGATTGTCCTTCTTTACTTCGACTTGTTTAAGTCTGTGCCACTTTTCCGGCTCAATCTTCACCGAACGAATAACGGACACTTGGAGCCAATATATTTAGAATGCTTCGTGAAGTTAACGATATTCTGCCTCTCTTCGACTATTATCTCACCAAGCTTTCTCTTAAAAACACTCTTATTTCCACCTATGCCTCTCGTCCTAACTTTTTTTAACCGCTCCCACCCTTTAGTTTTTATCTTTAGTTTTAAATGCAATAAGCATTAATAATTAATAAATGACTTTAATTTTAATTTACATTTTTGTTGTATACGTATAGATTTGAATTTTGACTAAATGTGTAGTAATTTAATTTTTTTTCGAAATAATGAATTGCTTTTTCTAAATACATAATATACGTTTTATCATTCTTTTTTGCAAGGTTTTCAAGTCAAACAATTAATTTTTTTATTCTTTTTACACGATTTTTTAAAGTTGCGGAACATATTCCCCAAAATACCACATGCAGCACATATTTTTTTACACGGATTTTTATTTACACGGTTTGCTGAGGAACGCATCTACCGTATAAAAACAGAGTTGGGTGTATTGTATGTATATCATCGCCAGGCTGCACTCTTCAGTTGTAGACAAAGTTGATTGATATAATCTAACCAAGTGAAGTGTTCATCTATGGAGATTCCAGGTATAATTGTTTTTGGAAAACCCTCCCTTCTCTAATGCCGACGTTGATTTCTGTAGAGTTTTTATATGCATAATTTTGATCTTCGCAGAGTTTATCACTAAGCTTTTGTCGTAAGACATTTTGAAACCTTGTCAAACACCTTCTGCAGTATGGTTTTCCTGTATTAAAAAACGCCGTCGATTTCGTAAAAACCAGTATACGTTCATTTGTAAATTAAATGAATAATATTGGTCATAGTTTAGAGCCTTGTGGGACATCGTATTTAATCTGCTTCTCATCGCTTATCATATTGAATATCTTTACTTTTGTTGTTCTTTCATGACAGGCTGTCATGAAAACATATAACTGCTGCTTTTACTAGACTTCGAAGAACGGCCTGCCTCGGTTTTACTTAACACACCTGGCTTTAGTGATATTCATATCATAGGCTACACTCTCGAAGCCATTTTTCCATTTCCATTTAATCTTATTTCTTTTGCCATAACACTTTAACTCCTGTTTCTGGAAATATACGAGATTCTCTTTCGCTGTACCCAGGAAAGCTTATGCAAAATTCTGAATCAGGAACGTCATGCAGTCGAGTCCTCACGGATGGCTTTCAAACCGATCTAGGATATAGCGTTAGTATTTTTCTAAAGGATGACAATGCAAGTGTAGGAATTGCGCGTAGGAAAACAAACACATTAAATCGACTTTGACAAATTTATTACCACTCTCGTCTGTCTTACATATGTCACATCTTTTATATCCTAACAGCTAGAGGTTTTCGGAACAATCACTCAGTTAGGTCGACGACCTTACACAGATGATATGAATAGGCGGTATTGTTTATTATAACAAACGTTAAGCGTACAGTGTTGAGCAGAAGAATTCGTACTCAACGACTACAATTCGGCCTTCCTGATGGAGTGATCGCCCCGATAACTCGCACATAGATTATTAAATTTCCATCAATTACATTAAATAATATTTCAAAGGATAATGCGACTACTTTATATAGATAATTTTAGCATAAGTTCACATATAATATGCTAAGATTGGTTCCGCGTGCAAAAACTCGAATTGAAATAACTAAAATTCTTAATCCAGAACGAATATTTGAAATTTTTTATTTATCACTATCAACTTCACTTGGCATCACGGCATAAGGTCGCATATTGGCTGGCGAACAAATGACTTTATAAGGTAGTCGACTTAATTGCATGCTCTCGACATCCTCTATCACAAAGCGATCATTTGTTAGAACTTTCTTAACCTCATAAGGACCACGATACTTTAAAAGAAGCTTTTTATTAATGCCTGGTGATGTAACAACGTTTCTTATCACGACGAGATCTCCTACATTGTATTCTATCGGCCTCTTCTGACGACTATTAAAGTATTTTTTGTTGCGGAACTAATTAATTTCGATGTTCTTTTGAGCTTTGTCCCTAACATTATCTAAGTAGGTGGGGTTCAGTTTTGAAAGCCTTTCGAGATACTCCTTTATTTTATCATAAACCATACCTTTTTGATTTACACCAAATAAAAGGATACTAGGGTTGAACCCTGTGGATCGACTTATGCTGTTGTTAAGAGCAAACTCGATCTTAACGATGTTCTTTTCGAAATCGCTGGTGGTATTATCATCGCACTCCTTCGCTAGCATGGGAATTATGATGCGATTTAGTCTTTCAACTTGCCCATTTGATTGCGGTGAGTGTGTGGCAATTTTCACGTGCTGGACATTGTGATGTTGCAAGAACTCAGCGAACTCTTTTGAGGTAAAGCAAGTACCTCGATCTGAAATTATCCGATTCGAACGCGAATAATTTTCAAAAAACGAAGTCAAACATAAGACCGCTTTTTTTGACTGTGTAGTTTTAACTGGGTATAATTTGATGAACTTAGTAAATCCATCGATAACAATGAAAAGGTGCTTTCTCTTTGATCGCGAAGTAGCAAAAGGACCAAGATGGTCAACATGTAGTGTATCAAATGGAAAGTTTTCTTTTAGGATCGAATGCAAGATACGCTTATTTTCCTGAATCAGGAAAAGAAAATACATTTCAAGCAATTCTTTATATAGGACTTGATCTTATCCTTCATCCGTGGAAACCAGTAAATACTAGATGTATGATCATAACACTTGCCTACCCCTAAATGACACAAAGCCTCATGATGCGTCCAAATAACTGCTTCTTCCATTTGAGAAGACACATAAAACAAAACCTTCTCTTTATCTTTAGCCTTGCGATAAAAATTGATTAACTGATTTCTCCAATTCAGAAGCAATTGACATAATTTTTGAATCTTTCTTTTGTGCCGCAGCTAGCATAAACTCAAACGATTCACTATCTACATAAAGAACATTGAATGACCTACTTAGAGAATCCACATGCGACATCTTGTCGCCTTTTCAATGCTCGACACTATAGTCATAGGTCTGCATTTCTAAAGCCCAACGAGAAATACGAGGATTCAATGTCCTTTTGTTTAACGTAACTATCTTAAATGGTATACTAGTAAGATATATTCTAAGTCGCCTAAGTGCATATACTATTGACAGTGTTTCTAGTTCATAGCTATGATATTTCGATTCAGTTTCCGTAGCCCGTTTAAAGAAATAGAAAACTGGGTGAAACTTGTGATCCTTTTGTTTTTGAAACAAAACTTCTTCGAAGCCGATACTACTTGCATCACAATGAAGCTGAGTTATGTTATGTGGACTATAAATAGACAATATCGGAGATGCAACTAATTTGCTCTTTAGGACATTAAAAGCTTCAAGCTCTTTTACTCCAAACACAAACGGATTATTCTTTCGCAAAAGATCATACAGCGGCTTAGCTATGTTAGCGAAATTCTGGATAAACTTTCTAAAATAAGAGCACAACCCAATGAAACTATGAACATCTCACTTACAGGTAGGTATAGGAATGTTATTTATAGCAGATAAATTTGCTTTATTTGGCCGAATACCTACTTTATCTGTTTCATAACCTAGATACAAAGTTTTCAGCTGAAGAAAAGAGTATTTATCTAAAAGAAGATGAAGATTATGCTTTACAACTACCTCGATCACTTCTCTAAGGATGTCTAAGTTCTCGTTGATTGTTTGGGTAGCTATAAAATATCATCTAGATAAGTTAAAATCTTAGATCGTTTAATGAGATCACCAAACACATGCTTCATAAAGTGGCATTCTTAAGCCCGAATAGCATTCTAGTAAATTCATATTGGCCTAATGGCGTAATGAACGATGTATATTTCACAGAGTCTTCAGATAATTTAACATGATGAAATCCGTTTTCTTAAATCAATCGTAGTGAAATATCGCTTATCCTTCAGGCGATCAATATGATCCTCAATTAGTGGCAAAGGATAATTATCTCTAAGCGTAGCTTTATTTAGATCCCTAAAATCTATACACATCCTAACTTCTTTGGATTTTTTCTCCACCAAAACAATAGGAGATACATATTCCGAATTTGACTCTCGAATGATGCCTCTTACTAACAAATCGTCTAATATCTTTTGGAGTTGTATTTTGTGGCTATAGGGAAACCTCCTAGGTGCACAATGAAAGGGAATGTCGGTAGACAAAACAATTTTCATTTCGAAGTCACCTGTGGAGGGACTCTGTTCATTTTCATTGACATTCAAAGCGGGCTCAATAATTTCATAAATACGGTTTTTTATAATCTAAGTTTATGTTAAGATCTAACTTACTTGAATCCCATATATCGATATTTAAAATCCGCATCCACTGAAGAATGATGATATTGATAAACTTGATTGGTGAGATTAATTTCTTGATATTTCGGTTTTCGGAACACCAAACCAACCTTAGCCATGAAATCATGACCTAGAATTATAGGGTATATCATTGAGAACTTTTTAACAACTAGTAATCTAATGTTTATGATCAAATTTTCAAAACTTATGTAGCTTTCGATGTTTCTAACGATATTCAAAGGACTCCCGTTGACTCCACAATACGTTTGGTCTAATTTATTCAGGGTTGATACCATAGATGTCGGCAAAAATTGCTCTTTAACAAAGCTAATGGGACTGTCAGAGTCCAGAAGGGTGAGTAGGGCTGTCGAACTCTTCATCCGGTTACACACAAACTGGTAGACAGATTTTTTTTGACTTTCCGTGATGTCCTCACTCTCCACTGGTTTATCTTCTTCTGGGTTGTGATCTATTGGCTGGATTTTGGTAGTAGGTGAGCGGTTATTTATTGCCATAACATTAGCTTCTGGGCAGTTGCTGAATAGATGGCCTCGGTTCCCGCATTTAAAACAAGTAACGTCTTTCCTTTCTGCTAGGTTACGGGAACTGGTTTGCTGTACTTTGGTTCTTTCATCCGTTTTTCTCATTTGCACTGGTTGCGTACCAGGATGAGAAAATCCACTTTTAGAAGATTGGTCCAAGAAGTTATCGCGATCGTTGCTTGGCAACCTTTCATATTTGCGCAAAGCAATTTTCAAATCACTTAAACTATTTGCACTATATAGTATGGGTTAGTTCACTTCTGTATCGGTAATACCTCTAATAATGAAGTCCATGAGATCCTCTTCCTCGATTGGGCTATGCAATCTCGACGTCGCAGCCTCTTGCGGTATAGGAACTTAGCCTTTTCATCAAGGCCAAAAAGCTCACAGCACTCCTCGAACTGCTCCAACCATCGTTGTACGGGGACATGATTATCGCCACTGAACGGTGTCATGGAATCTTCAACGGGAATAGTATATCCAACCCTAGGCTCCTCTTCCGTAACTTTCAGTTCCCGTAACTTCCTCTTCAATGACGCGATTTCCATTTTCTTTTTAACGATCCTTTGTAGCCGTTCCAGCTCTTCATCCACTTCGTCTTCTTCAACACTTCCTTACTGCGCTTTTGTGCCGAACTGTGCCGAATCACTTGCGAAAAATTCTCCGTTTCCTAAATTGTCCTCTTGGATTAGTTTAATCAGGTCATCGTCCACATAATTTTGCACTGTTTCCTCCACTCGAATTCTCAATTCAGCTTTAAAACCACCCGTTTGCAACTTTAATGATCGTAGAATCGTTTTGAGGGTAACCACCGTAGCTGTGTCTACGAATTTTTGCCACTCGTCACTCATATCATGAATCGAACTAATTTGCACCGTGCAAAACAAACACACAAAATCGACTTTGACAAATTTATTACCACTCTCGTCTGTCTTACATATATCACATCTTTTATACCCTAACAGCGAGAGGTTTTCGGAACAATCAATCAGTTAGGTCGACGACCTTACACAGATGATATGAATAGTGTTGAGCAGAAAAATTCGTACTCAACGACTACATAAGATTTAGACCAGATTATTGACGCTTTTTTAAACACCTGAGTATGCTGGGCATAAGTTAAGCAACATCTCTACTGTGGCAGTGATGAAAATACTGTGGAGCGCTATCTTTGTGAGTTTTCGACTTACGTTCGCACAAGGCTGGAGGTACAGGCTGCTGATGAAGCACTTACTCATATTTCTAAAAAAGACAGAGATTCTAGTAAAATCCATAAAGTATTGCATTGGACTATTTCCTTGTCTGTTTCGACAGAAAAGAAAATACGTACACCATCTGAATGCAAGTAATGGATTAATTGTATTTAACGTATTTTTGCTTATATTATAGCACTTGCTTATGAAAACACGCAAATACTTTATCGAATAAGTAGATGTATGTAGAGTAAAGCTTAAAAGTAAACAGTGAGTCTACCGGACTCATAAAATTCATAAAACTTGTATGCTGTAGTATTATCTAGTATGAATCATTGAACTAAGCTACCCATGCTGTCAAGAGCAGTGAAAGATCGAGTGATCTGGATTGCGGTTAGTCAAAAAACTACCGAATGGTCAAAAATTAGTTTGTTCAGAAGGCCATTAATAAAGTTTTTGAACAAATGTCTGGTTACAGTGATATCACAGCTTAAGTTGTAAATGCGGCCGGATTTGTGGTTGTAAATTGTAGGTTATTCGCTCTAACGTTCTAAAAAAAACCTTAACTGCAACGTGGACGGGAATGATCATGAGTGAATATTTTGGGTACACCAAAAAGATGTAGTTAGAAGCGGGCGAGCGCTAATAATACTACAAAAGTTAAATTTGTTGGCAGCCTCACGGTAAAAATATAATAAGAATCAAATTTCGCATGAGATTACAATGATTCCATACTACGACAAATGGAAATATGATCATTTCCATGAGAGCTATAATCAGGAATAGAACGACAACAATATAGGGCCTATAATATAGGCTTTTCAGTGAATGACAAAAGTCATGGATCAATTAAAGATCCATAATTGTTCTAGAGTTTTCAGAAAGAAAGATTTTAAGACTTATAGGTCCGGTCCAATGGGAAACATGAGATCATTTAAGGGCTTTGCGAATAGAACCAACATTAACTTTCTCCATGACAAAAGGATGTGGATCACTTCTATGCAGCTCCTCTTGATATTCTCTCTCGTTGGCAGGATAATATCTGAGGACCTTAGAAGCTCGGCAGTATATGGTTTATAGCTATGGAGCGCCCAGAATCGCATAACCTCTTGCAATCAAGAATTTTAAGCGCGGCAGTAGTAGTTCTGCTGAAGTTGTTACTGGCCGCAAACAAGAAGCTTCCTGGAAAGTGGATGGATCCAGTAGCAGGGTAAGCGACCTTCATCATTTGAAGTTGTCCAAGAGCCATCGGTTTTTTCAAACAACTAAGCATCATAGGATTTGCAGGGATGATTTTTGTTAGCCGCGATATTTCGTTGTTTCTGAGTCTCAGATGATAGTATTTCAAAAGGTTTTCCTCTGTTTTTTAGCCAATAAACATTCCAATTTTTTTTTTTTGGAATGCCAGTATCATCATTCAAACTAAATTGGATATATCTGTTACCTAAAAAAGAGTGTTCAGACGATACTTTTTAGTTTGTTACCATTTGAGTTATGTTGCCGGAGACAAGAAAGATATCCAGAACTTCTTGAAGGTTTTTAGTTATGAAAGCGGGCTCATTGGCAATGTTTCAAACAATGAGATAAGTACTTATAGTGTAATCAAAAAGTGACTCACCTCTATAGTTGGTGTCGGTTCTACCCCATAACGAGTGGCGTGCGTTATCGTCGCACCCGATGATGAGGTCAGTTTTTAGCCTTTCAGCTGCCAATACCACCCTTTCTAGGTTGTCACTAGGGACAGGTTTCACATGATCGTGGCCAAAGTATGCTGATACCAGCCACTATCATTGGCAATTTCCAGTCTGACAATGGTTAGTGAAGGTAGGTGAAGGGTTGGGTTGGTGAAGGTAGAAAGTAAGAATACATTAAAGCCAAGTTTTACTATTATACAAGTTTGAATCTCATCTTTGTCTTTTGTATAGAGCGGAGCGTATTCAGGGGTCCCAAGTCCACGAATGTTTCTGGATTAAGATGATGGGTCTGCGTTTTTGGATGGACGCAGAATGAATTCGACCGAGTGAATTCGGTTATTGGGGTGATTTGGAGTAGCAGATTTAAATAACAGCATCACTGGACGCTAAGTTTTTTCTTTTATCGCAAAATAAAAATTTGGTGAGCAAAGATCTTTCCTGGTTTAAAACAGAACTAATGGAGGCATACATAATTGGCTCTTTATTGGTGCATTTTGTCAACGATGTTGAGAATTTTGCAGATGAGTCAATGGATCCTCACCTCTTGGTGGTAGTGACCGATAGAATTCTAAGCTGATATCTTTTATTTCTAGTAGATTACTATACCTGACGGCAAAAGTTTGTTTCAATCACAAATAATTTCTTTCAAAACTCATATTTAACATTGTGTCATCAACGAAATTTATTTAGTTTTTTTATCAGGTGTTCAGAGTTTGTATTTCTGGCATGTTATCTGGTTCTTGTTTCATTGCTTATTTGACTTCGGTGTGGGCCTCGGAGACCAATGAGGGACATGCCATTTTGGGTTTTTATTTTTCTTTGGCCATAAAAGTTAATACTACTCGTCTTGTCTTCCAAAGAAATCAACAGATCATGCATTTGGTTCATACGGTTAATAGGTGCAATAAAATCTCAATATAATGTTGATCTTCATATCGAGCAAATATTTGATCAGCACAAATTCCTTGAAAAACAATGAATGGCAGTACAGCCTTTTACTCTGACATTGAGGAAGTGGTTCCCAAAATCAACTCTACATTCCCAAATGTTTTTTGTTTTTATGCACATTTGTTGAGTAAATTTTACTTTCTTTCTCATTTCAAATCCGTCCTTGATCCAACTGAGCTAAATAATAGGTCAATAGGACTCAACCTAGATAGCAAATTAAATTTGAAGGAAACTGTTGCAGTTTTCTTTTGTTCATTCAAAAAGAGGAAGAGCTACTACAATAAAAAAACGCATCCGCTACCTACATTGGTATCAGCGTTAAGAATCTTTATAAACTCTGTTTAATTTAACACTCAAGATCAAGTTGGACACAAACTCTGCATTTATGCTGAGATTTATTCAACAATAGAAAGAGGTAAATGTGGTAGACACCTATGTACCTATTAATACTTCAAATTTAGCATAGACTTCAGAGGAAATTTTCAATAAAAACATTTCCATTTTCATATTCTCTGAAGCAGATGAAAGCGTTTGGGGATGGAGTATTCTCAGACTTTGCACGCTCTAATCCTTTAGCTTGCCTGTGTGTATTTTTAAAACGCTTCAGAGAAGCTAACATCTAAACTGTTCAATAGTCCACTGCTTGATTCTGTCTTGACTCGACTCGATCTCTAATTTCTACCACCATAAAACTAAGAATGGTTAAGCACAGTCATGTACCTTCGTAAAAGAGCTTCTTTTGGTTTCGGGGTACTTAGGCATACCCTACCCTATGCCTCTGATGGACAAGTCAGGCTCAAATTCCTAGGTACAATTTTTAAACAGCTTGCTATCAATTTTCTATGGCAAACAGATAACATACTCTCAATTTCTCTAAGGTCAACTATTGGGACAACAGTAAGAAATCCTGACTTATATGGCCCAAACGATCAGAAAAGTTGATCAATATCAGAAGTAGAGACATCTTCAAACTCACAGATATAACCATGGACCACTGCGTTATTGCGAAAAATACCCAAAGATTGAGCAAACAAAACAAAAGAACTGTCATTAAGATAAGTATAATTTAAGCTTTATGATTTTAGGCTGAATGAGTTTAAAGTACTTTTATTTTCTTTTTTGGCCTGAGAAAAGTTTCGATGCCTGGCCATTAGATATATGATGTTGCCCTCATAGTACATGAACAACTTTTAAGTCATAATAACTTAGTGTATCTAATTTCGATGAACTCAAAAAGACCTCATAATAAAATAAGTCATAAAGTTTTCGTCTCGATTGATTCAAAATCATTAAATGATATGCCAGCGGGTATTTACAAAACTTTGTCTAAATATCTGCCTCTGAAAGCGTAGACACTATATCCTTTAATTAATACTTAAGCCGTAAAACTTGTGTCAGCAAGAAAAATAAGAAGTCTTTCGTTGGTTACTATGTTTTCGACTGCGGATCTATAAAGAAATATGAGCTAAGCTTGAGAATTTTGATGTGTTAAATTCTAATTTATACGATTTTGATTATGCTTGACCAAAATCTCTAACTCCTCATGTACATAACAAGTGACTCATAGTCATATACAATATCTCTCAACTAAGTCAAAAAGAAAAAAAAAGGACTGTTACCTCCTACACTCACTGCAGATTTTCCCGCTGGTCCTTGAAAATATCTTGCCCTTTCCAAACACCTTAACTAAACTTTCAACTTGAAAAGACAATTTTATTGGCACCATAAAAATAAAAGCAGGAAAAAAAATGATCCAAATCTAACTTGATGTATCAGCACTATGGAAAAGGATACGATAAATTGCTGTTGGTTCAGCTGAAAAATATTGATTTTCCTTTTAGAAAAAGATGTTATCCCGACAAGATGTCTGATAATATGATGCGTCCATCCAGCACAATAAATGACACTTTAAATCCCTCCTCGAATGAATGAGCATGACGGCAGAAGACACCTTTTTCTTGTCAAATGAGGAGGGCATTAAATAGAGCTGTTCCAAGCATTATAAAGGTACATATGTATATGCATGTGGGTACATAGTCGTATAATACTACTCCTTAGATCCGAAGTGTCAAGGGAATAGCGCTTCTCGAATGAATGTTCAATTTTCTTCAGCAGACACTTACGAGTATTGGCAAATCACAAATGATTTTTCAACATTGTCATACGTGTTCGAAGATATTTAGATACACGAACCATAGAATGGTCAATCAAAGATAAATTGAGGGATTGGATCATCGGTTTGTGTGTTTTTTTTTTTTTTTTTTTTGAATAGCTTGAAATGGCGACAGTTTGTATATTGACTTTGTATTGTAAATATTAAAGAATGGACGGATTAGGTATTAAATAGAAATTTTTAGAATCTGCTGTTCGATAAATCAAAGTAAGTAAACTCGACAACTCCATATAATTTTTATTTAATAAAATAATGTTGAAGTATTCATTTTAGAGTCTTACGAGTATACATGTAGAATATATAAGATACGCAATTACACATTAAAATCGCAAAGCGTGATGTAGTTCTATTTCTTTTGATATGTTGTTAGGACCAGTTAGGGTAATGTAAATCAAAATTTCCAGCATGGAATCATGTTTAAAGATGGAAAAGTATATTTAAGTCAAATTTCGTTGGCGAGAGCTGGTGTTTTTATAACTCATCAAAGAAAATCAATCGTCTGAAAGTGGAAGATCGTCGGAGTCGTCTTCATCTTCTTTGATTCAAGTTGTAGCAACATTATGTCACAGAGTAAGGAGCACGGAATGCATAAAGTTAAGCACTTCACCACAGCTCTTAATTTAAAATAAGGTCCCTTTAATCCCTAATGGCACTTGCATAAGAGCGATTTGAGATGAATTGGTGAATCAGGTTCACGAACTGGTGTTATTGGTATTAAACCAAGGAAACTCTTCGACCAACCCTCTTAATTAACATTTGTCAGCAGAAACACGGTGGTTCCAGCTTTTTTTTTTTAAAGATATATACGACGGCTGTTTGATGGGTACCCGGATTGGAAGATAGGTGGCGCTACTGATCCAAAATAAGTGTACTATCAACCTCTTCAACCATTTCAAAAAATCGTGTTAGTGTTTTCTTACGACCATGTAATAAGAGCAGTATTGCTCCGTGATCCGATTCTTGTTTTTGAGTGACAAAACATGCGAGGAAATCAAGCCCATTCTTGATGGTGTGTATGGGACCCATTCACTTTCCCGTACAATTGTTTAACATTAACACGGAGTTTCGTCTTGAATGCAAGTTGATTTTTGTTGAACCGCGCCCAGGTGGCCCAGAAATGGTTACCACAGCGGAAATCGTGGATAAAATCCATGATCTCGTATTGGCGGAGAGTCGTGTGATAATTTGCGAGTTAGTTGAGATAGCAGGCATCTTAACTAAAGGTGTTTGCCATATCCTGCAAGAGATTTTAGGCATGAGAAAGCTGTCCGCCTGGTGCCGCGTTTACTCATACCGGAGAACAAGCGCAACCGTGAAATCACTTCAAAGACGTGCTTGGCTCTGTCGTGACCGTCGATGAGACATGGATTCATTGAAACACACTAGAGACCAAAGAACAATCGAAACAATGGGTGCCGTGTCTTCGATCGGAAAGGTGATGGTCACCGTTTATTGGGACACACGAAGTGTGATCCACTTTGACTATTTGAAGAAGGAAAAATAATCTTAGGAGCAATTTCAACTCCGATTTGAAAAGAAAAAAACGACCACATTTGGCGAAGAAAAATTGCTCCCCATCTTCCGCATTCTCCGGATTTGGCTTCCTGCGACTTCTTTTTGTTCCCAAACCTTAAAAGATCGCTGGCCGAAAGAAGAACGGATTGAACGAGGAAATCATCTCCGCCACGGAGGAGTATTTTACAGGCCAAAAAAAGTCGTACTATAAAGAGGGGTTAAAAAAGTTGCAGCACCCCTGGGGAAAGTGTATCGAGGTAAAAGGAGATTAAATTGAAAAATAAATTGCCAAAACCTTAAAAAGTTGCGTTGTCATCTCTATTTCGGGTATTCATCAAACAGCCCTCGTACTCAATAATTTTGTTATTGCGAAAAAAAGGCAGATGTGGTGTCGCATTCACGAAATGCGTAGAGGCAGAGTTCGAACGCGGGGAGCAATCTATGATAGTTTCTTCTAGACTAAAAGAAGTGGTGGAAAACTGAGTGCAATTTGACTGCCCTTTGCAACTTTTTTATGTCTATGTGGTAAAGAAAAAACGCTTGACTCTCTTTGATATTTCCTTTAATTCTCATACCGTAGCTTACCATATTTTACATTGACTTTAATAGACCAAAGTGAGCGAAAACATCTAAAACCGATTAACAAACGCAGGGTGTGCATATGGAAGAATTTGAATTTGAAGAGAACTAAATTTTTTCATTGCCTACATATGTATCTAAACTTAAACACGAGTAAATTAGGCTGCCAGAGGTGGCGACATATCCGCCAAAGTAGTTGAACGAGCAGGAAATAACTTTGTCGAAAGCATATACCAAACCTGATGGATAGAACCCAACATTTTTTGTACGTTAAGCAAGACCCTCCAAACTGCGCTATTTGTATGTGTATTCAGCTTCTTAGCACTGCATACAGGATCATGCGTGGACCACCACGTTAGTGGGGCCAAGATTATGCTGATTTGTTTTGCATTTAAGAGATACTGGGTGGAGTGAAAAGTAGCCTCCTTGAGAATGTTTTTTTTTTTTTTATTTTATTCAATATAGTCCTCTTTTAGTTTTATACACTTATTTCAGCGATTTTCCAACTTCTTGATCCCGTCCGAAAAGTAATTTTCCAGAAGGTCTGCAAAATACTCCTCCGTGGCGTCGATGATTTCCTCGCATGAGCTGAATTTGTTATTGATGAGCCATCTTTTGAGGTTTGGGAAAAGATAATAGTCAAATCGGGCAAATACAGTGGATGCAACAGCAATTGGAGCCGTAAGTCATTGATTTTAGCCATGGTTGCGATGCTCTTGTGCGCCGGTGCATTGTCTTGCAAAACCAATTTTTTTTTTCACTTTTTCTAAGGCCGTTCATCTGCCTTCAATCGCTCCTATAATGCACAGTAATACTCGCTGTTGATGGTTTTTCCTTTTTCGAAGTAGTCCACGAAGAGTACGCCGTGAAAATCCCAAAAAACCGACGCCATGAACTTTCCGACTCATCGAGCCTCCCTCGGCCGCTTCGGAGCACTCGTGCCGGCTTCAGTCCATTGCCTTGCACTCATTCAACATATTCACTCATGCACTCATATTCAACAATTATCAATCGACGCCAAAAGTCCCCCTGCATCAGCAAGTCCAAACACTCTTTCGAAGTGCTCTCGCGCTCGTGTTTTTGGTCAGGAGTGAGTATGCGCGGCACCCAGCGGCAGGATAACTTTTTCATATCCTGCTGCTTCCTATTCAATTCGTACATCCCCGAGACTTGGTCTGTCTGTAAAATTTGACTATTGACATGGTATGCATACTAATTTTCCGTGCTTGAGCTTTTTATTGACCTATTGCTAAGAACAGCAACCTCTTTGGTGTTGTGCCATTTTGTGAACATGAGTCCTGTATTACTATCCTTGAAAACAGATTCACCTTCTTGTAATTTTTGGTTTATGATAGGAAAGTTATTGAGATTTGTTATGATATTTCCCAGCGCAGCATAGTTTAAGCTCTCAAGCAAATGTACATTAGTAAAATAACGACCAAAGCAAAATGTAATCGTCAGTAATCGATTTTGGAAGAGCATCGAAAACATGTTTCCCTAATGTGCCTTCCATGATTCTTCACGTACGCTGTAGATGTTGAAGTGTCGTAAGTGTACCCACTTAGAGCGTCGCATCGCAGCGACATTTTTATACCACGTTTGGTAGGTTTGAGTGCCATGTATTGTTTAAGCGAGGTGCGACCATTGAACTTCGTCATGGACTAATCAATGCTCTAGAACGGGCTGCCTTGATGAGCATTCAAAAGGCGGTCCTTCAGGCAATTTACTACATCATCAATACAGTAGGTTTTTCGGGTGGTGAAAAATACATCTTGAAGACAATACTTAGAAATCGATCGCGCGCTATTACCACTTTTATGTCTTTATTTCGAAGTAATTATTATGGTATATGACATTATCAGCGTGCAACCAATTACAGTTTTTTTTTTTTTTTTTCCTAAATCAGTAAATTTTGTATTAGCATAATTTTTATTCGGCTATTTGTGCATTGAGCAATATAATTGAAAAGACTTTGAAGAAAGATTTTCTTGAATATTTGTAGCGAGGTGTCGTTGCGATGAAATTGGAGATTTATGGAAGAGTCTCGGTAACAACCTCCATATTTTCATACGGGGTTCAAAAGCTGTTTTTGGACTAGACCATACTGTGTTAGTCGGAGCCATACTGATATTTGTAAGATTTTTCATGTCGACACTAGTTTACGATGCAGTATCTTCTTCGTCTTTCAAATTAGATTCATCCCCAGAAGGTGTAAAAATGTTGCAACTGCTAGTGAAATCTTGAAACATTGAAATAATTTGTATTTTACTTGGTGCAAGTTTGTTCGCCATTTTAGGAGCTGCATATAATTTTTCGCCATAAAACAGATACTGCGAAATCCAATAGCAATTGCCGAATGGGAAATATTTATCCAACCTAAAATACCGAATAGGACATATGTATGTGCCCCAGCGGTCAAAAAAACCAATAAAACATAAAATACGAATGGTTTGTTCGGCTGGTGCAGAGTTCGGGTATCAAGCGATTGCTTTGCATCGGCTGCATTTTTTCCCACCAAAAATCAATGATAAATCAACACACGAAATTGCTTTGAATCCATTTTTTTCATAATAACAAAAGTTGCGTCACTCACAACGCTATATCTCGAGAACTAATCGTCCGACAGCTGTCAAATTTATACACGTATCTTTTTAAGGTTGGTACTAACTGATGGTATGATGGTATGGATTTAATTCAAGTGGTACCCGCTCTTAGAAGCGAAGACTTTTCAGCCCATGTATTAAAATAAAGACGAAAAGACGAAAGCTTTCTTTGAGCTGAGTCGAATTACATACTTAACTCATTTTTTTTAAAAAAAAGTGCATTTAACACAGTTGAGTGTTAAGCTATCGAAATTAAATCCAACCCAATCGAAGCTCCAAGTGAGGACGCAAGTTTTCTTTAGCCTTCCGATTTTTCTTGGGTTGTCTTGTGATTGCTTTAATCACAGTTTGACTTTGACTATACCGATCTCTTACAATATATTGCCAAACGCAAGTTTTCCTATCGAGAAGAGAAATTTAACGCTGTTGACCTTCTTAAACATATCAACGCCATATCCTCGGTCAGTTTTGAAGTCATTCATAATTCCTTTGGATGGTCTGATTTTGTAATGCAACAACGTTAATCGGTTGCCATTTTGTTAGAAATGAAAAATGTTATAAATTGAAGAAATGATACCGGCCAAATAAACACTCCTGAGTTGATGCACATTTGTTCTCGTTTTACGGCATTTTGAAGAAGAAATCTATCGCCGCCAGATTTGGAGATCTGGACGGTCAGTATAAGTCGCCAAAACTGGAGATCACACGGCCTGGAAATTGATGATTCAAAAACTCCATCGTTGCCCGAGTTGTATAAGATGTTGTTCCGTCCTATTGGAACCAACAATACTCGAGACTAAATTCATTAACTCGGCGCAAAAACTCATTAACATCTGTCGGTAACACTCACCAGTTACAATTACGGTGATGCCGTCACCGTTGTGATGTGATGTGATGTTGTGATGTGAAAAGATAAGCACCACTATGTTCTACCAGATTCGTGGATGATATCATGTTTTCTAGTTTGCCATGATGGATGCGGTGACGTCTTCCAAATAGTTTGATCTCGAGATACGTATTGTGCCGATAACTCAAGCGGAGCTGAAGTATCACTCTCACTCTAAGAATCGCTTTCACCAGATTCATTGTGGGTTTCGATTATCTAAAATAATTGAAAGTTGTAATTAGAAGCCAAACTTATCCGCACTTACGAAATTTATAGTAAATTCTTTGGCTCACTTCTATGGCTCAAATAAAAAGAAACGATGCATACACATGCTGCCTGAGTTTTGCACACTTATTGCACGGAAAAAACCGTTATCCAACATAACTGTAAAATGCAACGAACGAGAACAATAATACAAATTCAACTGAGTACCCGGGTATTCTGTGTGGGAGATATAAGGTGGAAATTTGTATGGGACCATAAGGGTTAAGACAAGTGCACCTATTATAAGGTAGAAGAGCTCAACAATTGGTTTTTGTTCTCGTTTTATCAAATATATATTACAATACACGGATAGTCACCAGTTGCTCGCTTAAAAGTTCTAAAACTCATAAGTTTAGACTTAAGTCTGCTTACAATAACAAACCTACATCAAAATATGTGCTCTGCTCTATTACAGTCGTCATTTTACCGATGTCGGTTCAGGAGCGCCTAGTCTGAAAAGAATCCTCAAATTTCGGGTACATAGCCGAACGCCGTTGACCGTGTCACATTTGCATGGGTTGTCACGGGTTCATATCCGAGGCTGTTGTTGTTTTCATCGGCCAAGAGACACGATATCAGTAAAATCATTCGACCAAGGTAATGTCGAAAAGTACAATAAAATGGAATCTAACCGAAATATTCTTAGACATAAATTTCAAAAAATATTATAGATACTCGTATCGTAAACCTCTCATCTCATTACTCATTCTTAAGATTTTTTTCGAAAGTAAATAGCATCAATAACTGGTAGTGGGGTTCTTTTTAGATGGATGCCATTAAGCTGCAACCCAACCCAAACCGTAGAATAGAAAAAATAGAAAAAGAAAAAAATACGAAAAATGTATTTAACAATAATAACGACTCAAATACCTATTAAGTGTTGCCACACCACCCTCAATGAGGCAGGAAGCAACAAAAACATGATTGACTGAATTCAAGAAGCATAATAGCAACACAAATCATTTTTATTAGCTAATAATGGATATCCAACTCGTGCGGGACCATTTCGTTCGACAATTGAACGATTTCACGATTGAGCTATGAAGGATACTGTAAATATGGAAACAATTCGTAAAAGTTCTTCGAAACCGAAACCGAATTCGAATCAGAAACAGAATCAGAATCTCATTTCTGCCGATTTTCTCCGGTGGGATGTCCTGTCTTTTGATGGAGAGAAAGATTTTTTATGACCATGACTCGATAACTTCTCGAACTTTGGATAGTGCCAGAGAAGAGGATTTCGGGAGAAGAACCATGAGGGTTGGGTTGAATGAAAAGATTTTTTTTTTTTTTTTTTTTTTTTGTTCCTTAGGCATAAAGTTACAAAGTAAGGTAGTCGTCTGATGGGAAAGTAGGGAAAATCATGCCATTGCTTTTAGTTATAGACATTTGTGTCTATAAATACATAGATCGGAGAAAGATGGACAAAAAAAAGTTAACATCACGCAGCAATAACATTAAGATAAGGTGCCACAAAGTGTAGATACATATGCGAATACATTTCTCTCATTCCTCATCTCTTGTCCTATTTATAGCACCAATTAAATGCAATGCAGTCTTTGAGCTTGCAATCAGTCTTTTGAACAAACTACGAGTACAACTATGTACCTGCACATGATTAATTAAAGTTTTACAGTGTTTCACTAAAGTATTGCTGGTTGATTAAGTCCTCCTCGTAACGATGGTCCTGAAGGCGTGCGTATAATTGAGCAACTTAAAGAATTCTTCTTTTTTTTACGGACACTATGCCTTCGAGGCTTATGGAGTCCATCTCAGCCCTTCTCTATTACTCTGTAACTTGTGGAACTACTAATTGAGGGTAATTATTTGGAATTATATTATCGGTTACACTGATCTACTGTTCTACAGTTCGACTCAGTAGATACGGATAGAACTTTTACGACCCGCAATCACAGTAAATCTAAGGGATGCGTATACTTTTAGTCACGCAAATGTGACTTAACCAAGCAACACGCAAAAGAAAAGTTTTAAGTTATTAAGTTGTGGAATTTTCTTGAAGAATTAACTTGCTACCCATCTATCTGTAGAACACAGAGTAAATGTTAGATATTATGGAAAGAGTGTCTGGAAGTGAAGAGCATTTTACTTAAATAAATTAGAGATTTTCTCGGCAAAGTTCATTAAGTTGTAAATAGTTGATGGAGTTTCAAAATTGGTGTTTAATTGCTTTGAAAGCTAATTTAGTACTTATTGTGCGGCATATAATGCAAATATAAGTGGAATACTTTCTTTGCAGACGAGCAGAGGATGCCATTTTTCTCTTTAAAAGTTTTTCAATACAATTACCAAGAATTACATTGAACGTGGTGTTTTGCAGCATGTATGCT
This sequence comes from Volucella inanis, assembly GCA_907269105.1. Lineage (NCBI taxonomy): Eukaryota > Metazoa > Arthropoda > Insecta > Diptera > Syrphidae > Volucella > Volucella inanis. The sequence continues at coordinate 207,862,506 of OU026153.1, forward strand.
ACAACGGTGCAAGGTGACTCAAGTGCCGGAGAATATGAAAATAATTAATCAATCATAATAACTTGAACATGATTTAAACACCTAAAAGGATAGAAATAGGTATATTCCTTATTACATGAAAGTTATTGGGAATTGATATTGGCTTCATAAACTTCAAAAATAAGACCGGAATTCGCGTAATGTAATATTATCAGTGAAGTGAAAGACTGACTTCTGAATTCTATTGGATATAGTCTCCGGGACCTGTCTAGAGTTCACTAAATCGTATTCAAGAACTTCACTATTTAAATCGGTAAGCAAGACTCATACATCCACTCGAGAAGTCGGCATAATTTTTATACTGCCTGTAGAAACTATGTGCAGTCTCCAAAAATTCGTTACAATTCAGAACATCGGTGCTTGGATTAATCTCCCACTTTGCCAGAAGTGTTCAAAGATCTGAACCAGATGGTAAATAAAAACTCTAATTAAGAGCCCCGATAAGAAAATCTCCTGGTGTTAAGATAAACAAATTTGTCAGCTAAATCGCCATGTAATCGTACAATATGACGAGAATTGCGGGAGGCTTCAATGCGCCCTATTTAAGGTTATAGATGACTGTACCACAAACGTTGTCCTCCAATAAGGCGAACTAAATGCTTGGCCGCACACTTATCTTTTTATCCGAGCAGAGCATTCAGACAAAGTCCATTGCACTCGTTATAAGTTCCTTTTAATGAAGTTTTTCAGAACTCATGCGAGCGTAGGAATGCCACTGAATACCACCTATACTGTTTTTGGATCCGTCCGTGAAAACCAGACTACACTCCTTTCCTGGCTCAGATTCTGGCCGAAACTAGTCTTGGGCACAGGAAAAGTAGGTTTCGTATTTTTTTTCCGCATCACTGAGATAGATTCATAAATGCGTCTAGAACGAAACTAGTCTTGCTAGGGAAAGCCCCCATGTACCCGAGATGACGTATTTTCATGAAAGCTGGAATAAGCTGACAACCGACGCGTAAGAAATAGGTGGCCTTATCGTAGTTATGTGGATCTAGAGGCCCCTTATTGGTGACCGGCTTCATGTTTTGCCGATAGCTCCTTGCAGTGCCAGAAGGCCGACTGCGCCTTAGATGCTTTCGGCTCAACATGTTTGGTCAATAGAAGTTTGCTATTCAGGAGGACACCCGAATACTTAGCTTCTTTGGAGAATTGGATGGTGGTGGTTTTAACCACTATAGGAGTCAGACCAGAAATTCATACTTCTCGTAAAGCAAGCAACCTCTTTGTTGAGAAGATTGACTAAAAGCCCATTTTCGATTTACCGAGCGTCGAGCATACAGCCCCTAGATACGATCTACCAGACAGTTTAGCTACATCATTTGCACATTTTTGTGCAAATGTTTTAGAACTATTGAGTCTGTTAAGTAGTGAGTAGTAGTGAGAATGAAGAAGTATTCTCAGGGCAAGTTTGAGAACATGAGTTTCGGCCATTCTCTCCATGCTCTTTAACATGAAGGAAGTTAGACGAAACACTTGGTAACATGCAGTCCTCTTTTTCGATTTTCAATGTAAAGGCAACACTTACTGTTCGTCAGGATCTCGGTGTGTATACCAGTATCTGACCAAGAGTGAAGGTGGTCTATACCTTTCTGTAACGTAACTAGGTATACGCCATCGCTAGCAGGCGACTTGAAGCCATTAAAGGACAGTTTGGATCTTTCCGCAAAAATCTTTATAAGAGGGACTCTTAGAAATTCGAAAAGGAGTCTTACTTTCTTTTTGCTTTGATCTGTTAAGATTCCAATCTTCCTCCAAATTAGTCTTAAGTGACCTGTTTAGAAGTTTTCTAGTTTTTTTACAAATGCATTGAAGATCTGCGTTCCATCAAGAAACAGGCGATCTAAATGATTACTTTCTAGCTGAACACGACATTTCAAGTTTAATGGTAAGTGTACCGTCCAGAATCTGAACAGCTTCCTCTAGCTTTTATTTTGTCCTGAACTGGTGGACCTGTCAAGCTTCCCCTTAAATCGTGTCCAGTAGTATCCGATTTTGAACTCAAGATACCTTTAGTCTAGCGTTGAATTCTCTAATAGTACTTCCAAGCCAGTAGTCTCTTAAGCAAGCCTTATGGATAAGTTTATTCGATTACTTGCTGTCTTACTCTCGTAAAAAAAATTTGTTGAGAGCCAACATTGTTGACAACCAGGTCAGACGATAGTACGACACCTAGAAATATCACGAAACATGAAACTTCTCAATGACTGGAGGTGCGGTTTTCGTAGCAACAGGTTCACTATTGATTTGATGGCATATTTTACCGAAAAGTGAAACCAAAGCGTACATCAATCTGGCGAAAATAAGACAGCTGCTCTTTTGTCCAAAATGCTTGCATTTAGAATCAATGAATCTCTCCTTTAATGGATTAGAACCTAACTTTCGGAACATTCAATTTGAATTGTCTTGGATGGTTTCAAATCTGATATCCAGAAAATAAATTTTGGTGTGCCCCAAGGCTCCGTTCTATCTCCGACATTCTTTTTAATTTTCGATAATGATCTCTTTTTTGCAACTTCTAATCAAATATATTCCTTTGCTGACGACAGTACTCTCTGATTTCCATATTCGTTCCCGTACTCACATCCATGTGCATTGGCTGTATCTCACCAAAACTGGAGTACAATGCCCATATCTGGTCAGGTGTTCCTAAATCCCCTCTGCACCTGTTAGATAGGATTCAAAACTTTGTGATAAAACTCAAAGGTGATGCTAATATCACCCAGTCAATTGACAACCTTGAACATTGACGAGATGTCTTCTACTTCACCTGGTTCTATCGCTACTTTAACCACCAGTGTTCTATTGTTATTGCCTGTAGCATTCCGTCCCTTCAAACCTTTGACCGTAATACCCGCCTTGCTATGAATGCTCATCAGTTTACCCACAAGCCCACTTCCGAACGTATATTTAAATATCGTGATTGTTTCTTAAGCCGTACATCTTGCTTAACGCTTAACGCCAAGCTCTTTATTTCCTGACCATTATAAACTTCAAGCATTCAAAACGAACGTACATCGGTACTGCTCCAATGGTAAATCCTACACAATAACCACACCAAACAGTTAATTTGTTGTTAGAACACTTCTGGCTGTTTGCTTAACCAACCGCGCCAAATTTGCGCCAAATTTGATTTTTGGGCGAAAATTTAGATTTTCTTCTGTTTTCAATGAAGCACAATCAGCCAAACTTCGATGGTCATTTGGATTCAGCTTTTGGATGGATATGACCTATAACTGAGGTATAGCCAAGTCTATTCATAAAATATGAGAGATGCCCACCTCTTATGAACGGCGACGAAACGATTGATTACAGTCTGGACTTCCCGACTCGCATACGGGTGCAATAATCACTTCACTTTTGGCACTGCGGTGCCTCACTGCTACGACAGCAGTATGGAATAAATAGGTCGATTCAAATTTGTTTACAGAATGCTTAAGTGTTCGTTTATCGGGACGTCTATAACGGCCGAAAATTTAGGTTATGGCACGGAAAGCATTCATGACTGCTCAAGAATTGTGATAAAAAGAATTTGGGTGATTTTTAAAGTTCTTGAAGTAAAACATGACATGCGTGCGATAAAAGAATCTTCCTATCTATTTTACCACCAGTCCTCCATCTAAATTTCCAGTAACACCAACCCCCTCAAACCTTGATTCACAATACAGGGTCATCAGGTTAGCCCCAAGTTCACTTTTGGGCGTACTTTGGAATATGATGATTATTTTCTAAGCCCCGCAACTCGCTTGTGAAATGCATTGCCGAGATTTTCACGAGTAATTCTTCATAATTACAACTGCCAAACATTTAAAACCAATGTGAGTTGGTTTCTTTCATTTTGTCCTTTTCTTAATTTTTCTTCAACAGTTCTCTAAAAATTACACAATATGTGAAAAAAGTTTTCAAAAGGAATGATATCAGTGACCGCATGAGAGAATATGGTAACAGATCCATAACGACAGCATTGACTGAAATGATAAGTGTGTGTTAAGTCGCTTTGATTATGAAAGGCTATAGACTTTTTGTTGAGAGGTCAGTCAGTTACATGTACTCGTATACCTTTAGAACCTCAAACATTACTGTCATAATCTCAATATACAATTTCGCCTCACATGCTAACCTAGATTGGATCTAGTTATGTAATAACAAAAAAATCCATAGAATGGCTCAGAATGGCCCAGTTCTATATGTCACCGTAATAGTTTGCATCCCCAAAAACACCCCTAACCGAAGGCTTTGAAAAGCCATTAATAATAGTTTGACTCCTCTCATTTTTTCTATCTAGGTCATGATATTTTATTCTTCTTCTAAGTTATTATCATTTGACTAACTGGCTGACACCAGCCGTATTATTGCTGGAAGAACGTGCAAAATTTATAGATGCTCACATCACGCCATTGTACCAGCCGGATATATGGATTAGGCACAACTATAACTGTTCAATAGATTAAAGCCAACGATTTGCATGACAATCATCTATACAAGTTCCTTTATTCATATGTCTGTCAGGGTGTTATGGCATTTAACAAATGTCAGACGGAATTCATACAGTCAGACAATGGCACACTATAGCATTGTGGACATGTGTCATGTCGTCTTCAAAGTTCAACTACCTTTGATATCCTTGTACTCGTACGAGTACCCCATATAAGTTACATTCACCATAAGTAAAGTCAATTTCAATGTAGTTTGCATGGGGTTGTGTAGATATGAGTACTCATAGGACGACGACAAGTGTACAAGGCTCGTGTAAGCGTATTTTTAAATGAGCAATCATAGTCAGAGCCGCCATTTGGGGTAAACGTGATTAAATCGATGTTGGTCTACATGCTGGGAGAACATGCTGGAGATGGTTTTTTTCTTTAGTTTTTTGTTTTTAGTTTTACTGAAATTCGTTTCCGTCTTCCTTTTCGCATTGTAATCATCATGAATGTTACAAAAAGAGCTCCTGTCTATGGGTAATCGAATATGTGATTAAACAAAGTGTAAATCATTAGGGGGTTGAACGGATTTACAAGCGAACAGTTAGACAACGGTTTTGTGTAGAAAATTTATTGATTTTTGCCTTCTCAATCTTGTGAAGTTTGCGTAAGTCTGCACATGTTATGTTGATAGGGTTTATTCTAATAAATATTTGTAAGCGTCTATTAGGATAAAGTGGCAACAATTTAGGATCTCCACAAACGGGTTTCTTAACGACTGAGTAGATTCAGGATTAGGTGGATGATAATTCTTATACATAGAATTGTACCCGCAAATACCATAGAATATAACATTTACGAATGCTTTATTGCTTTTAGTAAGATGTACAGGGTCTTCCTAATATTCTCCTTTCATCATGGATACCCACGTAGTTTAAGGCTGGCTATGATAGAATTTATATAGATGATTTATGCAGAGACGTGACAGGTATATGCATCTTTGCAAATTTCGTCTGAATGTGCAGAATAAGAGTAGAGAACATATTTCCTTAAATATAGTTTGGAAGAATTGTATGAAGTTCAAAATTTAGTAGCAGAGACATAATATTTATAAAATATGTACACAACGGTGCAAACAGCACGTAAACAAGAAAACTATAATTTCGAAGTGGTAAGAGTTTGCCCAGGATTGCGCTGTTAATTAAAACAATGGCACAGCCGTAGACTTACACTTGCCAATCGCTGTTTCTTTGAACTAAAAAGGTAACAGAGACATACGAGTAAGATCATTTTTCAAAAAATAATGAAAGTGTGATACTTTATGTGATCCTCCCCGCCCCCTTTCTATTGTTTAGTGATAGTGATCGTCCTTCTTGATAGTAAAGCAAAACTGAGATGTTAGCGAAATGTCGATGACCGTGCACACTCTTATCCAAACACATTTTACTAATAAGTTGATGTTTGTTGATTCTACGGGAAGTTCGTTTGCTCAAGCAGACTAATTATGTCTTATGTTAGACATCGCTATGCAGATCTATTTTTTTGCGAAAATATGGTCGATTATTATTCACCCGCTTAATAGCGAAACCAAATTTCCAAAAATTTCAACACCGGTAGTGATTTTATTGGTAAGCCCCATCTTTATATCTGCTATTCTATGTATATTTCTGTTCTTGGAAAGTATTTTGGTAAAACTTCCGAACATGATCTCTGCAGAAGCATCATGGAAAAATCCACCATCTCTCGAATGTTTTTCTGGATCATTCTTTTTCTTACTGGATAGCCGAAGTACTTCTGTCTTCTTTGCATATATAACAAAGCAAACAACTCTCATCCTTCATCGTAGCGAAGAGCATACCTTACCTCCCAGTGATGGTCAACGGTAAGGCGAAATAGCCAGGGCATTCCCTGCCGATATCATATTTTTGTGATACGCTCACATCTCTATACGGAAGAGATAAAAACAGGTGTGAAGAACCAACTAATCGTATCGGATATGCATGGATTTATTGGTATTGATCATTGTAAACATTTAAACGACAACGACCTGCGGATCTGAACGTAGAATTTTCAAAATCTTGACAGGCCAAATACAGCCGAAAAATTAGCAGAGTAGACCTAGATATACGAAGGCTCTTTGATGAATACCCGGATTAGGAATGACAACAAAACTTTTTTAGATTTTGACAAATTATTTTTCAATCGAATCCCCTTTCAACTCGATACACTTCCAGCAGTGCTGCAAATTTTTTAACCCCTCCGTATAGTACGAGTTTTGTTGGCCTGCGAAATACTCCTCCGCGGCGGCGATGACTTCCTCGTTCGACCTGTACTTCTTTCTGGCGTGCGACCTTTTAAGTTTTGGGAACAAAAAAAAATCGCAGGGAGCCAAATCCGAACAATACGGTGGATGGGGGAGCAATTCGTAGTACAATTCTCCCAATTTGGCTGTGGCGACCGCGGAGGTGTGAGCCGGTGCGTTGTTGTGATGGAAGAGAACTTTTTTTTCGCCAAATGTGATCGTTTTTTCTTCAAATCCGCGTTGAATCGGCTCAATAAATTCTTCAGGCATACTTTCTCCTGAACAAATCTTTGAAATATGTTGGTAATGGTCTGTAAAAAGTCCAATCTAGCAGTTTTTTTTTTGTATTTAATCTTAGATATTTCTATCGTCGCTTCATTGTGGTCGAGTGAACGGATCTCTTGACTTTCATCGTCAAGGTGGTTTCCTCACCGTTTAACAGACTGTAGAAATAGTTGTTTTGTTTCATCTGTACCGACTGTGACTTTGCTTTGCTACAAATTGATTGAATCTGTGAGAAATAAGAAAATATTCTAGAATTTGACAAATCTATACTATAAAACTGTACGAGGAAGAAGATGCTTGGGTGGGAGAAGAAAATGGTACTCCTAGTGAGCATTAATTGTACGTACAGTTGAAACTTGCAAGAGGAAGTGGAAAACTCTTCGAGATACTTTTAATAGGTTTATGTTTATTGAAGAGGTGTTTTCGGGCAAGCATCGAAGGAGACGAATTTCTCATAGAAGTATTACGCTCAGATTGAGTTCTTGAGAAAACATTTGGCCCCCCGGCTGTAAGTAAATTTATTTTCCTACATTTTTAGGTATTGGCTTAACCCATGTACTCTCATTGTACTAACTTTAGTACAGAAAAACCATAAAATTCTTTCAACTTCAATTGTCCAATGTATAAATATAAGACAATAAAAAACAGAGAGTTATTGTCGTATGAAAAAGAATGTGTGTACGACAGAAAATCCACCAAAACATATAAAATATATTTTGAGACTGTAAAGGTGAATATCTGATACCAGTAAAATCTTATTAATTTATTTCGTATCAACATGGATTTTCAGACATCTGGAACAACAAGCTGTTACGGGAAAGGCAGTAATTTTCTGAGTGCTTTAGATGCTATTAAAAGAGATAGAAGGTCCTTGGTAGACATTACCGTGATACTACCTGAAGTCGACTATAACATAGATGAATATGAAGTTGATGTCGAAAATATGGAAAACGAGATATGCGATTTAATGTTTCTGGAAATATTAAATTGTTGTCATATCAGCAATGAGATTCTTTATCAGAAATAAACATTCAGTGAACCCATGCTTGTCAAATAGTGCGCATGATGTGGAAATGAGAGCTACTACTTATTTTGAAACCAATTTTCAAGAGTCCAGTAGACGTATTCGAGACTCTTTTCGACAAAGTTGTTGTAAAACTTATTAAATATTGAACATGGCTTTATGGCTAACAATATAACGACTATAGCTTTCAATTTGGGAATAATGACATTTGGCACATTTTTTGGGAATATTGTTTTACAGTGGATGTCACTCAATGGCAAGAGAGCCTTTGCATTGGAAAATACATAGATGAAGAGTCAAGTACTATGATAGTTACAAACAATTTGTCGAGAAGCAGGTACTACGAAATAAAATGATATATTTCTGCAGCTGAAAATGGATAATTGGACTCTAAAGGTTACATAAGTGGCAAAACTTCGAATCTTAATGAGTTTATTAACGCAAAAACATAAACAATTTTGATTCAAGTAAAAGAAACTGTCTATGGATGAAGCAATGGTTAAGTAATATAAATATAAAAAGTCTTTGCGGTTTTTTGGTACATATTTGAACAAACATTTTTTTATTCAAAATCAATTTCAATCAAGTACATATTGGCCATTATTATCTATGACCTTTTGCCATTTTCGGGGAGGCTTCAGAATTCCATCTTCACCATTCACCTCTGTGGTTTATCAGCGAAAACCCTGGCCAAGTGATTTTCAGCTTCTCTTCTGTCGGCCAATTTTTTACCATCAGGACAGTTTTGAGAAGACCGAAACAAATGGTAATCAAAAGGTTGCAAGCTCCGGGCTATACGATGGAAGCATCACAACTTCCCAACCAAGCTCCGTAAATTTTTTTCGGGTCATCAAAAATGTATGTAACCTAGCAGTGTTAAGATGGAAGACAACTACCTTTCTGTTAGCCAATTCGGATTGACCGTTACGCCACGTTCTAGCCGCCCATAACAGACAATTCCCTTCCAATCCCACTAAACAATCAACATAACTTTGTTTGCCGTCAATCCAGGATTTGAAGTCGTTTGTGGTCGGTCACCGGCCTTTGACCATGATCGCTTGTGTTGGATATTCTCATATTTAATCTATTTTTCATAGTCCGTAATGAATCGCTTTAAAAATGGTTCCATTTCGTTACGTTTCAGCAGCGTTTCACTATGGTTATTCGATCAATTAAATTTCTTTGCGTTCAATCATATGGCACCCAAACATCGAGCTTCTTTGAGTAGCCTGCTCGTTTTAGATTATTCCAAACTATCATACGATTGCAAAATTTCATCGACTTTTTCAGTGACATGCCGACCAGTGCGACGTGCATCTTTTACATCGAAATTTCCGGTACGGAATCGAACAAAACAGTCCTGGGTTCGGCATTTACTCACAGCATTCTCATCGTAAGCTGCACAAATTTTTCGACATGTTTTTGCAGCGTTTTTCCTATTTTTTTATAGTTAAAAAGCATCACATAGCATATTACACAAATTACAAAGCTGTCTTCACAAAAAATGTAGCCTGACATGTCACCTTTCAAACGCGTGTTCATTTAACATAATCAGATTAGTGATTATGTGATTAGTGATTCCAGATAAATGGACACCAACACCAAGTAATGACAAAAAGCCGAGGAGACTTTTTATATGACCCATATTTCGGACACCATTCCTCAAAGTTTAAAAAAAATTACACCTGTAAGATTTTTTTACAAAAAGCAGTAGTTGTTACGAGTATGTCTAAAAAATATCCAATGTCCTTGGGATTGCGAGTTGAATTATACTTTTTACAATTCGTACAATTTCCAATGGATCGAATAATCTATTTTGACAATTTCTTTACATCGCATGAGCTATCACGAGTATTCAAAGGTAAAGGCCTTAGATCTGCAGATATAGGGTTTGCCAATAGGGACTTGCAAATTATAAAAAATTTTCTACAGATATTCGCAGTAGCAAAATCATCTTCAGTGACGAAGCTCATTTTTGGCGCAATGGGTTCGTCAATTGGTCGGGTGAAAACCCACATGTGCTTTATGAATCACCACTTCATCCACAAAAAATAACTGTTTGGTGCAGTTTGCATGCCGGCGGCGTTATTTTGCCATATTTTTTCGGCGACAATAACGGTCGTCACGTTACTGTGAACGGTCAGCGTTATCGATCACCGACTATTTTTGGCCCAAATCGGAAGATATAGACTTAGACGACATGTGGTTTCAACAGGATCCAACAAAATGGAGGACACACGAAATACTGACAATTTATTTATTTTTTTTTTAATTAAAATGTGTTTTATTTATATTTTTTACTAGTTTTTTAAAATGCGTAGAAATGAATTTCGTAGCGAAAAAAATGATTTTGTTTAAATAAATAGTGTTTGATAGATTTGATTGTTAATGATGTTTTTTTTTTACTTAAAAAACAAAATTAGTAGATGCACTTTTCTAAAAACAAAAGGGTTATCACAACAATTTTATGTAAAAAAATCAGAAAAAAAGGTGCGTATAAATGTATTTCGCTTACTGTATACTCAGATATAACTAAAATCGGAAGCTTGAGCATTTTTTCCTGTACGCTCCACATAAACTGCCCCAATTGCAAAATAAAAATTGACATTTAACTATTCCATACATACCAGGTATGAACATATATGTCAGAAATTTTCACAGCAAAATCAGAAGAAGTTTTTCATGTTTCAATGTAATCCGAGGCGATTTACGAGTAGTTCCGGAGTGAAACCAGTGGAAAACGATACGATACGATAATATACGAGTGCAAATATAAAAGAAAGTTTAAAAATGACAGCACGATTTAAAAGCTATTTTTGTTACTCGTAAATAGTCTTTGAGTCAAACATACCACATTTAATTTGAACAAAGTGTCCTATGAAAGCTTAATGGTAAATTTCTTTATATAAAAACTCAAACATACATACGTACATACATAAGATAGTAAATTTTTTTTATTTTAATTTTTCGTTTAAAAGAAAATAAGGTGCTTGACGCAAAGGCTATGAATTGAATATTTGGATAGTGGGTGGTTTAATTCATTGTATCACAACCTTATCTGTCTAGACGATCTACGATCCATGATTTACAATTTGTTTTTTCTTTTTTGAAGTACAAAAGTGTGTTTTGATTCATTTAAGGCTCCTATTTGAATGCTGAACAGAAATAGGTTCTATGTTCTTTTATAATGAACCCCTACGAATTTTTTTATTTATTTATTTTTTTTTTTTCTCAATTACCCAATTCAAATAACAATGTGATGCTATTTACAACATCCAATCGTCAGCATGGACAAGCAATACCAAATCACACACACATGGTGTTCATTTCACAAATCCCATAGTTACCGCCAGTAAATTGCTTATTTATCGCTTCGAGAACACCACTTTGTCAGAATTAAAAGCAAAAAAAAAAAAAAAAAAGGAGAAATACAAAAGTCCAAACAATAACAGGCAGTGTCTGTCTGTCTGTCTGTTAGTCCGGAAAGAAGTGAAGAAGTGAAAGGATTCAGGGACTACGAGTACGATTATCTGTAGTATGAGAACGAGTATTCTGGATACTTTCCATTCTCACGTTATGCGAGGATGTTTATGAAATATTAATACTCACCAGGACCGTAATCCTCTCTGGATGATATCAGTTCTGTTTGTTTGTTTGTTCTCGTTATGCTTGATTTTTATTTATTTTTTTTTTTGTTTCATTTTTTCCTTGGTAAAATATTTTTCTGTTGTTATTGTCCAGAAGTACGTTGGCAGGAAAACGTACGGACGTACGCACAGCGTACGCGACATGTTTACCACATCCTGGTCTCCCAGCCAAACCGAGCGTCTGGTGCGAAAGTATGCAAATTGTGTATACCACTGATATAAGCACACTCTGGGGGCATGGTTGAGGCAGCAAAACACAAAAAAATTTACATATAAATTAAAGTCATGGAAAACAACAAAAATATGTCAATTTATTTTTGAAAAATAGTGGTCTTATTGTAATTTTGTGTATCTTCGGTCCGGGATTAAGTGGGTGTTTGTTATAAATTAAGTGAGTGTTTTGGTTGTTATACAATTTTCGAGTGGAGTTTTTTTCTTATAAAAAAAAAAACACAACAACAAAATATAAATATAAAAATAAAAATCGGTTTTGAAGTGATTTCGAATTGGACTTTGAGATGGTATGTCCTGAATTTTTCTCTACTGTTATCAGTAGATTTGGATTTAAATAATAAGGAAACACATTTCAAATTTAGGTACTATGCGATACGAATTTAAAATTGCCTTTTGGTGATACGAGGAGTGTTCAAAAAGTAAGGTGACTATATTTTTATAAGAAAGTACTATAATCCCCCTCAGATATAAAACAACTGTGCTAACGCATTTTCCAATTCTTGAAGCCCTTTTCATAAGCATTTTTTGGTATAGACTTGAGCCCTTCCCGCGATGCCGTTTTTATTTTCTCAGTCGTTGCAAATCTCCGTCCTTTCATAAGTCTCTTCAGTTTTGGGAACAGCAAAAAGTCTCATGGGGCCAAAAATCGGTGCATATGGTGTCTAAGGCATGATTATCGTGTTGTTTTTCGCCAGACCATGAATTGCTTTTCCATAATTCCGCACGTTTTTTCGTATTGCTATTAGCAAAAGGCGTATAACTTCAAGGTAATACTCCTTATTGACCTTACGTCCTTGAGGTAAAAACTTCTGATGCACTATGCCACGATAATAAAAAAAAAAAAAAAAAAAAAACAGTGATCAAAACTTTGCCATTTGATCGAACTTGGTGTGCGTTTTTCAGTCTTGCCGCTCCTGTTTGTTTCCATTGGAACAATTGGGCTTTGGTTTCGATATTTCATATACCCATGATTCGTCAGCAGTTATGACCCTTTTAAGAGCTCCTGGGCGATGCTTATACGACGGTTCTTCTGATCAAAGTTAGGAAGTTTCGGAAGAATCTTCCCTGACACACGTCTCATGCCCAAAACATCCAAAAAAAAATTGATTGATACGAGCCGACCGATATGCCAACTTCCTCAGCAACTTCTTGTATGGGTAATTCGACGATTTTCCAAATAATTTTCTTCACAGCTTCGACGTTATCATCCTTTGTTGAAGGGACACTGGAGCGTTAAGAGCGAGGTTCGTACCTCCTATAGCACTGTCAAAATTTCAAGTGTCTTAAAGCACTTGATTCCATTTTATACACAACATTTCCTTGCTCCATTTTTATAATAATTGAAAATCGCCGAACACACCAGAACACGTCTAAACTTTCTATCTGTCAAAAACAAACTTTGCATGCTATATACTCGAAACTGTGAACATATGTCCGGAACATGTGTACCAACACAGCAAAATTTCAAAAGTCATCTTCCTTTTTGAACACACGTCTTATACCTGCCGCAATACCTTCTGTGTTGCAAATGAACATTCAATGAGATCGATCACACTGAGATCAATCATCGCTTCGATCAGACTTGAGGCTGACAATAAAAAAGAATGCGATCACCATTAATGATGGTTACATCTTAAAAGCCTTCGTATCGCATTTATCAACGGGAACCGAAAAAAAACCTCCTTAAATTCTTTTAAATACCAACAGGATCTGAAACCAAAAATCCGTTAACACATTAGCAGCCAGTTATTAGAAGCATGGTGCAAGTAAACGTGGATGACCACGAGGGTTCCGTGACATTATGAAATACTATGTAAACGTAAAAAAAGTCTACTTTGACGAGAAAGCTCAGAAATGTCGAAAATGGTGATAAATATATTATCATAGTTAAAATGAGAATGCTCACACTTGATACAAAAAAGAAGCAATTTTTCAATATTGAGGAATCTTTTGGGGTGTATTTCTCACTTTTTTAAAAACTCGGTAACTTCGACTAATAACAAATGCTGCACAACTGATGAAATGCGCCAGGGGTACTCTGAAACATAGCTAATTCCCATGTAAATTTTCATATTCATACTCATGCGTAGTCAACAATGATGCTATGTATCTATACTCAAGTCTATGTTACGGGCATATGATGGAGTATTGGTATTCCGTGTGCGAGTTATGTATTAGTCCAGCCCTTACAAATAAGACTTTACTTATTTAAATAATAGCTTTTTAATTCAAGGTCCTTCACACGACTGATTTGTTATATCAAACTTACTTAGCATAATACCTAAAATGCTACAAAACATTATGCAATGAAGAGTTGACATTTAACTGTTGAAAATCATGTTGTTTTGCTTGTATTACTGCTACCGCTATTCCTAAATTAGATCAAACGATGACGCTGAAACAATTCTGTTGCTGGGCTGTGCAATATTTCTTATCTTCTTGGCGTTGACAAACAAAAGCCAAGCCAAATTTTGTTTGTTAAACTGAAATTCTTTTTCTTTTGGTGTTGCTTCCAAGTAATGCATAGGTAGGTATTATACTTGACCATTGTAACAATGATAATGACGATACATATATTGTACGTAGCTTGTGCATTATGAAACTTACCCACGACGCCCCCTTTATCGCTTATGTCATATTCCATCTTATTTTTTGCACCACTAGAGAATGTCGCCGGATGAAAAAGCACCTAGCCTGCAAATTTATCTAAATAAAAGTATGCATGGAAGCCGCCTACTTAATGAGCAACGAATGGAGTGTTATGTCCCTGTTCACCCATCCGCGCTACAAAAGTTGATTCCTTCACTCCATTACAAACAATAAAATACACGCACATCCTTCTTTCATCATCCGACAGCTCCATTCGACAAAATAATATCAATAGAGAATGTATATCAAATAATAAATATATATACCAGGTGTACCGGTATGAAGTGAGAGTCAAGATACAATTGTCACATGTCAAAAATGTCGAATTTTGTACCAGAAAATGAGGACTTGCGGAAACTATTAATTTTTCGTTTTCATTTGAAGAAAAATGCTGCAGAGTCGCATCGAATGCTTGTCAAGGGTTATGGTGATAATGTTCTATCAAAAGCAACATGCAAAATATGCTTTCAACGGTTCAGAGATAACGATTTCGATGTGAGAAATGAAGAACGTGGAAAACTACCAAAAAAGTTTAAAGGAGCCGAAATGCAAACAATATTCGATGAAGATGATACTTTGAGTCAGAAACAAAGTGCCAAACAATTGGCACAATAAACAATTTCTGACCGTTTAAAAGCTATGGAAAAGATCTAAAAGTCTGGAAAATGGGTGCCACATGAATTAAATGAAAGACAGATGGAAAACCGAAAAACCACTTGTGCAATTTTTCTTCAAAGACACGATAAAAAATCAGTTTGCATCGAATTGTTACTGGCGATGAAAAATTGATTAATTTTCAGAATCCTAAATGGAAAAAAATCATGGGCTAAACTGGGACAACCATTAACTTCGACTGCAAAACCAGATCGATTCGGCAAGAAGACAATGCTGTGTGTCTGATGGGACCAGAAAGGTGTGGTGTACCACGAGCTCCTAAAACCTGGTGAAGCCGTTAATACAGATCGCTACCGACAACAAGTGATCAATTTGATCCATGCATTGATCGAAAAACGACAAAAATGGGCCAGAAGACTCGGCAAGGTAATTTTGTTCCATGACAATGCACCTGCACACAAAGCAAAACTGGTTCAGGATACAACCAAAACACTTGGCTGGGAGCTGCTACTCCACCCGCCGTATTCATCAGACTTGGCTTCTTCCGACTACCATTTGTTTTCATGATGGGACACGCATTAGTTAAGCAACACTTCGAATCCTATGAGGAAGTCGAAAATTGGATAACTTGCCTGAAAGTAGGGAAATATGTGTAGCTATCAATGGCCAATGCTTTGAGTAAAATGTTTTTTTTTACTTTCCCATTAAAAATTTGTGTTTTATTTTCACAAAAAAAAAATACTCACTTCTTACATTTATTCTATATTTTACACTAGTGGGCTTCGCTCGCCAACCCCCGCTCGCTTCAATGTAATGAACAAAAAAACAAATCTACTTACAAACGCAACGATGTGAATTTTTTTATAATAGAGCACTTACGACAGTGTTCTCTCGTAGACAATATTCTTTATTTCCTTTTCCTCTAGCTTACATTCAATCTTTATTTCGCTTTGACTTGTGCAGTGCGACAGGACGACATACAACTAGCAGTGCGTAATAATTGTACCTTTAGTTTTAACGAATAACCCGACATGCTCATAACTTTGACAATGTAACTTATTAATTGTCAAGGCAAAAGCAAGTCGCACTGGAAATAATGTACGCTTAAGTACGAAAGGCATGTCGCGATCACAGCGCGTGTCCAGCGTTATTCGCGGTACGTGAATTAAGTCGCCTTTATTCCCGCCAATCATAACCTCGCAAGTCAAAGTTGTCTTATCTATCCGCCTAACTACTAATCTCGTGCCATTACACAGTCCGTCAGATATGAATAAATTTCTCAATAATCTGACAATAGCACCTACTTTTAGATTTAAGTCAGCGGGCGGCAAACCCGCTTGGTGTTATCGACTACAGATATTCGGGTGGATACTGTAAAGCCATGTTTTCATTGTCATTTTCATCCCCGCCAAGAAATTCAGCCTGATCAATTGAAACACACCTTAGAGCGTTCCCAGGTATTCGTTTTAAGATGGCATCATTTTTTTCTCTTTTGATATTCCCACAGGATAATTTTCATGAATTAAATCATCGCATAAGAAATTCTCAATTATGTCGAGAAGACAATTTGCAAACTGCAACGAATCTCCACTCTTCACTCCACGAATCGCAACTGTTTAAATAACGGCCACAAATTGTTATTTTTCAAGCACTTCATTAAACTTTGTCTCGACCGAACCATCCAAGGGGTTTCTGTACGGTGCAATACATCATGGTTCCAATGGATAACCGGAATCACCTTTAATGTAATAGGAAAGCTATTAAACACGTCTGTTCGAATATATATAATTATTTTACTTAAACGCCAACTATTTTCGATTCCGGGAGTTTGGAAACTTTGCTCCAAAAGTTTTCGATGCTAACAATGTATCCAAACGAAGGAGTCGTGCGCTGCCCCACCATATATTGTATCGACTGCCCTTATCATATATCTGTGATCGCAAACTTTTTTGAAATAAAATAACTAATTGGTATGACGTAATATAAATGTATATGTATATACTATTTGCAAGTTACAATCATTGCATTGAGGCTATGGAAATCCTTTCGATTGAGGAGCATGTGTTCGTTTTCCGTTAGGCTTTGAAAACCATTATGCGTACCGTCAATGCAACCAACGTGTCGGGGCGAATTGAAAGCTGATAACCGTAATATTGTGTCGAAGTAACGCGTTTTTTATCACTTTTTATTAAATTGAAAAATTATAACCAATTAAAGGATAAAAACTACGACGGCCTTTTGAATATATTCTGATGTCCAGTTGGCGTCGTATAAAATTCCAAACAATACTCCCCGTCCAAGTTTGCTTGATGCACGTTATATTTTTATTCATAATCGGCTGAGAACTTTTGCACGTTCGAGCAAGGCTTCGACGTTGTCATAAATGTAAATTTGTCCGAAATTTGGGTTTGCATTATCAGGATAGAGAGAATTTGTAGCTTGTATCTTTGCCTCATCAGAGCTTTAAGATCATAATTTTGGGCATTAAAAGAAGCAAATGCTTATGTGTTTATTTAATTCTTCCTTACCGAACATCAGATCAATTATTTCTTTCAGATATTGATTATTTGCTAGACAGAACAGCTCAATTTTTCCATGGTGGCAACAAGCGTGAATTTTCACCCTCAACTATGGTAAAAACTTTACAATGAAATTGTACAATTTCCGTAATCGGTATAGTAAAATTTTTTTCGGATCGTAATTATCACCCAAAGATAATTTTTGTTTTTCTGTACGCTTGTTAGCAAGATATTCTATAGTACGCTTACGCTTTCTATACTTCTTGTGACATATTTTTAATGCGTTGTTTTGAACGTTTTCTTGCAATTGTCGGAAGCGACGTTCCTCAGATGTTAAGTTTAATTTTTTTCGACCCGTGATCAAATAATTGGTTCGTGCTAATGATATCTACTATAAGCCCTGACTGGCTCGAACTGCAACTTTTTAAAATGCTATAATTTTTTTATTTTTTTGATAAATTTTATTATGCCAAAGAAAAAAATGTTGGAAAATACATCAATTTGGCGCGAATAATAGCCTTGAGATGGCCGAAGAAAGCATAGCACGCTGCTTGCAAGTGGCTCTGCGGTATTTTGGTCCAATCCCCGGCGAAGTGCTTGTTTGAGGTGGTCCAAATTTTGATATTTTTTAGTGCTAAGCTTAGCCTTCAAAATACCCCAGACAGAGAAATCCAACGGATTTGCAACACATTGTGTCGAAAAAGTGAAGTGTGGAACATTGTTTTTTAACCAATCTTGGTTGACGCGCGCTTTGTGAGACGGTGCCGAGTCCTGTTGAAATGTCCACGATCTCTGAACGAAATGATTGTTTACCCAAGGCTTCAATACTGCCTCTAAGATAGTTTCACGGTATACGATCGCATTGATTTTGATGCCACGGTCCAAAAATACGAGCGGAGAGCGACCATCGGCGATTACGGCGGCCCAAACCAGCAGCATCGGTGCTGCCTGGTTTCTAGTGGCCGTCCAAAGGTGTAAATTTTCGAAGGACCTTTCTGGCAAGTAAACTCAGTCATTTTGTTTGTTGACATATTGCCTGATAACAAATGGCGACTCATCGGAAAAAACCAAATTCGGCAACTCACCACTTTCGTGCAAGCGTAGCAACTCCTTCGCTCTTTAGACTTTGGAACTTCAATGGCTTGAGCCCAAGCTCATTTTTCAGTATGTGTTGCATCCGTTCCAACGATATGTTGAGCTCACGAGCCATTTTTCTTCCACTTCGAATCTAATTTCGTTAATTCGAGCGAACCATTTCTTCATTTTCATTGGACGAGGTTCGTCGCCTGCTCGCCACTCAGCTGACTGCCGGCTTGACTCTGGTGTGAAGTGATGGAGCCAAGTTTCATCCATTGTCACATACCGACGCAAAAATTCGACTTTATTGCTGTTGAACAGCTTTAAACATTAAACACTCCTCTGAATCATCAACACGTTGTTGTTTTTGGTCGACTGTGAGCAAACGCTGCATCCACTTTGAACAGAGCTTTCGCATGTCCAAATATTCGTGTATGATATATCCAACACGCTCTTTTGATATCTTCAAAGGCTCAGCTATCTCGATCAACTTCACTTTACGGTCATTCGTAATCATTTTGTGGACTTTTTTGATGTTTTCATCTGAAACAGCCTCTTTTGGACGCCCACTGCGTGCATCATCTTCGGTGCTTGTATGGCAACTTTTAAATTTTTCAATCTACTTGCGAATGGTTTGTTCGGCTGGTGCAGAGTCCGGGTAACACTTATCAAGCCATTGCTTTGCATCGGCTGCATTTGTTCCCATCAAAAAGCAATGATAAATCAACACATGAAATTGCTTTGAACCCATTTATTTTCACAATAACAAAAGTTGCTTCACTCAGAACGCTATATCTCGAGAACTAATCGTCCGACAGTTGTCAAATTTATACACTTATCTTTTGAAGGTGGTGGTGGTGCTCTCTCTTTTCAGCCCATATGTTATAAAGCCATCACACAATCACGTTTGAGTTCCATCGCTGATAAAAATTTTTCAAAACAACTGAGACGTTTAAAAGGCTTTTAAATAATGAAATTATCCGTCATGTTTGAGCTCACTGTCATGAACGGTTTGGAAATTATAGCAGTCTGAAGTTGGTTACAGTTCGAGTCAGTCAGGGTGTATATAAAAAAAAATCTGACCGCGACAAACTATCGTTAAAAAAATCAGGGGCGTCCAAAACTTTTTTATATAATAGAGAGATATAAAATAAAAAAACCAAGAAATACTCATTGATTACTCAACAAGTAACATATTCATTAATACATTCATTCATTCAGTGAAATTCACGTAAATCACAAACAAATAACTAGCTGAGAAATACTCGGTGGCAACTATTAAGAAAGACTATTACCACCTTCACTATATAGTCTCACTACTAAATGAGATCTTCATTTGCATAGAAGACGCGTGATCCGCTGGCATACAGTTGCCCAATCCGTTTTTCTTTTGAAAAATGGGAAAATGCCAACAAATCTACAGTCTTCATTTAAAACCTAGGCAAAAAACCAAAGGAAAATGTATTAGAACTTATCAAATACAATTAAATGCGTAGTACAAAGAGAGCAAAAGGGTGAAAATAAAGCGTCGCCATAAAGGGTCAATCGTGTACCAATAACAAACCGAAAAGGAAAGCAAATAACAACTGAATCTTATGTATGTTTACATAGGCTCCGACAAATAATAAAACGATATATGGCCATAAAATCATAAAAAAAGGATACTTATCGGCCTGCCAATCAAGTACCACAGTATAAAGGGATTACAGTAAACAACAACAACGATGTTTTGTCTTTTCATTTTATTTCTATTGTAGTTTCTATACGAGTATGTCTCTACCATACCACAAAAAAAAATCTGAAATACACAAACTATTGAGAACGAAATAGGTAGGTATTTTAAGCTCCAAACCGACTCAAAGATAAAAAAGCTGCAGGGTTCGATCGAATTCCCGTCGAGTTCTACAAAAACATATGGCACAACCGACCTAATAAATAAGCTCTACATTGTGTTCAACACCATTCTGGAAGATTGGTTAATTTCTCGTCAATTGGGCGTTGATTTTTTTTAATCAATCGTGGATTGCTACAATCTTTTAACTGACCATACGTCCATTTCAAGGAGCACCGCAAAGACATTCCTATGGTGAAATAAAATTCTGTATGTATTCTTTGTTTATTCATTTCAAGACATCATTTGATATGATAGACCTTGGTACGTACTAGGTGGGGTGAAAAGTAATCTCCTTGGGAATGAAAAAAAAAAAAATTCTAAATGTTTTTTTTATTTTATTCAATATAGTCCCCTTTTATGATAGTTTGATACACTTATTTTAGCGATTTTCATACTTCTTGATCCCTTCCCTCCTCCGTGGCGTCGATGATTTCCTCGAGTGAGCTGCATTTTTTATTGATGAGCCATCTTTTGAGGTTTGAGAAGAGATAATAGTCCGAGGGAGCCAAATCGGGTGAATACGGTGGATGCCACGGCAATTGGAGCCATAAGTCATTGATTTTAGCTGTGGTTACGATGATCTTGTGCGCCGGTACATTGTCTTGCAAAAACAAAAATTTTTTTGCTTCATGTGAGGCCGTTTTGCAGCGATTCAGCCTTCAATCGCTCCAATAATGCAGAGTTATACTCGCTGTTGACGGTTTTTCCTTTTTCGAAGTAGTCCATGAAGAGTATGCCATGACAATCACAGAAAACCGACGCCACAATCTTTCCGACCCATCGAGTCTCCCTCGGCCGCTTCGGAGCACTCGTGACGTCTTCAGTCCATTCCCGGGCACTCATTCTGTTCTCTGGTGTTCAACAGTTACCAATCGACGTCAAAAGTCCGCCCGATTCCTCATCAGCAAGTCCAAACACTTTCGAGTGAGTATGCGCGGCACCCAGTAGCAGGATAACTATTTCATATGCAAAATATTGCCCAAAATATGGCGTCGGGCTCAGTGCTAATCTTTGTGGTATCTGCTAGCTCGCGCACCTTCTCTTTTCGGTCAGCCAACGCCATTTCATGTATTTTTTTGACATTGTCCTCTGTAACCGCATCGGAGGGCCTGCTGCTACGGACTTGATCGGTAGTGGAGTTGCGGCCACCACGAAACTCTCGAAACCAATATTTGATGGTGTAATCTGACGGAGCATTAGCTCCATAATATTTATCCAACTTTCCTTTTGTTTCCTTCGCCGTTTTGCCTCTCAAAAAATAATGTTTTATGAGAGAACGAAAATCGTTTTTGTCCATACTCAACATGATGCCAAACACGTCAACAACAATCAGCTGTAAAAACAAAACTAAAGACAGTACTGGCATATCTGAATAAATATGAACGGACTTCAAGGCAGCGCATTTTGGCGGTCAAGGAAATTACTTTTCTTACTTTTCACTCCACCTTGTACTTTAATCTACAAACTGAGTGGTATGGACATAACGCGTATGTTCAGTAAATTTATCGAAAACCTATAACTGGATACACAAGCAGTTTGGAAAGGCGAAGAGATATTTGAATGGATGCTGAGTCCTAGAGGGTCCTACAGGGTCTAATTGTCTTCATTCCTGGAGGTATTGCTCTTTGCGGATGATGTGACTCTGCTCGCGTACACATTTGAGTTCTTGCAACTAGTGATCAACCGTCTATACCGATGTTGCACCATTTGCAATTTGACAGTGATAGAATCTAGATAAGAGGATAGTGGAAGAAATTCGTTTAATGAAAAGTGGTTACTTAATGAGGTAGTATAGAGGTTGATAAAGAATACTTGGCTAGTACGAGCATTTCACCACTTAGTAATGCAGAGCTATTTAAAGGCTTAAAGTGCAATGTGTGCAATATTGAAGAAATATCTTGCCAACAAAAATATTACGCACAGTAGTAGATATCAAGTTTTTGAAGCAGTTTGTGATAGCATTTTGTTTTATGCCAGTGTTGGGCTGTAGGTAGTATGAAACGATCGAAAAGTTGATAGGGTATTTCGTTAAAAAAAAATATTTCGCTTTCCTTCAAGCACACTACTACTACACTAAACAAACTACATAGCACTCTTGGAAACGGGTTTTTCTCCAATCTTCATAACAGCATTAATATTACAGCTGGATTATATCTTAATATCGGCTTCAAAAAAATAGTCGCTCTTGAACCAATATATGTGGAAGCGAAGAGCCAGACGAACCGGATGGTGCCCATAATTGATAAGCTATTTCATTAATTAAATATTCTGCTGTAATGCAAACCTATTAAATATCAAAGTAGTTTTAGATCATCGACTGCTAAGCTGCGCCCGATATAATCGATTTCCAATTTCAACAGCATGTGTTGTCGAGCATTTGTTTATATCGACCCAGTGTCGGGGTTTGTTTACTCTTGCTAACAATACGAGTTGTCATCCACTTCAGCAGCATGAGTTGTCGCATATTCGATTACATTGACCCAATTGTTCGGGGTTTGTTTACTTTTACTGGTGATATAAGTCGTTGTCCACTAGGTCGTTTGCATTTGACCCAGTAGTTTGGGGTCTATTTACTCTAGTTGAGTCATGGAGGTAATATTATTTACATTCACCAGGAATGAGTTGTGTAACCTATAAATTAAAGAATAAAAACCGATGGCGATATGGGCAATATTATCTTCGTGACATAATGACTCCAGAAGCAGTCTTCATCGATATTCGACCGAGCACAGTCGGGCCATCTCAGTGGTCTAGTAATTGTTAATAGTTTTAAAACTTACTGTAAAACGTTAATAATTATGAAACGTTAATAGTTGTAAAACCTTCTTGTATCTTTGTTGAAACTTTCTTGTACAGGGTGATTCATCGTGAGCTTTGATTTTCAATAAAATAGGTTTTTTTGGCAGATTACGCGTGACTTCTATCAAGCTGATCTGTTACTTTTGTTCAGTATTGTTTGGCAAGCCATCGTGAAAAGACTCAAATCACAACAGCGTCTCCAAATTGTTCAGCTGTATTACGAAAATCAGTGCTCTGTGAGAAATGTTTTTCGTGCGATTCGAGAAATTTACGATGCGCATAATCGACCTACTGAAACCACTATTGTCAATACCATTCACAAATTTGAGTCCCAGTTTACATTGGTTGATGATTCTCGACCAATTAGACCACATCCAGCACGTAGTGAAGAGACTATAGCAGCTGTAGCTGAGAGTGTGACCGAAGACCGTGACGAATGGACTCGTCGTCGTTCTCAGCAGCTTGGCTTGGCGTATTTTACGTAATGATCTCAGCCTAAAAGCGTACAAAATTCAACTTGTGCAAAAATTGAAGCCAGGCGATTTGAATTTGTGCATATTTTCAGTGAATGAGCTCTGGAAAAACTCAATGAAAATCCGGTGTTTTATTGTGAAATTTTGTTCAGTGATGAAGCCCATTTCTGGCTCAATGGATACTAAGAGCTACTATCACATCTATTAAAAACAACGATATGGTGTGGTTTATGGGCTGGTGGAATTATTGGTCCATATTTCTTCAAAAATGAGGCAAATCAGAATGTTACCGTCAATGGTAAGTGTTATCGCACCATGTTAGCGGACTATGTGCTTCCTGAAATTCAAGGACATGGTCTCGGTAAGCCATACAGCGAGTGAAACAACTGACTTGTTGCGAAATCATTTTGGTGAGCAATGAATTTGACGTTTAGTTATGGTAAATTGGCCGCATAGATCGTGCAATATCACACCTTTGGACTATTTTCACTGGGCATATGTAAAGTCTCAGGTCTTTAGGAGTATGCCTGACGATTGACGCTTTGGAAACCAACATTTCCCGTGTTATCTGCGAATGGACCACCACCACCACCTCAGACGTAGTCGAAGCCAACATTTACATGATATTACTTTCAAAAATAAAATGCCATGAATTTTTCTTTTAATTGATAGTAAAAATCTTAAGTTCACTTCCAAACTTACGCGTTGTATTTTACATTATATATTAAACCTCACCATGAATCATCCTTCATCTTTGTTAAAACTTTCCTTTATCTTTGTTAAATAACAATCATCCGGCTTTAATCAATCTTTTCCTACATATACTCGTATAGTAGGACTGGATAGTGTGCTGAGTGGGTGGAAATAGCGCGCGGTTATGGAAATGAAGTGAGTTTAATTAGCGAGTAACTGGTAACTGAAAAACAGTTTTTCATCAGCTTATAGAAACAAGATGTATAAACATATTCCTTGTTTCCGAAATCCCATAAAAACCAGGCGTTAATCAATATTAATGAAGATCTTAAACGAATTCATGGTTGGTAAACAAAACATGAGCTCTGTCTTAATTCAGTCAAATAAAAAGCCATGTTCATTAATAGAGGTAGATAATCAAAAATTTCCGCTCTATTATTTCTCAACCACACTCCTGTAGAGTATGTGGATAAGATAAAAAATCTTGGAATCACCTTCAGTAGTACATTGACTTGGAATTTACAAGTAAACAGCGTAATATCGAAAGTGTTCTAAGCCCCACAAAAAACAGCCTTCCGATATGTGTTAAGCTGAAATTGGTTAAATTTTATATGTTGCCGATACTGCTTTACGGATGCGAAATATACGCGGCCTTGAACTGTGTATCGAGAATAAAATTAACTGTTGCATATAATAGTTGCAAAAGATACTTTTATGATATTAGACGGTCAGAGCACGTTACGTTAAGTACTATCGGCTGCTTTTTAATAGATTATTGAATTATAGAACCATTCTATTGCTTCGTAAAATAATTACTACCAAAGAACCAGACTATTTATTTGAAATATTGTACTTAAATTTGCCAGTAATCAAAGATCTATGCAAATAATTGTACCTAGGCATAAGTATCTTCATCTATGGAATTGTCTATCAATAAATATAAAACGATCAAGCAACACAAATATATTTACAAAGGAAGTTTTTAAGTACTTTGCGCAAACTTACTGATAGAAGATCTTTGCCTTTATGTGCTCTGCCCATATCTTTCGTTCAAACTTTAGTCTTCCTCACCTCTATTTATTTTCTTCTTCTTTTTATTTATTAATTTATTTATTTTTGTTTACCCTTTTTTATATATGTATAAGTTTCCTAATAAATTGATCACTATAATTTCATTTTAATGTATAATTGCCTAGCTTTCACAATGTAAAAAGATTTAATCTTAATGTATAGCGTTTTCTAATAATGACTTGACAACTTTTTTTTTTTTAAATAAAAGGCAAACCATTTGAGATATTTCAAAAACTTTATTATTGGGTTGAAGTACAATCAAAAAATTTATGAATGGAACTTGACTTCATTCATACGTCCGCTATTTCGCGTTCAACGTTGGCTCTGAGCTCTTCCAACGTCGTCGGCGTGTTGGCATAAGCCAATGACTTAACGTAGCCCCACAGAAAATAGTCAAGTGGCGTTAAATCGCGCGAATGATGCGGCCAATCGACACTTACTCTTCAATAAATCGATTGTACCGTGTGCTGTGTAACTTGTGGCACTATCCTGTTGAAATCACATATCGTCCAAGTCCACATCTTTCAATTCGGGCCAAAAATAATCGATAATAATCGATAATCAGCGCGATAACGCTGACCATTCACAATAACGCCGCCGGCATGCAAACCGCACCAAACAGTTATTTTTTGTGGATGAAGTGGTGATTCATGAAGCACATGTGGGTTTTCACTCGACCAATAATGCATATTTTGCTTATTGACGAACCCATTGGGCCAAAAATGAGCTTCGTCACTGAAGATGATTTTGCGATGAAATTCACAATCTTGGCGCATCTTCTCTAGAACCCAATCGGAGAACGTAGCTCGTTAGTGTACTTTACCATGATGAAAATGTTGAGTTTACTGAATAAATTGACAGTGACAGTTTGATGATTAGTGAAAGAGTGTCAGTCCCTATTGGAAAACCCTATACAAGAATTTTTTGAACTAAATATATTTGAATTTGAACTAAATCTTCGGCTATTATTTTTTCGGCTAACTATTTTTAAACAGACGCCCACTGCATTGCAAAAATAAATGAACTGGAAATATCGCCCCTGTTTTGTTATTGCAAAATAGCTTTCTCAGAGGAAGTCTCGTCTCCTTAAAGCACTTGGGGGCATCCATTCACATAAAATGTGAATTCAGTTTTCTGAATAAGATCTACTTTGTGTAAGTGATTTCGAAGGTGGCAGTATCCTTCTGATATCATCGCTTTTAAGTAGTAAAGATTTTTTTTGATTTTTAGTGGAAGGGTTTGATGGCTTTTTTTTGGCCAGACAAAGCCCTGGGATTTTTTCCCAATGAGATATACACATTTTTTTCTCACAACTCTTTATTGCTGAGTTAATTGCTGAATTTAGGATATTACAGAAAGGTTCAAGCTAATCTCACCAGTTCGTCGGTTACTGTATTTGAGTCAATGCATTTATGATAAGACACTCAACGCAGCTTTACTTTATTCTTATAGGAGGGACCTTGCAGTGTATTGAAGTAGTGCATGATTGATTTGAAGTCAATGAGACTAGAGCCTAATGTTTTAATAACTGCTTGACTTTCAGTTAGTATATGGATGTTGACGCCCTTCATTTTCTTATCGAGAATGAGATTTGTGCACACCTGAATTGCATGTATTTTCGCTTGAAATACGCTTGGACTTGTGAACATTGGTTGCGAAATGGGAGGGTAGTATCCACCACGGTGCCCATCTTCGAACCATCCGTATGCCACTTGTTACCTTTAAGGGGTTATACGCAGTTGAAAGAATGAAAAAATACTTTTCTTTTACGATTTTTTTGAAAAGATATTTTACTATACAAAAACAAAAAGTAGAGGTGTATTTAGTGGCAAAATCTAAGTTTATACAGACACTAATGATTGTAAAAATATTGAATCTTTTGTGCTGCTGCAGACGATCTACCGAAAGTCCTCCAAAAAAAGGTGTTCGGCAGTGATCATGATATCCCCGGTTTAGTTCGGTTTAGCGAAAGATTCTTCACTTCTTCGACCGAAGTGCACACGTAAAATTGTTTATAAAAATAAAAATAATTTTTAATCCCTAAATTAATACCTGAGGAATATATCTGAGAAGGTTGTGTAAAATCTCAGACCGATCGGTTGAGCCGTTTTTTAGAAATCTTGATTACCGACTTCCAAAAAATAGTTTTAAGAGAAACACGTTTAAAGTTTCGGAAGAAGTGCATAGTATGTGTCCGAAATGTTCTTACAAATGCGCGTATATCTCAAAAAGTACTTACCGGATAAATTTGAAATTTTCAGGAAATAATTTAGTATAACCTCTTTAAGCTCGCCTGTCAAAATTTTGTGACGATTCGACGCTTAGTTTTGTTTTGGCACCCATTTAAAACATCGTTTTAGTGCCTTTTGCGATCGTCGAAAAAGAGCAGTATCGCTCCGTGATCCGATTCTTGTTTTTGAGTAGCAAAACTTGCGATGGTCTCGATGGTCTCGATGGTGTGTATGGGACCCATTCACCTTACCATACAACCGTTAACAATTAGTTCGCTGAGTTTCGCCGTTTCCGTACGTTGACTTGAGGTGGGATTTTGTAGTTCCATACTTCTCGGCCTGGGATTACTATATTGAACCTGTTGCCCAAGCACAAAGACTTAGTTAATCGGTCGCTTACCGCGCAGTTCATGTTAAGCTCAGGGGCTTCGGAGAGAAGATTCATTTGGTCCATGTGATTTAAGTGATTGATCTCTTCTGTTGTCGGTTGTCTGACCGTGCTGTGATATGGCATCTTATTTATTTATTTATATCTACAATAGGTGCACATCAACAGATCAAGAAAGAAAGCAAAATCTATATTAAGTACAATAATTATAAGTTATCTTAATGCTAACAGTGCGAGTTCCTTAAATCTATGTAGTTCTGGGTAATACAATATCGAGTTGATCATATACAATCTACAGAATCTACAGAAAAACGTAACAGGCTCATTGGCTCCCTATGAATTGGAGTGATGAAATTCAAATAACAATGGTTTTGCCCTAAGAACCTAAGATAAACATAGTAAATCTCTAAAGAACATAACACAATGCATTTTACCAAAGAAGCAAACATTTAGAGCGGTAAGAATATTGGACATTGTCATTCAGAAAGAAACGGCGTAATGCGAAGTTTTTTTTTGAACTTTTTCTATTCTATTAATGTTTTTCAGTGAAAAAGCGTTCCAAACAACACTACAATATTCCAGACATGGACGAACCATGCTGACATAAATGACCTTGAGAGTATAGGGGTCCTTGAAGTCCGATGAATTTCTTATTAGAAATCCTAGAGCAGAGTTAGCTTTTGACAATTATTTGTTAACATGGAGATCAAAAGTGAGTTTACTAAAACAACACCAAGGTCCTTAAATTCAACTACAACATTAATTAATTGATTTCCAAGACTATAAGCAGGGGTTAGATTATATTGTGTTCTATTATATGACATGGTGGCATATTTGTCAATATTGAGATGCGGATCGTTCATTTTACACCAGTCAAAATAACTCTGGAAAAGAAGACAGTCACTGACCTTAGAAATAGTCAGAAAAAATTTATATCATCTGCATACAAAAGACAATGGGAATATTTTAGAATTCTCGGCAAATCATTTATAAAAATGAGATAAAGTATTGGCCCAAGATGGCTTCCTTCTGGGACACCAGACACAATATTAATTTCAACCGAAAATAAATTTTCGATAGCATTCAAGCTTTTTTTGAAGGATATGCAAATTAATTCAACTATGAAGAGATGGAGTGGCGTTAAATGAAGGCTTATGTAGGTGCTGTGGGGCATCAGCCGGTGATGCTGAGCCATACATGTCTTTGAAGCCTCTGCAGCGTTTGTATGGTAGATTTCTCTTTTGTTTTTTTGCACTATACTACTGATGAGAAGGTGATGATAGCTCTTACCATCATTGTATGTATCCAATGGGTAACCTTTGAAGTTAATCCTTACCATCCTAACGACGAAAAGCTCACATGGCCTTAGTCGCTTTGGTTATTTTATTATTAATATGTGAAGTCCAATTTAGTTTTTTATCGAAAACGATTCTAAGATATTTTACTTCGTTGGAGTACACAATTTCTGTACTCTAAAGTAAGATCTGCTCAAGGCTCATTACCTTAACGAGTGAAGGCAGCAAGTACAGTTTTAGCGGGGTTGATTGGAAGATTTATTCCAACACACCAGTCATTTATTATCTTTAGAGCAGTCTGCATCTTATAATAAATGTTTTTAGGGTGTTAACCCTTCACTATTATGACTTAGTCGACGGCATATCCTACTGTTTGATAGCCCAGATTAGTAAGTTCTACTAGTAGATGATCAATGACCACAAGAGTGGTGAGAGAACACCTCCTTGTGGACAACTTTTGACGACTGAGACAGAGATTTTAGTTTCACAAGAAGATGTGGAGATTTCCTCTTTACGAACTCTTTGGACATGGCTTTCGAAATGAATTCATATCCGGTATTAACAAAAGCACCTTCAATATCTCGGAGGGCACATATTGTAACCAGATTTGGTATAGTGCCTTCTGTGGATCTTACTTCCCTCTAAAGGTATTGGTGACGTGAATTCAAAAATGATGTACGACTTATGGATCGATAAGATTTAGTAGATTTCACAAGATTTTTCTTGTTTGGGGATAGGAGCTGCGTTTACCTAACTCAACACAGTATTCACATACTGTGTGTTGCTTAGAAGGATTTTTTCTGGAAAATTAACCTTAACAAGCTGTTTTAAAGTTTTCTGTCGACTAGCTGTGCCATCTTCTTTTTATAGCAGACCTAAGTTATTTAAAGAGTCCTTTTAGAGAAATATTTGGAGACAAGAGATTTCTGACGGTTTTTTCAGGTTTTCTCCAGGTAGCCTCCACTCAGCCTGACACGGCCAGTACCGTTGTTTAAAGGTTTTTTTTTTAATCTTCTCCTCTCCCAAGGTTTTAGCTTATTGTAGTAAGTAGATCTAAGACGCTAAGGCTAAGAATTTCTAAAATCTTTGCCTAATTTCATCATCAGACTTTTTCCTGGGAAAATACTGTGGCTGAGTCTAAAAGATATAGTTACATTGAATTCAGGTGCAAAGGTCCCCGCGGTGGTCTTTGAATTTCTAGTTAGTGCTCTGTTTTCTGCTTAAGGTTCTGTATGTGGAAAACAGCAGTAAGTGGCGGAAGGTATTCAATGATTTCGTTGGCGTGCCTACATCATCAGAAAGAAACGGCGTAGAATTTTTGTCCTGATTGAGGCTCACCACCAATTAAGAACTCAGTGTAATTGTAATTCCTGATTACCAAGACATTCTTGGTAACTAATCTCCTAACATTTTCTTTGGAGAAAGCTGTAATACCGAGAATGCGCCGTAGAGCTACAGAGCAGTAGAGAAAGATTGAATATGGATGACACAAATCATAATCCGGCAATAACCAGGGAAATTTAATTTGGAGTTCAATGGGAAAGTGTTAAGGGGCATTTGCTTCTTATTATAGCGCAAGATTTTTTTTTTTCTAAAAGAAATCTGCGGTTAATGTAGTGTTGCTACCTTTACTTTCATCACTAATAGTTGTATCATCAGCAGGACAGTCACTAATCTTCAAAAGGTTGAATGAACCTAACTTCGGGATATGGCCTCACTGTGCCTCAATAAATAAGCTTCTCCAGTTAGCTCGGTCAGTGGTTAATTACTTACGTAAGATAAACGAGTATGTACATAACAAATAATTCATACCGACTAAGTTCAAAATTTAAATAATGGCCTCGTAGGAATGCTATTGAGTTTATAAGAGAAGCACGACATATAGCATCAAAATGTACAGACAGAAGGGCCAAAGGTAGTGGTTTAATATTCGCTAAGTATAAAAGTAATGTTTCATCACATGACGGGTCGTATTTAAATCTCCACTTAAAGTTGCTTATCGTCATTGTCACGTTTACTCCAAGAATCACTTTATCTTCAGTTTACAGAGAAAAGAGAAAACAACAAACCTTGCTTCAGTTTACAACATTTCAGCTTCGACTAAATGAAGATCTTAAACCAAAGCCAAAACAGCAAAGCGAAGTACAAAAGGACGAGGGCAACAAAACAAGAGAAAAAAAAGTTACAAACCTTTAGCAACTTGAGTTACGAGCTCCCTTTAGTGGTCTAGTACGAACACTGTTTCAACGAATTAAGCGCCTTACTTTAAAAATTTAAGTTCCAAGCATTTTCACTATGTAGTAGACCATTTAACTCCATAGGCGATAGCTGTGTGTTTGTGTGTATCCTAATAAAATACTTATCCTGAACTACACTTGCTTCCACCGGCTCAAGAATCTACACCCGGTGTACCTATATACGAGTACTACATACGCCAAATGGTGGCAAGCTTTACAGCCACCAGCGAACATACTCCTCCGTGTCGTTAGAAAGAGGCGTCAGATGAGAAAGTAGAAACACACCAGGACCGGAACCAGAACGAGGACCAGCCAGCCAGCACAATGCTGTAGAGGATTTATAACTCATTTAGTGTACGGAACAAACTTCCTTGAAAGCGTTAAATTTATTGAACTTTATCCTCGATTTATATCTTTTGATCATTGAATTTTAATTTATCAGTATTAGTATGTTGGAGGAGAAAGTTAGAGGTAGCGCCGTGATGGTAAGGACTAAGAAGTTGGTTTTACTCTTCCCTTGCAGCGTCATTGCAAAGCAATTAGGTGCTCGCCTTTCAACATGAAGATATGTACGTCCTGACACTATGCTGCAGTGGTTGTATCTAGATAGACGGAGCTAATTTTCAGTATACCAGAGTGTCTGGTATGTGGATGCGGATGCCATTGTGTGATGTTTGTACTGGGACTGAAATTATGGTGGAAAAGTTTGGATCACAATCATTATTTGCTCGTTTATTAAATTGAAGTCTTAAGATAAGTTTCAAAATTATAGTAAATTTTACTAAAAACTCTTTTGTACGACTAGTATTTGTTGAGAATTTTATACCGAGAAGTTATTGTCCATAGACAGGTTCTTTGAGAAGATTACAGGTCTTACACAGGAATCAACCTGTTATTACTGTAATACTAATCAGGTAATTTAATTTAACATAATTAATTAGAATTTAAAAATAAACCAAAAAACTCTTTAAACTTAGCTTAACTAATTAAACATTCATAGGTGTAGAGTTAACACATCTGTGCTTCTGAATGTTAAAGGAGTTTCACATCGCTATGCGACGTGCGATGGAAAAGACTGAGCGTTTGTCTTTTAAGAAGAAATCAACTCTCACCATCACCAATGATTCATTACCTCCATCACCACCAAAGGCAGGATAAAAACTGAGACTACCGAAAGATTCAACTTATCATTAGCTGAGTTGCAAGTGAACAGAATGATTTTTAGGGCAGTAGAAAATGCAAAATAATCGATCATCTACGATCACTTGACTTGGATATCAATAATGTTAGCAAAGCAGAGACTCCTTATTCCATGCCTGAGACTTAATCTCCAACAAGTCTGAATAAAATACATTAATAACCAGCTCATACTCTCAAAGCTGCACTGAGATGAGTGACACAACACACGCTGTTGCTTCATTTGATGGCTTTAAGTTGCCTAGCATCGATGGCACACATATATAGTTGTGCGATTAATAGGAATAGATATGATACAGTAAAGATCAGCTGCTGGCAGGTCTGATGAGAATTCACTTCAAGCCAGACACTGGAATACATCCCAGGCAAACAGTAAAAGCAGCTTTTAGACTAAAAATCGAAAAAACGACATCGGTGGTGCAGTTGGTTGACTCACTGCTTAGCGCTCTGTCTGTTGTATCGTGCCTAACAACTGCCTACTTTTTACGAGACGGGGAAAGATAATTAACGAAACTAAGCATGTGGATGTAAGGAAGCTCACCGAAAGGCGCAAAAGCATGTCACTGATAGTTTCACCAGATTCCAAAGAATGGTCTGTTACGGCAGCATTGCGAATTTTGCGGCTTGGATCTCTCGATCGCCAATCCTTTCTCGTATTCGTAGATGGTATCCGACTTCGGAGACTAATCATTCCAATAACACTTAAGTTTGTCAAAATTATGCTAATAGAGTATGCTAATGACTTCGATCTTTGGACCTGATTTCTACGCGACCAAGTTGTCTGCGTACGATATGGCATCGGAAATTGCTCTTACAGATTTTTTGTACAGATTTTGAATGAGATCGTCGAATTAACTGCATCTTATTGCAGGCCGTTTCAAATTCAAACATTCCAGCAGAAGTCACATTGCCACTCTTCATAAAAAACCGTATATGAATACTGATACAAAAATGTACAGCCGTAGTTTATTTACGCTAAGCCCGTTCAGCTTCTTGAAAAGTCCCTCTAACCATCTTATCTCGAAGGCCTTCTCCAGATCAATCATTTAGGCATCAGTGCATTGCTTCTTATTGTGTTTCGTAAACTTTCCTTTTTTCATAATCCCACGCGCACCAAGGGGATATAAATACCCTTTTACTGGTTTTCTCCAGGGCGCGGGCGGGTTTTGTGGTAGTTTGAAGCTCAGGTGTATTAGGTTTCGATAATTTTCCAGAGGTAGTTGTCAAACTGGACGGGACGAACTAGTGAATCCTCAACTAGTGGGTCTCAGTACGTGCTAGTTGTTAGTTCGTTTCATTTAGCCCAGCCAGCAACCACTCAAACATCAGTGTTATGCCATGCATATTCTACGAAAAGACTTTTTCAGGGAATTGCCTCGCACGATATTCAACTCATGACCCATAGCGATCCAGAAATCATTCTAGATGATGAAACATGGAAGCAGTTCAACGTTAACGGCTTCATTCTGGAATGGGTGGTGCGATACTACATGTATGCCCGTTGTCAAGGTGTACTCAAGGCCAAGGGTAACATTGTCGACACTTCAAAACCACTGAAATGAACAGAACATTATTTCGCCGCATTCCATAATTCAGAGCAAATTTGGCGCGAATCTATTTTAACACAAAAACAAACATTCAGATGCATATTACGTCATTTATTTGTGATTATTGATTCCAGGAAATTAGTTACGTTAATTGTTATAACGTAACTCCGTAGATTGTTATGTATTCTTATTTTAAAATTTACGAATACCTTGTTATGTACAAAGAAAAGAGGAAATATATGAGTTCTACCCACTACATGACAGTAAATTTTTTTAAATCTCAAGACTTTTCTTATTAAGATCAAGGCATCACACGTTGTTTGGTGGTAGCTTAGTTTCGCTGACTAGAAGCACATGAGGGGTCTGTTCTGTGGGCAGCTTAGACACTGCGTCTCTTTATTCGAACCTTATTAGTGGATTTACGTGTATGTAAGCGGTGATTCTTTTTTGCTGTTTGGTTTTTCAGTTTTCTATTTTTACAGTGCAGGAATGATTCGTGATATATGTTAAAGTCAAACATGCTCAGTTAGCATTTCCATTTCATCATCACACCCGAAAAGAGCTTACAAATTATCGAATTCTATTATCAAAATTCGTGCTCTTTGAAAAATTGACCTACTGAGCAAACAATTCAAGCCATAGTGACCAAATTTCGCACCAACTTTCACGCTAGTGGACATCAAACTACCTATTCGTATGCGTAAAGTGCGTGTGACACTGCTGTATCCGCCAGTGTTCATGAAATCCGTGATTTGTCCATTCGTCGCTGTTTATAGCAATATCGCATCGGGAAGGCGCATTAATTTTCAAAAATTTTTTTGAGGGAAGTCAAAAGACCAAACCTTTAACTTTAACGTATATCATAACACGTGTTAGGTTTTAAGTTGTGAGGACCTTGTATTAATTACTATAGCCATAAACAAACAGCAAACATGTCCTCACGTTTCAGAAGTACTGCCCAACGACTTTTATATCGAAAATGATGTATCTTGGCAAGGATTTTTGACCTTATTTCATTTTTATTCCCAGTCATCACTGGAATCAAAATACTCTTACAGAACTAATGAATGGTAGAAGTTAAATGGAACGAAGAGATACCTTTAGGTCTCGCTGAACGATGGGCATCGATTCGCACTATTCGCATCTATAGCTATTCCTCGGATTTTGTTGAAGAATAAACTCGACTTTGAACTAAATGCATTTTATGATACATCACTGAATGCATATGCTGCTGTAATTTATTGCCGGAGTGTACGGATGACCAGATTATGTGTCGTTAGAAGCAGCTAAAATCAGGGTTGCCCCCATTATTTTTAGCTACGTGGAGTCAGTCTTTAAATTTTTTTAATAGAGAATTTAAATTTGTTGCATGGACAGATTCGTCGATTTTTCTACATTGATTTTCTGCGCCATCCAAAAGATGGTCAATTTTCCTGGTAAATCGGACTTCTGCGATCTTGACGTCAACCCCTCGCCAAAGTTGGAATTATATAAAATCAGCCTATAACCCAGCCGATATCGCAACTCGTGGAGTTCTTCCATCTTTTTTACCAATAAATGTGGTGGAAAGGACTTTGTAGATAGAGGCCAATATCATTCTGTTTCAGAATTGGAAGAAAGCAGTACAAAAAGGACACATGAATTATTCACAAACGTACAAACAAATAATATTTTTGAACAGATTATAAATGAAATCATTTCTTGGTGGAAACCAGTTCGTGTCGTTACCTACATTTTACCATTTATTTCTAACATTCGAATTACATCGGGTCGCCGATACAATTCCTTGTCGAAAACGGAAATTTTAAATGCTTAAATTCTCTAATAAAATGTGAGATTTCAGTATTCCTATCCAAAACTAGCGCTCTCGAAAAACAAAGGCAACGGATTTCAACTCAGCAAATGGGAGATCTACCAAAGGAACGTATTCGGTTTTTGTAACCATTCAGCAAGGTTGTTTCCGATTATGCCGGCCCATCAAATGTACGTATAATTCGCCTTGTTTGCGTGCTTTTAAGCATCTATTTCGAATTTGTTGCTGACCTTTCCACTTATGCTTTCCTTTCAGCTATTGATTATTTTGTAGTTCGCCGCGGTAAGCCAACCAAAATTTTGAGTAGTAACTGCACCAATTTTCATGTGACCAAGGGATCACTTGATGAAATACATGCATGCCATCTTAGCCAACAACTTTAAAACATCGTTGCTGACCATCTTTTCAGTGACAACATATATTGGACATGTATACCTCTTCCTACTTATCACTTTGGTAGGCTGTGGAAGGCAGATGTTAAACCTATGTAGACTCATTTGAAAAGAGTTATCGCTGGCCATATTCTCACTTACGAGGAACTTACACATTCTTAACAAAAATCGAGGCACATAGGGCGTATGTGGACAACGACAGATTCTGAACCGTGTCTTGACATTATCTTACTTTATGATTGGTGAACCTTACACTGCCATTCTTTAGCCTTAAATTGAATATATAGGCTGATTCATCGTGAGGTTGCGTCATATTTTCAGTGAATGGTCTCTAGAAAAACTCAATGAAAATCCGGTGTTTTATCGTGAAATTTTGTTCAGTGATGAACCTCATGAGCTACCCGAAGAGTACCAAGAACTACCATTACATCCATTAAAAACAATGGTATAGTGTGATTTATGGGCTGGTGGAGTTATTGGTCCATATTTCTTCAAAAATGAGGCAATTCAGAATGTTACCGTCAATGGTAACCGTTATCGCGCCATGTGCGGACTATGTGGACTATGTGCTTCCTGAAATTCAAGCACATGGACTCGATGAGCTCTGGTTTCAACAAGACGGTGCTACGAGCCATAGAGCTTGTGAAACAATGGACTTGTTGAGAAATCATTTTGGTGAGCACTTAATTTTACGTTTTGCTATGGTATATTGGCCTCCTAGGTCGTGCGATATCACACCTTTTGACTATTTTCTCTGAGGATATGTAAAATTCCAGGTCTTCAGGAAGAAGCCAGCTAAGACTGACGCTTTGGAAGCTAACATTACACGTGTTATCCGCGAGATACCAGTCGCTATGCTCATACGAGTAGCCCAAAATTAGACCTTCAGAATGGAGCATCTCTGACGTAGTCATGGCCATCATTTACCTGATATCATTTTAATAGCCTTGAGACGGCCGAAGAAAGCAGCGCACTCTGTACGCAAGTGGCTTTGCGGTATTTTGGCCCATTCCCGGCGAAGTGCTTGTTTGAGGTGGCCCAAACTTTGGTATTTTTTAGTGCCAACCTTCGCCTTTAAAATACCCCAGACAGAGAAATCCAACGGATTTGCAATCCATTGTGTCGAAGAAATGAAGTGTGGAACATTGTTTTTTAATCAATCTTTGTTGAGGCGCGCTTTGTGAGACAGTGCCGAGTCTTGTTGAAATGTCCACGGTCTCCGACCGAAATGTTTGTATGCCCAAGGCAATACTGCCTCTAAGACAGTTTCATGCAACAATTTTGACGCTACGGTCCAAAAATATGAGTGGAGAGCGACCACCGACGGTTGTGGCGGCCCAACCATCACCATCGATGCTGCCTGCTTTCTGGTGGCCGTCCGAAGGTGTACATTTTCGAAGGACCTTTTTAGCAAGTAAACTCAATCATTTTTTTGTTGACATATTGCTCGATAACAAAT
Source organism: Volucella inanis (assembly GCA_907269105.1). Lineage (NCBI taxonomy): Eukaryota > Metazoa > Arthropoda > Insecta > Diptera > Syrphidae > Volucella > Volucella inanis. Next base: position 207,900,807 of record OU026153.1, read on the forward strand.
GGTCACTCATTGGAAAAAACCAACTTCGGCAACTCACCACTTTCGTGCAAGCTTAGCAACTGCTTCGCTCTTTCGACTCTAACTTTTTTCTGTTGCTGTGTAAGATCGTGTGCTTTTTGGAACTTCAATGGCTTGAGCCCATACATTTTGCAGTATGTGTTGCATCCGTTCCAACGATATTTTGAGCTCGCGAGCCATTTTTCTTCCACTTCGACGCGGATTTCACTCAATTCGAGGCTTCACTTTCCGAACCATTTCTGCCGATGTTGCTGTTTTTTTATCACCACCTCCATGGCGTTGTACAACGCTGACAGTATCACGGTAACGAGCTATGGTTCGAGACACAAATGATTTATTCACATTGAGGTGCTGGAGGGCTCTAACGATAGCTACTTGTGGTTTTCCAGCCATATATAAAGCAATCACACTATCACGTTTGAATTCCATCGCGGATAAAAATTTTTCCACATAACTAAGACGCAAATCGTTTAAAATGCTTGTAAATAATAAAATTATCTGTCATGTGTCAAGATTTGAGCTCGCTGTCATGAACGGCTTGGAAATTATAGTAGTCTGAAGTTGGTTGCATTTCGAGTCAGTCAGGGTGTAGTTGTTACTGGAAAAACAAAATTCAATTCACCCTATTGTAATGATCAGGTCACTTTCAATATGTAAAAGACCGGAGTCTTTCGGAGGAGACTGCAGACAAACAGCCAATTTTGTAACCAATGTTAGTTTCCTAAATGTACTTTCTCATATTCTTCATTATCTGAATTACATTCAATGTAAATTCTTACTTAATAGTAAGAGTCAAACTAATTTGCTATTTATGTAACTTATTTTACGTGGCTCAGTCTGTTTGCCTGCTGACTACTAAGCATTGTATACGAGGTGTGTTCAAATAGTAAAGTGACTTTTGAAATATTCGCGGCAACGTACATTCGATTATCGATTTTTTTTCCTGTGTTAGCAGACATGTCCTAAATGTATGTTCACAATTTTAAGTAAACAGCATGTTTAGTTTTTTTTTTTTTTTTTTTTTTTTGACAGATAGAAAGGTAAGACGTGTTCTAGCTGGGCGATTTTCAATTATTATAAAAATTGGGTCAAAGAATTCGCATGAAATTTTGTGTAAAAAATGGAATCAGGTGCTCTAAAACATTTTAAGTGTATAAAAGTACAAAAAATTTTTTTAAAAGAAGTAGAAGCTCTTCCAATATGGCCGAGATGATTCCAATGACGAACCTCGCTCTGGATGCTACAGTAAATCAACAAAAGAGGATAACGTTGAGGCTGTGAGCTCAAATTGTTTTGAAAACTCATCAAATTACAATAACAGAAGTTGCTGAGGATATTAGAATATCAGTCGGCTCGTGTCATGCAACTTTTTTGGGATGTTTTTGAAATGAGACGTGTGTCAGCGAAGTTTGTTCCGAAACTTCTTAATTTTGACCGGAAGAAACGTTGCATGAGCATCGCTCAGGAGCTGCTAAATGACGTCAATGATAAGCCTGACTTACTCAAAAGGATTATAATTTTTGATAAATCATCGTTATACGGTTATGACGTTGAAAGCACAGCCCGATCGTCCCAATGGAAGCACCCAGGAGAACCAAGACCGAAAATAGCACCCCAATTTCGATCAAATGTCAAAGTTTAGATCACTGTTTTTTCGATTACCGTGGCGTAGTGCATCAGAAGTTTTTACCTCAAGGTCGTTCGGTCAATATTGATTATTACCTTGGAATAATGCGCTGTTTGCGAGAACCGGAAATGTGGGAAAACAATTCTTGGTTTTGGATAATTCACCTGATCATTCATTGTTGCTTGTGAGAGAGTTTTTGGTCAAAACCAACACGATAATCATGCCTCAGCCACCATATTCAACGGATTTAGCCCCTGAGACCTTTTCCTATTTGCAAAACTGAGTGACCTATGAAAGGGCGGAGATTTGCAACAACTGAAAGAAAAAGCTTAAGTCTATACCAAAAAGTGCTTCGAGAATTGGGAAAAACTTTGGAAAAGTTGTATTATATCTGAGGGGATTGCTTTAAATCGGACAACATTAATGTTGATGAATAAATAAATATTTTTTTTTTAAAAAAACACACCTGGTGTTATGTTAATTCACTTATTCTTATTTGCTCAAAACTTTACATGGTTTGCCAAGAGTGAGTTTTTCATAAGAAGGCAAGCACATCTAATACCGAAAAACTCTGCTTGGAAAAGGCTGGCGTAGTCTGGTATAAGAAAAAGAGTTGTTACACACAATTTCTGTGTGAAAATGCCTGCGTGGATATCGAAGTTATTTTTTAAGCCATCAGCATAGATCATTGTCTCGTAGTCTTTAACCACATTCCATTTATTTTTCTATTCCTCTCTATTTGGGACTTTTACTGAAATTTTCGATTGAAGTTTAGAGAAAATATGGTGTAGTCAGTGGATAGTCACCAATTCTCATAATAGTGTGATCTAGATCTTACAGTATCCGTATGGACGACTAGTCCAGCAGTTGTGTTTTCAGAGCCGGATTGCATTACATACTTTATTAATAAATAGCTAGGTATCAGTTGTAGGGTACCAGTTAAGACATCATACGGACACGTTCCTGGGTGCCTACCTACCTACCTACACAGACTGCTACTAGGATTTTTTTAAGCCAGTCGATACTATATTTGTATAAGGTAGAAATCGGACATTTTATGGCTGTGTACAAACGGTGATTCTATATAACCGTTGGAAAAGCTTCGGAGTTTGGGAGACTGAAGACAATCTACACATGTGCACATGCCAAACTTAAAATTTGCTGCGTTCTCTCTATCTCCCAGTGGAATTCAACTAAGGCTAATCGTATATATTCTTACGAGACCCTTTTCTTTTGCATTTTAGTTTCTTAGGCTCTATGAGCATAAGAATCTGGTGCTCCTTTGGAGAAAGAATGATTAAGCTGAACATTTTTTCTGCAATCTTCTTTCCAATTATCATATCCGATGGCAGATGTTTTCGATTATAATAAGTGTAGGTCATCTAAGATATTCTTCATCAATGAAACGCATCATTTTTCCCAGAATACATAACGTAAACCTAGATGTTAATTATACAAAAATATTATATATTGACACAAAAGTACCATACTTTTCTCTACTTACATTTATGCCTTGGATTGAATATAATTATTAACGCACCGTGAAATTCTTGGCAAACTTTTCAATTTAAGTTAATTCATATTTTTGTATATTCATTACGCGAATACATTCAGGTATATATGTACGACTATGTATTAAAATTGCCTTGGCAATGATTGGTATCCAGAAGTGCTAACAGCTTTTCAAATATTTCTGTGTCTACTCATTATATGCGCTTATATGTATGTTCATGTGCTTAGGAGAACAAATATTGTTAGCTATTCAATATTTAAGTAAAATGCCCCGACTACTTTCATGATAACAAAAACGAAAAGTTAAAGAAAAACGAACATGTTAGGTATGATAGAAAAATTGGCAGATACACCCCAAGGATATCCGTCCTCTTTTTCCGCAGTTTTGCTCCGATTCCATTTTTCTTCTCAGCTATTGTTCAATTTCTGCCCTAGTGGCTTACACACCCGCTTTTGCATACATACACTTCTATATACGTGTGCTGCATGAGATCTATTTCCTGGATGCGGAGGAGTTTTTATGCTTCCGTTCGCCAACAAATGTACAACCTTTTGCCTCATATGCAGTGTTGACTTTTTTCAAAAAAAAAAAAAAAAAAAACAAGATTTTTAGTCAAAAAATAAATCCTAGCGAAACTACTGTCATAGGGAAAATCGAGTTATTTAGCGGAAAAACTGTTGAAATTTGTCTTTTTGCAAGCCGCCAGGCAATGCCCAGAACTCAAAAACAAATAAACTAAACACTCCCTGGAGTAGGAGAAAACTCCGATTCTAGAGCAAGAGCTGCGACAAATACTGGACTGACTAATTTATTTGAATTTTTTCCTCGCCAAAATGCAAAACTGCAGAAAAAAAGAAAAAGGTCTCTAAAATATCAAAAGCAAACTTCTATAACCACATCTGGTTCGGTCTTGAACTAAACAGAATTATGGTGATTTCACAGAAAAGTTCTGACATTCTTTTTAGCTGCAGGTGACAAAACTGCTACTGCATCACTTGAGGCGTATTGACATCTGTGCGCAGATGACCAACTAGTCCGCATGAAATACTTTTTCAAAGTTAAATAAACGCGCTTCGCAGCGTGCCTCAAAATTTGCTCCTAACAAACATTGTTTCCCAGAAGTCTATTTGGCACAACACCTGTCCAGATAGGGTAGGAGTAACATGGGAGTATGGTATTTTCTTTTTGCCAGGTACATACAGATTCGGTGGATAAACAAACGCAAATGCAATTAGTTTTGCTCTTTTAGTATTTCAGAGTTTTTTTTTCTTTTTTTTTTTTTTTTGTTAGCCTTGATTTAGTTTCCTGTCATTTTAAATTATTTTCAACAGCACGAGGATCCGCTGACAGGACTAACGATTTCATGGTGATGAATTGCACTGAGTTGATCACTGTCAGAGATCCGTCGGCTATGGTGGTGGTAATTTGATTGTTTACTCTCTATATAACATATTTGTAGACAAGACTTTCATTACCGTTCACGAAAACAAAAAAGAACGAAAATTAACTTTGTGACAGCAGTTGGATAAAATAAAAAATAGATATTGCGCGCATAGACGTAAACGAACATAACATAGATACTCGTATGTACTCCTATATCTAGCACCTGCCATTCAGAATGGGAATGTCTATTATCATAAAGAAAGACAGTATGATTGATTTTCAGTATAATATTAATGTGAAGCTTCTACTTGCTTATTCGGATGGCATAGACATTACTGGCAGATACAGCGAGCTATTTGCTTAAGATTTATGCAAATATTGAAGCAGATTTCGCGAAGTTGGGTATCACGATACGCGAGGGAACATCAAAGTGCTTGCTATCATCGAAAAAGATCAGACTACATTGATGACTTGGGGAATGCAATTAGCAAATATAACTTCGAGGTGGTCAAGGAATTTGTCTATCTAAGCTCCACAGTTATTTTAAATAAGAGATCATACGAAAATTGATTCCTGACTGATTGAACAGAAATAGCGCCCTATAAAATATTGATTGTCCCAGTTCCCCTTAATGGCTCAGAGACATGGATTTAAAAAAGAAAAGATAAGGAGTCTAAGTCCTATCTATAGGAAGCACTTCCAGTGACTTACAGCCCTGTCTGTCTCGACGGATTGCAGAGGAAAGGATTTAATTAAGAACTCTACGAGCTGTACAGTGACATGAACTAAACTGAGAAAGTGAGAATTTATCGGCTAAGATAACTGATTATTTCATTATCTAATGTTCAAAATAAATAGCAAAAGGACGCTATAGCTTCGTGCGTCTTCTTTTCTCTCCTTTTTCACAGATACAAAGAGTAGCAAATGGTAAGAACCTACATATGCATGCATTAATTTACACTTCCTGGTAAATTTTGCTTCCCCTGATATCCAACAATTTTCAAGGAATCCAGGAACCTTCAATATACGAGGGCTGTTTGATGAATACCCGGATTAGAAATGACAACGAAACTTTTTTAGGTTTTAACAATTTATTTTTTAATATGATCCCCGTTTAACGCGATGTACGCAATACCCCTCTGTATAGTACAACTTTTGTTGGCCTGCAAAATACACTTCCGGGGCGGCGATGACCTCCTCGTTCGACCTGTACTCTTTTTCCGGCGAGCGATCTTTTAAGGTTTGGGAACAAATGGAAGTTGCAGGGAGCCAAATATATAGAAGAGAATACGAAGGATGGGGGAGCAATTCGTAGTGTAATTCGACAAATTTGGCTCTGGCGACTGCGGTGGTGTGAGCCGGTGCGTTATCATGGTGGGATAGCACTTTTTTCCTCGCCAAATGTGGTAGTTTTTTTTTTTTCAAATCGGCGTTGAGTCGGCCCAATAAATCGACGTAGTATGCTCCTGTGAGTGTTTTTCTCTTCTGCAAATAGTCATCATCTTTACGGCCGAAGGCACGGTCTTCGCCTTTTTTCGAGGAAGTTTACCGGGTAAAACCAACGATTTCCTTTGTGGTAACCGTTAATGTTACTATTGTAACATGCACAATAGTATTATTCAAAGTATTATCCATCTTTCTGGCAATTTGTGGATCCCATCTCAAAAGAACTGAGCCGGCTTAGTAGCCAAGCATGAATCAAGCCAATTTTTGATATTCTGCTCTGATGTGAACCGTATTTCAGTGAGGGTGTTCTGCATCGACCGGAAGGAATGGTAGTCAGAAGGGGCAAGGTCTGGGCTATAAGGCGGGTGGGGTAAGAGATCCAATCCACTGTTTTCCAAATAGTTCTTAACAGGAATAGCAACGTGGGGCCGAGTGTTGTCATGATGGAAAATTATTGCCTTGTGTCTGGTCGCATATTCCGGACGTTTTTCGGCTACTGCTCTCTTTAAACTGATTAATTGTGTTCGGTAGCGTTGTAAATTAATGGTTTCACACAGTTTTAGTAGCTCATAATACAGCACACCAATCTGATCCCACCAAATACAGAGCATTGCCTTCGCGCCATGGATATTCGGCTTTGCCGTTGATTTGGCTGGTTGGCCGGGTTTCACATATGATTTTTTGCGCTTGGCGTTGTCGTAATAGATCCATTTTTCATCATCAGTAACAATCCGATGCAAAAATGACTTCCTTTTGTGGCGTTCCAGCAGCATTTCGGACATGCAAAACCGCCTTTCGACGTCTCTCGGCTTGAGTTCATGTGGAACCCAATTTCCTTGCTTTTGAATATATCCAGCTGCTTTTAAACATTTTGAGTGACACCCAAAGATTCTGCGAGTAATTCTTGTGTTTGGCAACAATCTTCATAGAGTAATGCTTCCAGTTCTTCATCTTCAAACTTCTTTGGCTGCCCAGGACGTTCATCGTCTTCCAAGCCAAAATCAACACTTTTAAATCGTGCAAACCACTTTTGGCACGTTCGCTCAGCTAGCGCATGTTCACCATAAACTTCCACAAAAATACGATGACTTTCGGCAGCAGCTTTCTTCATATTAAAGTAATGAAGAAGAACTCCCCGCAAAAACACTTTTTCAGGCACAAAGTTCGACATATTTGAGTGAAAAAAAATTATTGTTGTTTACGCTTCAAATGAATGATATATACTGACATGACGTACAATGGCAGTAGCTTTCTAACGCATGTTCCAATGGAATAATAACAATGGGATAATACAAGTTACGCCATCTCTTAGCAAACCGCACGTTATAGACCCAATATAATTGACTTTGAGCGCGCAATTGAAGGCATTGAGATAAAGACCTCTATTTCGATTTGAACTCGACTTGGCTGACTGGCCATCTGCGGCGGCTTACGAAAGTTCTTTATTATTAATTGTTTGCCCTTTGGCATAAACACACAACACATAAATATATATCAGAAGCTCGGCTTAGGGATTTAGAAACAAGATAATTCAAGTATTCCGTCTTCTAAATAACCCACAACCTGTTATTCAAGTTTCAAGCGCCCTTATTTAAATATTAAAAGTTACCATAGGCGCTAACAGTGGTGAGAAGAGGAGAATCCGTTACGGACTCGTTAATGTACTGCTACATTGAATGTATATATACCATATATCATGGGCATACACATATAGTTTAGGATCCTAGCGCTGTTCAAATAAGATCTGTGCAAACTCTGTGAAATGCTTTTTCCAATTAATTGAAAGCGACCCTTTAAAAGTTCGCGGCCATCATTATCCATCTTTGCAACGAGTCATTTGTCGAGCTGTCCACAAAGCATGACTTCAATGGAGTTTAATAATGTTGTGTGTCTAGAACTCTCTTGTATATTTTCATAGTGTACAATATTAGTTCCATTTGTCAGTACTTTATGTAATTTCTGGTGTGCCTTTGTCTTTATACAGCAGAACAGCACATCTGATTTGTCTTGAATCAGCCTTTTTTTTATCAAAACAAGGGAACGTCTCTGTGGTACAAAGCAGTTGAAGCTCACGTTCTCGTGATATATGATAGATAATTAAAGTGATAGTTTCCGTAGATCAGATTGTTCGTCGAGGTCATTGCTCTAGCAATGTGTCTCTGGATTAACTAAATGACGGAATTGTTAACTTCTATTAGATTCGCCCTATTGTATAGAACTTTATTAGCATGTAGTTTTATGTACTCCGACTCTGGTGTACTTTACCAGTGAAGGCACGCCCTAACTAAGTTTCTCACAAGCATCCGAATCTTTTCCATTAAACTTGCTCTCACATTGAACTACACGAGACAATTAAATGCAAGCATAGGCCGGATAAAGGCCATGTAGCCATCTCATCCTGTCGGCTGCTATAAAACAGCCTTCTTGTGAGCGCAGGACACCATCTATATGTTTGTTAGAATAAAGATATTAATCTAGCCAGATCCCAAGGTATATGACTACATTTCGACAAGTAGCTGCCCTTCCTGTTCCTATTCAATCAAGTACATATTGGCCATTATTATCCGGGTAGCTTCATAATTCCATGGGTGTAGAACTTCAGTGGGTAATCAGCGAAAAGCTTGGCCAAGTGATTTTCAGTGGCTATTCGGTCGGCCAATTTTTTACTATCAAGATAATTTTGCAAAGACCGAAACAGATGGTAATCAGAGGGTGCAAGGTCCGGGCTATACGGTGAATAAATCAAAACTTCCCAACCAAGCTCCGTCAATTTGTTCTGGGTCATCAAAAATGTGTGTGGCCTAGCATTTTCATGATGCAAGACATGACCAATTGCCCTATTCTGGTCGCTCTTTCTTGATAGCTTCTTTTGAAGGGTTGAGTTGTGCACAGTAGAGGATCGAATTGACCGTTTGCTTACGTTCAAGCAGCTCATAATAGACGTTTCCCTTCCAATCCTACCAAACACTCAACATTAATTTGTTTGCCATCAATCCAGGTTTTGAAGTTGTTTCTGGTTGGTCACCGGCCTTTGACTATGATTGCTTTTGTTAGATATTCTCGTATATAATCTATTTTTAATCGCCCGTAATGAATCGCTTCAAAAATTGTTCCATTTGGTTACATTTCAGCAGCGTTTCACTGATGGTTATTCGGTAAATTAAATTTCTTTGCGTTAATTCATGTGGCACCTAAGCATCGAGCTTCTTTGAGTAGCCTGCTAGTTTTAGATTATTTCAAACTGTCATACGATTGATGTTTAGTGCCTTCGCTATTTCCAGACAGCCTCCATGACAGCCTTTCTTCATCAGTTGCAAAATTTCATCGACTTTTTCAGTAACAGGCCAACCAGTGCAAGGTGCATCTTTTACATCGAATTTTCCGAACAAACCAATCCTGGGTCCGGTGTTCACTCATAGCATTCTCACCTTAAACTACACAAATTTTTTGGCATATTTTTTAGCGTTTTTCCTCTTTTTTTATAGTAAAAAAGCATCACATAGCATATTTCTTCAGATATTTCACTCATACTCAAATCAGTATAACTTTTAACACGAGCAACGAACTATACAGCTGTCTTCACAAGAAATATAGCCTGACATGTCACCTTTCAAACAAGTGTTCATTTGACACAATCGGATTAGTGATTACAGACAAATGAACACCAACACCAAGTAATGACAAAAAGCCGCGAAGACTTTTTATATGACCAATAACATACATACATATATACTATACATAAATTGTTATTGAAAATTTATGCACATCAAGCAGCTGTTACAAACAAATTTTTGACAATTGGGGCGCACGGTTGAATATTTGTTTGAGTTTTTTGTGTGCTCGCAAAAGTAACAACGCTGCCGTTTTTTAACAGATTCAATGAGAGCAAGGTTGCTACTGCAGGCTGGGAAGATTCTCGAATGCTTTTAGCTGAGTTTTTTGCCGATAAGCTATAAGGAAGTCTTTTTCCGCGAATAATGTGGGGTGTGATCATATGTTTACTCCTCCTTAAGAGAATAGTTTATTGGAGTTCTAGGAGATGTTGATTTCTGTCCGTATAACGTAAGCGTTAAATGCAGACATATCTATCATATTCGAAAACAATGCTACTGGCCAACGCTTGGTCTGCCGTTTGCATGTATAGTTAGACACAAGTTGATCAAGTACATCCACTCCAGCCAGATACACTCCAGGTTTTATTGTAATGAAGTATTACATGGTATCTGGCTCTTTTGTATTTTCATCACTTACAATTGGAGAATGATGGAGGGATGCTACGAGCTTATATTTTTTTGGTACGTAAGACACAATAGTTACATTATTTCTGAATAAGAATTCGCTATGAAAAACGTTTTTTTTCTTCATGTAAATGATGTTTTTTGGTAGAAAAGATTTATTTTTTCTGATTGTGCCTACTGAAATTATATTTTGGCGAAGTAGTTGTAAGGTCAGATTGTATGTCGTAAAGAAATTATCGGACGTAATAATGTGTCCCTTGAGGAGCTGGTGCAATAGAGAGAAAATAACACGTTGACCTAAAAACATGTATGACAGGACATTAAATCTATGCAAATCTTAGAGAAGTTTTTATATTTGATGTATATTTGAAAACGTATTACCTTGATTCTTTTCCGGCTCCGTATTTGTTGCACGTCCTAAATAAACTTCCATATTTCACTCATACTTACTATTGCGTCACAGAGAGCCCATATTTTTAGACCGTATTTCGCGAGCGCTGACGGAATGTAAAGCTCCAGCGTCCACGAAAAGGCACTAGCTGCTCATAAATTGTTACATTTTTGAGTGGATTATAAAAAATTTTTAGCTGACGGTTTCATAGGTCCCAAAGGTTCCTTATGGGAGCTAATTTATCGCGTTGTCGTCTCTGCTCTCTGTCGTCAGCGAAGTCAAATCGAAGGCAGCTCTAAATGTTCATAAATTTTTCCAGGATCATTGTAGCGCGGAAAATCGGCCTACTTTCACTTTCACTAAGATCTTTCACCAAGATTTTGCAGTCCAAGATATGCTTCCAATTCTATCAAGTTCATGATTTCCCAATCGTTTCTAAAAAATTCCTTTCCTTTCTTGTTCGTCATTTCTATTACGGTATTTTTTACACTTGAAGATAAAAACGTATCAAGTGATGATTTTATGTCCGTTACCATGGAAATAGCACGTCTAGTTGATTCAGGTGAATGGCTTATAACTACTCGTACAATAGATTGTCAGGAAATCTGCCTTTAGAAATTGGTGGAGAATGACCCTGTATCAGAACACTTTTATCTGTCGATAAATAAGAACGTACCTTGTCTTTTTCTGTCGTTTTGCAATCTTAAAATAAAACACTTGCCACACATTCACTGGAAGATATATCTGAAATTTCATCTTCGTTTTCATTGATGGGTTCATAAACTTCATCATCATCACTGTCCTCAAAAATGTCCTCCACATCAGCATTCATAAATTGAATAATTTCTTCATTGCTTAGTGCCTTTTCAAAAAAAAAAAAAAAAAAAAAAAAATGATTGAATTGACATTGGTGTTGCTTTTGACAGCTATTAAGAAACAACGTCATGTATGGGTATAGTATGTTCGATACACAATTGGGTACGTTTACAGTGATACAAAATCAACCTCTTTTTCCTAGTATGACGTTTTGCTTAGTTAATAAAACATCATAATTGTACTGAAATAAGAATATACATTATTTGTTACTTAATTTAAATTATAATATTGGGTCTAAGAGACTAAGAGAGCTGCTAAGAGATGGCGTAACTTGTATTATTCCATTGGAACATGCGCTGGAAAGCTGCTGTCATTGTACGTCATTTCAGTATATATCATTCATTTGAAGCGTAAACAACAATATTTTTTTTTCACTCAAATATGTCGAACCTTGTGCCTGAAAAAGTGTTTATGCGGGGAGTTCTTTTCATTACTTCAATATGAAGAAAATTTCTTTCCGAAAGTCATCGTATTTTGGTGGAAGTTTATGGTGAACATGCGCTAGCTGAGCGAACGTGCCAAAAGTGGTTTGCACGATTTAAAAGTGGTGATTTTGGCTTGGAAGACGATGAACGTCCTGGGCAGCCAAAAAAGTTTGAAGATTAAGAACTGGAAGCATTACTCTATGAAGATTGTTGCCAAACATAAGAAGAGCTCGCAGAATCTTTGGGTGTCACTCAAGCAGCCATTTCAAAACGTTTAAAAGCAGCTGGATATATTCAAAAGCAAGGAAATTGGGTTCCACATGAACTCAAGCCGAGAGACATCGAAAGGCGGTTTTGCATGTCCGAAATGCTGCTGGAACGCCACAAAAGGAAGTCATTTTTGCATCGGATTGTTACTGGTGATGAAAACTGGATCCATTTCGACAACCCCAAGCGCAAAAAATCATATGTGAAACTCGGCCAACCAGCTAAATCAACGGAAAAGCCGAATATCCATTGCGCGAAGGTAATGCTCTATATTTGGTGGTATCAGATGGGTGTGCTGTATTATGAGCTGCTAAAACCGGGTGAAATCATCAATGGACAACGCTACCGAACACAATTAATCCGTTTGAAGAGAGCAGTAGCCGAAAAACGCACGGAATATGCGACCAGACACGAGGCAATAATTTTCCATCATGACAACGCTTGGCCCCACGTTGCTATTCCGGTTAAGAACTATTTGGAAAACAGTGGATGGGATGTCTTACCCCACCCGCCTTATAGGCCAGACCTTGCCCCTTCTGACTAACATTTGCTCCGGTCGATGCAGAACGCCCTCACTGAAATACGGTTCACATCAGAGCAGAATATCAAAAATTGGCTTGATTCATTCTTGGCTGCCAAGCCGGCGCAGTTCTTTTGGGATGGGATCCATAAATTGCCAGAAAGATGGGAAAAAGTCATAGCTTCAGATGCGAAATACTTTGAATAATACTATTGTACATGTTTTTCTTAAATAAACGTTCAAATTTTGGAAAAAAAAACCGCACGAGTTAATGTAATAATTTTTTTTGTATAAATATGTTTCAATATTAGTTTAGCTAACCAAAATCTTAAATCAAATATCATCAGCCCTATAGAAATCTGGCTATTTAATTTCTCGCCCATATCTTGTTCAGTGGTGATATTTTTGATTTGTCTGTGATTGCGACGGTAGCAGCTTTTCAAAAATTACTGTTTTCTTTATTTGTATGCGCCTGATATTGATCGGTGTTTTGATCAAGGCTTCGGTCTGGACTACAATATTGTGTTTCATTTGAATATGGTCTGGAACTTATACTCTGTTCCCATTCTAGATTTTTAAAACCGGGTCTGTTAAGTGATATTCTCAGATCTATGCGGGTTCCCACATATCGTCTCTCCTATAAACTGAAGGATTTTCAGGTTCTAGTTATATGTTATCTATGGCTGGATTACGTGAAAGCAAATTAGCGATAGGCATATCTTCTCAAGGAATATATTGTGGTATAAGATTGAATTTAATTTAATTTTATTTTCATTCTTTGAATTCGTATGATATAAGAGGTTTCTCTAAGATAGGAATCAGAGGCTTGTGTTCTGTATGGATTGTCACCTTTTCCAATAAATGAAATCATGGAACTTTGTGCATGCCTACACAATTGCCAGTAGTTCCTTCTCAATTTGCGTATAATGAATTTCGGTTTTTTTTTTTTTTTTTATAATTTCGCGCGCGCACCAAAGGATATGAATACCCTTTTACTGGCTTTTCACCAGGGCGCGGGCGGGTGGTGTACTAGTTTGAAACTCAGGTGTATTAGGTTTCGATATTTTTCCCAGAGGTGGTTTTTAAACTGGAGCCAGTGCATCCTCAACCAGTGGTTCTAGTACGTTCTAGTTGTTAGTTCGTTACATTTAGCCCAGCCAGCAACCACTCCAACATCAGTTCTATGCCTTCATGTCAGAGTTGACGCCGACGGGTTTACATATAACCACATACAAATTCCATGAAAAGACTTTTTCAGAGAATTGCCTCGCGTGGGATTCGAATCCGTGACCCTCTGCTTGAGAAGTCTATGCATATACCACTACACCACGGTCACCACCTGATAAACTCTTTGGAGCGTAACTTTTTGGATTTCCTTCCTGAAGGAGACAACTTCCTAAACCGTACTTAGAAGTATCAGTTTGGATGATATATGGATAGTCGGGATTCAAACTTTGTAACATAGTGAATCTAGATAGACTACCCTTTATACTATTTAAGCAATCAGTAGGTATGCCTGGGTGTTCTCAAAAACACGTATTTTTGCGCAATAAATACACAAAATTGAGCCCAGCTAAATTTGGAATGAAGTCTCTTAAATAATTTATAGTACCTAAAATTGTTTGCAGTTCCTTATGACTGGTGGGTGGAGCAATATTTTGTAATGCTTCGATAATCCAAGTATTTGGTTTTACACCTTCAGCTGAAAAGACATCATCTAAGTATCTTACTTATTGCATTCTATATTGCAGTTTACTTGGATTGAACTTAATGTTAAACATCTTTGCTCTTTGAATGACTTCTTCTAGATTTGCATCATGCCCATTCATGAAATTTTTCGGGGGCAATTTGCACACCACAAGGAAGGGCATTGAATTGATATCACTCAAAAGATATATTGAAAATGGTAAATTTTTTTAATTCATCAGTCAGTCCAACTTACCCAAACCCCTCAGTCAAGTCAAGCACTGTGAAAAAACTCATCCCTACCATAGCTATCCTAAAGTCATCAAATTTTGGTAAAACACAATGTTCGTCCAATATACATTCATTTAGATCCCTGGGATCAAGACATATTCGCAAGGACCTGTCTTTCTTTTCAACCACTACCATGTTCTGTACCCAGTCTGAAGGTTCATCGACCTTTGTAGTTATGTTTCTTTTCTCATCTGTTGTAACGTGCTCTTAACCTTATTCCTAATCTTAACGGCAATCTTCTTGGTGGCTTACTAACTGTCTGTGCACCTTATTTAGGCATAATAATGAATCTGTTCGGAAATGTTCCTACTCCAGAAAACACTACTATTTTTTGAAATAAACTCCGATACTTAAACGAATTTATTCTTCCCAATGAACCTAGATCCAAGCACGACTGCAGTCCCAATAGTGGGACATGAGATGAGCTTAGGCAAAGGCTTTAATTTCATAAAAACACTTCTAGGCAATATGTTGACCTGAGACCCAGTATCAAGCTTAAATGCCACGCAAGCGTTTTGAACTATCAAAAATTTCTAGCCAATACAAAACCTTATTACTCTTATTATTTATGGAATCAACAAAGATCACTTTATCTTCATCATCAAAAACACTTGTTTTAACAATATCACAAACTTGTTTCATTTTCTGGCAAACAGCTGAGAAATGTTTTAAGTGACCAGATGACAAACATTTCTTTCCGTAAGCGGGACATCGACCTTGCGTGTGTATATAATTACAGAACATACATGATCTTTTACTGTTTTTAAAAAAATTTGATTTCCTTTTTCCTTAAATGACATTTTCGTCCCACACCATCTACCACAACTCCTTTAAACTGCATCGGCCATCGCCCTGCATAACCTTACTTTGCACTTTTGTTGCTTCTGCCACACGAAACGTTTCCACTGTTTTAATAAACGTCAGGTCACTTTGTTTAAGTAACTGTGTTCTCTATGCCAATAACTATCTGAATACGTAGCATTGTCTCTTTTCTGCTCCGAAGTTGCAATTTTCTACCAACTCCGAAATATCTTTCAGAAACTAGTCAAAAGGTTCTCCTTCTGTTTGACTCCTCGTGTAAAAAAGAAACCTCTTGTTCACTATATTTGTTGCAATAGCATTCAAATTTTCCAACAATTTTCTTGTATGTTTTTTTTTTTTTCTTCATTCCATAATCCAAAAGTATGGAATAGTGCGATTGCTTCACCTCCCACACAACTCAAAATTGGATTGCACCATCTTCTTTGTCTGTCCTTACAGCAAATGAGTCTAGATTCAGTTGCTGCGGTTTCGGGAAATCCATTTTTTATTGATCTTTTACTAAGAATACGATCATCAAGTACACTTGATTCAACTTATTGAAATTTCAATAATAATGACTGCGCCATGTAATGTGAGCGATAGATAACAGAAAAGATGAAAAGCCATGTACATATGTACTTCAAGTATCTGTATTTGATTGAATTGACATTGGTGTTGCTTTTAACAGCTATTAAGAAACCACGTCATGTATGGTATGGGTATGTTCGATACACATTTGGATATGTTCACGTTGATACTACACAGATAAAGACTTTCCGACTTCTGAACGGAAATAAGTTTAAAATTAAACTACATTCCCATGTTACATTCTTAATACCACAAAATTTTCAATTACATATTAAGGATATATTCCAGAACGGTAAAAATCTAACTTGATGTCCTGAAATGAAATAAAATTCCATCCAAACGCCAATGCGCACCGTAGATCGTATGACTATCGCCATTAACTGCCCTCTTACGAAATCAGCAAATTTTCATCTACAAGTACGAACGAATATTTCAACCTTGTCCATTTGATGATTCTTGAAATTGTATCGTAAACTTCTTTTATAGCTTTTAAAGGAGCATTACATGAGCTTTAGTTTAAAGTGGTATACTCTTACAATGTTCTTTCTTTTTTTCCTTTACTGCTTGCTGTCTTCTTTGATTACGTCGTATCTAAATGGGCAATCAGCCCTTCTTGCTGTTTTTCAAAAAGGAAAAAAGAAAGAAAAATTGATGAAAAAAAGAGGACAGATAAGTATTTGCCTCAATGATGATTTCCAGCATTAAGACATCTATCCGTGTTCGTATCTATTTTATGTGTGCCTTAACAGAAGGGGGCTATGAAATTCATCTTACGCAGAGACAAATTTCAACTTCAATGGCTTGGCATGGTGTATTTCATTTTGAAATAAATACATAGAGAGCATCTTACGGCAATGAGACTTTCTAGGCCATACCCTTCGGATGAATCAAAAAAAGAGAAACATTTTAAATGGTTACATACGTTTAAAGCCCTTTTAATGGGATTTCCCATTGATATATTGTACTTCTAATATACTAGATGGCAAATTAATGATAAAGTAAAAGATACTATGACACATTCATTTTCCGTTTTATAATCGTAGTCAAGGAGTTTAAAATTCATTGTTTCGAGTTCTCAAAGATCCCGAGTTTGGTGAGAGTGGTCCAAATTGGAAAACGTTTAAAATTTATGTCAGCCATTGGAACTGATAAGTATTTCCGAATAGGTTTAGTGCCAGTGTTTGCCGTATGCTCAGTATTAAACTATGAAAAAATTCTTAAAAGAGGTAATAAGTGGTCCGCTGGTAAATCGGCTTTGTTTTTTTTTTAGCAAAATATGTAACACCAAAGACTTAAAAACGAAGTTTAAGTCTTTGTTTCCAGTTTTTAGCTTGAATGTTTTATTTGTGCTAATTTTAGTGTCCTTCGTGCATATATCCAAAAGGGTGTTCGCGGGATCATCGGTAAGCCTGCAGCAATATAAGGAGCTTGCCAATCACAATTGCAACGGCAAAGTATTTGTTTATTTTTGAATATCAATGGTTGTGATAACTACCACCAAACAAAACTCAGCATTTTGCAATAAGGGTCTCCTTAACATTGGAAGCATGCGAACAACGAACTCAGGGATAGTGAGATTGTGATACAGAGGGCAGCTGTGCACTACTATAGTTGGAAAATTAAACCGAAGTATAAAGATAACTAGTATAACATACCCGGAACCAACAACACCTCAATACGAAGAAATTCAGGGACTGCTCGTGACCATCCAAACATATGGCGAGACAAAAAAAAAAAAAAAAAAAATCACATCGAAAAATATTTAAATAGCAAGCAGGTATCTAAAGCTCTAGCTTATGAGAACCAGCTCAAGAACTAGTAAGAATATTTTGAAGTAAAACTTTTTTTCGCTCGTTGGGCAGTAACTCCGAAGCCTGATGAAACAAAAAAAAAAAAAAACGGCAAAAGGTGATAAAGAACTCGGACAAAACGAAATTCAGAACGAATTCTCAATCCATTTTTCACTCAATAGATAGTATTTAAAACCGTACGAAAATGACACTAATGAAAATGACAAATGAAGGGTTTTATCACTATTTCCAACAGTAGTGCCAATAAATTTATTCCACTCCAAACCCTCCTTAACACCCATCTCGTTGGGGATGCTAAAAATTATTCGGCAAGACACAGGAAGGGTTTAGCGCGTGTGGTGAAGTAGCTCGTTCAGGATGAGATATAGAGGAGGAACGAAAAAGCGACAGACTCGAAGTAGGAAACAAAATAAGAGGGGTTTACTTGGTCAGAATGAGTCGTGAGCAATAAATGAGCATTAAAACAAAGTTTGAATTAAATAACAATGAAAGCAAAAGTCCAAATCAAAAAGAGAAGATACAAAGATATGAAAAAATAAAGAATCCAGAATATCAGCTGCTTGAGAAAAAATCAAGGATTCAACACATAATTAATGAATCTAAACTACTATAATTTAAATTAAAAAGCCATACCAGACATTGAAATTTATGTATTCGACTGAGGAAGTTTGTTATACACCCTGACTGACTCGAACTTCTGACAGCTATAGTTTCCAAACCGTTCATTTCTGTGAGCTCAAATTTCGACACATGACAGATAATTTTATTATGTACAAGCCTTTTAAACGATTTGAAAAATTTTTATCCGCGATGGAATTCAAACGTAATAGTGTGATTGCTTTATATTTGGCTGAAAAACCACAACTAGCTTTCGTTAGAGCACTCCAGCATCTCAACGTGAATAAATCATTTGTGTCTCAAACCATAGCTCGTTACCGTGATACAACAGCGTTGCAAAACGCCAAGGAGGTGGTCATAAAAAAACAGCAACATCGGCAGAAATGGTTCGGAAAGTGGAGGCTCGAATTGAGCGAAATCTGCGTCGAAGTGGAAGAAAAATGGAACGGATGCAACACATACTGAAAAATGATCTTGGGCTCAAGCCATTGAAGTTCCAAAAAGCACACGATCTTACACCGCAACAGAAAAAAGTTAGAGTCGAAAGAGCGAAGCAGTTGCTACGCTTGCTCGAAAGTGGTGAGTTGCCGAATTTAGTTTTTTCCGATGAGTCGCCATTTGTTATATAGCAATATTTCAACGAACAAAATGACCGAGTTTACTTGCCAGAGAGGTCCTTCGAAAATTTACACCTTCGGACGGCCAGCAGACCGTCTATCACCGACGGTGATGGTTTGGGCCGCCATAACCGCCGCTCTCCGCTCGTATTTTTGGACCGTGGCGTCAAAATTAATGCGATCATATACCGTGAAACTCTCTTAGAGACAGTACTGAAGCCTTGGGCGAACAATCATTTCGGTTGGAGACCGTGGACATTTCAACAAGACTCGGCACCGTCTCACAAAGTGCGCGTCAACCAAGATTGGTTAAAAAACAATGTTCCACACTTCATTTTTTCGACATAATTGATTGCAAATTCTCCAGATGCAAATCCGTTTGATTTTTCTGTCTGGGGTATTTTGAAGACGAAGGTTGGATCTAAAAAATACCAAAGTTTGGACCATCTCAAACAAGCACTTCGCCTGGAATGGGCCAAAATACCGTAGAGCCACTTGCGTGCTTTCTCAAGTCCATTATTCGCGCCAAAAGTGGACATATTGAAAACTACTGATACAATTTGAAAATTGATGTATTTTTCAACATTTTTTCAACCATAAAATTTATTAAAAGATAAAGAAAATAGAGCATTTTAAGTTGCAGTTCGAGTCAGTCACCCTGTATAAACGATACAATGAAACTGAAAAAAAAAAAAAAAAAAACGATACGCAGTAGTACGAAAGATGAGTACAGATGACAATTAAGAAAAATTTACACGTAAGCTATAACTAAAAATTAAACAAAAATTACGATGACCAGACCTCATAAAGAACATCTTCAACACTTTAAAGCAATATAAATGACGAACTGGAAGAGTACTCAAGTTATTTTTGGCAAATATTCCTAAAGACATATTTCTGCAAAATTAACAAAGGTTGGATTTTATTAAAATAAGAACCGCCCCAGCAGACAATTCTGTATTGCAGCTTTGAATGAAAAATTCCATAGTAAATGGTTTGGGGAAGATTTCTTCAGCAAATAAATCACAAAAAAAAAAAAGAAAATGTGTTTAAGAGTGAATCGAAAATAGTTTCTCAATGATTCCGTGTGATTCAAGAAACTCATTCTTGAGTTGATAAATAACCCAGATACTTAAACTCCTCCACTTTTTCAATCAAGAAATACTTATTACTAAGAATTTGCTTGCAACAGAAAGAAGGAGAAAAACGACAACCCACAATATTCGTTTCCAAATTGTTAACAGGTGACAGACTGAAATTTTTTTTTTATTTTAAGAGGTTATTACCAGATTATGTTCTCCGAACCAGCTTGTCATTAAGTTAGGATCCCATTTTATATCGGAAACCAGATTCAGAGGACAGGTATACGAAATAGAAATAGACAGGTATAGATATGCTTGATTATAGCATTGAGTTTATATAAATAAAGAATAAAATAGGACTCAAAACAGAGCCTTGAGGTACTCCCTATTTAATGATCTCTACTTCATTTCTAGCCGCATCTTCGGATCTATTTTGAAGATAGGACCTAAACTAATTAGGCATAAAGCCACGGAACCCAACTCTTCCTAGTTTTTTTTTTTTTAGTAAGATATTATGGTTAACCATATTTAAGTTTTTCAAAGATTTTACTAAAGATAGATTAGATAGCTAGAGACTTTGACAGGAGAACCTTTTTAAAAAATACGTGCCACAACTAGTGTGGGAATAGCGGTAGTAGAAATGCAAGCAAAACAACATGATTGTTAATTGTTAACTATCGGCACTTTATTGTATAGTGTTTTGTATTATTCTACGTATTATGCTAAGTTATTTTAAGATAACAAGTCAGTCACATGAAAGACTTGGATTTAAAAAGATATTATTCAAATAGGTAAGTTCTGTTTTATGTGTATGGTAAGGGCATACATAACACCGACCCTCTATCTCCATCTCCAAATTATAGCCAAAAAATTCCTCAATACCTAATGAAAGAGTGTTTTTTTTTTAAAGAAAACTTTTTTTAAAATGCTTAAAATCTAGTCTGAGCATCATCTTTTTAACTGTTTATGGAACTTCGTGAAGTTTCACTTCTATCGCCTTTCTTTATAGGTTGACCAGCTTTATTTCACTCTCGATATTACTTCACCTTCGGTAAAACAAATTGTTCGGCTAAAACCTGGCAGTGGAAATTCTCCAGTGGTAGAAGACTGCCACAGAGTATCGCGTACTAAACAATAGACAGCTTTATCTAAACGATTTCTGTTTAAAGGGGCACATCTATGTTAACTTATAAATGACAGTCTAACTAAAATCAATCACCTCTCCTGCAATATGTCATTAGCTGCAGTGCTTATTAGATAACTATCGGTGGTGGTGAAAAAGTTTGCTAGCTAATGCCAGAACATCAACCATCAAGAGTTTATCACATTTAACTGATGTTGCTGCGACAGAAGAAACCAAGTGGAAATGTTCTTGCAGTCTTTTTTTTTTAATTTTAATTTGCAGGTAATAATAACAACATACATATATTGTGGAGGCCTCATCAGGTGTTAAAAATTGCTCAAATTAATGATTATCTGAGATACATTTTTAAGGACTCTCTGTGTTGGCGAAAAAGGGTTCAATCTTAATGTTGAAAACATGGTTTACAATATCGTAAGGTACGAATTATATGGCAATCATGGCATAACAGACATCACAAGTACAAATTTTGCGATCTTCGTTTCCTGTAGATCAAACCTCCGTTGTCTAGAAATGGCTGAATCGGTTTATACAGCCCACGGCATTGAATAAATAAATGTATAAGTTACGGACGGAAATTGTAAATATCTTCTCACATTTGCTTATAAAGCCAATTGTTTTTTTTTTATTTTTTTCTTTGTCCTTATCCATTCCTTTAGTATTCTTTATGAACATATAATTGTTTTGCGGAGATTTCAACACAAACTCGTTTTTAAAAAATAGTCTGTCGACGCAATTTCTTTTCTTTATAGCTAAAAATATTCTTGATAATTTTAAGCTGCGCGTAAACTGCGGTATATCGGACGGCGACTTAATTTTTAGGCTGCCCCACAACGATGACTTACAGAGACTATAAAAACTTCAATTCACCTTCACCTTGAACCCGGAACTTATACAGAAAATTAAAATTATAAGTTGATTCATCTAAATCTATATTGTCCCCTTCAAAGTAATCCCCATCGACTGCAACACACTTATGCCAGCGCTTGATCCAATCCTCGAAACATTTTTTATATTTGGTTTTCGGTATGTCCATCAGTGTTTTCTGCGATTTTTCCATTACTTCCTCTGGGCTGCTGAAACGCGTTCCCCGTAGTGGTTTTTTAACTCAACTGAACAGAAAAAAGTCACAGGGAGCCAAATCAGGTGAACTCGGTGGTTGTTGGATGGTATTTGTTGCATTTTCGTCAAAAAAATTACGAATAATGATTGCACTGTGCGACGGTGCGTTATCATGGTGCAAAATCCACCAGTTTTCTGCCCACAATTCTGATCTCTTTCTGCGAATTGTTTCACGCAAATGTCTCATAACGCCTAAATAATATTCTTTGTTTACTGTCTGGCCTGCTGCCAGTCTCGGCTCATTTGATGAACGCCATTAACTTGCCTGATGTCTGGATTGCATGTCGTACTCATAAATACAGGTCATGTCTCCAGTAGTGATCCTTTTGATCATGTGGGATCGGATTCAGCCTCGAAAATCATCTCATCAATGGTCAGGTCTTTTGGCACCAACTTTGCTGCTACACGACGGAAGCTCAAATCAATAACCAAAATGTCTTGGACGGATCAATAGACAATGTTCAAGTCCTCCGCTATAACTCTGATGGTTAATTTGCGTTTATTGACCAACAATTCTCTTACTTCATCAATGTTTTCATCGGTTTTCGATGTCGATGGTCTGCCACTGCGATGATCATCTTCGATTAACTCACGACCACTTTTAAACCACTCGTGCCACTGGTAAATGACCGTTTTCTTCAGAGAATCCTTGCCGAAATACTTTTTCAACGTTTCGCACAACATTAAATCCGTTTTTTACGCAAAACTAAATACAAGTTCGTTGTAGCAAATTTAAATCTATTTCTAAAATTGTAAAAAATCGACAACACACACAGATTAGATGTACTCTTGGCTACGTAACTTTTGTAAATGTTAAGCTATGACACTAAGATTCATAGGGAATGTCAACAACAGATGTACCAACTTAATAAAAAAAATTATAACTCAAATCGAAACAATGGAAGCGCCACAGAGTGGTTATTTCGGAATCAAAAATTATCATAGAATGGAAAATTATCATACTTTCAAAACTCTGTTCTGTAGCTATTTGATAAAAATGTACCACAAAAGATAGTTAAAATTAACCCTTGTGTAGACACCAGTTTTTATAAACACTTCAGATACACCATGGTCTGTATTTATATGGGATATTGATGGTAATTATTGATTATTATATGGCTGTGCGTATGCCTTAATGTATAGTATTTGTTCGTATGTCATAATAAGATATGTTTAATTGAATAGAAAATGAATTTGATATAAAAATAAAATATAGCAAAAGTAGGAAATGAAAAAAAAGTATATGTAGTTAGTGAATTCTTAGAATTAAGTTAAACGAAAGTAAACAAAGTTAGTTTGCTGTTGATAGTTTTGCATCTTCTTCTTCATCAACAACAGTATAACAGGCTTTGCATTTATGCATTACTTGACAAAGTTGAAGGCGTTTTGCGTTTTAGCCTATTCTGAGCCTTAAAAAACGTAGCACAATCGCTTTGGCTTTGATACAGAACTAGATGTTGATGGTACGATACCAGGAGGCTAAAACAAGAATAATAAAATTGATCAGGTTTTTATTCATGTAAACAAAAATGAAATGATAAACTTAACTCAATTGACTTTCCGAAAAAGTCTTTAATTCCAAAACGAGTGTTATACTACCTCATGACCTGGGAGTTGTCCATACGAGCTTAAATATGAGGTGTAACCAACAATTCATTGAGTGTGATTATGTAGTTTCTACAAGAATCAGTACTCCTCAAACACTCTTTTTTATTGCAAATTATTTAGCTTGGTAACGTGGCAATGTCAACGATGTTGTATGGTAAAAAAAGCCAGTGGCCATCTTTTTGTTCGTGTTTTGGTGGTGTAACGAGTTACAATCTGATCCATAGTATCCACTCCAGATTTATTTTTGTTGTAAAATAAAATACCATCTGGCTTAGATACCTCACCAGAAACATGTTTGTCGTAATGCACTGTTGATAATAACAAAACCGCTCTGTTTTTCTTTGGCACATATGAACACATGAACACCAAATTCAGTCGAATATCTCGCACGTGATGGTCTTCGTTTGAATCCAGTTGGAACATACTTTATATTTTTTCTAATTGTACCAACATAAGCAAGACTTGCATCCATGAGATGTTCACATCCTCGTAAACTTGTGAAAAAATTACCAGTAACTGTGGTAAGACCACTTTTCACATATCTTGATGTTAGATCCATCAGTATGTTTTCTCCTTATTTACCAGTGTACAAAATACCTTTTACTGGATAGTGAGACTGAGAATCCCAAGCCCAAAAAACTTTCAAACCATACTTTGATGGTTTACTTGGAATGGATTGTGTGAATCTGTTTGTGCCACGATACGGAAATAACTGTTCGCCTGTACTGTGTGGCCTGTACGAACTTTGAAGGTTTGCTTTGGCAACAATCTTCATAGAGTAATGCTTCCAGTACTTCATCTTCAAACTTTTTTGGCTGCCCAGGACGTTCATCGTCGTCCAAGCCAAAATCACCACTTTTAAATCGTGGAAACCACTTTTGGCACGTTCGCTCAGCTAGCGCATGTTCACCATAAACTTCCATCAAAATACGATGACCTTCGGCAGCAGTTTTCTTCATATTAAAGTAATGAAGAAGAACTCCTCGCAAAAACACTTTTTTAGGCACAAAGTTCGACATATTTGAGTGAAAAAAAAATTATTGTTGTTTACGCTTCAAATGAATGACATATACTGAAATGACGTACAATGATAGTAGCTTTCCAACGCATGTTCTAATGGAATAATACAAGTTACGCCATCTCTTAGCAAACCGCACAAATGTTATAGACCCAACACATTGATGTTGACAACTTATATGATGTGTTAGGACAGAAACATGACCAAGCAATTGGCGCCTATTTACTGGTTCCAGTAAGCTTAACTTAAAAGCAGTTTTACTTTACAATGGCAATAAATACCCGTCTATAACGGTAACAGCTCACGCTGTTCATAATATGAAGGGATCATACGAGAATATGCACTATCGTCTACAACACATTCAGTATAAAGACTATAAGTGGTCAATCTGTGGAGATTTAAAAGTTATAGTGCTTCTTGTTGGACTGCACCTGGGGTATACTAAACATTGCTTTACCATCGACATCTTCCTTGTGAGAACCATAAAGTGAAGGGTCAGTGAGTAATACTCACACAGTCACCACTAAATGATAATATTAAAAATAAAAGAAAAGAAACCAGTGATGCCTCCAAAACTACTGGGTCCAAAATGGAAGGAAATAACACTTTATAAGGAAGAGATGTTGAACGAAGATCAGCGTGGTAGAACAGCGTGGTTCCCCGTACATCGCCTCACATGACCACTAATGCGTGCGATGAATCTAAGCCTAGAAGAACAAATACCAGGAAGGCACCACCGTGTTACTGGTGGCACGAGGAAATAAAGACACTTAGGGCAATATGTCCACAGCCCCGAGGAAATATCCAGCGTTCAATGGTCTAACAATGCGTGTACTCTTTTAAATAGAGTCATGAAGGAGAGCAAAACTTTGCTTTGAAAGCCTCTATAAGGAGGCCGACATTAACCCATCGAAGGCCTACAGAATCCCTCCAATAACGTATCCAGTAATTCTGTAATCCATAGTAGAGCATATTTTTCCCCAAATATCAGCTCTTTGTAAAATATCGTAAGAGAAGTCAGTTCAGTGGACAATCCACCATTTACCCAGGAGGAGCTACTCCAGGTATGCAACAGAATAGACGACAACAAGTCTCCCAGACCTGACGGCATCCCGAACAAAAAAGAGACCAGACCTGCTTATGATGACGATGCAGAAGTGCTTTGAAGGATTACATTTACCCGGAAAATGAAAAATGCAACATCTGGTTCTACTACCGAAAGGAAAGAAACCTCCAGCATAATCTTCGTCTCATCGCCCAATATACCTATTGAACACCATGGGAAAGATCCTCGAGCAGATAATCTACAATAGATTACACGAAGTGGCACGAAAAAGAAGCCCTCTCAGACTACCGATTTAGCTTTACAAAACTGTGTTCTACTGTTGATGCCTTAAGAGCACTAGTTGATATCGAAAAAGGTGCCATCGAAGGGTAAAGATGTCCTTATGGCAGAAACGAGTACAGTATTGTGATGAGATATTTATACAGCAAGAGTTGAGATATAATACATATGAGGGTGAAATATATATACTACAACGTCACTGCCGCAGTTCCACAGGGATCGGTTTTAGGGCCTTTATTGTAGAACATTATCCACGACAGATTCTTATGATTCGTGTTGCCTGGAGATTGGTGTAATTAATTACAGTAATTTGATTTGCCGATGATATTGCCAGTGACAAATGAAGCAATTGTCCGGATTAAGAATTGGCTAGTAGCCGCCAACTTAGAACTAACCGACCATAAAATAGGTCAAATTTCAGGATGGTAATCAAATAATCAGGTCCAAAGAAGCTATAAAATTTCTTAGTGTAACGCTGGACAACAGATTATGGTTCCAAAGACACGTATACTATTTAACTAACTCTTCAGAGTTGTCACATAAGTCTGTTGTACGCCGACCCATTCTGGGCACAGGTACTGAGGACATCAGAGACCAAAAGGAGACTAGCGTCAACATACGGACTTTGCGCGCTCTGGACAATCAACGGCTTTCGAACCATATCAGACGAGGTAGTCTTTGTTATAGCTAGAATAGTTCCCGTTGACATTCTTCCAGATGAATTGCCGAGGATAAAATACAGAAGAGCCTTAAGCCAACACGAAACCATTTGAATCAAAAGGATCAAAATTGAAGCGTCAATCCAGTCGAAGGGTGTTGCAAATTATCCATTATTTCGTTACGTTCGTTGATGATTTGATGTTTAAATCAAATGACAGGTATAACAAAATAGAGTGTTATAGTACATACTAATAACAGCCTTCAATGTCGATTTAAATCAACACCGAAATAAAATGATATCTTGAAACGTGTTAACCATGGATTAGTTTAAATGTGTAGTTTGCATTCTACTTAATTCGATTTTGGCTGAGTCTATGTGAGCAGAAGCTATAAAATGGTGTCATATTTGAAAAATCGCCCATTGACAAAAATTTTAAGGAATGTGTCGCCTTATAAAATGTGAGCTGGCATAAGGCCGAATTTGTAAAGAGAATCATACTAAACAAACTTCCACGAAAGTTAAATTTCTCCTCCAAAGGTGTAGAGTGTCTAATGGTGGGTTATGCATTGAAGTCCGTACGTAAAGTTAGATAGTATTAGTCCTTGGCTTAAAACCAAACATGAGAACTTGTCGATGTGCCCGAGGATCGTCTATAAATAAAATCAAAATGGGTTTTTACCAAAGAGCACGATAAAAATGACATTCCAGCAAGCTAAGAAGCAGGATTATTGCCAAGAATACGGAATTGATTATAAAGAAGCTGCTCGCCACTCGCAAGGCGCACATCAGATGAGCTTTCCATGGCCTATTTAAAAGGGAAATTAGAGAAGGATGTGAATATGCAGAAACAAATTCAAAAAGTGTCGAGATATCGTTTTACGGGCTTAAGTAAGTGAAGCGTAAATGAATCAAAACTTGGAACAAGCACTACAGGAAATCTGTTATGTAAAATGGAATGGTGACGTCTGCGTCTATATTTTGAAGATCTGCAAGGAAACAAACATGGAAGCATTTTACGAAGATGACATCTTACCCAAATTTGCAAGATTGGAAAGCATCAAACGTAAAACCTGTTTGCGAATTGAGGCTATGGATAAAGTTTTGGCAGATTAAGGATGACGATAACTAAAGGCAAATTTTCTAAAACAAATTAAGATGCAGAAGCCATGCATTAAATCAAGGAAGTTTGATTCTTGTTTGAGGTACCAGAGGGTGGAACCAAAACAATACGAATCACTAATTGCTTCACTGACCTACTTAAGTACGTGTACACGACTTGAAATCACTGACTCTGTCAATAAATGGAATCTTAACAATAACTAAGGTACTTGAGTTCAACGATTAACTTAAAACTTATTTTATTTTATACCAAATCAAAGTTCAAGGGGTATATTGATGCCGACTAGAGAGGGAACTGTGTGGACCGAAAATCCTACACCGGGTTTGGTTTCTTTTCACTTCTCAACTGGTGCAGCAGTTACATCGAATAGTAAGAAGTAAAGCGCTAAGCGAGTATTCTGCTCTTTCGTTAGCCGTGAAGGAAATCATGTACCTCAGAAAGTTTTTAAATTAAATCGCATTCAGCGAACTTGTCACTAGTCCAACAGAACATAATGACAACCAAATCGTGAAGAAGTTGTGAAGGAATTCAGTATTCCACAATCGAACTAAACACATTGAAATGGCGCATTACATTTGTGAGGTTGCAGAGAAGTAGCTTGTCGTTCTTAAGTATTACCTTACCTCCATAGAGTCTAGACATTTTTAAATTCTTCTCCGTGATAATTTTGCAAAAGCAAACCGAATTTTTGTAATTTTTTTAAAGCTGTCCATATTCAATTCCACAAAACCTAACCCTTTTTTGCTTGATGTTTTGGACCATACTAAGAAGTGACTTTAATTTGATTTAATTTTTGTGAACAATATGTTTGTGGATCAAATAATTGCACGGTCATTCAATTGAAATGATTATATGCAAAGGAATATGCCAACAATTTGTTTATTGGAATTAAAAAAAATTTTTCCTGGAGTACAACAACATCTTTTGGTACTTTTAGATGAGTGTACAATCGTACACACTGCTGTCCAATAATCTGCAGCTTGTCTTTCTGGGTAATTCTATCGCCTAACTTCTTCTGCAAGAAGTCAGTAGTTTTGCGCATAGTAGAAATGCTCAGTATCATAAATTAAACGACATGGTGATAGAAAACAAATCTGCCGGTGAAATCCCCAACTCCTGTGCAAGACAACGTTTAATTAGATGTTAAAAAGATCCAACAGGCTCTTTGTGTTCAGTTTTCGTTATTTAAATTAAAGAATTAGATGATCGCGATAATAATCAAAAAGCCGAAATAAATCTTTGGTTTCAGCTTTGGGGGTAGTTGGGTGTGTATGAATAAGCTAGGTGCTAATTGGCATCAACCTGGCAGTGCCCAGATGGTGTAACTTTTTCATACATATCAATTGTGCTTATTTTACCTCCCCGTGGTAACCACCGGCTACTGGTCTGCCCATCCGGGCGTGACTTGCTGAACATATAATAGCGAGTATTGAACACGAAGAAAATAGCAACACTATAATGCTCTGTTGGAAAGACTGACTGAATGAGTTTCAGAAGTCTTACATGAGCCCCTCAGAAAGAGGACGTACGGCGGATGAATGCATTAGAGATAAGGTCAGTGAGGATTTTTCAGGCCTGGTTAAGGTACTGAAACAGAGATGGCGACGACACTAAAGATGGGCTACAGACACCGGAATATCCGATCACTTTCGTCCAAGGTATCCAACAAAGGGCTCCAGGTTGAGGATTGTATGCTGGGGTAACGGTTCGACTGCATAAAACATATATAGTTGCGAAGCAACAAAAAGCCTAGGATACGGATGATTTTACTGTTGACGAACCATGTAAACGAAACAAGGACAACGAATTTCGGATCTGTACGTGGAATGTTAGGTCCCTTAACAGACTGCGTGCAGCTGTACAGCTAGCGGAGACCCTGAACTGCTATAAAGCAGACCCAACCGCCATCCAAAGGTGCGATGGGATGTACCGGCCAAAAAGAGGATGACAAACTGCGGTATTTGTTATGGTAACTGCTATCGGCAACAAAAACAGCGTTTATTTGGATGTGGATTCGTGGTTGGCGCAGACTTAGGCAAGAAGTCTTAAGTTTCAATTATGTGAACGAGCGCCTCACGACAATCTGCATCAAGGCTAAATTTGCCAACATTTGCCTAATATACGACATACGAGCAGTGCCCTAACTATTCTATTAAAATTGTCTTAGCCGATTATAATGCAAAGATAAGAAGAAATGACATCTTTTGTAGTACTGTCGAAAAGTACAGCCTACACGAAACCACCTCCGATACCGGATTAAGGCTGATCGACTTCGCGGCAGGGAGAAATAGTGTCATAGCTAGTACGCGGTTTCCGCATCTTGATCTTCATAAAGGGACATGGATATCTCCCAGTCAATCAACCGTCAACCAGATTGATCACATTGCGATCGACACAAAGCACTCCTCCAGTGTTATGGATGTTCGAACATTCCGAGAGCCAACATAGACTCGGACCTCTACCTTGTTGTAGCCAAGGTACGGCTTCGGACATCCCGAACACCGCGAAGAAAAGTAAATATTGTGAGAAAGTTTGACGTCGGACGGCTTAAACCAAAAAGCCATCAGAAAAGAGGCCTCTGTGGATGTGTTTGGTTTCACTCGACCACCACAACGAAACCTCTGGTTTGAAACAAGAGGCATATAAATCGGCGCTGCAAAGAAGGATCAGAGCTGCTAGTGAGCTCTACGCGCAGAAAAGAAAAGACGAAGACCGGCTTCTCAGGAGGAAAAAGAAAGAGCACGAGAAGCGCGTGATCGAGAAAACAGAGAGATGTTACAGCAAAAGTGAGGTTCGGAAGTTTTACCAAAAGATAAAAAAAAACCTTCCGAGGCTACAGATTCCGAACCGAAGCCTGCAAGGACGGACAAGGGAACATCATAGTAGAATCACACTCAATGCTGAGGATATGAAAGAAACATTTCTGCAGACTGCTTAACGGTGATGACGAATTAAGTCTCGCTGTCAGGTAGAATGAACTATTCAACCTGGACGATAAAGACCAATAATTCTGCCTACCCGACCTAGACGAAGTGAAATAGCCATATCTAAGCTTAAGTCCAACAAAGCCATTCAAAGCAGCGGCTAGGAACATGCACCAAAGTATGCCCGATAAATGAAACCTCAGCATTGTTTGCCCGATCCTGAAGAAAGAAGACCCTCTGAATTGCGCCACATCAAATATTCACACTGCGGCTGATCTTGGAAAAACTCCAGGAAGTCAAATCGATACCCACCACCTTTTCATAGATTTTAAGGCCGCTTATGACAGCTTTTATAGAGACGAGCTATACAGAGCAGTGAATAGTTTTAGCATCCCTGTAAAAGTTCAAGTACCACCACCTTTTCATAGATTTTAAGGCCGCTTATGACAGCTTTTATAGAGACGAGCTATACAGAGCAGTGAATAGTTTTAGCATCCCTGTAAAACTCGTCTGTTTGTGCAGAATGGAGAATGCATGCTGATCCGTCAAAGTCGGTAAAGAACTCACCGAGAACTTCGATGTCAAAAAATGATATAGACAAGGTGACTGTCATGTGACTTCTTCAAAATTGTTCTTAAAAGAATAGTGCAAAACTCAAACGTTAACACCAAAGACACTATTTTTCAAAAGTCCGTCCATCTGCTCGCCTACGCCGACGACATCGACATAATCGGCAGAACGGCGTGATGTTACTGGTTCGTTCGTGAGTATTGAGAGTGAAGATGGGTTTGGCGGTCAATGGGGGAAAGACAAAGTATATGATGTCATCAAGAAAGGACACCTAACACCGACGACTCGGACAGGATGTCCTATAGACAGATATAGCTTTGAGGTGGTTAAGGACTTTGTCTACCTAGGCTCCGTTATGAACCCAGGCAATAACACCAGCGCTGAGATAAAACGAACAATAACTCTTACCAATAGCTCTCTGTTTAGGCTAAAAAAGCAACTGAGTAGCAAAGCCCTCTCTAGAACAACTAAAGTGCCACTTTATAAGACCCTTATCATCCCAGTTTATCTCTATGGTGCAGGAGCATGGACTCTTTCAAAAGCGGATGAGGTTATTCTTGGTTGTTTTAAGGGAAAAATTTTTTGAGTAATTTTCGGTCCTTTCTGCATAGACGGTGAATGTAGGAGGAGATACAAAGGCGAATTTTACGGGCTGTACAGTGACATGAATCTAGCCAGAGGATTAAAGGCCCAACGACTGAAATAGCGGATAGAAGCGGATGCTACGGCCCGAAAGATTTTCGAATCTACTCCCGAGGGACGGCGCAGTAGAGAAATACCGCGATTCAGGTGGCGCACGCAAATGAAAGAGGACCTTAACTAACTTAGCGTGCGTAACTGAAGACAGTTGGCCAAATATCGTACTGGTTGAAGACGCTTGTTGGTTGAGGCCCAGGTCCACCTCGAAATGTAGCGTCACCTTAAGCAAGTTAGTAAGTAAAATGAACCTCAAGTAAGCACGATGCCTTGCAGTTCCACATTCCCAATCTACAACACCTTAATACTAGAAGAAATTCTTACTGAAAGCAATGCACCAATAATCATTAATTTTAAGGGAACCACCAAAATTATTGCTTCAACTTCTTGTCCGCCAGTTAACCTTGAAGACACTAACCAACTAACAACTTTCCCAAATTCTCTCTTCACCAATGAAAATGTCTTAAGATCCGTTTTTAATCTCGAACACTGGTGGACTCCAACCGAACGGAATAATAGATATGAAAAACTTTCTAAAGTTAAAGGTCACGTTACTTTTTATGAAGTCCCTCCTAGTTAGTCAAACAAATATTTTGAGAAAAAAATACCTTCACCCTTTTTAGCCACAAAATAAGTTCCAGATGCCTTAAAGTTTATATCCCTTGTAAATTTGAATTTTAACGCCGCAGTTTTAATCTCGACGGGATGAAATTATTCAAATAGAACGAAATAAACAGGAAAACACTAATGAAGTCTTAAAAAATTTTAAAATAAAATCTTAAGCTTAATTTTGTTCCTTAAATTAAGCTCCAATCAAATTCGTCATTTTTACATAAAAAGTTCAATCACGACTCGTATTAGAGTTTAAAAATTGGAGTGTTTCGCAATTTGTCTACTAAATTCCTTGAACGTTTGCCAATTAACATAATGAACATTGAAATTTTAAATCCTTCCATTTTACCCAGCACCTTCAAATCAGCTTCTATCTTGGCTAAGCGCAATCGAATTTATCTTAACCTAAAACCGCTTCCAGCCCTTTGTTTTCACACACCTTTCCACCTTCTAAGAGCATAAACAATACTTATGAGAAAAATCCAAACCCAAACATCGAATATCTATTCTACTCTAAAATACCCGAACTTTATATTCTCAATCCCAGTTCATCTTCATCTTCGCACTCTCTCAACGAGCCTTCTCGTTTTTTTGACCTTTTGTTTCCTCCAATAACCCAACTAGACAACAATGTTAAAGTACGCTATGTAATGTCTCGTCTCAGAAATCGTATTATATATGAGGATATACGACTTTACCTAGCATATCTGCACGATATATGTGGCTCTGTTTGCATTGATGGCACGCCGCAATACACCAGGAAGGTCTCCCAACTAACCAAAAACTGTTGAAGAAAATTTTCCTTTCAAAAGGTTTTCAATATCTCTCCTTCCGATGTCGTTAATGATCTCTTCGCAATTGCCTCGCATGTGGACTCAAAAAGCGTCTTTCACCTTCAACAGACGGGCTCCAGTTTCAAAAGATATTAGTGCTCGTAAACACGGTTTGACCCATTGCTTAATCGCTCTTCACCATATTCCTAAATTTACAAAAGTTTCTGTACGAAATCTCTTCCCTTATTGAAACTAATTTGCATTTCGACATTAAAAATTATGAACTTTTCACTTCAGATTTTGAAATTCTTTGCAACAAAGGTCTCTATAACTTAACTGATTTATATGGTCATACTAGTTTTGATCCTAAGATTTTCAAAGCCTCTCATTAGGGAATTTTAGAATAGGTTTATGCAAAAATTACACTCTTCAAATGCAATCTTGTCACAATATGTACCTGTATTTGCCCTTTCCAACCAACCAACTATTGACTCAATATAGACATTGTAGACACCAGCAATATGGTTTTAATTTTAAGGGACATCAATTTTAATCATCTTCAATGGGTACATGATGACGAGGCACATTTTCTTGCTATCAACCCCTTTTCAGACAAAGAAAATAGAATAGAAAATAGTATTCTTGCCATTTCAATTTTCATAGAGCTGATATCGAAAAATTTAACTACTTATTTAGTTCTACTAATTTCGATAAGCATCTCGATAGCTCCAGTATTCCCCGTAGATAATGCTATTAAACTTTTCTGCACCCTGATTTCCAAACTCTTAAAAAAAAAAAAACTGTTCCTTTCATTCCCCAAGAGATCTCACATCCACACCACCCTGGTACAATAATGAGTAACGTTCGCTGTGCAACAGAAGAAGTAAATTCCTTCGCTTACCAGCAAGCTTATACCCTTTTTTTCTCGGCTCTATGAATCACTCCATTACGATAACTTAAGCCGAATGCTTAATCTAAACTTATCTCTAATCCTAAACACTTTTTCCACTTCATAAACACCAAATGAAAATCTGATAGATACCCACCTTCCCTGAGCTTTTCAAATGAATCCTCGAACAACCCTGAAGAGATCCCAAACTTATTCTCTAAATGTTTTAGCCAAGCGCTTGCTATGCATGTTAGAGAACCTGATAAGTATTTTTCTTAGATGAGTAGCTGTGCCAAAACTTATATCGGACATGTAGTGGAGAAAATAAAATTGCTCATAGACCAGTACTCTCCGAGTACTGACGGTCTGCCAGCCAGTGTCTTAAAAAAATGTGCAAACATTCTGGCCAAACTTCTCTCCACCCTCTTTCAGCTCTCTATGTCACAAAATATTTTCCTTTCATTTTGGAAGAGGTTCTATAAAATTCCTCTGCATAAAAAAGATCCCAAAAATGAAATCTCTAATTACCGTCCCATCGCTAAGGTCTCTTATATAGCCAAACTATTTGAGAGCATTGCTAACCACTTGATGTCCTTTCACTGCAAACCTAACTTCGCTCCTTATCAGCATGCCTTTCTAAAAGAAAGATCAACAACTACCAATGAAACGAAATTCGTTTCTACTTTTCTCCGTGCATTGGAAGATGGAAACGAAATCAATGTAATCGCTAGCCACTTGGGACTAGATCTGGTTAATAAGGCGGATGGTCAGCAGTTCAAACCGTAATTCATGGATTTTCGCCATGGCAACCGCTAAGGTGTGAGATGGCGCGTTGTCTTGGTAAAAGAGGATTTTCTTTTTCTGCAAATGTGGCCGTTTCTTCGCAATTTCTGCGTTCAGGTCCTTTACTATCCCAAAAAACAGTCGCTATTGACTAAATTTTTGTTTCGGGCATATAATGGTGTATTCAAGATTTATCTACAGTAATTAGTCAGCGTCAAAACTCGGATTTATTGCGCCTAAACTGCGCCAACAGAGCGTTGGAAACGTTCATTCGAACACGTTTTTGGTCTAACGTAAGAAAACGCGGCACATGTACAATAGTATTATTCAAAGTATTGCCCATCTGAAGCTATGACTTTTTCTCATCTTTCTGGCAATTTGTGGATCCCATCCCAAAAGAACTGCGCCGGCTTGGCAGCCAAGAATGAATCAAGCCAATTTTTGATATTCTGCTCTGATGTGAACCGTGTGAGGGCGTTCTGCATCGACCGGAACAAATGGTAATCAGAAGGGGTAAGGTCTGGGTTATAAGGCGAGTAGGGTAAGACTTCCCATCCACTGTTTTCCAAATAGTTCTGAACCGGAAT
The DNA here is from genome assembly GCA_907269105.1 of Volucella inanis. Taxonomy (NCBI): domain Eukaryota; kingdom Metazoa; phylum Arthropoda; class Insecta; order Diptera; family Syrphidae; genus Volucella; species Volucella inanis. The sequence goes on from OU026153.1 coordinate 207,936,854, forward strand.
AGCAACGTGGGGCCGAGCGTTATCATGATGGAAAATTATTGCCTTGTGTCTGGTCGCATATTCCGGGCATTTTTCGGCTACTGCTCTCTTCAAATGGATTAATTGTGTTCGGTAGCGTTGTCCATTGATAGTTTCACCCGGTTTTAGCAGCTCATAATACATCACACCCATTTGATCCCACCAAATACAGAGCATTACCCTCGCGCCATGGATATTCGGCTTTGCCGTTGATTTGGCTGGTTGGCAAGGTTTCACATATGATTTTTTGCGCTTGGGGTTGTCGTAATGGATCCATTTTTCATCACCAGTAACAACCCGATGCAAAAAGGACTTCCTTTTGTGGCGTTCCAGCAGCATTTCGGACATGCAAAACCGCCTTTCAACGTCTCTCGGCTTAAGTTCATGTGGAACCCAATTTCCTTGCTTTTGAATATATCCAGCTACTTTTAAACGTTTTGAAATGGCTGCTTGAGTGACACCCAAAGATTCTGCGAGCTCTTCTTGTGTTTGGCAACAATCTTCATAGAGTAATGCTTTCAGTTCTTCAACTTCAAACTTTTTTGGCTGCCCAGGACGTTCATCGTCTTCCAAGCCAAAATCACCACTTTTAAATCGTGCAAACCACTTTTGGCAAGTTCGCTCAGCTAGCGCATGTTCACCATAAACTTCCACTAAAATACGATGAATTTCGGCAACAGTTTTCTTCATAAAGTATTGAAGAAGAACTCCCCGCAAAAACACTTTTTCAGGCACAAAGTTCGACATATTTGAGTGAAAAAAAATTATTGTTGTTTACGCTTCAAATGAATGGCATATACTGAAATGACGTACAATGACAGTAGCTTTCCAACGCATGTTCTAATGGAATAATACAAGTTACGCCATCTCTTAGCAAACCGCACTTATAGACCCAATAAATGAGTCCAACTTATTTTTGATTTGTGAAGGCGTATTGCCTTTCAAAAACCAGAATTTAATGACAGCTCGATACTCAAATTTTTTTCATTTTCACAAAAAATATCGACTCACTCAAACGACTGTCAACTAAGAACTGCGCGTCCAAAATGACTGTAATTTCGCTAAGTAACTGTCAAAAAATGCACAACTAGCATTCACTAGCTTTTATTGATGAGTGCCGGTTGTGAATCTGGGTTCATTTTGTTTATCAAATTTGATATCAACATACCTAATGTTCTTTCAAGATATTCTGTTTCTTATCCCATTGTAGCTGCATCGTTGTGATGTCCCTACAGTTGCAAGTGGTGAATTTAAATTAGAAGTTCGTAAGTAAGCTCATCTCGGACAATGTACACATAGTCGTACTGCGGTACTGGTTTTTGTTCTTTTTAAAAGTGTAATTAGTTTCTTTTAATTGCATTCTTCATAATTGATAGTAATTAAATAATAAAAGTGAATTTAACTTAAATAATCGTTTGTGTTTCAATTTTAAATAATCCCACAAATCGGGTGCTCAACCGGGAACCGCAAGATCCACAGCCGGGATTTATACCGAAACGCAAAAACGTTGCCGAGGAAATGCCAACCACGAAAATACCACACGACAACGGGGATAAGGCGTTCACTAATACGCCGAGAACTGTTGATGTTTGATGACGACATTAGTAATGATCAGTGGGAAGATCCGTCGGCTATAGGTAGGGCAAGAGCCGCTGCAGCAAAACCAAGATGCAGAATTCGACGTTCACCATCAAGGACGTAGAAGAGAGTTTGACTAAATTTAGTGGTGAGTAAAATCAGGATGTCATCAGATGGATTCGCGAATTCGAAAACACATGCGCTCTCGTTTAGTGGAATTTTTTACAGAAATATGTTTTTGGAATGCGTGCGATGAGCGGTGCCGCCAGGATGTTTATGCAGAGTGAAGATGATATCAAATACTGGATCACGACGAAAGCGCAACTATTAAATTAAATTCCAGGAATTCTAGTGAATGTTGCAGAAATACAATCGGAAGCTGCACAATACCCCTGATAAAGGCGAAGCTAAGGACCAATGAGAGAGTCAGAGGCGCCTCGGCCTCTGCCGTCAAATCCAGCTTAGTTTTGCGAGCTGTTCCGTTTTCTAACACAGTTTGTTGTAAATGTGGAGATACAACACACTGATCACAAGCGTGTGCAGGGGAGTCAAACGTTTCTGATGTGGTCAGTTTGGGCATCGACCATTCGAGTGCAATAAATCCATCAAAGACAAGTCAAGGAAAACAGGGTCGTTAATGCTAAATGCGGTGTGAAAGCAACACGCAGGTCACTGCACTGATGGGTCATCCACTTAAAAGAACCAGAAGACGAGTTAAGTGACCACGGAAGGATGATACGAGAGGTTCAGTGCAATTGTGAGGGAGGCAGTGAATATGAAAAGGGATAGGGTGCTAATTGGAGTATTACGCAACGAGTTCGATAAGCTGATTAATAATGTGGAGAGCTGGCACCTTGACAAATCCATCGAAGTTCAGTCATCCCATTTGGAAAATGAAGTTGGAAAAAGAGTTGAGCAACTCATACAGGCTAAAAAACAATAAAATTACCCCAGTGCAAATGAAGATCATCCTTCATAATAAAACGCTTTTGTACAAACAACGTGTAAAAAATTAAGTGCTTAGAAAACAAGCCGGCGTAGATGTCATGGTGAAATATACGGACTACCTGGTTACGGTAGCGGATGATTACGAAGACGCCGTCGACAGACTTAAAATAGTGTTAGATACGGCCAGTGAAAATGGTCTTCAAATAAAATGAAGAAAGTGGTAACTCTTAAGAAATAAGATTGAATTTATTGGATATTTCAATGAAAATGAAACGGTGATAAAACAAGAGCCGTACAGGAATTTCTGAAGCCGACCGACAAAAAGTTACTCCAGAGAGTCTTTAGTCTCGTTTCGTTTTTTTAGAAAATTTATTCCTATTTCGCCAGGGTCGCTAAGCCGTTAGAAGATCTTCTGTAGAAGAAAACTATTTTCAAATACAGAGATGGGTCAGCAAGTATCATTCGAGTTGTTGAAGAATGCTGTCTTACAGCTGGTACTTAGGCTGCTTCAACGCAAGGCGATCATAGAAGTTCACACTGATACGAACAATTATGATTACGGAACTGTGCTTTTTTTAAAAGGACGGGTGGGAATGTTGGTGGTGGAGTCACCGCATTGGGAAGAAGCAATCTCAAGATCCCCAGCTGAATGCGGTAAGAAAAGTCCTGGAGCACACAACATACTCGTACAGCGACTATTTCTTAAAGAATGTCGTCCTGTACAAGAACACCGCCAAGAAGAAATCTGAGAATCTCGTGTCTGAAAACTATTTTATTTTGGATGCATCGAGAAAATTGAAGATGATAGTCAGCAACTACATTGAATAGATTTAACAGAAAAGAAAGTGGGAAAGCAAGAAGGATTCCTTGCGCTGGTCGACAAGGAAGGTCACCAATTGTTAATATTATATTCAAACTAAGCAAAATTATTGTTTGGGTCGGAGCAGTATAGAATACCAATACCAATTTCTATTCATTTCTAGAAAACCTTTATTCTTATTTATTAGATCCGAAAACGATTAAAATACTTGAAAGGGACTAAAATCGTTTCGTTTTAAATGTTGTGGAGAATTCTATGTCAAAATACTATGGTTTGGGGCATTTAACAAAATTTACAGATATTCAGATAGAAATGATCTCTTATAGTTTATTATTACTTTTAAATCAAAAATAATGCAGCGTTCGGATGCAATGTAACTATAGCCAAAATTTCAAAACCAAGTTGATCATATTGCGCTTGATACAAAGTACTCTAGTGTTTTAGATTTCAAATTCAGACCAATATCTTATTGTAGTCAACATACTATACATATGTATGCTGAGATCAGTAGTAGCCCAAAGCCAGTGAAACCTCGAACGAGGTTTTAAATAGGTGGAAGTTTGGAAGTATGAAGAAGGACACATCATAGAAGAACCACAGTCGGTGCTGATAATCTGGAAAAATGAAGCATACAACTTAGATAAAAACAGACGACATTTCTGTCCATTCGATCAAAATGAAGGTAAGAAAGTAATTTCCAAACTTAAGTCTAAAAAAGCTGGTACGTAGACCCGATAGCTTAACTACTAAGTTGTTTAAAGCAGCAGGTAGTAATTTGACATGGAGTATACATCAATTGAATTCTCAAATTTGTGTCGAAGAAAGTATACCCGAAGATTGGGACCTCAGCATTTTTTGTCCGATCCTAAGGAAAGAAAACAACTGTAGGAGAATATGTCTCATCAACATTGCATATAAAATCCTATTGAAGCAGAAGCATAAAAGATGGATTTAGTGGTGTATGAAGGAAAAATAATGGACATACAACATCGATGTCTACCATAAAACGTTACGGTAGCCAGCTGTAACTTTAAGGTATCTGCGATGGCTTTCCTATCAATTTCAACACAGATACCAGTGCTTAAATCATGCGGAGAATGACTCTAGCAAATCAGTGTTTCTTTGGGCTTAGGAGTCAATCATATAACTTAGTATAAGAAACTGATCATCTCAGTCCTGCTTTACGGCGCACGATAAAAACGGATGAAAATGTTCTCGGAAAAACTTTCGATGACGTTTGTATCAATGGAGATGATGCAGACTTTGTCAGAAAACTTCGGATAACCCATTTTAGGTGAACGCAGGCCCAAGAGAGGCAACACAGTGACGGACGACAAGATCTCAACCAACCTCGTGTGGGCAACTAGATGCGGTATGCAAAAGACCTCGCAGGCTGGAGAGACATCCACTCAATTGTGGAGTCCCGCGAATCTACTTTATATTAACAAAATTAAAAAGAACATAACTCTAGAAAAGCTCTTAAAAAATTATACACAAACCGAACTTAATTCGTGCAGTTTGCTAAGAGATAACTTGTATTATTCCATTGGAACATGCGTTGGAAAGCTACTGTCATTGTACGTCATTTCAGTATATGTCATTCATTTGAAGCGTAAACAACAATTTTTTTTTTAGTCAAATATGTCGAACTTTGTGCCTGAAAAAGTGTTTTTGCGGGGAGTTCTTCGACATTACTTTAATATGAAGTAATATTGGTGGAAGACGCTACCGAACACAATTAATCCGTTTTGAAGAGAGCAGTAGCCGAAAAACGCCCGGAATATGCGACCAGACACGATTCAATAATTTTCCATCATGACAACGCTCGGCCCCACGTTGTTATTCCGAATAAAAACTATTTGGAAAACAGTGGATGGGAAGTCTTACCCCACTGGCCTTATAGCCCAGACCTTGCCTCTTCTGACTACCATTTGTTCCGGTCGATGCAGTACGCCCTCACTGAAAAACGGTTCACATCAGAGCAGAATATCAAAAATTGGCTTGATTCATTCTTGGTTGCCAAGCCGGTGCAGTTCTTTTGGGATGGGATTCACAAATTGTCAGAAAGATGGGAAAAAGTCATAGCTTCAGATGGGCAATACTTTTAATACTACTATTGCACATATTTTTCTTAAATAAACGTTCAAATTTCGAAAAAAAAAACCGCACGAATTAAATAAAACCAGTTGCCACAGCTGTGATGTGAAAAGAAAAATTAACATGCTGCCGATAAATTATAGAACGAAATTAAAAAAAAATGTTAACATGTTAATAAGAAGATCTAAAAGTGGTGTTGATGAGGTTTTCAAGCCATCATTGTGGATCTTTTACGCGCTCCAAGTTCACGCATTACCGCATGTAGTGGTAAGTCGTTCGTATGCATTAACTGAAAACAAAAAAATAAAAAAATAAAGGTAAATGTGCTTAATACATGGGCTGAGAGGGCACCACTTGAATTAAATCCATACCACTTTCAGTTAGTACCAACCTTCAAAAGATACATGTATAAATTTGACAGCTGTCGGACGATTAGTTCTCGAGATATAGCGTTGTGAGTGAAGCAACTTTTGTTATTGTGAAAAAACTGGATTCAAACCGATTTCGTGTGTTGATTTATCATTGCTTTTTGATGGGAAAAAATGCAGCCGATGCAAAAAAATGGCTTGATAAGTGTTACCTGGATTCTGAACCAGCCAAATGAACCATTCGCAAGTGAATTGAAAAATTTCAAAGTGGTCATACAAGCACCGAAGATGATGCACGTAGTGGACGTCCAAAAGAGGTTATTTCAGATGAAACATCAAGAAAGTCCGCAAAATGATTACGAATGACCACAAAGTGAAGTTGATCGAGATAGCTAAGGCTCTGAAGATATTAAAAGAACGTGTTGGACTTAGAGGAGTGTTTAATGTTTAAAGCTGTTCAACCGCAGTAAAGCCGAATTTTTGCATCGGTATGTGACAATGGATGAAACTTGGCTCCATCACTTCACACCAGAGTCAAGTCAGTAGTCAGCTGAGTGGGGAGCAGGCGACGAACCTCTTCCAAAACGACCAAAAACTCAACAGTCGGCTGGCAAGGTTATGGCATCCGTATTTTGGGATACACATGGAATAATTTTCATCGACTATCTCCAAAAGGGGCAGACTATCAACAAAGACTATTACATTGCATTGTTGGAGCGTTTGAAGGACGAAATCGCAGAAAAACGGCCGCATTTAAAGAAAAAGAAAGTCCTGTTTCATCAAGACAATGCATCGTGTCACAAGTCGATGAAAACGATGGCAAAATTGAATGAATTCTCCAGATTTGGCCTCCAACGACTATTTCCTGTTCGCAGACCTCAAAAGAATGCTCGCGGGAAAGAGATTTATGACCGATGAAGAAGTAATTGCTGAAACAGAGGCCTCTTTTGGGGCTAAACCGAAATCGTACAGTACTACAAAACTGGTATTTGTATTTGTTTAACGGCTAATACTTTATTTTTATTCAAACTTGAAACATAAGTTGTTGGTATATTCTTTGAATATGTTTTATTTACTGTAGCTTGCCCGCAACTCTGATTTTTTTTTTTTGAATTTGAGGTGCTTCATTTATGTATATGAAAGTACGCTTGACTATTTTCTTCAGGAATTTGTGTTAATTAATCATACCGATGCAATTGTTGTCACATTTTGTGGTGCAAGTAAAGTTGGCTTCTCAAATACACGAAATCTTGAAAATAAATTCGATCGGCAGCGTCACATATGTACGGAAAAAGTTGATTTTTCTCTAAAAGTTCTCTAGACTTGGAGTATTACAAGACTCAATCATCCGAAATCCGCCCGTTTATTCCAACATCTATCATGCAAAATTCTTTCTCTGCATTCACTACTGAGTTGGAACAATTCTGTTAATTGTTGCCAAAGTATTTCAAAACTTATTTGTTGGCTTAAAATCTCTTGCAATATTTTTCCACTCCTCTAGTGCTTTGGGAAACTCTAAGAAAATATTGATATAGACTTCTCGAGCAAGATTATTTAATAAGCACATAGAAATTTTATAAAAATTTCAAGATTCCTTGAGATGAAGAAACCCGACAAGAAGGACATTTAGAGCAATTTGCATCTATTCCCTCATCATATTGTTCATCAATTCTTTTCCAACCCCCACAGGAAATCCACTGCGCAGGAAAAAAAACTTTCTACCGAAGGCTTCTTTGTTCTTGGAGCAATCACATGAATCCCAAAAAAAAAAAATAATAATAACATTTGAATCGTAGCAAAGAATATTTACTGAGAAAGCTGTTAATAATATTCTTTTTGAAGTTAGCCAAGAAGGCCCCTACAGGTATTATGATGATGAGATGATGATTGAAATTCGAGGTATTTAGAAACAATATCAGCAACTTTAGCCGCGTCAAACTTGTCCTACCATTCTATTTCTCCGAAAAAGACCAAATAGCAGCCTGAATTCTTTCGAGTTTTCTTCATTTATTGCTGATATTATAAAAAATAAATTAAAATCAAAGTTTACATTTGTTTGTGGTAATACTCATTTTAAATTCTATGTATGTTGTAAAAAAAGAAAAATACTAGCCTTTATAAACTCCTGAAGTATATGTAAGGGATATTTTTTTGACCATTTTCCAGTGGTCATAATCGACCTACCGAGCAAGCAATTCGAGCCATAGTGACCAAATTTTGCACCAATTTCACGCTACTGGATGTTAAACCACCTATCCGTGCGGGTTGTGTTATTCGACTACGTAGAAGATTTTACGCAAGGATCTTGGTCTAAAACCTTGCAAAATATAGCTCGTGCAAGAATTGAAGCCTAACGACTTGCCACAGCCTCGAATTTTCGTTGAGGTCCATTCACCTGGATTGGTGTGGAGAAAGATCGTAAAATTTTCTTCAGCTACGAAGCTCATTTCTGGATTGAATAGGCATGTTTAGAAATAAAACTGCTGTATTTGGTCCGATGAGCAATCTCAAGCATGTACTGTTTGGTGCGGTTATTATTCCGGCGGAATCATTGGCCTGTATTTTTCAAAGATGACCATGGGAACACCGTCACTGTCAATGGCGTCCGCTATGGTTCAATAATTTCGATTGCACGAGCTGAACCTGGTCGATATGTGGTTCCAACAAGAAGTCACTTTATACCACACATCACGCGAATCAATAAACCAATTGAGAAATGAGTTCGGTAAGCAATTACTCTCTCGTTTTGGACAGGTAAATTGGCCGGCTAGATGGCACGACTTGACGCCTTTAAAATATTTTTTATGGAGATACGTCAAATCACTATGCCGATAAATAAGCGTCTGCAATTGACATTGAATTTGAAGGCAACATCACTCGTTAACGTATTATAAGCGAGATACTAGCCAATATGCTCGAAAGAGTGATTCCAATGATTTGAATGAAGTAATTTTTAAATAGTAAATGCAAGCATTGATTTATCAACACAAATAAAAATTTTATAGACTTTTGCAATTTTCATGCTTTTTTTTTAATAAAAAATCAAACACCCATTGATATGTTTCAACTATAGCATAGCTTATTGGAGGCGGTGACATTAAGGTCTTCAAATTTTCGCCTAGTAGCTAGGTATCTCAAAATGTTTGCCTATCTCTCTTGCACAGATAAACTCTGTCTCATCGTTGTACTCTTTGCAAAAATTGTACAATTTTTTTTACACATTTTATGAAAAGATTTCATAAACAGCGGTTTTGTTGCATGAAGTCTTATGCTTAATCCTAAATGAATTTGCCTTGCTGATTTCAATTTTGAAGTGCATTTTTCAATAGAAGCTCCAGTTATTGAGATATGAAGGAAAAAACTAAAAAAAAAAAAATGTATCAGAGTCAGAGTCGACACAGGAAAACTGCTCTGAATGCTCCAGTCTTAACAGCCATCATATTTGCATTACAGTAACCCTAGTATCGCTCTTCTATAGTGCGTATCTCCCAGATTTTCAGGAAAACTATCTAAATGATTGAAGAGAAAATGTAGCTTAATGCTCATGTTGCATCTAAGTTGCTGAAAGGGCAGCATTAATTGATCAATGTGTTAAGGGTAGTCAATCGACCTTTTATTTTCCAAAAAATTGTCCGCTACACAAACAAATTCATTCTATACAGAGTTTTCAACAACTGTTATGCAATTGGTAAATTTTGAATTATTTATTAGTTTTCTGATCTGAAAATTATCAAAAATCATAGCTTTTGTCTCTTTAGTACTCAATTTTGGAAATATTTTTGTAATATACTTGAAAAACTGCCCATCTTTGTTAAGAGCTTTTACATACCGTTTAATTAAATTAACCAATTGACTGTCCCATGTCTTGAGATAACACGATCACCATACTAACTCTTCAATAAATCGACTGTAGCGTGTGCTATGTGGCTTGTGGCAACATCCTGTTGAAACCACAGTCGTCCAAGTCCATATATTCTTATTCGGGCCAAAAATATTCGGTGATCATGGCACGATAACGCTGACCATTCACAGTAACGTGACCATCGTTATTGTCGTTTTTTGTGTATGAAGTGGTGGATGTGGGTTTTCATCCCACCAATAACGCATATTTTGCTTATTGACGAACCCATTGAGCCAAAAATGAGCTTCGTCACTGAAGATGACTGAAATTCATCATCTTAACACATCTTCTCCAGAACCCAATCGGAGAACGTACGTCGCTTCAAATGGTCCGTCGGCTTCAATTCTTGAGTCAGCTTGATCTTGTATTGGTGTAAACCAAGATCCTTACGCAAAATACCCCATAATGTGGTCTGAGCGATGCCCAATTCTTGAGAACGCCGTGGAACTGACTGATTTGGAACGTTTGCTACGGACGTCTGAATGGCAGCGATATTTTCGACACTTCGACCAATCCGTTGTCTCACTGATACGGCAACATCACACAACGAATATGTAGACTCAAATTTTTGCATTAAAATTGTTATTGCCAAAAATTGGAGTTAACGCTCTTAGAGTTGCAGTCACCCACTCCGAATATCTATAGAAAATTTTTATAATTTGCAGACGTTGCTTGTTAGTGTACTTTACCATAATGAAAATGTTGAGTTTACTGAATAAATTGACAGTGACGGTTTGTGAAAGAATGCGTTCACAAATTAAATTCAAATTTTTCAAATTTTTTTAGACAGTCTAAGCTATTTGGTCAAGTCATCTAGACCGATTTGATAAATAGTAAACATCACTATCTTTACCATTAAAATTCTCACTTTGTGAATTTTAACACTCCTGAGCAGGGCCTACTGTTTATTGCCGGTTCCGAATGGCTCTAATGAGAAGCTCTTTTCATAGGCAGAATTTGACTTTCGGAGGTTTTCCATTGTCTTCTGAAAGGGTGATGACGATTTGAAAATTTGCTGTCGAGCTCCTACCGGAATTCGATTCCAGTCATCGTGATTATGGTTCACTCCAGATCATCAGACTTTTGTACTTACGAGTAAAAGTTCCTATATCACTTTTTATTTGGGTATAAACGCAAAGACTCAGCACAGCATTTACATATCAAATTAGGGACCCAGGGATTGATATTTATTTCTAATGAGTTCCCAAAATAGTCCGTGAAGGGTTGTTTTGCAAAGTTAGACACATCGAAGCCACATTCTTTAAACACGTAATCACCACAAAAGAAACAAATACAACTTGGATTGCTTACACGAGTTCTTCTTGATGACGACATCATGGAAATTTTATAAAATCTGGTTAATTACTTCGCCGTTCGTAACAATTTGTCAACTAAAACGTAAAATTCTAGGGGGTACTTGTATCTCAACACCCGGTAGACTCGCAAAATTAGTAAAAAGCAGTTGAAAAACCTCATGCAACAGGAAATAAGCATGATTTTGTTTATCAGTTGTGTTGTGATAAACTTCTACTTCCGTTGCATTTATATTTTTAAGCAAAACTAAGTCCGAGTACTATTCACGATTTCGTTATTAAGTTGTCGATTAACAATTTTTTTTTTTTTAACGGACAACGCCAAAATTATACCAATGTATCCTTTTTTACGCTTTTAGGCGAATCAATGTCTGAAATTGATAAGCAATTACTTTCCTTTTCCTCAAACAATCAATCAGTTCTAAAGCAAGTAATGGCATTAGTATTGGACGTGTAAGGTCTGGTTAAGACTGTGTACAATCTTCTCTCTCAAGTTAGATGTGTGCCAGAAGGTGATACTTAGCGGTTAGTTATTATGGTATGGGCATGTCCCTTCTTGATTTTAAAATCATTGAAGCGAAGACTTATTGATTTGAAGGTTATATTTTATTTATATAAAACAACGTGTTCTATTCGCTGCTTTAACTGTCCAGGTAAGTGGTATTTTCATGACTGTTAGCAATGTTTTGTGGATGAAGTTAATTTCAGTAAAGTTCTTCAGTTGGAGTTTGTTATAAGACGGTGCATCTCTACATACTTGAACAGTTAACGTCATAAATAGACGACTGTCCTATTTCCATTATTGAGTAAGAAATATCCAATCAAGAAGTTTGGGAACTGCAAATCAGTATATTGAAAGGGCCTTCGACATCCATGAACACGTACACGTATTTGGAATAGTTTCCTGACTTACGATGATGTGTTTAATCTTTGGTTTCGAATTTATAGTAAAATTTTTCATTGCTCCAAACGAACTAACTTTAAAGCTGCTTCTTTAGTACCTTGAAGAAAATCGAAATACCCTGCGAATAGACGACAATATGTCATAACTCTCACAAATGACTTAAAATCGTATGAGAAGCTAATCGAGGTTTCTTTAAAGCAGTTATCGTTCAATAGATATTGACAACAATTTTTCAGAATTACAAAACTTCCAAGTCATACGGGTACTTTGTTTCTGATTTGTGTAGTACTCTATCATTAGAATTCTTTAGGGACCATCAGGGCATCCGAAATAATATCTATTTTATTTGTACTCTATATAAAGCAAATGAACCCTTAACAAGCACATGTTCAAATATGTATACCCGAATATCTTCAACAAATTTCCCAACGTATTACCCTGCTCTACAAACGTAAATCAAGTCTTCAGCTTATTTTCGTCCTTTTCAAGAAATGTTGCCACACAGATTACTTCTTTGCATGCATTTCGGCAATGAAGACGGAATGTACCCATGAATCCGAAATATGTTTCCTTTGAACCACTTCCGTTTGTGTTTAGTGTTCTTAGTTTTAGTTGCATAAAGTCATTGATGTCAGGTAGAATTTAAAATTTATAGGACTTCCTGAAAACTACATAGAAGTTTCAAATTTACCGGAAATATATACCTTCAACAAACAACTAACATCACTTTGTGGTACAAGCTGGTCTATTTTGTTTTACAAAATTAAGAAAAAAAAAAAAAATAAATAAAACCAACTTTTATTGGCAACAGTGGACTGACCACTAAAGGCAAGTTCTCCTTTTTTATGCATATCCACACATTTTGTATCCAACACGAATCCGGAAATTCCGAATATCCCGAATTTATTGATTAAAAATTTTTCTTTTTTACTTTTTTAGGTTTTTGTTTAAATAGTTTTTTTTTTGTTGGAATATGTAGTTTCCGTTTAGATTTTTTGTTCTAACTTCATGAACAGATTACTTGATAGCGAATTCGTAAAAGAAGTAACTGATAAAATTTTATATCTCCTATTGTAAGAGTGTTCTTAAATTTAATATCTGCTCGACAAGGGGTAGTGAAGCGGAACGTAAGCTGCCAGCTTGCGATTTACGACTGGTATGAAGAAAAATGCAGCCGTTAATAAACCTCTGTAGAGTGCACAATTGATTCGTTTTATACCCTTCCTAAATGCGTTATAGTACAATCATTTTTGGCAATAATTTGCACTTGATTACCATATCTAAGTCCTAGCTCGAAAGAGTATCTCTTTTATGTTTTTTTAATTTAAAAGAAACAAAAGTAAAATCAGTCTATGTGGTAAAAATAAAATACATTCGCCTCACAGTGGGACAATTGGATGGTAACGCAATGTTAACAACGAAAATGTTTTAAAGCTCTTCCTCCTTAGGCTGCAACTGAAATAGAAAAGGTGCCAAAAAAATTAACAGCGGAAGGAGAGGACAACTGTGACTATTGCCTTTATACAAAAGTTTACTTTTATGAGAGAAAAAAACAGCCTCGCCTTACTGGTAGCGTTTAGATAAGAAGACGAGCAAAGGGTGCTTGTTTTGAAGGAAAAAAGCAACTTATAGAACTTGCAGAGGTTCAACAATTAAATACAAATGATGACATTGGCCTGAACCACGACCTGAAAAATCGGGGTGTTGTGTACTAATCAGATAAATGAAGGCAATATGAAAAATGATGCTTTCGCCCACATGAAAGGTTTAGCCCGTTGGTTTCGAAAGAAACTCTACGAGATGTTTGTATCACTAAATGGAAAGAAATCTCAAGAACTCGTGTAGCGTATGTGAAGCTGCGTGGCGGTTGATCCGTAAACGGCTGACTGTCTTATTATTTAGATCGAGCCAGCATGCAAAAATCAAGTTTGGTCCCCGGTAACTGCATAAGTAAAACCTTATTATGCAGGCATGTTCGGCAAGTAGTATAATAGTGGTCTACGTAGAGATTAAAAAGATGTAACGAACCAACTAATGGCTTAGGAAAGAAAGGGATTCATTGTTAACTACCCTTGCTAACCTTGCAGACAACGAGTTTCGGGTCTGCAGGTGGAATGTTCGGACACTTAAAAGGTCGCGTACGGTCGTGGAATCATCAGAGACCCTTGACTGCTCTCACGCAAATATCGTGCCATCCAAGAAATGCGTTTGGATGAGCCGAATATAAGGAGGAAGAAAAACTATGATATAATACGTGGGCTGAAAAGTCCGTTTCTAAGAGAGGGCACCACTTGAATTAAATCCATACCATTTTCAGGTAGTACCAACCTTCAAAAGATACGTGTATAAATTTGAAAGCTGTCGGACGATTAGTTTTCGAGATATAGTGTTGTGAGTGAAGCAACTTTTGTTATTGTGAAAAAAATGGATTCAAAGCAATTTCGTGTTTTGATTTATCATTGCTTTTTGATGGGAAAAAATGCAGCCGATGCAAAGAAATGGCTTGATAAGTGTTACCCGGACTCTGCACCAGCTGAACGAACCATTCGCAAGTGGATTGAAAAATTTAAAAGTGGTCATACAAGCACCGAAGATGATGCACGCAGTGGACGTCCAAAAAAAGGTTGTTTCAGATGAGAACATCAAAAAAGTCTACAAAATGAATACGAATGACCGTAAAGTGAAGTTGATCGAGATAGATGAGGCTCTGGAGATATCAAAAGAGCGTGTTGGATGTATCATACACGAACAACAACGTGTTGATGATTCAGAGGAGTGTTTAAGGCTGTTCAACCGCAATAAAGCCGAATTTTCGCGTCAGTATGTGACAATGGATGACACTTGGCTCCATCAATTCACACCAAAGTCAAGTCGGCAGTCAGCTGAGTGGCGAGCAGGCGACGAACCTCGTCCAAAACGACCAAAAACTCAACAGTCGGCTGGCAAGGTTATGGCATCTGTATTTTGGAATACACATAGAATAATTTTCATCGACTATCTCCAAAAGGAGCAGACTATCAACAGCGACTATCACATTGCGTTGTTGGAGTGTTTGAAGGACGAAATCGCAAAAAAACGGCCACATTTGAAGAAAAATAAAGTGCTGTTTCATCAAGACAATGCACCGTGTCACAAGTCGATGAAAACGATGGAAAATTGAATGAATTCGGCTACGAATTGCTTCCCCACCCACCGTATTTTCCAGATTTGGCACCCAGCGACTATTTCCTGTTCGCAGACCTCAAAAGAATGCTCGCCGGAAATAGATTTAAGACCGATGAAGAAGTAATCGCCGAAACAGAGGCCTATTTTGAGCCTAAAGCGAGATTGTACTACAAAACTGCTATCGAAAGATTGAAAAATCGTTTCAATCAGTGTATCGCCATCGAAGGCAACTATATTGATAAATAAACTTGAATTTTGCAAAAATTTTGTGTTTTACTATAAAACGGCACTGACTTTTCAGCCCATGTGTTACTTCTGAGGTGCTCCATTCGGAAGGTCCAATTTTGGGCGACTCGTTCGAGCATAGCGACTGATATATCGCGAATAACACGAGTTATGTTGGCTTCCAAAGCGTCAATCGTAGCTGGCTTATTCCCGAAGACCTGAGATTTTACATATCCCCAGACAAAAAAGTCCAAAAGTGTGAGATCGCACGATCTAGGCGGTCAATCACCAAAATGATTTCTCAACAAATCCATTGTTTCATGCGCTGTATGGCTCGTAGCGCCGTCCTGTTGAAACCAGAGCTCACCGAGACCATGTGCTTGAATGTCAGTAAGAACATAGTCCGTTAACATAGCGCAATAACGGTTACCATTAACGGTAACATTCTGATTTGCCTCATTTTTGAAGAAGTATGGACCAATGTTTCCATCAGCTCATAAACCAAACTATACCTTTGTTTTTAATGAATGTAATGGTAGCTCTTGTTACTCTTCGGGTTGCTCATCAGCCCAAATACGGCAATTTTGTTTATTAACGTATCCATTGAGCCAGATATGGGCTTCATCAATAACAAAATTTCACGATAAAACACCGGATTTTCATAGAGTTTTTCCAGATCCCATTCACTGAAAATATAACGCAAATTCAAGTCGCCTGACTTTAATTCTTGCACAAGTTGAAGTACAAAAATGCTCTAAGGCCGAGATCCTCACGTTAAACATGGAAATTTGTCGAATACGCTAAGCCAAGCTGCTGAGAACGACGACGAATCGATTCGTCATGGTCTTTGCGTACACCCTCAACTACAGCTGCTATAGTCTCTTCACTACGTGCTGGATGTAGTCTAACCAGTCGAGTATCATCCACTAATGTAAACTTGGACTGAAATTTGCTTATGGTATTGGTAATATTGTTTTCAGTAGGTCGATTATGCGCAGCGTAATTTCCTCGTATAACACGTAAAACATTTCTCACAGAACTCTGATTTTCGTAATACAGCTGAACAATTTGGAGACGCTGTTGTGATGTGATTCTTTCTGTGATGACTTGCCAAACAAAACTGAAAAAAAATGACAAAGCAGTGTGATAGGAGTCACGCGTGATCACCTTAACAATGCCGAATTATGAAAACTTGAATCTTAACTGTACTCATTTAAGCTAATTTTTTATATAGAAGAGGAAAGTCTAACCTTTACTAATGAAATATGTCATTCAATCAAAACAAAAATTATATCGGTACCCTGAAGTTGAACGGTAAATAAAAGAGATGCTAAAATAAAAAATAATTAGGCCAAGTAACAGCCCTTATAATTTATCTTTTTCGGTTGTCTCTAAAAAGGACGATAAGAGCAAAAAAATAAAAATACTGCGAATCGTAATCGATTATTGGAAGCTTAACACCGAGACATTAGTCGACCGATTTCCCATGCTTAACATAAATGACCTTTTTGATGAGCTTGGCAAGTGTAACTATTTTACAACAATAGACCTTCTAAAAGGCTTTCACCAAAACGAAGTTGATCTGCGTGACATGGCTAAAACTGCCTTTTCAACAAAAAACGGTCATTATGAGTTTCTGAGAATGCCATTTCGCCTACCAAATGTCCCGCAACATTCTAGATAGTTTTGAAGAATATCCTCAAATAATTTATAAATAAAACTTTTGTTGTTTACTTGAATGACATTCTTGTTTATTCTACAGCTTTGATGAACATCTCGATTCGCTCAGAAAATTTTTTCAAAAGCTTAAGAAATTAATTCCAAAAATTCAAGTAAATAAGTGCAATTACGCCCAACTGAATACAAATTATTTGGGACATGTGATAGTTAACAATCGGATCAAACCTTGTCATAATAAAGTGAAAGCTATAAGGGAAATGAATATTTCAACCGATAAAATAGGAATTAAGAGATTTCTCTGTATTACTGGATACTACCAGAAATTTATTAAAGATTATGCCAAAAAAGTTGCTTTATTTAGTATTAAAAAAAAAAAAAAAACGTTAAGAGTAAAAGTTTTAAAGCCTTAAAAATTTTGCTGACTAGTCCAAATTTTACCAAAATGTTCGTCCGAACAACTGACGCATCTAACTACGCTCTAGAAGCCGTTTGAAATCAAAACAATCATCCAGTTTGTTGGCAAATATGAAACTGCAGCGTTGGGAAATACTTCTCAACGAGTATGATTTTACCATACAATACTTATAAGATAAGAAAATTGTGTCGCCTACCCAATTTATCATAGACATTTTTACAATGAAATGTTTCAATCTCATTGCTCTAAAAATATAAATATGTCTGCACGGGCAGATCTTACTTCAAAGGAAAACGAAGCCTTGTCTACGGTGGGTAAGATCCAAAACATTGTTTAGCTTATAAAAGGCAGTATCGATCAATTAAATATAATGAAAGGATTAATGATAAATAAAGGAATTTGTCTGCGTTTATTGTGAAAATCTCCTTTTGTTTGCACATTTTGAAGACCTCTGTGTAAAAGGTTTTTCAATGAAAAAAAACCTTACACTACTTATATCAAACATAAGACTTAGAGACATTTCAGATGGAAACGAAATATTACCAATAATTAGAAATGAACATCATAAAAAGAACCACATGACAGGAGGCCTCTTAAAATTCCCATGCATATAACAGATACTCCTCGACAATTTAATGGCATAGTGCAACGAAACAAGCGCTTTTCACCACCATCGATAAACTCTCCAAATAATCGTATGCTATAATCCATAATTTAGGCAACAGAAACTGGATAGCGATATTAGAAGCCATTTAAGGAAGGATACGATATCTTGGTAAACCAAATAAAATTATAACTAACGGAGAAACATGCATGCACCATTCCGTTGTAGAGCAATTTTTAAAGGATCGTGAGATTGAGTTCCACAGAACTACAGGCTCCTTAATCCCTTTAGTACGGAAGACGAAAAATTTATAATAAGGTAATTTAATGGAGACATGCATATTTATTTATTTTTTTTCTTGGCAACTCGTGCAACATCTCCTCGAAGTTACCTCGATTGGCAAGTGACTAGCAAATTGTCCATAGATTCTCTTCTTTTTAGAATGGTAACCACTATGATTTAGGCTTCTCCTAACGATCGCAGTTTGCTGTCCTTCCGCAATGAGGCTGTTCGCGCTATGATGACGAAAAAGCAAGCGAAATGTAAATAAAAATGACGCCCCACGCTGGGCGCCAGTTTAAAGGTAGGAGATGAAGCTTGCTGGTGTGAGTCAATTGCGTCTTGAGAACGACACCTCGTTTCTAAGAAAGTTACAATAGTGTTGAACGTAGCTACCGTATCGTCCCTCTGCGTCCTGTGAGATTCGACAACTAGTTTACTTACGGTCAAATGGACTAGCCAATCAACCCAGTTCGTGACGGGTCTGCCGAGGGCTTTAAGACTCTGCTAGTGCTCCTGAGTGGCGTCTAGCAGAGCTTTCAACGCAGATGATGATCTGCCGTTTACCTTTTTTAAAGCGAAAAGGGCTCGAAAGTGGGAATCGATTATAACACGTTGCATATTAAAGCGGTTTGTCAAAAATTTCCACATTTCGTCATAATTACTGTCTGTAATTGGAAAACCTTTAATTACCTGCAAAGCTTCCCGTTGTAGACTGCAACGCAAGTAGTGGAGTTTTTGGGATCCAGAAAGCGATACTTCATTGTGGACGAACGACATGAGGGCGTCACGAAAAGGTGTCCATTCCTTGGAGTCATTAGTAAGCTGCGGGAGCTCCATCTGGGGAAGTCTGATATCTTCACGTGTTGATTGTTTTTTTGGCATTCAACTTGATTGCGGCACGACTAAAATTTGCCACTGTTCACCTTGTACCCTCCCTGCTTCTTGGTCTTTTAACGCTTCGTCGAAACGAGAAAACTCCACCGCTCCTTGTACTTAGGAAAAACAAGCCCAATGTTCACAAAAGAGGTAAGAATATGACTTCAGCTCAGCTGCGTCATATGATTCCGCCTTTTTACTGGCGGTTAAAAGCCGTTTGATGGAATTTCGATGACTATCGCGTTCTATTAAATGGTTTTTTGTCATGTTGACTGAACTGTTGACTGTACGATGACGGGAAAATATGTGTATGTACGTACATACTGCGATGCTGGATCATTGCATTAAATGTTTTTATCCGGCTCGAAGGACCAATGTTCGCGTTATGATGACGAAAAAGCAAACGAAATGTAAATAAAAATGCTGCAGTTAAATGAAAAACGATTTATTAAATATTAGAACTGTCGCCGATGGTGGTTGAATACAGACTGATTCTGACATGACATTTGGCAGTAAACATTCTAACTTTGATATTTGGCTGTAACAGAGACCTTCTGCTAGCTGAACAAAAATTCAAGAAATGGTTCCTTTTAACGATGCAAATTCATATAGGTGATCCATGAATTTACAGCTGACATCATCAGCAACTTATATAATACTTTGTTCTACCAATTTTGTGAGTTACGGTCTAGTTCATACATTCCGGATAAATGATCGGCTCGATATACGCCTCCCATTATTGACCTGGAGAATTTTATTATATCAAGACGTGGTACAACTACCTATTCAAAATTCATTAGATTTTTTTTAATAGTTGACATTGAAGATTTATGACAATTGTTTATAGCTGCAACCTCCCTGGTATCATGCCATTTTGTGTATGTACATAATCCCAAAATAACTTCACCCTTTTGTAATTTTGCAGTTAACTTTGGCAAGTTCTTTCGATTCGTCATCAGTGTTTCCAATGCCGGATATTCCAAAGTTTCAAGTAAATGAACACTGGTAAAAAAAGGGACGTATGGATTCCTGATGATCTTGGCTAGGTGCCGATAGTAGGTTCATCTTCTTTACCACAGCATATAGTATAGTAAACTTTAATGGCATGTTCGAGTAGAACGAACTTTAAACTTAGTCGTAGACTCATCTATGGTATTGACTAAAATAGGTTATCTTCACGAGCATTCTGAAAACGGACCCTCAAGCACTCGATAATATCAAACAAATGTTTGCAGGCTTGTCTGGAGGTGCACAATACAACTAAGAAGAAAGAAATAAGCAGCGACCACGTGCGATAACAGATTTGATTGTTTCATTGTCTGATGATTTGACCAGCAGTGCTAAGAGGAAAGAACGTTGTTTTTGCTCATGATAATCATGCAACCTAGAATCATTTTTGTCTCTCTAACATCTGTACGTTGTATATGTTGATGTTTTTCCTTCAAAGTATGAAGAATTTCAATTCTTTCGTTTGTACATTGCGTGATATCCATTATAAGGCTCGTAAGAAACTTTTTTTTGAAAACCTGTAATGGTGTATGAGTTCTGTTATAGTTTAATTTTTAAGCGGGTTCTCGACGGCTGCTAGGTACTTTATATGTGTAAAACATTCTCCGGTGTTGACCATACGTAAGCTTTAAAATTAGATGTGTCAGCTACGGGTGCCAATACAGAGACACCCATTACTTCTTGATCTTTATCTTCATCTGACGAATCACGTTCCGGAGAAAACAAATATAGATATTTGAATGATCCGGAAGTTAGTAAAAATTAAGACACCAGTGACTTAATTCCATGAAGGACCGACCGACGTTCTGAACGACATCCCTCAAATTTGAATAAAAAGTGGCAGAAATACTCATTGGAGTGGTATGAATCATAAGGCAAAAAAAGTTATGCAGAATTCGATATAGTTCGCGTGTAACAGAACTTCAAAAATTGGCAAAAAATCAAAACTTATGCTTTCTTTTATATTTAAAAAAATCATAATTTTGGCTTTGCTCATCAGAATTTGATAAAATATACCTTGCTGAATTCAGAAAAAGGTGAACTTTCAAAGACTTGAAATAATTTTCATTTTCAAGGACGAAGGATGTTCCTAAATATAATTTTTACATACAGGGTGAGTTTTTTTGACTTGAGACATCCAAATTACTCGAAAAATACGCGATATCGCGAAAAATATTTCCGACAAAAGTCATAAGGTTCTGAAAGGGACATAAGATGGTGACCACGAGTTTGACCTTAAGACCCATTTTCACTTTTGTCACTTTTGATTTTTCAAATGATAATTCCTGATTTTCCATGCTCAGTCGTATTGCTCGTAAGCTTGTCATTTGTTTTTACATACTGCGTTTAGCATAACCCAGAAACAACGACGTGGACGTAGCAGTATCTTGTTTCCTTCGGAGTGATTAATTAGAGTGGGTCCCCTTGCCATCCACCATTCACTTCAATACACTTGTCTATCCGCGCTCTAAATGAACCAACAGAACTGAGAAGTATTTCTGTCGTAATCTTGCGGCAAGCTTTAGTTATTCGTCTTTTCATGTTCACACGTGTTGTTGGCTTTTTTCTGTAAACCTCACTTTTTAAGTAGCCCCACAAGAAGAAATCAAGTGACTTAAGATCAGGTGATCTAGCAGGCCATTGCCTCGGACCCCCTCGTCCGATCCATCGTTGATGGTAAACATTGTTTAATACGCCCCGGTCTACTTGGGAATAATGTGCTGGACAACCATCATGTTGAAACCACATTGTCTGTCGCAGTTCTTCTAGTAATACTGCAAGATGGTCCCGCAAGAAGTTTGCATACTTTTCGCCATTGAAGTTGCCTTCAATAAAATATGGACCTATTAATTTATCCCCAATAATTCCCGCCCAAACATTAACATTCCAAGGGTACTGGCGTTCAACATGTCGCAACCAAAAAGATTGACCGTACCGTGATTGGTGAAAGTCGACTCATCAGAGAATAACACCTTGGCGAAGAAAAGGGGGTCTCGTTCAATTTGCTGAAGTGCTCATTGACAAAAGGAAACCCGGTTGCGAAAATCCTCACTAGAAAATTCTGGATTCATTGAAACATGATAAGGATGGTATTTATGCCGATGTAATATCTTACAGACAGTCGTTTGTGAAAGTCCTGATTCACGACTTATTTGGCGAGTGCTAATGTGAGGATCGTGTGCAACGGCAGCTAACACTGCTATTTCATTGTCCTCAACAGCCCACCTATCTGACCGATTCCACTTCCTTCACCAGTTAATTGTTGGATGACCTGATAAAAGAAAGTGCGCGATCGTATCTGGTCTGGGAAACGTTGGGCGTAAGGAGCAACAGCAACGTCGATGTTCCTTCCACTTTCTCCATAAATCAATATCATTTCAGTTTTCTCTTTAATTGATATAGCCTGCATTATTAATCTGGAAGACGTTACTAATAATAATCAGTTCCTCAAAACAAATATCGAACTTTTAAATGAAGTACAGTTCTGTTCAAGTAATAAAAAAAGGGCAGAATGCACATCATACACTCTCAGATAAGTTTAGGACAATTTGTCTCTATCTGAAATTTTCTTGAGTTTTAACTGCACTTGAGGCAATAATGACTTCCTCAAAAGAAATCTCGACCTTCTAACATCCTAACTACGTTGGAAACCGATTAATGATTTAGGCGTGCCAGTGCAGTGGTATCTAGCACTGATTGAATAAGACCTTTGAGACAAAGTCGTGTGCCCTATTGGGGAATACGAATTATCATTTGAAAAATCAAAAATGAACTTCGTTTGACCTTGAAAATGGGTTTTAAGTATTTTTCAAGTAATTTGGATGTCTTAAGTTAAAAACTCACCCTATATATCCTTGAATAACTCAAAAAATGGTATTTTTTTTTTATATATATTATAGAGAGATTCGTTCTCTATTTCCATTTCAAATTTCAAGTTGGGATCTCTATGGGTTCGGCCAAAATATTGTTTAATAGGCAGCTAAATCAAAAAACTAAATACGAGTATTTATTACGTTACTCCTCCTATCATCCTCACATATACCGCAGGTGCACATACATAAGTACATAGCAGTTTTTTTTTTTTTTTTTTAAAAATTGTGGTTGATTTATTTCTTTAATGACTAGTAACTGCACCTTCCAGTTTTCGAGGATTTTGGAAGTCAGGCTTAATTTATTTGCACTCACTTGATGTCAATCTGTCGTGAGCTCGGGATTTATTTTAGATTGTATCGTTATAAGAGTTGTGAGTAATAAAAGTTTATAATGAGTGCTTTTGTGTGGAAAACGTGCTGCAATCTTCTAGATTTACCACCTCATCAACCCAGTGCTTGTGATTTGCTGCCTGTACGACCATGGATGGTTACGATGCGACCAAAATTGAAAATAAAGTTGGTAATTTGCTTTACGTGCAGGAAAAAATTGAGTCAGATCCGAAATTCAGATACAACGCCATCATTGCTAGAGGTTGATGATCAAATTAAAGTTGATGAAATGTATTTCGATAAAGACATTGCATTCAATTTGATTAATGAATGCATATAGTATACTGGAGAAGATACATTCGTCAAGAGAAGACTTGTTAACTTTAAAAAGTATATGTTGAAAATTGCAGAGGAAGTTTTCTCTGTTACTATTGATAATGACGAAGATAATTCCAGAGAGGATGAATATTTCGTAGGGAAAATAAAAGAAAATTTCCATAAAACGACAACGACAAGCACTTTCAAGAGAATGGAGCGTCGACAAAATTATAGAAGAATTTCCAGGATCGACAAGCTATATGATCAAGAAATCTAGAAAACTTCAAGAAGATCAAAGCGTTCCATAAACTTATGGGAAAAGCTTAGATGCTTATATCAAACAATTGGTAGAAAGTTTTTACTGTGAAGACGATATCAGCCGTTTAATGCCAACAAAAAAAGACTACATATCTATAAAGGTAACAAAAATTTATTTTCTCAGGTTCAAAAATAAGACGTTTTCAAAAACGTCTGGTCCTGGCTAACCTTAGGGAGATACATTGTAAGTTTCAAAGAAGTTCATAATAATGTTAAGATTGAATTTTCCAAATTCGCGTCGTTAAGAACAAAGAACTGCATTTTGGCTGGGGCATCAGGAACCCATTCCGTGTGTGTTTGCACCATCCATCAAAATATCAAACTCATGTTTGAGGGTAGCAATATATCAAGGCTGATAGAAAACGAAGATAAGCATCTCAATGGCAGCAGAGCCTGCTAAGCTTTGGTATTTTGTAACCCTCCTGATATAATTGCCCAAACTATTCTAAATTAAGGAGAATCTTTGGCACTGCTTTTAGTAATCACTTCATAGAAGACGTAACATACTATAAGTGGACCCACACAGACCGATCAAAATTGTAAGTGAGAATTAAAAACTCAGGATTTCATTCAGAGCTTTTTTAAACGGCTTGGTGTTTTTATTCCTCGTGTTTTTATAACTGATCAACAAAAATGGTACATAAAGGAAGTCAAAACCCTCTTAACGAAAACGGTCATACTTGTTTAATTGGGCTTTTCTGAAAATTATGGTTTTGTCGTGCAAGATGCAGTGCAGGGATACCACTGGACTAACGAACAGGCGACGATTCACCTTTTTGCAATATATTACCGGAACCAGATGGATGATATTAAAAATGAAAGTTTTGTTGTAATCAGTGACTGCTTAAAGCATGACACTATCGCAGTACACTTATTTCTGCACCGTCACTTAGTGTTCCTACACAAGAAATGCCAACATTTTAAGAAAATTATTTATTTTTCCGATGGATCTGTTGCGCTGCTGTACAAAAACAAAAAGATTTTTTTTAATTTAACATTGCATGAACAGGATTTTGGAGTGAATGCTGAATGGAACTTCTTTGCGACATCTCATGGTAAGAGCGCATGCCATGGACTTGGTGGTACAATAAAAAGACTGGCTGCCAGAGCCAGCCTACAAAGACCGTATAGGGAACACATAACAACTCCCATACAGTTATATAACTTGGCAACTGAAAATATAAAAAATATGGATTTCACCTACGTGACCACACATGAGTATAATCAAGAAAAATTATTGATGAAATCGAGATTTTCTAATTTAAGAATTGCGCTGGAAAGTAGAAAACTTCATCATATTTCATCTGTTTCACGAGGAGTAATTAAAGGAAAATATTTTTCCTCTTCGTCGGAAGAATATGTACGAGTATATACTCTTAAAAGATAATAAATAACGTTTTTTTTTTTTTTTAGTTTTTAAGGCCCCAGTGTGACGTGTTTTTTTTTTTTAAATGAAAATATTTATTACAGAATATTTAGCCGCCTGTAAAACATTATTTCGGCCGAACCCATAGAGATTCTAACTTGAAATTCGAAATGGAAATAGAGGACTAATCTCTCTATAAAATATATAAAATAAAAAAAAATACCATTTTTTGAGTTATTCAAGGATATATGTAAAAAAGATATTCTGGAATATCCTTCGGCTTTGAAAATAAAAATTGTTCCAAATTTTTGAAAGTTTACCTTTTCCTGAATTCAGCAAGGTATATTTTATCAAATTCTAATGAGCAGAGCCAAAGTTATGATTTTTTTTAAATATAAAAGAAAGCATAAATTTTGACTTTTTGCCAAATTTTGAAGTTCTGTTAGACGCAAACTATATCGAATTCTACAAAACTTGTTTTGCCAATGAGTACTTCTATCGCTTTTCAGCCAAATCGGAGGGATGTCGTTCAGAGCTCCCCATATATTGGGTCTATAACTCTTCGTGAAGTTTGTTAAGAGATGGCGTAACTTGTATTATTCCATTGCTATTATTCCTTTGAAACATGCGTTGGAAAGCTACTGTCATTGTACGCCATTTCAGTATATGTCATTTATTTGAAGCGTAAACAACAATAATTTTTTTTTTCACTTCACTATATGTCAAACTTTGTGCCTGAAGAAGTGTTTTTGCGGGAGATCATCTTCATTACTGAAAACTGCTCCCGAAAGTTATCGTATTTTGGTGGAAGTTTATGGTGAACATGCGCTAACTGAGCGAATGAGCCAAAAGTGGTTTGCACGATTTAAAATTGGTGATTTTGGCTTGGAAGACGATGAACGTCCTGGGCAACCAAAAAAGTTTGAAAATGAAGAACTGGAAGCATTACTCTATGAAGATTGTTGTCAAACAAAAGAAGAGCTCGCAGAATCTTTGGGTGTAACTCAAGCATCTATTTCAAAGCGTTTAAGAGCAGCTGGATATATCCAAAAGCAAGGAAATTGTGTTCCACATGAACTCAAGCCGAGAGACGTCGAAAGGCGGATTTGCTTGTCCGAAATGCTGCTGGAACGCCACAAAAGGAAGTCATTTTTGCATCGGATTGTTACTGGTGATGAAAAATGGATCCATTACGATAAACCCAAGCGCAAAAAATCATATGTGAAACCCGGCCAACCAGCCAAATCAACGGTAAGGCCGAATATCCATGGCGCGAAGGTAATGCTCTGTATTTGGTGGGATCAGATGAGTGTGCTGTATTATGAGCTGCTAAACCCGGGTGAAACAATCAATAGACAACGCTACCGAACACAATTAATCCGTTTGAAGAGAGCTGTAGCCGAAAAATGCCCGGAATATGCGACCAGACACGAGGCAATAATTTTCCATCATGACAACGCTCGGCCCACGTTGCTATTCCGGTTAAGAACTATTTGGAAAACAGTGGATAGGAAGTCTTACCCCACCCGCTTTGTAGCCCAGACCTTGCCCCTTCTGACTACCATTTGTTTCGGTCGATGCAGAGCGCCCTCACTGAAATACGGTTCACATCACATCAGAATATCAAAAATTGGCTTGATTCATTCTTGGCTGCGAAGCCGGCGCAGTTCTTTTGGGATAGGATCCACAAATTGGCAGAAAGATTGGCAGCTTCAGATGGGCAATACTTTGAATAATACTATTGTACATGTTTTTCTTAAATAAACGTTCAAATTTTGAAAAAAAACCGCACGAATTAAATTACATACCCAATAGCTTCGGCGATTTATCGTGGAATGAACACGATTTTTCCATGGATAAATCAACAAAAGAAACACCAAATATTACAAAAGTCAATTAAGAAGAAAATATAAATTTCAAAATAATGAATAATTACCAGCGTATGTACCTGGTAGAATAAGATGTTTTAAAGTTTGGCATCGATGACGTTCCAAATATGGCTCTCAAAGCAGCCGTACACAAGAGACCGGGCCTTTTTATAGCAACGATGCAAAGGTGTCTTGAGGAGGGGATCTTCGGTAAACCATGGAAAGTCCAGCATCTAGTGTTGTTACCTAAGGGAAATAAAACACCCGGAGAACCTTCGTTGTATCGACCAATATGCCTGCTAGATACACTGGGAAAAATGCTTGAATGCGTCATATACTGCCGACTGGTAGCAGCAGGGGAGAATAAAGGAGCTTTGTCGTACGCCCAGTATGGCTTTAGAAAATCTAGTTCTACCCTTTCTTTATGCCATAAGAACGGTAAGAAATACAGCAACCGAAACAATACAAGGGAGGAGATGGAGAGGAGGCACAAAGGAATACTGCGCAGTATTAACGCTAGACTTTAAAAACGCAGATCACGGGCCGGAATAAATGCACCAGTATATTTCATTAAAGATAGTCACGCACTACTTTTTCGACGGGAAGCTAGGATTTCCGACAGACAATAGCGTAAAATATTGTAGTTCCGCGAAAGTTCCGTAGGGGTCAAGGACCCCTTCTGTGGAATATCATGTATGACGTTGTTTTGCGCCTAACGCTACCACAAGGAGTTAAGGTGATCAGTTTCGCTGACGATATCGCCGTGGTGTCTGAGGCCAAGCTAGATAGAGTCCGCCACGGATGAAGCAGTCCCCAGGATTAAAAATTGGCTTGACTCGAGCGTCCTTAAACTAGCTGCCCACAAAAGTGAAGCTGTCCTAATAACCAGTAGAAAGACAGTGGAATATGCAAGTTTTCGGTCATAAAGAGGTCTAAAGAGGCATTAAAATACTTTGAGAGTCGTGCTCGACAACAGCCAGCCAAACATCGCCGAGCCTGGGTAAGCAAGAAGAGTTCTGCTATCAAGAGTGGCAAGTTCCATTCTTTTGTATGCTGTCCCAGTTTGGGCATCTGCACTCTCAACAAAGTAAATAAGGGGAAAACTTTCGTCGGCGTACAGGTTTTGCGCTTTTAGAGCAATTTGCGGTTACCTAACAATTTCGAACGATGCACCTGTGTTATAGCTGGGATGGTCCCTAAAGAAGAAAGAAAGGGCAACATCTGCAACACTCTGGCAAGCCAGGTGGACAACATCACCAAAGGTAGATGGACCCACAAGCTGATTCCCAAAAGTAACGCACGGGGTCTGTAATTGGGCCATGTGGCTATTGAAAATACCTCCACAGATTTGGGCCCGATAGTTTGCCCTTTTGCCCAGAATAGGAAGACGAGGAGAAAGACGTTATGTTTCAGTGCAGACGCTTCACAAGTGCCATAGCGAATCTTCGAAGCCCGGAGCTACTTATAGACTTCATGATGAGGTCAGGAGACGACTGGATGAAGATCTGTTCCGTAATAACGGCCGTGCGGATTGAACTTCGTAGATTAGAGCATTAAGAAGGGCCGGGGAGGCAAATACAGACAATAGAGCATAAAATGCTTACTAACCCCGCGAAGTTATACTTAACGGCAGTCCCGCGGGGAGAGTGGTTTGAAGTGTGTAAAGTGTGTGTTTAGTACGTAGGCGTACTCCTAGCACTGATCACTCAGGCTGCGAATCGTGCATGCTAATAGAACTCGGGCTATTAGTAGCTATGAAGATCCATGGCAAAACCAAAAAAAAAGTACTACTCTAGTAAATATCGTGTCTATAACGAGTTGTTTTTATTATTTAGTTTATGTATTGTAAATAATTTAAATTTATTAATAAGCTTTCAAACTCAATTACTCGTAGTGCAAAGTAAACTATCAATGAAGTGAAAAACTTACCCTCATGGTTACTGATCGCATTAATCATATATTTCTTATTAAATGGAATTTAAATTACAATCCTGGATTTTATATTATAGATCTAACGATTCCAAGCAACGACAAAAACAAAAATTTATGAAGACAAACTCGAAAGCGCTGAGTCAATATGACACTAAACTATAAAGCTTGCCAACCCCGTATATCCAGCGCATTGCTTACGGTGAATTTAATGTGAAATAAAATTTAATGTAACATCTAATTAAATTTCACGCAGGTTTAATTTCTATTTGAACTTAATTAAATTTCTTTTCATCTTTCAACTCCCGCATCGTTTCTAGATTGATAGTACGAGAGAACTCGCTCGCGCATTGTATCTGTTTCTGTGTGTACGCATTTTTTTTTTTTAACAAACCCAACACTAAACCCAAGGAGGCAAACTGAATGGAGCCTTTAATATAAGAGAAAATTGTATAGCTGCTGTTTGTTCTGGTTCCAGTCCCGATCTCAGTCGCAGTCCCGGCTTCCATTCCATTGCCAACAACTACCAACCCATTAACACATGCGGTTTCATTGTAAAATTTATGGATGGAGTTATATTAATTTATGTCCTTATTCTGATAGCAGACACGACCGGATTCAGTTTCCGTGGTATGCTAGTTAACTCCGTATCCATATTTCGCTGCTTATATATATATATTTATACATACATAAAGGTAATATCTCCAAGTTGTAGATAAAAGCTTCAGAGATGGGTGATGTGTCAAGAACTCTTTATGGGTCTTACTATATAGACGTTACTGCGTTCATACGAATTTAATGGAATATTGTCATTTAATAAGTTCGAATAGCATCCATTGGATATTGGACATTAATTTAAAAAAGAAATAAAAGATAATATATAATTATTGTGCGATTATTGTTGGCATAACATGTTGCAAAAGAAATGTACAAATTCGTAAACTGTCATTATTCTGTTCACTTGCAAATTAATTGGATACCCGGACATGAGTATTGTTTCAAGCAGAGCAAGGCGGTAAAAGTTGTAAGAACATATGCACATGTACAATATTTTGGTATTTTACAAAAGTATCCATGTAGCTGTAGGCAGTCTTCCGATAATAAGCACTCATGACGGCATGAAATGGGTACTTTTCAATCGGATGCAGCGAACCGAAAACGTTGATGCTTGTCCTTGTCTTGAGCCATCCTACAGGAAGAAAATGGGAAGATAAAAATAAAAATACCTCGCAACAGACAAGATGTTGTAGAAGCGTTTGCATAAGTGCGAATGTAGAAACAATTACAAGAATGACAGTTATAAGACTGCAGGGAATTTTGGTGTGACTAAGAGTGGCAATTTTGAAGCTGAAAATAAAATAAATTTTATGGGTTCCAAAATGTGCGATTTTGCTGGCTTAAAAGGCAGAAGAAACCTGTGAGTGAAGCAACTCGGTATGAGTGTAGATGATGAGAAATAATAACATATTTCCTTAAGGTAGCGCTACAGTTGGAGATCGACTTGGGCCACAACCAACAATCATATTCAGTCAAATCGATCTTAAGCTAGCTGCCTACACTTTCGCAGGCTAAGTTAATTGAGGTTCCCTTCCACTTGCGTGCGCCACTTGAGTCGAGGCCTTCCTCAACTTCACTGTCCCTGGGTACGGATTCGAAGATTTTTCGGAACAGATCATTGGTGTTCATCTATTTAAAATGACCCAGCCACCTCAGTTGTGGCTGACCGCTTTATAGCCATCATTTTATCTACTCCTACACTCACCGTCTATGCAGAGGGGACCTAAAAACATCCAGAGAAGTGGCTCTCAAAGGAGCCCTGAACACCCTCATCCATTTTGCATAAAGTCCATGCTACTGCGCCATAGGACAGGACTGGGATAATTTAGGTCTTATATAGGGATACTTTGACTTGTCAAGAGAGGGCTATGTTGGTCAGTTGACTTCATAGCTCAAAGAGACAGCAATTGGAAAGATTTATTCTTCGTTTGATCTCAGCGCTGGTGTCGTTGTTTTAATTGACAGAGGAGCCTAGATAGGTAAAGTCCCTAACTACCACAAAATTACATTACAAAAATTGACAGCGTATACTTGGTCTTGCCCTGACTAGCTGTTAAGCCAATGTTAGCAGTTATTAAAGAAATCGCATGACAGCGCGTCGCATTGTCTAAATTCTATTTTGACATCAAAGGTCTTAGTGAGTTTTTTCTCTTGATGTAGCAGCGCGAATTTTCCACCGTCATCCTGCTAAAAGGAACGAGTTTGTCAGAGATGCCAAGACAATATAGATGCTGTTATACCCGGCCTGAGAATCGATGATTAGGTGGTGTGTATCGATTTGGAGCTCATGTGTTTATGTATATATTTTCATATTTGGTCAATTGCAAACTTTCCTGGCCTGAAACCATACTGATATGTAGTATCATATGTAGTTGTTGACGAAAGGCTTCAGGCATTCCCAGAATATGGCAGATAGCATCTTGTAGGTGATGTTAAAAAGACTGATGCCTCGGTAGTTGGCGCAGTTCAGAAGTTCTTCTATATTGAAGATTGGGCAAACAATGCTGAAGTACCATTCATCGGGCATACTTTTGTCCTACCATATTTTACAGATGAATTGGTGTATGATTTTTACTAAGTCATTGCCACATGGTGTACCTACGCTTAGATATGGCTATCTACACTTCATTCAGGCCGGGTGGAATCTACATCATCAGTGTGGAAAGATTTCTTTCCGCCTGACAGCGGAATTTGTTTCGTCATCGCTGTTATACAGTCTAAATAAATGCGCTTCCAAGTCCTTACCACCATCGACTGCGACTCTACTACCCATGTTAGTCTCAACAGGGTTTGTGTCTGTTGCAAATCTTCTTCCTGGATTATCATCTCTAAATATCCTCGACCGCGTGAGTTATAAATTGAATTTTTCCCTTTTTGTTAGACACAATTTTCAGTACAATTTTATTTATTTATGTTACCGCAGCTAATTATAAAAACCTCTGCAGCGTATTTCCACGCTGAGTTTGCCTCGATGTTAGAGCTAAGCTGTCCCTCTCGTTACGGTGTCGTGCAGTCAAGGTTTCCAGAGCAGAAGGGACCCATATTTATAATATGATACTTCGATATTAGTTTGCAGCGCAGCGCCAAGTCTTGGTAAAGGATTTTTGGAAGCTATTATGCCTGTTAATATAGTTATGGCTAGCTATTACGTGATCGATAGTTTTCCTCACCGAACCGCATCTCCTACAGCTGTCACTAGATATGCTTTCTTTCAGAATATATCTACTGTAGTTCCTGCTTGGTATGAATTTATCCTGAATGGCAATAACAAATCCCTCAGTTTCTGTATGAAGCACTCCTTTTTTCAGACACCTATTTGAGCCACCGTCATCTATCATATATTGCTCTTAGCTAGATCTTTCGGATGAATTACGTTTAAGGCTACGATTAGTTTCTGTGGTCGTGTTTAGATTTTTTGGCAATGGGAGATTGTTTGCGCTTAGGTTCAGCGGTGCGAATATCCCTCTCCAGCCTTGGGTTAGAGGTAAATTTATTCGTTCAATAGCACTTTTTTGGGGGTGTGATTGTGCTCTCCACAGATGCGTTCTGGCTCACATGACATTCTGATTAAGATAAGTGTCAGACTATTTAACCACTCCAAAATAGTACGTTAGGACTGGTAGGTCCACGTGTTTATCGCTGTAATTTGTTTCCAGCATTTAGATCAGACTTCAAAATCAATTGAAGTGTGTTGATGAATTCCTTTTTGAGGTGTACTTTTATTTCTGTTAAGCATAACCCTTTAAGTTGATACATGCCTAGGTACTCGTTGTCCTCTCCAGTCAGTTCGCTAATAATCTGGTTTACATTTCTTGGATATCCATCCATTGTGGCTAGGACCTTTCCTTGAAATAGGTATTTTTCTTAGTCAAACTCCATACTGATGTCATCGCTTAATGCCTTCACTATGCTGATTAATTGATGCATCTTTTCCTTATGAGAGGCAAAGAGGTTCAAATCATCAACAAAAACAGATGGTTAACGCTTGTGTTTTGGCTAATTCCTTTCAACTCGTATCCGATCTTAGATCTACTAATTAGTTTGCTTAGTGGGTTGAGTGCTTATTAAAAGGTGGAATCCTAAAAGACTGAATGCATAACCTTGGAGTATGCCATTTCTATTATATAACAATCCATAAGGACATGAGGTGTTTCAATGTGGCTATGATCTTATTACTTTTTTATAAAGGAGCAATATTTGTATCAGTTACATATGGGGCTGAGAGTTAAACGCTTTTTTATAGTCTACAAAACACATGCTCAAGTTGGTCTTGTTTTTTACAGCTTGTTGTACTATGACCTTAAAGCCTTACTGCTGTAGACAAGAGATATGAATTTGCTACTGCCAGGTTGCTAGGTATAACACCTTGTGATGTGAGCATTCAGCATACAACTGAAAGATTTTTTTTATCTAGATGTTGTTTTTTTTTCTGGTCCTTGTGCTTTCTAGTTATCTGTTCGGTGTACAACTTTCTTAACCTCCTCGGCGGCCAAAAACCCTACAGATCTAAAAAGCCCCTGGCCCTGACGGAATGCCAGCAAAGGTTCTTAAAAAGATCGCTCAAATATCTCCACACCTGCTATTGAACATGTACAACAAATTGGAAAATGCACCAACTAGTACTAATCAGCAAGGGTAAAGGTAACCCAGACACACCATAAGCGTACAGGCCTCTATGTGCGCTGGATATCACAGGGAAACTTCTATACAGACAGCAAGAGGTTTAGCCGAAAGACAACATGGCTTCCGAAAGGACCACTCCACTATTCGAACAGTTAGAGATGTGATAAAGTCCACCCAAATGTTGCAACAAGAAAATCACAACACAAGAAAAATTGTGCTACTAGCAACGCTGGATGTTCGAAATGCTTTTAACCCAGCCAGATGAATTGACACAATACACGCGCTCGAACATAACTTTAGCATACCCGAGTACCTTTAAAGGATGGTGAAAGACTACCTAATAGGCAGAGAGCAAATTTACGACACTGCTAGAATAGCGCAGTGTTCAATTCTGAGTCGTGACCTCTGCAACATCGCATATGATAGCATCCTCCGCATGGATATGCCATAAGACACGCTTCCTGTAGGGTATGCGGACGACATTGCTGCAGTGAAAGCATCAAGAGCTATTCATAATGCACAAAAAAAATTAAATCAAGTAATGCTAAGAGTACTACCCTGGATGCAAGAACATAGCCTAGCTACAGAAAATACAGAGATAGGCCTACTAACTAAAAAGAGAAATACGAACAGAGTTGATTTTCAGTTAAGGCAAGAGACGATCACCAGCAAGGAAGTGGTCAAGTACCTGGAGGTAATTATTAATACGAAACTCATCTTCCGGCAACAAATAAAGACGCATTGGAACGGGCCGTAAAAATAACGACAGCATTAACCAGACTAATAGCTGTACTAATGACTTAATATGGGCTGAAGCCCTACGACAGGAGAGATACGGGAAACAGATGGCGGCAGTCCAGAGACGCGATGCTCTACGCATCGCGAGCTCATATAGCGCAGTCCCAGAAGCAGCTATATTGGAAGTCGCAGCAATAACCCCTATCGAGATTCTCGCAATAGAGAGAAAGCACATCTACGATAAGAAATCCGAAATCGAAATAAAAGCAGCTCTTCATGAAGCGAAAGAACACACGAAACAGCAAAGACAAGAGAGATGAAACTCAGAACAGACTGACCAGTGGACTGCTACACTAATCAAAAGCGTTGACAAATGGGCACAACGAAAATATAGCAAATTAAATTACTACGTCACCCGGTTTCTAACCGGACAATGTTTCTTCAACAGATAAGTGTGTGATGTCTCTATTGCCACTTCGTTCCTACAGCTTCTACAATAATCTTTAGCATGGGCCCTTGTTGTGCCGAACACCCTACCACCGAGGCAGTAGCTAGTTAGAACACCTGTAGCGATACGAATGTCTTCTTTGAGTGTGTTCTCCCATTGTCTAGGTTTGGACAAAGGGAGCGTGGTATGACACAGGCACTTCTGAAAATCCTTGCTTTGTTGGATCGTTATATGGGTATAAGTTCCATTTTGGGTTTTAGAGATTAAATTGGTATATTTATGTCATTGGCTGTGTTGCTCTTGTGTAGAGAGGCATCGTCTCTTGGTAGCTCACCCACTTTTCCATTCCTTCTCACTTTTGTGTGTCCAGGTACCCTGCAGATATGCACTCGGTGGGACTCTACTTAGAGTTTATCGACGTTTTTGTACCAGTATTTATTTAGTAATTTAACTCGTCATAGCTTTTAAGGCTCCTTGACTGTCCGCCAAAATAAGGATATCTGAGGGATCAAGTTCCATGAGTAGTACAACCTATGCAGCTTTACGAATGTCAAATATTCCTGCCTTAAATATACTACAGGGTGACTGACTCAAACTGCAACTTTTTAAAATGCTATAATTTTTTTAGTTTCTGATAAATTTTATTGTGCCAAAGCAAAAAATGTTGAAAAATACATCAATTTTCAAATTGTCTTTCAAATTGTCGTCCTGAGACGACCGAAGAAAGCATCGCACCCTGCACGCAAGTGGCTCTGCGATATTTTAACCTATTCCCGCCGAAGTGCATGTTTGAGGTGGTCCAAACTTTGATATTTTCCAGTGCCAACCTTCGCCTTCAAAATACTCCAGACAGAGAAATTCAACGGATTTGCATCCGGAGAATTTGCAATCCATTGTGTCGAAGAAATGAAGTGTGGAACAATGTTTTTTAAACAATTTTGGTTGACGCGCGCTTTGTGAGACGGTGCCGAGTTTTGTTGAAATGTTCGCGGCCTCCGACCGAAATGATTGTTTGCCCAAGGCTTCAATACTGTCTCTAAGACTGTTTCACGGTATATGATCGCATTAATTTTGACGCTACGGCCCAAAATACGAGCGGAGAGCGACCATCGGCGGTTATGGTGGCCCAAACCATCATGTAAATTTTCGAAGCACCTCTCTGGCAAGTAAACTCGGTCATTTTGTTTGTTGACATATTGCTCTATAACAAATGGCGACTCATCGGAAAAAAACAAATTCGGCAACTCACTTTCGTGCAAGCGTAGGAACTCCTTCGCTCTTTCGATTCTAACTTTTTTCTGCTGCGGTGTAAGATCGTGTGCTCAATGGCTTGAGCCCAAGCTCATCTTTCAGTATGTGTTGCATGCGTTCCAATGATATGTTGAGCTCATGAGCCATTTTTCTTCCACTTCGACGCGGATTTCGCTCAATTCGAGCCTTCACTTTCCGAACCATTTCTGCTGATGTTGCTGTTTTTTTATGACCAACTTCATGGCGTTTTGCAACGCTGCCAGTACCACGGTAACGAGCTATGGTTCGAGACAGAAATGACTTATTCACGTTGAGGTGCTGGAGGGCTTTAACGAAAGCTACTTGTGGTTTTCCAACCAAATATAAAGCAATCACACTATCACGTTTGAATTCCATTGCGGATAAAATTTTTTTAACACAACTGAGCTTGTAATTAATAAAATTATCTATCATGTGTCAAAACTCGAGCTCACAGTAATGAACGGTTTGGAAATTATAGCTGTCTGAAGTTGGTTGCAATTCGAGTCAGTCAGGATGTACATTCGTCCAGAATGCTGTAGGAGTCCTGGATCGGTAACATTTCACAGTAAACAGAGACGTCCGCATAGAGGTGGAGTTTTCTCTTTATTGGTGTCAGTGTTATTTAACGAGTCATGTCCGCTAGGAAATGATATGGAAACCCGTACATTTAAGGAATTCTTCTAAAGGAAAAAGATTGAATATTATTTCTAGTGAAGCTGACCTTGACACTCCTGTTTTTGCGACACCCGCTAAAAATATGTCCAACTATGGCGATGTACATCCAGTATATTATACATCGTCTTTGGCACGACTAAAATACTCCTAATATTAGCGGTTTGCTTAGAGATTGCGTAACTTGTATTATTCCATTGGAACATGCGTTATACGGTCATTGTACTTCATTTCAGTATATGTCACTCATTTGAAGCGTAAGCAACAATAATTTTTTTTCACTCAAATATGTCGAACTTTGTGCCTGAAAAAGTGTTTTTGCGGGGAGATCTCCTTCATTACTTTAATATGAAGAAAACTGCTACCGAAAGTCATCGTATTTTAGTGGAAGTTTATGGTGAATATGCGCTAGCTGAGCGAACGTACCAAAAGTGGTTTGCACGATTTAAAAGTGGTGATTTTGGCTTGGAAGACGATTAACGTCCTGGGCAGCCAAAAAAGTTTGAAGATGAAGAACTGGAAGCATTACTCTATGAAGATTGTTGCCAAACACAAGAAGAGCTCGCAGAATCTTTGGGTGTCACTCAAGCAGCTATTTCAAAACATTTTTAAGCAGCTGGATATATTCAAA
This sequence comes from Volucella inanis, assembly GCA_907269105.1. Taxonomy (NCBI): domain Eukaryota; kingdom Metazoa; phylum Arthropoda; class Insecta; order Diptera; family Syrphidae; genus Volucella; species Volucella inanis. Next base: position 207,974,499 of record OU026153.1, read on the forward strand.
AGCAAGGAAATTGGGTTCCACATGAACTCAAGCAGAGAGACTTCGAAAGGAGGTTTTGCATGTCCGAAATGCTGCTGGAACACCACAAAAGGAAGTCATTTTTGCATCGGATTGTTACTGGTGGTAAAAAATGGATCCATTACGACAACCCAAGTGCAAAAAATCATATGTGAAACCCGGCCAACCAGCCAAATCAACGCAAAGCCGAATATCCATGGCGCAAAGGTAATGCTCTGTATTTGGTGGGATCAGATGGGTTTTCTGTATTACGAGCTGCTAAAACCGGGTGACACCATCAATGAGCAACGCCACCGAACACAATTAATCCATTTGAAGAGAGCAGTAGCTGAAAAACGGCCGGAATATGTGACCAGACACGAGGCAATAATTTTCCATCATGACAACGGTCGACCCCACGTTTCTATTCCGGTTAAGAACTATTTGGAAAACAGTGAATGGGAAGTCTTACCCCACCCGCTTTATAGCCCAGACCTTGCTTTTCTTAATTCATTCTTGGCTGCCAAGCCAGCGCAGTTCTTTTGGGATGGGATCCACAAATTGGCAGAAAGATGGGAAAAAGTCATAGCTTCAGATGGGCAATACTTTGAATAATACTATTGTACATGTTTTTCTTAAATAAATTTTGAAAAAAAAACCGCACGAATTAAATTACATACCCAATAGGTTGTTGGTTCTTTGTTGGTTCTTACGGTTTTAACTGAGCTCTGTGTCTAAAATAGTTCCCAGATATTTAGCTTCAGATCAAAGTTGTATTCTAACACTTTTAATTTCGCGAAGACTAAACTCTGCATGTATAAGTACACCCGGATGTTAAACAAATTTGATTGTTTTGACCTTCGCTGCCAAAAAAACCATTCTAAATACTTTATTTGAATCATATTCTCCTGCCAATTTGAACATACAAGGTTTTAACTTTGTTTTTTTTTTTTATTTTTTTTATTTAGTCTGGTATTTCAAGAATTGGTAAAAATACAGGGTGTCCCCCAATTCGTCAAGGATAATGATTCTTTGTTATATTCTGAGAAAAAAATTGTTCTACAGTAAGGGCCATTTATCGAGGATTTTAGAAAAAGCTTTCTGCACTCTGGCCCACGTTAACGAAAATTGTTCTGTTAATACTAATAGTAGCAACTTAGAACCTTTATTTTAGAAGAAATACTAGACTTTGTAACTGAGCCTTTTTTTCTTAAAATGTACCCAAGAATCATTTCACAGATTATCGTTGACGAATTATAGGACATCTTGTATAATAATTTTGTTAGAATTAATAGAATTGATTGTTTATCTTCATGCTCAGTCTTCATCGGTGGCCTTGAAATCTTTTATGGTAGTTCCACCCATCATTTTATGTTGATTTGTTTCTCAACTCATTCCAGAATTTCACCCAAATATCATTGAGAACTGAATTAGTGTGAACACACAATTTCTCCTATAAACAGACGAATTTTTTAGATCTCGAAACCCTTCATTTTCATCTCACAAAGTTGTTTTTTGAGTAAATCGTTTTCTGTCATCTATTGCTGCCCATTTGAATCGGAATTTAAGTCACTGTTTGGTGCGATTGACTGGAGTTTAAGCAAAAGAGCTGTATTTTGGATGATTTCTATCGTCCTGATAACATTGAAGGGAAATAAACCTGTCTGGAGTTCAGCTTTAATTCAAGGCTGCCTTCTTTCAAATATAAATTTCCATATGAAAAGGGTTACTGGCATTGATAAAGGGTATCCATGTTTTCGTCGACCCAATCAGTATATTTGTTTATATGTCAACAGAATTGGAACCTTTAGTTAACTCTAAACTGAAATTATTTTATTTTATTCAACTACAAAATTTAAGTTTACCACAAAAAATATTTTTATTTTTTTTCACGAAATACAGGAAATGAGTTTATTATGTTTAATACTCGAAAGCATAAATATTATTCAGCAAACTTAAAAAAAGCTTTACTGCTTAAACACCAGTTTAATTTATTTTTCTTATTTATATTGTTCTCATAAATTCACAGTCCGGAACAAATATAATTCAAATTAGTAAAATTAAAACATTCATCTGGTAGTAACGACTGTCTCTTATTCGTATTTTAAAAAATTTAAAAAATCTATAACCAAAGACCATACTATTTTTCATTGGAGTATTTACAACCTGTTAACTAAACTGGATATGGAAACCAATTAGGCTTAATGTATGATTTATTCAATAAACGTGATTTAATTATTCTCTCCTTATGATTTGTTAACGTAATTGACCGTACCAATTGATATGACTTATTGATATAATAAAAAAAAAAGCTATTTAAACAAAACCAGAACAATTTTTTCAGTTTAATAATTATACCAATTGTGTTTTATTTTTATAATATTTATTACATTTATTTGAGTTTGATAGAATTAAATCAAATCCGTGCTTAGTATCATAGAAATGGTAATTAACTTGCACACTTTGTTTCAATTTTTATTATGTAATGCGAGCCATTTTTTTTATAAGAAATTTGTTTTTAAAATAAATCAGTTCAAACAGCGATAAAAAAAATTTCACATGTTCCGGTTGATGTCAAATAAAGAGGCATTGTGCATACCATTAAAACTTTTGCTATATGGAGATAAAAAGAATAAATGGTCAGTCCTTAGTTAATACTTACATTTGAGAATATCTAATGACAAGTCGAATGAAAAGTTATGATGTTTTTTTTTTTCAAGATTGTCCGCCAAGCCATACACCGTTGGTTCTAATCTAAAAAATGATTTTATTTGTAATGTAATTCTTTATCATTTTACATAAACAATTATTCACGGGCATAAGCCCACGGACGAAAATCGAGCAGCGTTAAATCACAAGAATTTGGTGGTTAATTTACAAGTCCCAATCTTCAAGGAACTTTATTACACTGATATCAGTAATTTGATGGTATTGATCGAAGTGTGATACATACAGTCTGGGGTTCGACTCCGAATGAAGTAGCGACTTTTTCTTTTAATTTAAAAATAAATATAAAAAAAAAAAAAAAATAATTAAAAGACAGAAAACAACATTACGCAATGTGTTCTGCAGAGCGGTCCGCTAAGCGAAGAGTGGGATCAGCTGAAAAGTTAGGCGATATTTCAAGTGGTTGAACAGGAGGAAGCTGAAGTCTTCTTCGAATTTTATGAAGCGCCTCTTTCTGTCATCTTCAACAGAAAAGCTGCTTGGCGAAGAGAGGGAAGAGACACCAAGACGATCAACAAGGGCAACAGTGCAGTAGCAAACGAAGCAAAAGGCACTCAAAGATCATTTCCCATATGTATGTGTCTGATGACGGATAAGGCCAATATATGAAAGACGACAATATGTTCGCATCTCTGTCGGCCTCAGAATCAGAGGATGAAGAGGGAGATGTAGAAATAATAAACAATAGCAAGCAGCTCCAGCAAAAAGGGAGAAGGAGCAGCTTTGAGAACTTCTCGACTCTCAACAGCCACATCAACAGCAACAACTATCAGAAAAGAAACGCAATACATAACGAAACAGCAGCAACAACAAAAACCAAAACAGCAGCCTAAATCTTCACAGGCTCAAAAAATAAATCAGCAGACACCACAACAACAACGACAACAACAGCAGCAGAAGAGCCAGCAACATCAACAACTGCAGCAACAGCAACAACAAAAGACTTCAAAAACAAGGGTTCCACCTATATGGTACACACTTATAAGATGGAACTCAAGGAGACTATAGAACTATGTAAGTTGGCCATAGGTTACAATTTTTTTTTTTTAGAGATTATCATTAGATAGGCATGCGATCCACTGTAACACAGTTAAGCGCTATCATTAAACAAGAAAATTATTGAAGAGTTCGACGACGGAATTCTTCTCCTTTACTCCGAAGGGGGAGAAGCTGCAAACAATGCTGCTGATGGGGTTAGAATCGTCCACCGATCCGGAGTAGCTCCTTGCATTGCTGAAAGAGAAGGAGTGCGACGAGCTCAAATTAGTTGGGGTTAAGCCATTTTTTTACTCTAGAGCTAAAAGTTAGTTATGGTCTAAGGAATATAAAAGTCCTAGACTTGGATACCAGATTTTGCCATGGGAAAGAGTAAAGCGGGGCACCAACATTTTACAATGTGTTCGCCGCCAATTTCGGGCACGCTGCGTTGAACTGCGAAATGCAGCCTCGATGCATGAAGTGTGGAAAGAATCACAAGTGTGAGGAATGTGCACTAGGTAGGGACGGAACGTCTGTTAAAAACCAATCCTCTGGGCGCACCGCAAATTTTTGGGGTTCTCCCAAATTCCAATATATCAAAAGATGCATATATATCAAGATGCTCAGCAGCAGAAAATGGAAGTTTAACGTCCACTCGTGCATGTTAAATACGTCCAAATGGCGGCAGGTGAGGGAAATATGGTATAGCAAGCGAAGGTTACTTCTCAGGCCCCAGCGCCCAGAGCACCGGAACCAGCACCTGACATGCTAGCTATCTTGCTTTCTATTCAAGGGCAGATGGATCAGCTCCAACGTCATATAAATGAACCGATCGCGTGAATAGATCAAATATACGCGCTGCTGCCTGGACTTACGCACCTTTTGTAGTAATATGTACGTACTCGTACGTGGCGGAGCAAGCCCTGAAGGTCTTTGCAGTGAATGTTAAATGACTGATAAGGTTCGAACGACAAGCCGCACTATTTAAGTTGCTTAAAGTTTATCAAAAGATAAGATGAGGCACAGAAGATACAAATTACGGAGAAACCGACTCAAATCCACTTAAGGAGGAGGTGTTGCGATTTTTGTAAGAAAAGGGATATGTTTAAAAGGAGTATACTATACAGTCGTGTAGGATGTAGATTCCAGGTGCTGGAAGCATGCATAGGGTATATACCTCTCCGCAGTGGAAAACGGCTGTACATGATGTCTGTCTATGAACCTAAGGCTATTCAATCCACCTTATTCATTAAAGATCTCGACACAATTCCCCAGGTTGGAATTGGAAGACAATTATTTTATTGAGTCTAAAGCTTAAGAGATGGCGTAACTTGTATTATTCCATTGTTATTATTATATTGGAACATGCGTTGGAAAGCTACTCTCATTGTACGTCATTTCAGTATATGTCATTCATTTCAAGCGTAAGCAACAATAATTTTTTTTTCACTCAAATATGTCGAACTTTGTGCCTGAAAAAGTGTTTTTGCGGGGAGTTCTTCTTCATTACATTAATATGAAGAAAACTGCTGCCGAAAGTCATCGTTTTTTTTTGGTGGAAGTTTATGGTGAATATGCGCTAGCTGAGCGAACGTGCCAAAAGTGATTTGCACGATTTAAAAGTGGAGATTTTGGCTTGGAAGACGATTAACGTCCTGGGCAGCCAAAAAAGTTTGAAGATGAAGAACTGGAAGCATTACTCTACGAAGATTGTTGCCAAACACAAGAAGAGCTCTCAGAATATTTGGGTGACACTCAAGCAGCCATTTCAAAACGTTTGAAGGTAGCTGAATATATTCAAAAGTAAGGAAATTGGGTTACACATGAACTCAATCCGAGAGACGTCGAAAGGCGGTTTTGCATGTCCGAAATGCTGCTGGAACGCCACAAAAAGAAGTTATTTTTGCATCGGATTGTTACTGGTGATAAAAAATGGATCCATTACGACAACCCCAAGCGCAAAAAATCATATGTGAAACCCGGCCAACCAGCCAAATCAACGGCAACACCGAATATCCATGGCGCTAAGGTAATGCTCTGTATTTGGTTTGATCAGATGGGTATGCTGTATTATGAGCTGCTAAAATCGAATGAAACCATCAATAGACAATGCTACCGAACACAATTAATCCGTTTGAAGAGAGCAGTAGCCGAAAAGCGCCCGGAATATGCGACTAGATCCGAGGCAATAATTTTTTATCATGACAACGCTTGGCCCCACATTGCTATTCCGGTAACTTCTTTGTGATCGAATATCACCAGGAGGTAGTAAAGGCTATAGGAACGACTTTCCAGGAAGTATACACTGCGAATATTATCATTGGCCTGAACCACGATCTGGAAGGTCGATGCCTTGCGTACAATTTCTACCTTTGAAATGAAGTAGTGATTTGGCGATTCGAGAGCTCGGGTTTCACCCAGTTCAGTGACGAGAATATGGCAAATTACGTCATCACCAATGAAAGATTACTACCACCGTTCATTTCGAAGGAATATCTCCAAGCCATTTTCGATGCACTTAGAAGTATGAAATCAGTGGAAACCGATGAAACACCGAAGATTATGCTTCGACATTTCTCAATGGAAGCGGTGAACATTTATACCACCCTGTTTAAAAATGCAGTAAATAATGTGCATCATCCAGCGCATTGGAACACTGCGGTGGTACATTCCATCCCCAAAAGGGATAAAGATACTTCCAATCCGGCGATTCTCCGCTCGATCAGCCTTCTACCAAACATCAATAAGTTTTTCGAAAAGGTAATCAATAGAGTTCTGTCTAAGTGGGTTGAGGACAAACATATAGTTCCGGGTAATCAATTCGGTTTCAAGGCAGGGCATGATATATATATAAACTGGAACAATGGAACAAAGGCAAGAACCAGATGCCTGGCTGATTAATTTGTTAAAAGGTTGGGCGCTAGTAAGCCACTGCTATATATTCTTTACAATATGTTAACAGATAGACAGTTCATTGTGAAAAATGGCGATGTCACTAATATGGACATTTCATATTAGAAACGGTCTGCAACAAGTTGCGGTTAGTTCGCCGATCGGATTCACACAGGTGATCTGCTAGGTTCACTTCACCATTCCAGAACATTTGCAAACGACTTAATCCCGTACAAATCAGGTCCAAAGATTGAGGTCATTAAAACCCTCTTGCAACGTGACTCCGATAAAATTAATGCGATGACTGGAAGTTAAAAAACCAACTTTCAGAAATCTGAAACCCTTCTGTTTAGGACGCCTTTGTCTTGGACCTCTATGTATACCAAAAAGAATTGGCAAAAGTTTTATATCGTCGGATAACGTGGACAGCCACTTGCTTACCGAAATATAGTCAGATATCTTGGGTTCTGGCAAGATCAAAATCTATATTTTAACAAATATAAAGATGTTGCTCTGGATAGAGTCAAAGGTGTTTTTGCCTTTACAAATAGACTGTTTCATAACAGCCAACTCGATGCGAGGCTGAAGGTGATCTTTTATGTTACATGGCCCTTATCTGGTCTGTGCTTGTATTTGTTCCGTGTTGTTTAACGTAAGAAAAAGTTTATTGGAAAAGATTGGGTGGCTTGAGAGGGCTTGTCTTCCCTTATATAGAACACCAGAATCTGAATATATAAAATTTTGAACTAAGGAGGTCTAGTATAATAGGGCGAACCTAATAAAAGTGGACAATTTCCTCAATGACCTCATCGATCTCCGGGGCTTTCTACCCTAATTATACGTATCATGAGTGAGTTTACTTTGACAGCTTTATCCCTTCAGAAGCGTTCGCCTACCTCCATAATAAAGGTCTGATTCAGGACAGATTGGTGGTGCCGCTTATCTTTTATGTTGTTCGAACAGCTGCGGACAGGCGACTCAACTACTATAGATACGCCGCACACGACAGTGAGGAGCATCTGCGTTTCAGTATGGCGGTAGGGAGTCTCAACATGATGGATGTTGCTCATCAGCATCAACAATTTTGGTGGCTTTTTTAAGGAGAGAATGCTTAGTCGTCGAACTCCTCAAGTACTAGGTAGCTTTTTCATGTGAGGCAAACTGGGTCAGCTTATTTTTTTTAGCCATGGCTGGCTTACATCGTTTTAGGTAGGATTAAATTATTCAAGCTAATTTCCAAGAATATTTTTTGCATAAATTAAATAATTAAATAAAATATGCATCAAAAACGAATCACCTTGACCGAAGAAGTAATACATAGGCTGAAAAGTCGTTTCTAAGAGAGGGAACCACTTGAATTAAATCCATACCATTTTCAGTTAGTACCAACCTTCAAAATTTGACAGCTGTCGGACGATTAGTTCTCGAGATAAAGCGTTGTGAGTGAGGCAACTTTTGTTATTCTGAAAAAAAAAAATGGATTCAAAGCAATTTCGTGTGTTGATTTATCATTGCTTTTTGATGGAAAAAAATGCAGAAGATGCAAAGAAATGGCTTGATAGGTGTTTCCCGGACTCTGCACCAGCCGAACGAACCATTCGCAAGAGGATTGAAAAATTTAAAAGTGGTCATACACGCACCGAAGATGATGCACGCAGTGGACGTCCAAAAGTGGCTGTTTCAGATGAAAACATCAAAAAAGTCCACAAAATCATTACGAATGACCGTAAAGTGAAGTTGATCGAGATAGCTGAGGCTCTGAAGATATCAAAAGAGCGTGTTGGATATATCATACGCTAATATGTGGACATGCAAAAGCTCTGTTCAAAGTGGATGCCGCGTTTGCTCACAGTGTTTAAACTGTTCAACCGCAATAAAGCCGAATTTTTGCGTCGGTATGTGACAATAGATGAAACTTGGCTCCATCACTTCACACCAGAGTCAAGCCGGCAGTCAGCTGAGTGACGAGCAGGCGACGAACCTCGTCCAAAACGACCAAAAACTCAACAGTCGGCTGGCAAAATTATGGCATCCGTATTTTGGGATACACATGGAATAATTTTCATCGACTATCTCCAATAGGAGCAGACTATCAACAGCGACTGTTACATTGCGTTGTTGAAGCGTTTGAAGGACGAAATCGCCAGAAAAATTACCACATTTGAAGAAAAAGAAAGTGCTGTTTTATCAAGACAATGCACCGTGTCACAAGTCGATGAAAACGATGGCAAAATTGAACGAATTCGGCTACGAATTGCTTCCCTACCCACCGTATTCTAGAGATTTGGCCCCCAGTGACTATTTCCTGTTCGCGGACCCCAAAACAATGCTCACCGAAACAGGCCTATTTTAAGGCTAAACCGAAATCGTATTACAAAACTGGTATCGAAAGATTGAAAAATCGTTTCAATCAGTGTATCGCCCTCGAAGGCAAAAATATAAGTATGTTAAAGTTGAATTTTGCAAAAATTTGTGTGTTATATCTACCTCGGAGTAAACATTAACTCCACGAATGACACCTCAGATGAAATTCGACGAGGATTTAGCCTGGGAAATAGCTGCTACTTCGGTTTAATGAAAGACGAAGTGCATGCTCTACAAATCACTGATCTTGCCATTTCTACTCTGTGGAGCCGAATACTAAACGATAATCAGGTAAGCAGAGCAGTTACTAAACAGCGCTTTGCCTGGAAAGCTGGAAGCAGCGCGCTCGCGTTCGAAGATAGTGGAAAGCTCCTGTGTCTCAAACAGAGTCTCTTCATTATTCGGGAGCCTTTTAAGTACTCGTAAAGAAAGTAGTGGTGCGTATCATTTAAGACTTCTTTGATTTTTTAAAGGATCTGCCATTGAATGTATATTTGGTCAATTGTGGACTTGCCGCGGCCTCGTCATAAGGGCCAAAATACATCAGTGTCTGTGAAGCTGTAGTAGTATCTGCCACACTTGCGTCAATAAAGGCAATAACCAGTTATTAAGACCATCGTGGCAGTCGTGATTAAATCGAAGCTTCTGAAGCGCTGTCGTGAAGAGCTTAAGATTCTTTGCGTAAAGCATAAGCTTTGCTGGGTCCCTGGCGACAAATAAGTAACAGGCAATGAACATGGGGTTAAGCTAGCTCGACAACGATCCTAACTAATAAGCAAACTGGCACCCAAAAATATCAAACCCCCACTCTGCATTTTGAGGATATAAGTGGAGCGAAAGATACAAATAAAAGACAATGAAAGGTGGAACAAACTTCTATCCTTTGAAATCCAAGACAATTATGGTCCGAACTCAGCAAGCCCAGAACAAGTAAGATTCTCTTTAAAAGCAGAACTCAGCTATCTACGCTTGTTGAACTACCCAGAGGCAATAATATGATATAATTGTACTTTACCAACAGTGCCTCCTGAATAGTCTTGGGGAAAGAGGATCACGTAACTCAGTAATTTCAGAAAAAGAACTTTAAGAAGCTATAACTTACACAATGGCTTAGGTCCTTAGGTTTAAGGATCATACGACAACCAACGCGAGTTGGAGAGCGGAAACTAAGACTAGGAACCGAAATTAAATTCCCATCCCGTCCGAATGCCCCATCCGGGCATCACAATAGGTCAACATAAATCTAACGATCTCGGCTCCAGATACCTTATCAACGCACTACCTAACCTTTTCTTTATAACGACGGTCAAGATTGATGCTATAAGGCAACGTACTGAGAGCGAATATCTGCATTGCTATTTTGCCAGACCAGAAAACCCAACTCTTCACATCTAGCAAGATGGAGTCATCGTGCCAAAGGGCGAACAATTTATATTCTTAGGCTTTGTAGATATCGCACATGGAGTTAGTAGGGGGACTTAAATGGCAGAAAATATCCGCTCTATTTTGTGACACAAAATTAATGCATAAACTTAAGTTTTTGTTATAAACGACGGTTGTTGGTCCAGCGCTAATATACGCATCGCAATGTTGGACGATGTGCGAAAAATAAAGTGTAATTTTTTTGCTGTTCGATTCTGCAGTGTTCTATTTTTGGCAGCTCACGCGTGATTCCTAATATCACGAACGTGATATTCGTGATTCGTCAACTTGTGGTCGACCAATTGAGAAATGAATTCGGTGAAAAATTTATCTCTCGAGTTGGGCCAGTGAATTGCCCGGCTGAAGTGCGAGATTTGACACCTTAAGACTTTTTTATGTGTCTTTGCCCATGAGCCAGCGTCAATTGCAGCGTTGGAAATAACATTATTCTTACACGTATTATCTGCGAGATATCAACTAATATTCTCAAAAGGGTGATTCAAAATTGGACTCTCTGCGTGAACCACTTAAAATGTAGTCATGGTCAACATTTACATTAAATAATCTGTAAAAAATTAATGGCAAACATTAATTTATCAATCCTGATAAAAATTTTATACACTTGCAGTCTTCGCGTACACTCTCATCTACAGCTGCTATAGTCTCTTCACTACGTGCTGGATGTGGTCTAACCGGTCGAGTATCATCCACAAATGTAAACTGGGACTTACATTTGCGAATGGTATTGACAATTGTGGCTTCAGTAGGTCGATTATGTGCAGTTTGTAAGTTCCTCGAATCGCACGTAAAACGTTTCTCACGGAACGCTGATTTTCGTAATATAGCTGAAGAATTTGGAGACGCTGTTGTGCTGAGAGTGTTTTCATGATGACTTGCCAAACGATACTGAACAAAAATGACAAAGCAGTTTAGTAGGAATCACCTGTCAAAAGAAAGACTATTGAAAATCAAACCTCACAATGAATCACCCTGATGAATAGTAGAGAAACTTCAAAATGAGCACATCAGCTGGTCTTCCCGTGTTTAACAAAGATCAACGGAAAAAGCGGTCCAAAGACAATAAGGGGCTGATGTTTCAATGGATCAATATATCATTGAAATGCGGAAACACCAGAAAACTCTTGACCTCACTTACAAAGTGATTTAAAATAGAGTGAAATGTGGAATGGTACTCGGGTCTGCAAATTCAGCCCGCAAGCAAAGCAGTAGCAATGCAGGACAAACATGTTACATAAGCTGTAACTATGTACTTTGATCGTATGTGTTGGTTTTTGCTTCACTAGTCGTAATTAGATATAAGGATTGAGTGAGAGGCGAAATTCTTGTTAGTGTCTAATGTTCGGATATACATATGCTCTCGTTTCTTGTCAACAACGTAGTAGTGCCCAGAATAAAATCAAGAGACCACAATAACCATTTAAATGAAATTATTTTCTCACCGTTTTATTTCGCTACAAGGTATAGATTTTCTTAGGCTTATTTGAATAATTTAATTTTTTGGACACCATAAACATTTGAAATACTTCTCATTTGTCAGCCTCTGTATTACGAGTAACTATATGGCAGGTATCCCTCCAACCACAAAAATTAGCAATCATATATCAAATTATTTTTACTTTCTCATTATTAATGTAATTTAATTCGTGCGGTTTTTTTTTCAAAATTTGAACGTTTATTTAAGAAAAACATGTACAATAGTATTATTCAAAGTATTGCCCATCTGAAGCTATGACTTTTTCCCATCTTTCTGGCAATTTGTGGATCCCATTGCAAAAGAACTGCGCCGGCTTGGCAGCCAAGAATGAATCAAGCCAATTTTTGATATTCTGCTCTGATGTGAACCGTATTTCAGTGAGGGCGTTCTGCATCGACCGGAACAAATGGTAGTCAGAAGGGGCAAGGTGTGGGCACTGTTTTCCAAATAGTTTTTAACCGGAATAGCAACTTGGGGCCGAGCGTTGTCATGATGGAAAATTATTGCCTCTTGTCTGGTCGCATATTCCGGGCGTTTTTCGGCTACTGCTCTCTTCAAACAGATTAATTGTGTTCGGTAGCTTTGTCCATTGATGGTTTCACCCAGTTTTAGCAGCTCATAATACAGCAAAATTCCACCAAATACAAAGATCCAGAGATCCATTTTTCTTCACCGGTAACAATCCGATGCAAAAATAATTTCCTTTTGTGGCGTTCCAGCAGCATTTGGGGACATGCAAAACCGCCTTTCGACGTCTCTCGGCTTGAGTTTTTGTGGAACCCAATTTTCTTTCTTTTGAATATATCCAGCTGCCTTTAAACGTTTTGAAATGGCTGCTTGAGTGACACACAAAGATTCTGCGAGTTCTTCTTTTGTTTGGCAACAATCTTCATAGAGTAATGCTTCCAGTTCTTCATCTTCAAACTTTTTTGGCTGCCCAGGACGTTCATCGTCTTCCAAGCCAAAATCACCACTTTTAAATCGTGCAAACCACTTTTGGCACGTTCGCTCAGCTAGCGCATGTTCACCATGAACTTCCACCAAAATACGATGACTTTCGGCAGCAGTTTTCTTCATATTAAAGTTATAAAGAAGAGCTCCCCGCAAAAACACTTTTTCAGGCACAAAGATCGACATATTTGAGTGAAAAAAAAAATATTGTTGTTTACGCTTCAAATGAATGACATATACTGAAATGACGTACAATGAGAGTAGCTTTCCAACGCATGTTCCAATTAAATAATAAAAATGGAATAATACAAGTTACGCCATCTCTTAGCAAACTGCACGAAGTTATAGACCCAATATATTCGTAATGTTCTCCAATTCATTGTCAAAATAAATTAAGAAAGGCTTCTTTGAAGTGCAATTTTCCCCACACTCTTAACCATATCTGTACCACTTAAAAATTAAGACATGCATCGTAGATACTTAACTTCATTGAATCACTTCCGGTATCGCAGTCTCCTCACTCCGGAATAGTGTTAATTTGTTAATAAAATAAATATTTTATACGGCAAACTCTAAAGAAACTACACAACTACCAAAATGGGTATGCATCCAAATGGAACAAATTAACTGCGGAGAAAATTAAAATTTCCAAAGATCTTTGTGTCTTCCTTTATAAATGAAAATGCTGATACAAAGTTTCGCCCACTAACAAAGACGAGTTGGTTTGACGAATCTCATTTAAAATTATTCCACTCTTTCATTTACATTTTAATTTAGCTATACAAATACGGCAGCAAGCTGTAGAGCTGGCTGATGTTAAAAACTAACCTCCAAACTGTGAGAAAACTTGAGGGTTTTCTTTTGAAGAACGAAGGACTTTACTACAATTAAGAGAAGGAAGCAAAATTCCCTGGTGCTTTTCCCTTCCTTTCATTGGTGTCTTCACGAAAATGGGATAGAGTATATGAAAATAACTTGAAGGACTTCGTTTTTTTGCTTTTTGATGCTCAAAAATGGGTCGTGGACCAATTAAGTTCTTGGTATTCACTAAGATAGTAGAAAATGTGTACTGCGTAGTTTTTGGAATTTTAAAAAGAATGAAACTTTAAAGAAAATTCTTCTCTTTTATACTACATACTAATGTGTACTTTAAGGAATTTACTTAAATTCAAGATGAAGGTGTTTTGAGGTTTTTCTTTAACAAACAGCTGTAAGATACTGAGTATGCTTGAACAAAATTGTTCTAAATGAACTTAATTAGTTCAGTGTCGTTTAGTTTTTAATAATCCGGTTAAGCGGAGTTTGCAAAAATACATATAGTAAGTGGAAAATATGCACTGCGTGTGACGCAGGTAGTTTAAAGAAAAGAAAAGTTGCAATGTAAATGAGTTTCTCACATAAACTTGATCGATAAACACGACCACTTCTTAGAAAAATCCGGTTGATCTGCAATGTATTAGGTGCGCAACTAAGTTATCGCTACTTTATTGTGAAAAGATGGTTAAAAATGAATCATACAAAGTTTTGCCCATCGTTAGCTACAACTTTTTCCCATCTTTCTGGCAGAGCTCGAATACCATTACGGTAAACGTGTTTATCTTTTGAGGATTTCAACAAATCAAGCCATTTTTTTGTTGTCTTCATATGAGCGGAACTGCTGATCAGTCAGACCATGTGCGTCGTACGTCGAAAAATATAGGGAAAATGGCGAATAGCGTAGGACTTTCCATTTGAGCGTTTCCAGGTAGGTTTTAACGTGTTTGGCAACGTGAGGCCAAGCATTGTATTGCTGTAGAATCACTTTTTCGTGCCTTTGCTTGTATTGTGGATGTTTTTCGCGCATTGTTCGGCTCAATCGCATCAATTGAAATTAGTGCTGTTTTCCAGTGATGGTTTCGTTGGGTCTAAACAGTTAAGGTGCCACTAAATACACAGCATAACCTTCGCAGTGTGAATATTCGGTCAAGCCGACGACGTAGAAGCATGACCGGACAGTCTCCATGAGTTTTTTGTCTTTGGGTTGCTGTAATGAATCCATTTTTTATCACCCGTCACGATGAAATGAAGAAAAACCTCCCTTTTTTGCCAGTGGAGCATATATTTACAGACGAAAAAACGGAGCAGGTTCCTTGTTTTTGAACCATTTTCATCGCTTGAAAATGGCTTGGCGGGTGACTCTTCAATGCCTTCAATTCAGCGTTTTCGATGGATTTTGGCCCTCCTTCATGCAGACGGTCTTCAAAATCGAAATCACACTTAGAGAAGTATCTCTCTCTCTCTTCCCGCAAATGGCGATTATTCGGTACAAAATTAGACATTTTCACACAACCAAAAGTATATGACGCCAAAAAAAATCTAAGCTTGGTTTATGACGTTTTGGACATGTCAAAATCGACCAGCACTTACTGCTGGAGACATCTAATAAGAACTTAGTTGCGCACCTAATACAAATATGATGCTTTACAATATTTTACTTCATGCAGCCTTTGGATTGCCTATATGCATAACTACCCCAATTTCCACAGAGATTTTGAACCTTGACAATGGTCATTCGTTTTGAACTTCTTAGATCACTAATACTAATCACTCATACTATTACCAAGTGGAGATGAAAAAATGTTAAAAATTTGTGTGCCAATATTAGTAAGGCGAATTTGGTGGATAATGTTTCACAGTTTCACCATTGCTTCGATTTGATTTTGGTTTGATTTGAGGCCCGGGTCAAGCTACTAAAGATACCAAAGGGTAAGAGTGCAAAGGTGGAAAGGTGAATGTTCTTGAGGGACAGTTTCGTGAAGTAGTAGTCGAAGCAGAATTTCATTACCTTCACGAAGCATTCTAGATATTGGCTCAAGGTGTCCGTAACTGTGTAACTGTTCTGTGAAGAGTTAAGATTGATCCGGAAAAAAGGCATATGCCAAAGATTACATGGGGTGATGTTAAAGGATGTTAATAAGTAAAGAAGGACAATCAATATTACCAACTGAGATCTGATGAATAAACAACATATCGGCAAGGTTTTGGCTTACGATGTAGAAAGGGGTTATAAATTTATAAGTTTCAGCCAGTCAGTGTATTAATTCGTGCGGTTTGCTAAGAGAAGGCGTAACTTGTTTTATAAAATTGTTATCATTTTATATACTGTCATTGTACGTCATTTCAGTATACGTTATTCATTTGAAGCGTAAACAATAATTTTTTTTTTTCACTCAAATATGTCGAACTTTGTGCCTGAAAAAGTGCTTTTGCGGGGAGTTCTTCTTCATTACTTTAATATGAAGAAAACTGCTGCCGAAAGTCATCGTATTTTGGTGGAAGTTTATGGTGAATATGCGCTAGCTGAGCGAACGTGCCAAAAGTAGTTTGCACGATTTAAAAGTGGTGATTTTGGCTTGGAAGACGATGAACATCCTGGTTTGAAGTTTGAAGATGAAGAATTGGAAGCATTACTCTATGAAGATTGTTGCCAAACACAAGAAGAGCTTGCAGAATCTTTGGGTTTCACTCAAGCAGCCAGTTCAAAACATTTAAAAGCAGCTGGATATATTCAAAAGCAAGGAAATTGGGTTCCACATGAACTCAAGCCGAGAGACGTCGAAAGGCGTTTTGCATGTCCGAAATGCTGCTGGAACGCCACAAAAGGAAGTTATTTTTGCATCGGATTGTTACTGGTGGTGAAAAATGGATCCATTAAGACAACCCCAAGGTTTCATATGTGAAACCCGGCCAACCAGCTAAATCAACGGCAAAGCCGAATATCCATGGCCTGCAGTTAATGCTCTGTATTTGGCGGGATCAGATGGGTGTCCTGTATTATGAGCTGCTAAAACTGGGTGAAACCATCAATGGACAACGTTACCGACCACAATTAATCCGCTTGAAGAGAGCAGTAGCCGAAAAACAACCGGAATATGCGGCCAGACACGAGGAAATAATTTTCCATCATGACAATGCTCGGCCCCACGTTGCTATTCCGGTTAAGAACTATTTGGAAAACAGTGGATGGGAAGTCTTACCCCAACCGCCTAACAGCCCAGACCTTGTCCCTTCTGACTACCATTTGTTCCGGTCGAAATACGGTTCACATCAGAGCAGAATATCAAAAATTGCATTGATTCATTCTTGGCTGCCAAGCCGGCGCAGTTCTTTTGGGATGGGATCCACAAATTGCCAGAAAGATGGGAAAAAGTCATAGCTTCAGATGGGCAATACTTTGAATAATACTATTGTACATGTTTTTCTTAAATAAACATTCTAATTTTGAAAAAAAAAGGGAATGTTTGGCTATTATCACAGAGAAGTCCATGAAAGCGAATCGTAAAAACCTTTGTTGAATAGCTTTTAACCGGAGGATGTGAGTTCTGTAGGAGGGTGACCAAACTTCAAGAAAGGGCTTAACAAAGATTATGTAAAGAGATTTGGTAACATACGGATTGGAAAACTCCTTAGAACAGTGTTTGATGAAGCCAAGGGAAGAGTTTGCTCTTTTTTTATTATAATTTCAATGTAAGAACGGAAATTGAATTCCCTATCACAGATAACACCTAAATCACGCAACTCTTTTACTAAGGGAAAAGGCAGGGTATTACGGGTATAAGTTAAAGCCTGACACTTATTGATGTTAAGCTCAAGGAAATTCTTCTGACAAGTACAAAATCTGTCTAGATCATCTGCGTTAACAGATCAATTTTCAATGATACAATCAACATCGTTAATAGTCAGAATTAATAAATGGGACCAGGGTGGCTACCTAGAGGGAAATCATAGGAGGCCTTAATTTTAGACCTAAAAAGAACATTTAAATAAGACTGAGCCCACGTTGTAAAGCTTACTTGGAAACCATGAGACTTTAGTTTTAGAAAGCTTACCTTTATAATGAGAAATTCTGTCAACTGCGTTTTCAGATTCTAGTGCAAATAAAATGATTGATACTAATTCCGTTAGGTTTGTGATTGTTTGAAATTCGCTGAGCACAACAAAACACGTCTAATAAGTATTTCTATCTGTTAAAAACAAACTAAGAACGCTATATATTTGAAAGTGTAGACATAATATGTTTGGGACACGTGTACCAACACAGCAAAAAATAAAAATCGATAATCGAATGTACGTTGCACGCGAAATTTCAAAAGTCACCTTATCTTATGAACACAGGTCGTATCTTGGTTAAGGCATCGAATTTTTGGTTTTTGGTCTTAAAATTTTCGTCATGTGGATCCCATAAAACTTTTTTCGTTTCAAAAAGTTTTATTAACAGGATAACATCCTCGTTACCCCACACTTTTTGCGACATTTTTGTTTGTCAATACCAACTCTCTGTCTATGTACTTCAAATGCTTGAAAAAAGAGAACGTTTTTCGTTCGAAATGGATGGAATGGATTTCATAAACTTTTCAGAAATGTTCGGCGAAGCGTCTAGACTAAAATTAACATTTTAGAAACATTTTGGAAACATTTCAGAAACGTCTCAGAATGTAATGTTTATGTAATGTTTCTGAAATGTTTCAAAAATGTTTCTTCGGCGTGGACATACCTTAAGAATACTCAAAGGAAAAGGGGTAAAGACCATTTTCATACGACAAAGTAAAAGAAGGGGGAAGGTTGTAATTGTACAACTTAGAGAGAAGAGAGAGGAGGAACGATAAAAGTCCTATGCAGAGTTTAGCCTTCTTAGGCTATCGTTTCATTTCTGCTGAGGTGTTGTCGCAAAATTCATAGCATAGCAAAGGATACAGCATCGTTTCTTTTTAATTCTCGAGGTGGGATGGGAAGTATGCTGTCTTATCAATTTGTACCATACGGGTACACAGCGTTTATTTTCCAGGAAGAGCTTTTCTTAACATTTTTTTTTTTATTTTCATGTTTTAAATAGAATTTTGTTTAATATTGTCTCGACACAGTGGTAGAAGTCTGATTATGCCTGTGTTTTGTATGATTTCAATCTGTCTATCCGAGGATATAGACCTTTTTGTTCAGCTGCTTCACTGAAAACAATGCTTTTTTGGCAGCTATTGATAGCAATCGATAATTTGACTCAACTACTGATTGGAGGGTTGGCAAATTGGATGCAGAGCCTAACTAAACAATCTGTCTCGTCAAGTATTGTATAAAGGCTTTCTTCGTTGGTGAGAATAAGGACGGAATATGATTTTTTTTTTTTTTCTTATTTATGACTGGCCATAGATGATGAGACACTCACATATACCTCATAGCTGATCCTAACTTTTTAGTAGGAAGCGGTTATTTCGCAGGAATCAGTGGTTATATATATTGTAGATACAGCACCCTTCTGTTTTTTTGTGAGCATTGGAACTTCATTTGCTCAGAGCGCTTCAGGTTTCTGTTTTACTTCTTGTTTTCGGTATCTTACCTATTTATCTAGCACAACTTGGTAATTTATTTAATTCTTTCTGTCCTTTTCGTGATGTATACTAGCCACTAATAAAAGAGAACGATTTTAAAGTTTTGTGGACAGTATGCATGGTTCGACATGGTCTACTAGGAGTTCACCAATGCTTTTGAGCATTATAACTGATCTCCTCAGCTGGCAAGTTATTGCTGGCCTTCGGACATTATATTGATGTCCTCGTACTGTGAGAGTACTGCGTCTGACAATAATTGAGTTCGAGGGGTCTATAATACTTTCTGGACCAAAACCCAATAGTTCGTCCCATGGAGAGGACCTAAGATCTGCATTCTTGTCTTCTACCGGTATATCTGGTATTCGTTTATTTTTTTTTTCTGAAATATATAATAATATATGGGGCTATGTCGCCTCGGGTTAAGTACTCTTAACATGTTCTTCTTACAGTTTGGTAAAATTTTCAAATTTATTTCGTGGGATACTATCTCTTTGTAATTTGTTTTTTTTTTTTTTTTTTTTACTTTATATAATTTTGACCAGAACCATTCTGTACCCATCTTGCGTGTATTTGTAAATATTCCTCGTTAAACTGGAGATCACATTGCATTGTCAGAGATAAACCAAGCGCGTCAGATGACTTTTCGGTTGCGCTGCCTGTGATTTTCAGTATTTGTCTCCGATGACACTGGACCTCTTGTGATCTTTATGGGGTAAAATTTTAGCGATCTCTTATTATTGGAGTTTCGGGATATATTATATCATATTCTGGCTATAAGAACGAAATACTCGCTCTTCACGGCTTGCGAATCGATCACTAATTATATAATACTTCGCCCAATCGTAAAGTAAGCTGAATTCTAATATACTTGTACATATGTACTAATGGAAAGGAATGCATTCCAACAGCGCTTTCAAAGATAAACTTTTTTGGTTTTGTTATCATAATCGTGCACTGCGCGAATGGTTTGTTCAGGAGCCCATAGATGCTATATTTCTATCGTCGTGTTTGCCCCCTGAGGGGACTACTTGTAGGATATTAATAAATTGAAGTTCCAGTGAACTGGAAATTTTATTAGTGATAAAACTTCATGTCCACTGCCGCTGCTGGGCATTTCCATCGACAGATGAAATTCGGCCAGACAACACGACGTGGAGGAATCACTAGTTTTGTGGATAAAAGAAATGCTGGTGAATAGGACACTGATCGCGAATGCTGACTGCGTCCAATATGTGATGGCGGATGCATGTTGGTTGACCCACTCTTTAATGCTCTAAATAATTCTGATATCTATGCTCAAGCATATGTAGATGATGTTGGATTTTGTCTAGCGACTAGCTGGTCTAAAGTGCAAGTAGCTCTAGGTATAATCGACGATCTGTGCACCAGAAACGGGCTTTCAGTTAACCTTTTCAAAACTGAGTTTGTTCTCGTAACGAGAAGGAGAAAGCTCACTGGTCTGACTACTAGGAATCACCCTCCAATTTTCCAAAGAATAGTATATGTATGGATATCATCCTGGATATGAAAATTCTCTGCAATAAAAATGTTACCCTGAAGCTACTGAGGCGTTGTTGACCTTCTGGCAGAGCAAAGGAGCTGTCGGTAATACATGGAGTCTGTCACGAAAAAGGGATGTTTGGATACATGCTTATGATATATCCTATGTGTTGATTGTCTGGTGGAGAGAGCTTTCGTGAAAATACGTAACTTTTACTTTTGCCAGACTCCAAATCTGTCTTGGGTGGATGAGAGCTTTCTTTCGGACGCCTGGCTTGGTCCTCACTCTAAAAGCCATCATCCGCTTAAAGTAAAGTGGTCTTTGGTACAACACGATCTGTAGTTTTGATGATCTTTCGGACCAACTCTACTTTGGTTCTGGTCTTATGGACATCATAACTCATGCTGCGGAAAAAAAAATAAATCGACTTTTTCAGTACCCAGAAATAGTTTCAGCCAGAATTCCTTAACCAAAACCAAATTAAGGATATGGCGTTTTGGAGAGAGTTTGGTCTTTCTGGAGAGCGATAACGTTAAACATCACACATCGTTTCTGTTTCTTATGTGAATATATACGCAATCCATTGTGAAAAATCGGTGGAGTGCAATCTGGCAAGGTTCAGAGGAGAGTTTTTCGAGACCCAAACATTCATTAGATTTGCCTGCGCCCTCGGTTAGAGCTTCGATTGGCAGTTGAATTTTATATAAACAGGCATATGAACTGCCATGACTCTTCAGGTTAACAGCAGACCAAACGAATGCTTCCCGACGTCACTTAGAAGTCAGAGGCTTTCCTGCTGCCTCTCAGTGCTGTGACAGGGCACTACCTTTGCAAAGCACGTATGCTGGACATGAGTGATACAAAATCCTTGTGGCACTTACTGTGAAAGTGTTGACGACATCGCGGAGCACTACATCGCAAATGTTCGGCCTTCACTCGATGGACTGTATGAACTACATCACTGAAGCGTTTATTCATCTTTCTTCAAAAGATTAAGAAAATTCAATAAAATACTCAATCAAGGAGAATAATGACTAATTCTTTGTCTGAGAACTCTGTTCCCTAAGTTGTTACGACAGTTAAGGGACTGTGGTTTTAAGCAGCTTGAAGTCGACCCTAATTTTATCGAAGAAATGTCTTTAGTAACGAGGCTCATCCTAAAGAGAATCATGAGACAAAAATACATTTATGCGCGGTTTCGTTTTGTCTTGTCATCGGTCTTTATTTTTTCAAATATTAAACAGGAGCTCACGTTACAGCCAACGGCAAACGTTACATTACCGGAAATCGATAAGTGATTTTTTTCTTCCAAATTAAATGGACTCGTAGTTTCAATGGATAGCGCTACCATTTAATTATTATATGCAAAGCTATGTATGTAAAATATTTAGTGTATACAGACAAGTACTAAAAAATTCATTCTTCGAGAGCCAACATTCAGAGTATGTGAAGCGCCGAATGCATTAAAGAATGACTCGAATTGGACCGAAGCGCATGCTTCGTCAAAAACCGCCATATTCGGCGTATTTGAAACCTAACTATTATGAAACATTTCTTAACATGGATAAGGAGTTTTGTTTCAAACTCAATTCCTGGCATTGTTGTTTAAATTAAAATTTTTATGAATATGACGAACTTATCCATAGCACTAGGACACCATTATTAGGATTTAGCCCTTAAACGAATTTCTATATGGCGCTCGTTAACATGTCTGAAACTCAAGACTTCTAAGTTTGGCTTCTATGAAAAATTAGCCTTTTTATCTATGATGCTATTAAAGTTCCGTTGTATATGTCATAGTTCATCATTACCATTTTACCAGGCTGATTTTATCTTGCGACCGGAAATGAATCATAGAAAACGTTCAAATGCATTAAATTATATCTTGGTATCTATTCAGCACTCACTAACGATAGATAGGCAAACCGCAAAGATCATACCAGACCCACTTCTCTGATGTGTTTTGGGTCTATCATACTCTGGGCTGAAAGCCTTTTCCATCTTTTGTCTATATATAACGCGCTTGAAACATCTAAAAATCTTTAAAAAGTAAGATCTTATAAGGTTTTTGATAAATATTTATAAGTTTTAAACGACCTCATATATTTGTTTTATTCTTCTATAAGAGACAGATACTGTCCAATCCTTCAGATTGGTTTTTTTTAAAACCTAATAATGAATAAGGTCCATTTCAATGTTTTATTCTCTTTCATCGATGGTGACTTTTACTTAGTTCTGTTTTTTATATGTCAACTGTGAGATACTATTATAGTTGTGCTATCAACGTTACGGTACAAATTATAGTCCTTGTCTCCGAAATAAGCCAACGCATTGGTAACCTTAAATTGTTGAAACAAAAAGTTGTTCAAAAAGTAAGGTGACTTTGCATTTTTATAAAAAATATTCAGTAATATTAATGATGTCTATTTCAAAGTAATCCCCCTCAGATATATAATATACTTGTGTTAACGCTTTTTTCAATCCTCGAGGCACTTTTCATGATCACTTTTTGGTATAGCCTTAAGCTCTCCAGCGATATCGTTTTTATTTCCTCAATCGTTGCAATTCTCCATCTTTCCACAGGTCTCTTCAAGTTTTGTGAACAGGAAAAAGTTGCATGAGGTCAAATCCTATTATATGATGGCTGAGGCATGATTATCGTGTTGGTTTTGACCAAACAAACAACGATGAATAAGCAGGTGAATTATCCAAAAGCCATGACTTGTTTTTTGTATTGTTTCTCGCAAACAGCGCATAATTTTCAGGTAATAATCAATATTGACCGAATAAGCTTGAAGTGAAAACTCCTGATACATTACGCCACGGTTGTCGAAAAAAACAGTGATCAAAACTTTGACATTTAATCGAACTTAGGGTGTTTTTTTCAGGATTTGCTTTTAATGTCATAACCATATAACAATGATTTATCACCACTAATACAGTAATCCTTTTGAGTAAGTCAAGATCATTATTAACTTCATTTAGGAGCTCCTTAGCAATGCTAATTCGACGGTTCTTCTGATCAAAATTAAGAAGTTTTGGAACAAACTTTGTTAACACACGTCTCATGCCAAAAACATCAGAAAAAGTTGCATGACACGATCCGACTGATATGCCAATATCCTCATAAAATTCTCTTATGGTAATTCGACGATTTTCCAAAACAACTTTATTCACAGCTTCGACGTTATCATCTTTTGTGGATGTACTGGGCCGTCTAGAGCGAGGTTCATCATTGTCGTTTTCTCGACCATTTTGGAAGAGCTTGTACCACTTGTAAACATTTTTTTTTTACTTGGACCAGACTCACCGTATGCCACTGTCAATATTTCAAGTGTTCTAGAGCATTTGATTCTATTTTTTTCCACAAAATTTTGTGTAAATTCTTTGCTTCATTTCAATAAAAATTAAACCAATAACCAAAGCACACCCATCCTTTTTATCTGTTAAACACAAACTAAGTTTCAGAAACTGCTCTATAAGTTTCATGAACAGAGCTTCCTTCGGTTTAGGTAAATAAGATGGCAATATGGAAATACTAGATGGGGTGAAAAGTAACCTCCTTGGGAATGAGAAAAAAAAAAGAAATGTTTAAATGTTTTCTTTATTTTATTTAATATAGCCTTCTTTTAGTTTGATACACTTATTCCAGCGATCTTCCAACTTCTTGCTCCTGTCCGAAAAGTAATATTCCGGAAGGTCTGCAAAATACTCCTCCGTGGCGTCGATGATTTCCTCGCGTGAGCTGAATTTTTTATTTATAAGCCATCTTTTGAGTTTTGGTAAGAGATAATAATCCGAGGAAGAAAAATCGGGTGAATAATACGGTGGATGCGACAGTAATTGGAGCCGTAAGTCATTGATTTTAGCCGTGGTTACGATGCTCCTGTGGCCCGTGCATAGTCTTGCAAAAATATATTTTTCTTTTCGCTTCATGAGAGGCCGTTTTGCAGCGATTTCGGCCTTCAATCGCTCTAATCATGCACAGTAATACTCGCTGTTAATGGTTTTTATTTTTTCGAGGTAGTAAACGAAGAGTATGCCATGACAATCCCAGAAAACCGACGCCATAACATTTCCGACCCATCGAGCCTTTCTCGGCCGCTTCGGGACAATCGTGCCGGTTTCAGTCCATTAACGGGCACTCATTCTATTCTCTGGTATTCAACAGTTACCAATCGACGCCAAAAGTCCCCCCGATTTCGCATCAGCAAGTCCAAATACTCTTTCAAAGTGCTCTCGCGTTCGTGTTTTCGGTAAGGAGTGAATTTGCGCGGCACCCAGCGGCAGGATAAGTTTTTCATATACAGAATATTGCCCAAAATAAGGCGTTAGCTCGCGCACCTTCACTTTAATGTCAGCCAACAGCATTTCATGTATTTTTTCACATTGTCCTCTGTAACCGCATCGGAGGGCCTGCCGCTGCATACTTGATCTATAGTGGAGTTGCGGCCATCACGAAACTCTCTAAACCAATATTTGACGGTGTAATCTGACGGAACATTAGCCCAATCAGCTTTCAAAAAAAAGAAACTAAAAACAGTATCGCACTAAAAATTGGCATGTCTGCCTAAATATGAACGGACTTCAAGGCACCATAAACTTTTTTGCAGTAGCAGCGCATTCTGTCGTTCAAGGAGGTTACTTTTTACTCCACCTAGTACATAAGAAAATAATGGCAAACTTTACTAAAAATAAACGAAGCCTGGAAGATCCATCTAACCACTGATTTGATATGTAACCCCTATATAAAATATGAACTTACTTTAATCAAAGAAGAAGAGTCCTTTTCCGAGGTATGCATAATATTCAGTTTTCTTCTTAGAAAATAGAAACGCACAAATATTATATTTTTTAATTATTAAATCTATATTTTTTCCTTTTAAATAGTTTTTTTTTTGGTTTTATCTCTTTTCATATTAATTTCTGGATGTGTTTGGTAAAAAAACAAAATCACATACATTAATTGAAAATGAAACGAATTTTAAATAAATTAAATGCACAAGTTCACACTCATCAGTTATAATCAGAGACTATATTCTGTTTTTGTTTAGTTACAAATTCAAATTATTACGGGAATAATTTTTTATTTTTATTTTTTATTTCTTCGAATTCATTTATTTATAGTTTTTATATCTATTTACAGTTTTGTTTGACAAATAAAACAATTCTACCTATGAATGTAAAAAACAATAACTTTTCTTTTTTCATTATTAATTTTATGTTTATTTTTAATTCACATTAGTATATTGAACTAGATATTATTAACAAAAAAAATTTATTTTTATAACTTAAACTACGTAATATACATACAAATTATTATTATTTCTTCCATATATTTTTTTTTTGTTTTTTTTTTTTATTACACTTATATGTATATAAATATGTATACTTGTATATACAGGTTAAAATTAAGGAGATTTTTCGAATCGTCGAATAATAAATAAAAAGTTAAAAACTTTTCTTTAAAAATTATTTTAGTTAAACTCAGAAATAAAAAAAAAAATTAAAACATTTTATATATGATAATAACTTAAAGCTTTTATTGGGAAATGGACCACATTTTTTTAAACATTTTACTCAACTGGATGGTTAGAATTCGAATGAAATAGTTCTCAAAATTGTTACATTAAAAATATCGCTTTTCTGTTTAATGAACGACCGAAAAACTACTCCTTAATGCTTAGCTCGAATATCAGTTTTATTTTTATTCGTTATTAAATTTTTTTCTAATTAACATTATTCTGCTCTGGAAAACGTTCCGTTTTAGTTCGAATTCTATTCAAATTTTTACATTTTTTTAATATATATATTTTTTTCAAATAGATAGATTTCATTTTTAATAAAATTCAACTTGTTTGACTTTCGAATTTGATGAATTTAGTTTCAATGTACAATTAATTGTTGGGTCATGCAAGTTTATTGGTTCAATGATTTATTTGTTTTATTTTTATCACAATATGATTTTTCCTCATTTTTTAGTTGACGCAAAATTGGAGAGTAATAATAATAATAAGTTGTTCAGACAATAGCAAAGGATTCCAGTATATAAGAATACCTTTTCTAAATTCGAAAAGTTGTCGAGTTGTCGAGGAGATGAAATGAATAGTTGGGTTCTGTGGACCAATATTTCGGTGATAAATTTTCGACCTTAAGATATGTATGAATGTGCCAAGAAAAATAAGTTAACTAATTGCTCGTACATCATCATAAAAATACAACTTTAGCCAACCTGGCGGAAGATAGGAATTTTTGCATTGTAAATCCATAGAGATGACTTGGTGATCCTAAACTAGATAGTTCTCAAAAATTTTCAAGCTTACTCTTCAAAAGGGTCTATCTTATCCTTATCTTCATATAGAGTATGGAGACCCTAAATTCTTAAATTTTAAGACTTTAAGGCTTTCTTAACTTCAGCAACAGTCGACAAAAATGGTTTGTATACAGACTTGTTGCCTTTCATGCCTGAGCCTACCAGTCTAAAAAGCAGGAGTGTAATGCTTTCTTTATTATTAACCTAATTAAAGTGGTCTTCCAGAAAATATCGTTGAACTTAGAAACTGGTTATATCGTAAACAACACTACACCGAAGTGTTCCCTTAAGCTTGACAACAATCAGCACCGTCAAAACTTTGCAAATTGAGTGGTAGAAGGGCATGGAATTCATGAAGAAATCAACAGAAAAATCGTCTTGAGCGATGGGGCACAGTTCTATTTTGAAGACTTTATTAGTAAGGAGAAATGCGGCATTTTTGGCTTAGAAAATCAAAGACAGATTTCCGAGGAACCTAACTGTCCATAATAGCTTAAAGATATGGATGTAGCCGATGTTTATTATAAACGGAAAGATGTAATACGAAGCGGTTAAGGAAACAATAATCCTGCAGACGATTTTTCTTCAAAAAATCAGCGCCAACCGACTTTTTTTTTGTTTTGGCTTGATCATGGCATTGTTATTCGTTTAAGTCCTTTGAACTTAAACTCATGCAATAAATGTGTTTTCAATTCATGATGTTGAATGCATATGCCATATACAAGTGATCAAGCCCTTGTAGGAGACGTACATTGGTCAAAGTCGGACTCTCAGCTATGCTCTTTAGCACGGCATTCACCTTTTACTCGTTAACAACTCGGTTTTAATGAAGACTTGTGATGTTATACATATACTTGTACACCATAAATACCCAATCCTCGCTTTGATGTTTAAATGTTTAAAACGACTTTAACTAAATTTAGATGATTTTTTTGATCAAGCCTCATTTTAAAAAGTTGCTGAAATAGAATGTCTTTAACGCGGGAAACGAATGAAAATTATTTGCACCAGCTAGATAACCATTTAGATGCAGCACAAAGAAGCTTGTTAGTTTCTTTATCATCACTAAACAGTGGATTAAGATTTAGTGTAGCAAGAAACAATTGAAAAATCTAAATATTTTCAATGAGACAATGATTTGGTATGAAACAGCAAAATCAGCGCATGCGTTCCAGAGTAACTTTATATTGCACACAAGATACCAGTATCCAGATCCCAATATTAATTACAGCTATCACAGAAGACTCCATATAAAAGGATGCGGATTCGTCATGAAAAATCGACTACGGGTACTTCATTGAAATTGACTTCAAGCTGATAAGTGGTGTTCTTGCTGTGATCCGGATGATATCTACAGAGAATAGCCCGATACAGACGTCATCATTGTAGTCGGATGCTCCAGCGCAAAATCGATGAGGAAAACATATTCGACAAATTAGTCTCAAAAGCATAGTAAGATGTAAGATAGGGAAGGAATCTGTATAGCAAGATAGTTAAACCACCAACCAAATTAACACCAACATCCTCAATGTGCAAGCGTTCAGAAAGCAAACGTCGGCTTTTCTCACTTCCTTGTTGCAGCCAAATTCAGAGTTCGACTGCTTAGAAAAAGAAATAAAAAAATTCAAGGTTAGAAATAGTGAAGTAGTGAAGAAAGGAATGTATTTAAACAGCACTTCAAGCAGCTATTTAATAGGCAACAGGTAGCAGGAGTGATAAGAGAAGAAGGGAAACTTCTTACAGTTAATTCGAAAGTCATCCCTCTGCCAGTGTAGATGTTGGAGAAGCTATAAAAAAGCTGAAGAACAACAACGCCGCCGGCTTGAGTGATCAAATAATTGAGTTTTTCAGACACGGAGGTAAAATTTTGGCAAAGTGCATGCCCCAATTTATTAGCCAAGTATGGTTGAATGAAATTATATCCGATGATTGAACTATCAGCTTAATATGCCTAATCTTCAAGAAAGACGAATCTACATCTTGTAAAAACTATCGAGTTTTTATTTTTTTGCTTAAAGTTGTATATAAGATTCTAACCAACGTAATGTGTGAAAGTCTCAAGCCCTTCTGCAACACACTAATCGACCGGTACCGGAGTGGCTTCCAGCTCGGCAGATCAGTGATCGATCTTATTCTCAAACCAAGAAAAATAATGCAAATAAAACCTAAAACCTAATTATCGAATTCAAAGTTGCATATGATAGCAATTATCGTTCTAAACTCCACAAGGCGATTGCCAAATTCGGGATCTCAAAAAAAAACTCATCAAAATATGCGGTGAAATCTGCAATTGGGGAACACTTCCTTCATACTATTGCAATCGGCTACAGGATTTGGGCAATGAGATGCCCTATTATGTAGTCTAGCTACTAGGATAACCAGACGTCATCGATAACATAGGTCATTCCCAGCCAGCCGTCATATATGAGGGCGGTCCCAGAAGCACCAGGCCTGACCAAGACATGGCGGTAGTTGTTTGAAAGTACGCAGTCCATAAAGCATATGTTTCAAGTTTGAAAGCGCCACTTTATTTAGTATTTGTTTGGCAGCCAACAATAGTGAACTTTGTCAGTGAATTTGTAAAAATGGAGAAAATTTGTCATCGTTATCTGACACAATACTTTTATTTGAAAGCACTCAGCCCAACCAATATAAAAGCTGAACTGGATTCTACTCTGGGTGAGTCTGCTCCTTGGTTAACAACAGTAAAATTTTGGGTTGCTGAGTTTAAACGAGGCTGTACGAGCTGCCAAAACTAGCATCGCTGTGGTCGACAAAATGAGGTGACGACTCTAGAAGTGGTGAAGAAAATCACAAGAGCGGTTGATTGATAGTGCGCGGGCTAGCAGACATTTTAGGCATTTCAAAAAGTTTGGTACATATCATATTATTTGAAAATTTCGACATGAGAAAGCTGTGTGCAATATGGATGCCGCGTTTGCTCACACTCGAGCAAAAACAGTGTTATATATGCAATGGCCAAAATTAATAAATTAAAGATTGAATTGCTATCTCATGTACCCTATTCGCCAGATTAAGCCCCCTCGGATTATTATCTGTTCCCAAACTTGAAAAAATGGCTCAATGGTCAAAGATTTCCCAACGATGAAGAAGTGATGTCGGTAGTTATTGAAAGGCGATTATGTTGAAAAATAAATAAACTTTTTTCCAAAATTTTTGTATTTTCTTTGTTGGGTCGTTCACTTTTGGGACTGCCATCGCAGGCTTTTAAGACAACAGAAGAATATTAACAAGTAAATGAGGAATTAAATAGCTTCATGCTATCAATAAATAAAAAAGCACCAACTTAGGAGAAAATGTCACTTCTGACATTAGTAACTTCGAAGTGGCTACGGAGTGGACTCAATGGACTCAAAACTTAAAACGTATACTCAGAAAACTTCATGCAAACTCTACAAAATATTTATTGAGCCGAATCGACGATAAGAAAGAAAGCATAGTAAATAGCAGGAGGCCGAATGTGTATGTAGTCTAGAAAGAAAAAAACCCATCGATTAACTCACTCTGCCAGATCAAACGAATTGAAAATAATGCTGCAGCAACGGTGATCTTCGAAACACAGCCCTCAGGTTCAAAACAGCAAGGAAGACCGAATCTCAATTTTAAAGATTAAGCTTTCGCGGATACAAAACCCTTAAATGCGGTCTCCGGATTGAATAAAGTAGAACGGCACCGTGCCTCCTGAGCAGACTTTTCACGGATCGGATGAACGTAGGTTAGTAGTTTTTCTCAGTAATCAGGATATCATTTTTACGAATAATAGAATTTTTTATCTAAAAATTGAACTCTGAGACTCAACAATATAAATATATTTTTTTTTAAAGAAATCATCTTCGACGATTTGGAAAAAAGGTGAATTCCATCCACTGGAAGTGGTGATTTTACATTGCACTCTTTCTGAGTCACGAGTTTTAGTTACAAATTGTAGAGAGAAATTATTTTTTTCCACAATTGTTAAAATGACTATTTTGTCTGTAGTAATTTAATTACATCACCACCTGAATTAATTTACCAGTATAATATTCATTTATAGTTCATTGGCAAAATTAAGGATAAAACAAAAACATAATAAAAAGCAACAGGATCATATTTTTGCCTGTTTAAAATTTAATTAAAATTAAAATGCCAAAACCAGAACTAGCATTTTAAAAAAAAAAAAAAAAAAATCTTAAACTAAAAAATGTTCTTGCTTAAAACTTTGTGTTTTAACTGACTTTTTGTTGTTTTGATTCGAATACTCTCCACAAAAAATAATAAAAATTAATTAAACTTAGAAAAGGGAAAACTAATATACATTCTATGTATATATGCATATTGTGACACATTAAGTGAGTTATACTGCACTGTTTTAATTTAATTATTTTATTCTTATTAATAGATTTTAACATAAAATCTGTCTTTTCTCGAGCTTCAATAGTCGCATCTGCTTTGTGAGATTATTTTGTTTTTTTGTTTTTTGTTTTTTTTTTTTTTAAGTTAGTTGTACCCTAGAATATTATAAAATTTCTATTACAAAATTCTTTGGAAATACTCTGGAAGTTTTCTTGCAGATAATCTGCATTCCAAGATGAAAATTCGTTCTTCGTAATGCTGGATTTCACTTACACCTACACCGATAGATTTTCTTTTATTTTATTTAAATGTCCTTTTTACAATTTTACGTTTAAGTATTTATATATTACAATTGATACTTTCAAAAAAATATTTTTCGTTTTTATATGTTACCTATTAATTGGTATTACATAGTTTAATTCTTTTTGGCAAAATTATCTGCTGTTAAAATAAAGAATTACCCTTGAATTTGATCCGCTGTGAAATGGCAATTACAGTCGCTCTTTGATGCACAAATAACTCAAATACAAACTCAAGTAGGAGTGGTTGTAATGTGGTGCTTCTTTGATTTTTAGCTCTTTTTCTTTTCTTTGTTTATTTTTTTTTTATTTTTTTTTATTCGGACCCACTCTGAAGCACATTGAAGTTTCGTGGTTAGCCAGTCACTCGAGGGAGAAGAATCCTTTTGAAAATACAACTATTACTCGGCCATCTTTTTCAGATACATTTAATTAGTAAAGAAATGGGGTAGAATCACAGGGCCGTATCACCGACCCCGTGTGAATCCTATAGTCATACGGTACTCTCGCGTTTCACCATAAGCGGTGTCTGGACGGTGACTTCGTCTTCGGATAGACAACTACTGCCACCATGATGGCTACCGAGTCCACTACCAAGGCCCACACCATTATTGCTAAGACCAATACCAGCAGGACCTACTCCACTGATGCCCACACAAATTCGTGCTCTCTGACTCTGACCTAAATGTTGGAGCGCTATCGTTGTCGAGGCTGGTATTGAATTTGTGGCCGAAAGTTCAGGATGTTGTTGCTGTTGTTGTTGGACTTTTGTCTGATGTTGGTACTGTTGTGCAACTGACTGCTGCTGCTGTTGTGGTAATTGATGAAGCGATGGAATCGGTTGTAGAGGTCGAACTCCGGAAACGGCACCACTATATCCTGGCCACATGTGACTCGTGTGTCGTGGCAGGGTGCATTGTGCTATCGAATTCGAATAGATGTGCGGTGGTGGATTCTGGCAAAGCACATTAATCATGAAAATAGAAAAGTAGAATAAAAGAAATATAAGAAAAAAGAAATTAGAGTTATTTCGGATATACAACTAGAACCAGGAAAAAAAATAACAACAAAACAAAAGTTCGAATGTGAAAAAGGAAAAAAAGAAATGAGTTCGGTTTGTCCTGCGGGTGTCATGCGTATATATGGTATATACATGTATTTGTGTATGTGGTTTTTTGGTTTTTCATTTTGGCGGTTTGTGGACTGAACGTGGTTTTTACAAGAATAGATTTATTGATCCAATGGTATGTGTCTGAACCAACGAGTGTGAGCGGATTGAGATTTAAGGATATAGAATTAATTTTCACCCCGAAAAACAGATTTTTAGTTTACGCGATTCAGTTTCCGGATTTACAGTTTTTTTTTTTCTTGTTCTTCTGATGGTAATCTCTGTAATTGAGGGGTTTTTGTAGAATTTTTTCTTGTATTTTACACTTCAAGAATTAGATGGAAAAAACCCCGGTAAAGGTTGAGCTGTAGGTTCGATACCAATCTATAAAAATGGATTGTAAATGAACTTGATTGAGCTAGACGTTATAAATAATGAGGTTACGTAAAACTAACAACAAATTAATCACAACATTTGGTAAGACGAGCCCACCCAGACAAAAGATGTCCTAACATGTGTCCGGTATTTAAAAATACTGATTTTCGGTAACATGCGGTGGGGTAAAGGAAAGCTTTCTGAAGGTAGATCATGTCCATACTTAATATGTTTTAAATTAAGTCGAAAACCGAACAACCTATTTGATCTTGTAATGGATGATTTTTTCTTGCACTGTCAGGCTTTTCAATGAGAATTAAATGTCGAATTGATTTCCCATGCCTAATTTATTTTTTATACAGTTTGCCATTTCATTGTAAAAAGACTGACCATACAACAACTACCATGTTTCAAATCATTGTACTTTATTTACAAAATTGAAGCCCTGTTTGCAAAATTTATAGAGCAATTCGTGAGATTCATGATAGACATCATCGGCTACCTAAATATGCTAATCGAATTTTTTAACAATTTTGCACCCAATTCAGGCTGTTAAGTACTCACACACCAGCACAGCGAATATCGACGCTGTGGAAGGTTTTGTTGATCGAGTACGATGTGAGTTAGGAAAGCAACTGCGGCTGCCACTACGGCTCCGGTAGGTGTGTATACCTTTCGTTTGTCTCATTAATTTATTTAATTGACAAGAGATTTGCTGGATTTGATGATAAAGTGACAGCTCAGCAGTCGTTGTAGAAGATAGTTCAATTGTTTGCTGGGGAAAGTTGACAGTCAAGATGTTTTTAAAAATATCCGACTTCCATCTCTTTGAAGGTTAGTTTGGCTAGCGCTATACACGTAAAAGCCTTTGACTAAATGCACAATGATTTTAGGAAGTTAGCATTAATTTGTGTTCCAGCCAGATTATCATGTTCATTGAGGAACTGTGAAGGTCGCTTATCGCCTAAGTCTACTTCCGAGAGATGTTTGTTGGTTTTTTACTGTCCGGTGTGGCCAAACTGCTCTATAGTCGCTTTTTTCAAGATTTCGTACTTGTCACTCGCGGGTGGTGAAAGCACTGCGCATAGTATTAAGACGACAGTATTAAATTTTTCCTATCACAAACTGCGGCTAGATTTTCGTGAACCAAATTCTTGGCTTCTCATGCCAAAACGGTGGAGTTCTTACTGCATTTCTGGAAACTGTTTTGAGAGAACTGACGTCTTGACGACCCGTAAGTGTCCTCCCATTACCACTGTATTTCAATAACAACCTCGAAATCAGCTTGATTGTCAAGAGTTGTATAGAATTTTCTAATAACGACTGGACAACTTTTTTTTTTTTAAATAAGAGGCAAACCATTTGACTTATTTCAGAAACTTTATTATTGGCTTGAAGTACAGTCAAAATATTTATGAACGGAACTCGATTTCGTTCATATGGACACCACGGAAACGTTTGCAGCGGTCGATTCATTGGACCAAATTTTCAACTACTCGGCCACACATTTCGGCCGAAACGGCCGCTATTTCGCGTTCAATGTTAGCTCTGAGCTCTTCCAACGTCGTCGGCGTCTTGGCATAAACCAATGACTTGACGTAGCCCTACAGAAAATAGTCAAGCAGCGTTAAATCGCACGATCGAGGCCACCAATCGACTGGCCCATGTCTTGAGATAACACACTCACCATACTTACTCTTCAATAAATCGATTGTAGCGTGTGCTGTGTGGCTTGTGGCACCATCCTGTTGAAACCACATGTCATCCAAGTCCATATCTTCCAATTTGGGTCAAAACTAATCGGTGATCATGACGCGATAACGCTGACCATTCACAGTAATGTGACGATCGTTATCGTCGACGAAAAAATATGGCTTAATAACGCCGCCGGCATGCAAACCGCACCAAACAGTAATTTTTTGTGGATGAAGTAGTGATTCATGAAGCACATGTGGGTTTTTAACCGACCAATAACGCATATTTTGCTTATTGACGAACCCAATGAGCCAAAAATGAGCCTCGTCACTGAAGATGATTTTGCGATGAAATTCATTATCTCCAGTACCCAATCGGAGAACGTACGTCGCTTCAAATGGTCCATCGGCTTCAATTCTTGAGTGAGCTTGATCTTGTATGGGTGTAAACGAAAATCCTTACGCAAAATACGCCATAATGTGGTCTGAGCGATGCCCAATTCTTGAGAACGCCGTGGAATTGACTGATTTGGATCGTTTGCTACGGATGTCTGAACGGCAGCGATATTTTCGACACTTCGACCAACCCGTTGTCTCACTAACACGGCAACATCACACAACGAATATGTAGACTCAAATTTTTGCACTAAACTTGTTATTGCCTGTCTACTAGAGCGAGAATTACAACCGAAATTTGGAGTTAACGCTCTTAAAGTTGCAGTCACCGACTCCGAATATCTGTAGAAAATATTTATGATTCGCAGACGTTGCTTGTAAGTGTACTTTACCATGATGAAAATGTTAAATTACTGAATAAATTGACAGTGTCAGTTTGATGATTAGTGAAAGAGTGCGTTCACAAATTAAATTCAAAGTTGTCAAGTTCCTATTGGAAACCCTATATATGTAGATCATCCCGAATCAACCTAAACATGGATCTGGTTTCTATAACCAATTCTTTAGACATAATCTTCTGCTTCCCAAGACAATTTCTCCGAATTCATTCACACACTGCCTTTACTACCGCATTCGTAAGGACGACGCACAGGCGACCAATTTTTAGCCTATCCTCTACTCCAGAGAATACGCCGAAGCGAGCAACAGCCCGATAAACGAATATTCTCGATATTTCGAGTGATTTTAACAACTCGAAAATTTGGCCAGCACTCTTTCCACACTTATGACTAGTGTTCTTCACTGATCAGTGCATGTGTTCTGAAAAAAAAAAATTTTATTGTTCTATTTCTGCAAGAAGTTTTGAACGATAAGCGCTGGAAAATGTGTAACAGAAATTGTGGCTGGAGTAGGCACCTTACAATAGCATATGAACACTCGAAATTGTATATTCGTGCACAAAACTACTGAAACCCAGTCCTCGTCACACATACCATAAACTCCAAGCTTGAATTTTCGTGCTCACTCAGAACATTCAACACTAAAATTATCTCAATTCATCTCCTAAAACACGGAACATATTCGTTACCCTATTTTTGTTTAAATATTTCTCAAGTACATATTTCGGTGACCCAATGTTCTTGTAATCAAGTCATGTTTACAAAACTTCTTATAACTTGTGTATCCTAAAAGGATTGCCAATACAGCCAAAGTTTCAAATCCTTTCAAACAATCCGTTAATTTCATACAGTTCGTTGAATCATACAATCATTTCCCATTCTTTTCCGATTTTGGTTTATTTATGTAGTAAACATGTAATCCTTTGACATTTCTAATGAAACTATGTCAAGCCCTTTTCAATTAAGGACAAAATACACTAACAGATAATTAGGGAGCTTACGCCGGCTACAATGTATAAGCCCATTACCCATGAAATGATTCCAATATCCAATGACTTGGAATCAATTTCACGAAACTGGCAATCACTGGCGTTGTTATTGCTAATATACTTTACCCAAGTTCATCACATAAATATTGTAGATAGTCAGTTAAGGCAGTCTGTAAAAGCGGATTTGTTAAAATGCCGCGTAAATTTGAAAATCTCTTATTTTATGTGATTCCCTTTCAACAATGGACAATTTAACAAGTATGTTTCGCCTTTTCGGGGTTACAAGCAACAAATTAAAAAGCCTAACTCTTTAAGTTAATCACCCGACAAGGATTCCTATCTGTAGTACAAAGTTGTAGCTTGTTAATTCATAAAGTGGATTAGTAGCATTGTTCGTCTACCATGTCGACTGTTGACGTTGTTTCGTCTTGATTAGTAACAAATTCGGCTTTTCCCCCCTCCCATTGTAATTATTCAACTCGATTTCACAGCGAAGACAAATGCCAGGTCAAAAATTATTCTCCTAATATAGACCAACTGTAACCACATACAGATATGGGTAGATTCAAACGTGAACCTTACGTACGGTACGAGTACATACATTACAGAAGTTACTTGTCACATCAGTCACATGTAAATTGATTCTTAGCTGTGGGACAAACATGCAATGCAACGATTTAACGTTGACATATAGCGATACCTGTACTCGTTCTTGTACTTGTACTCTGCTAAATACACCTCAGAGGGTTGTGCTAAGGTTTACGGATGTCAGTTAAGCTTACTTATACGCTTGTGAATTGCAATCCACCATCAGCATCCACCACAGAATGAAGTTCGGTAGGTATCGCGTCCCACATACACAGGTGACTGCGTCTCTAATCAGACATACTGTACAAGTGTAATCCTGGCATGGTTGATTGGTGGTAGAACTGCCGACTAAGGTGTTGAACTATGAAAGTCCTTAGAGTGTCAGCGACACCATTAAAAGGGGTTATTTATATGTGGGTTGCCATGAGTGTCTACATATATGCTCATACAAATGCGGGTAATTGCAAGGAGACACCTCCGTGCAGCAACCCTCCAGTATAGCCACGTTTAAATGGGACCTTTCTCTTGGTTCTTAGGTTTCCACCTGAGCAATTTGTTGTTGAGCTTAATGATGTGAGATTATTCCTGTTTTTGACCTGATACAGATTGTTAGGGTTGTACACCTGGGAGATAAGATTCTATTCCAAGAGCGTGATATGATGCCATGTAATTTTGAAACAATGTGTTACTTACTAGGAAAATGATTATAATTAAACCACCATACCAAGAAAACGAATAATTAATGAAAGTAAAAGTAAGGGCATCACCTCAAGGGATGTTTTGTAAGAAGCATCCTTAAAAGAGACATGCTTTAGAAGAGAAGAAATATTGAGCGGAATAAGGACTCTTGTATTTTAAAAGATAGCATTGCCTTAAAATTTGATTTTAGTTTTTAGTTGAACAAAAAAGCGTTCATCGTTTGAAATACTACAAGAAATCTTTATTCAGTTGGGTAGGTGTGACCCTGAAAAACCCACTTGCTGCTTGTGAAAAATAATTGAAACTAACCAACTAAATCTTGGGTCTGTATATAGTATATCAGAAATAACATGCGACCTTAGTTATTTTCTCAAACTTTTACAGGAAAGAGCAAGTAGCAATTCGCAAAAGATTATCCTCAAATTCCATCTCAGATTACGCAAGCTTTCAAAAAAAAAAAAAAAAATGGTGCAGCTTTGTTTGTGTCTGTGGCAGATAAGAAAAGTAATATACACCCTGATTGACTCGAACTGCAACTTTTTAAAATGCTATAATTTTTTTTTTTTTTTTTTTTTTTTGTTTTTGATAAATTTTTTTTTGTGCCAAAGCAAAAAATGTTGGAAAATACATCAATTTTCAAATTGTATCAGTAGTTTTCACTATGTCTACCTTTGCAGCGAATAATGGTCTTGAGACGGCCGAAGAAAGCATCGCACGCTTCACTCAAGTGGCTCTGCGATATTTTAACCTATTCCCGGCGAAGTGCATGTTTGAGGTGGTCCAAACTTTGATATTTTTCAGTGCCAACCTTCGCCTTCAAAATACTTCAGACAGAGAAATCCAACGGATTTGCATCCGGAGAATTTGCAATCCATTGTGTCAAAGAAATGAAGTGTGGAACATTGTTTTTTAACCAATCTTGGTTGAAGCGCGCTTTGTGAGACGGTGCCGAGACTTGTTGAAATGTTTACGGCCTCCGACCGAAATTATTGTTTTCCCAAGGCTTCAATACTGTCTCTAAGACAGTTTTACGGTAAACGATCGCATTAATTTTGACGCTACGGGCCAAAGTACGAGCGGAGAGCTTTTTGGTGGTCGTCCGAAGGTGTAAATTTTCGAATTATCTCTCTGGCAAGTAAACTCGGTCATTTTGTTTGTTGACATATTGCTCGATGACAAATGGTGACTCATCGGAAAAAACCAAATTCGGCAACTCATTACTTTCATGCAAGCGTAGCAACTCCTTCGCTCTTTCGACTCTAACTTTTTTTTGTTTAGGTGTAATTCCGTTCCAACGATATGTTGAGCTCACGAGACATTTTTCTTCCACTTCGACGCGGATTTCGCTCAATTCGAGCCTTCACTATCCGAACCATTTCTGCCAATGTTGTTGTTTTTTTATGACCACCTCCATGGTGGTGG
Source organism: Volucella inanis (assembly GCA_907269105.1). Classification (NCBI taxonomy): domain Eukaryota; kingdom Metazoa; phylum Arthropoda; class Insecta; order Diptera; family Syrphidae; genus Volucella; species Volucella inanis. The sequence goes on from OU026153.1 coordinate 208,013,822, forward strand.
CCAGTATCACTTTAACGAGCTATGGTTCGAGACACAAATGATTTATTCACGTTGAGGTGCTGGAGGGCTCTAACGATATCTACTTGTGGTTTTCCAGCCAAATATAAAGCAATCACACTATCAAGTTTGAATTCCATCGCGGATAAAAATTTTTCAACACAACTGAGCTTGTAATTAATAAAATTATCTATCATGTGTCAAAATTTGAACTTACAGTAATGAACGGTTTGAAAATTATAGCAGTCTGAAGTTGGTTGCAGTTTGAGTCAGTGAGGGTGTACATATAATATCCATCAGTTTCTTCATCCTATCACCTCTAGTTTACTACCTACGAGCACATGTAAGGATCGCCTTGCGCACCCTTTTTCAATGAAACCATTAAAATTGAAAATAAAAATGACACCATGGATTCGAATTATAGTAAACCAATTGAATTAAAACAGTAAACTATGAAAGTTTGAAGCTGCAGTATGCATTTCTTTTTTTTTTTTTAATTTAAAGATGTTGCGAATTGTATGCGGATGAAAATTCTTCACTCGCATATAACTCGCATCATCTTTTTTGGACCGGTAGTACTCAGACACAAAACTGGTCCATTGTACTCCATGTGTTCCGATTGTCAACAGCAGGCGGATAGTTACTGAGTTCGCATGCGGTCCTCCATTTTGGTACTTATCGCTCCCAACACTTCTTCATTTCGGTGATCTAATGAGAACCGATACTTTCAGTGCGGCGAGACCGTTGCAGTAGGTATTTACTTTACACGTCTTGGGTCCGTTATCCGTTATCCAGTGCATATCAGCACTGACGGCTCGCAGTTTCAAGCTTCTGTAAGCGCACTGTTATAGAGACGTTACTCCTACGCTCTCCTCGGCTTTATCGAATCGCCACTTTCCTTGAGGTTTGGTTTGTATAAGGTTTTCTAATAACAACTTGACAACTTTTTTTTTATATAAAAGGCAAACCATTTGAGATATTTCAAAAACTTTATTATTGGCTTGAAGTACAATCAAAACATTTATGAATGGAACCCGACTTTGTTCATATGGCCACCGCGGGCACGTTTCCAGCGATCGATTCGTTGGACCCAATTTTCAACAACCCGGCCACACATGTCGGCCGAAACTGTCGCTATTTCTTGTTCAATGTTGGCTCTGAGCTCTTCCAACGTCGTCTGCGTGTTGGCATAAACCAATGACTTAACGTAGCCCCACAGAAAATAGTCAAGCGGCGTTAAATCGCACGAACGAGGCGGCCAATCGACTGGCCCATTGGCCCATTGAGATAACACGTTCACCATACTTACTCTTTAATAAATCGATTGTAGCGTGTGCTGTGTGGCTTGTGGCACCATCCTGTTGAAACCACATGTCATCCAAGTCCATATCTTCCAATTCGGGCCAAAAATAATCGGTGATCATGGCGCGATAGCGCTGACCATTCACAATAACGCCACCGGCATGCAAACCGCACCAAACAGTTATTTTTTGTGGATGAAGTGGTGATTCATGAAGCACATGTGGGTTTTCACCCGACCAATAATGCATATTTTGCTTATTGACGAACACATTGAGTCAAAAATGAGCTTCGTCACTGAAGATGATTTTGCGACTCCGAATATCTGCAGACGTTGCTCGTTAGTGTACTTTACCATGATGAAAATGTTACTGAATAAATTGACAGTGACAGTTAAGTTAAAGTTAAGACGTTGTGTTAATGACCCTGATAAGTTTTGTTACATTTGTGGAAAATATATGGTATTTTCACAAATCAGCGAAAATTAATAAAAAAAAAACACTGTGATCCGCTTATATTTTGCTTACTTCAATATTAAAATTTGCAATCAAGGTAAAGTGTGGGCGCCTCATAGTGTATGTAAAATGTGCACAATCAACAAAAACAATAGCCACAAATAGAAAAATCCTAATATTTCTTCAGCAATAAGACCAACTCATTCAGAATACGTTCCAATATCAGTTTTTCATCAGCTACCACAATGTCAGGAGGAGGAAATTGAAGGATCTAGTACTTCTCAAGTAAGCGATGACTTTGAATGCCCTGTAAAAACTTCGAAACCTAAAACATTTTCACAAAACGAGCTTAATAATCTCATCAGAGACGTAGATCTTTTAAAGGAACGTGCTCAGGTGCTCGCATCAAGGTTATAAGAAAAAAAATTGCCTTTTTATCGCACGAGAAAACAAAATTCTTGCAATTTTTTTTTCTTCTGGTGAAAATTTTGTATATTGTGGTGATATGAGAGGCTTACTGACTTTCATTTGCTTGGAGACCTATCAGGCAAGTGACTAGCGTCTCTTTATTATTGACAGCAGTAAAAGAAGCCTCAAGGCTGTCCTTTAACATAATGGCAATAAACATGCTCATATTCCAATTGCCCGATCTACTTGTACGAAAGAAGAATATGAAGTAATTTCAGTTCTATTGCAGAAAATAAAATATGTCGAACATAAGTGGGTGATCTGTGTCGATTTGAAGATGGTTAATTTTTTGTTAGGTCAACAAAGTGGCTATATAAAATATCCATGTTTTATTTGTCTTTAGAACAAGACATGACACTGGATAAAAATAAAATTGCCTGTGAGAATTCTATGGTCGTTGGTGAAATCAATGTGATAAATAAGCCTTTAGTTCCCCGAGAAAGAATCATTCTTACGCCCTTGCACATAAAATTGGGGCTGATAAAGCAATTTGTGAAAACTCTGGACAAAAATTGACAATATTTTCGGTATATTTCTCAAAAATTTCCTGGATTAAGTGATGAAAAGTTAAAAGCAGGCATTTTTGATGGACCCTAAATACGAATAACAAGGAGATATAAAAATAATGAAGAACAGGGATCAAGGAAGAAGGATCTAGAAAATCTCTTAAAAGATAATTTCTTCACGTATATTATTAAAATAAAGTCATATTTTTTAAAAATCTGAAACAGTTAAAATTTTTTAAATTACCTTATTAGATATAATTAAAAAACAAGTCTTAAATCCTAGGCATTGTGTGTAGGGCAGTGTTATCACTTTAAAATCATCCACTTAGGAGGCAAATGAGGCAAGGATAATGTTATTTAGATCCAAAGTAACGACATTTAACAAGTGGCATGCAGCAAAACGACTGGCGGAGGCCTCACTGTTATACGATAAGAGTCAAAATAGAAGCCAAAAAAAAAAAGGATGAAATACTATGACATGTGAGACACTGATTGGTTGAAAAAAATGGGGTCAGCTCACTTTGGGATACGAATTTGGTATCGTTTGCAAAATGAAGATGGGAACGGATGACCTTATTTAACGTTCCTCGTTAAACAACAAGTTCTTTTATATTATTGCCTTTCAAAGCTATTTCAATGCAAAAGTAGGAAAAAGGTCATCTGTTGTAGCATAAACGGAAATAAGAGGCCACAAGATACCACACCAGGCAACAGAGTTTGACTGAATTTATCATAGCTAGGAACCAGTATCGGTATCTCAATATTCGCAAGGAGATATGAGTTTTATCTAACAACGTTGCCATTGACGGCAAAAAAGGCTCCATCATTTTAGATTCCTAGATTTTTCGAACGTCAGACGATGGAAATTTTTGCAACTTCCCGATGCTGGTTTAAAATAAAAAGAACTAAAAGCATAGAAGGTAGTTAGATGTGCAAATATCTCAACAAGTACTAAAATAGCACTACAGAGAGGAATCCCTAATAGACAGCTCCTGGTCGGTTTGTGAACGATAATGAATAGTTTTGCAGACTTTCTGATGGTGGGGGCAACTTCAGAACGAAGCTTATTCATGATTGCGGGCGGTAATCATTTTATGTCAGCATTCTCATTTTTTCAAATTGCTAGAACTTGAGATCATCTTGTATCTACAGAAAGCTGTGTTTTTTTTTTTTTTTAATTAAAAATTGTAAAGAAATCCGGCCAGAGTTATTCGAATCTTAGTGGGAATATGGCATTTAAGCCATTATGGCCATTTTTGATAACAAAATATCTAAGAAGATTCTTAAATGTAGCAGAGAGAATCGCAGAACTATAGCAGGGAGCCTTTCAGAAAATTGTCTCTGTAGGGAATAGAACAGAGATATCAGACTGGTAGAAACTAACACTTCAAGATTCGTCGGTGACTTGAAAGTCAATGCTTCGAGTTTGGAAGGCTGCCAATGTCAACGACGAACGGGGGCAAACACTATGTCATTCAGCTATGGAATCTAGCAGAGAATGCTTACACTTTAGCGGATGGCTACGACATGGAAAACGTCCATCTTAAATTAGAGTGCTCCTCGCACCAAACTCTTGAATGACTTAGCAAATTTAAAAATCTCCACCGGGGGTATTTGGGATTTTCAAGATATCGCTGACCTGCTGTTCGAATTTCGAACAGCACAAAAAGTACTCAGAATACTCATAAGATATGATAGAATCTACTATACTGAGTCGAAAGCAGAAATTTTCTGTTTAATTGTTTAGGTTCACTTTCAAGGTTACTGATGCTGCGACTCAGCTATGGTACTCATATTAGCTGTTAACTATCATCGGTTGCAGATAGATGCAAATAAGTTCACCAGATAACCTGTTGCTTTTTCTAATAACTTCAAGTTGCCTGACAGCGAAAATTTATAGATGCTACAAAGAGCTATATGCGAGTATCAATTACTGGCGACTCTGAATATAATCTGAATTGCTATCCTGTCACCGGTATACAAACTGGACCCCTGGTAAGCAGTAAGTATAGCCTTTATGTCAAAGATTGGCGAGGATTCAGACTAATCAGTTTGACTTCCTTCATGCTGAAGCATGCGGATGGAGTGGTTAAGCTTGGTATTCGCAAACTAATTTATGAATGCATCCTCTGTTGAATATGATCCTGCGAGGATTTTCATCCATACTGAGGATCTATCTATCCATACATCAATTTTTTGTATAAGTCGACTCTATAACACGGCGTAGTAAAATCTCTAGATTTTTTATGGCCCTGGTCGCGGGTACGTCCTATCTCTATTGCTATAGTTCATGTTGGTCGACCCACTGTACCTGTACTGTTGGATAAAGGCGCAGGTAGCCCTCGACCTGTTTGAAGTTTGGTGTATTAAGAATCAGTTTTCGATCAAGCTTCTCAATATTCAGATTGTTCTCTTTGAGAGAAGGAAGAAAGAATTTGGTTGGCCTCAGTCATCTAGTACTTAAAGGCATCACAATAGGTTTCTCCAAGGAAGCCAAGTTTTTTATTTTTTATCCTGGATACCAAATTTGTTTGGACTAAAAATGTCACGTCTAAAACTTCCAAAACACAGTCAGAAAGCCAACAGGTTCTATGGATCTAAAAAGACCAATTTATTTCTCTGCGTCAGTTGCTCAGCGGAACAAGTTTTCACGAGAAAACATACTTGCACCTTTTACAAGACTCCAAAGAACCCTCTGTCTTGGCAGCGAATCTGATCTCCACGCTTTAATGAATGCTGCACTCTCAAAGCCATTTTTAGTATAAAAGGAAGTGATGATTGATGTAGCACCTAATGATCTTGAGAACCAACTCTCTTTGGAATGTGGTACTATGCTGTACCAGAACTCCTATCGCTGCTAAAATATAAAATTGACTTTCCTGTATGTTGGGATGAATTCGGTTAGAATCCAAGACAGGAAAGGAATGTGATGGATCTGGAAACTGATGGATCCAAAAGCAATATATGATGCGGCGCCGGTGTAGAGGAGGATAACGTTAGATTTAACTTCTCAGTAGGAAAATTTGCGGCTGCCTTATAAGCTTAGATATGGGCCATCCTGATGGCTATGCATTATATTGTGAGTAATCGGTGGGGGAGGGGGAGGAGTACGTGCATCTAAAGCGACAGTCAAGCTGCTCTTAAAACCTTGTTGAATCCTCTCATGACTTCTATTATAATGCAAGGCATTCCGAAAGTTAAATTTACGGAGTCTTGTTTGGGTCTCACTGAAAATGAGATCGCCGATGAACTTACTAAGCAAGATTCAGAAAAGTGTTTTTCAGGTTATAGAACTGTTTGCGTACTCGATTAGAACTTCAATTGGCACCATTAGTATAAAGAAATAAAAAAATAATTGGGCGTGACAGCCTGGTGCGGGCCAAGGCCTAGCTGCTCGCACTTATTTGTGTTTCTCATTTTGTGAATTTTTACACTCCTGAGCGGGTCTACTGCCGGTTTCGAACGGCCCTTTTAAAAAGCTTTTTCATAGGCAGAATTTGATTTTCGGAGGTTTGCCATTGCCCGCCGAAAGGGTGATGACGATTAGAAAATTTTGCTGTTGAGCTGCTACCGGGATTTGATCTCAGATAAGTTGGCGTGACAGCCAGTAAGCCAACCATCAGGCCATCGCCAGCACTACCATTAGTATAACTGCTAATAAATTAAGCTGATATGATAAGCCGATCGCAGGAAATACACGGCTTCAATACCATACCGTCCGCTGCCTACATCATTTAGAGTTCTTACCTTCTTCTTACCATCCATGTTATTGGGTCAAATTCGCAAATGGTTTTTGAAAATATGAAGGGTGAAGACCAAGATTGACATCAAAATCACCTTGGATTTGGATTGCCATTGATTCGGGACCATTCTGTTTTTCTCGACACTTAAACACTTAGGTACTTTCTTACTTAACGGGCTCTGAAGGTGCGAAGAATATCTGCCTGAAACACAGCAGCCGACCACTCTCTTCAATTCTGGGTTATCTAGACAAAGCGGAGGTTCAATGTTCCTTGCCGTCTCGAAGACCCTTTTACTGGAGAATTATTGTCAATTCGCTAGATGTGACCAAGCCAGTGTAGTCGGCGTGTTTTAACTTTTAAGATTACATCCACATCTTGATACAGTTGCAGCAGTTCGCGGTTTCATCTTCTCCTCCATTCGCTATAATTACGTGCGTGACCAATCATTCAATTATTCAATTCAGCTCTTCTGTGTATCGTCCAACACTCGGCTCCTTAGAGTTTTGTAGGGCATACATTTTATCTTCCGAGGTAAGGGTTATGAACCCATTTCTTCCAGCAAACCGGAGTAGCAGCGGTTTCCTAGGGTAAGTCTTCGTCGAATCTCCACTAGGGTGTCATTCGTGGAGTTGATGTTTAATCCAAAGCGGGTAAACACTATAACCACTTCGATGTCACTGTTGTCATTTGGTTTTGACCTTATTTACTTAAAGACTAATATCGAGCGATGATATCGATGTCATCTGCAATCAGCTGAACAGATTTGTTGAAGATAGTGCTTTCCATGTTAACACCTGCTTTGCGCAATCTTTGTTCTAGCACTAAAATAAAGAAACCACATGATTGTGTGCCTCTTGAAGAAACCGTTTCCAAATTGCACACTGGATCGCGTGTTTTCCAACGTTACATAGCAGGATCTGTTTTGCCGGAATCCAGAATTCGCCCATCGACTTCAAAGTCGATAAAAAGATGGTTAGCATCGACTTGAAATTCGTTGGTTGTTTCCAGCTTTGGTGTGAAAATTTAGTCGAACTGCCGGGCCGTAAGCCACGCTGGTACATGGAAATTAGAGTGTTGCAAAATAGCTTGAGACGTTCACATAGTACATTGGATAGGTTCTTATATGTTACATTTACTAGAGATATGCCTCGATAGTTCTTACAAGCATAGAATCCACTTTCGTGAAGATGGAACATGGAGCTTTTTCATTGACAAAATGTGGGTTTTTTTCTTGCCTTATCATTTTTTCTATGCCCATTAAGTAGATGCTTACACATATCTACTATTACTAAGACTTCATTGACTAGGTTCCTTTCACTGTTTTGAAAAGCATGTATTCCGGGCTTAAAACCAGCTACCAGTCGCTTAACATTCCAAAGCAAATGTTGTTAATACCGCGGAACTCTTCGGTATTCTTGAGCTGAGAGACTGCGTAGGATACTTACGCAAGACCTTCTTCTCCTTCCTTTTTCTGGCTCGATACTTTTTCCTTGCTGCGCTTGTTCAGCACTCCAGCGTTTTCAGGATTGCATTTTCATACCAAACACTCATTTTTGGTAGTGATTGGTAGCCGACAGTAGCTTTGATGATGTCACGATACTGGTTTCACATTTCTCTGTTTCTGGCTACTTCAGTAATCTATGGCTTCCGTGTTGGATTGTCGAGCTCTGAATTTGGTTGCAACAAGAAAGATGTCAGAGTCAACGAACTTCTAATGCGTGCCTCGCATCTGTTAGCACATGGTCCATTTGGTTATCATCGCATTATGAGCTGTTTCAAAACCGATTAGTCGGAGGATGTTGTCTGTTGCCGTATCGTGAAAGCTGTTTTCCTTATGGTATTGAAATCTTCGAGTACATACTCCGAAAGGGCTTTGTACCCTCCCTCTAGGAGGCCATAGGGCTCCTCCTTGATAGAGGCTTCAGCTTTATCGTGTCCCTGGTGATCGCTTATCTGTTAAAAGTCAAATAGCCGATCTTCCACGTCAAAGCGAAGGCCAAACAAGGCCACAAATATAATTTACATAGAGTTGCATAGATGGCGTAACTTGTATTATTCCATTGGAACATGCATTGGAAAGCTACTGTCATTGTATGTCATTTCAGTATATGTCATTCATTTGAAGCGTAAACAACAATAATTTTTTTTCAATCAAATGTGTCGAACTTTGTGCCTGAAAAAGTGTTTTTGCTGGGAGTTCTTCTTCATTATTTTAATATGAAGAAAACTGCTGCCGAAAGTCATCGTATTTTGGTGGAAGTTTATGGTGAACATGCGCTAACTGAGCGAACGAGCCAAAAGTGGTTTGTACGATTTAAAATTGGTGATTTTGGCTTGGAAGACGATGAACGTCCTTGGCAGCCAAAAAAGTTTGAAGATGAAGAACTGGAAGCATTAGTCTATGAAGATTGTTGCCAAACACAAGAAGAGCTCACACAATCTTTGCTGCTTTATAGACCAGACCTTGCCCTTTTTAACTACCATTTGTTCCGATCGATGCAGAACGCCCTCACTGAAATACGGTTCACATCAGAGCAGAATATCAAAAATTGGCTTGATTCATTCTTGGCTGCCAAGCCGGCGCAGTTCTTTTGGGATGGGATCCACAAATTGCCAGTAAGATGGGAAAAAGTCATAGCTTCAGATGGGCAATACTTTGAATAATACTATTGTACATGTTTTTCTTAAATAAACATTCTAATTTTGAAAAAAAAACTGCACGAATTAAAATATATATCCAAAGAATCAAGAATCGCCGTCTTAATTAGATTTGGGAAAAAGGCCACATTGGAGAGCTTCTTGAAGTAAATAAATCTTTTTCAAAACAAACGATTCGTATGACAGTTTAATTTATAATACAATTCTACTTAAATCAGTAAACACTTCAAAGAATTGTTCATTATTTTTGCTATTCGAGTTCTTCAACCAAACAAAACCAAATTCCTTTTTACATTTTTCAAATACGTTTCGACTCATCTGTTCACATGAACATGGCTTCGTTTTTTGCTTTTAGGTCTCAGATAATTCAGTCATCACCTCCTCTTTAGTTTTTTTTTTTTTTTTTTTTTTTACAATCCTTGGTACAAGTTTCATTCTTAAGAGCAGAACTCATGCATACCAGTATACGAGTATGTTGAAACTTTTAGCTTAAATAAAGTACTATATTTCAGTTGGCAACAAAAAGCCGCAAGCGAATCGTTTAAGGACCTCCATATCTACATCTCTTACAAAATCTTCTACGACAACTACACACAACTTCATCGCATAAAAAATGCTCACATCCTCATACAAACAACATACCTAACACTATAGTCTCTTTAACTACTTATAAGTATCTATATATGTACATGTACATGGAACTTCAGTAGACTAGGCCATTATCTGCAGACGATTATATCCGTCTACAGAATATTCCGTTTGAAAATTTATTACATACACATACAAGTATACACGCCCTTATGCATCCAATATAAGGGAGAATATTTTCACTGCAGTATGTAGTATCAGGATGGGAGATGATAGTACGATAGGACAGGATACCAGAACTATGCCAGCAGGGGCAGAAGTTGAACTTTATTTATGGACAAAAAGTTGAACTCCTACTAAGTGATATCTACCACAAGCTTAGCATTGAAATTCCGCTGCAGGGTAAAGGATTTCTCATACAGCTTAGACCAATAGAAATGAACGATGTAGCCAGCAGAAATCCGCAACAAAAGCACTAAGGAAATGCCTTTTAAAACGAAATACTTTACTTCTCTCCTTTTTTTTAAAAAAAAAAAAAAGAAAAAGAAAATAAATAAATAAAATTCAAAACAAAATCCTGGCACAGAAGAAGTGCGCTGTGTTGGCGTTGTCGAGTTAAAAAGGATAAATAAAACGTGTGGTACCAAAGAGATGAAATGACTTTGATTTGTGTATAGATTTGTGTTGACAAACGACGACGTGGGTAGTATCTGTACATATTCTTTATGTAACGATGCGTTTTTATTTACGAGGACTTTAAAGCACGATATGTCTTCGGATCGGAACAGTTTTGAGCAGAGGTGCTTACTTATTTTTTCGGCAAATATGGAACATGAAAAATGCATCATCGTTATTTTGAGATATTACTTTAAAATTCTTCCAATAACCACGTATGGTAATGGCTTTTAAATAATTTGTTCTTCAGTACGGTAAACACTAAGCACAGATCAATATTGTTTTATATCCTGGAGACCAGCTCTGAGCTCTAAATGTATATATGCGGGTTATGTAAAATAACTTTAGTGAAAACGAAGAGTAAAGTACAATCCCTGCTCAGTCCTTCAGAAAAAGTATAGTAGAAATAACTGAACTGAAACCGCGTAGAAAGTGGTACAAGATCCATTTAATCGGGGCTTTATGAATATACTTCCACAATGCTTGAGGCACAGTAAAACGAGCAGACATTTTTAGAACTGCGGCTCACTGAAAAAAAAAAAAACTTTCAAGAGGTTCCATTGCCGAAATCTACGAAGGCCGTTTGATGAGTACCTGGATTATAAATAACAACGCAACTTTTCAATATACATAATCCCCTTTCAACTCGATACACTTTTCCTAGCGGTGCTGCAACTTTTTTAACCCCTCCGTAAGGTATGACTTTTGTTGGCCTGCATAATACTCATCCGCGGCGGAGATGACTTTTTTCGTTCGACATACACTACTTTCCGGCGAGCGATCTTTTAAAATTTGGAAACAAAAGAAGTCGCAAGGAGCTAAATACGGAGATGTGTGACGACTGCGGATGTGTGAGCCGGTGCGTTATCGTGGTGAAAGAGCACTTTTTTCTTCGCCAAATGTGGTGTTTTCTTTTTTTTTTTCAAAAACGCTGGTTATGACCTTTTCTGCCGAAGTCACGGTCTTCGCCTTCTTTGGAGCACGTTCACCGGGTAAAACCCATTGTTTTGATTGTTCATTGGTCTCTGGTGTATACCAATAGATCCATGTCTCATCAACGGTCACAAAATGTTGCGGAAATTTCTCCGGATTTCGATTAAACAGGGCCAAGCACGTCTTTGAAGTGGTCTCACGATTTCGCTTGTTCTCCGGTGTGAACAAACGCCGCACCCATCGCGCGGACAGCTTTCTCATGCCCAAAATATCGTGCAGGATATAGTTAACGCATTCAATTAAGATGCCTGCTATTTCAGCCAAGTCGAGATCTTGGATTTTGTTTACGGTTTCCTCCGTGGTAACCGTTTTTTGTCCACCTGGACGCGGTTCATCAAAATCCGACGTGCTGCCATGGCAAAACTCTGCGAACCAATGGTAAACGGTTGTACGGGAAGATGAGTGGATCTTATACACACTATTGAGAATGGGATTGATTTCCTTTCAGGTTTTTCAACTCAAAAATGAATCACGAAGCAAATCCTGATCTTTTCCATGGTCGAAAAAAAACACTTACACGATGTTTTGAAATTTGTGTCAAAACAAAACTAAGCTCCAGATTGTCACCAGATTTTGAGAGGCGGGCTAGAAGAATTTATACTAAATGATTGTATACTAACTTTGGCTCAGTAGTGTCACCTATCTCCAGTTCGGGTACTCATCACATAGCCCTCGTAGTCATAACGAGAACTGATGTAATGAAAATTTCTCGCGAAGTTGTATTACATATTATAGTGGAACATACATACCACCTTGATCAAAAGTTCCCGGTGGCGTCACCGTTTGGCGCTCCCATTGCTCCGATTTGAGTTCTGTTTTTTGTTATGTTGGTACATCTGTTGTTGACATCTTAGCGTCGTAGCTTGACATTTGCAAAAGTTACGTAGCCAAGAGTAAATCTATCTCTGTGTGTGTTGGCGATTTTTTTACAATTTTAGAAATGGACTTAAATTTGCAACAACGAACTTGTATTAAATTTTGCGTAAAAAACGGATTTAATGTTGCGCGAACGTTGGAAATGTTGGAAAAATGTTTCGGCAACGATTCTCTGAAGAAAACAGTCGTTTACCATACAACAACCACCGAATTAACCTGATTTGGCTCCCTGTGACTTCTTTCTGTTCAATTGAGTTAAAAAATCACAACGGGGAACGCGTTTCAGCAGCCGAGAGGAAGTAATGGAAAAATCGCAAAAAGCACTGATGGACATACCGAAAACCGAATATAAAAAATGTTTCGAGATTTGGATCAAGCCCTGGCATAAGTGTGTTGCAGTCGATGGGGATTACTTTGAAGGGGACAATATAGATTTAGATAAATTAACCTGTATTTTTAATTTTCGGATCACCTGATCAAGGTGGTATACCTTCCAAGGTATAGGCAAATAATCGCCATGTTTGTCTTAGGTGGAAGCCTGCCTTTCGGAAAGGATAACGCTTATTGATTAATACCAATTTCAAGTCATACCATATGTAGACATGAACTTCCCTTTGGTGAAGAGTGAAGCTTGTTTAACACGTCCGCCAGTCTAAGGATCAGAGCGCTTTTTATTTGCTACAATTGCAAATACTGACAACCTTAAGGCTTTTTCTCGATTTAAGTTTAAGATACAGCCACCAACCATAATCCTTATACCATATATTAAAGAAATGAAGAAGAACTCCCCGCAAAAACACTTTTTCAGACACAAAGTTCGACATATTTGAGTGAAAAAAAAATATTGTTGTTTACGCTTCAAATGAATGACATATGCTGAAATGACGTACAATGACAGTAGCTTTCCAACGCATGTTCCAATAGAATAATAACAAGAGAAAAATACAAGTTACGCCATCTCTTAGCAAACCGCATGAATTACGTTATAAACCCAATATATTTGTGGGAGGCAGATCATCATAGAACGGGATTGAGGGGTAACCGGCAATTATACATATCTAAGATATTACTAAAAAATTGTTACGTGATATGTACATGTGTTAGTATAAACAATGACATAAAAATAAAAGATAAATGCATAGCAGGTGTATCCAGATAATTTGAAGTTAAAGCTAAGGAATTGGGGTAGCTTAAATGGCTCGAAAAGTAGAAAGCTCAGCAGTATTTTGTTACAGAAACTTACGTCCGAGTTTAACATACGCGCCATTGTGTTATACGATGCATAAGGTATGTTTATTTCAAGGATATGCCAGCAACTGAAACGGAAATGGGTGTGACGGAACATGATCTTACTATTTTATATTTGTACTCGTTTCGAAAAAGTTTTCACATAATGGAATGGAATCGATAATGGAAGAACTTCGAACTGAAAAACCAAAAAGCAATAGGGGCTAATAAAGTATCAAACGATGTTCAAAGAAGGGCTGGAAGAAAGAGAATCTAGTACTCCAAAAAAAAAAAAAATAAGAAAATTTTTTGCGTCTTCGACAATGTGATCCCGAATAGAGCGGCCTCTAAAAGAACTGGAAAATTGCTGAAACGGCGCAGTAGCAATACAAAAACGTGAGAAAAATATGACTGCAAAAGTAGGATGCCATAGTTTCGAAAATTTAATTATCGAAAGCAAAACTTATTTACAAAAGTTGAAGCTACTATGTATTTGAGGATCTCTCATATAGGGTGATTCATCGTGAGGTTTGATTGTCAATAGGCTTTTTTTGACAGATCACGCTTGACTCCTACCAAACTGCTCTGTCATTTTTTTTTTTTTTTTTTGCATCGTTCGGCAAGAACTCATGGAAAGACTCACACCACAACAGCATCTCCAAATTGTTCAGCTTTATTACAAAAATCAGCGTTCTGTGAGAAATGTTTTTCGTGCGATTCGAGGAACTTACGGTCCTCATAGTCGACCTACTGAAACCACTATTGCCAATACCATTTGCAAATTTGAGTCCCATCTTATATTAGCGGATGATACTTGACCGGTTAGACCATATCAGCAGTGGTCTGTAGTGAAGAGACTATAGCAGCTGTAGTTTAGAGTGTACGCGAAGACCGTAACAACAGATTCGTCGTCGTTCTCAGTAGCTTGGCGTGGCGTATTCGACAACTTGGCATATTTTACGTGAGGATCTGGGCGTAAAAGTGTACAAAATTCAACTTGTGCAAGAACTGAAGTCAAGCGACTTCAATTTGCGTCATATTTTCAGTGAATGGTGAAAACACAATGAAAATCCGATGTTTTATCGGGAAATTTTGATCTGGCTCAATGGATACGTTAATAAAGAAAATTGCCATATTTGTGTTGATGCGCAATCCGAAGAGTATCAAGAGCTACCGCAACATCCATTAAAAATAACGGTATGGTGTGGTTTATGGGCTGGTGGAATCGTTGGTCCACATTTCTTCAAAAGTAAAGCAAATCAGAATGTTACTGTCAATGGCAACCGTTATCGCGCTATGTTAACGAACTATGTGCTTACTGAAATTCAAACACATGGTCTTGATGAGCTGTGGTTTCAACAAGATGGCGCTACAAGCCATACAGAGCGTGCAACAGAGGACTTGTTGTGAAATCATTTTGTTAAGTACTTAATTTAACGCTTTGCTTCCGACTAGATCGTGCCATATCACACCTTTGGAATATTTTTTCTGTGTCACTATGTCACTATGCTCGGACGAGTCGCCAAAATTGGACCTTCCAAATAAACTCCCTCAGAAGTAAATGCCGTGAATTTTTCTTTTAACCGATAGTAAAAATGTTAAGTTTACTTTCAAATTTATATGTTTTATTTTACGTTATACATCCAACCTTACGATGGATCACCCTATATATATCTTATACCCTAAGCATCAAATAGAAAATATTACGCCAAACTATGTGTTCAGCATAGGTATAGTTGGATGGGCCATAAACTGATTAAACCCTATAAGGCGGAATTTTTCCAGCACTAACTCAAAAAGATGTGGTCTAGATTGTTTTCACTCTAAGCACCTTATTAAGGTATAGGTCCAACTGGGAATACTTCCCCGAAGCCTGGGTGGAGGCAGACGTATGTTTTATCTCCGAACCAGATAAACCTACTGAACTACCTAAAACTTATCGACCCATAAGTCTTACGTCATTTTTTTCTGAAAACCGTGGAAAGACTTATCGATTTATACATCAGAAACCTTCTCTATTATTCTGAATTCTCTGAAATTCACCTCTGCACCCTCACCAATGTGTATACCAGTAAGAAAGATCCACGGAATGCGCTCTACTAAATTCGGTAACACAGATCAAAGAGGCCTACCAGCAAAAGAACATTCCAAAATGTGCCTTTCTACATATTGAAGGTACCTTTATTACTACTTGATATCAATCAATTTAGGAAGCCATGTCCTAAAATGGTATTGACCATCCCATTAACCTTTGGGTTACATCGATCCTCGTAAGCTGGAAAATTTTCACATCTTCCTATGAGACTGTCTGTCTCATAGTAAGTAAAACTTACTAATCTGGGCTATGAATCAGTAGGATATGCCGACCACTTAGTCATAAAAGTGCAGGGTTGTAAAGACAGCAACTGTTGTGTTGGAGATAATCTCTCAATCAAACTCACTCGTAAAAAAAAAAAATGTAAAAGAAATGTAAGCCTCGACTAGATCTCACTTAACGGTACAGTAATTGTGTGTCCCAACGATAAAATATTAAAATTAAAAAATTAAACTGAAACTGACATATAAATGGGTCCTTACATTTACCCTCGATAAGTGAAGAAGGGCGTTCCAATCCATAAACTAACAATGAAATAGCCGCCAAGCTGGCTAGAAATGGTTTGGCTGATTCTTTCTTCAGCCCTGAGCCATTCTGTATTATCCCAAATTCAGCAATCAACTCAGCAATAAAGAATTGGAAGAACAAAATGTACACATTCCAACGCTTCGAAAGAGCTATCAAACCTTTTCACAAAAAAATCCCTACAACTCAAAGGGGATAATGTCAGTAAGAAAAGCAAAACAAAATTAAATGTTTGCTATAAAAGATAGAATAGAAGAGGCATAAGAAGAGTTAACATTTAAGGCAGCTTAGACACACAGGGCTATCGTTAACAACTTAGTTAAAGCAGTATTTTTAAGTTTATTAGGGGGACATATTAGCTGAATTAGTACTAGAAAAGGAAATTTTCGATTGCTTATCTCTGATCATTTGATCTAAGCCAACAAGCGTCAAAATACTTAATCCAACAACCAAAATACAAAACAAAAGCATGAACGAAACTTTCTATGGCTTTGTAGTCCACGTGGAATAGAGCTCAATCAACCAAACTTTTCAACTAGTTCAGTAGCTGGACAGCTACTTGCATTTTGAAGTGGTTTTAAGCTCCCTTTCAACTGCGCTGATGTGTCGTTTTTTTTTTTTTTTTTTTGATTTGAAATACTCTTCGGGTAGAAGCATCTATGTACAAGTGAGTCCAACTTTCCATATTCTATAATAGAAATGGCATCTTATACTACTTCCACGTTGTAGTCATCGATAATGGGATTTTTTCCATGTTCGTCGATGTCGATATTTGTCTGCCAACGACAGCGCTATAGCTAATTTCACGGCTGTGTATTTCCTGCTATGAGCCGTCGCCCTTCGCAGATTTAAAAGTCGTTGCATGTTTCTTTTTCCAAGTACGTCAATAGTAAAGTCGATTTCATCGAGAATAATTTGTTGCTTCATCGATCGACATTTCTTTTCCATTTAAGTTAATTGAAAACATGAATAATACAAAACACCATGCACTATGCCTTTCGTTTTGTTTTTCTCTGCTTATGCCATTCACCACAAAACAATTGGCGATCAAATCCTTTTTGTCGCCTCGATGAAAAATGTGAGACGGAAATCGCACATTTGAAAGAAGAATTAAAGAATCCTGTGATCGAAACAACTTTTGGCATGAATAGATGTCATGGTGATGAAAGCCCTGATCTCGAAGCGCCATAGACGTCATAGACGTTTCGAAGTAGCTCCAATAATTACTAAATTAAAATGTAGTGGGTGTTTTTTTAAGCGCTATATGGTATGAATTGAAAATCAAATAAATCAGACGAAATTTGAGTAAAGTTCCTTTTATTCGACGCAAGCATTTGAAGTCGTATCTCACGAATAAAAAGTCCGATGACTTTCTAGGCTGGATCCGTTGTTGAACTTACAGCCTAGGCCACAAATCCATTTCTGTTGATAATGTTTTCATAGAATACTTCCTTCAATAACTTGATTGTTTCACCCGCCAGTATGGCATTTGGTACTATCCTCTTGAAACCAAGTGTGCTGTAGACCATATTGACGCACTTTTGGAAACAAAGTCGTTGATCAGGACTCTGTACCGGTAACATTCGAAATTATTTATTTGACGCCGACAACACCAATTAGTGCATTTTTCGGGCACCATCGGTAGGTGATGAACTAATTGCCTAATTGTCAAAGCTACTAAGACAGAGCTCACTAAGAAGTGAGCCTCATTATCAAACAAATTTGACGGAAAGAAGTGAATCGACTTCCATATGTTCAAGCACCCAATCAGCGTAGTCACGACGCAAACCAATTGTAGAAAGCCAAGATCGGTATGTATAAGCCATAATCCTTACATAAAATTGTTGACACAGTTGATGGACATAGGCCAATGTCTTGCGCACTATGACGAATCGGCATCAATGACGTCAATATGTTCATATGGCGCACTCTGCGCATTCTTGTCAGTGGCTTAAAATTTAAAAGACTAAACGTTATACAAAATTATTCGACTGCGCATATTATGCGCATAGCGGATCATAATATTGGCGTAGCGTTCCATCTTCAAAACTTGTAAACGCTTACACTTGGATGTAAGTTTCTAGACGTTGATTTTTCAAATAACAGTGAATAAAAAGAGAGTATCAGCTGTTAGATTTACTGTCCAAGAGCTGCCAAGTCTTAAAAATACCCTTAGTATAAGGTAGACAGACTGGACAAGAAACAAGTATATTCAATCATCTAATAGAAAGTCCTTCAATGGGTTAGGTATTCAAAAACAGAAATATTAGAAGGCTGATGCAGCAGAAACACAAGCTGCATCAGGTGGACATCAAAAAATCACAACACAACGCAAAGCCCCTTCGAGTTTTACCAAGAATGATCCAGACTCGCTGTTGGAAATCATGATGTCATATGGAACAATATGTTCAGGCATTTTACTCTATGAACAAAATGAAAACTCTAGTCTGCGATAGTAATTTCTTGGACTATTTTAAGTGCTAAGCTCGGATACTCGTAGAAACTCATCTCGAAGGGCTAGTAGGAAAAGAACTGATTCATGAAACCTGCAACTACAATAAAAATGACTGATGAATCTATATGTTAGGTACAAATCTTTTTCAATATGTCAAATAAATCCGCTTTATCCAGCTCTCCATCTTCTTACATAAATCATCTGTGCAATAGTTTTAAAAGAATATTCAACAGATCTGAAAATCTAAGTTTCACTTTAAAAAGTTTAAAGCTCTCAGCTCGAGGACTTGCGCGTACTTCAAACAGTAAATCAGAACTCTCTATAAAGGGCATTGATGATGTTTTTAAATCCTTGGAAAAGCCTTCGTTAACTATTATTGTCGCCAATATAAGCAAGAACGAAAAACGAATACGAATGTACATAAACAAACCTAATCCTCTACACTGTGTTCCAAGTCTTAGTATTGCCTAGTAACCCATGGAAAAGTTTAGCAACATTGATGCAGTCAATCCTCAGTTTTGTTATCTTTTCGAACTTCGCCCTCAGCGCAGTGAATCCATACAATTTTCCTAGAAATATCTTTACTATCTTTTCCAGATAGTATCATGTGTATAAAAGTGTGATCGACTTTTTTTATTTTTTTTTTTTTTTTTTTTTTTTTTGTCTGTATATTTACATTGCAGAGATACTTCTCGAGCTTTTAGTTTCAGATAGAGTTGTAGTAAAAAAAAAAAAACAAAAAGAAGAAATACCAAATGAATGCCCACTTACCATTGCAAGAGTGCCAACCGAGGTCGGAGGCTGTCCTCCATTCCGTAGTGTACAATAGCCCATGGCATTCGGATGGGACGAATGCAATGTCATCCCAGATGAATTGTACTTTTGCGGCGGAGGCGTACTGGATGATAATAGCCCCCTTGTGGGACTACAACTCGTGTCGATGGTTGATATATGCTGTCGCCGTCTTATGTAATCGATCTGTGGATAAAAATCGACATACGTACATTTATACAAAAGACTTTTTGACTATATAGACATGTTAAAGAACGTGAGGAGTGTGAGATTAATGGGCAATAAGGAGAACTTTCCGAAAACGATGAATGTCGGCGGCGAAGTAGAAAAAAAAGGAAACTTCCAGAGGGACGTCACATACAACCAACTTTTATACTTTGGATGGGATTTTAAATTAATTTCATTTCGTTATCACATCCCGTGGACTTGACGTACAACAGTAAAGCAGTTCGACATTTCCATTAATAAAGTTGCGATAAGTGAGTTTGCTTTAAGTTTGTGACACAATTAATTTAGAAACCAATCAATGTGGCATCCGTACCATACCATTTCTACTTAGAACCGAGTTTACCTATATTGGCTGTTCTCAGTTCATCTAAACTGGACTTGTTAACAAGAATTTTATACATTTTGAGGAGAAGTTCATGTTTCAATATATATGGAACTAAAAATTGTAAAATAAGTTATTAGAAATTAAAAGAATTTTGGTCTTAATGGCTTTTCCCCAAATTTTTCGTGGATAATAAAGTTTTTCTGTAACAAATTTGCATTATTTTTCATACCTAAACTCTATCTATGTACACGTGTTTATAACAAATGGAAACACCTGCCTATTCTGTACTTAGTATGACTCCAAAAATATACCTTAAAACTAAAAGTCGCACAAGTATTGTACAACTTGGTAAACTTCAGCTTTGATAATGCACGATGCAAACGTATAAGTGGCATCCAATTTATAGCGAGAAATATACTATAAACGACTGATGATCGTATAAACATAAACTAGTTTAATCAGATCGTGATTACCTCTCCTCTAAATAGAGAATTTTCAACGAAATCAGTCTTTTAAAGGATGACTGCTAAGTACATAGTACATACAGTACCAGCACTCACTATACGAGTATTAGCGCCTTGTATCTGCAATCTAATCCATTTTATAAGGCGAAAAATTTCATTGCCTCAGTTACTGTCGTTCATGCGTAGTTCCCATTGGCGTCGGTAAAAAGTCTTCAGTCTTTCATTTGCAAAAAATAACAGAAATGTTGTTGATATTTATGAGTCGAGCGGAAACATTTGTTTGGTCTTCCTGCAAGATGTAGTATTGTGGTGTCTACGGAGCTGTTAATGGAACCTCTTACCTAGGACGCAGGTGATCTTACTGCAGTTAAAGGTCTTGAGAAAATCTCTTGTGCACTCTGGTAAGCAGAGTTTACATTTTGTTCCTTCTATCTCTTCTCCATAATGTAATCCATTGTCATGAGGATTACGGGTGTCTCCTTTTGGAACACAAAATATTACGATGGAATATTTTACACATTTTTAAAAATAAAAACAAAATTTGGTGGCTGATCTACTTACATACTAGTATGTAACAGGTCGGCTAAAAAGTTCGTACGCTAACATAGTCAAACATATTTTTTTTGTAAAATTCGATTATACCGGTCAGTCAGGAAGGTTAGTACTACTATGTGTTAGCCTATGAACTTTTAAGTCGACCTGAAGCTAACTATTAACAGAACTTCAACAAAATCAGACCTAAATTCTACTAAATAATAGTTCCAAAGTAAATGACTTCTCCTTAATTTTTCTCCGGCATATTGCGTTAGGCGAGCAATTCTTCTGCCTGTTCGAGTGAAAGAATGACATTGCATGGTATGCTTCTTAATGGGATGTTCACATTAGGAACTGTTTGCTTTATTGTAGAAATGGTTACGCCCCAGCAAAATACGTAGATAGGTATCTACGCCCAGCACAAAGATCTGCAGCTTGCAGTCATAGTATGAATTAAACCTGTAAGTTAATTCCTTCAACTATGAACCGAAACCGCTGCAGTTTGGTTTTTATACTTAACACTGTTTCGGGTTACATACTGAACACATCTCTTGCTGCCACATCAAGTTATCTACAACTATTTTCCAAGGTCATACTTCTTTGAAAAACTCACGGCTTTTATCTTTCAGCTCCATTTTGTTTGCCCGGTTCGAACAAACAGATATCTGAAACCTAATTAAAATGTTTTATGATGACCATGAGATGTTAATGCGTACCAGGCTCGTCTTTGGTTTAAATACCTGAACATGAATTTTCCTATTTAATTATATTGTACGGCAAAAGTTTATAATCTGTTCCTGCATGGCAGTTGGCCTAACCAAATCAACGGATCACCATAAAGTAATGTGTTTAGTACTTAAACTTGAAAAGGCTTCAATTGTATCAATCACGAATTTGTTTGGTAAGACTTGCTCAAAAGAGACAGAAATCCTTTATGGATATAATTGCCACTTACACAGGATTAAAGCTAATAGCGGTAAAAATTGGCTACATAACATACAACACTTCATTAGTGTGTGACGTTGTAACAGTTGTAGATCTTCGCCAATAGATGTCTGCACTGTTGAAAACCCGGATAATTTGATTTATATTCCACCGGGTGAGGTTTGATTTTCAATAGGCTTTTTTGACAGATCACGCGTGACACAAATCAAACTGCTTTGTCATTTTTGTTCAGTATCGTTTGGCAAATTATCATGGAAAGACTCAGACTACAACAGCATCTCCAAATTGTTCAGCTGTATTACGAAAATCAGCGTTCTGTGAGAGATGTTTTACATGCGAAAAATTAGTGAAACCACTATTGCCAATACTATCCGCAAATTTGAGTCCCAGTTTACATTAGTGGAGGATACTCGACCGGTTAGACCACATCCAGCACGTAGTGAAAAGACTATACCAGTTGTAGTTGAGAGTGCACGCGAAGTACGTGACGAATCGATTCGAGAGGATCTCGGCCTAATAGCGTACAAAATAAAACTTGTGTAAGAATTGAAGCCAGGCGACTTGAGTTTGCGTCATATTTTCAGTGAATGGGCTGTGGAAAAACTCAATGAAAATCCGGTGTTTTATCGTGAAATTTTGTTCAGTGATGAAGCCCATTTCTGGCTCAATGAATACGTTAATAAACAAAATTGGTTTATGGGCTGGTGGAATCATCGGTCCATATTTCTTCAAAAATGAGACAAATCAGAATGTTACCGCCAAAGGTAACCGTTATCGCGCCATGTCAACCGACTATGTGCTTTCTGAAATTCAAGCACATGGTCTCGGTGAGCTCTGGTTTCAACAAGATGGCGCTCCGAGCGAAACAGCGCGTGAAACAATGTACTTGGTGAGAAATCATGTAGGTGAGCACTTTATTACACGTTTTCCTACGTTAAATTGGACGCCTAGATCGTGCGATATCACACCTTTGGACTATTTTCTCCGGTGATATGTAAAATCAGCTACGATTCATGCTTACCGAAGCCAACATTACTAGTGCTATCCGCGAGATACCAGCCGCTATGGTCGAACGATTCGCCCAAAATTAGACGTTTCGAATATTCTACCTCAGACGTAGTTTTGGGCAATATTTATATGATATCATTTTTGAAAAATAAATGCCATGAACTGTTCTAATAACTTATGGTAAAAATTTTAAGTTCACTTTTAAATTTATGTATTTTATTTTACATTATAAATCAAACCTCACGATGAATCACCCTATATTTCGTATGCATTTCCAGTAGTTAAAATTATATTGAGATAAATAATCTACTAATAAGTGGGTATATATTCAGGAACTCATTGAAACGTCTAATGGGTACGTGTGAAAAAGAAGAGACATTCGACGATGCGGACATCCAAATATAACTCAAACTGTTGAAGTATCAGTGGATCAAGTTAAATGATTAGCAGAATGGGGTACAGAGAAATGTGACGATGATGCTCTGGCATAAGAAGAAGCTAAACATTAACAGGGCGAAGAGTGGGTACGTAATATTTCCAACAGTAAGGCCAAAGAACATCACCAGTATTCTAGCGTCAAGTTGTCTCGTATGGACTTGGCAATTTTCACCCGTAATCTTTTGGAATGTAATAAGTTTTAAGATTCATTTGCATCTGTCATTCGTCATCTGATTCAACCACAGGTATAGGGTTTTCTAATAACGACTTGACATTTTTTATTTTTAAACAAAAGGCAAACCATTTAAGATATTTCAAAAATTTTATTATTGGCTTCAAGTACAATCAAAACATTTATGAATGAAATTCGACTTCGTTTATATGGCCACCGCGGGCACGTTTGCAGCGGTCGATTCGTTGGACCCAATTTTCAACGGCTCGGCCACACATTTCAGCCGAAACGGCCGCTATTTCGCGTTCAATGTTGGCTCTGAGCTCTTCCAACGTCGTCGGCGTGTTGGCATAAACCAGTGACTTAAAGTAGCCTCACAGTAAATAGTCAAGCGGCGTTAAATCGCACGAATGAGGCGGCCAATCGACTGGCCCATGTCTTGAGATAACACGCTCACCATACTTACTCTTCGATAAATCTTTCAATTTGGGCCAAAATTCCATTCACAGTAACGTGACGATCGTTATCGTCGACGAAAAAATATGGCCCAATAACGCCGCCATGCATGCAAACCAAACAGTTATTTTTTGTGGATGAAGTGGTGATTCATAAAGTACATGTGGGTTTTCACCCGACCAATAACGCATATTTTGCTTATTGACGAACCCATTGAGCCAAAAATGAGCTTCGTCACTGAAGATGATTTTGCGATTAAATTCATCATCTTGGCGCATCTACTCCAGAAACCAATCGGAGAACGTAACTCGTTAGTGTACTTTACCATGATAAAAATGTTGAGCTTACTGAATAAGTTGACAGTGACAATTTGATGATTAGTGAAAGAGTGCGTCCACAAATTAAATTCAAAGTTGTCAAGTCCCTATTGGAAAACTTCATATAAGAGCATTGATATACCACCTCCAGGAAAACTTTCTTTCTCTAAAGAGTTTGAGTAGATCTGTCGAAAACTACGAAGACTGGCTTGTTCGCCTGACACAAACTCAATCTGGAACACTCCTTTAACAATGGGAGCCCTCGCAAGCAGAAGATAGAATATCCACCTTCGACCAACTCGTAGATATCCTAGAAGCAAGATGTCAATCTCTAGATGCAGTCAATCTGCAGAATGCACAACAAGTTTCACCAACTAAGACAAGAATCAAATCCACAACAGCTCTCTTAAAACCTAAGTCGTCAAGTTTTTTGATCTGTAAATCAAGCGGTGGTAGGTGCAGGAAGGTGTCCAATGGGTGGTACGGAGGGGTGGTACGTAGCGTACCTGTAATGGCTATGGAAGTCGTTCTTTGGACCGCCGCTAGTTTTTCCTAAACTGCTTTCTTGCTTGTGGCTTTCCACTATACTAGTGTGCCGTATGTAAATATGGGTCTTACCATCACCATATACAGCCAGTACAGCATAGCAGGTTTTAAGCCAGTTTGAATTGCAGTGCCTTTTATTTTCTGGTAAAAAGAACCACTTCTGTTTCGGAGGCGTTGGCATTGAGACTACAGCCAAGTGTTCATCATCTTCAGGGCGAACTCCATAACTACGCTTAGAATATTTAAGTATTGTCCCTGCTCTATTATGTTCACGTCATCTACCTGTGCCGTGGCGCTTAAACCCATTATACTAAGGTTTTTGAGGATGTCATTGATAACCAGCACTCACTGGAGTGGCAATATGACCCCCCTGAGGGGTTTCTCTGGTTACGGACATTCTAACCGAGCTTTGCCCAATGGAATATTTTATTTTCCTACCTTTTTTATTCCCTCCACCGGTGCACTACACGTTATTGAAAGCTGCTTCAATATCTTGGAAGGCGGTCATCGCAAGCTCACCGAAGTGTAGACTCTTCTTTATTTTCTCCATCACTTCGTGCAGGGTGGTTTCTACAGATTTTCCTTTCATATAACATATGCATGCTGTGACTCAGTCAAAAAGCCTGATGTAAATCTTCAATATTCGCTCTACGGTTTTAAGCATGAATTATGATATACTTATTGGTCTGTTTGCCTGCTTTAGATAAAAAAACATCAAAAAAGAATGTAGTATACATAAATATGTATCGTTTGTGTCAGACTTGACATAATAAGTTTCTGCATTCTGAGTAACCATCCTAAAAGACATCTTCATTTAAAGTGGTTAATTCGAATCACCAAATTCTTTTAGACACTGCTCTTGCTAAGGTTATTGGCAACTCCGGCTCCAACTCCATCATCAGAAACCGATGAGCTGATGGAAATTTTCTAATCTCCACTCTGTCAACGCCTATGATTGAAGGACTATGTGCTGATGGAGCTGGTAGCTCCAAGGTTATTGTGCAGCTTGTCTTATCTTCACTGGATGCAATTCATAGAAACTAATTAGGTATGAATCCTTTATACTTCATACTTCATTCGCAGAAGATCAATTTATTTAGTAAACGCAACCTTTTCATCATGGTAAAGTACACTAACGAACAGCGTCTGCAAATTATAAAAGCTTTCTACAGATATTCGGAGTCGGTGACTGCAACTTTAAGAGCGTTAACTCCAATTTTCGGTCGTAATTCTCGCCCTAGTAGACAGGCAATAACAAGTTTAGGGCAAAAATTTGAGTCTACATATTCGTTGTGTGATGTTGCCGGGTCAGTAAGACAACGGGTTGGTCGAAGTGTCGAAAATACCGCTGCCGTTCAGACGTCCGTAGCAAACGATCCAAATCAGTCAATTCCACGGCGTTCTCAAGAATTGGGCATCGCTCAGACCACATTATGGCGTATTTTGCGTAAAGATCTTGGTTTGCACCCATACAGGATCAAGCTGACTCAAAATTAAAGCCGATGGACCTTTTGAAGCGACGTACCTTCTCCGATTGGGTTCTGGAGAAGATGCGCCAAGATGATGAATTTCATCGAAAAATCATCTTCAGTGACGAAGTTCATTTTTGGCTCAATGGGTTCGTCAATAAGCAAAATATGCGTTATTGGTCGGGTGAAAACTCACATGTGCTTCATGAGTCACCACTTTATCCACAAAAAATAACTGTTTGGTGCGGTTTGCATGCCGGCGGCGTTATTGGGCCATATTTTTTCGTCGACGATAACGATCGTCACTTTACTGTGAATTGTCAGCGTTATCGCGCCATAATCACCGATTATTTTTTGTCCGAATTGGAAGATATGGACTTGGAGGACATGTGGTTTCAACAGGATGGTGCCACAAGCCACACAGAGCACGCTACAATCTTTTTATTGAAGAGTAAGTGTTATCTCAAGACATGGGCCAGCCGATTAACCGCCTCGTTCGTGCGATTTAACGCCGCTTAACTATTTTCTGTGGGGCTACGTTAAGTCATTGATTTATGCCAATACGCCGACGACGTTGGAAGAGCTCAGAGCCAACATTGAACACGACCGTTTCGGCCGAAATGTGTGGCTGAGTCATTGAAAATTGAGTCCAAAGAATCGACCGCTGCAAACGTGCCCGCGGTGGCCATATGAACGAAGCCGAGTTCCATTCATAAATGTTTTGATTGTACTAGCCAATAATAAAGTTTTTGAAATATCTCAAATGGTTTGCCTTTTATTAAAAAAAAAAAAGTTGTCTACATACCTGCTGTAGAGAAGTTTTACTTGGTTATGATCAACTGGGAAGGTCCTTATAGATCCGTTGATTCGTGGCCCAAGGTACACTCCAATTACATAGCGCAAAAAACACTCGGCGGAAAACTTTTCGGAAAAGCACTCACACTAGATACCACCTTAGCATTTTTTACAGTCATCAAGATTCCACGCTAACCAAATCAGTAGCCCAATTTTGAAAGCTGGAGGAATCTCCAGAACCCAAATTTTTCTCCGACGAAGAATTCTTTTGTGAATAACTTTTTTCTCAACCTTATTCTCGTCAAGAAGATGACCGCTATGTGATAAAACTGCCTTTCAAGGCCACTGTTCCACTTGAAAACTCTCGAGTTGCAGCAGCTCGAGCACTAAATCATGTGGAAAAAATATTTGCGAAGGATCAACACCTTTATAGAGAATATAGACTTCATGCATAAATTCACCAGTTACGATTTTTTTCCATATGATAACCAGATCCATGTAGATATTTTTATATGCCATATAGAGCGGTCATTAAAGAGTGCATTACAACGACCAAGCTGAGGGTCATCTTTAATGCATGCAGCTTTAGCCGGATCTTTTTGAAATTCTTCTACGATTTTGGTGTTATCGGTTCGCGCTAACGGCTTAAGTTCCAAAAATGTAACACCAAGTACGTGCCCATACTGACCACGTCGACTTTCATCTTACTGTTTGACATCGCATCGCATGTCAAGAGATTGTTTCAAATATTATCGTTTTCTGATTGCTGTTAAGGCCTTACCTATTGTTGACGAAAGTCACAAATTTGCTGACGCATGCAATATACCATAGATTAGATCGATTTTTACGTCGACAATCTTCTGACATCAAGTTATGATGAAAATAAATTTACAACGGTTACAAATCGCAATTACTAATGTCTTACATTGTATTGTTTCCCAGCTTCCTAAATAGTCACCAAATTCAATTTCCGTTCTTAATTTTGTTCCCGCCGAGCATCATTTATTCAAAACAACAACTTCAATGGAAACGATGATATTGGGACCATACTTGACTGGTGTACTCTAGGAGGGAGCGAACAAAGGTAATTTAGAGGGACTTGGTCACGTATGGGTTGGTGAATTCTTTGGACCACCGTTTTACAAAACGGAGGAGATAGGTTGGTTATGGAGAAGATAGAGTCGGAGAAGAGATTGGTTCGCTTATGTGAGAAGGTGATGGATTAGAATTTGGCGATATTAAGTTCCAAAGAATCTTTGAGGCATCAGATCAAAAAACTATCAAGATCTTGTTGAAGAAGGAAAGAGCCATGGGGAGAGGAAATGGTTTTGAAAAAATCGTCAGCGTAAAGGGAGACAGACGAGTGTTTGATGATCATATAGAGATCATTTATGATTAATATAAAAAGAAGGGGGCCGAGATGGCTGCCTTGTGGAACTCCAGAGGGGGCCAAAAATGGAACCGTGTGAGATGACCTAAAACGAACACTGTAAAAACGGTTTTCGAGGTAAGATGATATCCATTTTAACAGAATGGGTTCAAAGCCGAGGGCAGTCAATTTGAAAATTATAAATCGATGAGAGATTTTATCTGAGGCTTTGCTAAAATCGGTTGCAACTATTGTACATAAACTTGGTTGCCATTCTCTAGGGCAGAGAGAATTCAACGAGATTTGTGGTGGTTGACCTACCCTTTAGGAAGCCATGTTGTCTAGGGGAAATAAGTGATTTGCATTGGAAGCTTAGAGCTTCATACAAAATACTTTCGAAGAGTTTGGGTATATGAAATAGTTTAGCGATGGGACGATAGTTGGTTATTTCATTCTTTGATCCTTTCTTATGGATCGGGGTTATAAAGGAGGTTTTCCAAGCCTGATGAAATTCTTCTTGTTAAAGGGATAGATGAAAGAGATTAGAAAGTGCAAGGGAAAGAGAGGAAGAGGAAGAGGAAGCCATCTGAGCCTGGTGTGAATTCGTCAATGAGTTGGTGTATTCGGTACAAGACGGGTCCAAAATATGAGAGGGAAGTGGACCATTGGAGAAGTTCAGTAGGTAAATAATATAGGATGGATCTGGTACAAAGGAGTCGTTGGTGAAGGATTGTTTAAGAAAGGTGGCAAATAGGTTAGCAATGGTGAGTAAATCGTTTGATGACTTGTTGTTGAAAGAAAGGGAAGGAGGGTAACCATCGGACTTTCATTTGTACAATAGTAACAAATTGGAAAAAGGACTTAAGGACGTTTATAAGGTTAACTTGCGCATTGTTAAGGTAGCGCTGGTATAGGGAATTGCAAAGTTCGGTGAAATGAAGATAAATATCTTGGTAGTTGGAATAGTCGGAAAAGAATCTGGTTCGCAGGAAAACAGCCCATAACTTGTTTCTCTTATTTCGTAAGGAACGAAGCTTGTGATTATACCAGGGAGAATGATGTTTTAAGGCAGGAAAACGAATTAAATATTTCTTTATAAAAAATGGATAAGGCATCATTTATACTTAGGTTGTGAAGGTTAAAGAGGGATCTCACGTGGGATGAGAGAGTTTTCATATATCTTTCTTCCTCTAAGCCTAGAGAATGCATATTGACTTTCTGTACTGCCATTGGTTTGCTGTGGTAGTTTAACAGTGGCGGGCAAAAGGGATCATGAATAGGAGCAGCGGAGGAGGGAGATGGAGATAAATATTTTTATATGGAGTAGGACGAGGGATGAGATGGAGTATGGAAGTTATGAAAATTAGGGTACTTAGCTCCAGTTTTAAGGTCGAAGTTAGGAAGTGAGTTGCTAGCTGTGTTTGGTGGCCTAGAATGTTGAGAAGGGATAATATGGGTGGTTGGGGTTAAGTTGAAAGAGACGCGTTGGCTCGGGGGCTTCGGGAGAACGGAGAAAATTAGGGGATTAGAAGATTCTTGTGTAAGGCTTTGTATCGGAGGGAGGATTAAAATTGGGGAATAAGTTTGTTTTGAAGCTCCAGTTAGTATCGCGATTAGAGCTAACATCTTGGCCTCGATGAAACTAACTATGCATTTTACTTTTGAATAAAGGCCACGCAGAGATGTTTTTTCGAAGACAATGTTCGCCAACTCACAACAAGGAATAACAAACTCTGCACCTTGATGGAAATTATTTTATTCGTTTCCCAGCCGTCGCAAGACTTACTTTGATGACCTGCCGGAATGTTTTTCGCACATCGTTTCACTCAGGTTTTGCAATCATGTTTGCGATTATACAGCAGCTGATGAGCGACTTGTCACCTTTTCTTAGAAATGGGGTTGATTTTTCAGGATGTATTCGGCTTCGCTTATCAAAGAGACGTGGTTGCAAGTCCAAGAAGGGTTACATGTTTATTTGCATGTCGACTGGTGTCATGCACCTATAATTAGTAAGACCTTTAAGTTAGTACTTCATAGCTGCTCTAAAAAGATTTATATCTCGAAGTGGACACTGTAGAAATTTACAAGCGACGTCAGAACGAATTTTATTGAAATCGAAAAAGACCTTAGATATTCCTTATTGAAAGAAACCCAGACGTAAGATGGGCCAAATATTTACGAGATGACAACATGGATTAGTACTTAAATCATTCTGCGGCGCCACGTATGGGTGGATATTGGGAAGCTGCCGTTAAACCTTTGAAGTTTCATCTAGGACAGACTTTGCATGAACATTGAATGACATTCCAAGAATTTTTAAGTCTTCTGGCGAAAATCGAGGCCTGCGTCTACTGATGTCAATGATCTTCAACTCTTTCTCAAATATAAATTCAGAACCAGATAGCGAAGTCGCTAAAATCAAACTTCTTTACCGTAGGCGCTTTATTTCTTAACTGCGTCAGCATTTCTGGAAAAGATGGCATAGTGAAATATTTGCAACAGCTCCA
This sequence comes from Volucella inanis, assembly GCA_907269105.1. Lineage (NCBI taxonomy): Eukaryota > Metazoa > Arthropoda > Insecta > Diptera > Syrphidae > Volucella > Volucella inanis. The sequence continues at coordinate 208,044,747 of OU026153.1, forward strand.
ACATATGTGGACAAAGTCGTTTCCAAATATCACCAAGGGAGATCTGGTGATCATAAGCGAATTAAACGAGAAGAAGTCACTTGGCATCACATTTCACTTTTGATGTTTACTTCATAAAACCTGTCACTTTGATTTCAAACGCTGAACCAGTAAAAGCTTAAAGTTTTTTTTTTTATGTTTGTACGCAACAGATACCTAACGGACTAAGCGGAGATATATGATAAATAAATTGCGCTCAACTAGTAGTCATTAGTCAAAGCAATTATCTCTTCCATGACATCATATTCGGTAAATTTGTAGAATATATGCAAAGTGAAGGCACACTTTAATGCATTGATAGGCAACGGCAGATGACATGTGATCCTCATATTTCCTCATAAAGGAATTTTGAAAATTCAGTAGATTGAATGAATTTTGATTTATAAAAGCATGACTCTTACGAAGCACCTCTTGAACTATTTTCATGAAAATTCGTTTTATTTGTCTTAAATCGAAACCATTAATTTTATTTTATCGAAGAGCCAAAGTGCAACGAACTTGAGGTTAAGGTATTGCACTCGTTGTTGACATATCATTCTCCACACTCTAAATCACATATCAAACCTCCTTTCATTTACACCCTGGGCCATTAATTTTCCCGGTTTTTTTTTTTTTTTTTTTAGAAATTCCCTGCTAAGTTAACATTAGGAGTAATGCTTGTGCATTGCAGGCAAAAACTTCCAACATACCATAAATGTGAGACCCGTCCTAAAGCTATCGTGGGACTCAACAAGAAATTTACTGCAGCCATTGTGATTTATCGATTTTCAATTCATTTCGCTCACTCTATTCTATAATATATAGGTACCTACATATTAGTAGAGTATCACGAAAGCCAAATACTGAACCATAATAACCCGAATACTTCAATAATTTCTCCATTTTCGATTTGGTATTCGTATGCCAACCCAGATATGTATACCAAAACCAACATACCATATCTCCTTTTGATTCATGTTCAATTATAATTAACTACCGAACGAAGAGGAACATGACTCCCCAATCTCACCCTGGCCCGACTCGACTTGGGCACACATTTTAACCCCACACGTCAATACAATAGAACAAGCCATTACCATTCCATTCTTTACCTGATCATCCGAGTCAATAGTTTCGGGTATAATATCCGGATTCTTCTCATCACTCTCGTTACCATCGATTTCCTTGCTTCCGGAACTCTTATCACTCGGTCCCGGTGACCCATCCCTTGATGTGTTCTCATTAGAGAGCGCCTTCCGTTGACGTCTAGAACTTTTGCATGGTATTCGCAAAGCAACGACTACAGCAAAACCGGCAACCATTACCGCCATAGTTAAGCCAATGGTTAAGGATAAGACCGGTGATAGCAACAAAGCGGTATGTGGTTTCTCTAAAAAAAAAAAAAACCAAAAAACAAAAATTTAGAGTAAGAGCAGGAAATGAATTTTCAAATGAACGAAAGATATGTACGAGTATCTATAAGTCGCAGTTTAAATCAAACTCACCTCTTTCAGATGTTAATTGCTTTTCAGGCAGTCGCAGCATTGCTGCATTCATTGTTGCCGGATCTGAACGTCCTTTTGAATTGAAGGCGTACACTGACAGCAAGTACACACTGCCAGGCGTCAGCGCCGAAACAGAGAATTTCGGCACCGGAGAAGTTATGTTTGCCCTTATTTCCTGCAAGAGAAAAACAAACCTTTGGAAATACTCGCTCAAAGATTCTTTGATAACCACAAATACGACTGATTGTCAAGCATGCCTCAACCATCTCTCGCTGGGGTTTCTGTGGAAGGCACGTAAAATATATTGAGTGCACCTCCGTTATGTTGGTTTAGGACACAACTTCACACCAAAAACCTATCATCCTGTCACTTGTCACATCTACATTCGCACATACTTTCAAGCATGGATGGAGAGATGGTTTCGCCAGCATAGAGATTACCCTTGAATGAGTGTGCGGCGGAAATACTTACATTCGAATGGGAATCCCTCATTTCCAGCATAAACGATTGCGGTAGCCCACCATTAAACCCATCAGTGCATTTGACAGTTAGTGATGCTATTGATATGTTGGTCAGTGTGCAGTTATGCACTTGATCTGGTCGTCCTGTGTGGTTTTCACCAAATGGAAAGAAAATGGTCAGGTTAATGGTGGATGATTTAGTGATAGATAAGTGACAGATTAAGAAATTTAAAATATAAGGTTTTCTTTTAGGGATTTAAAAATTCGCCAATCATGTTTGAAAAAGAATATGCCAAGATGAGCATCGCCTGAAATTGATGGGGACAATAGGGAGGCCTAAGAAGACATAAGAAAACAATTTGAAAGTCCATTTCTGGCCGATCACTTCGACCAGATCTGCATTGAACATGCAACGGAGTAGTTAAATGCCCTCTATAGCAATTGAACCATTAGACCGGGCACTAAAAGGCACTGTACAGATACAACACGAACAAAGCATCTGAAACTAATAATGGTTTTTTTTTTTTTCGACTGATAGATCTTCCAAATAAAATAATTTAGACTAAATTATCATTTTTGAGTAGTCCTTTGATATTAATGTTCAGTATAGGCGTTTCTGTATCTTATTTATTCTCGTTACTTCGTCCTTAAAACATAAAACTCGAAGCATATTTGTCGTATTGTGCAAAAAATTTCGTACAAAGCGTAAAATCTACATGAAGCAAAGTCAATAACCTGTTTTTTTTTTCTTTATTATTATGGCGCACTCAAAGGATTTTGTGTATACTCTCAACATGCTTCCCCATGGTGCGGGCAAAGTAAAGTTGAGGACGATAAAAAAAGAGAAACGATGCACGTTCATGATAAATACTTGGAGTTTATAATGATTAGGGAATAAAAAAAGCACATCACAAGGCTTAGTAGAGAATTTCTAGGTATAGGCTGTTTCAAATTGAGTCCGAAAGTAGGCTCGAGGGTAAACAAATTAGCATTCATAGTGAGACGGATATTACGGTTGGAGGTTTAAAAGACGGAATGCTACTAGCTATGGAGCATTGTCAGAACAAGATGTGGGAATTGTACGAGTAATCGAATTTTTGGAGGATAAGTGTCTATTATTAGCGTTTCTACGACTTTTGGACCTAAGGGAAATATGCCTCTTGGAAGGAACTCAAATTATATAAGGTGAAAAGTAGGATTGATGAAAAGGCCTACACAGTGACGAAGAGGAGATATACCATTTAGAACAGAAAATGTGTGATGTTCAAGTAGAAGAAACTGTAGCTGTTAGTGAAAACGTGGCGAAAGATCGAAAGTTAAGAATTCACCAGCATTCGCAACACTCCGTACACTATATTGACATATTCTGAAAAGATCTTGGCTATACCTGGTATACCTTGGCTATATCCGACAGTACAGGAAGTAAAGCCACCTGATCATACTCAGGGAGCGCTGCGTATCATACTCTTCGTTAAACTATTCACATTCGGAGGACTGAATTTAACGACAACATTATATCGCAAGTGAGTTGGGCATCGAAATCCTGTGATTTGAAGTAGATGAATGCTGATAAACCGCAATCCATTCAGGTCTTGTAAGCTAATATTTAGCGCATAATTAGTGTTATGGAGCTCCAAATATTAGAAAGAGTGGTTCAATATAATGCGTTTAGTCAAAAAAAGCAGAGAAAACCATACGAGTATGTCCGAAGTCATGTTTAGGATTGTGAATCGTGAATTGTTCTTCATAACAAATTAAGATTTGTACCTCAAAATCATTCTTGTAGCGAATGTTGCAGTCTTGTCTTTACTATTACTTGAGTTTCTGAGTCTTTTTTAGAGAGAATAGTAAACCTTACAGTGATAAAGTGTTTTCTGTAGGAGCGTCAAGTACCTGCAACCTGTTGAGAACGTAGGCCGGAAACTCACAGAGATAAGGATCTACGGTATTGTCATAACTTTCATACCAATTGTTGCAGAATGTTGTGTCACTTATACCTAACATACTAATTCGCTAAGCAAAAATGTAGCACCCTATTACTACGCCACTACATTCTTTCTACTGAGGAATAGAAAGTAATAGAAGTATCTGGAAACATTCATTCGTTTTGCTGGCATTCTAGAAAGTCTTTCCATTTGCAGTTATGCTCATATGAAATCCAACTTGACAGCCCCAACTGAGGGAGGAAGTCAGTTCTAACGCAGATTTTCAAAAACTATTTTCTGAGCCCTGACTAGTACGTTTATCGCTGATTTCATTTCTCGCGACCCCATTGTTACCTGGAAAACTGCGTTCAAGAAAGTCTTGCATTCTCGAACAAGCTAAGAAAAGCGGATACACTGACCATTAAAGTATAGTTCATTGCAGTCAGAATTGTATATACCATATCTTTTCTTGGAATACAATCGCAAGTTTTCTTACAAGGTATCAATAATATTTACTTCATTGTGGAAATGACGACATCGTATAGCTTTCGATGAGTCTCGTTTAGAGAATAACCTCAATTTTAGGAGGATTGAATGAAAGTTAAGATATTCTGTTTAGAATTGCCAGCAGTTGGTTTATACCATTTGGGATAAAGAATGGACACTAAATACCCCTCTGGCTTAAGTGAAGCACAGTTGCCTCACGAAGCCCAATTATTTTCTTAGACAACCGCATAATATTCCTGTATTCCTATCAGGAGTAATCACATTCGTTGGACTTCGATTAAGGCTTTTACCTTGCGTGAATAGTATTGTCATTTTATCGAAGATTGACATTGTAGTGATGACCAAAAAGGTTGTATTGAAATACAAAAAGAGTGAAAAGGCCAACAAGACGCATATCGCAATGAGAAAGGATACTAGTAGAGACACAGTCGGTGCTCAGGTTATGAAGAAGGCATTTCTACAGACACTAATTCCGCTCCAAAGCAAAACAACAAGTTTTAAACAAATTAATTGGGATAGACACTTTTTTAAATATAATCGTAAGTAGTCCGATAATTTTTTTCAAAGCTCTGGTAAGGGGTTTTCAAATAAATTATGACACATGTTTTCTGGTGTTATAATTAGAGTCCTACTATAGGTCCTTCATAAAAGACTAGCGGTGACCTTTAAAGGGTCTGCGCCTGTGCGGGGGCGCAGGTGGTGGGGTCGGATGTTTTACGAAGTCACCTTCCAGAAGTGGGGCGCAATGTCAGAAGAGCATTTAAAAAACAGCTTCTTATTGAAACTATGGTGCGAAAAAAACTGCTATGGGCCAAGAAGGACAAGAATTGGTCTGCAGAAGCTTGGGGTGGGTGGGTGGTCGTGGCTTAAGTGGCAGTATCCGAAGGTTCGTTGTTGGAATCGCAATCGCGCCCGAAAGACCCTAATTTTTTCAGTCAAATAAATTCAGATCAATCAAGATGAGTAGTTGACTAGAAAACAACAGCTTCCACCAACAACAATTAAATGTTGAATGTCACCCATTTTCCAAAAATCTTAACACATGCTGAGGCATTATAAATGTATTAAAACCCAGTTGAATGATATTTAAATTCTTGGGGAAGAGTCGCTTTTTCAGACAAGAGCCACGTCAACGTTCAGGCCTATCGGGTAAGTGTCGCGGAAAGGAGTAACAACTAGAACCTAAGACATGGTTGAATTATTTAGGACCCGAAATATTGTTTTAGTGTTTTTTCACCTCTACAGGTCTTGAAGGTTTACAGCCTATTGAAGGCATGATAAATAGCATCAAGAACGCAGACATTTTGACCCATATGATCTTTACGACCATGCAAAGTCAGTCCCCGGTCCGAAATGAAGTTTTCTAACAAGAACTTGCCCCATGTCGTACGTTCAAGAAAATTATGTAATTCTTCGCTGAGAATGGCGCATGAGAATGAATTTCTGGAATGGCAATTCAATTCCCCTGACCATAATCTATATCGAAAATCTTTATACCAGATTGTACGACTAAGAACAAGCTAGTTTCAAATAGTATTGAAATTTGGTTTCATTATGCAGAGTGCATATGCGTAATATTGAATTCTCAATGCCAAATTGAAAGACGTTCATATAAATTATTAGTTTCATCAAATTTTATAACGATTTGGAAATAAATGAAAATACATCTTAAAATCTGCCTGTACGAATTAATTTTCGCAGTCCTATAAACGATCGTTTGGAGGCAACGTACTTTGAATTGGTTCCGATCATTTATCAACTCATTTCAAAGGAAAAGTGTGTCTGATAAATTGAACTTATCCACAAGAACGTGGTCCTCTTTTTAAATAATGAGTCATTTGTCTCCTTGAGACTGAATACAAGAACTTGCCTACCGTATTGAGTGAACGTTTTCTACTTCCTGTTTGACCCATATCAGTGTGGTTTTTGGTCGTGTAAGCTTATAAAAATTTGGTTCAAAAGAAGTCCAAATCAATACTCACACCTCTTTATCAGATCTATAGAGAGCGATGTTTAAATTTGGTATGCATGCCAAATTCGTCAAATGGACCAACAAGGCGGTAGAGAACGCCTGCTATTCCATTAAGGTCTGAAGCATTTTCACCGAAAACTTTGATATCAAAGAACATTTTAGAGAAGATGATTTTTTGTCATTTTAGGAAAATTATGCAAAACTCGAAAGGCAACACCAATGGTAATGGCAGTGGCAATGGTAGTCTATGCTACTTGAATACTCAGAGAAAGAAATAGTCCATTGTACTCCTTGTAAGGTTCCTTTTTAAGAAATCGTTCAGTCTTTCGAAGAAATATGAGTTAACTCTTCAGTGACAAGGTGCTTACAGTACCAGGACATACCACGTTAGCGCCAAGTACCTGCAGTCTGATGAGAGTGTAATCCGGACATTTACAGAGATAGTGCTCCGCAGTGTCTTCTTTACTTTCGCAGCAACCATCGCAGGATGTTGTATCACTTATACCCAACACATTTAAGTGCTTTGCTAAAGTGTAATCTCCTGTCACGACACCAGTAAGAAACCTGCAGTCTTTTCTGCTTAGTACACCAGTCGTTGATCACGTACAGCTGCAACATCCTCGTGTGCTTGTGCATAGACGTTTGAACTATTGAGCGCTCAACGCGAGAGACGACCAACATGCACCATAGCAGTGGAGATATAACAACATATTGGCCGCAGCCATCATCCACAATCAACGTCCTATTCACCAGCATTGCTTTTATTCACAAAACCAGTGACTCATGTACACCGTGATGTCTGGCCAACTTGCATATGCCATCAAAAGTTGCGTTGTCGAAAACACCCTCAACATCGATGAAAATGCCCAAGCCTTATTCCTTCTTGTCGAGTGCGTGTTCAATTCTGCCTACCTGATTCTGAAGCGCACTCTTGCAGGATCTTCCGTGTTTGTAGGCGTGTTGCATCGCCGACAGAGAATGCATTCGCAAGGCGGCTTAGCGCACATGGATCTCGACCATTTTTTCGATGGTTTTCAGCATGGAGGAGGTCAGACTTAAAGGTTTGAAATTCTTGGCGATAAGAGATAAGTCCTCTTTTCCGTTTTTCGGTATAAAGGTCACATTCACTGTTCGCTAGGGATAAGGTACGTACGCCTGTCCCAAGCTAGCAGTGAAAATTCTCTTCAGAGTTGTCAGCAGGTGGTCTATAACTTTTTGTAGCATAACTGGGTGCCAGGTGGATTGAAGCTATCAAAGGAAGCAATAGCATATTTAGTGGCCTCATCCGTCACCACAACCGGTGAGATATACTAGCTACTCCGCGTTGTGTTGTTCAGCTCACTACTAGCTGGTTTCGAGGAAGTGAAACCCAAGTATGAGACGCAGTGTCTCTTCTTTCAACTAGGTATAGGTACCGTCAGATTTTCTGAGTGGTTCCAGCCTGGTTGATCTTCCCCTAATGAGGGCTTTGACCAGCCTACTTCTTTAATCGATAGTTTCGCTCTTTTCCCAAAAAGCTTTGTAAGGATTCAAATCTTCCTCCAAATTAGTCTTAAGGGACATGTTAAGAAGTCTTCTGTATTCTTTACGAAGATGTTTCAGGTCTGCGTTCCACCAAGAAAATCCAGGAGATGATTACCTCTCACGTTGCATTTTCTACTACCCCAGAAGTTGTTCTGAGCATAAACATTGCCGCATATGATAAGTCCCATCTTTCTGGAATCGCAATATTCAATAAATTCTACTATTGTCTCCGGCGGTGCGGTAGTAACGAATCATAGGGGAAATGGCAGACGCAACGACGAATTTATGCCGAAAGAATCCGTTTGTTTAGTAAGTTATGCTTACACCAACTAAGTCTTGGTAAAAAAATTACACAAGTTTAGTTGGTGAGAGTGACTTCGGAACATCAAGATAAGTTCTCGGTCTTACCGATTGCTCGTCATAAGGTGAAACCCCTTAAACATCCCAAACCACAGGTGCGTTTATTCCACACGTATGGATGTTGTGTGGGGTTTTGTATTCTACACGGAAATAAATAGGGATGCAGTAGCAGACTTTGAATGTTGAAGGTTAATTTGAGTACACAGAATAGATGTGCACTGAGGTTGTCGTCTCCTATCCGCACTCATTTGGAAACAAAGTGGAAATTAACTCTTCCAAGCTGCAGATAGGGATGAGAGTCATACCTAAACCTAGAGTAGACTCTCCACTTTTTAGTGTCAAGTCCAGGGTTCTGGGTATGAAGAAGCAACAGAACATCTCCCGTTTCTCTGAGTTGCCCTGGGACCCAGAAGATGGCGAGCATCAGTTTGGATTCACTGAAAACCTCAAAATTCTTGGTTTCCATAATGGGAATGTTTGGCACAGATTTTCTCAGTAATTCAAGAGTTTGCAGCGTGGAGGACTAAACTCTAAGAATTGTATTCTCCACACCGTAGCCCTCTGCTTGAATGCAAACATTCTCTGCTTTCTATAGTTGATCGACATAGTGTTTGCACTTAGCACCGTTCAGACTGTGCTATCAGCCACTATCAGATTTGTTTCTCACTCGATATTTCGCCGCTTTGGTCGTTTTCCGTCGATCAGAGCTACGACCTTTGCTGGTTATAGCACTGACCTCGTCCGGACTTTGAGTGTGTGTGAAACCGCCGTTGGTTTCAATGTTGGCAATAGATTTGACCGCTTCCGTCCACCACAGCTGCAGAGAGACAGAAAAAGAAGGTGCAGCTTCAGATACCAGCGGCTGATTGGTTTCAGTGGATGTCACTTCCACCGATCTGTTTCTCTTCTCTGTCGCAGCTGGGAGAGTGAGACTTTTGGCACTCGCGCCTTCGACCGCACTTGCAATCTCTTTGCGCCGTGCGTTTGCCTCGCGTCTCTGTCGCCTCTTCAGCTGCCTCTTAGACGGTAATCATTTAGAGTGTGTCTCTTCTGGATTCCGATTTTCCGTTTTCCAGACAAGCCAACTATCCAGGCCAACCACTGATCTATTCTGTTGGAGTTTTACCGTAACAGGCAAGGCCTCTCCGGTGCTCTCTCCATTGTTGCAGTTCAATCTACCGAACCTGTCGTAGAAAGAGCTACAGGAATTGTCGGAATCAAGTGTTTCAGCAGCTCCTCGGTCAACGCCGAAAGCGGCGGAGGGTTGTAAAGTATGTCAGGTTGGGTTTCCAGAATCCGTACCTCGGCCGAAGTCGATTGTTGCCATTGCGTGTACCACATGGAGTATTATCCTGTTGGGTCACCATACTGTTAACTATTTTCCGTCTAGTTTAGACGTCGTACTGCTTAGTTCGGGTTCTTTTCAGAACTCTAGGATTCTTGACTCTTAAGCTTTCCTGCCACGTCAAGACAGCCAAATAACATTGATGTTATTGGTAGAACGCAGTCTAAGTTGGAAATTCTAAAGCAGGAGCGCGAAAATGGTCTTAGCATTTAGCATTTAGGTAATGCATTTTTAGGGCGACTGGATAGTATGCTGTGGTCTGAGGAATCTTCTATTCCTGTGTCCAATGAGACATCTTTGTAGAGGAGAACTCGCTATAGGTAGCGTATACATGTCGAATGCAAAGTTTGCTGATCGCGACCCAGTTCCACCTCCGGCTATCTTAGTAGGTTACTATATCTTACAGTAAGTTAGCATGCGTTTGAATTGGAATATTTCTTCAGAAGAACTCAAAAGTTTTGTATTTGTGTTTGTAAAAATAATAAGCATACTAAACAGATTTAAGAATGTTAACACGAAAATGAATTGTAGGACAAAATCCCTCACGAAATATGCAAACCTCCATTTAATTATAGACAAAACCTTCAAATTCCTTTCCGAATCACTTTTCATTAAACAATCCATGACAATTAAAGAAACAAGGACATTAAAGCATCGATGGGGAACATAATGATTGTGATTACTGGTCCTTACATACCTCCTTAAACTAGGTCTTACACAGTTTGCCTACTTATATCGAAATCAATAAAGCTACAAGCTTGTCAATTACCAGATACATGACAAAAGTATCCACTAATGTATAGATATACACAGCATATACCTCTATGTACTCATTCAATTCCCATACATTTCATCTAAATTAATGTTGCAATTAGTCAACTGTAGCTTAAGAGTTAATTTGAAGCCGATCACTGAAGGATACAACAAATGGAAACATTTGAGGGGAATTAAAATCAAATAATAGGAACCCCTTGTGGGTACAAATAAACTTCAAATACGAATACCACTTAGAGATACATTAAACTAGAACAAGCAAACAGACTCGTACTTATACTCGTACTTGATCAATTTTATAAATTGTCAGATACAGAAGCTTTTCGAGTAATAAGAGATTGCAATGATAAATTGAACGAAAGTCCTTCAATAAATACGAGTATGTACGACTATGTCCATCTGCATTGACACAGCTACAGAAACGTGTACGTATATTGACTTACCTGCTGCAATTATATGAAATACACACGGCACTCTTTGACGTCCGATTTTATTAGTAGCTACACACAGCAGAGTTCCATAGTCTAGTTCAGTGATTGGTGTATAAGTCACTATCGATGAGGTACCTGTTAGTAAAAATAAAAATGAATAATTGTAATTATAAATAAATTTTAGGATTTAATCTAAAAAGGCAGATACAAAGTGGCTTCTCAAACCCATGGTTAAAAGATGGACTCGTGTCCATTCATTTTCTAAAACATTAACAAAATCAGATTCATTGGATAGATTCTTACAAAAAGAGCAAAAAAAAAAAACTAGGTCTTCCAAGATTTTACAGATTACACTCAGGGTGTGTTTGCATGGAATGAATGATGCAAATGTGGTTTCAAGCTCTGGTAAGTTGACCTATTCTTCCATTCTCTCAATCCATTTTCTCAGTGCAAAGTGGTTGTAGCCTTCTGTTAAAAAGTGAAAACAGATTTCTTTAGCTTTTCTACCTTAGGCTAGAGTTTCATTGCATTTTTATTTTTATTTTTTTTTTTTAATTTTCCCTCTTCTACTCTTTTTTGTATTTTTAAGTTTATTTATGAATGAGATACTGTGGGGCATTCGGTCAAGGCTGTGCAATCGAAAGATAGCCATAAAATGGAGCACATAACCACTGTGATTGTATAAAATAGAAATTAACAAGGAAAATTAAATGCGAATGCAGCAGGCAACATCTACTATCTATACTACTGCTGATGGTGGTGAGAGGTAGTATACAGTTGGTATAAATTTATACCAACATACGGATACGGACACGGATACAGATGCGAATTTGGATCACGGCCCATGAACCTTCGTTTTGCAATTTCATTAAAAGCAAAGTTGTAGATTTGACGGCTTTCTTTTTGTACGCTTTTAGTGCGAAGGAAAATATAACCAAAAATGGGTTATATGCAAACCGACTAAAGGGTGGCAAGAATTTTGTGGTATACGACAAAATACATTCAGGTTTGTTTTTGTAATTTCAAGTTCAGATTCAGTTATTCTTACGCAATCAGAGGTAAAGGGTGATTCATTGTAAGGTTTGATTTATAATGTAAAATAAGACACATAAATTTGAAATAAACCTTAAATTTTTTGTTTTTATTTAAAAGAACAATTTATGGCATTTAAATTTCAAAAATGATATTATTTGAATATTGGCCAGGACTACGTCTACATGGTCGCTTCGAAAGGTCCAATTTTGGGCGACTCGTCGAGCATAGCGACAGGTATCTCACGGATAACACGAGTAATGTTGGACTTCGAAGCGTCAATCGTAGTTAACTTATTCCTGAAGACCTGAGACTTTACATATCCCTAGAGAAAATAGTCCAAAGGTGTGATATCGAAAGATCTAGGTGGCCAATTTACCATAGGAAAACGTAAAATTAAGTGCTCACCGAAATGATTTCTCAACAAGTCCATTGTTTCACGCGCTGTATGGCCCGTAGCGCCGTCTTGTTGAAACCAGAGTTCACCGAGATCATGTGCTTGAATTTCAGGAAGCACATAGTCCGTTAACATGGTGCGATAACGGTTACCATTGACGGTAACATTCTGATTTGCCTCATTTTACCAGCCCATAAGCCACACCATATCGTTGTTTTTAATGGATGTAATGGTAGCTCTTGGTACTCTTCGGATTGCTCATCCACCCAAATACGGAAATTTCGTTTATTAACGTATCCATTGAACCAATACTGGGCTTCATCACTGAACAAAATTTCACGATAAAACACCGAATTTTCATTGAGTTTTTCCAGAGGCCATTCACTGAAAATATGACGCAAATTCAAGTCGCCTGGATTCAATTCTTGCACAAGTTAAACTTTGTACGCTCTTAGGTCGAGATTCTCATGTAAAATACGCCAAGTTGTCGAATACGCCAAGCCAAGCTGCTAAGAATGACGACTCTGCTATAGTCTCTTCACTACGTGCTGCATATGGTCTAACCGGTCGAGTATCATCTACTAATGTAAACTGTAACTCAAATTTGCGAATGGTATTGGTATTAGTGGTTTCAGTAGGTCGATTATGCGCATCAAAAGTTCCTCGAATCGCACGAAAAACATTTTTCACAGAACGCTGATTTTCGTAATACAGCTGAACAATTTTGAGACGCTGTTATAGTGTGATACTGAACAAAAATCAAAAGCAATTTGATAGGAGTCACGCGTGATCTGTCAGAAAAAGCCTATTGAAAATCAAACCTCCAATAAATCACTCCTTACATGTGAATATACCATATGAAATGACCTCATTATTGTTGATTGAACAGTTGACATACCTTTCGTTGGGATTGTGGAAGTAGGCTTTTTGGTAAAAATCTCTACTCTTTGCAGAACGTCTGATGATGTTTCTTCCAGTATACCCGATATGTTTTAAAGACTATGTCTTAAAACTTACTCAGAGATCAAGGAAAATGAGATTTATGTTTCAAATGAAACCATCTAAAAGAATTGGCTGCCGCTCTGACAACACCAAGTGATGAAGTGTTAGAGTTAAGGGCAACTATCATATTTTATGTTTGCAGCTTCAGTGGCACATTATTTTCGCCTGGGGCTACAACGCATATGGTACCGATAAACATTTCGTCGTACCTCTTCCTCATTCTACATAGATTTTGGAGTCAGTAAACAAATTCCTATTTAAAGTTCTTTTTAATGGCGTTTATGAGGTGTTTGGACACCGTTCTTTTACAACTTTATCTTTTTCACTTCACTTCAAGGTCTATAAAAAAATCTATAACGAACTATTTTGTGGGGTGGTGGATATGATTGCAAAGAAAAGTACGCGCAACATGATGATTCACAGAAATCCTTGAATTATTTCCTAATATTGGAGTTCCACCTTTTGGAAATGTACTAGGAATTGGTATCTTACTTTACGATACTATGGGACTCAAACGAGTGAAGTCATCACCACGATATTAAATCGTAGAAGGCGTCTTCAAAGTCGAGGTGGTCAATGAGATCATCTTTGATTGAAAAATATTAAGACCAATCCCACGACAACGGAATGAAGCTTGCCATAGCAAAAATCATGGAAGTTAGTAGCAATAACAAGCTATTACTGACATATTTGTACGCACGGTCTTTGCTAATCGACCCCAGTTCAGTTTGTATTGTATAAAGTCCCCCTAAACTTGATAATAAACGCATACACAGATACATGTTTCCTGCTTTATGTGGACTTCTGATGGGCTTTTTGAGCAAAGAAAAGCGAGCTTTTTATTGAGGTATATCAAGACGCTACTGGTGCTGAAAATGCAGTATATCGAAGCACCCTGAAGTTAGGTGTAATGCGAGAGAGAATAATCGATACATAGTAAATAGCACGGTGGAAAAGTGACTTTTTAGATGCAATAAGATGAAGTTAAAACAGTGAAAAAGCGTGAAAACTGCCGGTTCACTTCTTGGAACAGCTGAGTGGAAATGAATGAAACAATTTTGCATTTGAGGACGATGATCAAACAAATCTTGTACTTTGTTGATATTTTGACACCTTACTAGGAGGAAAAAAAAGAATGGGGCCTCCTAGACAAAATAAAATCTTAGGAAATTATGACCACGGACTGGAATCTTAAAGTGCTCAGTCGACCAGAAACGCCAATTTGCTAACTGGGTGAACTATCGAGGGATAAGTCTTCTGAGTATTGTATATCAAAGAAGGCCAGAAGTGTAACAGGTAAAGACACAAGCTGGACGCCAAAATTATCATTGCTAACCACATGAAAAATCGGTGAGGACAGCGCGTGAGGACAGTAAGGCGTTGCCAACAAAAAAAAAAACAGAATGACAACTGACAGTTCAGGGTGTTCAGGAGCACTACATACATGAAAGAACATCGTGTTTTCACTGTTGAAACAAATTTAAAAATATTAAGGTTTGACATAGGTTAATTCAAAAATTCGGGTAGACTGGATCAATTCGTGATAATAGACTTTCTGGTCATCCTTCAACAAATCGATCAACACAAAACATCGAAGCAGTTCTTGAACGTCTAGAAACACTAATTCGGCACCGTAGTAAAAGATTGTATATTTCTAGAAGCTCTTTACACCGTATTATTACGAAAGCTTTGCATATTTAAGAACTGAAACTTTTTGACCACTCACAGCGAAGAGAGCTTTTGGGGTTAAAAAATCCACGAATCATTGTTGGAAAACTAATGTAACCAGAACGAAATTCAGTCACATTTATGCATAACTGTCATGGAAAATTTCAACAAAAGAGTGCGTATGTGAAAGCAAAGCCATGGGGGCCAATTACCTGATATGCTTTTCCATACATAACCCTATACTGTATATTTTATGATTCAATAAACAATTAACAAGTTTTAAATAAAAACCTGTATTTTCTATCAAGATTACTTCTAATGTGAATTCTTGGACATCCCTTAGAAATCGAAAAAATAGCAAATTTATTCAGCTGAGGCAAGGTGTTGCTCATGATAGGATGTGAATACGTCTTGGAAAACAGATTAGTAATCGCCTTATTGTGACTCTCATCAGTTTTACTTTCGCCAGCATAAGGATCACAAACGTTAAAAAGAACAACAAAAAAGGTAATAAAAAGGAGTTTTATGATATCTTGAACAAAGCATACTTCCAGAACCATTAAGCTAAAATCCGTAATAAAAACATCTTGGGGCGGGCTTATCAGAAAACATCGCCATGACGATTCTACTCAAACTCAAGACATGACTGCTTGCAAAACAAGTTCCCTATCATGCCACTTCTATGTCATACAAAAAATTAAGAAGTACTCGTACACCTCAACTATATGTTACATGCAAGATTCTATCAAATCCACAATAATAAAAGATGTTTTTGTTGCTCTTTGAATTAGCAATACTTTTTAAGCAACTGCCAATTTGGAAAATAACAGCCGATTTCAGCTCAGTTTGTTTTGCTATTTTAACATGAATACATTTCGCGAAACTAAGTGAAAATACGTTTTCACACCACGCATACTCTAATTGATTATATGCAACCACATATATGCATAGAAGCAGCTGTTACTGCTGTGCAGCGTTGTTCTGAGGAGGACCCAAATGAGTCTTTTCTCCAGCATAGCAATTGGAGCTGTATTCATCCACTTAAATGAATATTTTGCGAAAAGATTTTGATTTCCAAACTCCAGCTCGTGTAAGGCTTAAAGCCAGTTGACAATCGTGTCCGTCGCACCTTCGTTGAATGAACCGAAAACGAGATTGCTCTGGATCCTCTTTTTCAACAAAAATTTTTTTTAAGCGACGAGGCTCATTTTTGATTGAATACAATTCTACGTCAAAAAGCTAAATTACCACATTTTTAGTGTAGGTAATCCACACTAGATTGGAGTACTTTATGGTGTGGTGGTATCAATGATCTATATTTCTTCAAATACGATTCCGGACAAAGGGTTACAGTCAATGAGGAGCACCAATAATGCATGATTACTTATTTTTCGTTTCCTAATTGAATGGCATTAGTATGAAAGAACTGTGATGTAAAGAAGATTATGCACCTGGTTCCGAAGAACGTGTGCTTTAATAACTTTGGACTATTTCCTGGGGAATTTACACTGGGATTGATCAGAATTAGATTAGCTTTCCATAATAGCGAATTTATTGCTAACGACTCTGACAAACAAAGATTTTCTGATCTGCACGTGGCAGATTAAGCCACAACATATAACGGAGATTCTCGGCTGCTACAAATAACAGATATACAAGAACCGTAATGGAATGAACCGGACAAAAGAAGAACTTAAAACTGGATACCACTACAGCCAACCGGCGCGATAAGAACATTAGTCGCAGCGTGTATTCTGATACAGATTCGCTGTGAGAAGAAGACTTTGAGACCAAGTCTTGAGCTCCTGTCGATGTCGATTCACATTAAGGCTAAACTGCCAACATAGGCCTTATAAATGCCCTCGTCCTTACAGAGCGGCGAACTTACTAAAGATAACTCGTACTAGCTTTTGGTAGAAACTACGGATATGATGCAAAAATTATCCTTGGATATTTTAATCCCAAGTTAGACAGGAAGGGCATTTTTGGTAATTCCGGAAACGGACACAGGCTTATTAGTTTTGCAGCGTGACATTCTGTTATAATTACCAGCACATGGTTTCCACAAACTGATATGGCCGACTCCAGATTAACAAACCGTGAACCTAATTTTTCATATTGCGACAGAGCGGTGCTCAAATGTTCCAGGTAGCTAACATCGACTTGGACCATTATCTTGTTGTAGCCAAGTTATAGATGGCGATATTAGTAACAATCAAAAGCCACTGAATTATTGTGACGAAGTTCAACGTGGAATAGCTACACCGCTAGGCTCTTTTCCAATAGAGTTATCCTTAATCCCTCGAGGCGTCTGATGATGGCAGCATCAAACGTTCAAAACCGGAGGCATCACTACCCAAGAGCAACCAGGACCTTATGTAATGAGTGTCAACACGCCCCAAGAAAGACAGAGACGCCCCTCCTTAAAAGAGGGGGGACGATTACGAGCTCCTCGATTGAGGTCTTAAAGAGGTCCTTCCATAAGAATGAAGTTTGGAAATTGGAAACAAAAAATTCAAAGCAAAAACATAGTCGGGGCTAGAAACTGTAAAGGTTCTAGATGATTTGATTCTTAATGAAACCTTAACAACAACCGATTTAAAGAAGTGAAATTTTACAAACTACGCCAACTGCAATTGATTAAATCTCCTCAATATCGCATAAGACACTTCGTGTCGCTTTTGGCACAAAAAAAGATAAAATTTTCACACTGGGAAAAACCCAAGAGCTCTAAATCGGTACGCATCACCTCTTCATCAATTTCAAAGCCGGATATGACAGCTACTTGAGACACGAACTATGCAGGGCCAAGCTCATTCGGCTATGCAGGATGACGATGCAGTACGCACGCTGTTCCATTTAAGTTGGTAATAACAAAACCGACCAGAGGCTGTTCGGCCTGGAAGAACAAAACGAGTTGCCAATGGAGCTTTTATGAGTATTGAAGCAAAGTGGTCAATGAAAGAAAAACAAATTTTTGTATAGAGAAACACATAACATCGGCGCCTATGCAGAAACATCACACGTCATTTTTGATCCAGTTTGCATCAATGGCGAATGGAGAAGATGTTTATATTAAATATCGAACTGTGTTATACAGCGATGCCAGCCTCGTCAGAAAAAAAGATCATCTAGAACGAATAGATCCCACTGCTTCGGCAGTTAAAGTTTGCCAATATAACCCACAGAGAGAACATAGTACTAGATTGGGTGAAAAGTAACCACCTTGGGAATGAAAAAAAAAAATTTTTAAATGTTTTGTTTATTTTATTCAATATAGTCCCCTTTTAGTTTATTACACTTATTCTAGCGATTTTCCAACTTCTTGATCGAGTTCGAAAAGTAATTTTCCGGAAGGTCTGTAAAATACTCCTCCGTGGCGTCGATGATTTCCTCGCTTTAGCTGAATTTTTTATTGATGAGCCATCTTTTGAGGTTTGGGAAGAGACAATAGTCCGAGGTAGCCAAATCGGGTGAATACGGTGGATGCGACACCAATTGGAGCCGTAAGTCATTGATTTTAGCCATGGTTGCGATGTTCTTGTGCACCGGTGCATTGTCTTGCAATAACAAAATTTTTTTTCGCTTCATGTGAGGCCGTTTTGCAGCGATATCGGCCTTCATTCGCTCCAATAATGCACAGTAATACTTGCGTTGATAGTTTTTTCTTTTTCGAGGTAGTCCACGAAGAGTATGCCATGACAATCCCAGTAAACCGACGCCATAACCTTTCCGACTCATCGAGCCTTCTTCGGCCGCTTCGGGGCACTCGTTCCGGATTCAGTCTATTAACGGGCACCCATTCTGTTCTCTGATGTTTAACTGTTACCAATCGACACCAAAAGTCAGCCCGAATCCGCATCAGCAAGTCCAAACACTCTTTCGAAGTGCTCTAGCATTCGTGTTTTTGGTCAGGAGTGAGTATGCGCGGCACCCAGCGGCAGGATAACTTTTTCGTAAGCAGAATATGGCGTTTGCGCTCATTACTAATTTTTGTGATATCTGCTAGCTCGCGCACCTTCACTTTCCGGTCAGCCAACACCATTTCATATATTTTTTTGATATTGTAGTCTGTTACCGCATTGGAGGGCCTGCCGTTACGGACTTGATCGGTAGTGGAGTTGCTGTCACCACGAAACTCTTGAAACCGATATTTGACGGTGTAATCTGACTTAGGATTAGCCCCATAATATTTATCCAACTTTTCTTTTGTTTCCTTCGCCGTTTTGATTCTCAAAAAATTTGAGAGAACGAAAATCGTTTTTGTCCATACTCAACATGATGCCAAATACGTCAACAACAAACAGCTGTCAAAACAAAACTAAATACAGTATCGCACTGAAATTTGGCATGTCTGCCTAGATATGAACGGACTTCAAGGCACCATAACCATTTATGCAGTAGCAGCACATTATGACGATCAAAGAGATTACTTTTCACTCCACCTAGTAGATGACGGCCTTATGTGGTCTACACAAGTGGCAGGGGACCTTGGTTATCTTCGTGTGCGCGATTGGAGGAGCGTGTTAGCTGGTTCACTCCGGACTAGTCTCATGTACTAGGGTTGTTTTATGAGTATCCGGATTGGAAAGTAGGTGGCCCTACTGAGTCAAAATAAGTGTATCATCATTTAGTATGTCTCTTTAACCATTTCAAAAATCGTATTAGTGTTTTTTGCGACCATGTAAAAGAATCGTCATCCGATTCTTGTTTTTGAGTGGTAAAAGCTGCGGGGATTCTCGATAGTGCGTTTGGGACCCATTCAGTTTTGCAGTGGCCAGAAGTCGGTTTTGATGAACCGCGCCCAGGTGGCCCAAAAACGGTAACCACAGAGGAAACTGTGGATGAGAGTTGGATGAGAAAGCAGGCATTTAATTGAATGCGTTAATCATATCCTGCACGAGATTTTAGGCATGAGATAGGTGCCCGTGCGATGAGTGATGCACAAAGAACAAGCGCAATCGTAAGACCACTTCAAGGACGTGCTCGGCCTTGTTTAATCGAAATCCGGAGGATTTTCGGAGTTTCTGACTAGTTTCGTGACCGTTGATAAGACATGGATTCATTGGCACACACCAGAGACCAAAGCAGAGAAGGCGAAGATCGTGCAAGGTGTGATCCACGTTAACTATTTGTAGAAGAGAAAAAAAATCCCAGGAGCATATTAAGTCGATTTATTGGACCGATTCAACGCCAATTTGAAAAAAAAACCACAATTTTTCGCGAAGAAAAAAAGTGCTCTTTCACCACAAGAACGCACCGGCTCACACCTCCGCATTCGCCACAACTAAATTAGTCGAATTGCATTACAAATTGCTCTCCTATTCACCGTATTTTTCGGATTTGGCTCCCTACGACTTCTTTCTGTTCTCAAACTTAAAAGATCAGTCGCTTGAAAGAAGTACGTCTCGGACGAAGAAGTCATCGCCGCCGCGGAGGAGTATTTTGCAGGCCAACAAAAGTCGTACTATACGAAGGGGTTAAAAAAGTTACAGAACCGATGAGATAAGTGTATCTAGTTGAAATGGAATTATATTGAAAAAAAAAAAAAAAATTGTCAAAATCTTAAAAAGTTGCGTTGTCATTTCTAATCCGGGTTTTCATCAAGCAGCTCTCGTAAGAATGGAAGTAGAAAGAACTGGTGCCACTTCCAAATAACATATGAGATAAGGTAGTTGATTCTTGAATGTATGCTCGAGGAATTTGGATGAAGATTGAAATTTATTTCGTAAATGCTAGAAATTTATTCTGCTTCAAACGAACAAGTTGAATTTTGAGACAATAAATTTGAAACGGTTTATGAAAACATGTAAACATTGCTATAGACAACGGTTTTAGTAATCACCATGTCTACGAGCTACTTTATTGCTCTTCTGTCTAGTTGAAAGCAGCTCTGTTATGTACCAGAGCATGAAGGTGTTGATAGCTAAGTTATCCATCATGAACTTGGCGACATATCATTTGAATATATATATTCTTTTGCCCTATTTTGTTACATAGTTTTGAAAAAAAAAGGCTTGTAACAAAAAATGTTCGAACCCCAAGTTCAAAGGCCAAACGAAACCATAAAAATCAGATGCCAAAGTGCTGAAGTTTTGAAAAAAAGAAGTAATTGCATTTTTAGATTAACCTCTGTCAGATTCGTTTGAGTATCTACATCGTACGGCCCACGGCTTGAATTTGTAATCTTTAATTCCTTCCATAGTCAAACGTTGTACGAATTTCAATTGCTATTCTGTTGAATTTATTCTCCTCTTTCACTTTTTCGCATTAATGGTTTTATTGCTTCGGCAAATCCACGATATAAGAAAAAAAAAAAAAGAAAAATAATCCCAACAACCGAAACTAACGTTCCAACCAACACCAAATGCTAATCCGGAAACCACCAGGATGAACATACATACAAATTGAAAAAAATAAAAAAAAATAAAAAAACAGGAAAAATAAGAGTTTTCCACTCACCTGATCTGGTTATGTGATTGGTAGCAACATCTATGCTTTCAGCTGAATTATTGAACGTCCAATTGAATTCGACATCGGGCGGATTTGCATCGACAGTGCATTTAATTTTGGCATCCTCTTGCTTTGCCACTCCATAGATCCTGGGCTGATTTGGCATGCATGTTGGCGCATCTGTTTCAAACCATCATCATCATCGTATGTACGTAAATTCAAAGCGGATATTCGGTGGATTTGTTTCAAAATCGATTTCGTACGTGAGCGTTTTCAATATCGACACATACACCGGCACCAGCAGCAGGACACACAGTCATGCGATACAAATAGAAGAAAAAAGAAAATCCCGAGAAAGAACATGATTTAAATTCAAATGAACCACTTAATCTGATGCACATACATAGATAGATACAAATGGTAGAACATTCAAAGTGAAGGTGAAAACAAAATTCAATAAACTTACACAGAATGTTTAACGTAAATGGCGGACTAATTCCATCACCTTCGGCATTATAACCCACACACGAGTAATTTCCGGCCGTTGCTCTCGAAACACCTTGCAACACCAACGAGAGATTACTTATAATTACACCCTGTGATATATTATGTGGTAGTGGGCGACTCTGTTGAACAACGCCACCAAAAATTCGTATCCGTATCCGGCCAGGGAATATCCATCCATTGACACCAACAGCACGAGACGTACGACAACAAGAACCAGCATAAGGACGAGAACGAGACCGTACCATTGCCACGATGATCAGGGCGACAACCAGGAAGATGATGTCGTTGACGATGCCAGATGAAGAAAAAAAAAAAAAGAAAAAAAACAGAAAGAGGAAAAGAACAAGAAAAGAAAGAAATAAATAAAACAGGATAATACAAGTAGTAGGGCAGAATTAATATTTTTAATTAAATTTCTCTCGTTGAAATTTTAATTGCACATCTTTAAGTGTTATCCTTTATATTTTGTGTTCCCCTTATTTCCAACGGGTTTGTCTGATTTTTTTTTTTTTTTTTGCAAAACGTAAATATAATTGCTAAACACGTTATAAGGATACGGATAGGGATGTCTGTTAGGATAAAGTGTATTCAACCTCTGGAGGCAGTCTAGAGGTTGCTATGACTAAAACTAGATCGAAAGTTAGATCTTAAAACGAAAGCTAAAGTGTTATCTCATACGAATTCTTCACCGCTCTCCTGAAATATGTTTGTACCATTGAACAGCTTTTTCGTTTGTTTTTTTTTTTTTTTTTTTTTTATTTATTTATTTATTTTTCTTAATTATCCTTCAATTAAATTTTCAATTAAACGCGGGCCATTTTTCGTTCTTTAAAAGAATCCTTCTTTCGTTGCTGTTTAAAAGAGTGTTTTCCGGGTTAGTTGTGCGATACCCCTCCATGATGATTTTAAGTCTCTGCAAGTGATCCATCTTGATAAGTTAGACAGAGAGTTGGCGAGTGCAATTTTAATTGCATCTGCATTTTGATCCTTTGAAAGGAGACAACCGAAGGACGCAGGAAAAAATGTTAAATAGAAAAAAAGTGCAAAATCTTTATCCATATCCGTGTTTCGTATAATGAGCACGTCGCATAGCTTAACCATCTTTCCAAACTCAACATGGTTTTAGATGCTTCGTCTATGCAAACGCATGCCAATGATCCATAAAACGAAAAAAAAAAAATCTAATATGATTCTAAAAAGAATTCAACGATAAGCGGTTCTCTTCTGTAGTGTTGCAATACGTGTACATACTTAAACATATGTATGTATTATAATATATCAAGCTATACACATTTTTGAGATACAGGATGCCGTAAATGTGTACCCTTATTTTGTGAGATAAAAATAGTTTTCTTGTGGGCCAGGTCCATTAGTTGGTCGGCTAAGAAAAAAAAAGATTTATGTGAGAGAATGAGGACCGACGAGCTTTTAGCTTCACTAATTGCATGTTAAACGAGATTTTTTTTTTTTCAATTTTCAAATTGCGTCTAGTATCTGCAGTATCTAGCGGTGTGTCCCTTTTAAATGCACGGTGAAAAACTATTTAGTGAATTTATGATAATGACGAAAAATGCAGTGCGTGTTTCAGAGCGAGAGTTGGTCGTTTTTGTAGCGTCCGTCTGCAAGATTGCCATATTAGGGATGCTAGTATAGGTTTCAGTTTGAAGCACTTCCTGTGTTGATGTGTTTGCTTTAATTAAGGATTTTTCTTGTTAATTTCTTTCTTTTTTTTTTTAATTCAAAAAGAGGAAGTTGCTGATGAAGGAATGTTTAGTGGAAGGGACTTAAAAATTAATCTTTCTTCATAAATTATTAAACATTAGTTTGAGCAATTAAGGTTGATCTTGTGGTATCAATTCAACACGAACAAGGTGCAAGGGAAGCAATTTAATTTTTAATAGTCGAATTTTTACGTTCACTGTAGATTTTTATTTTAAAATGTTTTCCATTTTTATATTACTGCTTGACAAACCACAGTCTGACGTCAGCGCAAATGACAGTTATGTGGGTAATTACAATACGTCGGAGAATTGTGGTTGTATTTGTATTGTATTGGGTATATATTTTAATTCGTGCGGTTTTTTTTTTTTCAAAAGTTGAACGTTTATTTAAGAAAAACACGTACAATAGTATTGTTCAAAGTATTACCCATTTGAAGCTATTTTTTCCCATCTTTCTGACAAGTTGTGGATCCTATCCCAAAAGAACTGCGCCGGCTTGGTAGCCAAGAATGAATCAAGCCAATTTTTGATATTCTGCTCTGATGTTAACCGTATTTCAGTGAGGGCGTTCTGCATCGACCGGAACAAATAATAGTCAGAAGGGGCAAGGTCTGGGCTATAAGGCGGGTGAGGTTAAACTTCCCATCCACTGTTTTCCAAATAGTTCTTAACCTGAATAGCAACGTGGGGCCGAGAGTTGTCATGATGGAAAATTATTGCCTCGTGTCTGGTCGCATATTCCGGGCATTTTTCGGCTACTGCTCTCTTCAAACGGATTAATTGTGTTCCAAATACAGAGCATTACCTTCGCGCCATGGATATTCGGCTTTGCCGTTGATTTGGCTGGTTGGCCGGGTTTCACATATGATCTTTTGCGCTTCGGGTTGTCATAATGGATCCATTTTTTATCACCAGTAACAATCCAATGTTAAAATGACTTAATTTTGTGGCGTTTCAGCAGCATTTCGGACATGCAAAAACGACTTTTGACGTCTCTCGGCTTTTCGTTCATGTGGAACCCAATTTCCTTGTTTTTGAATATATCCAGCTGCTTTAAAACGTTTTGAAATGGCTGCTTGAGTCATTCTGCGAGCTCTTCTTGTGTTTGGCAACAATAATGCTTCCAGTTCTTCATCTTCAAACTTTTTTGGCTGCCCAGGACGTTCATCGCCTTCCAAGCCAAAATCACCATTTTTAAATCGTGCAAACCACTTTTGGCACGTTCGCTCAGCTAGCACATGTTAACCACAAACCTCCACCAAAATACGATGACTTTCGGCAGCAGAACTCCCCGCAAAAACTCTTTTTCAGGCACAAAGTTCTACATATTTGAGTGAAAAAAAATTATTGTTGTTTACGTTTTAAATGAATGACATATACTGAAATGACGTACAATGACAGTAGCTTTCCAACACATGTTCCAATGGAATAATACAAGTTACGCCATCTCTTAGCAAACTGCACGAATAATAGACCCAATATTTGCGTAATGTATGCTCAACAAACCTTTTGAATATAATTATTTATTATAGCATTGTTCATTCATTCATTCATTCTGCTTGTTCAGAGCGTGTATCGCAATAGATAGATATAATCTCTGCTGATTTTACAGAAATATTTCCTGAGAAAAATCTGTCATAAATCTCGTAGACATCTTTCTAATGTCTTATTAGTACCTAATTACCGTACCATTGCTTAACGTATTTTTTTTCTGTTTTATCGTATCGGTTATTTAATAAACTCCCGCTGATGGACAATAACAATATCTGGATGCTTTTTAAAACGCGGTAAAATGTGGCTATTTAGCCTTGATTATGACATTTTGGTTTAATCATTCTTGTTCTCCTCCTCGTTAACATTTTTTCTTTCTTTTTTCTCATCTTTAAGGGTCACCCCACTCCATCATTTTATTAAGTTTCGCTCTAACAAATTGAAGTGATATTACACACTTTTATATTTAGTGAATTGTTTTAATTTATCCTAAACCTATAAGAAAAATAGATACTACTAATACTACGATGATACCAGCGCTCCAGCTCGAAAAGTCGTCGGGGAAAACACAGTAAAGGAATAACTCACTTCAAGTGGTGCGCCCAAGTAAAAAAGGATTTCAACAAGTAGATAGAATAAACTAGCTAAGAATAAAGCTGGCTGGAGACGGGTGCTGCAGATCCATCTTAGTAAGCGAGAATTCACACGAAAGTTTTAACTCCATTTCGTAAGGCAGTAATAAAGTTTGTAAATAAAAATAATTGGTTTTGTTTGTTAATCATCTCATTTTGAGCACTTTAGTTTTTCTCTATGTCCTGAATACAATTACATTCAACTGGCTGATGTCAGAGTTGATGTACATTCAGGTTCGTTCCACAACACTTTTCATTGTTTTTCCCCAAACTTCTGCCGATGGGTTCTCTTTTTCTTGTCAGATATTATCTTTAACAGAGAGTCGATTAATTTTAAAACTTATTTGACAATATAATGATGAATAATGATTTAGAATGCCAACAGTACAGTATGTGCGATTGCACGGTCCTGCTCAAACTAAATATGTACATATATGTCCTCCCCACCTAGTTCGTCAATTTGCGACGTAATAAATTTCGTGATCATAGTTCTGTAGAGCTGAAGTTATAGTAAAAGTGCTCACAATCAAATAGTAAATTTTGGAGAATGTTAAATTTTACATACAAATTTGTAATGCACTGGAAGCCGTAAATTTTTTTCTACTATGATGGAAAATAAATTTAATAATAGCGCTTTTTTCGGCATAAAAGGTAACTGTGAAATTGCTTCCCTCCTTTGCAGGACATAGAAGAGTGCCCATCGTCATTCTCCATCCATCCATCGTAAACTAATAAGTTTCGGTGGAATGATGACTGTGTATAGCTCATCTCTATAGAGATCTCTTCAATTCGATAAAAAGGTTTTCTTGGGTTTTGTCTAGGATCGGCTGTTGGGGGAATAGTTGGCATTACATTACACTTACTAGATGAGGTGAAAAGTAACCTCCTCGGGAATAATTTTTTTTTTTTTAAGTTTGATACACTTATTCCAGCGATTTTACAACTTCTTGATCGCGTTCGAAAAGTAATTTTCCGGAAGGTCTGCAAAATACTCCTCCGTGGCGTCGATGATTTCCTCGCGTGAGCTGAATTTCTTATTGATGATCCATCTTTTGAGGTTTGGGAAGAGATAATAGTCCGAGGGAGCAAAATCGGGTGAATACGGCGGATTTGAAAGCAATTGGAGTCGTAAGTCATTGATTTTAGCCATTGTTGCGATGCTTTTGTGCGTCGGTGCATTGTCTTTTAAAAGCAAAATTTTTTTTCGCTTCATGTGAGGCCGTTTTACAGCTCCAATAATGCACAGTAATACTCACTGTTGATGGTTTTTCCTTTTTCGAGGTAGTCCACGAAGAATATGCCATGGCAATCCCAGAAAACCGACGCCATAACCTTTCCGACCCATTGAGCCCCCTCGGCCGCTTCGGAGCACTCTTGCAGGCTTCAGTCTATGGCGGGCACTCATTCTATTCTCTAGTGTTCAACAGTTACCAATCGGCTCTAAAAATCTGCCCGATTCCGCATCAGCACGTCCAAACACTCTTTCGAAGTGCTCTCGCGTTGGTTTTTTTAGTCAGGGGTGAGTATGCGCGGCACTCAGCGGCAAGATAACTTTTTTATATGCAGAATATTGCCCATAATATGGTGTGTGCGCTCAGTACTAATCTTTGTGGTATCTGCTAGCTCACGCAGCTACACTTTCCGGTCAGCCAACACCATTTCATGTATTTTTTGACATTGTCCTCTGAAACCGTGTCGGAGGGCCTGCACCACGAAACTCTCGAAATCAATATTTGACGGTGTAATCTGACGGAGCATTAGCCCCATAATATTTATCCAACTTTTCTCTTATTTCCTTCGCCGTTTTGCCTCTCAAAAAATAATATTTTATGAGAGAACGAAAATCGTTTTTGTCCATACTCAACATGCAACATCATGCCAAACACGTCAACAATAAACAGCTGTCAAAACAAAACTTAAAGACAGTATCGCACTGAAATTTAGCATGTCTGCCTAAATATGAACGGACTTCAAGGCACCATAACCTTTTTTGCAGTAGCAGCGCTTCCTTGCGGTCAAGACGGTTACTTTCACTCCACTTAGTATATACACAAAATCTTGTACGTGACGATAGAGATCTTTAGTTGATGTAACTTAGAACCTTTCCTTTCTTGTGGTTCAGGTAAAAAATGTTGAAGTTGCATCAATCAGGTATACTTGGTGCCGAATAAAATGAGGTGGTGCTTCCTGTCTTCCCATTCATCTCCCGCTGTCTTAAGTAGCTTAGACATTGCTATTCTTTCTTTATTTTAAGAGAGTATGCGGAAATTGATTGATTATTTGTAGTTCATACTGCCTCACAGGAGAGTCGAATTTGTCCCCAGTGTTCAAGAGCCTACACGTATCCTCCACAGCGACTCCACAATTTTCTTAGCTTCACTAAAGGTTTCTATTTTAGTCAATTTAGAGGTTGGAAATTCTTCGAAATTTTTGCAAAATATCTTGCAGTTATCACACACTTGCATATCAAATATCATGCCATATCACTCGAAAAAAGCCTACGACTTAATAATACTGTGAAAGGCAGTTCAATGAGCATCTATTGGAAAGTTTATGCCCGAAGTCTTTTTGAATATGATAGCATGTATTGTAATTTATATTTTATCATAGAGTATACCGATTCAGTTGCTCTTTTTGGCCTTGTGGAAATATTTAAGAAATTCCCAAATAATTGATATCAACTCATATACTCGTATACTTGATACCCGTGTAGTTGCCAAAGTATTTGTTATCCAATAGATTATTTTTTATTTGAAATATATACCACTCATCTAGTTGAATTGATCGTAATCTAATATTTGTACCTTAGCCGCAAAAAAAGAAAATTGAATTTTTCCGAATTCCATATTTTTCTTTATGGTATACCGCCATAAGCAAGAAACGTTTTCAATTTTTTTTTTTTATTTTTCTTTCGGAACGGAATAATGATACTGGCTTCTTGAAAATGCGGACAGACAGATAACATTTCATAATAAAATATAATATCTTCTCAATTTTTGAAAGTTAAAACATGTTTCCAAGCAGTGACCCCTACACGTGTCTCAAAAATTCATAATTTACGAGTATTTTGTCCTTTCTGATTAAAGCTCAATGTGAACAGGAGTATTTGAATTCAAGTGGGGTAGCAGATATTGTTTGATTCGTTTTTCGTCTGGCTAATTTAGCTCACAAGCTATTCAATATCTCATGAAAGCAAACTCCTTTGACACATTGATCAAGTGTGCCTGTATTCGTATGGTTTATGTAGTATCCAAGTGCTCGTATCATAAGCAAAATTATATTTGCGTTTAAATGCTTCTTGAATTCGTGTACAGATTTTGATTTAACCAAGCAAATGCATTTAATTGAGTTTCAGAATTGCACCATTTAAGCCTGTTTTTGCACAAAGCTTCTAGGTTTCATCCTGATTAGTTATCTATCAATAGAGATACGATAACTCGTAGATATGTTAGATCTGACAGTATTCTCTCTGTACAATTGCGTTAAGTTCACGTTTATGGTTGATTGAATCGCAGCAACATTTATTATCACATACAAGTATGTATGAATATGTGTACGAGTATCTAGAGCATTGGTTTCGACGAGACCTCGACCGAATTCAGAGCTTCTGAATGGTCTTCTATCAGATAATCGTATTTATCTTCAATTTGAATATTGCAATTAATTTGGCGTTTTACTTTGCCAGCGGGATACGAATTTGGTTCGGGATAGGGATGTACATGTACAAACATGCAGTTCTCTATGTCAGGGGCATTTGGAATATCGGAAGGATACGTTTTGTAGGGTGGTTACTTGGTCTAAGGAATGGAAATGGGGTATATGTAAACTTACATTGTGCCGCCATTCGACTTTGTAGACAATTGGATGAGCTGTTACCAGACAATCGAAGTAAACATCTGTGCCTTCACGTATTGAGTTTGGATCAAGGGATGTACCCAGTTGAACGTTTGTCTCTGGAACATCTGCAACAAAAATAAATATTGAGAATTGAATATGTGTTTAGGTTACGTAATAGGTTTAAGAAATACAACTATAGTACGTCTATGACAAGAAATATGTTAACAGTATATGGATCCTTATCGTATCTTGTTGGTGTATCAGTAATCAATTTCGGGAATAAATTGAAGATGTGCTAGTGCATATATTACGACAAGTATCTAGGATAAGGACAAGAGAATAATGTACTTTGAAAGATGTAAAACTAGAATATCTTCAAAATGTTTATTTTGAAATATATCAGTAACATTCGATTCGTTACATTTTGGGAATGGTATTTTCAATAAGGATTATTTGAAGAAATCCTGGATTAAATTGATTTTCAATTAAACTATCAATTTGAAAACAGAAAGTTCTTTGTAGAAAGTCAAAACTGAAACATCATAAGAAGCTTTCTGAAGCTACAAATTCCAAAAACTTCGTTCTCACAAGGCAACGACATACAATTAGCTTTTTTCAATAATGGTGACCAAGCAGTAGACAGGCTGAAGGTTTCACAAGTATAGTGTATAAAATACGCTTCGAAGGTAATAGAAAGATAAAGTATTAAATTTCTTTAAACTCATAAGGGACCTAAAGATAAAGTAAGTCTATTATATACAACTTTTAAACTCCAAGAATATCTTCGATCAACAGGGGAAATTGTAAGCACGGTGAGATTACTTTTAAGTTTTCCATAGAATCAAGAATCAACTCTCGTGGGTAGTTTGAATACCGTATACCGGAAAAAGACAAAGGATATCCAATACGGAAAATTTTAATGTTGATGAATTAAGTTGACGAAACAAAGCAACGACTTTTAGTTATAGTATGCACATGGATTGTTCAAACTTTTTTCAAAACATAGGCAATCCTAGAAATGTTGTTCCAAGTTTTCAACATACATAAGTATGTCACGCAGGTGGACACCATAATACGACTCTCAACAGTTCTAAGTTTACTAAGCTTGCTTCGCAACATAATCCAACAGATTGACAGACAGAATATTAGAATAAATACGTCGAATTAGGAAAGAAGGTCACCTTTAAGAGCGTAGTTGGACCTGCGAAAACGTAATCAAAATATTTTACACATTAATTTGGGCAAAATCTCAACTCAACATATAAATCGATAGAGACACACGGCCACCTAGTCAACAAACATACCGCATCCAAAAGGCTAGGTTCCTTCCGCCCACCTCAATGAATTTCTTTTTTTTTTGAAACACTACCGACTGACTGTCGGAATACCATCTGTTTTAAGAAGCACAAAAAGCAATCTTGCATAGAAAAGTACTCAAGCAGCACTCAAGCTCCTCGAACTTGGTAAAGGTAAGGAAAAAGCAAAAGAAGAAGGAAGAAAATATTGCCTGTAAGTTTTACCAGAAAACGAAAATTAGCGGATAGGATTACGCCTATTAACTAGCTAACGGCGATGATGATCATTTACAAAAAAAAAAAAAAAATCTAGCGTTAGTAGCGTTAATCTTCATCCTGGACAATCATGCCACCGACAGCTTTTCTTATGAGAATCCCAACAGGTAGTTCCAATGCACATTCAGTCAACTCTTAATTTAGCTTTCTTAATTTGCCGTTTGCCGCCGGGCTAACTGCTCGGCCATGAAAAATAATCAAAAACTAAGTTACGAAGCAACATAACGCCTTCTATACGTACGGATCTATTGTTCATAACTCTCGCAAAAGAAAAAAATACAACAAATTTCAGATCTTATCTTGTAACAATCCATATTAAGGCTAAATTTGTCAACATCAGCCTTTTATGAGCGCACACCCCTACAGAAGAGAAAGATGACGACTTCAAAGATTGCTTTTACGAGCTCTTGGACAAGATCTACGAACAATGCATCAGCTATGATATTCAAATTGTCTTCGGCGATTTCAATGCAAGGCTAGGAAGAGAGTTTTACTTTCGGAAATAATAGCCTGCACGACACCACTTCCGATAACCGATTCAGACTTATCAACTTTGCGGCGGGGCGGAACACTGTCGTAGTTAGTACACGGTTCCCGTATCACGATATTCATAAGGAGACTTGGAGAACTCCTGATTGATATGTATTTTCTCTTATAATGTAGAAATAAGAATGCACGACGAATTTACGACTGACACAAGGAGAATTTAATTGTAGACCTAATTCCTAATTTGGACTACAATGTTGGGTCTATAACTTTCGTGCAGTTTGCTAAGAGATGGCGTAACTTGTATTATTCCATTGTTATTCTTCCATTGAAACACGCGTTGGAAAGCTGCTGCCGAAAGTCATCGTATTTTGGTGGAAGTTTATGTTGAGCATGCGCTAGCTGAGCGAACGTGCCAAAAGTGGTTTGCACAGTTTAAAAGTGGTGATTTTGGCTTGGAAGACGATGAACGTCCTGAGCAGCCATAAAAGTTTGAAGATGAAGAACTGCAAGCATTACTCTATGAAGATTGTTGCCAAACACAAGCAGAACTCGCAAAATCTTTGGGTGTCACTCAAGCATCCATTTCAAAACGTTTAAAACCAGCTGGATATATTCAAAAGCAAGGAAATTAGGTTCCACATGAACTCAAGCCGAAGGACGTCAAAAGGCGGTTTTGCATGTCAGAAGTGCTGCTGGAACGCCACAAAAGGAAGTCATTTTTCCATCGGATTGTTACTGGTGATTAAAAATGGATCCATTACGACAGCCTCAAGCGCAAAAAATCATATATGAAACCTGGCCAACCAGCCAAATCAACGGCAATGCCGAATATCCACGGCGCCAAAGTAATACTCTGTATTTGGTGAGATCAGATGGGTGTCCATCAATGGACAACGCTACCCAACACAATTAATTCGTTTGAGGAGAACAGTAGCCGAAAAAAAAAACCCGACCAGACACGAGGCAATAATTTTCCATCATGGCAACGCTTGGCCCCACGTTGATATTCCGGTTAAGAACTATTTGGAAAACAGTGGATCGGAAGTCTTACCCCACTGGCCTTATAGCCCAGACCTTGCCCCTTCTGACTACCATTTGTTCCGGTCGATGCAGAACGCCCTCACTGAAATACGGTTCACATCAGAGTAGAATATCAAAAATTGGCTTGATTCATTCTTGGCTGCCAAACCGGCGCAGTTCTTTTGGGATGGGATCCACAAATTGCCAGAAAGATGGGAAAAAGTCATAGCTTCAGATGGGCAATACTTTGAATAATACTATTGTACATGTTTTTCTTAAATAAACGTTCAAATTTTGAAAAAAAAAACCGCACGAAAATAATTATATACCCAATAGTAGTGATAAGATTTTAGAAGTTTTCTTCCCTACGCTATTTCCAACCGCTAAGCATGTTATGAACATCTATTGCCGTTCTATGCCGATGGAATTCGGTAAGTAGAGCAAATTTCAGCTCCACCCACGAAGGAATTGAAGAAGACTTCATAAATAAAAATAAAGGTACAAATGTTGTGTCCTTACGTAGATAAAACATTCTGAGTCACTCAAATTGTAACTTAACTTTGCATCTTCAAAGTTTTTTTTATCTATCCTCTAACAGAGTATTTATCGTCGCCAGAAAACTGATGTAGCGAATGCTCAACATTTTGGAAAATGTACGTTGACTGACTTACATGCACGGAGGTCTTTAGTTCTGCTAACTTTTTTTAAGGAACTGAAACTTCTCTTTCTTTCTTAGCAATTCTCGCAAGTTTCAAAGTTGTCGTTCGATTGAATTTGCTTTCATTTTCAAGTCAACAGCATTATCCTCCTCTTCAATATCTCCAAGAAAATTCTCAAGAAAAAATTCATCCAACCGGTTGGAATCAAGTCATGAGATACCTTCGTTTGAGCGGAGTTTCAATGTCGCCTTGATTCCATTCGTGGCTAAACCAATTTCAGACAACTTTTCCTCGAGCAGTAGTACAATTACAATCTGTAAAAATCTGACACCACGTATTAGTGCGTCCATTCAATTCAAGATTCGAAGGTAACGATACCCGCACATTATTTTTGTTTCATAAAATTAAATTTAATGCATGCAATTCGAAACCGAGTTGCGTATTTCTCTTCTGATTGTTTGTAGGAGTCTAAGGACAAATAAAAAAAATTATGTTTCGGTGCTGACCGCTTTGTTACAACTGAGCTTTTAGTCTACGTTCACGTATTCGTTTCTAGGTTGCAGATGCATTTTTTTTTTAATTAAGGTTCCTTGCCGTGTCAAGCAAGCTGGTGCAATTTCCCACATAGAGAATCTAGTGAGAAAAGCAGTAACGTATTTATGTAAAAATAAATTCTAACTAACAACCGACTGCGTATGGGATAGAGCTCACCTTAATGGTGAAAAGCCCCATCAGCCCTTGTCAAATGGCATTCATTAAGCTGACACCTTGAAATAGAATAAATTCGCTTTGTAGGTAACCACCTAGATATTTTGATACTTTTGAAGTGGATAGTGACACTTTGAATACTAGCTAAGTCAGACCAGAAAGATTCAATATAATTAGCTTCAAAAAAGCCATTTCTGGTGCACTAATTACATTATATCACTACATCGCTTCTGTCTAGGTCTGACCTTAGAACATCTAATAGTGCCAAGTAAAAAGCCAATCAACGAACCATAACATAAAACGCAGTTCTGTGTGAAGGTCCTGCTACTCCCCGGAATCTTCTTCTTAGACTCTGCTTTCTTGCTTCAATAATTGATCTCAAGAAATTTTGAAGTCTGCGTTTTTTAGAATGTTGCGATTGCCAATCATTTCTATTCCTTATGTCAAAGGAAAAACAGCAACTCATTTGTAGGTTTACTAAATCTGCACTTATTACGTTCGGCTTGTACGGTTGATTTTCCTGTAAAATTTCGTCTTATTCGAATTACAGTCCTTCCTGGATTAAGCATCGTTTTTTTGAAGTGTCTGAGCTCCAAAAAAGCAGTTATTTTTACAGAAAGATTTAACCGGGCATCATTAGCCTTAACTTTTATCAACAGAAGGAGTTTCAGAAGTCATTCTGACCTATTCGAAACAGAAGAAAAAATTGATTTGTTACAGCTGGAGTGAGCTTGATTCCATCACTGGTGCTTTTTGATTATTTTCATTTACAATATACACCTAGTAACTGGCTGAGTTAAGGCACAACCCTCTCGAAACTGTCAGCCCAATCTACTAAACGTATCGTACAAAAAGGACCAGGAGTCATCGGAATCGAAAGATCTACTTTATTAACTACTACTACCATCAGCTTTTGCTTTTTAGTTAAAAAACTGAGTTAAATGGTTTTCATAGGCTTGTTGCTAGCTTTTTCGCAATTAGAGAGTTTTGTACAGACCGGAATAAGTGAGAGTCATCTGTACTTTACGGTAAGGGTCGTGTGTGGTCGCGTGTTAGCCTGATGAAAGACATATTGATTTGGGTCGCTTTCCTTCAATTTGATGTTGTAATAAATAAAGTGTTTGCCTACTCGTATTTTGAAATACATCATGGTGGAAGACTCTCTTCCCTGTCAATTCTGGGGGCATGATTTATGACGCATCCGATGTACGTGACTCATATTAATCACTGATAATGACTGGTTTCGGAAATGGAACGAGCTTAACTTTGACATCAACATTTCTTGAACGAGTGCGATCGAACCATTTCTGTACGGCATCAATTTATTTTGAGACTGCGCAGCTTTCTATACCTTGTCATTGGCATTACGCCATTCAAATGCCGCTCTCGATATTGCGTTCTTTGGTTAAATGCACTTGATTTGAAGATGGTAGACAAAAAAATTACCAGGGGCTTACTGATTGATATATATTTTTTAGGTCATTAAGATAAAATGTATTCTCCGTATTTCTTATTGTTTATGGCTTCGTAAGGATGAATAGCTTTACCATGCTTTATTTTTCAGACCAGCGCTACTCTTTGTACGCGATTTAGAGGAAAAAGTCTTCCACTTTTAAGAAAGCATATAACTGATACTATTGATAAAACAATCTGTTAAGAATAAATAAAAATCAATTTTCAAATACAAAATACTTACATTGTATATCCAGTCGCCAGCCGTCTTCAAGCGAATCCGACGGTACGGCATGATTATATGCCCGACAGCATAAGTACTTCCCTGAATCCATTCTACTTAGTGTTATTGACAGTGTACTTGTTGTTTGGTTTCCATCACTTGAGGTCTGAAAATTGAAAAGAGAATCCATTGAAAATTCAACATGAGACAGAACAAATATACAATATACGAGTCAATACACACTTATATATAAAATATGTATAAGGATATGTATTTTTATTTGTTAGTCCTAAGATAAATTCAAAAGAAATTCGATCTCAGTGCACATAGCTTGTAGAGCTTTTATAAGAATCCTTGAACCATATAGCAACTTGCATGAAAGTACGTACAACCGGAACATGCCCCATTGTAATACAGTCTGCTTCTCTACTTTCTTCTGGTCGGAATTCTCAAAGAAAACAATTTATTTGAAGTGAATTTGAGACTTTTGCTGCATTTTATAGTGTTGTACTCGTATTGAAGATGGTTATAGGTACGGAGCACTTTGATTGTTGCGTGTCCTTCTGTATTGTTGTTGCCTCTACATCAAGGGAATGTATGGAAGGAAAGGGTAGCAACAGATTATCCTTTATTTTGTCTAAAACCCGGTCAAAGTTGAGAAAGTGTTCATTTAATGAATGGTAAGTCTGCCGAGTGCAGGGGTTAAAGAATGTATGAAAATCAATTTGAAGTACTTAAAATCTTTTGAGTTATTGTAACATACAAGTAGGT
Source organism: Volucella inanis (assembly GCA_907269105.1). NCBI lineage: Eukaryota > Metazoa > Arthropoda > Insecta > Diptera > Syrphidae > Volucella > Volucella inanis. The sequence continues at coordinate 208,081,202 of OU026153.1, forward strand.
TCGCTTTAAGTGGATGTCGACATTCTTAAGCTATTATAGTTTTGTTAAGTGCTTTAAAGATATAGGTGTCTATGGTGACATTTAATTAATTTTTGCAACAAAGTAAAAATTCAATATTTGAAGCATGTCAGTTAGGACTTTCAATTAAGTTACGATTAAGGCTGTCCTTGACTTTGGAGAATGAGTTTATGGTAAGAAAAGAGCATTCTAAAAGGAAATTTCATTTTCAATTATCAAGGAATCGCATACTCATATAATAACATCAGTTAAATGATTTTCACAACCTCTGTTGCAGATCCATCCTTTTTTTTTATGTCATTTTTGTACACATGCGGCTCTATTTCCTCGATAATAGTACAGATATTGGTTGAGAGTTGTTTAATTGATCGGGGAGCGTTGTCAATAACGAAGGTGTTGACATGGTGTAATTTCGCACGATCTCGATTATGTGCGATTTCAATATACACAATTCTGGTTGGCTTCGACATTCACGAAAAACCCGAAGAACGGTGTGTTGAGATCTTCGTTGCGGAAAACAACTTGATCCACCTAGTACATCGTAAACGAGCCCAAACGAATACCAGACGTTGATAGTCATACCGCCAACACTGTTTTTAAATTCTCACCCTGATAAGTACACTTTTGACGTGATTTCCCCTCTAGGCTCGCCGAATCATTGTGTCATATCAACTTAATAAATTTAAAGAAAAACTTCCAAAAAGACCTGTATGGGAATATGAGAAAGCCAATTGGAGCGGACTTAGCAGCTTCTTTCGGAATTTTACCTGGTCGTTATGCCTCTGATGCTGCTGATGATATGGTCATAGACATTATTCTCTTTGGAATGTGATGCTTTATCTTTCATCAGATGAAGAATATCATATACAATATACAACTCGAGCTATAAGAAGCTGTCAGAATTAGAGAAATGTTTTTTCGGTCTTACAAAACCAACCCCACTGAGGAAAACTTTGTCAAAAAACATTAGAAACTCTGCCTCAATTTCCATTCCAACTCTCATTTACAATGACATTCCTGCTGTCCGCTCTTTAGACAAGGCCAATCTGCTTGCTGCACATTTTGCGGCCAGTTTAACACTTCCAGACTGTGCTGTGCCCCCACCTACACTTGAGTGCATCGAATCTTCAATGGAATGAACCCACTTTCACACCAAGGTGGTGGTATTGGTACTTAAAGATATCAATATACAAAAATCCGCTGGTTTAGATGGTATATCTCTCCTTATTCTAAAGAGGTGTTCTTTCTCGCTGGCAAAACCACTGCGTTAGCTTTTTCATCAATCCTATCTTAAGGTCTCTTTTCGAGAAGATGGAAAACAGAATTCGTTTAGCCCGTCCCTAAAAAAGGCGAATCTTTTTCTCTCTCTTGCTACAGACCGCTTGTACTTACGTCCCTGAAATATTTCGAAACGCGAAAGCTTCTAAAATGACGGGCAAAATGGTTTTTGTAGCAACAGGTCCACTGATGATTGGATGACATGTCTCACCGAAAAGTGGAACCAAAGCGTACATTAATCTGGCGGAACAAGATAGTTGCACTTAACGCGTGCTTTTGGGATCGATGACTCTCTTCCTTTTAGAAATTACCGTTCGGAACGTTCAATTTAAGTTATCCTGGATAGTTTCAAGTCTGATATGCACTCTTTTTATTTTTCATAAACGATCTTTTCTCTGCTACTTCTGATGCAATATTCTCCTTTGCTGATGACAGTATTCTCAGCTTTTCATATTCGTTCCCGACTCACTTTCTTACTTCGGCTGTAGAACGGGAACAGCAGCATATGTTAAACTAATTAAACCAATAGATAACCAATTAGGAAACTATCAACAGAGTGGAATTTAATGCTTCCAAAACTCAATGCTGTCTGCTGTCATTCACTTGCATCGTCGAAACCGAAAAACTTTCCAGTCTCGGTATGTGTATCTTTGACAACCTACTGTGAAATGATCACAATGTCATCAAAAACACTATGAAATGACTACATAGATGTCCTCAAGCGGTGTAAGAAATACTTAATCGCCTTATTATAAAAAAATAAAAAAGTAAAAATTAGTAAAATTATGTAAATCTTTACTCAACCTCTTTGACCCGCAATTGAACGCTACCATCTCCTTGGTTCCAAGATACAGTGACCCTGAAGATAACGAAACGGCAGATGACCAGCCCTTAACGACCCACTAATCGAAACCGTCAGTATTCCGCAAGGAATAGGCAAGACCAACATACGTGTGTAGCGACACTTCTTTATGCTGCCCAGCAAAGTCTGGCATGGGGTAACAAACTGCGCCATATAAAAAAAAAGGTCCAGTTATTAAAAAGTTTAAATAAAGATATTGCCAGAATTACATTCATAATCACAAGCTACTGCCCTTTGGGGGATCATGCAGCGAAGATATATAGGTATACCCTATACACCTTTTTCCGTAGCTGCAAAGATGTAAGTTACCCACTTTCTTTGGAGGTGCTCAGCTCTAGCGGGGACCAAACATAGCATCTCGGGTAAAAATCTCTTCAGTGACCTTGACGAGCTTTTATACAAAATGATCGGAGCATTGATCCCCTTCTTAAGCTATGCTTTTTGTGATTTTTACAAAGACTTGAATCGCGAATATTTCCTTACGATGATGTTTTATGATTGTCGACACGTGATGAAGCGTCATCCTGGGCCTATCGTTCAATTGTTCAAAATCACTTAATGTATCAGAAAAAAACGTCGACGCTGTGCAGGAATTGATATTGCAAGATCTTCATGTGACATCATCGTGAAATTGAGATATGCTTAGGCATTGGCTATCAAAGAAATTTCATCACATTGGGTTCCGCATAATCTGATAATCGCTCAAAAAAAGGGTCTTGTCTATTGGTCCAAAAATATGATGAAAATTAAAAACGAAATCTATGCTTAAATAGTAGTTGACTGTATGTGTATTTCAAGATGACCCAAATCCAACAAAAGTTGCTCGCGCATGAAGCATTTTGACGCATATTTCTTCGAAAAAACCAGATATATCGCAACCGTGCCACTAGAGCAATGTAGAACGATCAATTTGGAAGGTACACTACCACTATATGTTTGCTAGAACGTAAACGCTTTCAAGATCGGCTCAAACGAGTGACTTTTTAAGGACTCAAAACATCGAATTAATGGGTCATCCGCCGTACAGCCCTAATTTGTTATCCAATAAATTCCGAGGTCAACGTTTTTTGACGCCTAAAGAAGCGGTTAATGCAAATTTTGAAGTTACCTCGTTCGTTGGGAAAAAGTTCACACGCATGCGAAAGTGAACTGATCTTCATTGAGAATATTTTGAAAAACAATAACTCCATTCTCGATGATACATACTTAAGTAGCAATCTACGTAAAGTCAATTTTGTATATACATACGAGTACCATATATCTCTAATCCTATGTAAAACAGCATATGTAATACATGGGCTAAAAAGTGCCGTTTCTAAGAGAGGGCACCATTATCCATACCATTTTCGGTACGTGTATAAATTTGACAGCAATCGGACGACTAGTTCTAGAGATATAGCGTTGTGAGTGAAGCAACTTTTGTTATTGTGAAAAAAAATGGGTTCAAAGCAATTTCGTCTGTTGATTTATGATTGCTTTTTGATGGGAAAAAATGCAGCCGATGCAAGGAAATGGCTTGTTAAGTGTTGCCCGGACTCTGCACCAGCCGAACGGACCATTCGCAAGTGTATTGAAAATTTTAAAAGTGGTCATACAAGCACCGAAGATGATGCACGCAGTGGACGTCCAAAAGAGGCTGTTTCAGATGAAAACATCAAAAAAGTCCACAAAATGATTACGAATGACCGTAAAGTGAAGTTTATCGAGATAGCTGAGGCTCTGAAGATATCAAAAGATCGTATTGGATATATCATACATGAATATTTGGACATGCGAAAGCTCTGTTCAAAATGGGTGCCGCGTTTGCTCACAGTCGACCAAAAACAACAACGAGTTGATAATTCAGAGGAGTGTTTAAAGCTGTTCAACCACAATAAAGCCAAATTTTTGCGTCGGTATGTGACAATGGATGAAACTTGGCTCCATCACTTCACACCAGAGTCAAGTTGGCAGTCAGCTGAGTGGCGAGCAGGCAACGAACCTCGTCCAAAACGACCAAAAACTCAACAGTCGGCTGGCAAGGTTATGGCATCCGTATTTTGGGATACACATGGAATAATTTTCATCCACTATCAACAGCGACTATTACATTGCGTTGTTGGAGCGTTTGAAGGACGAAATCGTAGAAGAACGGCCGCATTTGAAGAAAAAGAAAGTGCTGTTTCATCAAGACAATGCACCGTGTCACAAGTCGATGAAAACCATGGCAAAATTGAATGAATTCAGCTACGAATTGCTTCCCCACCCACCGTATTCTCCAGATTTGGCCTCCAGCGACTATTTCCTATTCGCAGACCTCAAAAGAACGCTCACCGGAAAGAGATTTATGACCGATGAAGAAGTAATTGCCGAAACAAAGGCATATTTTGAGGCTTAACCGAAATCGTACTACAAAACTGGTATCGAAAAATTGAAAAATCGTTTCAATCAGTGTATCGCCCTTGAAGGCAACTATATTGATAAATAAAGTTGAATTTTGCAAAAATTTTGTGTTTTACCATAAAACGGCTCGGACTTTTGTAGAGATGAATAAAGATGTAAAGAAAGTAACAGTCGGTACTGAGAATATGGAAACACATTTTCTGCAGACCTTAACAGTCTGCCGTTGGGCAGAATAAACCATTCAATTTAGACGATGGTAGCCAAAACTTTCGTCCACCTGACTAGAACGAAATAAGGATAATAACATATAAGCTAGCCAACATATCAGCTTGACCTGATGACGTACCGAGGTATTCAAAGTTGTTGGAAATATTTTTGTGGAAAGCATGCGCCAACTCATTTCTAAGATCTGGTCAGAAGAGTATATGACTGACGACTAGAATCTCAGCATCATATGTCCGATCGATAAAAAAAGGAAACCCCCTAAACTGCGCTAACTTCAGAGTTGCGTGCACTTTTGAAATCCTTCGCCAAAAACCTGGTTGGTTCTTATGAGTGCATTAATACACACTCCAGCAGATCTTGGAAAATCTTAAGAACTCGAAATAGAGTTAGAGAAATAGAGGTATAGAGAGCCATGTTTAGTTTTGGCATAGAATGCATGTAGAATGAAGATTGAGAGCGCTCGCTGTTCTGAGACCTTTGATGTCAAAAAAGATTTTAGACAAGGTTACGCACTGCCATCTGACTTCCTTAATATAATTATGATAACTCAGCTGGCTGGTATTAAAACCGAAGCTGGCAAACTGGGTTTGGCAGTAAATGAGGACAAGACCAAGTATATGCTGTCAACAGGAAGAGACAAACAACAACAACGAATTGGATAGAACGTCACAGTTGACAGCTGTAACAAGAAGTAAGAAATCACTTTACCTTGATTCTGTTATCAATTCTGTCAACTATACCTCAACAAAAATAAAACGAAGTTTCGCTCTTGCCAACCTCTGTTTCTTTTTGCTAAGAATGGATTTGCATAGTACGGCCCTATCCCGAACAACTAAGAATACTCCATATTAGATCCTGATCATTCTAATCCTACTTTTTGACGCTGAATGGAACTGAAGCATTAAGCATGAAAGCGGATTTCGACCAAATTTGCTTTTACGGGCTTTGAAGTAGAAGATTCAACGACAAAATACATATATTAGCTGTACGGTGAGATCAATGTACTCAGAAAACAGCTTAGAAAAATGGTGCGAATGGACACCAATGCTCCATCCCGCAGAGTTTTCAAATCTTACTCGTCCGACTTAGAATGCATAACTAGAGGCAGTTAGCTAAAGGTTGGGCTCACTTGCTTGAGAGGCTTTTAAGTTGAGGCCCAGGTTAAGCCTGAACTGTAGCGCCGTAAGCTTTGAAAACAGAAGGTGAGTGTCTTTATTACATGAAAGTTGCAATATTTTGTTAATGGGCCCCTTCATAAGTCGTATACATCGTATCTCCAGTTAACAGCTTTCTTAAAAAAAATAAAAAACCGATAAGGATAGAAGAGGTGTTATTATAAAAAAAAAAAAAAATGGGTAATTGTCTCACAAGGACTGCATAGTAATCCACTCGATAAAGTAGAATCGGGTGTGCTAAGAGGGAAGTCGAGAGGATTTTCTTATAGACAATTGGGGGAATACAGTTAAGAAGTAGTTGGGGTAGTTGGGTAAAGCTCTAAAGGGTTGCGATTCATCGATATGTAGTGGACAGCATGATACGTAGACATAAAGGATTTCCTTGGACTACTTAAAGACGGATAATTTAGAGAAGCAAGAAGAACAATTGACATCCACATGCGGTATGAGATTTGGTTGATGAATTGAGTTGAGGCTTTTCGGTTGAATAAATATCACCAGATACCCACTCGATATAGATTTTTAGCTGTTTAGTCACGCAGTGAGAAATAAGCGAACGTTTTTACCCACGCACTCGTTCAAGGATTTGGTATCTGTTATTGATACGAATACAGACATTGCTGTCCAGCATTTTTCTTTCCTGACATAAGCTTAAATAGTACGGGAGACGAATGGAAGACTAGCCTTAATGCCGAAAATTGTAAAAAAAAGTACTATTCGCTGGTCAAGAGTTTCAAACCTATCAGTCGAATTCCTTCATGTTGAAGAGCATAGGATTTATGTTACAAATGCATCTACTGCCTAAGATATAAATCCCTACTGGTGTGGAGGGTTTTGCGAGAGTGCGCTTCAAAATCTGGTGGGTGGAAAGAAAGGCGAATTCAATTAGAAGTAAAAGGCGCATTTTTTTCGTCATTGACGGTGCTTTCATTATCGCAACTTGGATCAAATAACTGGGCGCAGGTGCATCAAAAGATTTAACGTAAAAGCAATATTGGTGAATTGGTCCTGGAATGTGGATGCTGACTGCGGTTTCGGGACAGAGAGTACCTGCAAGAGGGCGTCCGGTCTTCACTACTATGGTGTATGTTGTTGTAATGTCTTTTTGAGTATGCCTAAGCGGTGATTGGAGTAAAAGAAATGGATCTTCAGTCGGTCCCCTAAAATCTGAGGTTGTTCTCTTAATGAGAATGAGGAAGCTGACTGAAGCAACCGTTCGTTTTTTCAACGAAGCCTGAAAAAATATATTCTTTGCACTAAACATGTCACTATGAACTGCAATCGATTTTTCACTACCTAAACGGACTTCTAAACCTCTAAGTTCAGGCAGCGCTGTTAGCTGTTAGCTGTTTTATTTATTACGATTATCTTTTCAAAATATCTATTCTACAGCAGAGGAGATTCGCTGTAAGTAACAAATATGCTCTTCAATATCATGTCTGAATTTTGACTTTTAACATCTCATATGGAGAAGTTGAACACCTCTAGAACCTAGAGACGAACATTGGATGTGTCACTTTGTTGATTATCATCTTCTAGAATCTTTTTGAAAATAAGGAAGGCAACAACTTAAGTTGTTCAAGCATTTTTATATAAGTTTATCTACAGAGCCGTTAAAGCTTGGATTTTGGGTACCAGATGAAAATTTATCAAATCACTATTGTAAAAATATTTCAAAGAAAATGAGAATCATGCTGAATCAAAATTTAATTCTTTCAATTTTATTTTTACTGAATAAAGTCGACCACATTATTTCATAACCAGAAAAAAAAAAATAAATAAACGGAACACAGAAAAGGACAAAGAAAAAAGTCACAAAAATGAAAATAATTCAATCATTACTTACCGTCTCCGTAGTTTTTTCTAATCTCTTTCCATCCTGCCACCACGTTATTACAGCGGGTGGTCGTGAACCGGCACTTTGACACAAGAGATCGTATCGACGTCCTGCCGATAATGGCTGATGTGCTCCCAGCAGTCTTATATTTAATGGAGGAACTACAAAAAAAAAAAAAAAAAAAAAAAAAGAAGAAGAACGAACGAAATTAAATCAAAAGATGTTTACGTACAGTACAATACATAAAAGGATATTCGAATGACCAAGAGGAAAGAATTATTTTTCTATTTCTTAGATTTTCTTTTCTATTTATGTCATTTTCTGTCTCTAATTTTTTTTTTTTTTTTTTTTTTTTTTTGTATATTCTTTTTCATGCACCTTATTTGCTCGGTTTGGTGTTATTTCCTTTTTCCGTTGGCAAGCGTGAAAATGTCCAAGTACGTTACATAATTACAGATAACTTGACATAAAATAACCACTCTATCGTATCCTACTGAATGGAGGATAAAAGACTACTCATGTCTGAGCTTTTATTACATGCCTGTATTTGTGTACTATTTTTGTATTGTTATTCTTCGATCTAATAATGTTTCTGTTTGCTTAGTTCGGCAACGACAGGAGCCTAAGGTTTTATCACGTTTGGTGTCCTTTTACTAGAGAATGATTATTATTTGTTATCTATGTGGCAGTAAAAGTCTCATATATTATCTGCCCGGCGATGAGATATTTCTTGACATTATGGTTTCCTCTTTCCTTTCATTACTTTTGTATAGCACAAATACGTTAAAGTATTGCGACAGGAAAAGGAGAATAATAAAATTGAACAATGGAATATTGAAAGAGTTTGATGCTTGGTTGCAAATGTAAGTTATATCCTTTGTGCAATAAAGCTCTAGAATCATTCATTCGATCAAAGTTAAAATTACTACAATTTGTGCAATTATTTTCGTTATACGAGTATATACGGATACAAACATGCCGGAGCGATAAAAACTTATAAATATTTACTGAGTCCATCCTTATTTATGATTCTTTACTTTATTATTTATTATAGAAAAATATACAGGTTCGAATACAATATATAGAGTGGTACATAGATACGTCATCCATCTGCCTTACTCATAAAAAATAGAATAGCTATAGTAGCAATATCGTGGTAGTTTCAACATTGCTTCTCTATGGTGGTAGTAGTAGTAAATGTGGTTTAATTGTAAAATAAAAATATATTGTTACTTTTCTTGAATATATTTTAAAATGCTTTATCTATTATTTGCTGTCGATACTTTAGTGATGACTTTACGAGTATGTAGCTGGATTGAAATTATTTCGTTTTTTGATAATGTAATCGGTATTCCGATACCGATTAGTAGATCTAGGTCTTCGATAGTTCGTAGATTGCACAAAGAACATTCTGTTTTCTCGATCCGATTGGTTATTTGCGGCCTGTAGTCTAACTGCATAAGCTTCCCTTTGCTTTTAAATAACATCGAGATTGTACTTGCGCTATTTTGGACAAGGAAGTAAATTTTTTCTTCCAGGTTATATTGCATCATACAACAGGAGTATTGCGTTCAATTCTGCTAAGCTTTTACTCAAAATGGATGGATCAACCTTCGTCAACAGATCCTGCAATGCTGCTTTCAGTGGTATTCATGTATATCTAGACCATTCATTGGAAAATTGTAGTGTAGTAGTCGTTGGCTCTTAAGTGATATTAGAGCAGATGATAGAAGTGCAGTCTTAGTGTTAAAATATATCGTATAATGGTTGCAGTTTAGTTTCTAAGTGGAGCATATAGTGTGATGTATTCCGGCAATCTGAAGACATTTTTAATGAAGTCTCTCAACAGTTTTTCAACTTCTTCATACTGGTATATACCCCAGTCTTGAGCTATATCACGAACGATCGATCACACTAACGCTTCAAAAAGTAAGGTGCTTTATATTTTCTATAAAAAAAAATATTTATTTATTCATCACTACGATGGCGGTCCCAAAAGTACCCGACTCAACAAAGAAAACACAAAAATTTTGAAATAAGAAATGTCTTGCTCCACAAAATAGCCATTAACTACCGACATCACTTCTTCATCGTTGGAAAATCTTTAACCACTGAGCCATTTTTTCAAGTTTGGGAAGAGAAAATAGTCCGAGGAGACTAAATCTAGCGAATAGGGTGCATGAGGTAGCAATTTAAACTTTAATTCATTAATTGTGGCCATTACAATAACGGATTTGTGAGCTAGTGCAATGGCTTGATGAAACAACACTTGCTTCTTAGTCAAATGCGGTCGTTTTTGCTTCATTTCTTCGCTCAAACTTTGCCGTTGATAGTCGAATGACTTTTTCAAGATAGTCAATGTAAATTATCAAACGCGCATCCCAAAAAATTTACGCCATGACCTTCGCCTTCTTTGGAGCCGGTTCTTTCTTTTGAATCCATTGTTTTGATTGTTCTTTTGTCTCGGGTGTAAAGTGATGAACCCATGTTTCATTCATTGTTATGAAACGGCGCAAAAATTCTTCTTTGTTGCTGTGAAAATTCGCAAAACACTCAATTGAAACATCTTCACGACACTATTTTTGCTCGAGTGTGAACAAACGCGGCACACTTGCACCCATCTTACACACAGCTTTCTCACGTCCAAACTTTCAAATAATATAGGATGTACCGTATGTACTTTTTGAAATGCCTACAATGTCTGGTAGCTCGCACACTTTCAGTCGACGATCATCCAGTTCCACTTTGTGGATTTTCTTCACCATTTCTGGAGTCGTCACCTCATTTGGCCGACCACTGCGATGCTCTTCTTGGCAGCTCGTACGCCCTCGTTTAAACTCAGAAGCCCATTTTCACAAATTCACTGACAACATTCACTATTGATGGCTGCCAAACAAATACTAAACAACGTGGCGCTTTCAAACTTGAAACATATGCTAAAAGACATATACGGTCCCAATGTCTTGGTCAGGCCGCGTTCTCCTGGGACCCTCGTATTAATGTTATCTCCTTTAAAGTCTATAATATATAATATTTGTGGCAATTTTTTTTTCAATCCACAAAGCACTTCTCATAAGCACTTTTTGGTATAGCCTTGAGCTCTTCCAGCGATGCCGTTTTTATTTCCTTAATTGTTGCAATCTGCGTCCTTTCATAGGTCTTTTTTTGTTTTGGGAACAGGAAAAAGTCGCATGAGGCTAAATTCGGTAAATATCTTGTCTGAGGCATAATTGTCGTGTTGTTGACAAAAAAATCTCTCACAAGTATGGATGAGCGGTTGCATTATCGTGATTAAAAAGCCATGAATTGTTGGTACTCACAATTCCGAACGATGCATAACTTTAAGGTAATATTCCTTATTGACTGTACGACCTTGAGGTAAAAACTCCTTATGCACTACGCCATGGAAATCGAGAAAAACAGTGATCAAAACTTTAAAATTTTATCGAACTTGGCGTGTTTTTTTCTGTCTTTTTTTCTCTCCTGGGTGCTTCTATTGGGACGATTGGGCTTTGGTTTCAACGTCATAACCATATACCCATGATGACCCATTTATGGCTCTTTTGAGCACGTCAGGATAATCATTCACGTCATTCAAGAGCTCCTGAGCGATGCTCATGCGATGGTTCTTCTGATCAAAATTAAGAAGTTTCGGAACAACTTTCGCTGAACTTCTCATGCCCAAAAAATCCCGACAGATATGCCAACATTCTGTAACTTTTCTCAAGGTAATTCGATAATCTTCAAAAAAAAAAATTTTTTCACGTTCGACGTTATCATCTTTTATTGATGTGCTGGGGGGTTCAGAGCGAGGTTTTTGGGTTTTCGAAGTCAATTCCTCCTCTTAGGAAACTGGGTAGCTCATCCAAGAACAAGAAAAATATAAGGAAGCTCATGAGGCATCCCTGTTTATCGCCTGTTTGCGAGTCAAACCAATTTGAGACGTTGTGTGCATCATCCCATACTGAAGTTCTATCCTCATCATAAAGATAATGTATACCTCTAAGTACAGATTAGTAGCTTTATAAAAAAGGGATCTTATGTTAACGAAGTCAAAAGCTACCTTGAAATCGACGAACCTATTTGCCTTGTCGAGATAAGTCCTAGCAATACTGGTCAATGTGAAGATATTATTCACTGTGGAATAGTTTCTTCTGAACTAGTATGCTCAGAGTTTGGTATTCGATCCTTTCTAGAGGGTTTATTTAAGTTTCATTGATGTGTAACCTTGCAGACTTCTTGTGACAGAAGTCTGGTAAGGCAGACCATAATGCAGTTTGCTTCTTACGTAAATCAGTTTAAGCAGCTGTTCGAAATGAACAGCCAGCAAAGTAGAAGCAAAGTCTATTTGTATGCCGAATGTGAAAGTTTGTCCGTTGAGTGCTTCTTGTTAATTATCAGAAAGGACGGTTGTCCTTAATTCTTAATAACTCCGTCGTCAGTTGCTGAGTGTTTCTGTGTTTTTTTTTGTTTCTTGATTGTTGATACATAGCTCTTACGGTGTTGTTAAGTGTTTTTTTTAGTAAAAATAAATAGCTTAGAAGGTTTCCTCCATACTGACTCACATTCCCAGTCGTTCTATATTTGTTTTCTTTGTAATTGTGCAAACTTAGTAACGTTTATGATACAGGCGGTAAGTATTTTAGATATGCGAATGGAATTGATCTCTGACTGACTTACAGCACCGAGTTTCTGGTTTAACAACAATTTGTGCCTAAATGCGGTGGTTGGTTGCGACCCGAGTAGTTTGCTGCTCCTAAATGATTCCATCGAGCATGCGACACCTCTGATATATGTCAGGTGGCCTTTAGTATCTCTTTTGGAGAGTCTGTTTAATACTGTTAACCCAATTATTATCAATTTGGTCATTTTCTTTCTGATTTCGTTTAATGATTCTTGTAAAAGTCCTGGAGTCACTTCTAAAATCTGCATATTTCCATATTTCCATTGAAATCTACTATTAGTATTTTATTTTCTCTTCCAAATTCTAGTCAGTAGTTATATAGACTCCTAAAATCGTCTATACATTTGTTGCAAATAATATACCGCCCTCTTTTTCGACTTCTATTAAAGTTCGATTAAATTCTAACCAAGTCGTTGCTCTGCTTCTTAATAACATACAAACATCCTGCACTAGCTCTGATTTGTTGTTTATCGACAAATACCACAAATATATACGGTTTTGGTGATTTTGCTTACAGCATTACTGGTGTATTGGCCAAAGATGAGTATTTTGTCCAGTGTGACATCCCATTCTATGATGCATAGCTAATTTGCAATTACTAAACTATTACTCGGCTCCTCTTTTTCGACAATAATGGCAAACTAAGCTTCGGCAAACAAACTTCGGATCTATACTTGGAACGTTAGGTCCTTTTATAGGCCACGTGTAGCCCTGAACTGCTTCAAAGCAGACATTATCGCCATTCAAAAAATGTGATAGGATGGACCAGACGAAAAGAGGATGAAAAACTGCGAAATTTACATATGTACAGCGTTAATTATTGCCGACAACAAAAGCAGCACATATGGATTTTTTTTTCAGAGGCAGATTAAGGCAATAAGCTTTAAGTTTCCTGAGTGTTAACATGCGCCTTGTAACAATGGGTATATGCGCGAGCGCATACAAAGAGGGAAACGATGACGACACCCAAGATAGTCTCAACGGGCTCTTAGACAAAATCTTCAAACAGTGCCCCAGCTATGATCTTAAAAAACTAGGAAGAGAGGGCATCTTTGATAGTAGAATGTATGTAGGCTATATATGATATCATCTCCATAACGGCTTTGCGGCGATCGATTGTCAGTTGACTTGTAGATCTTCTGACTAATCAACCGTCAGTCGGATTGATCGCATTGCGATAGACGTAAGGCACTCCTCCAGTATTGTGGAATTCCAAGCGTTCTGACGGCCCAAAATCTACTCAAACCATAACTTAGTTGTATCCAACGTACGGTTGCGGATTTCCCACAGTCCGCAAATACAATCTAATACTGTCAAGAAATTTGACCTCTGGCGGCTACAATCGCACGAAATCACTAAATCGTTTTCCGATCTAGTTTTCCTTAATATCTTAAGAGGAAGGACTAGAGCCGCTCACGAGCACATGAGAGACATGAACACCGGGTTATCAGGAGCAAAAATAAGGAGCATGAGAAGCGGGTGTTCGAGAAAATTGAGAAATACCGTTTTAGAAATGAGATTGAAAACTTTTACCAAAAGGTACAAAACACATACCACTGACACAAACTTTGAACCGAAGCCTGTAGAGGTCATAGTAGTAGAGTCGCAATCGGTGCTAAGGATTTGGAAAAAGCATTTCTGAAGTATATAGCGATGACGAACTAAATACCACTGTCAGGCAGAATGGACCTTTTAAGCTCAACGATGTAGACCAGCAATTCTATCCACCCGACCTGGATGAAACGAATGTAGCCATATCTTAGCTTAAAGAATGAGGAAGAGATGACCATACACCAACCCATCTGTAAAATATGGTTTAATGAACATATTCCCGACGAAGACAACCTCCGCGTTGTTTACGCGATCCTCAAGAAAGCAGATCCTCTGAACTCTGCTAACTACAGAGGTATTAGTCTTTTTAGCATCTAAAAGGTATCCTATATACCATATTGTGTGAATGCCTGAAGCAAGCGATGCGCTGTCATGCGATTTATTTCATATCGTCCTTTGAAAAGTAGTGCAAAACTCACTTGCCAACATAATAGTACAATTACTCGTATCCGCCGATAATATTGACAAAATTTGAAGAAAGCAGCATGATGTCAGTGGCGCTTTCGCGAGATTGAGACGGAACAGGCGTAGATGTGTTTAGTTGTCAACGAGGGCAAAACCGAGTATATGTAACTTTGATGGACTTGAGGACTTTACCTACCTAGGCTCCACTATCAATTTAGACAACGACACCAGTGTTGAGAACAAACAAAGAATAACTCTTGCTAATTGCAACTTCTTTGGACTAAAAAAGCAATTGATTAGCAAAGCTCTCTCTCGAACAATAAAGGCGATCCTATGTAAGACCTTAATAAGCCCAATCCTGTCCTGTGGCGCAAAGGCGCTGGGCTGAGTCATATATTCGTAGTGTGAATGGGCACCAATGCTCTGATTCGAAAAGTATTGGAATCCGCCCCGAGGGACAGCGCAGTAGTGGAAGAGCGCAACTCGGGTGGTGTAGTGGAAAGAGAACTAAACCAATTCAGCGTGCGAAAAGGTAGGCAGCTGACTAAAGATCGAGCTGGATAAAGACGTTTGTTGTTAGAGGCCCAGGCCCACACCGAACTGCAGCGCCACATTACATTAGTAAATAAATAGTCTGTGTTGTCCGTTGTATACTTCACAGTGTAGCTTTGAATCTGATCTCCCCGTGCAAATTTTGGAACATTGTTTGATTTGATTCTAGGCCTTGGTTTTTCAGTATGCTTTTGTTCACACCGCGACAAAAAGAGGGCACATCCATATTATTTTCCAAATTTGGGACTTGTCGTTGACGAAGATAGGGAAAATGCCTTAAAAGGTACAAACATTGCATCAGGATAGGAAATGAAATAGAAAAAATAAGGAAAACTGGAATAGTTAACAATAAAATCAGAGTGGGGAAGATGAGAAAATAAAAATCTAGTGATCGCGGCTACGGCAGCTTTTAATCATATAATCTGACAAGTGAGGAGCAGTTAATTATCATAATACGCTAAGAACATAGACGAAAAAACGTCGGTCATCCACAAGACCCAACGGATACAAAACAGGGAATATAAACTTAGGCACTCTCTTTTGTATATATGTAGTTAAAAGTCCTATTATAACATTATAATAGACTGGTTTATGTTCTTTTGAAAATCTAACTTCGATTCGATATACAACTATGTAATTGAAGAGAGAAACTCAAAGCGGATATTTTTGTATTCGTTCTTAACATCTGACCTTTAGAATTAAGGTATTTTTCCCTATTTTATCTAATTTAAAACTCTTGAAAGTATCGCGAAATAAAACTCCATGATTTTATTAAAGAATTTCTTTGAATTTTCCATCCATCCTATCATCTTTTGTAATCCTCTTCCACAGAAATTCACTTCAATCAATCACTTTACCTATTTATACATTTGACTTAATCATTTAAACTCCTCTGCCGCTCTGCTCTCTTATGACACCAAATGTAATCGAATCCCTGGAAGGCATATCACTTTAACTGAATCCACATCCGTTTTTGTCGTCCCACAGCTTCTACTATTTCTCCGGGCATTTGCCATTTCTCTCATATTTTTGCCAGTCTTGGTCATGGCGATTTAGGTTCTCCATCATACTCGTAGTCGTATTAAGGTTTGCTGGAAAAACGCATAGGATTACACATCACAAACACCAAAAAGTAAATCTCTCCTACATAAGGCTGCACGAGACCGTCATCCTTACTAACTAATAGTAGCACTCTTTCAGCAACACCCCCCATCGGCCACCATCCAACCATGACAATCTATTCATGACCGGAAATCAATTACTTATTATATTTCAAATTCAATATTATATTGTAGAACAAATATTTTATTACAAAGCAAACGAATGTGCACATCCCTGTCTTTGCCGATGAAATTTCCATTTTTTTTTTTTTTGTTTTTTTGTTTTTTTGAAATCCTCTGATCAGGCTTCTTGGTCCTCATTTATAATGGCAGAAGAGATGATGTCATCGAAATCGTAACATGACATGAGCAATTCCTTGAAAGAAATAGCTCCGAAGTTGACTTTTACCAGAGGGATGCTATGGTCACCGACACTCGTGTATCCGCCTACCTACGTACAGACGGTACACGTTCCTGGTCTTAAGTAAGTCGAAAACTAATATTTTGAATTGAATTTGTAACGGTTGCCAAGGACTTGGATATGCTGTTAAAGTTGTCATATAGAAGACTGTGTGTGTTAGAAAGTGTGTCCTATGATGTAATATTAAAATTGCTTTAAGTCAACACATCTAGAGAAATAGGGTTGGGAAGAGTTGGGGAATGGATATCCGTATACATACACATATATGTATGTACGTAGGGTTATAATAACATATATACTACTTGTAATGGTTTTGAGAACATACCCTGAAGGCATTATACTCACAGTTCATATCAATTTGTACTACTGATTCAATTGGTGTTGCCCTGGGATGATTGTTTGCTCTGCATGTCAGTCTTGAGTTAAGATCCTCCCGGCCAAGGGGACCTAATGTAATTTCACTTTGTACATAACGTCCGCCTGGGACATGATTTGTTTCAGAGATTACCGGAATGCCGTCCCGGTACCAGCTTATGGTTGGCGTTGGCTTGCCTGTGGTCAAGAAACAAAGAGAACAAAATGTTTTTGGAATGAGTTCTACTATACATACTATACTATACTCGTAATATACGTAAGGATCTAGGATCAAAATAAATGAATTCTCTAAATATACGAATAATGTGTGTAGAGGAATTTCACAACAATATTGTAAAGCTGTAAAGCCATACATATATACATATAGAACTTTGGAATTGGAGTTGGGATGATGAGAACAAACTCCTTATGGAATCCATAGGTTTATTGGCCCATAAAATCATGAAGGATAAGTCCGAAATTTCATGAATATTTCTTTTGTAGTCATATGTATGCTCTTGGCATATCTGAACTTACCCCCATAAACTTCACATTTTAAGGATACCACATCTGTCTCACTGTAAGGTCCGACGACACTGGATCTTTCAATGTCTGCATCATCCCGTATGCTAATGCGTTCAGGTGGTGCTGTTAAATACAATACAATACAAAAGTAACATAAATATTATATTTTATTAGATATATACAATTTTGTTCACATATAATATATTTTTTATAATAAGTTAAAGTATACGATGTAAGGAGGTGTCTAAAATCTATGCGAAAGAATATGAGAGCATCTCTAAAAGCCAATCGTTATTTTCATATGTTTTACTTAACAGAATTCTTTTTGCGCCTCGTTAACTAGGATATTCAGGTGGAAGAAAAATACCATGAAATGTGCCACTTAAAAAGATACAATTTGTGCCATAAATACGCAGAAAAAATTTGATGACATTAAACGTTGCTCTTTGAGGTTAGATATATTCCGGGGTTCACGAGGACCCTTCTAGGAATTCCAACATACCCGTAAATCTGAATGTGAAATGAAATTTATCGGTCTGAGCCGGTAATGTCTACATGAAAAATCTCAACTATAAAGTTGGAATTTTAGCAATTTTCTGAATGACACAATTGAAAGTACGTTATGTAGTTTACCAAACTACAAGAAACAGAGTGGAAGATAGAAACAATTCATATAAAGGCTATAAATTTGAAATATTTTCAGTTCAGAGCAACAGAAATGTGAGATTGTGCTTTGTTTTTTTCGAAAACTTGGAATTTCGAAATCTGGAAGTATAATTTCTGTGTTGGCTTACATCTTAACATATCCGAAGAAAGGGTTTTCCAAGAAATTTTAAAAGTAAGAACATTTCTTTCCAATGTTTTTTGTCTTTGTGGCTTGTTAACAAAGTAGTCTTATTTATTATTGTAGATTTGACAAAGTGCTTCTTAAATCTCTTTACTTTATGCAAAATGGAAAAAAGATTCTTTTGAAGCTCTCAGCGGTGATATTTTAAGACAGTGACTAGATCTTTGGTTATTCTGAAGCCACTCCCTTCTCAATCAGTAACTACGAGTATTTAGAAAACTCTCTTTCCACAATGTATTTCGTTATAGTAGTGCAAAAAATATTGGAGCAATCTTTGATGGTATAGCAGAATCTTCATCGTTAGCACGGAACTAAAACTGCAAACTTTGATATCTTAGCCAGACAACATGGCCTAGACTAGGTTATGTTTACATGATGATGGGGCATCTGGACCAAAAGGCAGCACTAAGGTCTGTGTTGACCTGGTAAGTCTCAACCACAACAGAAATAGCAGATATCTCTAAGGGGTTATGGAAGTATAGGATTTTCTAATAACGACTTGACAATTTTTTTTTTTTTTTTTAAATAAAAGGCAAGCCATTTGAGATATTTCAAAAACTTTTTATTGGCTTGAACTACAATCAAAACATTTATGAATGGAACTCGACTTCATTCATATGGCCACCGCGAGCACGTTTGCAGCGGTCGATTCGTTGGACCCAATTTTCAACGATTCAGCCACACATTTCGGCCGAAACGGCCGCAATTTCGCGTTCAATGTTAGCTCTGAGCTCTTCCAACGTCGTCGGCGTGCTGGCATAAACCAATGATTTAACGTAGCCCCACAGAAAATAGTCAAGCGGCGTTAAATCGCACGAACGAGGAGGCCAATCGACTGGCCCATGTCTTGAGATAATACGCTCACCATACTTATTCTTCAATAAATCGATTGTAGTGTGTGCTGTGTGGCTTGTGGCACCATCCTGTTGAAACCACATGTCGTCCAAGTCCATATCTTCCAACTCGGGCCAAAAATAATCGGTGACCATGGCGCGATAATGCTGACCATATTTTTTGTGGATGAAGTGAAGATGGTTTTCACCCGACCAATAACGCATATTTTGCTTGAGCCAAAAATGAGCTTCGTCACTGAAGATGATTTTGCGATGAAATTCATCATCTTGGTGCATCTTCTCCAGAACCCAATCGGAGAACGTACGTCGCTTCAAAAGGTCCATCGGCTTTAATTTTGAGTCAGCTTGATCTTGTATGGGTGCAAACCAAGATCCTTACGCAAAATACGCCATAATGTGGTCTGAGCGATGCCCAATTTTTGAGAACGCCGTGGAATTGACTGATTTGGATCGTTTGTTACGGACGTCTGAACGGCAGCGATATTTTCGACACTTCGACCAACCCGTTGTCTCAATGACACGGCAAAATCGCACAATGAATATGTAGACTTATATTTTTGCACTAAACTTATTATTGTCTGTCTACTAGGGCGAGAATTACGACCGAAAATTGGAGTTAACGCTCTTAAAGTTGCAGTCACCGACTCCGAATATCTCTAGAAAATTTTTATGATTTGCAGACGTTGCTTGTAAGTGTACTTTACCATGATGAATTAATCATTACTGAATAAATTGACAGTGACAGTTTGATGATTAGTGAAAGAGTGCGTTCACAAATTAAATTCAAAGTTGTCAAGTCCCTATTGGACAACCCTATAGAATGTTGAGGCTATCTTTCGGTGAGTCCACGTTCCCACGTCTTTTACATAGGTTGTTGTTAGTAAGGCAATAGTTCAGTTCCGTATTTCAAAGGAATTTGACTTGATCTGATTTTGGTAGAGTTCCGGCCATAATTTCTTTGAAGTTTCATATGTTGGAAGGTTTTTCCACCTTTCACTTACTTTATTACATATGTATGCTTTGCTTTTTTTAGGAAAAGAAAATCTTCTTCAAGCTTAAACGTCTGTGTATTCGTTGCCTTCCACTCAAGATTCACAAGCTTTACTTTAATCTTAACTTTAGCGATGTCCTTAAGAACAGCTTGGCTGTCAGCAAATATAATTATATGCTCAATGATATTACCTCTATCTGGCTTCCTCTGCTACACCCAATAACTTAGCCTGGAAGACTCAGCTGTAGTTTGGAAGGCAACGTGAGCATCCTAACTTCAATTAGTCAGAGAAGATCTCAAATAAACTGATCTTGAAAATAGATATCAAGTGTTCGACCTATTTAATTCCTATCCGTTGTCTCTCTGGGGTATCATATAGTCCGTATTGAGGTATAAACCCAGTTCATTTGGAACGATTTAGGTGGGAATTTCAGTTGTTGTTTCCATCCATGAAGCTGACTCAATCTTAAAGCACTTTTATCTGCCAATTTTTGTACCGATGGCGTCGTTCTCATGAAATTAGCTGTACCAATATTTAAAATCCTTTGTATCGTTACCACTAGCTTGAGGTTTCCTGTTTTATTTGTCCATTGCCATCATATTAAGCAACCGTATGTTAAGTAGGGTCTGACGATCCCCCTATATAGTCATGGGATAGCCTAGGGGTTTGGTCTTCACCTTCTCCCAAATATACGACTGGAAATTTAGGAATCTATTGAGCTTCCAACTCAGTTTACTATTTAGTACGATACCTAAGTTATTAGCACTATTTGGTAGTCAATGAGTTGTCCTATCTATGGATTAAAGGTTATATTGTGGAACTCTCCTTTTATGCGTAAACAGGACAAGCAATGCTTTTGCGGGTTGATTCCCAATCCACAGAGCTTGCCCTATTCATTAAAGATTCTAAGGATACAATTCAGAATTTCACCGATTGTGGGAAGAAACCTGCCGACGGACATAACAACCATATCATTTCCGTCTTAGGTTCGGTCGTATTTTTTGAAAATAAGGGTCCACAGAAGAGGCGATATCACTCACTCTTGTAGAGTACCTCTTGGGGTTGTGGCCCTCAATACGGTGCTTCCTGTTGCTGTGCATAAAGGTTATTTTCTTCATTAGCGCCGGATTAGCTCGGACATAATGCAAATATCGCGAGATTATTATTATTGTTATAGGCTCCCTACATTTTTCAATCGTGCTCTCAACTTCATGTAGGGCCGCTTCCATGTCTTTATCAGTTGTGTAGGGGTATGTTGGTTTGGGAGAAGTTCATTAAGGTGCAGCTCACTGAAAATATGAATGTCAAGTAGTTTTTCCAAGGACTTTAATGCTTGGCCAGGCTTATATACCTTCGGATAGAAAACCGCCTTCACTTCATCCCAGCATTTTGTCACAACAAAACAATCTTTTCAAAGATTGGTCTTTGAGTAAGTGAGGACCAGCACCCATCTGTTCTGTGTACTCAAATCAACCTTCAACATTCCAAGTCTGCTACTTCATCCCTATGAAAGTAGCTTTCCGTGTTGAAACAAAGCCCCACATAGTATCCATACAGGAACTATGGATGTGGAATAAATGCATCTGTGGTTTCGGATGTTTAAGGGGTTTCATACCACTTTATGACGAGCGATCAGTAAGACCGAGAGCTTGTCTTTACGTGCCGGACTCTCACCAACTAACTTTGTGCAATTTTGTAATCAAGATTTAGTTGCCGCAGACATAACCTACGAAACGAACGGAGGTTTCGTCTGCCCATTTTCTCTACGATTCGTTACTACCACCACCACCGGAGACAATAGTAGAACTCATTGAATATTGTGATCCCAGAAAGACGAGATTTATCATATGATGCGGTACTAATGCTCAGAACACTTTTTGGGGCAGCAGCAAATGCAACTTCAACAATATTATCTCTCAGCTAACTTTTGCTACGAGAGTAAGATTGCAAGTAATCGACTTAACCTTATCCAAAAGGTATTCTATGGATATCACTGGCTGAAAAGTACTATCGGAGATCTCATTATCAGACCATAGGCACATTGAATTCAGACTCGGATGTGAAGTCTCGACCTTGCTAAAGAGGAGGAATCCGCATATAACCAACTGAACACGATTTAAGGAGGAGCTCGACAAATACAATAGTGCTCCCTTTAAGCTCAGGACAAAATAAAATCTTGAGGAAGCTGTTCAGAACATAAACGGCACCCTCACCAAGTGTTTCGAAATGAAATGTCCAGTTAGTAAGCAGTCCTGCAGATTGCCCGTTCCTTGGTGGAAAACACACTTGCAGCGTCTTCGTAAAGAATCCAGAAGACTTCTAAACAGGTCCCTTAAGACTAATTTGGAGGAAGATTGGAATCCTTACAGATCAAAACAAAAAGCTTTTAAGAAGATTATTCGAACCTCGAAAAGCGCCTCTTACAAAGCTTTTTGCTGGTCAAAGTCCTTAAAAGGGAAAGATCAAACAGGCTAGAACCACTCAGAAAATTTGAGGGTATCTATACCGAGTCAAAAACAGAGACTCCGTCTCATGCTCAAGTCTAACTTCCCTGGTAATCCAATCGAAAATAGCTCACAACTAGCTTCTATCAACGAAGCTGAAAGTGAGCTGAACAGCACAACACGCCGTAGCTGATTGTGGTGATGGATGAGGTCATCAAACAAGTTGTTGCTAAATTTGAAGGCTTCAAGTCTGATGGTATTTACCCATTTATGTTACAAAAAGGTATAGTCCAGCTGATGGAAACTTTGTAGAGAATTTTCACTGCTAGCCTGGTACTGGCATTCTTACCGAATCCTTGGTGAGAGTGGCCTTTATACCAGAAATCGGAAAGGAGGAGAGAATTTATCCTCCGTCGGCAGCGGTGCGACACGCTTACCAACGTGGAAGATCCTGCGAGAGTGCGCTTCCTAATCTATGTTAGTAGGCAAATTTAAAGATGCACTCGATATGAAGTAATACGGCTTGGGCATTTTCATCGATTTTGAGGATGCTTTCGACAACGCAACTTTTGATAGCATGTGTAACTTCGCCAGACAACACGGCGTAGACGAGTCACTGGTTTTGTGGATAAAAGCAAAGCTGGTAAATAGAACATTGATTGCGGATGCTGGCTGCGGATCATATATTGGCCGGGTATAAACAGAGGCTTCACGCAAGGCGGCGTGCTGTCTGCACTGCTATGATGTATGTTGGTCGACTCACTGCTAAACACGCTCAATTGTTCTAACGTCTATGCACAAGCATACGCGGATGATGTAGTTGTACTATCTGCTGGATCGTTTCTAACGACTGTCTGCTCTAAACTGCAAGCAGCATCAGACGTGATCAATGACTGGTGCACTAGTAATGGGCTTTCAGTCAATCCTCTCAATACTGAGGTTGTTCTATTAACGAGATGGAGGAAGGTGCATGGTCTGACTCATCTAGTGCTAAAAGGCATCACCATCCAATTCTCCAAAGAAACTAAGTATTTGGGTGTTATCCTGGATAACAAAGTTCTCTGAACTGAAAATGAAACGTCGAAAGCGTCTAAGGTAATGTTGTCCTTCTGGCAGTGCAGCGGAGATATGGCAATTGAGCTATGGAGCTATCGGCAAGACATGGGGCCTGTTACTGAGAAGGGTCCTTTGAATCTACATGGCTATGATAAGGCCAATTATATCCTATATGTCGGTTGTCTGGAGGAAGAATCTCTCATTAAAATAAGTTATTGCAGCTTTTACCAGATTCCAAAGAACAGTTTGTCTCGGATGCATGGGGTTTTCCCTTGCAATACTGGCTCCGCTCCGCTAGATGCATTGATAAATCTCCTTCCCCTTGATATTTATATCATGGGGTGCACTCAAAGCCATCTTCCGACTAAAATGAAGTAGTATTTGATATAATACACACTGGTGCGCGATGACCTTGTGTGCCGGCTATCTTATGACTCCGGTCTTATAGACATGCCATCCGACGTAACGACACCGGAACTTCTGTGCCCAGGACTGGCTTCAATCAGAATCTGAGCCATGGGAGCCAGGAGAAGAATGCAGTCGAGTCTTTACGGACGGATAGGATGTGGCGCTGGGGCCTTTCTAACTACGTTAGATTTCATTTCGAGTTAGGACAGCTTGCTTCTGATTACCGATCAGAAACTCACGCAACTATTCAAAGAACTACCTATATTGCGGAGAACCGGTGGAGCTGTCGAAGCATTTGAATCTGCAGCGACAGCCAAGCTGCGCTTAGAGCGTTACTGATCCCTATTACGACTTCCAAGCTAGTTCAAAATTGCAAGAAATTTCTGAACGCAATCGGTGGGTTATAGTAAGTTCAGTGACCCTTGTCTAGGTTCCAGGTCACAAGGGGATTACGAGAAATGAACTTGCAAGGCATTGTTCAAAGGAGAGTTTTTCAGGACCCAAATTAACGTTTCGTTGATGCGTCCTCGATTTAGGCTTCCGTTGACTTTTGAGTCTCATACAAGTACAACTGCAGATGGCACAGATCCGAGGGAAGTAGGCAGACCAAAAGATTGCTTCCCGTCGTCTCAGCAGGAAAGACTGCATGTTGCCTACTGTCGTCGTGACAGGGCATTACACTCTTACAAAGCACTTAAATGTATTAGGTATAAGTGACACAAATCCTGCGATGCTTGCTGCGAAAATGATGACGATAACGCGGAGCACTATCTTTGTGAATGTCCGGCTTATGCTTGCATCAAGCTGCAGGTACTTGGCACGTGGTGGGTGCGGGTACTGTAGGCATCTTATCACTGAAGAGCTTACTCATCTTTCTTCGTAAGACTGAACGATTTCATTAAAAGAAACTTTACGAGGACTCTGTTCCGACATTTAAAAAAAAAGAAAAGAAAAAAAATAGGATAAAACAAAGTTATCTTGTGAATAAGGTTTGTTTGCCACCTAAAGTGAGGTCTTTCTCGATTGCGTTGTCGCTCCGGGTTAGATTCAAAGGCTTTACATGCAGGAACGTCAATATCGCTATACAGCTTGTATAGTTTATCGTTGATTCTACTCCTTCAAATCCCATCAACGCAAAGGGAACAGATATTTTTCGAAGGAATTTTCTCTCGAAATACTTTCTATAGGGTCATTGGTTCTGCGCTATGAAGTAGGACTGGGATGATCAGTTTTATAGAGAATCTCCTTAATTTTTCAAGATGTGACCTTACTACTCAATTGACTTCTAGGCGCACAGAATTAGCAATTGGCAAGTGATTCTTCCTGATTTTCTACTGAAGTATTGTTATACATAGGCAGACAAAGTCCTTTACTACCTCGAAATTATAGCTGTGGATTGTGACATTCTGTTCAGTTCGGTGATATTGTGTGTCCCTTTCGATAAACCCATTTTGGCGGCAGCTTCTGTTTTAATACTAGAGAACGCATCGGTGACGATCCGCTGAGTTTTCCTAATTCACATACGTATATGTAAATAAAGTAGAAATTCGCAGTTATTATTGTAGAAAACAGGAGAGACAAAACTCGCAGTGCAAACGGACCTCGCAACCTCGGAGAAGTTTGAACTCAAGAAGATCCGTGCAGTAAATGACCGCAAACCGAAAACATTACGCTTCGACAGAATGTTCAACATGGTGACTTAAAACTACGAGTACAGATATGGGACTTCCAAACTCAACAACTAACCTCAAACGTAACAAGTTGTATACAAATGAATCAAAACTGAACACGCCCAAATATAAACATTTCAAAAATCCAAGCGTCTTCTTAGCAGAGCTGTCTGTTACCCAAGAATGTGTCAGTATTATCTTTAAAACAGAAATGATAGAGACCACGGATTCTCAAGCAGTATTTAAAGCGTTAAGCTTAAATCTGTTTGCCTCCAAATCAATGCTTAGCCACTTTAATATTTTTCTGGAGAAGCTGATGTGGTTACCAGCGCACAAGGGTATTGATTGAAATCTAAAAACCAATGACCTGGCTAAAAAAAACTTCAGCTAATCCATTCAATAGCCCAGAGTCTTTCTGTGGCATCTTCTATTCAGCAATAAATTCAACTGCTTCGAGAATGTGGCTCTATCCTATTGGGAGATTATAGTCTATAGTCTTCGACAGTCTTATTAACCTTAGAAACTCGAAAAAAATATATCCAAATTATCTTTTAACTTTGAAAGATATTTCACAGCCAGCTTCCACACCACTAACATAAACTCATTATAAGTCAGGAAACTGAAAATTGTGTGGAAGACGACGAAACCGCAGAACACATCATATACGAAAATTGATGGTCATCTGGTATCCTAAGCTGACTTTGTAGCACAATAAATCTTTTATATTGCCGTGTCCATCACAATTCGCCGATCATTACCCCCAAAAAAAGTTCAGAAATCAATTCACTGACATTCGCATCCTTTTCCCAAGGATTGGGGTTGAGGTAAACTAGCACCAGATAAAAGGAAGTTTTCCAGATTTTCTATTCTAAATTATTTAACTGACTAAATTATTTAAATTCTACAGATACTTCTTAAAGTTGTTTTCTATGTCTGTAGAATTCTTCACGGCTTTTGTTTGCGATTTTTCGTTGTTAGCCCTCGGAATTCAGTTTTCACATTTGGTGTTTTGCATGTATTTCGTTTTTAATTTTTAAAATTTTATATGTCTGTGTGATGTCTATTATCGAGATGCCCTCAAATACTCAAAATCTCTTATGACATTTGCGACATTTCCTGAGGATCGCAAAATCGTCAATAGATACAAAGATTTGAAGCTATATGTTGTGTGCTTACGCTCCTTCATTACAATTTTTTTCACTTATACATATACATACTATATATATGAGTAATTACTGTTGGTATCATATTCATGCGGCTGTAAGAACCACTCATAAGGTGCACCAGCTAGCAACTCAAAGTTAGAAAGGTATTCAAGTAATCACCATTATGTTAGCTCTTGTAGGCAACCTCGTCTTTATTAGGCCTCACAGGGTAAAACATTTTCGGCTCCAAGCAATTCTGAAAATACCTTACCAGACATAATTGGGGTCCTTTTAAGTCCACTGTACTCACAGACGCTTTCATTATGCGCCATTATGCAGTTCCTAGTTAAATTGTTGGCCTTTGAGAAACTTCTCATTTCCCAACGATTGTTTTCCACTTACCCTTCCTGAATAAAATTGTAAAACAATTTTCATAATACACAATTTTTAATCATCTCTTTACATCCAGATCTTTCTCCTCGTTTTCATTTTTTTATTTTTTTAATATCCGACCGAAAAATTTACATAAAACATTTTTTCCTTCGCCAACCCGAAAATCGGTAAAGGCTGACTGCAGGTGGCTGCTATACAACTCCTTAACCACGTGTTCAAATAATTTTTTTTGCAATGAAAGTGTTCCGTCGCCGCAATACTATATACATATAGGTATAGTAGATGCTTTTGAAGATACATACAAACACCAAGGGCGTATAATCAACGGATACAGTACACGCCACGGTTATCCTGGTCGTTTATTATACGTAACTCGTAATTTTCCACTAAAGTGCTTTACTTGTGTGTCAAACGCTTTGTTGTGTAACATACAGCACTAGCGCCAGTACCAACATTAGTACCAGTAACAGCAGTACCAGAAACGGGTAGAAGCTGACGTTTAGATCAGGATTCCAGAGCCAGTAGACTTTAGGTGGGTCAACCCTTAAGGCGGGTCCTATTCAACTTTTCTTTTAGCTTGGCGACGGAAAGCCAGCTCTATTTTTTCCGAACAAGCGTCGTTCGTTACCTTCTTTTGGTGGTTTCTTTCTCTTTTCTTGGTTTTCTTGTGCTCAATTCCTTTTAGTCCTTTATTGTATTTTTGTTCTCTTTTTTTTCGAGTTTATTTTTGCAATCTTAACGATTTTTTAAGGGTGCAATTTTTCATTACTTTACTTCGGTAGTGGTAAAGATTACTTTTGTGAAAGGCGTGTTGGGTGCCACTGGTACCGGTACTGGTACTGATACTGGTGGGTGGTATTGATGTTAACGTTGGTGGGTGGATTCAGGAAGTTTTTAAAATATTTCACAGCATTGCAATTCATTTTCGGTTTTAGGTTTTTTTTTTTTTTTTTTTTCTGGGAGGACACATTAGTATGTAATAATATTCTTTATGTGGATTTATGTCTTTTTTTTTGTTCAGAAAAAAGGTAAAAGTGAAAAATGGCGGAAAAGAGGACAAAAAAAAAAAAAAAAAAAAAAAAAAAACATCAAGTACAAATTTTAGGGAGTAGAGAAGAGCAAAATGATGGTTTTCAAGAGTTTAAGAAGGATATCTGCATGGGTTGAAGTTAACGATATCAAATGAGTTTTTGGGGAAAGAATTATGGCCTCAGTTTCCAAGAAAAAGTTTGGTAATAATCAAGACACCACAATGCTTATGTAAGAGCTATGTTCTCCCTTATTACAAACTGTATCTATGACATGAACTTATCTTGCATATGAGAGCCAAATAAATTGTAAATTTTCAAAACATCACATTTGAAAGGAGTTCAAAAAAGGTTAGAACACAATTTCCTACTCACAGTCGATCGCTGCCTAAAACTCATTTTGCATGAGATGTAAAGATTTTAAGACTTAAATTGTCCCCCATATTTTTTATTATTATGGGTGAGAGCTGAAAGAAACCTCGAAGTAAAGGTCTTAATCATTAACGCGCACTTCTGTAAATCTTTTAATCCTTGACTCCAATAAGACTGATATGCTTTCTAGTTCATTTTAAAGGTTGCGTTTACACGAACCAGAATTTGATAATTCCTTGCCACTCTAGCCCCCTAGTATGAGTATATTACAATGTTTAGGAAGGCAATGTTGGCAACCTTTTAAATATTAAAGCTACTCCCATCCAATTCGATGGCATAGAAATTCAATTCATGTACAAAGATTCAAACTTGCTCGATATCGCGCGGTGTATAGTCTAAAATACTTCGATCATGTCGTTATTATTGGTGAGCACTCATAATTTTTGAAAACGTAAACTGATAATCGAGGTAAATAGAATAGCCCAGTTTATTTCTTGGCTATGTTTATGCAGTTGGGTATAAATGACTGTACCCACTGCTTTTGCAGATGGCATAACATACCAAAGTGCTACAACTTTCGATATCATAACTAAAATTGAAGAAGACCTTTAGAAGTTGAGGCAATGGTTCGGAATTCAAAAATTGGTGATTAGTAAAAATACTGAAATAATGTTTTCTTTAAGCTTCTTTAGATACTCTTATGGACTTTAGTATCTTTTTCCATTCACACGACTGTAAGAAATTGCATAACTGTGGAAACAACAATTTCAATAGAAATATTCAATGCTCATCTGCTTGTTTCAAAATTGTAAATATTAGGTGCAAAACTGAGTTCTGTCAATAGATGGCTCCAGCAGTAAGTGATGGTCAATTTTGGCATATCCAAAACGTCATGAACCAAGTTTAGACATATGACAAACAAAGCGTTTTAACACATTAGTGATTTTGTCTTGGCGTTATATACTTTTGGATGATGAAAAATGGATACATTACAGCAATTCAAAGAGAAAAAAGTCATGGTTACTGCCCGCTCATGCTACTACGTCGTGGGCTCGGCCAAATATTCACGCTGCGAAGGTTATGCTCTGTATTTAGTGGGACCAAGTCGGTGGTATTTATTATGAACTGTTGAGAACCAACAAAACAATTGATGCAAAGAGCCGAGAACTGAGCAAAGAATGGCTACAATATGAGAAGAGGCACCAACAAGTGATTCTACAGCTCAGACTTACGTTGCCAAAACCTATTAACCCTGCAGTCGTCGCGCGGATCACTATTGTAATCCACCAATGCAAAATTGAGAATTCCCGGAAAACTGGTGTTGGTTATTTTTTGTCTCTTTTAGTACTTACAGTTACAGTTGTCACGAGAGTGTTGGGAAGTTAAGTGGAACACTATTGTAATCCGCTCGACGGCTGATGTAAGTGTTTTTTTTTTTTTCATAATTTCGAGTCATAGCTCATGTATATGTTTTTTTATGAAGAAAGGTACTTGAGTATTAATTTAGATGACATAAATTTATTGGTATATATTTTAATTCATGAGGTTTTTTTTTCAATACTTGAACGTTTATTTAAGAAAAACATGTACAATAGTATTATTCAAAGTATTGCCCATCTGAAGCTATGACTTTTTCCCATCTTTCTGGCAATTTGTGGATCCCATCCCAAAAGAACTGCGCCGGCTTGGCAGCCAAGAATGAATCAAGCCAATTTTTGATATTCTGCTCTGATGTGAACCGTATTTCAGTTAGGGCGTTCTTAAATCGACCGGAACAAACAGTAGTCAGAAGGGACAAGGTCTGGGCTATAAGGCGGGTGGGATAAGACTTCCCATCCACTGTTTTCCAAATAGTTCTTAACCGGAATAGCATGTTGTCATGATGGAAAATTATTGCCTCGTGTCTGGTCGCATATTCCGGGCGGATTAATTCTGTTCGGTAGTGTTGTTCATTGATAGTTTCACCCGGTTTTAGCAGCTCATAATACAGCACACTCATCTGACCCCACCAAATACAGAGCATTACCTTCGCGCCATATATATTCGGATTTGCCGTTGATTTGGCTGGTTGGCCGGGTTTCACATATGATTTTTTTGAACTTGGGGTGGTCGTAATGGATCCATTTTTTACCACCAGTAACAATCCGATGCAAAAATGACTTCCTTTTGTGACGTTCCAGCAGCATTTCTGTTCATGTGGAACCCAATTTCCTTGCTTTTGAATACATCCAGCTGCTTTTAAACGTTTTAAAATGGCTGCTTGAGTGACACCCAAAGATTTTGCGAATTCTTCTTGTGTTTGGCAACAATCTTCATAGAGTAATGCTCCCAGTTCTTCATCATTCGAACTTTTTTGGCTGCCCAGGACGTTCATCGTCTTCTAAGCCAAAATAACCACTTTTAAATCGTGCAAACCACTTTTGGCACGTTCGCTCAGCTAGCGCATGTTCACCATGAACTTCCATCAAAATACGATGACTTTCGGCAGCAGTTTTCTTCATATTAAAGTAATGAAGAAGAACTCCCCACAAAAACACTTTTTCAGGCACAAAGTTCGACATATTTGAGTGAAAAAAAATTATTGTTGTTTACGCTTCAAAAGAATGACATATGCTGAAATGACGTACAATAACAGTAGCTTTCCAACGCATGTTCCAATAGAATAATACAAGTTACGCCATCTCTTAGCAAACCGCACGCAGTTATAGACCATAGTATATTTTATATAAATATGGTTTTTTAGGAACATCATGGATCAAATACGGGATGATCAGATCAGTGCTTGGCTCAACGAAGGTAATGTAAATAGACGAGATTTTGACAACGATGATTCAACCTCAAGTGATGAAGAAGATATTCTTGAGGAACCAAACAATGAAACTGAATCTGAGCAGGTGGATGAAATGACGGACGAAAAAATTACCGACGACAAAGAATCAGGACAAAGGAGAGGCAATGCATTTTATGTTGGTGTGGATATTACTCGCTGGTCAAATACTATACCACCATATAGAGGAAGGACTCGAAGAAACAATATAGTTCTTGTGACTCCTGGACCTAGATGTTAGCATGATTGATCTCATTGTCAAATATACTAATATAAAAATAGAGAATGACATGGATAAATACGGAAGAGTAAGAGATGATAAATTGACGGATGATATCAAACTGAAAGCATTTTTCGGTATCCTCTATATGGCTGGTGCTTTGAAATTAGGAAGAACAAGCTACGATCAGATTTTTGATCACAAAAATCCTACTGGGGTTGAAGCAATTTACTTGACAAAACAATATTTTATTCCAAGCGCCGAGATGACATTAGATGAACAGCTGCTTGCCTTTAGAGGACGCTGTTCATTCAAGCAATACATTCCTAGCAAACCTGCGAAATATGGTGTGAAAATATTTGCACTTGTCGACGTTTATTATCTATATACATACAATTTGGAGATTTATCCAGGCAAACAATCTGAAGGACCTTTCAACCGAAGTAATGAACGTTCTGAAGTAGTGAAGAAACTAACACGTCCTGTTTTGCGTAAGATCCGAAACATCACTATGAATAATTAGTTTTCATCACTCAATGTTTCCAAAGAGCTTTTCGAAAACGAAACAACGATGTGTTCGCTCTACGACGTGTCTAAGTATTCAAGACGATGGCCTGTAACTGTGTTTCATGATTTTCTCAATCTAAGTGCTCTAAATATTGTATGCATAAATCAGCGAACAAAAACTTTAAAAATATTATTCGCCAGGAATTTCTTATTTCCCTTTCCCTAGCATAGATGAAATCACTTGCTCACCGTCGATTACAACAGAAATCATTGTCTTGGGTTCTAGCGTTCAAGATAAAAGAATTTCTAGACATTCCTCAAGCTAATATTCTGCCGTCAAGCTCAGCATCACCACGAAGTAGTTCTTTGGGTCGCCGCTATTAAAGCACTCGCCGATCATGTACCGCATGTCAAAAATTCGTTTGTCCTAACCATTCCAGGTACATATGTTCATCATGCTTGGAAACAAGTAATTAGTTTATAGATTTTTAGTTTATTTAAGAACAGACCTGAATTTGAAACAAAAGTTCCTTTTTTTCTACAAGAAGTTGGATTTTTTTATTTTTTTAATTATTTTTTTTTTTTTTGTATTATGAAGTAATAATTTATGTTTTTTTATATTTAAGTAATATGTACTTGCATTTTGCTGCAAAATAAATTTGAAAAAATTAAAGCATACGGGTTTTACTTTTATTTTAAAATGGATTACATATGTAATCCGCGCGACGACTGGTGTGACTTTTTGGTGCGCGACGACTGCAGGGTTAAGACCTACCTAGAAACGCTCAAATGAGAAGTCCTACCCTACTCGACATATTCCCTAGATATTGCGCCGTTTGATTATTACTTGTTGCGTTGGATAGCACGTGGTCTGGTGTGGTTGGCCAGCAGTTCCGCTCATATAAAGACATCAAAAAATGGCTTGATTCGTGGATATCACCAAAAGATAAACATTTTTACCGTAACAGTATTCGAGCTCTGCCAGAAATATGGGAAAAGATTGTAGCTAGTGATGAGCAATACTTTGAATTATTCATTTGTAACCATTTTTTCACAATAATGTTGCTTTTTCATTACAAAGTCATCATCAGCGATAACTTAGTTGCGCAGCTTATAGCAAAACTCAACTGTGTATAATTAGTTATTTAATTGCTATTACTTTACTAAGAAAATTATTACAATATATAAACAATAAGTATACGGTAATTTTTATTTTATTTTAACAATTAAACTTAATTTCAAAAAAACATACATTCACGTAGAACGACACCGAACTGAATACTTTCATTCTCGAATCGATATGAGCACCATTTGTGTGTTTGTTATAACATAGATATTTTTGTTTTAATATTCAAGTGGGTGTTACTAATCTTAAAGTGGTTATTTCTTTCCATGGGTGGAATCCAACATTTCATGGGGAGATTGAAGAATAATTGGATTTGTTATATTCTAGGCAACCACTCAACTTACGTATGTCTTTCGGGCGCGGTTGGTATTGAACCCCGAACTGACCAGTTTGGAAACCATTACCCTACCACTTGAGGCACGGCCACCGACAATTTAACAATGAATCACTATTCAGGTGAGGTAAAATAAAAAGAATAGTTTTTGAATATTAAGCGTTGATTCTCAGATTCCAGACACCGCAATATCAGTTAATCTAATTGAAGTCACGTTGCAATTATATATTATTGAGTTCCATCCTTGGATTTGTTGTACATTATAAAATGAGCTTACAAAATTGCTTATTTAGATGTTGAATAGGGATTGGCGGGATTTGTTTTTATTGTCAAATATTCCAGAGAAGTTACGTTACCTTTTCTTTACGATGAACTGTCTACTAATAAACATATTTGGAAAAAATGTACCGCAAGGGTCTACTTTTGCCCAGCCTGTTCAACTTGAAATAGAGTTCATCTAAACAGAATGTGTCAAAAACTTTTTACTTCTATTGGATGTTAGATGCTACATAGTTTACACTTCACATGTGAGATATTATGCTCCGCTTTGACACCAAATTGATTTATGATTGTCTTTATGTCCACAACCCATATATTTACGATCTATTCAAATAGCTTCAAAAGAAAACTGATTGTAGTCAGTATACAGACTCAGCTAGTTCCAGTACATTAATGTTATCTTTTCGCTTTTAGCTCTAACTGGCTAGCTTTTGTCGACGCTTCTTTTTTTTACGATCGATTTTTACGAACAGAAGCAGAGGCACAAAATACTGTAATGTCTCTAAGGTTGTAAAAACTTTTGATCGTTCATCAAAACCATAAAAAATTCTGTCTCTTTCTACATTCCGACGCTCATTTATAATGGCCATTGAGCTTCAGATCTTTGGACAAGGCAAAACTGATTGCTGCAGATTTTGCAGATAGCTCAATATTTCTAGATGGTGTCATATCTCCGCTAACACGTTAAGCGTTTTGAATCATCAACGGGACGAGTGGGTTCGCACTCGTATATTACCAAGAATACTTAGAAATCTTAATCCACACAAATCAACTGGTACAGATACATAATACATGGGCTGAAAAGTCAGTGCCATTTTTAAGAGAGGGTACCACTAACTAACCTTCAAAGTTCTCGAGATATAGCGTTGTGAGTGAAGCAACTTTTGTTATTGTGAAAAAACTGGATTCAAACCGATTTCGTGTGTTGATTTATCATTGCTTTTTGATGGGAAAAAATGCAGCCGATGCAAAAAAAATGGCTTGATAAGTGTTACCTGGATTCTGCACCAGCCAAATGAACCATTCGCAAGTGGATTGAAAAATTTCAAAGTGGTCATACAAGCACCGAAGATGATGCACGTAGTGGACGTCCAAAAGAGGTTGTTTCAGATGAAAGCATCAAAAAAGTCCGCAAAATGATTACGAATGACCACAAAGTGAAGTTGATCGAGATAGCTAAGGCTCTGAAGATATTAAAAGAGCGTGTTGGATTTAGAGGAGTGTTTAATGTTTAAAGCTATTCAACCGCAATAAAGCCGAATTCTTGCAACGGTATATGACAATGGATGAAACTTGGCTCCATCACCTCACACCAGAGTCAAGTCGGCAGTCAGCTGAGTGGCGAGCAGGCGATGAACCTCGTCCAAAACGACCAAAAACTCAACAGTCGGCTGGCAAGGTTATGGCATCCGTATTTTGGGATAGACATGGAATAATTTTCATCGACTATCTCCAAATGGGGCAGACTATCTACAGCGACTATTACATTGCAATTGTTAGAACGTTTGAAGGACGAAATCGCAGAAAAACGGCCGTATTTGAAGAAAAAGAAAGTGCTGTTTCATCAAGGCAATACACCGTGTCCCATGTCAATTTGGCCCCCAGCGACTATTTCCTGTTCGCAGACCTCAAAAGAATGCTCGTCGGAAAGAGATTTAAGACCGATGAAGAAGTAATCGCCGAAACAGGGGCCTATTTTGAGGCTAAACCGAAATCGTACTACAAAACTGGTATCGGAAAATTGAAAAATCGTTTCAATCAGTGTATCGCCCTCGAAGGCAACTATATTGATAAATAAAGTTGAATTTTGAAAAAAATTTGTGTTTTACTATAAAACAGCACTCACTTTTCAGCCCATGTGTTAGTATACATATCTCTTCTTCTTATGAAAAAGTTTTCATCCTCCCTAACAAAACTACTACGTTAGCTTTTTCATAGATTCTTCTCTTCATTAATCTTTCCCAATAGATAGAACACAGCATTTGTCAAGCCATTTCCTAAAAAGGCGAATCTAGGAGACGCTTATGAACGTCAGCTCATAAAATACTTCAAAACACGAAAGCTTCTTATTGGCCGGAAATATGGTTTCTCTAGACAGAGTTCCACTGCTTACAGTTTCTTCAGGTTTTGTAAGAAATTATCTCCACCTGGCCTCAATAGATAAATCATTTCACCATCCAAAATCGGAGTACAATACTTACATCTGGTCCTATGGTTTGTTTCTAAGACCATTCTGCATCCGCTAGCTAGGATTCAAAACCGCGCGATAAAACTCAAAGGTGATGCTAATATTGCGCAGTTAATTTACACTTTTGGACACCGACATACGATGGATGTCTTCCGCCTTACTTTGTTATGTCGTTATTTCCAACACCAGAGCATTCTGTCCCTTCAAATCTAATAATACTCATCTCATTACAAATGCTCATCAGCGTACCCTCAAGTTCACTTTCGGACATATTCTGGTATATCGCTATTCATTTTTAAGCACTTAAATTGGGTTATGAAATGCCCTAGTTTCTATAAATTGAAAACATTCAAAACCAACATTGGTAGGCATCTGTAATATACCTTATTACTCTATTTCTCGAAATGATCGGGTAAAGTGGGCTCTTTGAAATGTAAAATTATTATGTAAATCAGAGGATCTAAATATAGAGTTCTTAATTGCTTCTTTCAAATTAAAGATTCTGTTTCCTCCCTGGGACTCCAGATGTGTCATAAAATCTACCCATCTTGGCTTGTTAAAATTATACTCCAAGCATTCTTGATCTATCATAGTTACCGTATCTGATCTTTCATCTGCTCGTCTTTTCGACCAACTCTCACTTGATTGTATATTTGATTATGATCTTCTGTTTAATACCTACAGTGTAAACTTCACTCACTCCGCTAACCCATTGATGATTTAATTTAAAGATTTAAGGTCAATAATTATTAATAATCTCCAAAATGTACTAGGTGGGGTGAAAAGTAACCTCCTTGACTGTCAGAATGCGCTGCTACTGCAAAAAAGATTATAGTGCTTGAAGTCCGTTCATATTTAGGCAGACATGCCAAATTGCGATACTGTGTTTAGTTATGTTTTGACAACTGATTGTTGTTGACGTGTTTGGCATCATGTTGAGTATGGACAAAAACGATTTTCGTTCTCTCATAAAACATTAAATTTTGAGAGGCAAAACGGCGAAGGAAGCAAAAGAAAAGTTGGTTAAATATTATGGCGCTAATGCTCCGTCAGATTACACCATCAAATATTGGTTTCAAGAGTTTCGTGGTGGCCGCAACTCCACTACCGATCAAGTCCGTAACGGCAGGCCCTAGGATGCAGATACATAGGACAATGTCAAAAAAATACATGAAATGGTGTTGGCTGACCGGAAAGAGAAGGTGCGCGAGCTAGCAGATACCACAAAGATTAGTTCTGAGCTCACACGCCATATTTGGGTCAATATTCTTCATATGAAAAAGTTATCCTGCCGCTGTGTGCCGCACACACTCACTATTGACCAAAAACACGAATGCGAGATGGACAATTTCTTCTTTTTAAACCTGAAGAAATGGTTCGGCATAACGAGATTTGACAATAGGAGAAACGTTGGATGAATTGAACTGAACTCAAAAGAGATTCTGCTGAGACAAGGATCAATAATTTTCAAGTAATTCTTTTGACTTCACCATGAAGAAGTATATAAGAGGCCTTAATAGTAAAACAATACATATCCCTTATTAACTGCCTTATGTTGCCCCGAAGTGAATTTATTTGAACCGGTTTCTTTAAAAATATTTAAAAACTCATTTTCTATATTATTTGAATCTTGTACCAGTACATCTAAGTAACAATACGATTCCAGAGATACAAAAACTTAAAAAAAAAGAAGATCTTTTGTTATGATTTGCCAAGCCAAATCTACCTATTCACAGCTGAGTCAAGTGTAAATCTTGCTCTTGACAGTCATTCATAAATTTAATTAAACATAAAACGAATACCTAAGTACTCTTAAGAACGTCACTTCGACCAAAGTCCAAAACTCGTGTTAGAAGAAAATTATCGTTGCACTTACGTACTACACGGAAGGGCAACTGCAGGCAACTATACATATATACATACACATGAACAAGAACTGCAAAAAGAAAATACGAGTATCTATGTACGTAGCAAGTGATTGCAATAAATTACTTTCCCCTTAGCTTGTTGGTGAAGTCTGCTGCAATCTTAAGCTCAACACAGATTTTTTTATTTTTTTATATTTTCATTTTGAATGCGTGAAATATCGCCATAACTAAGAGTGCATCTAGCAAGATGTGTATCTTTACATAGGAAAAATATTTTATACTCTATGGAGAGAATATTTCTATAAGGCTTGAGAAGGATACGCTGGCAATATTAAAAGATTAAGTGTATGTGGCGACGTGGCCGCCATTTCACCAGCTAGTGCTAACAACAAAGGACAACAAAATGAATTATTACCCTCATTTTGGGACTTTGTTCAGTTAATGCATTTGTAAAGGTTGAACTGGGGAAACTACTATTTCAGGAGCAGGGGTTTTCTATTCTACGGAAGAGGAAAAGTTCAACGTTAACAATATGAATGTTGTTTTGTTTTATTTTTATTTTTTTTCCTATTTGTTTTGCTTTTTTTTTTGTTTTTTAAGGACTGGTACAAAAACTACAACTAAAATACTCATCTTTCTGAACCACCCCATAGGGGTTATGTTCATCGGAGAATACTAGTGATTTATGAGTTTAATTTTGTTGTAATTTTTCGTTATGAGATTCCGAAAGAATGGAAGTGATGTATTGCCAAACAGTTGCACGCAATTACTTTAAAAAGTTTCCTTGAAAATATTCAACAAAAAGAAAGGAAATAAGACAGAGAAATTGTGAAATAAGGATGCTAAGTAGTTGAAAGGATGTTCACTTATTTAAAAAATTAAGGACACTTACTCATTTGCCTGTGGGAGAATTGAAGTTACGATAATCGAACATTTTGGTTCACTTAATTGGTAATACGTTTTAGAGCGTCATATGGTATAGTATAGGGTTTTCCAATAGGAACTTGACAGCTTTAAATTTAATTTGTGAACGCACTCCTTCACTAATCACCAAACTGTCACTGTCAATTTATTTAGTAAGCTCAACATTTTCATCATGGAAAAGTACACTTACGAGCAACATCCGCAAATTATAAAAATTTTCTACAAATATTCGGAGTCGCAAAATCATCTTCAGTGACGAAATTAATTTTTGGCTAAACGGGTTTGTCAATAAGCAAAATATGCGTTATTGGTCGGGTGAAAACCCACATGTGCTTCATGAATCACAACTTCATCTGCCGGCGGTTTGCATGCCGGCGGCGTTATTGGGCCATATTTTTTCGTCGACGATAGCGATCGTCACTTTACTGTGAACAGTCAGCGTTATCGCGCCATTATCACCGAATATTTTTGGCCCGAATTGGAAGATATGGACTTGGACGACATGTGGTTTCAACAGGATGGTGCCACAAGGCACATAGCACACGCTACAATCGATTGCTTCCGACGACATTGGAAGAGCTCAGAGCCAACATTGAACGCGAAATAGCGGCCTTTTCGGCCGAAACGTGTGGCCGAGTCGTTAAAAATTGGGTCCAACGAAACGCTGCAAACGTTCCCGCGGTGGCCATATGAACGAAGTCGAGTTCCACTCATAAATGTTTTGATTGTACTTCAAGCCAATAATAAAGTTTTTGAAATATTGTATCTCAAATTGTTTCCCTTTCATTTAAAAAAAAAGTTGTCACGTCGTTATTAGAAAACCCTATATGTTACTACAGTCAGAATTTGTTTTCGGGGAAGTGCTATAGAAAGAGATGTACGTAACCAGTTTTTTGGGCAGTACGCTGCATCACGTCATGTATTCCGTGCTTACAGTTGATAAGCATATATCGTATGTGTTCATATGAAATCTGATAACGTATGTGTGTGAACTAGAGCCTGGTACCAACAAAGCATCTGGATTTCAATACGATGGTAGATATGATTATTTTTCTGACATCTTGAGCTCATTCGGAAGGGGATCTTCAGTTATGGCCCAAAAGCAGTACTTGCACATGAATATTTTCAGTGTTAGTTATTTTCTTGTAAATAAACTGAAGACTTTGATTATCAGTTCTTTCCACACTATGATCCTTAACATGTCGGTCCACTCTGATTGCAGTCGTAGAAATATGTCATTGCAAAATGGGGGCGGGAAAGATAAAAATATCTATGCATTGACATCAACAGAAATTTAAAATATACAAAAGTACAAACAACCCCGTGTATCTACAAGCAAACGCCTGTTTGTAATCATAATAGAGGGAACACTCAAGTATATTACGGTAACACACGCCTCTCTCGAAAATGGATTTGTACAAAATGGCTAAAACGTGGACCTACAATCTCTCAGATGCGTCTTTTTTATTCATCTGAACAAAGTTCTCTGGCAAAGAACTAGTCTATTGTACTAATTGAATGTACTTCTTACTGGAAATGCTCATCCGACAGATAGTTACTCTAGTTATTAGGAGAGGAGGAAATCTAGTAAACGAATGGTAGCGTCTTGTGGCAGGGTGTGGAGTTATCCTTTCGGCCGAACCTGGGAAAAGCTCTAGAACTTTAAATCAACCCTAGCATAGAGGCGGTCGGTCTACCCGCTTTGCTTTAACGTTACAAGCTTTCCAAGTGTTGTTTTTAGGTGAAGGGATCTACATTGGTCTTGAATGTTTGAAAGTTGTAATGAATAGGAAATAGAGAGCTCAGCTGGGAATTTCACAAGCGATTTGTATGGCTAAGGAAGCATTTAGTTCCACTCTGTTGATAGTTACCCAGTTGGTTATGCTGTCAAAATCGGAATCCCGTTCTACAACCGCAGAGCAGGGACGTGAATCCTTGAAGGAATATAAAAAGCAGAGAGTACTGTCATCAGCAAAGGAATATATTGGATTAGAAGCAGCAGACAAGATATCATTAATACAAATTAAAAAGAGTGTCGGAGACAGAACGGGTCCCTGGGACACATCAGCATTTATTTTGTGAATATAAGACCTGAACCCATCCAAGACAACTTGAATTAAACGATCCGAATAAGAGAGTCATCGATCCCAAAAGCACGTATTTTCGACAAAAGAGAATGATACCAAACTCTGTCAAATGCTTTAAAAATATCAAGAACAACTATCTTGCTTTTCGGAGAGGCATCCCATCAAATCACCATTGGACCTCTCGTTACGAAAACCATACTACCGATCATTTAGACTGCGTATCAGCATTTCCATTCCATGAGTCTGTAGGAAGAGAGAGAAAAAGATTCGCCTTTTTTAGATATGGGCTTGACAAATGTTTTCCATCTTCTTGGAAAGAGACCTAAAAAGAAGGATTAATGAAAAAGCTTACGCAGTGGTTTTGCCAGCGAGGAAGAATACCTCTTCAGAAGAAGGGGAGATATATTATCTGGACCAGCGGATTTATGCATGTTGAGATCTTTAAGTACTCTTGATACTACACGAGTCCGAAAGTGGATTCTTCCTATTAAAGATTCGACGGATTCAAGTGTAGGCGAGGGCAAAGCACAATCTGGAAGTGTTGAACGTCATTGTAAATGAGCGTTGGGATGGAAGATAAGGAAAATTTTCTAATGTTTTGGAAGAATGATCAAAAATTGTTACTACCATTGGGACACGCTTCAAGCATTCCAATCTTGTTTGAACTTTTTTCGGTTTTCCTCTTTGGGTTGGTCTTGTAGGACCGAAAAAACATTTCTCTTACCCTGACAGCCTCTTTACAGCTCTTTTAGAAATCTTCTCTAACTGTTTGGTCGATGTATGAGAAATTAGTTGACATGACACAGTGTTCCGACGAGGCTAGAAGGGATAGCATATTGACCTTGTATTTATCAGGATGAGATGTTAAAAAAAAGTCTAGTGTGTTGGCAGTATGACAAACAACTTCTGGTGTATGTTACAAGCTTGGTTAATTTGTTTTTCGCATCGAAGATTTTAAGACACCATCCTTCGGGTGTTATCTGTCCCGAATGTTGAAACAACCCAGAATTGTGTGTATTGAATTTTAACCGCAAGGAGTTAAGTTCCGAATTGGAACACGGATCACATTGTGGTGGAGTTTGGTAAGCAACATCACTACGAACGTAAATGGCGATACCCCGATGAAAGAAGAATAGTGGCACTAGTTCGTAGTCAGGTAGCTTCAGATCAGAGTGCTCTGAGATGTGCGGGCGGGCATCTATCTGTATTTCACTAAGTGCCAAAACAGCGAGTCTGTATTTACAGACGTTGAGGTACATAGAAAAGTGATTACTTTTTAGCCTGCGAATGCCAGCTGCGTCAACTTGAATCATAATCACAAACAAACACAGAAAATCTTAAGCACAGACGATGTTAAGCAAGGCTGTGAAGTGAAAATTCAGACGTTGGCTTATCGAACCAATTTGTTGTAGGGTTTATGTCTCTCAACAAAATGAAACAGTGCGCCAATAAAATTGACACTTACAACCCGCTATCCATCGGTTGCTACGTGTACTCAGCCATTGTCTGTACCGTATGATAAATATAGCAACAGCAGCGACCAAGTGCAAGCAACAGTGGGATAGACGCACTGGGCTTTTTTTGTTGTTGTTGTTGTCTTAGACACTGCACTGATTTTTTTTTTTTTTTTTGCTAGCGCGGGTTTTTTTAAACTTGCACTATGTGTACTATGTTGACGTGTGTGCATTCGTCGGCAGGCAGCACGTTACAACTTGAGATTTCATATCAATGTCCATCATATCCATTGGCACGAGCATGGGCCAGGTAAGAATCTAGATTAAACTGTGCGAGCCAGCCAGAAAAACATAGGATACTTCACTAAACTAAGTTAAAACTTCGAATAAGTTTAAGAAAGACGCCTACCTATTTTGTGAAAATTGTTGAGCATCATTTAAGCAACACTATAAGACGCAAAATGTTTCTGATGTTTTTGAAACCCACTGAACTACATAAATTTCACCCGTTCTTCAATCTTGAAATCGTTTGTTCAAAAAAAAGTGTAAATACTGATAGATGTTCATAAAAGAGAACATTTCGATAAAAATAAGCCTACACGAAAGATAGATCTACGAAAGGCACCTTTTAAATGCCTGATACTATCTCAAATAAATGATGGCTTCCGACAAAAAGAGATCGTATTATGTGCTTCCGTAGATATCAAAAATGCCATGCATGGCTTGGTTAATAATCACCCCACACACAGACGGGTAAGACCAAAGGAGCTCGAAATTTGTACAATAACTACTAATTCAAGCGAGGTATTAACTTCTTCCACAAGAAAGTGTTTTTCACCTCTTTTTTGGTCAATTGTATGGTGAGTACAAACTAAAAAGTTTAGACTACAAAGCTAATCATTTGGTCATTATAGTGAAAGGCTAACATTCAAAGAGATGGTTGAACTTAATGACAAAAAATCTTCAATCATGGGACTTTGAAAACCCAACATCAAACCT
Organism: Volucella inanis; assembly: GCA_907269105.1. NCBI lineage: Eukaryota > Metazoa > Arthropoda > Insecta > Diptera > Syrphidae > Volucella > Volucella inanis. Next base: position 208,124,653 of record OU026153.1, read on the forward strand.
CAAAGGTAACAAGTGGTATAAAGGTGGATCAAAATTAGTCAAGTAGCAGTGATAGCGTTAAGCTCAAACCTGTCTGACATCAATTCGGTGCTACACTGCTTCAATACTCTTATCAGAAAGAAGCAATGTCAAACTCTGATGGGTACTATTGAAGAAAAATAACAAAATGATGAACTGGCTAGAAAATCTATTCAGTAATAAATTCAACGGTCAAAAATTTCGAAAACAATATGCGTGTTTCTTACAAGGGAAATATATCGGGTCTTCGACAGACTAAAATGCTATAAAACCTTTCCAACACAAAACTTCAAAAGAGATGATATCAAACTGTCAACTGGACTATGTTAGCCTCGATATCGCTTACACAAACTTAGTATTAGCCGGGAAGATAACGAAATCACAGAACACAAACGAGTACTACGTGAATTCGTTTTTTTGTACCCATTACTGTAAACTATCTCCATAAGAGTCAAGTATTTAAAGAAAGTTGAGGCTTATTTGGCATCTTAAACTAACTTTGTGAGGCAATAAGTCTTGTAGGTTGCTTGTCTCCACCACAGTTGGCGGAACAGTATTCAAAGAAAAAAAAAAAAAAAATTACAAAGAATTAAAATATTAACATGATGCAGAAGAGTTAAGAGATATCTAATGAGTCGTCTATTGTTTGCATTGTTTCTCGAGGTCCTGATTTGTATTTTTTGTATCAAGGAGCTTATAACAAAGTGCATATTGTATAAGAACAGTCACCTCTCTGTAGAGTGCGGTAAGGTCTTGTTTCGAAATTAGAAGAAGTCCTGAATCTGAAAGAACAAGAACAAATTTTATTTTTCAAAATCGATATGACTACCGTCACTGAACATGAATCATCAAATTAGAGTAACTGGATTTTCTAATTATTTATTAATTTATGATAATTAAACTTATGAACTTTACCCAATGTAACAATAAAAACTAATGGTATCACCAAGCCATTATATGAGTATCCATGATAAAAAAAAAAAAAAAAAAAAAACTAAAATGCCAACGACATGACATACGTCGGAAGATGACAGTCACTTGAGTTTGACATCTGTCAAATATTGATAAATCAAACCTTTAATGAAAAATCGAAAAATTTCCCCACAAAACCGATTCATTTTGCAGCCAATTAATGCACTGTACTTAGGTTTTGTTTGTGATCCAGACAGAAGCAATTAAACAAATTGCAAAATGCGGCCATTGCTGCTAATTTCATATTTAAAATTCTGTTGTCTCCAGTGTACACAGTAAATGGCAATAATTCCCTTTGGGTATAAGTAAATAGGTACTTCAAATCCCATTATTACTATTTATTATACGAAACCGTTAATCATTCAAAAACAACAAACCCAAAACTACAATTATCATCTCATTAAATATTCAACTAATACATATGCTCATATGCAAAATGCACATGTGTATGTTATTAACATTACGTACGCGCTCAAACAGGCAGTTGCATGCTTCTATTTGACAGGAAGAAAGCTCCCACATGCCAGGATGTATTTAGCATTGTTTGCCTTTTCAAGTTCCGCGCCATCACGATCCTATCAAACTAAACGATTTATCATCACACAATTAGTTCGCCAGCACTTCAAATCGCACCTAATCCACGTACATATCTATGGATGTATGTCAGGGTGCATCTAAGAGGGGATATGTGTATGTAGTCACGCAAATTATTTTTATTTATCCTTGCAGTCATGCCACTGCTGTTCGCCTCAAAAACCTCTGACTAAACTTTTCATTTAGAATAATTCATATCTGAGTATCTGCACTGGCGCACACTGAATACACCTATTCAGTATTCGGCGATACTAAGATAAGAGAATTACATCGTTAGGAATCCTCATCGGAAATATCCGACAGAACTGTGTGGTGGTAACACCAAAAAAAAAAAAAGGATATCAAAGTCAGTGCAAAGGGGTGTCTATGGTACATACATTTATGTATCTATGGGTACAACTGTGTGTAAAGTAGAAGTGATAGCAGCAATTGGCGAGCACAATAGGAAAACATTTCTAAGGCAATCAAAGAGGAATTAGTTTACGCTCGCTCCGAGGATGGGCTTGCGTGATTCCAGCTATACTCGTAGTTGCCTTCGTCTACCGTGCGCCATCGTTATAGTCTTTCGTCCGTCCTGGTCGTGATATTCGTATTCCATGAGAAAGAAACAAATTTCAAGCATTTACACTGATTCCCACAATTCGCACACACAATCGCAATGGACAAGTTTTGCGGTTTGCGGGTAAGAGCGGTTTCTGTAATCGTTTAATCGGTTCTCAAGCTTAATCATTCTACTGCACGCACGTTCCGGAAGAAACAACTTATTTCCATGTTTTTTTTTTTTTTTTTTTTGTCTGCTGCGTTTAGATGGTAATCGCATAGGAAATAGAGAAGCGCCATAGGATTCATACTTGTGCACTACTACCACACCAAGAGGGACATTGAACAAAAATTCCAGGAACCAAACTCGTATGAAGGAAGTAAGCCATGGGATGGAGTAAAAAATAGAAATATGTAATTACTTTAGGTTTAGAGGGTTTTGTTACGGGTTGCCACTTGCCACATTTTTGTGGACAGAAAAGTTTAATTAAAATTTCCGGGTAGTCCTCCCAGCTTAGCTTAGGTTAATGGTATTTTCGAAGCACACTTCATGGTTTTGATGCTAATAATGTGGGACACTTAAAGTGTTATTAACAGGCGATACAGAACAGAGTTATGTTAGTAACGTTTTGGTTGAAAATAGATTTTTGATTAAATACTCTACCGAGAGAGCATGGGGCTTCAACAAAACGTAAAGTCCCGACTGGATTACATTTAAGCTGGATTTTAACAATCTTATCGAACAAACTTTAATAACTTTCGACAACCAGCATGCCGATCAAATAATTTGAAGTGAAATTTCAGTTAAAATGTTCTGAGAAAAAAACATTAAACTTGGCTTAAAGCAGTTTACGAGATCTATATTTAGCTAAGAGTCGAATTAAGTTAAAAAATACAACCGGAAGCGACTGGTGAAAGGTGATCTTATGCCTTGTAAAAACTCCTGAGCCATATCCCTGCCTGATGGCGGAGATGCTATTGTGTGCATGTTCAAGAACTTCTGTAAAATAAATTATATGACTTGCTCTAGTTTGCCTAAGACAAATGCTGAAAAAGACCAAGAGTTCTAGAAAGTGATAAATTAAATCAAAAGCAGATGCACTGTTATGTAACTTCTTCAATCTAGAGCTGGTCGTAGAGAAGATGCTGAGAACATGTTGAGGTGAGCAGTCAACATAGGGATTACCAGAGCACCGTCTTAAAAAACTCTTACTGCTGTAAAAATGAAACAATGAAAGAGAAATTGGCTTTGAAGTAAATGAGTACATAAACATCTGTCCACTGCCTAGGATAAAATCTTGATAATAGTAAGGCTGAAGAAAACTGCCCCTACTAGATGGTGTGAAAAGTAACCTCCTTGAGAATGAAAAAAAAAAATTTTTTTCCAGCTATTTTCCAACTTCTTGATCCCGTCCGAAAAGTAATTTTCCGGAAGGTCTGCAAAATACTCCTCCGTGATGAGCCATCTTTTGAGGTTTGGGAAGAGATAATAGTCCGAGGGAGCCAAATCGGGCGAATACGGTGGATGCGACAACAATTGGAGCAGTAAGTCATTGATTTTAGCCGTGGTTGCGATGCTCTTGTGCGCCGGTGCATTGTCTTGCAAAAACAAAAATTTTGTTCGCTTCATGTGAGGCCGTTTTGCAGCGATTTCGGCGTTCAATCGCTCCAATAATGCACAGTAATACTCGCTGTTGATAGTTTTTCCTTTTTTTGAGTTAGTCCACGAAGAGTATGCGATGACAATCCCAGAAAACCAACGCAATTAGGTTTCCGACCCATCAAGCTAGACTCGGCCCCTTCGGAGCACTCGTGCCGGCTTCAGTCCATTGCCGGGCACTCATTTTATTCCGCATCAGCAAGTCCAGACACTCTTTCGAAGTGCTCTCGCGTTCGTGTTTTTGGTCAGGAGTGTGTATGCGCGGATAACTTTTTCATATGCAGAGTATTGCCAAAAATATGGCATGTGCGCTCAGTACTAATCTTTGTGGTATCTGCTAGCTCGCGCACCTTCACTTTAATGTCAGCCAACAGCATTTCATGTATTTTTTGACATTGTCCTCTGTAACCGCATCGGAGGGTCTGCCGCTGCATACTTGATCGGTAGTGGAGTTGCGGCCACCACAAAACTCTCGAAACCAATATTTGATGATGTAATCTGACGGAGCATTACCCCCATTATATTTATCCAACTTTTCTTTTGTGTACTTCGCCGTTTTGCCTCTCAAAAATTAATATTTTATGAGAGAACGAAAATCGTTTTTGTCCATACTCAACATGATGCCAAAAGAGTCTACAACAATTAGCTGTCAAACAAAACTAAAGACAGTTTCGCACTGACATTTGGCATGTCTGCCAAACGGACTTCAAGGCATCATAAACATTTTTGCAGTAGCATCGCATTCTGGCGGTTAAAGAGGTTACTTGTCACTCTACCTAGTACTTCAGATTGGCAAAAGAAGTGGGCTCAAAACTCTTAACTCGGAACATGAAATCCATGCTCTAAAAACATTGATCGTGCCAGTTTTGTTATATGGAACCGAGTTCTGGAATATATTCAGGAAAGCAGTGCAGATAAGCGAGGATGGCAAAGTAGAATATTGAACGGCGATCTGTTAGATCCTGGCTTACACTGACTCGGTCACATTCCGTGAATGGACAATAATGCTCCAGTTAAGATGATTCAGGTTCGAAACGAAAAGGAAGACAGAACCTCGGTTTTAAGATCAAGCTGTCGCAGATGCTAGAGTGCTTGATCTGAAAAACTGAAAACAGCATGCACGCGATCGAATAGATTGGAAGTCTTCTATGTAAGATCAGAGAGAGACTTTTCACGGGTCGCGAGCTCGTTAAGCAAATTATATATAAGACTTCGCACCTTGTGAAAACCCAAATACTTGTTATGACGTTGGAATGACGTTCAATGTGATGAAAACGGTTTGGTGTTAAAACTGTATGTATAGATTGTGCAGACGTATTGAATAAAGGCATAGTCAATTCGTTTTTTTCCCAAATATTTGTCACCAAAGTCTAGTGTTATCAACGAGAAGACTATTTCAGTACAAGTGGTTAATGAAGCAGCAATACTCAGCGTCAGCGCTTAATTTGAACGGATATTCTATGTTTACATGAGCAAAAAAGCAGAAAAAAGACGATTAATTGAATAAAGTTTGGAAGTTAACCTGCTTTAAATACATCAGTGATGTGTTATAAGCGGATATATCAGTTCTTTGTGGGCGTCCGATCCTAGCGTTATAAAATTTAAAGGGTTAGGCCATTCTAGGATTTTTAAAAAAATCGACTTTTTTTTATTGCTTTCAATGAGGTCTCTCAGGACCTCAAAAATGATATCCCAAAGATTATGGGCGGGAAATATCTCGAAGTATTCGTTTTTCAAAGCATACGAGTAGTACAAGGCCGGCAGGTAGGCAGCGAGCCTCTTATGACCGAAAAGAGGGACGGTATTTTAGGGGACTAGAGTTGGTATAAGGCAGATATTTTTGAAGCTTTTTGCCACGTGTTCAGACTATTGCTTGTTTCGTCTTTTGAAACGTCGGCTTTATTCAGTTACGTACAGTGAAACATTCGTATTTTTTTTTTTTTTGTTTTATAAGTTTTATTGGCTCGTTTTTGTTATGATGGACAAAATATATTGTTGTCAAAGAGGAGCAAAGGAGACACGTACATACAGCAAGAGACCGAAAATATCTTGAAAAAGACCACTAAATTAACACGAATTAGGGGCACCAACTGAAATGAATGGTGCTCATGGCAAAAGGCTAAAGCTACAAATAATTTGGCTGAGTTCAAACATAAGCCAGCTCTTCCAATTTAAGTGTATTAAGCTATCAAGCCAATCTACGAAAGATTGACAATCTTCACACTAGATGCTTGTCGAAGTTTTAATTCGACTGTGTGGGCATTGCCCCCAAAAATCCATTTCTACTGGTAAAATTGTGTTGGATAATTGGAAAATTGGCTTTGCTTCAATTCTGCACATAACTAAAGCGATTGATTTAGAAATCGGCCTGAACACCTATGAAATGTGCTTGGAATTTGACAAAGAGCGCATACAGCTTGCAGAAGGATCGCTGTCTGAAGCTGCAAAAGAGTGGATGATCATTTAAATCAATAATTTAGAAAGCCAATTATATGGTGCGGGTATTGCGGATTAAAAGTATTGCAAAATCTTTCATCAATCCATAACTTAAAATTTTAAACGCATTTATCTCATAACTGCGTTTTTCTAGTTGGGTGCAATTTGAACATTTTTAAACCAATTCACTTCAATTAACTACATAGATCTTTAAAGATTTTCTTAATAAGTTCCTAGGACTTGTTTTTGTATGGAATTTCTTAGTAAAAATTTTCTGGTTATTTTTCTGTGAATTTTTCAAAATTTGACTTTGGAAGTGCGCCATTCGCCCAAAAATCAATATATCAAAAAAATCCAGTACATTTCTCTTGCTGTTGTTATGTACAATGAGTGACTCATCAGAATTCCAAATTCATAAAAGCTTTTGGTACGGCCGTAGACCTTTCCAAAAAAGAGAGCACATCTGAGAAACCCTGCACAGCCGCCATTTTTAAGTAAATTGTTCTATAAAAATTATGTTTTACTGTCAATTATATGTACAATAAATGTTGAATTTTGTAAACTCTATTTATTTTATATTTTTCCTGAAAAAAATCACAAAGAAGCCTATTTTTATGGCCTTTGAAGTAACCTAACCCTGAAGGTATGTGGTGAAGAGCCTGCTGGTATTGATACCATTTTACATACTTCCACTATAATACTGTCTGTATTGTCTGTCACTACAATACCACGTTAAAAGCTAGTTTACCGAGAAACATAACCGATATTGAGATTCGCAATTTGTTGGTGGTACACCTTCTTTCTTATTGCAGCCCCATTTCTTCTCTGTTGGCGATTCTTCGTAAATTCTTTGACAATTCAAAGTAATCACAGTGAAAAAGTACAGCACAGTTGTTGTACAATAGATTCGAAGAGAAGTATTTTATCCAAATGCGGAACAACACAAATGTCAAAGTATATTGCAATACTTAACGCGAAAATCGGCGTGTACTGCAAAATGCTGTCTCTCGGGGCTTGTAATATTCACTATACTACGTTACTAATTCTAGAAGGCTAATGTTCGTCGATTCGACGACGTCGCATTCGTTATATTACCGTCTCTTTCTAACACATACTAACGTATATTCAAAAATTAACTCAGTCACCGATGCGATCTTGTGAAAGACGATTGTTTCCGCCAGGTATATTTTAGGCTCAAATGTTCGTCGTTTCGACGAATACTTAGCTTTTGTGGTAGTTTTGGTGATGTTGAATACCGTGTTTTTTTTTTAGGTTTTTATAATGGCTTCCTTGAAACACGTAACAGTTTCGGAAATTGTTAAGTTATTACTTACTGATGATGGTTTGAGCGATTGTTTTGAAAGTGAAAAAGTGGATAATTTGGAAGAGGATAATGTGGAAAGCGATATACAAGACGATCCATCCGATATAGAGGTGGAGAATGAATTATCCAACTCTCATTCGGGACGATAAAAATCGTCATGTATAGTCTACAGCTAAGGGTCAAACGTCAGGCAGAACACCAGCTATAAATATCGTGCGTATTGCAAGAGGCCCTACTAGAAATTGCTGTTTAAAAAATTTGTGATAAATGAAATATTGGAAGAGATTATAAAGTGGACAAACGTTGAGATATCAGTAAAAACTACGAAACGATATCAGCAACACAACTTGAAACCAATAAAGAAGAAGTCAAAGCATTTATGGGTGTTCGGATAATATCTGCGGTCCTAAAAGTCAACCATCTAAATTGCGATGAACTATTTAATACAAAGTGGTCGGGTATGAGCAAGGATAGATTTAAATTTTTGTTGCAATGCCTTCGTTTTGATGATAAAATGTTAAGATTACATCGCCAGGAATCAGATCATCTTCTACCAATCAGAGAAATATGGGGAGTTGCTAATGGCTCAGTGTCGAATTAATTATGTGAATGGGACTAATGTCACCGTTGACGAACAGCTATTAGCATTCAGAGGTAGGTGTAAGTTTAAAATGTATATACCTAATAAACCAACAAAATATGGAATAAAATTGGAAATTGTGTGTGACAGTGGCACATATGGTCAATGCTATACCATACCTTGGAAAAATAACTGATACTGGCGGCTTATCTTTAGATTGAGCATTTTGTAAAAGAGTTTACTCGAAGTACATATGGATCAAACAGAAATCACCACCGATAATTGGTTCACTTCTATACCGTTGACTAAATAATTATTACAACAACCCTATAGGATGACAACATTTGAAACATTACGCGCAAATAAAAGAGAAATACCAAAAGAAATGAGAAATTACAGAGGTAGAAACGTCGGCATATTTATATTCTGCTATGATGGTCCGTTAACCCTTCTTTCGTACAAGCCGAAACCGAACTTTGTCAATAGAATCAAACAAGAAAAATGTGATCGAATTTTATAACGCTACCAAGGGTGAAGTCGATACCTTTGATCAAATATGTTCGACTATGACATGTAGTAGAAAAACTAATCGGTGGCCAAGGTGTCTCTTTTACGGCATGATAAATATATTATAACATGAATTAACAGTTACATCATTTAATGCCGCAATCATTCTATATTTGATACAAGAATATTATCAAGACGAAACTATATGAAAAAGTTACATTCGCAACTTGTGGAGCCTTGGTTAAGAAAACGTGCAGAAATACAAACTTTAGGTACCACTCCTAAAGAACAATGTGACGATCGGTCTAACACTAGTCAAGAGGGACCAGGACCATCTACAAGGACACATATTTCTAAAAGAAAAATGTGTGGTGAGTGTTCTTATAAAAAAAAAGGTGGATGACAAGGACTGTTTGCTTAAAATGAAGTATTCGAATTTGTTTTATAAATTTAATTAGTTAAAATTACGTTTTTTTTTTTATTACAGAACACTTTTGAACTGCTTTAGAGAATAAAAGTAAAATTACAATATATGCATTATAAAAAACTACAAAAAAAATGTGTTTTAGTACAGGTTGTCGAATCGACGAATAATTACAATAGCTTATTAGGGGTAATCAATAATCTTAGCTTTCTAGGGCTAATGCCAATAGTCTGTCCCTTACATTTAAATAAAAGTGAATCATCTCGTCCTATTAGCAATCCTTTAGGTTTATTTAAAGAGTTCGCTGACAAATGACAAGTCATCCTTTGCCCCATGTGCTGCTACTTTCATTTGAAACCTATAAATGAGATACTAACCCCGAAAATGAATCCTGTTTAAATTAAATTACCACCCTAAACTCAATAAACGTTAACTGAGAGTATACATTTGGAGTATTGGAGTATTGGAGTATTGCATTGCCTTGGAGCTACTTACAAACTTGATTTGCTTTTCCCGAGCTACAAGGCAGAAATCATCTTGTTCATTACTCTCGGAATGATGGTTAGAATTAGAACTACACAAACACATTTTTTTTTTGAGAAACCTGCTATTGATGGTCATCAGCCTATAGTCGAAAATTGATCATCTATGTAGTAAGGACCAATATTAATATCAAAATTAAGTCACATTGTACAACATTAACTTCGCATGAAAAAATTGACACCATCAAAGACTTTGTAGTCTTCTGGATAGACGTCTCAAGTTAAAAGTCAACCTTGTGCTCGATGGCACCAGAGACGAATTCAGTTATGAAATCCCTATAGCTGAATCAGTAAGCAGTCATAACCAACAGACAAAGGATTCATATCTTCGTTTTAATACACTGGTAGCTACAACTAAGTTTCTTGAATTATGAATGTGCAAAATCTCTAGAGGATCTAACCGTCAATCCAATATTTGACATCTAAATTCAGAGCTAGGCAACGTGAACCTACCTGTTGGAAACTGCCAAAAGTAAAACGTTTGACGATTTTGACAGGAGGACCCTGAGTAAGAAATTTATTTATGAACAACTCCATAAAATCAGTGCAGGAGAAAATTTACACAACATAGAAAGGATACTAGCCCATATGGAGAATATCATACGAAGGCTATCGAGATTTAAGTTGATATAGCAAAGCAACTGACAACTGATTTCAAACAGAATGTTGAAAGTCTAGTCACCGTATTGCAGCTTGTAAATATTCATCGTATATAGAGAATAAACAAAAAAAAAAATAAATAACCCGTTTCCAGGCAGTCTATTTACCCAGAACAAAAGCAATTTGGTGCAGATGTCTCTTAAAGTTGGTAAGTCAAAACATTTTGGATTCAAAGCGTCGATTATCATTAGAGAGGACAATATTTGGTTCCTTATACTCTGTACTCTGTATCGGTTCCTTTTAAGGAAATTTCTAAGAATCCATTGGATGAGTTATAATGTGGCTCTTATAACATAATTGACCGAATGTACTGTTCTCATACTTGGGTGATGAGGTTCAAATGGAATATAATTTCTGCCATAAATTTCACAAAGTGAAATATAAATTTGGCAAACAGAGCTCTGATTTTGAAAATACGCTTCAACGATTTGAAATCTTTGTTACGATGACAGCTGGTCTGGCATTTAATCTCTACTAAAAAGTCTGATACGGCAAAAAAAAAAAATACCCATCACTTACTACCTTTCAGTACTCTCTGTTTTCAAAGCAAAAAATTTGGGAATGGATAATGAATCCTAAGTATCTACATAGATGGTTGACTAAGTTTACTCCGTCAATTTCCTCAGCCTCTTAAAAAGGGCAGCAGAATTTGCAATGCATTTATCGAAAGACCATTCTTACTTCAAAGTGGGAGTAAGCCACATTTTTGTAGGTCTTTTTGAGTTTAAATTAGTGAATAGTATGTATGGATAGAGTCTAATGGAATAGATTCGGTATGGTAAATTTTACTCAAAACTATACAGAGAAAAAAGGAAAGAATTAACTTGAATACTTTAAAATTCGTTAAAATAGCCACCCTCTTCATTTAATATCTTATTGTCTTCATACAATTCAAAATTATTTACTAACTACTCTCAACAATGTCATCGAACTTTAGCTCAAAGGTACGAACAGGCTCAGATAAAAACCCACGTTCCACTGAAGTTAATTAAATATTCTCTTTTATTACGTTACTCTAGTGAATGGTGCAATAAAAGCCATCCCCGTACAAGGCACGCCTTTTCAATTATCTCACACTGGCTATTTTTATTTTTAATCATAAAAAAATAAATAATACAAAATTAAAAAAAACAAAAGAGACTGAAACAAGTACGAGTACGTTTACTCGTATACGTGTGCACAAAAATAGTTAATTGTGAGCTAGCCACTCTGAATTTATACTCTACCACCATAGTGTAAGCAGAAAGTAGCCTTCTCTTTGCTCAATAAATCAGTTCTGTGAAAGCCGATACCATATACAGGATACCCGATACTCGATACACTCTATATACGAGTGCCATGCCATCATCAAAGCAACACCGGGTGGAGTTCAATTAACGCTATTATCATTCCATAAAATTTAATTGAGAGCCTCCTCGTGGCACAAATTATTTCCGCACTCACCCAACCCGGTGTCATTTAGTGTGTATCGGACCCTCAGTTTCAAACAAAACTGTGAAATTAAAACTTTTTAATAGGCCTTCAGCCATGCAGCCATTCAGCCATTCAGCCATTCAGCCATTTTAGCTATTCAACCATTCGGCTATTGGACCATTGGTTATTCGGTCAATTGACATACGACTCCACTTCGTCCGCCAACCCGTCAAAATACCTTTATTCAATTAATTTTATGGTAAAATGACCTGCCGTAGTCGTTTTAAACATCATTTAAATATATCCACAACCTGCGTGCAGAATTACGGGGAAAGGGTTCCGTCATTTAAGCTTATATTACGCACTTAACGCAATAAAATGTGCAGATACACTTTAGTAAAGAATTTTATTTTATTTTATTTTATTTTTTTTTTTTCGTACTTTCAGGAACACCTCACTTATATCTCATGCACGCATAAAACCATGCCTCATACCTACAAACATATGTACGTGTGGATGTGTGGATTTTATTTTATAAAAATGTACAAAATGGCAGAGAAATGTGTATACGTAGTATCAGGTAGGTTTCTTTACTTACATATTATGGTTAAATTTATTTTACTATTTCTCGTTTGTGCCTTCAGGAAATCCACTCGACACCGGTAGATTCCGGTGTCAGTATCACGGGTACTCTGTATTGATAGCTCGCCAGGCTCTTTGTCGAATATGAAATAAGCTCGTCCACCAAATACGCTTTCGTCAGACCATCGTTTCGCCGCTTTTGAACCGCCACCCCGTATGTCGACGCTGTAATATAAGTAAATAAAAATAATTAATGCAATTACAAAGGATAAAATTACACACATGGACACATTTTCTATGGATAATTGTAAAGGGCTATTTATAATGATTTAACGTATAAAAAAGGTCAGTGCAGGGAAGTGGTTCAACAAGGGAAGAGCTCTAAAAATGTATCTGGTGACTACATGCATGGTAATTAGTTGAACATTCCTTTTTTTTTTTTTAATTTATGAAACTTGTGAAATATATACGATATACAATATAATAAAACCTTTTTAAGGTTTCTTTTTTTTTTTTTAATAAACAACCTGATGCGAAATGATTTTTGAAGTTTGGTTTAATACGAGTAACTAATTTCTGTATATTAGAAAAAAAAAAAAATATATATAAAACAGATCGCGTGGATTTTTTTGTGCTGCTTGGCACTTATCAATTATCCACACTGTCCTTTCTCTAGGCCCCCCGCCCAATTATCAAGGCTTTGCCCATCAATGACGTTGTGTATTGGGTCTTGCGATTTGCTAAGAGATGGCGTAACTTGTATTATTTCATTCTTGCTTTCTATGGAAAGCTAATGTCATTGTACGTCATTTCAGTATATGTCATTCATTTGAAGTGTAAGCAACAATAATTTTTTTTTCACTCAAATATGTCGAACTTTGTGCCTGAAAAAGTTTTTTTGCGGGGAATTCTTCTTCATTACTTTAATATGAAGAGAACTGCTGCCGAAAGTCATCGTATTTTGGTGGAAGTTTATGGTGAACATGCGCTAGATGAGCGAACGTGCTAAAATTGGTTTGCACGATTTAAAAGTGGTGATTTTGGCTTGGAAGACGATAACCGTCAGCCAAAAAAGTTTGAAGATGAAGAACTGGAAACATTACTCTATAAAGATTGTTGCCAAACACAAGAAGAGCTCGCAGAATCTTTGGGTATCACTCAAGCAGCCATTTCAAAACGTTTAAAAGCAGCTGGATATATTCAAAAGCAAGGAAATTGGGTTCCACATGAACTCAAGCCGAGAGACGTCGAAAGGCGGTTTTGCATGTCCGAAATGCTGCTGGAACGCCACAAAAGGAATCGGATTGTTACTGGTGATGAAAACTGGATCCATTTCGACAACCCCAAGCGCAAAAAATCATATGTGAAACTCGGCCAACCAGCTAAATCAACGGCAAAGCCGAATATCCATTCCGCGAAGGTAATGCTCTATATTTGGTGGTATCAGATGGGTGTGCTGTATTATGAGCTGCTAAAACCGGGTGAAATCATCAATGGACAACGCTACCGAACACAATTAATCCGTTTGAAGAGAGCAGTAGCCGAAAAACGCACGGAATATGCGACAAGACACGAGGCAATAATTTTCCATCATGACAACGCTCGGCCCCACGTTGCTATTCCGGTAAAGAACTATTTGGATAACAGTGGATGGGATGTCTTACCCCACCCGCCTTATAGGCCAGACCTTGCCCCTTCTGACTAACATTTGCTCCGGTCGATGCAGAACGCCCTCACTGAGATACGGTTCACATCAGAGCAGAATATCAAAAATTGGCTTGATTCATTCTTGGCTGCCAAGCCGGCGCAGTTCTTTTGGGATGGGATCCACAAATTACCAGAAAGATGGGTAAAGGTCATAGCTTCAGATCTGCAATACTTTGAATAATACTATTTTACATGTTTTTCTTAAATAGATGTTCAAATTTTGAAAAAAAAACCGCACGAATTAAAATATATACCCAATAACTTTTGCAAATGTCAAGCTATGATGCCAAGACTTAGAGAGAATTTCAACAACAGATCTACCAACTTAACAAAAAAACAGAACTCAAACCCGAGCAATGGAAGCGCCACACGGTAAGGCCACCGGGAACATTTTGATTAAGGTGGTAGTGCACACAACTCGCAAAAAAAGAATAAGAACCAATAACAGGAAGCTGGTATACTCGTACACTATATAACATATATGGTAGTATCGGCTTCATGTTATCCAATCTTTAAATGCAAAAGGCAATAAAAAAAAAAAAATAGATAATGGAAGCGTTCAGCTGGCATGTTTATAATTACTGATACAATACTCACTTATAAACTAAAAGTAAAATGAATCTTGTTCTAAACGCTTAGATCAAGACAAAAAGTCGACGGAGCTGAGGGGAATTGTGCAAAAAATTTCACTCATCTCGTTTGGAGATATTGAGCATTTGGTTTTGTTTTAATCATATACTACTAGAATACAAGTCTTTAAGTCTTGAAGTCTTAAGAGTCAAAAATGCTAAGGTTCTGAGACGTAGAACTAAGAGTCAATTACGTCTAAACTAGACGTAAAATAGTTAATATGTAGTATGGACTTGACCCAACAGGATAATACTCCAGGTGGTATTCGTAGCGACCATCCATCCGTAGTCTTTGCGATTGCGCCCGGGGCACGGATTCTGGAGGCCTCATTCGACATATTTTACAACCCCCCGTCAATTTCGGCGCTGACCGAGGACCTGCTGGAGAACTTCATTCCGACTACTCCTGCAGCTCTTTCTACGATACGTTAGGTAGTTTGAGCTGAAACGATGGAAAGAGTACCGGAAAGGCATTGGGTGTTAAACTCCATCAGAATAGACCAGTTGTGATCAGGGTACTTTTTCTAACGGCATGTCTCGGAAAACCGAAATGGTGGAACAGGCTTCAGTAGAAATACACTGAAAGAGATGGAAAGTACCGTCGAAGGCGTGAGTGCCAAAAGTCTTAGTCTCCCAGCGGCGGCGTAGAAGAGAAACAGGTCGGTAGAAGTGGCACCCACTAAAACTGACTAACTTCTCGTATCTGAAGCTGCGCTATCTTCTTCTGTCCTGAGCAGGGCCAAGAGGATGAAAATGTCCGACACTCCCATCCGATGTACGGATGAAACCGGCCCTGCATTCAGCAAAGGCTGCAGCACTGGTGGACGGAAATCGATTGAAGCGGTTAAACTCAAAAATAAAACCAGCGGTAGTTTCAGTGCCACAACCAGCAAAGATCGTAGTTCTGATCGATGGATGTAGGCCAAAGCGGTGAAATCCCTGCAGAAAAACTATCTTAGTGGTGGATATACCAGCGCACAAGATCCGGCTAAAACCAGTGCTGCAAACAAGGCAAGTTGCAACTCTGGCGGATAGAACTTAGACGTCGCTGGACAAGTTACCTCAAAAAAAAAAAAAAAAACGGAAACGGAAACGGCAAAGGGAACGCACCTACAAGATCGCTGCTATTTCTTTCTTGGTGCTTTGAATAAAGAATGCTAGCAACGACAATAGCAGCTTTTAACAGACTCCAAAGAACTGTTTGTCTCGCATGAATGGGTGCTTTCCGTAACATTCCTGGCTCCGCTCCAGATGCATTGATGAATCTCCCTCCCCTTGACATTCATATCATGGGCTGCACTCTCAAAGCCATTCTCCGTCTAAAAAGAAGTGGTCTTTGATATAATATGCACTGGAGCTTTGATGACTCTGAGCTTTGACTGTCTTTTGACTCTCGTCTGATATCTGATGCAATGCCACCGAACTCTTGTTAATGCAAAAATAGGGACTCGAATTTCCCTGTGCCCGAAAATGTTTCTATTTTTCTGTGCCCAAAATTTGCGCAAGCGAAGGAATTTAGTTTTCACTTTCTCGAAGATGACAAATTTCATTCCTCGATAGGAAAACTACAATATATTGTGAAGAATTGATGATGTAGTATCTGCATCTGTATAAAAAGTTCAACTACGCCTTAAACTTTGCTGAACCTTCTTATGTCTGATAAGTTGATTCCGCTCCAGGTCACAACTCGATTATGAGAAATAAAATGAGGGTCAGAGAAAAGGTTTTTAAGTTAGGGCTTCCAATGGGAGTTGTGTATCATGTAAGTTTAGAGGACATAAGTAATACAAAATATTGATTGCTGTGAGAGTGATGATGACACTATCTCTGTGATTGTCCGGTCGCACTCGCTTAAAACTACATGTTACCGACTCAAGTACATATTCCCCGCTGCATTCTGTGTAACCCAGATTAACCAAACAGCATATCTTTCCTGTAGTCCATGTTATTGTTGTCTATATTGTATTGCTTTATTAGAATAAATATTGCATATGTATTTCTTTTTGATCATTAGATTTGAGAACAATCACCGTCCTAGTAGTAGACCAAAATTAGAGAATTTCTGTACAAAATAAATGTTACATACCAAAAATACACGTTTTCAATGTTTTTATTAAGGACATCATCGTTTATTCCTGAATTTCTGAGAATTTTGAAAAACGTCGGTAATCCTTTTTCTGTTGGGTATGCGCCAGACATGCCTTGGAATAATAATGCTTCGTTTCAAGCAAATGAATTTAAAATTATAGTAAAGAAGAGTTAAATTCTTGAAAACAATATCAGTTGTGGCGTTCCCAAGGATACTAATCAAAACTTAATTTACTACTGACAGTTGCTATAGACACGACGATAATGATATTTTTGACATAATTGAGGCTCTGTTCACATACAAAACTAAACTTCAGAAATTCCCACGTAAATTTTGTATACGCTCTACGAGTACCCCTGTACCTACCTACTTTTTCAGTAAATATTGACTTTCCACTCCCATTCGCAGTAGCTGTTTATTTCTTTAAAAGTCTTCCCAGAACTAATTCAAAATTCTCAACACAGATCTCGACACTCGGCACGCGCTACTTGTTTGCCCAGTTCTTAAAGCCTTGAAACAAAAACAGGCCAACAACAACGTCTCCCAAACAATCACAATTTTTCTCAATTAAATTTTCCGCAACACCATCGCCATCTATCCATCTAAAAATGAATATTCTCCAACGCGAATGAACATCCGCCTACTCAAACACAACCCCCACGTATCTATCCTCATTTTGCGTGTTGAAGATTCTTAAAACCTAATATAGTTGATGTTAGCAAATTCAAAATGCGACCCTGAGAATGAGGTTGAAGACTACATATTCGTATTTTAAAGAAAGAGAACTGAAAGTCAAATAAAGAAACCGATAAACAACATCTCGCTCGGGCTCGAGATGATGACGAATGGATAGATGGAGGCAACTCATCATGTCCATGACCACATTTCCATGCACTCTACCAAATGCATAAGACCAACCAAGCTGTTATGGTTTTTCTTTCATCCCCCAACCTCTCCCAATACATCATCTCTTCACAACAAACACAATTCCTAGTCCTTTTGCGAAGAGCACTTGAATTTCTTGAGGATATGGCATGGAAAGTGAATAAAAACAAAAATGAAAAAAAAAAAAAAAAGAAAAGGAATTTTTTGTTTTGTAAGAATCCCGCATTGAATGAAAGAAAATGGAATTTCCTTTTAAAAAAAAGTAGAGTATGCCAAGATGGGTACAGTATGTGCTACAAGTACCCTCATATGTATTAGAGGAACATTGTCATCACCAATGGATGCAGTCGTTATCCGGTTGTGTCGACCCATTTACGACATATGCGAATACGGTTATGGATGACATGCAATGCAACGGAAACCATTGACAATGATATTTTAAGGTTTTTGGTTCACTGCAATCGATCCATCTGCGTCAAGTGAAAGCTCACTACGAGTACATATCAAGGTAGAGTGATAAATTTGCAGACAAAAATGCAGCATATGACTTTGCAGTGTTGTAAAGAAACTAGGAGCACCTACAGGGCATACTCATAAGTAGAAGCAGTATCAGTTTTTTTTTTTTTTTTTTTTTTTGAACTCTGCATAAAGTATACTGATGCCAAGGAGTACTTATAACAAAAGTCTCAAATGAGCAAGCATATTCTATGTCCGTTAAAGAAGGAATTCATATTTTCAACGAAGATCTAGGTCTGCTTACAAGGTATCTTCTTTGGGGTCAAGGAATATAAATGCCACTCTGTTGGTTGGAAGTCATTATGCTATGCATATGTGTGAATATATTTGAATTCTTTCCTCTCGCTATAATTTTCTTCAAACAGTGCTTAATAAGCGACCACTAGGAAAGTTCCTTAAGTACATCATTATATAACTTTGTACTGGAAATCGGCATATGCACTTCTCTTTCCTGGCAACGTTCTTTCCTCTCCCAGTCTTCTTACACTTGCTATGCCCATTTTCTGCTATCATCCGTTCAAGTTCTCTTTGTAGATTCTGATATGATCTAGCACGCTTAAGTTCTTTGAATTATAATTCGAAATTGGAAAGTCGGAAGTCGTTGTCGTTCGCCGTATCATGTAGGATTTTTTCCTCAACTCACTTACCGAAGACGCCCCCTACGAAAGGTTTTGTATCACAACTAGCCCGTAATACTTTGTTAGAACCTTTAAAAACACAATCGATTTATTTTCATCTATAAGAGCTTCTGATGCTAGAAACAAGGCGAACTTTAATCAGTTTCAAGTTCATCAAAGCCTTTAATAACATGTCTCGCCTTTTTATGGTCACTGGTTATAAATGAATTACACAACAAGCTCAGCTTTTTATTACTGATTAATGGATTCTCTGATGATCCAGCAGATAAACGTGTTTTGATATTATACGAGCAGTAGCTATGCGAATTTGCCCCACATCAGTCCTAGAGGCTCTAATCGGGCTTACTCGATTGCGCATTTTTATTGAAAAGTTTGCACTATGCAATGCGGTAAGACTCATTTCCTTAGCGGAGAACAATTCGCCAATAGCTTGTCAGTCCTTTTGGCAATTATTTTGGATTTCGCAAACAAAAAATGATAAACAATGCGTCCAACTTCATGCTACATTTTCTACATTATGTTTTTTGTAAAGAACAAAATATTTTGATCTGAAATCGTAAAAATTAAGGAACTGACGATCTCCTTTTTAATGACAGTTGATTGGTCAAAAATCTGCTGTTGGTGACGGTGTACTAAACAGAAATCATATACTCGAAGGCATCTTTCATCTTTTAGGACGAGCTAAAATATTTCCCATAAACCGTGCGCAGACTTCAATCTGTATTCGTATTAGCACACTGCATCAATGCCCTTCAATGATCTGGTACCCAAGCTCAAAAGCCCCAGACTACGGTGGTACTAGTTCACAGTGGCTGGTAACACAGCGACTAACTAATAATCAGAATGGGCTCTACCGGAAGATAAACCATAAAAGTCTACCTAACAAATGACAAAAGGAGCCACACCTAATAGTTTGAGAACAAAATTCAAAGAATAGGGAAGATATAAGGAACTATAATTTCTCTAAAATTATCCTTAAGGGCTTAACATTCCTTCTCCAAAATATATAAATTTCATATTTTGTATTTCCATTTATTGTATAATTTATTTGAATTTAATTGTTCAATAAGAATTAAACAATTTTTTAAAAACAGAATAAGCTTTATATATTTTATTCAAACAATGCAAAATAATGTATTAGATTAGAATGTAGCTAAACTGAACTAAACAAAGCGCATCGTCGGTCAACACTTACGAGAGTCGATCGTTTCTGTTCGGTAAGTACCACAGTTTGGTTGCTATGATAATGCGCTGCGCTCGATTTGTACATGTTTATTTTTTGTGTAACTTTTATGCAATTTTTTGTGATATTGTGATTGTTTCTTTCTACTTATTTCTATTCATGTATGGTAGATACGAAAGATATGTTCATTTATTTTATTTGGTTTCTTTTGAATTGAATCCAGAAGACGAACTTGCAAATGATGGTAGTGACGGTGAGATGGAGGACCATGAAGGTGAAGATGGTATTCAAAATGATACTGATAACGAGTACGTAGACGAAGTAATCGAAGAAGGGTTGAATGACAGCTCAACACCGCATTAAAAGATAATCAGAGGTAAGAATAGAAACGTTTGAGCTATTTCTAAAGGTCAAAATAGTGGAAGAACATCTACGGTCAATATAGTTCGCTATAGAGGTCCTTCTCGAATGTGTCGAAATATTTTTAAGCCACCTTTATGCTTTGAATTATTTGTTACGGACGAAATCATGCAAGAGCTCATTCAGTAGACAAATATGGAAATCTCAAAATAACCTACTGATAGTACGACTTGTTCGACATTTAGAGACATGAATCCTACTGGAATACTTACGTTGAGTTATTTGACAGTTCATTTACCGGAACGAGATCTCTGGATTTGATTTTATTATCAGTTGTCTAAAAATGTATGACAAGAATCTACGCCCTGCAAGATTCTTTTTTTAGATTTCGGAGCTCAATGCAAAATGAATTACTCTCCGGGATGCAATTACTTGGGTTTTGAGGTAGTTGCATCTTTCGAATGTACATACCTAGCAAACCGATTAAGGAATAAAAATTCCAATGATGTGCGATAGTGAAACCAATTATACGGTAAATGCTATGCCATATATTGGAGATACAAATAGTTTCTTTATTCAAAATCAATTTCAATCAAGTACGTATTGGACATTATTATTGGCCATTATTATCTACCTTTTGCCATTTTCCGGGTAGCTTCACAATTCCATCGGTGTAGAATGTCTGTGGTTTATCAGCGAAAAACTTGGCTAAGTGAATTTCAGCGGCTCTTCGGTCGACCAATTTTTTAGCATCAAAAGAGTTTTGCAAAGACCGAAATAAATGGTAATCATTGGGTGAAGGGTACGGTCTATACGGTGGATGCATCAAAACTTCCCTATGTGTATGTTCTAGCTTTGTCATGAATGAAGACAACTCCTTTGTGTTGTGCCAATTCTGGTCGTTCTTTCTTAAAAGCTTCATTCAAACGATTGAGTTGTATATAGTAGAAGATCGAATTTTCAATCCTTCGAACTTTCCAATCCCACCAAACTTCAACATAACCTTGTCTGCTGTCAATCTAGGCTTTGAAGTCGTTTGTGGTCGGTTACCGGCTTTTAACCATGATCGATTGCGTTGGATATTCCCGTATTTTATACGTATTTCATCGTCCGTAATAAATCGCTACAAAAATGATGTTTATTCGGTCAGTTAAATTTCTTTGTGTTAATTCATGTGGCACCCAAACATCGATCTTCTTTGAGTAGCCTGTTCGTTTAAGATAATTCCTTTTTGTCATATGGTTGATGTTTAGTGCCTCCGCTATCCCCAGACAGCTTCCGTGCCGGTCATGTTCTACAACTAGATTATAGTAGGCGTCGACACGTTTGTTCAGATGTGTTCTTCGATGTCTTGTTCTATAAAGTCTAACAGATGGCCAATAACAATTTTTTTATGACATTTTGAAAATAGCTTTTGTCAACTCGTATATACTTAACACTCAAAATATTTTATTAAAGGGAGAAAAACTATTGAATCGTAGAGAGTATATGAAGAAACTATCTACACCGTGGATGATATCTTGATTGGAAATCTTCTGGTACTTTCTTTGTTAGAATCCGATCAGGGAACAGACCCTTATTATATCAAAATTATATTTAGAGCAGGAACTACGAATATATGCAACAGTTAGCATTCTGGCGGACTTCTGCTCTATGCATGTAAATATTTCACATATTTTTCACATATATTTCACAACCATTGATGGGAAGGATAAATGCAAAAGGAAACAAAACTTATTCACTAACTGAAAGCTGTTTCTATATAGAAGATGCTGAAACTACAAAATGCGTACTATTAGACTGTGCGGCTTTCTAATATTGTGTACTGTGACACCTTAAGACATTAACAAAGCCTTAATCAGTGACCTTCCAAAATTAAAAGAGTTGCTAGCACTCGTATAATCGTCTTCCGAAATAAAGGATTCGGAAGATTTTTTTTTTTTTGTGAAAATAAAACAATAATTTTTAATGGGAAAGTAATAAACATTTTATTCAAAGTATTGGCCATTGCTAGCTACACATTTTTCCCATCTTTCAGGCAATTTATGGATTTTATGCCAATAAAACTGTTCATCTTTTGACGAACTTTCGACTTCCTAGTAGGATTCGAAGTCCTGCTCAACTATTGCGTGTCCCATCGATGGAAACAAATGGTAGTTGGAAGGAGCCAAGTCTAGTGAATATGGCGGGTGGAGTAGCAGCTTCCAGCCAAGTGCTTTGGCTGTATCCTGAACAAGTTTTGATTTGTGTGCAGGTGCATTGCCATGGAGCAAAATTACCTTGCCGTGTCTTGTGGCCCATTCTGATCGATTTTCGATCACTGCATTGTTCAAATTGATCATTTGTTGTCGGTTGTGATCTGAATTAACAGTTTTATTACGTTTTAGGAGCTTGTGGTATACCACAACCTTCTGGTCGCACCAGACACACAGCATTGTCTTCTTGCCGAACCGATCTGGTTATGCAGTCAAAGTTGATGGTTGTCCCGGATTAATCCATGAATTTTTCCGTTTAGGATTCTGAAGCTACATCCATTTTTAATCGCCAGTAACAATTCGATGTAAAACTGATTTTTTATCGTGTCTTTGAAGCAAAATTTCACAAGTGGTTTTTCGGTTTTCCGTCTGTCTTTCATTCAATTCATGTGGCACCCATTTTCCAGGCTTTTGGATCTTTCCCATAGCTTTTAAACGGTCAGAAATTATTTGTTGTGTAACATTTAACGTTCCTGCTATTTATTTCTGACCCAAAGTGTCATCTTTATCCAAAATTGTTTGCAATTCAGCGTCTTGAAAAATTTTTGGTGGTCTTCCACGTTCTTAATTTCTCACATAAAAATCGTTATCTCTGAACCGTTGAAACCATCTTTTGCATGTTGCAAAAGCATGATCACCATACGCCTCGACAACTATTCGATGTGACTCTGCAGCATTTTTCTTCAAATGAAAACAAAAAATTAATGCTTTCCGCAAGTCATCATTTTCTGGTACAAAATTCAACATTTTTAACACAATGAAAATTTATGACGTTGTTTGCTTAATGACTTCATGTATACTAAATATGTTTGACAGGTGTCATAGCAAGCAAAAAAAAAAAAAATTAAGACCCGTTCACAATAAATGTTCCCTATCGAGATATTTGTATCTTTACGCTCACTTCATACCGGTACACCTGGTATTTATTTTTATATATATTTAGCTTAACCAAATAGCTTGACCGAAATTTTCCAACCAGTCTCTCTTTGTGTGTATTAAAGTATCTACGAAAAAGTTGTTAAAAATCAAACACACACAGGCTAATTAGAGGCTCTTTTTACCACCAATAAAGTCATTCCAGTGATAAAATACCTAAGGCGAGAGGTCAGAAGAAACACATCGAAAACATATGAACAAAACCATTTTTCACTATTTCACCGTGTACAGTTCGACACAAAGCAATATGAGAAATATTGATGAAATAGGGTTATAGAAACAAACACAGATATGAAGAATATTTGGCCTTACTTGGTGGTAGCAATGAAAAGATAACAACAATCCGCGAACTTGTATTAGTCAAACTTGGGTCATAAAACCTACAGGCATGTATAAGGTTCAATTCATGCAAACATTTAAGCCTGTCGTAAGAGGAAAAATTATGTTCAGCCATGAGGCACCTTTCCATTTTCAAGGAATATCTATTGTTTTTAAGTAGAACTATTGCATTTGAGGCTTTTAAAATTTAAAAAATTATTATACTGTTCAACAAAGAAGCACTTTTTGTATGTAACATGAAAACTTGTGTCTAGTTATGTTTAGAACAAGGATAAGGAAAATCGAACTAACATTAGAATGTTTCAAATACGAATAGTTTTTTTTCTAATTTGATTTTATTATATTTTTGAAAATTTAAGTTCTTACGGACAAAATGAAGCTATTTCGTTATATTGCAATATTAATGTCAATGTAGCTTTATGATTCTCTCCATTTTTTTGCTTCAGGGATGTCTCGTTGTAATGTCCAACAGTAATCCGCCGAGTCGTCTCTACTCGCCCCGATATCGTTTTTCAACGACATATTACAGCCCAAAACCTTCTAAGTAAATGGCAATACTTTTGTAGTCACTTGATTGGTGATTTTCAAGAATATTGAATGTCAATTTTATGAAAGATTCACAAGCTAATTTTTCTAAAGCACTAAGCTTTTCTTTAAATGTTTCATCTTTCATTAATTGTAGGATTTGACGACCAACAAAAATGCTCAGAGTTTAGAAAATATTTTTTTCAAATCTAAAAAGCCATCTCCACTCCTATACATAGCTGTTAAGGACTTATGGAGGATTTTTAATATGACTGTATGACTGATCTTTATTCAAGTAAATGGAAACGCAACTTTTTAAGGTTTTGACAATTTATATATTTTTCAATATAGTCCCCTTTAAACTCGATACACTTTTCCCAGCAGTGCTGCGAATTTTTAAGCGCGTCCGTATAATACGACTTTTGTTGGTCTGAAAAAATGCGGAGAATACGGAGGATGGGGAAGCAATTCGTAGTGCAATCTTGCTGTGGCGACTTGGATGGTGTGAGCCGGTTCGTTACCGTGGCAGAAGGGTACTTTTTTCTTCGCCATTGGTTATTTTTCCTCAAATCGGCCCAATAAATCGACGTAGTATGCTCCTGTGATTGTTTTTTCTTTCTCCAAAAAGTCATTGTGGATCACACCTCACGCGTCCATAAATATGATGGCCATCACCTTTCCCTTGTAACATGTTCAGCGAGTAAAACTCATTGTTTCGATTGTTCTTTGTTTCTGGTGTATACCAATAAATCCATGTCTCATCGATGGCCACGAAATTACGCTAAAAACCCTCCGGATTTCGTTTAAATAGGAACAAGCATGCTTTTGAAGTGGTTTCACAATTGCGCTTGTTCTCCGGTGTGAGTAAACGCTGCACCCACCGCGCGGACAGTTTTCTCATGCCCAAAATCTCGTCCAGGATATATTTAACGCGTTCAATTGAGATGCCTGCAATTTCACCTAAGTCGCCAATTTTCATTCGGCGGTCCGCCAATACGAGATCATGGATTTTGTCCACGGTTCCCTACGTGGTAACAGTTTTTGGGCCACCTGGGCGCGGTTCATCAAAAACCGACGTGCGGCCACGGGAAAACTCTGCGAACCAATGGTAAACGGTTGTACGGGAAGGTAAATGGGTCTTATAGACTCTGTCGAGAATAGGCTTGATTTTCACCCAGGTTGTGGGACTCAAAAACAAGAATCGGATCGCGGAGCGATACTGCTCTTTTTGTATCGTGTCTTATATGTTGAGGCTGCGACATCGACATCGTTACTGATACTGTTGGTCATGGGTTGGTTTTGGTTGGTTCAAGGTTTTTCCTTGAATTTTCAGTAGCTGCACCATGTGGTGTTTGATTGTGCGGATTAACTGCAATACTTTTTTTTGATTGGATTTCTCTAGAAGTCTAGTTGCCAACGCCTTTTTGAATGCATACTCTATCTCCATACTCTATGCCTGTATCGGCATAATATTTACCGATAGGTCTAAGCTGCAACATATTTTGTTTGACGTTCTTATCTACATTTGATTTAAGTAAATATTTTGTTAGTAGTATCGTTGATCTTGTGAATCGGCACATTAACCTCTGATTAAGAGACTGCATATCATCCACATCGGTTTCATCCAAACAACATCGCTTTAAAATCTGTTTCGCTACTTGAACATATCTCTCAGCGAGACCATTTAAATGAGGATAGCATAGGCTGGAAGTTTGATGGTAAAATTCCCAAGACTTCACAAAGTCTTTGAATTTTCTCGACGAAAATTGGAGCCCGTTGTCACTTTCGAGTATCATTGGAATACTAAAAGTTCGAAACCAGAGTTAAAGTAATCGAATGACTTCAGATGATGTTGCTGTGTTCAAACTCGAATAACTATCAACAGCAAGCGAGTATTTGTTACCTTTATATGTAAAAATGTCTGTCGCTCCGATTTCCCATGGAAGCCTTCGGTTTAGATGATTGGTTGGCCTGATAAATATTGCAATTCTTTACGAAGTTAACGTCATCTGCCAGGAAAGAGCACCCCTTGCACGACTGAGTGAACTTTGTATACCTTGATTTTTTGTATCATGGACTTTTTCGTAGTCAGTTTCAAAATATGTATCTTTATTAGAGTCCAAGTTCATCTCTAAAGGTTCAAAATTTCTTTGCCGTATCTGACACTTGTGAGGAGTCTTTTGGCCATCCAGTCAAAACATGTCTTATGACCTCCTTTAAGAACTCGTCGTTCTAAGTCTATGTTGCCAAAGAATTTCCGTTTGATCTGATACCTGCACTAAGTAATTGATTTGTAATTCACTTTCCGAATCAGTCTCTTGCCTCGATGTCGATTCGGCACAATCGCGACTGAATTACTTCAAATAATATTCTTTGTAACCTATTTGGTGCACAATGCAGTGGCTTTTTGAATATCGCTTGTAAGGGTTTGTGGCCGGTTTCACTAAGAAACGCTTCCCGAAAAATTATTCAGGAATTTTTTTACACGCGAACTAGATGGCTAGTGCTTCTTTCTCTATCTGAGGAGAGTTTTGTTGTGTAGCTGTTAGAGCTTTTGATGCATGTGCAATCGGCTGATTTTTTTTGAATCAGCACGGCTCCCAAGCTATGCTTACTTGCATCTACTTGCTGTTTGATATCCAAGTTTGCATTATAGTAACGTAAAACTCGTGTGGTTAAAATTCTATCTTTGAGTGTTTGGAAAGATTTATTGTGATGCTGATTCTAGTTCCATACTACGTCTTTTTTAATCAAGTCTCTTAAAGGTTGTATGATTTCAGATAAAGTTTTTTTTATAAATTTGCCAAGATACGCGACCATTCCTTAAAACCTTTGTAGGTTTGGTAGGTTTCTTGATTCATTGTATCGTTTCTAATTTGTCTTGGTCTACGTGAAAGCCATTCGATGTCAATATATGTCCAAGAAATCTTATGGACGTAGAACAGAAAATGCATCTTTCAATCAAAGCTGATAATTTGGATATTAGCAACTGCTAGCAACTGAAGTTATTTTTTTCGAGGAGAGTAAGTCGTCTATACGATCGTAGATATCTCAACGTTTTCATCATCTTCTAATAGACTGGACATTATGTTACATCTTGAAAAACCTCTGATGCCGATGCAAACCCAAAACGACCCCATGGCGTTGCTATCGTAAGTAATTTCTGGGAAAATTTTGATAGTTTCTCTTGCCAAAAATCCGTTTTTGCCGTTCTTCTTTGCAACGACCATGGAGTATACTGCTTGTCATAGATTAAACCTTTCAAGCAACCCAGTCCATCGATTTGAATTTCGTTCACAAAATTTTTTGCCTAATATCGGGAATAATTTTTTCGCCACGACCTTGAAATGAATTTTTGCATCTTTCTTAGGCTCCTTGCATACAGCATTTACTTTATTATCCTACTAAGCCCTTAGTTTTTGAAGAAAGTTATTTAAGTTTTAATCTGCTCACGATGCTTTTCAAAAGAACGTTTGATTGTGCCCCAGTGTCAACTTCTTTTGATCCCCGTAACTGAAACCTCTTTCAGCCAATTCTCTTTATCTTCGTCATCAATGTTACTAAGTGCGTCTTTATACAGAAGATCATCACTACTTATACTTTCATTTTCTTCTAAAGCATGTACAGTATTTACTTGTGTGCTCTTTTCATGACGACAGTATTGCTCGTAATGCCTCATTTTTTTAACATAATCTACAAACTGCGTTACGTGCTTTACATTGTTGCCTGTCATGACGAGAATCGCAACATGAACAATCATTTGGTATACTTCATTATTCTTGTCATCACGACGTGCTTTCGTATGTTTCTTCTTAAAAGCTTGTCTTCTCCCCTCGCCCTCATGAGACTTCTTACCATAACGTATGACGTTAACTTCTTTCCCTTTATGTATTTATTACAGTTGCTTTGTTGCAATTTCGCTGGCCTAACAGATTTTGATTGCCTGATCTAATGTCAAATTCTCTTCTGATAATAATTTTTCCCTGAGTACATCGGAAAACAACCCAATAACGATTTTGTCACGTACTAAAATCATCTCGTAGACTATCAAACTCGTACTTTTGTGCCTGATTTTTAATTTTGTGAAAAAAGTCATCAAACTGTTCACCTTCAACCTGTGTTATTTTGCAAAAGGAATATTTTTCAAAAGTAACGCTGATTTTTGGATCAAAAACGTCTGCAAACTTGGATTCTATGATGCTTACTTGGTTTTTTTCTTTGTCGGGTAATCCAAATAAATTGAAGATTTCCGTTGTTTAAGGTCTGATAGCTAACATGAATTAAGCTACTTGCTGCACCGGAGACTTTCTGTCCAACTCCAGAACCACGGAGTACTACTTGTAACGTTTAGACGACATATTCAAATCACTTAGCTCTAAGTAACCAGCTGGTTTTATACAACTACTACCGCGACTTTCGTTTCTGTTCACACTCGTATCAACCGGGGGATCAGGCATTCTTTACTTGTTAAATTGACCGTACATTTTAGTTAATGGTATGTCTTTTTAGTGTTTGTTTTTTTTTATTATTATTATTTATTTTTTATTAACACCACGTTATAAGTTAGAGAAGTTAACACGTCCCTTGTTGTTGAAGTAAGATTGATCTTTATTCAAGTATAAGAGAATGTCATTGGATTTACATAATCACAATTATGATTGATGAGAGTAGACGTTGTGTTTAATAAACAAGGTGTTCTTGATGCTTAACAGAGTAAGAGATTCCCTTTTTGGCCAGACTTTCCGAACATAATGATTTTTCCGGTCTCTGCTGTCCCACGCACAAATTGAATGCCCAAATTGTAATCTTAAAATTAGGGCAATAACCCTCAAATCTGCACAAACTTTCCAGTTGTGTTCGTTATATCATATTGAATTTTTTCCAAGACAATTTCAATAATTTCATAAGAATTTTTCATGTTAGATGCCTCGCCTAATGGTAAAGAGGGAAGATCATCGTCGATATGCATAAGAACAGCCTTTGAACTTACTCTCGAACCATGGATAAATAAACTCCATTCTTCTGCATTTTATGAAAGCTACCGAGTAGACGTGTTTTCTCTGATTTCGTTGATTTTCGTCATTTCAACTTTCTAATTTCGCGATATTTAAAGTCATAATTTAGTGGTCAAACAGTGAAAAATTTTTTTTTCTTTTTGCACCTGTTTCATTTGTACAATTTTTCTACTTCTTATCCTTACTCTATCAAAATTAATAAACTCGCTTAATTTATTTAATAATAAAGTGCTACGTTCGCCAAAAGCTCGCCAGTGCAAAATGCAATCGCCTACTGTTCTCCCTTCCGTTATTTCTTCAGAACAACAACAGGAATCCAGCTAGTACAAGGTGCAATCATATATTGCCTTAACCCATGTTGACGCAACTAAACAACAAAATTTTTATTCAACTGAACTTTTCACAGTCTCCATGGAGGATCTAGATGCGAAGCTACTTAAACAGAGTGAGTTAATTGTGAATTTGATTTAATGAAAGTCAGATTAAACAGTCTGAGCAAAGGATCCTTAGTAAATTTGAAGAAAATGTGGATGCTATCAAACGCAGTATTGCCGATATCAATAGAAGAGTATCTCATCTCGATACTTGTAAAACTGTTTCTGAAACTCGTCAAACCGAGGTCAAGGCTCTAAAACAATACCTAGAGGTGCAAGAGAACAAAGCAATTGCTACCGATGCCCTTCTTTATGGTGTTTCATCCGCGCAAGGCAAGAACCTTACGCCACTTTTTGACCACTTTTGTGAAACACTTAACATACAATCCTCTATCCTTAAAAACATCTATCGTATCAAGCCAGATAAGCCAGCGACTCTTTGTGGATGCAATGGTCTTTCGACAGTTACACGTGGTTTTGCGTTTCCCCATAGGTGACAATTTCGTTTATTAATGTATCCACCGAGTGAAAAATGAACCTTATTGCTGAAAAAAATATTGTGTTGAAAATGGTCATCCAGACGCTGATGTACAAGTACCAAATCGGCTTATATTGTACGCATTCCGTGATCGGATGGCTTCAATTTTTCCAAATGGAAAATATGCCATAATGTTCCATAAGACAGGCCCGAATACTGTGCTCGCCGTGGAATCGATGGATTGGGATCTTCTGCAACACTTTCACTAACGGCAGCCATATTTTTTGTAGAGCGTACTTTTCGATAATGGATAGACAGTCTCTTAAATTTTTTTTACCGTTTTGAATGCAGTACACTCAGGTGGACGATTATGTGGACATTATCTGCTTGTAATACGCGAAACGTACCTACTGCAGAATCACTATTTTGTAGTAAGTTTTCACAATTTTAACACGTTCAGCGATTGTTAAACGATCCATATTGTAAAACGATAAAAATTCAACTAAACATATACGAGTACAGTCTCGGATGACAGTTTGGTTTGACGTATATGTTTGAAACAGGGATGCCAAATTCGTATCACGAATTGGATGCATTTTTGGATTTTTTGCACTTCTTAACTTTTTATAGTAGAGCAAGGTCACTTGTTATCAGTTTTATTTCCCCATCTGAATTGAAGGTATCACGTGTCTCTCCATATACGAAAATAAGTGAATAGTACGATTAGTTGATCAGTTTTAAATGCAAACTATTAGTTGTACAATTAAATTTACGAAATTTATTTGTAATACAATTTCAATAACAAGATATGTGCATAGTATAGTACAGTACATTACTCGTTAGTATATTTTCGTTTTGTGTTTCTAATGTTACACTGTTACAACCCCGTAGAGTTTTAAGTCGTTCTTTTACCTTTTCTTGTAATTTTACGTAGTTCCTTACCCAGTGATAAAATGGTATCTAAAATATCGGTCCAGCTCTTCGGAAAAACCAAACTTACAATCCACAGTCATCCACTAATTGTACAATTTAGGTTGTAACGTTACTGTACAGGATTATTGTACATCAATTCGATTTTCAAATTTTTGTAAAAGCGGTTTTTCACAATTTGGCATCACCAAAAAGCAATTAGCGATTCGTTCCTTTTCCTTTGTATTCCTTTTTTGACAGGCACTGAAGCCTTCTTTTTATACTATGCATTCTTTTTTTGTTTGTTCAGTTTCAGGTCTTTGAGTTCCTTTTTTTGTGATTTTTAAACAATTGTCCGTGTGTATAATTTCTTATACATTTTCTAGTGCCTCCTGTGAGAACGAGAACATTGGCGTGTTGGACAATTACGGTTACTTGAACCAAGGAGCGTGGCGTGGGTTTTGGCGTACAGTTATCCTGCATACCGGATCATTTGGCAACTGTACTTTCTATACGGTTCCTGTGGCGATCGCATCTTTATTCTTTACTGTAGTGGATGTCTGACGACGATTCAGATTATCTGGAGTTAGCTGTTGTTGGTGAGTCTGATAATTTTTTGCCCGAATTATCTTCAGAGTCGTCCAGCACATTGGAGTCTCCTGAAACAATGGCGGATCTCAACCACTTGCAGCATCACCAAGTCAACCACCAAGGAACAACACAGCCTGACTACCATCAGCAGCTAAGACGTTTGTAGTGACCGGCGAGAGGGTGGTTTTGTTGGCGACTGCGATTGTTTGCATCAAGGATTGTTATGGTAAAACACATCGCTGCCGGGTCATTTGCGATCCAGGCAGTCAGGTCAGTTTCATGAGGTAAAACTTTATTAATAAATTGGCTGTTTGCAGAAAACCCTGTGCTGTTCTAGTAGAGGGTTTGGTTCTGACATAACACACACACGTGGCCGTGCTACAATCCCTTTGACGTCGTGCGATGGCACATTTGGCATCGATGTCAACTTCTACTTGTTGACCACAATTACAACACCGACTCCAGTAGCTGATATTGCGCCGTCTTGCTGGCAACATCGTTCGTTCATCGCTGACGGTTCATGGCAACATTGGCAACGAAGATGAACGTCACGACTTGGCTATGGCGCGTATATTCGAAGCTGACAAAGACAACCCAAATACGGATGGCGATGACGAATTCTGCGAGAATCTATTCCTGGCTACACATAGACGTGATTAAAATGTCCGTTACATAGTGCAAATCCCGTTTCAACTGGAGCGCAAACTAACGAACAACCCGGAGCTGAAGGCAAAATACCTGTCTCATGCAGGAATACATCGCTCTGGGCCGTATGAAGGATGTCTCCGGATTGCTGCATAAACCATCACAACGCTACCTCATTTCACATCATGCCGTGCTGTCAAAATTTCGGGTCGTCTTCAATGCATCGGGGCAGGCATCAAATGGCGTTTCTCTGAATGAGACACAATTGAGTGAACCGCTCATACAAGAACAACTAGTCTCTCGGCTGATGTGGAAAAAATGTTCAGGCAGGTTCAAATCTACGAACGTCGCCAGCGATGGCAGCAGATCCTATGGCGTGAATCAGCTGATCAACTAATTCGTACATACCAATTGACCACTGTCACTTATGGCATGGCTTCTGGTCCGTATAATGCTATTCGGACAATGCAGCAGTGTTCCCGCGATAATTGCAACATATTGGCTGATGATCCCCGAGCAGCAACAGCGGCTGCTCTTACGAGCGACGATTATCAGGCGAGTGTCAAAACTACTGAACAGGCGATTCAGTTGGCAAATGACGTCGACAAGGTATTACAGCAAGTTCACTTTCATTTACGCAAATGGCATTCCAACGATACGATGGCTTTGGCTCAAATAACAACCGATCCTTGTCCAACGTTTGACATCGAGTTGAAATCGCCGGAGGTGACTGTGCTTGAGCTGCATTGGAATCCGACAACGGACGAACTCTTTTATCGAATCCACATTGGCGAAACAACATCTAACACCAAGCGCCAGGTGTTGAGAGACATTGCTCGACTGTAGGATCCTACGAACATTCTGGCACCCATCATCATAGTGGCGAAAATATTCTTACAATTTCTATGGCGGACTGGTTTGGAATGGGACTCACCATTACCGGTGGACTTGCTTCAGGAATGGATGGACTACCTCCACAATTTGCTTCAACTACACGAGCTTCGAATTCCACGGTGTTTGCAGCAGGCATCGGTCACAACACATCTCCATGGATTTTGCGATGCAAGCATTAAGGCATATGCAGCCGTCGTGTACGTTTGTACGACCAGCCCCAATGGCGACTTCACATCAGCACTTGTTACTGCAAAAACTCGTGTTGTACCAGCTCGACTTGACACTCAAGGCAATCCGACCACAACGATACCAAGGCTGGAATTGTGTGCAGCTCGACTATTGGCACAGACTGTTGACAGTGTAAAACATGCATTGGACTTGGCACATGCACCATGTACCTTATGGAGCGATTCTATCATCGTTCTTTGCTGACTACGCAAATCAGCTGCTACGCTCAAACCATATGCTGCACACAGAATTAGCTACATACAACAACACACCAACGTGGAGGATTGGCGACTTTGACGGCGACTGCTTTGACGACTTTTGGCTATTATACCCGGACAAAGATTGGTTTCTGGAATATAAAGACGCCTCTCGACAACGGAAGTGAAGGTCCTTAAAATACCAGATTGCTTCAATAAGAGAAGGAATTCGTGTGGTGCACTGTACTACTCTACTTCCGACAGGAACCTGGAAACCATTGGGAATCTGGCTTTGGCGTTGTTTTGGCTTTCCAAAACAGCTCTCAAAAGTTTAATTTCCTGAGAGTCTTTAAACGATCGCGTCCCCTTCATACAGTGTTACGCTTCAACGGAGCTCACTTCTGTCGAGTAGAAAGAGGACTTTTATAACCGACTGAGTGACGCTTGTGATAGTATACCACGCGGAGACATCATAATGGTAATGGGAGATCTGAATGCCAAAGTTGGCAATGAAAATGATGGGCTCATGTATTTTTCGGGAAAGCATGGTGTTGGCGACCGCAACGACAATGGCGTTTTTTTTGTCGATTTTTAAGCATAAGACGTGCAACAAATTCAGTTCGGTGTCTTCGAACGGACAAGCAACTTCGAACTTAATTGACTACTTCGCGATCAGTCGGCGATTTAGAAGCAGTCTCCAGGACGTGCATATCAGAAGGGGTGCAGACATGGGAATTGCCTGGGACGACCATCCGATAGTTTCTACCGTAATACATTCAGATGCAGTTTGAAGATCCCAAGAAAACACCAAAAAGCCTAAGTTTAAAAGGGGACCATCTTTTACAATGATTGAGGGCAATTATTAACACGGAACCCAACTCAACGAAAACCATTGGTGTGCTGTGAAAAATGTCTTCATATCCGGTGGCGAAAATATAGTCGATTGGTCGAAAAGAAGAAACAATGCTTGGATTTCCGAAGAAACTTGGGCTAGGATCGAAGAAAGAAAACACCTCAAAGCTCGCATCGCAGCTACAGGAAGAAATGAGCCAAAGTCTGCGTATCGTGTGAAGATGAGAGAAATTCATCGTAGCGTGCCTCTTGGTAAGCTTAACCACATATATCAACGTATTGGCTACAAAAGCAGAAGGGGCCGCTGGTAGGTGTAACCGTCTACAGAATTACCAAAGAACTCACAAGCGTCTAAAACGCGGAACAACACCTGGTAAAAGACACAGACGGATCTCTACTAGTTTCGAATGAGGACCAGCTCAAGAGAGG
Source organism: Volucella inanis (assembly GCA_907269105.1). Taxonomy (NCBI): domain Eukaryota; kingdom Metazoa; phylum Arthropoda; class Insecta; order Diptera; family Syrphidae; genus Volucella; species Volucella inanis. The sequence continues at coordinate 208,159,579 of OU026153.1, forward strand.
TTCCCGCAAGGGAACCCCACGGACATAATAAGTCCGCGGACTTAAGTAAGTAACCGCTGAAAGTGGGTTATATCTAGACTAGCAAAATATCATATATTTAACAAAGTTCTTAGAACATCCTTAGATAGCTTACTTTAAATTGGGAAGAAGGGGTTTGAGGGTAGTAGGGGTCATAGCGAGTACAAATAATCATTTTCGAATTCTAAGAGTAAAGATACTAATTTGTTAGTAACTTCATATTTACCTTTGCGATTGAATTATTCTTCAAATGACCAAATTATTTAGAGAAATTCCCATCCCTCCTAAACCAGATATTGCATGCTAATTACCAATTCGTAATTCCAAGAAACAATCTCAGTAAAAGATGTTAAAATGTCCCGGATGTTCAATCGAATATATCGTTTCATAAAAGGAAAGTGTCGAAATCGACCCAAATACCACCATTTATTCATCATCGTTCTAAGGAGTTTAATCTCTGCACAGCCACACAGTACCGAATTTTGGCGAAAGATTTGGCTCCCCATGCAAGTTCCAAGAAGTTCCATTTAACGCAAGAACTGAAATTGGTCGACTACCAGCATCGTCTTATGTTCTTAAATTATGTCCTGCAAAACACATATGCTGACATGGATTTTTGCAAGAAAATCATGTTTTCGGATGAGGCCCATTTCTACATTGCCGGCAACGATAATAAGCAAAATAGACTTATCTGGGACGCCGGACATCCACGAGTAATTTAGAAGATGCCAAGGCACTCAGAACAAGTAATTTGTTGGTTCGATTTATAGACCGGAACGGTTTAAAGGGACATTAAGATTAGTAGAAAGCGCTACCGAAACATGATAAACAATCTTCTGTTCCCATATCTCGAGGATATTGATACAAGTCGCGAAACAATCGAGTTGTTTCTCATTTTGGAGACACCCATTGGTCGTTAAGATCATGCGACTTCACACAGTTGGACTTTGTTCTCTGGAGCTATGCTAAAAGCCAACCATTCTCAAATAATTCCATCATTGAAAGCAAATATTGAAGTCGCCATCGCCGATATAGTGAGTCTGCAAGCAGAGCCGAGGCGATCATTTGGGAGATATTGTGTTCCATAAATAGTCCCCAAGTATCTACTTTATAAAACAATAAAACATTTTCGTTTTATTCAAAAAACAAATTCTACACCTATTGTCGAAACACCCTATATAATCGAAGTCTAAAGAGAATGTTAATTTACAGTAAAAAATAACTCCTAAATCTTTTTGATCTGTGAGTCTCTTCAAAACATAATTTTGAATTTTGTAATCATTTAATGGCCGACCATTTATACGAGTAAACTAACATATTGAAAAGTATAAACCATTACCAATGCACCACTTGTTTATACAGTTTATATATCACTGCAGATCCATTGCATCTGATATTGAATTTATGGACTTGTAAATTTGTAGATCCTCAGCATATGTATAGGAGAAATTCATACCTAGATATAAAAGATGGTAAGTCATTGATAAATATAAGAAAACGAAGTGGGCCAATGTGACTTCCCTGAGGAACATCAGAAAAATGAAAAATTGTTTTCGAGAGATTAGATTTCACTTATTATCACATCTATTGGAGTGTATGTCGATTAATTTTGGCCTTGGAAAAATCTGTATAAACGCAGGCTGACTAACGACATTTTTCCATGTTGTACAAACAGTGTTGGGTAAATGTTTCAAGGTAAGTGTTTCTAGATCTACCACTTACAAATCCATACTAAGACTCTTTTTTTTACTACGGCTTGAGACTTTTTTGGGATCAATGGCAATTGGCCAATATGTCTACAATTGTCAATTAAACATTTACATCCTGATTTGTGAATCGCACTTATAAATGAATGCTTCTAGCAGTCCACAAAATACAATGGAACTTAAAGATAAGTTAAATATGAGTTTAAGTGGATGCACTAAGTTGAGTTGACAAAATTTAAAAAAAAAAAAAAAAAAAAACCGTGGCGGGAGGTTGTCGAGAGCAATACTTGCAGTAGACTAAGAAGACAACAATTTCTGCAATATTTCACATTCTGATAAACGCATTATCACATCGTTCTTAAAAGAATAGTACAAATCTCAAACGCTAACACAGATGCACTATATTTCAAAAGTCCAGCCATCTACTCGCCTATGCCGACGACATCGACATAATCGATAGAACGCAGTGGAATTTTACTGGCACGTTCGTGAGTGGTTAAGGACTTTGTCTACTTAGGCCCCGCTAAGAGCTCAGACAATGACACCAACGCTGAGATTAAACGAAGAATAACTCTCACAAATCGCTGTTTATTTGGAAAAAAAAGCCATGGAGTAGCAAAGCCTACTCTCAAACAACTAAAGTGACCCTTTGTAAGACACTTAATATCTCAGTCCTTCTCTATGGTGCAAAAGCATGGACTCTAACAAAAGTGTAAAGGTAAAGGTTCAACGACTGAGTTGGCTGGGTCAGGTAGAGCGAACGGAATCGGAAGCTCCGGCACGAAAGATCTTCGAGTCCACTCCTGAGGGATGATGAAGTAGAGAAAGAACGCGACTTATGTGGCGCTACGGTCCGCTACATATGCATAAGAGGCGTTGTATGGTACGCATTGAGGAAGCTTTTTCTGCTGTGGAGTGTTGTGTTAAGGAGGATTCGATTAAGATTTGTTGCACAGCTGTTATGGTTGTTTCCATATACTTGATTAACGAGCTTACAAAATCCATTTTGTGCAAGAATTGAAGCCACTTAACTATCTTGTGCATTCTACATGCTCTTCTTCGTCACAAAGTCTTGTGCAAAGACAACGCTCGTTTTTTCCTTGAATGGCTAGTAAAACTGCGACATGCACGTTGCGCTACATGTACTACCAGACGTAGTCATTGCTTGATGTGTTTTATCGGCTCATGGTATTATTGGTCCATATTTCTTCAAATATGAGGCATTTCAGTCAATGAAAGCCGCTATAGATCTCTGTTTTCGTTTCCCAATTGAATGCCGTTAATAATGAAGAACTGTGGTTTCAACAAGACTACACAGCCGCGCCACAATCACTATTGAAGGAATCATTCGATAAGTGTATAAATTTGCTTAATAAACATTGACCTCAAAGATCGTTCCTTTAGGTATCATTAGTTAACGCTGATAAATAAGAGATGATACACGACTTGCAAGCCAACATTAGCATCGTTTCGGCAGATATACGGCACCTGATAATTGTTCGAGCTAACCGTACGAGTATAGTTAGCTTTCCAGTAAAGCAAATACCATAGTCATTGCCATTTAGATTTCTAAAGATCTAAAAAGATCACCATTTAAAAAATCGAAGTGCGAGGCAATTCAAAGCTTACAAGTGACAGTTTTATAACATTGTGACCTGCTCATCATCCACATCGATTTGGAAACAGCATTCAACAGAGGTTCAATAGATTATTGTAGGCAGCGCTTGGATCTACAAAAATATTGAAAATTTTCATATTTAATGATGATCCGTGATACCTACGATGACCTCGAAGTTGACCATTTCATTGGAAATGATGTAATAATCTTTGCAAACGAAAAAAATACCGAATATTTGCATTAAAATAGGAGAATTTTGCTAAGCAACACGCGAGAAAAAGAAACGGCTGCCGTTATAAATGATTGCGCCATATACAAAATGTTGAAAGAAAACCGCACTCAATCATTTGGAAAATTGAGCAGGAAATAATATGCCACTTAAAATTTAGCTGCTAGAGGTTTGATAGGGCTAATAATTCAAGTAGCTGCCAAAGCTAAAACATTTTCTGATTCCGGCAAAGTGATGTCCTAGCTTTTCAGAGTCGGTGCTGGTCCCAGTGCGAGCATGCTTCGCTTCTGAATTCTGAGTATATAACATAAGCATTGCTAATCGATTCTAAGTGGAAAACCCTAGAGAATGGATCTGGTGAAGAAAGGATAAGGGTGCGTTCGAGATGATTGCATATGAAAGCTCACGCATCGAATGGTTTACTTCAACAAAATTGTGACAGTCCTCAGACACAAACAAAATTTCTGTGCCAAATCCAAAATAAGTTGTTACTCTACCAAAATGTTGAAATCTGTTTATTTTATTTAATTTTGACTTAAAAGATTGTGAAATGTCAGTAGAAACGCATCAAATTTAGATCTTCGTATTGATTCGAAGACCCAAAATCCACTTGGTAGCTTTCGTACGTGAAGGCACTCGATTTAGGTTGAGAGAATGTCAAATTACGACTTTTGCAGCTTGATAACGTATACGGGAATAACAAATGTGTATTTCCCAGTGACTAATAGCTTGATCCCTGGAATTTGGAATACCTTCATTCACTTTAACAGCAATTAGATACGTGCGGTGATGGGTTCGAGTTTCAAAGTTAGGCAAATCATTGCATGCTGTTCACAAGGATAATGATTTGATGGCACGATAATTAATAGATCTTTACTCATATGTCGTAAGTACTAAAATTTATTTTTAACTTCAACACGTCCAAAACAAAGACTGACGAAGCATGATTTCAGCAACACATTCCATCGACTGGTGGAAATCATCGACAAGAAGGTGATATAATCCGAAGAAGCGAGGCACTACTGTGTGGAGTAAAATCTGGACTGAAACCTTAAAATATTGATTAAATATAAATTAGACCATTTTTTTTTTTTTAAATAATGCAAATATAATACTGATACCTAGCGTGTATCGTGTTGAGGAGCGATCACCACACAAATAGAAGAAACCAATTTCCATCACCGAAAAAAGAAAATCTAAATCAAGAATACAATGAAGCAACCAAAGCTCGTCGGTTCACATTAACGGTATGATATATAGTTTCTTTATATCTTGCAGCACATACTGTTCTGTATATAAACCATAACTAACGAGTCACGTCAAAGTTTTCCCTGACGAGTGTTGTTCGGCATTTCTTTCAAACAGAAAATGTATTTCATATTCAAATTGAATTTGTTATTTGCTGCTGAATTGAAAAGAGGAAAACTTTTTATTCCCTATTTGAAAATAAAAAAAAGCGAAAATACAAAAACAGAGTAAGAATATGGGAAATAACAATAATAAGCGGTTGAAAGGAATCCTATACTCGTAACAAACGAGAAAAAAAAAAAAATAAATAAAAGGCGAATGTAGGTGGAAAGGTAAAATAAAAATAATTCGATTAAGAGGAAGAAAACGAAAACTTTTGCTCACCTGTATATTGGCGTTCCTTTATCTTCACGATACCACAGGATTAGTACGACGTCATCTCCTTCAAACGTACTCACATTGCATGGAAGATAAATTGTCTCGCCGCTCAATGCTTCCATTTTGTGAATTGGTACTGTTATTGTTGTTGTTGTTGTTGATTATACCATTATCATCATCACCATCACCAAATGTATTTGACGGAGAAACGTAACACCGTAACAAAAGCCATTCACATGAAATCGAAACAAAATGAACAAAACAAAAAGGAGAGAGAGAAAAAAAATAGAAAAACAATTGATTATTAAGGTTCGTTGTTTATTACAAGCAATAAATAAGAATGGAAACGTTTGGTATCCTTCGGGCACCCCAAAAATTGAGTGTGACTGGCAACAGAGAACGAGTACATTACACGTTCATTGGTGAAAATCGAAAGCGTTTTGTGTTTCATTGATTTTCTCTGGATTGTATGTAAATACAATATGTTATACGAGTATGTGTTTGTATTATGTGTGCATGTGTATGTCAGCGTATACCTTCTCCGTGAAGGCATTATAAATCATCTATTCCCTATCCCTGTTCGAATCGTTTGGCCCTGTGCAACAAACCAACAGTGTTGAAGCACAGATGACAAATGCGCGCATCTCTGTTTTGTAGAAATACGAGTAAAGTGCCAATTTTTGACACTACTTATTATTGTCAGATTATTGAGCTTACCCTGCAAGGACACATTTTTGCTGTCATTTATCGTTGTAGAATGTAGGTCACGATGGTGTCATTTTTTTGATACCACCCTTTGGAGCTTGTCGCTTCGTTGTTCGACCCAAAGATCGATTCATTGAATTTATTACTGCAGATGTACTCGTACATAGTCAATGTCGTTGTCGATGTCGTTGTCGATGTCGATGCCGATGTGGATGTCGATGTCGATGTTCATTGTAGGTGCTAGTGCCGGTGCTGATGTCAGTTTCGATGTCGGTGTTGGTGTAACACCTACCGACTGGATGTCGGAATTTAATTTATGCATTCTTAATTTTGTATATAATTTGGCTGCAAAATTCCAATGTAATTAAGGAGAGATTGTACGTGAGATAATGCTGAAGCAGGCGATGGAATTTGTTCTGTAGTTTCAAGCGGAATCCTACCGAGTTGGAGTGTTGTTTAAAGTAAATTTTACAAAATATTCAATTCGATTTCACTGGTGAAAATAAAGCGTTCAGTTGGAAGGTGCGTATGCAGAACGTTAATCAAGCACGATGTATTCTTTTTTTTTTTTTTTTTGTAATTTTCTGCAGTCAATTGGTGGGCTTCTTGAAGCTAGTTAAGGGAAAATTTAAAACTGTTAATCGAGTATGTTGATTGATACAAAATTAGTACTCGAAAATTCACGGAATGAGCGCATAATCAGTTCTTTGGAATTGTTGGATGGGGTAAAAAAATGGATTCATGCATTATTTCATATTTGACTTTAACTCATCACTGTAAAACCGATTTTTTACCCAACTTTAACCGAATAATACTGTTGCATGGGCAAACCAAAGGAACTTAGGGAATGATGGGTTTTTATGTTTTATAAAAGTAACAGGCATTGACATTGACATGCATTCAAATATTATTTCAAGCCTCAACTAGCTCTAGGGTAGGTAGAATATGTAAAAGTAGCGGCTGGAAAAGACTAACCCACTTCGCGATGCCACGTGGATCTGTGATCCTCTTACTTCTACTTTGGCCATATCTGTTTCGTCGCTAGACATGTTGGTCCAACAATCCACCTAAGGTTTGTTCTTTTATTAGCATTTAGCTTTAATTTTTATTTGCACCAAGCGATTGGTATACCTATGCTACCCGTTTCCGGTAGAATAGTTAGAATGATTTCAATTTTTGCGAGTTCGTCGGCCCTGCAACTCCCTGGAATGTCTCTGTAAGTTGGCACCCAATAAAGGTGAGGGTTGAGACTGAGTCAAGGGACTTGGTAACGGCCTAACTATCCGAAAAGATACAGATATCCTTTGCAGATATCACGTTTTTCTTAAGCCAGGACAGAGCTTCTTTAATTGCCAAAATTTACGCCTGGAACATGCTACGGTGATTTGGAAGACGGAAGGAGAGGCTTAGATTTAAATTATCTGAGAAAACATCGCCATCAACCCTGCTATTGGTTTTAGGTCCATCTGTGTAAAAGTGGATTGGCTTGTCCTCCATGAAAGCATCTTCCTCCCAGAAGGATCTAGAGGGGAAGCTTACATGAAAGTCTTTGTCAGACTAAAGTTCAGGTATGGTGTAATCGATGTTCTCTGTGAGGATTCCTTATATATTAAGAATATTAGCGTGCACAAATAATTACTAATGTGCATTGTACTATGTAGTTGCTTTAAGGTGAATAGCTGCAGTCGCAGCTACTTGCCTTCTAAATGAAAAGGGTTGCCAAGTAAAACAGAATATCAAATGCAGCGGAAGTAGGACGAAGAGCTCCTTTTATGCATGGACATGCAGACAACAACGAGTGGTGAGTATCTGTCTTATGACCGAGAAAGGGAAACAGTGAAAATAAAGATCAAACACAGCTATGTACATACAATCGAAGCATTGCAGTGGAACAGTAATTTAATAGATAACAAGGGGGCAATAGAGCACTAACAGCGCTTTATTTCGGATAATCTATTTGTAGTCTTCACAGTCTTCTTTCAAACATAATTTCAATGTCCCGTAACTTTCCGTAAAAAAGTTTCAAAACTTTTGAGTTTTATTTTTTTTCATGTTGAGTTTTGCGCCAAAACGTGAACGTGCTATTCAATTAGACAAAACCAGAGTATTGCTAAGACGGCTTGGCTTAAAATCATTTTCAATTCGCCCAAAATTAATTACACTGAATTTTTGAACGCACACTCGAGGGATTGAGGAATTTTAAGGAAAAAATGGAGACGATAAAACAAAAAATACGGATGTGCATTGGTTTTGAATGTTTACATGTTACAGTTACTAGAAAATAAGGAGCTCAGCAGAGCATTCCATAAGCAATTTGTGCGGCTTAAGAAAGAAACACGAGATTTCAAAGTGCGTCCGAAGGTGGGCTGATGGTCAACATAAGTAGGGGTGTAAAGGTTAGAGGTTTGAAGGACGGGGCTATTTCAACAAAGGATTGCTGGCCAAAATAATAAAAAACACAACGTAATCCAGAAGGCATTGCGATGGTTATCGAGGATGTCAATTGACAGTGAAATACGAGCATCCCCCATTATTTCTGCGTGTGCAGAAAGGAGCTAAGAGCACCCGTACAGTTGTGTGTATATTGAAACTAGGTCAGAGGCCGTGAAGTAGTTTTAACATCGTCGTATTTTTGGCAATGTTGAATATGTTGTCATTTCAACGTATGTTGTCATGTATGTAATTTCCATTCGTGGATAACGGCGAAGTGTCTGAATTTCACTCTTACGGCACCATACAGCATTATGTATTGGAAGTACTAAATTCTATTGCGTTGGCGGGTTTCCGGTTGGTAATGCTATTAATATGGGGATTTAACCAGCTGTAAAAACCCTGCTATTCCTGTTCGAAGCCGAAGAGCAGGAATGCATATCCGGAAACACTTATGAGAAGCGGGAGTGTTTTCTTCAAAGGAATTGAATTGAATGCCGGCGATATGTTAAATAGATTCGTAGAATAAGCGAGAAACATTTCCTTAGGATAAAAGAGAATCAGATTATGATGATGGTGATAGTTTTAACAATATGTTCATGTAAACAGAGATTCGAAGAGCATTGTACCAGGGTTAACTACACCCTCTTAAATGCACTGTTTGTTGTGGAATGTCCATATTTTTCTTTGCGTTGAAGAACATCATCAAACCATTACTGGGCCAGTGTACCAGATAATAATCATTTGTTGAAGTCCGGTATTTCACAATAACCCTAACATAGATACCGTTTCAGCAGGCCGGTATTCGATTCGCCATCTTTGAAAGCGACGACGTTCAGCAAGAACATTAAGTAATTTAAAAAGTGTTTTCCTCCACAGAAAGATCAAACAATTTTCACAAATTAAATTTTCACTTCAAAATAAAAATTCAAATAAAAAATTAATGTTAGAAAAGTTGTATGCATTCAGTGAGTCCAAGTAAGGCCAACGTATCCGTGATTTAATTTGAGCGTAAAACAATGTAGCGTTTCAACTAAGGCAAAATATGAGTCTCCATTTCTGGTTCACAAAATGTACTAGATACATTTAAAAGGGATATGCTACAGTGTTCGACTTTTATTACCTAAGAATAAAAAAAAAAAAAAAAACATAAACGTACTCAAACATAAGGATTATAGTCGTTGTATTAAAAATCTACATTCGAACACGTGTTTCCAAATTTTCTTCGAATACAGAGTCTGCACTGGGTAATTTCTCGTAAACGGACCACATAGTTAGAGGAAAGATTCATAAAAAAACTGTATGGCAATAGGATAAGTCCAATTGGAGAGGACTTAACAGCTTCTATAGTAATTTTAACTGGTCGTTATGTTTCCTCGATTACGACGTGGATGCCGCTGCTGATATGATCCCAGACACTATTCTCTTAGGAATGAGATCTTTTATTGCTCATCAGATAAAGAGTTTCAAACCAAAAGAAAAAGCTTGGTACGATTCGAGGTATAAAGAGGCTGTCAGGGTTAGAAAAATGTTTTTTTGGTCCTACAAGACCAACTCGAAAGAGGAAAACCGAGAAAAAAAATCCAAATGACCCAGGAAGGACTGCAACGTTTTTCTCAAGCTTGTGAAATTTCAATACGACCAGAAACTGAACACAAATTTGAGCGTTTGTCTAAAACATTAGAAATTCTTTCCCATCCTCCATTCCAACGCTGATTTACGAGTATATTGACACTCCAGTTGTAAGCTCTTTGGGCAAGGACAATCTGCTTGTTGCACGCTTTGGGGTCCGCTCAACCTTTCCAGATTGTGCTTCGTCTCCGCCTACATTTGAATTTTTCGAATCTTCTTTAGGACGAATCCACTTTCGCACTCGTGTAGTAGCAAGAATACTTACAGATCTCAACATTCAGAAATCCGTCCCTAAAAAAGGGAAATCTTTGTTTTTTTCCTCCTACAGACCCTTTGCACTTACGTCCCATCTTTCCAAGGCCATGGAAATACTGATAAATAGTCAGCTAATGAAATATTTCGAAACGGTTTTCATGACAACTGGTAATTTGATGGCATGTCTCACCGGAAAGTGGAAACAAAGCGTGTATCAATCTGATGAAAACAAAGGTAGTTGCACTTAATATTTCTAAAGCATTTGACTGAGTTTGTCATCAGACCCTTGATAATGCGTGCATTATAGACCGACGAGTCTCTTCTTCAATGGATTAGAAACTAACTTTCGGAACGTTCAGTTTAAGTTGTTTTGGATGGTTTCAAGTCTGATATTCACAAAATAAATGCTGGTGTGCCCCACGGATGTTCGATCTTCGACACTCTTTTTAATCTTCATCAATGATCTCTTGTCTTGTAACCCGATATATTGTATTCCTTTGCTGACGACAGATATTCTCCGCTTTTTATATTCGTTCCCGAACTCAAGACCCTGCTCTTCGCCTGTAGAACGGGGACATGTTAAACTTATTAAATTCCGATGTAAACAGTATCAGCAAACGGAGAACTATCAACATTGAAGAATTTAATGCTTCCAAAATACAATCTGTCTGCTGTCGTTAAAGTGAAATTTAAACACCCAGCCATTATCCATTAATAGCACTTGCATCGTCAAAACTGAAAAACTTTCCTTTCTCGGTATTTGTGTCAATGACAACGTTAGAATGACTACACATTTGATGTTGGCAAAATTGTTGAGATATTTTACCACTTGGATCTGGCCTTAATTTATGAGGCATTCATCAGCCCATGATTGGAGCACAATGCCCACATCTGGTCAGGTGCTTCTTAATACAGATAGGAGCGATAAAACTGATAGGTGATGCTAAAATTGACACCCACGAACACTGGAATATCTTAATCATTATAACCTTCAAACATTTAAAATCAATGTACGTCGGTACCTCTTTTCTTTCCTCTCTAATTTCCTATCACCATACCAGAAAAAAAAAAAAAACAAAAAGATAGAGAAAGTAAAGAAAGATTTGCAACTAAAAAGGGCTATAGAGTATCGTTGTTAGGACAACATTCACAAAGAAAAATACATTTTTAAAATAAGGATTTCGTTAAATAACAACTTATTATGGCTATTCAACTAGAGCCTTTTTACTACCTCCGATTTGGCAGTACCAAGAGCGACAAAGCATGCAAATAATGCGCAGATTATTTGGTTGGCTAGACCAGTGTCAAGTGTGCCTACACTCTAGAAGCTTGAGTTCTCGATCTATAGGCGAAATTACCTAGCGTTAGGTGTAAGGTAATTAGATGACCAACCGCATAATGAACATATGGAGTTTGGGCTGCAGAATTTCTAAAAATTCATATCCTTACGTGAGTCTAAATAAGAAGTTTGTTTAAAGGTTTCGGGGTAAAAACCTGGGAGTGTGCACAATGAATCAAACCGTGGTCATCTACTTTTATCTTTTCTCCCAGTTAAATATATAAGAACTGAAGAATGACACTTTCGTGATAGAGTGCTCCTCCTAGGCAATATCTAAATAGCTAAGGATAACATTGGATCTCTGAATTGGCAGACCCTTGATAGATTTAATTTCAGATGTAATGCGCGGATTTCTTTTTTTTTTTTTTAAAGGCGTTTTATAGTAAAACAAACTGAGTGCGGTTCAGATTTAGGTACGACCGCTCAGGCTCATAGTGAAAAGAAGCCTGAAAGACCTCTTTTTTTCAGTTCTGTTGGGATTTTCCAAACTCAAGCGTGTATGTACAAAATAAGATACATTGGGAAAGGGATTGAAATCTATAATGAACAAGGGAACAAAAAGTTAAGGGTAAGTAAAAAACAAAATTAATCTCAAAGGACATCAAACAGGACTTTCAGATTGTCTGAAAGTAATCGGTTTTGAAGCTAAATGCAATCGTGATAACAAATCTGATGACCGTTGAATGCACAATGTGATCTTTCCCGACGTTTAGGTACTAAGCTTAAGCAAAACAAATATCTGCGGAAAGAGGAATTTTATTATCTCTGTTGGTGTTTTGCTTACTCTTCCATCAACACATTTATTCCAACTGGATATGGTGAGCACATCATTACAGCCCCTCTTATATCAACCCAGTAAGAACATGTTTTTTCTTTTTTCTGAGGTAGGTAAGGATGTATGATACTATGACTCGATGAGGAAGTGTTCATTTGTCACCTAAATAAAGGCTATCTTACGGACGGGAACACCAGTGAATCAAGTATGTAATTAATTATTTCTTTACTACCTGGTAAAAACCTTACATCTTGTGTAATTGACAGATTGATAGGTGTGAAAAATTGGTAGATAAATTTCAGAGCGAAATACCCTCATTAATAAGGACATAGAAAATGAATTCTTTTTGATGTCTCAAATTAGTTAGTGGCATTCATAAAATTTTTGAAACTAGGTGAAGAGCTCTGCACTATTTTTTTGACAAGCACTTTAATTATCTGGACATAAAGCAGAAAATCTTCTGCCACTATTGCCTCATGGATGTAGTTATAACAAACGACGTGACTTTCTTAAAGAAAGTACATGCCGTGGACATAGATAACATGGGTTTTACCTCAAAGACGAAAATATGTAAATTAATCCAAAGCTTTCGACAGAAAACACAGATTCTTAAATATAATCAAAATCAAAGAAATATCTCAGAGGAATGGAAAAGGAAGATTATTTTCAGGCACCAAAGTCAATATACCAAGATTATACGAGGTGTGTTCCAAAAGTAAGGTGACTTTATATTTTTATAGATATTTTTCGTTTTATTTTTATAATATAGGGTCTTCCAATAGGGATTTGAAAACATTGAATTTAATTTGTGAACGCACTCTTTCACTAATCGTCAAACTGTCACTGTCAATTTATTCAGTAAACTCAACATTTTCATAGTGGTAAAGTACACTAACGAGCAACATCTGCAAATTATAAAAAATTTTCTACAGATATTCGGAGTCGGTGACTGCAACTTTAAGAGCCTTAACTAAAATCTTCGGTCGTAATTCTCGCCCTAGTAGACTGGCAATAACAAGTTTAGTGCAAAAATTTGAGTCCACATATTCGTTGTGTGATGTTGCCGTGTCAGTGAGACAACGGGTTGGTCGAAATGTCGAAAATATCGCTGCCGTTCCGACGTCCTTAGCAAACGATCCAAATCAGTCAATTCCACGGCGTTCTCAAGAATTGGGCATCGCTCAGACCACACTATGGTTTACCTAAAGATCTTGGTTTACACCCATACAAGATCAAGATCTTCAAGAATTGAAGAGACGTACGTTCTCCGATTGGGTTCTGGAAAAGATGCGCCAAGATGATGAATTTCATCGCAAAATCATCTTCAGTGACGAAACTCATTTTTAGCTTAATGGGTTTGTCAATAAGCAAAATATGCGTTATTGGTCGTGTGAAAACCCACATGTGCTTCATGAATCACCACTTCATCCACAAAAAATAACTGTTTGGTGCGGTTTGCATGACGGTGGCGTTATTGGGCCATATTTTTGCGTCGATGATAACGATCGTCACGTTACTGTGAATGGTCAGCGTTATCGCGCCATGATCACCGATTATTTTTGGTCCGAATTGTAAGATATGGACTTGAACGACATGTGCTTTCAACAGGATGATGCCACAAGCCACACAGCACACGCTACAATCGATTTATTAAAGAGTAAGTATGGCGAGCGTGTTATCTCAAGACACGGGTCAATCGATTGGCCGCCTTGTTCGGACGATTTAACGCCGCTTGTCTATTTTCTGTCTGACTACGTTAAGTCATTGATTTATGCCAACACGCCGACGACGTTAGAGGAGCTCAGAGCCAAATTGAACTCGAAATAGCGGCCGTTTCGACCGAAATATGTGGCCGAGACGTTGAAAATTGGGTCCAACGAATCGACAACTGCAAACGTGCCCGCGGTGACCATATGAACGAATTCGAGTTACATTCATAAATGTTTTGATTGTACTTCAAGCCAATAATAGAGTTTTTGAAATATCTCAAATGGTTTGCCTTTTATTTAAAAAAAAATTGCCAAGTCGTTATTAGAAAACCCTATATTTATTCATTAATATTAATGTTGTCCCCCTTAAAGTAGTCCCCCTAAGATATAATATACTTGTGGCAACGCTTTTTCCAATCCTCGAAGCACTTCTCTTAAGCACTTTTTGGTATAGCCTTGATGCCGTTTTTATTTCCTCAATCGTTTCAAATCTCCGTCCTTTCTCTTTAGTTCAGGGAAAGTTTCGGACGCACGTCTGCGAAAAAAAATGCATGACACAAGTTGACTGATATGCCCGGATCCTTAGCAACTCCTCTAAAGATAAATCGACGATTTTCCAAAACTTCACAGATTTGACATTATCATCTTTAATTGATGTACTGAGGCGTCAAGAGCGAGGTTCGTCAATATTATTCAAAGTAATGCCCATCTGAAGCTATGACTTTTTCAAATCCTTCTAGCAATTTGTGGATCCCATCCCAAAAGAACTGCGCCGGCTTGGCAGTCAAGAATGAATCAAGCCAATTTTTGATATTCTGCTCTGATGTGAACCGTATTTCACTGAGGACGTTCTGCATCGACCGGAACAAATGGTAGCCAAAGGGGGCAAGGTCTGGGCTATAAGGCGGGTGAGGTAAGACTTCCCACCCACTGTTTTCCAAATAGTTCTTAACCTGAATAGCAATGTGGGGCCGAGCGTTGTCATGATGGTAAATTATTGCCTCGTGTCTGGTCGCATATTCGGGGCGTTTTTCGGCTACTGCTCTCTTCAAACGGATTAATTGTGTTCGGTAGCGTTGTCCATTGACGCTTTCACCAGGTTTTAGCAGCTCATAATACAGCACACCCATCTGATCCAACCAAATACAGAGCATTACCTTCGCGCCATGGATATTCGGCTTTGCCGTTGATTTGGCTGGTTGGCCGGGTTTCACATATGATTTTTTGCGCTTGGGGTTGTCATAATAGATCCATTTTTCATCACCAGTAACAATCCGATGCAAAAATGACTTCCTTTAGTGGCGTTCCAGCAGCATTTCGGACATGCAAAACCGCCTTTTGACGTCTCTCATCTTGAGTTCATGTTGAACCCAATTTCTTTGCTTTTGAATATATCCAGCTGCTTTTAAACGTTTTGAAATGGCTGCTTGAGTGACACCCAAAGATTCTGTGAGCTCTTCGTCTGTTTGGCAGCAATCTTCATAGAGTAATGCTTCCAGTTCTTCATCTTCAAACTTTTTTGGCTGCCCAGGACGTTCATCGTCTTCCAAGCCAAAATCACCACTTTTAAATCGTGCAAACCACTTTTCGCACGTTCGCATGTAGCGCATGTTCACCATAAACTTTCACAAAAATACGATGACTTTCGGCAGCAGTTTTCTTCATATTAAAGGAATGAAGAAGAACTCCCCGCAGAAACACTTTTTCAGGCACAAATTTCGATATATTTAAGTAAAAAAAAAAAAGTTGTTGTTTACGCTTCAAATGAATGACATATACTGAAATGACGTACAATAATAGTAGCTTTTCAACGCATGTTCCAATGGAATAATACAAGTTACGCCATCTCTTAGCAAACCGCACGAATTAATTATAGACTCAATATTAACATATGTTCAGGACATGTCTACCAACACAGCAAAAAAATCAAATGAACCTTGCCCGCGAGATTTCAAGAGTCACTTTACTTTACACCTCGTAGTTTTAACCGTTGGGAACACATCTTCTGTAATCGAATGTATATAGAAGTAAGCAGGCAGCCTTTTCACCGAAATTCAGATTCAAAATATAAAAACTTTCTAAGGGAAAAATGTACGACTGTGACCTTGAATATTAAAATTTTTCTGAAAAAAAGACAAACAAATTTCATCATATCTTTTAGATAATAATATATGAAACGATTTTTCTTCTCAGGATCAAGTAATGTCATGTCATTATGAAAACAGAAGCATCTCGTAAGCCAAACATATGGCCATAAACAATCGCCGTACGATCTACATATCTTGATTAATAGGCTTCCGCCCGAGTATATAACAAGAACCAACTGAATCCGAAAACCTCTCAAAAAGAAGAAACTGTTTAATATAAATTTTAATTCTCTTCGACAAGACCATTTCCACTTGGATAATCAATTGTAATTAATTTGTCATTAGTGAGACAAGCAACTGCCTGACAGGCTGAGGAAAAACAAAAACCCAGTCCATATCTCACCGTGTCCTTGCCAACAGAAAAAAAAAAAAAAAAAAAAAAGTGAATCCAAAATCTTCATTAAAATGATTCAAGGTCATCAGCATCCATAATTTGTATTCTATTCATGACTTCCACCTGAATTCTCATTTCGTATAAGGGCTTTGAAATAATCTCTTTTGGCTGAGATAAATCTCGGCACCAGACTCTAATTCCCACCTCCCCACTACCGCTGTATCTCATGCTTCAACTGACAATAACTAACTACACTATTCACAAACTTTCATATTCAACCAACGTGTCAGTATCGGTACCTGTGAAACGAAAATAGTTTTGCTGGATCTTCTAGGAGTATACTTATACCATATCAGCTTTTCCTAAAAACCAGTTACCGGGCCTAGGACCAGCTACCATTTCCTAAAACTAAGGATCCGAAATGGAGAAAGAGTAAAAGAGAATATTGTTCAGAATAATTTCATTTGACTTCACTCACAGTACTCATAGTCCATAGCCCAACCGAAACCAACCCAACTAAATTTTGCCCAACAAAATTCGGTCCTACCCCATCCAGTTCCGCCGAGTCATTGTTCCAGATCCGTGTAGCTTTTCTTTCATTGTTGTCTTCCGGTATTCTTTTCTCCATTTTCAATGACAGAATAATGGACGATGGCGGACACGGATGCTCAGATGCTCGGATGCTAGGATGCTTGAACACTTGGATGCTTGGATACTGGCATGAGTTAAGATAAAATTTGCCAAATCACACCAATGGAAGTTATCTTTATCTCTTATGGACATATGAATAATAGAAAAAACGAATCGACTTGAATGACAATTTAATACAATTCTCTAAACGGTGCTCGTATCCCCTTAGTAACTACCCCCCCCAAAAAAGGGGAAGCAGGTACGTACGAATAGGTGGGTATGAATAGAAACTATTCGCACACACGAGATACGACAAATTGGAAAAAAAAAAAAAAAAAAAAAAAAAAAAAAAAATACGATACTAATGTACTCGTAGTTGTGCGTTGATGGAAGGGTGGATATTGTGGTAATGGGCCAATTTATTTGAGGGGTGGCTTGAGGGTGATTTCCATCATTGATGCTACGAGTAAATGGAAAATAAGAAAACGTCGAGACTTTGTGTAATTTATGCAAATGTATGCGCCAGCCATCCTCAATAGGGTTGGTAGGAAGCACTTTACTAAGATTGTTGTGGTTTTTATTTTTCTCTGTTTACCTCCCTGAATATACATGCAACAACAACAAACACAGTAACGATATTGATTTTGCAAAAACTAATGAATGACAGCAGCATTTTTCTTAAGATACCATGAGAGCTCTGTTCATTTGTCTGGAAATATGAGTAGCAGCCTGTCTGGTGGAATCTTTTCTTCATTTTGTTCTTTCTTCTTAATTTAATAAGCTTTTGCCTAGCTTTGAAAGAGTGGAATAAGAGGGGTAAATATCTAGACTTTCGGATTATAGGTCAGTTTGGTATATGGTACATAGAGCTAATAATAAAGAGGTTCACGGAGAACTTTAATCATATTTTGACGTCAAAGGTATTAGGTTAAGTAGAATAACCTAAAAACAAATTTTTTTAAAGCATTGTTCCTAACATGAAAGAAAATATAAACCTTAAACTAAAAAAAGCAAATAGCAAATCAAAATCACTTTAATTATTAAAAAAAAAACAGATTCAGTCTGTGAAGTGATATAACGATGTTGGGTCAGTTACTGTTTACAATTAAATGGCTTCCAGCTCATCGCTATTGTATGGGATTTAGAAAAGGGTTTAACCTTATCTTAGATCATACAAGGGTGAAAATGAACAAAAAAAAAGCAGTCAAAACAGTTGAAATATCGATACTGCGATACTGTCTTTAGTTTTGTTTTGGCATCATGGACAAAAACGATTTTCGTTCACTCACAAAACATTATTTTTTGAGTAGCAAAACGGTGAAGGAAAAGAAAGAAAAGTTGGATAAATATTATGGGGCTAGTGCTTCGTCAGATTACACCGTCAAATATTGGTTTCGAGAGTTTCGTGGTGACCGCAACTCCACCACCGATCAAGTCCGCAGCAGCAGGCCCTCCGATGCGGTTACAGAGGACAATGTCAAAAAAATACATGACATTGCATAGCAATACCACAAAGATTAGTACTGAGCGCACATACCATATTTTGGGCAATATTTGGCACATGAAAAAGTTATCCTGCCGCTAGGTGCCGCGCATACTCATTCCTGACCAAAAACACGAACGCGAGAGCACTTCGAAACAGTGTTTGGACTTACTGATGCGGAATCGGGCGGACTTTTGGCTTCGATTGGTAACTGTTGATGAAACTTGGATCCACTATTACACACCAGAGAACAGAAAGAGTGCCCGGAAATGGACTGAAGCCGGCACGAGTGCTCCGAAGCGGCCGAGGGAGGCTCGATGAGTCGGTTATGGTTATGGTTAAGGTTATGGCGTCGGTTTTCTGGGATTGTCATGGCATACACTTCGTGGACTTCCTCAAAAAAGGGAGAACCATCAACAGCGAGTATTTCTGTGCATTATTGGAGCGATTGAAGGCCGAAATTGCTTCAAAACGGAATCACATGAAGCGAAAAAAAAAATTTGTTTTTGCAAGACAATACACAATGCACATCGCAACCACGGCTAAAATCAATGACTTACGGCTCCAATTGCTGTCGCATCCACCGTATTCACCCGATTTGGCTCCCTCGGACTATTGTCTCTTCTTAAACCTCAAAAGATGGGCCATCAATAAAAAATTCAGCTCACACGAGCAAATCATCGACGCCACGGAGAAGTATTTTGCAGACCTTCCGGAAAAATACTTTTCGGATGAAATCAAGAAATTGGGAAATCGCTGGAATAAGTGTATCAAAATAAAAAAACATTAAAAAAAAGATTTTTTTTTTCATTCCCAAGGAGGTTACTTTTCACCCTACGTAGTATACATGAAAACCGGCAAGAACACTCAGCAAATTTGATGCCACCTGTGCCAAGTCAAAAACGCCGACCCCTGTCTCATGATTGAGTCTCCCTTGGTTTCCCTAGGTAACCTGATCAGCTCATAACCAGATACTACAACCATTGACAGCTGAACAACATAACACTCCGTAGCTGGTATGTCTATGTCTATGTGCACTAAATACGATATTGCTTCCTTTGATAACTTCAAGTCGCTTCGTACTAATGATTCATATTTGGTTATGCTTATATCAGGTGCTGGCAACTCTAAAGTGAATTTCAGATCTATCAGTCCGACGTACTTCATTCTGAAAAGCATGGAATGTATGTTCGAACTTATGTTCGCGCGAGTGCAAGACTGGATTATAAAATCTGAGCAGAATTGAAGCTCATTCGATAGGAATAAGTATGCGATGGGAATTTTTATCGATGTAACTCTTAACGACATGCAAAAATCAACAAGAAAACATGAAGTACACGAATAACAAGTTCTATGAATAAGTGTTATGCTGGTGAAGAGGACCACGGATACTGATGGCGACAAATATGTGACGGCAAGAGTAAACAGAGGGTGTCTACAAGGAGGCATCCTGCCTTCACTGCTATTGTGCACATTGGTTAGTTCACTACAATTCTAACGTCTGTGATCAGGCTTACACAGCTGATGATGCTGCAGAGCTATATCTAGCACTGTCTTGTTTTAAAGCACAGGCAGTCTTTGACATGACTGACACTGGTTCCTTTAAGTCAATTTTCTTAAAGCTGGGGTTGTAATCTTTGGAAAAAGGAGAAAGTTCATCACTTCGACATTAAGATCATCCTGGATAAAGGCCAAATCAGTTTTCTGTCAGTATTAAGAAACCTTCAGCTAGACATGCATCTTGACATCTAGGATGGTTCTTTAGATCTACATGGCTTTGAAAAAACCAATTTCTGGTTTTACTACATAGATTCAAAGGGTTGATTTTCAGCTGCACGAGAGCTCCCTCTAGCTCGTCTAGCGTTTTTCTAGAAGCACGGATGAATCCTCCTCACTTCATATTCATATCATGGGATGAATTCTGAAAGCCTTTAAAAAAAAATGCACACTGGAGTTTTTATAACCTTGTGCGCTGTTAATTCGAAATTATAAAATCGGCTCAGCTCATAAACGATTTGGGTCATAATGTGACAGGAGAGGAATGTAGTTGGGTCTTCAAAGTGTATTTTTTGAAGGACGACAACAGGAATGAAATTTAGCACTCCTGATAGGAAAATTCGTGAATATCTTGCAAATGGCGGCGTACACAATCCTGATGGTAATGAAGTATAATCTGAAGAGCTAAGATGGGCTTAATACCCTTTTAAAGTGAAAGAATTTTCTGAACGACCCTGAAGCTGGATTCACTAAGTCTCATATTGGTCACAATAGGATCATTAGAAACGCCGAAAATTGGTTTTCATGTCACCATGAATTCAAATGTTATGACCCTCCGTCGACAGATCAAACCAATGCTTTTCGACGTCTGGAAGATGTCATTGGCTTAATTTTTGTCTCTCAGAAAAAAAATTTGAGATTGCTTACTGGTGTTGTAACGTTGCAAAACTCTTTTGCTAAGCTACTAAGTGTGCTGTGCATATATGACACAAGATCCTTAATCACCTCCTTGTTATAACTCAAGACGCATCTTTTCCGAGTCACTGAGTCTATTTATTTAGAAGCAAATCACAACACAAGACCAATATTCTGTGCCAGTTAGCCTAGGTAAGTAACAGCTTGAACTTTATACCGATAATAAGCATATGATTCAAGATTCCTGACTATTTTTTTTGCAGATAGCATTTTCTATGTATTGCGAAGTTGTATTGTTTTGCAGCCCAACAATTATTGGCTGTACAAGATATACATGAGTAATCTCCTCGATTTGGTAGCACAACAATGAGAACTTTTTCTTAAGAGCCATCCACTGAAGATAAAGAATTCTCCTTTTGATTTTACCAACTTGGGCTAAGTTAGATATTCGTGAAGCGTTTCTCAACGTGTCCCATCCACTTGAGCTGTTACAGTTTTGCTCTTCCAACGATGAGAAAATTGTTCATCTTATCCTCATATTCCTACTCATTCGTACTTACAAATGGTTTGTATAGCGTTCTTTTTAAGTATCTATAGCATCCTTATCACTTAAGCTCAAAGCTTTTGACATATAAAGGATGATTCATCGTAAGGTTCTATTTATAATGTAAAATAGAACACATAAATTTGAAAGTAAACTTAAAACTTGTATTATCGGTTAAAAAAACTATTCATGGCATTTACTTTTTAAAAATAATATTATGTAAATGTTGGCTACGACTACGTCTGAGGTGATCCACTCGGAAGGTTTAATTTTGAACGACTCGTTCGAGCATAGGGACTAGTATCTCGCGGATAACACGAGTAAAGTTGGCTTCCAAAGCATCAATCGTAGCTGGCTTATTCCTGAAGATCTGAAACTTTACATATCCCCCAGAAATATAGTCCAAAGGTGTGATATCGCATGATCTAGACGCTCACTAAAATGATTTCTCAGCATGTCCGTTTTTTCATGCGCTTTATGGCTCGTAGCGCCGTCTTGTTGAAACCAGAGCTCACCGAGACCATGTGCATGAATTTCAGGAAACACATAGTCCGTTAACATTGCGCCATAAGGGTTACCATTGACGGTAACATTCTGATTTGTCTCATTTTTGAAGAAATATGGACCAATGATTCCACCAGGCCATAAACCACACAATACCGTTGTTTTTAGTGGATGTAATGGTAGCTCTTGGTACTCTTTGGTTTGCTCATCAGCCCAAATACGGAAATTTTGTGTATTAATGTATCCATTATGCCAGAAATGGGCTTCATCACTGAACAAAATTTCACGATAAAACACCAGATTTTCATTGAGTTTTTCCAGAGCCCATTTACTGAAAATATGACGCAAATTCAAGTCGCCGGCTTCAATTCTTGCACAAGTTAAATTTTGTATGCTTTTAGGCCGAGATACTCATGTAAAATACGCCAAGTTGTCGAATACGCCAAGCCAAGCTACTGAGAACGACGACGAATCGATTCGTCACGGTCTTCGCGTACACTCTAAGCTACAGCTGCTATAGTAATTATATTATATTATATAATCACCCTTCGTTCGGTAATTTTATTTTATTCAAAACAATTCTAGAATAAGATACTGAAGGTATTAACTCTATTCGCATATCACCTACGGGGTCTTTTGGAACATCTAGTACTCGTATGAAGTTTCAAAATCAAATATGATATATGGCTATCTGCTCGATGCTGTTCTAAGCCTAGTTTTTTGGCCTTACGACCTATCCTTGGCAAAAACATCACAAGGCAGCAAGCACCATAAAAAAAGGTGGAAGAAAAAATCTCTTAAGCATGAAACCCTTACATCAGTTGATTTACCATCAACGTTTTTTTCAAGACTTTAGACTACAATTACGCTCATTAGCATAAGATAAGTGTTACAATCTTTGACACATAGTTTGATGCATCAGAGTATGTGAGTACTTTCTTTGAGAATAAGACCTTAGATACTCTATTTTTCCCGTGTTCAAATAAATTTTCTCAGATGTACCATATGTTGTATTTTTCTAAGAGGACTGTCTAAGCTTTCAATGGCCTCGGTGTTTGTAGTTCTTATTTTGGACAACCTAGCATAGTCTTCTACGATTGTACTCCACCATATACTGTTTGAAATGCATGTGCGGCAATTTTTTAATAAGTCCAGATCTGAAGATCGTGACTTTGGAGATAATTAGTAAACTTCTTGTCGTATAACGATAAATTAGCCAGTTGTTTTGGTTTATAAAAATATTAATCGGCTTACGGTAACGATTTTATTGAGTTAAAGAGGCAACAATGTCCGTTACCTATTCTACCAGAAGATTAGTTGGGTGGTGTGGCACCCGGTCAGATACAGGCCCACTGTACTAGCACAATGATCCATTTCTTCCACGTGGAAAAAACTAAAGTTAGAAAGAAATTTTTAATTTTTTGTGTTTTTAAACCAATTTAAGCTTTGTGAGATCACAGAAATTTTCTAGAAAGTATGAGTCCATTCGTACAGCCTCTACAGAAGTCGTTTAAGAATCATTGACTCTTGAGACATATCTTCCGATTAGACTATGTCGAGTAATAACACCGATGGGGGTATTGATTTGCGAGCAGTTTAGCATGATAAGGCTATCGGAGCGTTTGTGATCTAACTTTGATGACATTTGTCTGATGACATGACACGCTGCACCGTTTTCTCCCCTAAGGTTCACCTTATCAAACGTATCCTGTAGAATTATATTAAATTTGTACAACTAGCCAGAGGCATGAGCAAAGATTTCATTTTTTTGTGAAATTTGCAGTGCTTAGCAAGTTCATCTGATCTATAGGTCCTTCTAACGTCACAGTGGCCTGGTACCCAGCAGAGGTGAATATTTAAATGCTCAGCCATCTCGTTTATAAATGCGCTACAATTGATTAAAAAGTGTCTGATTTTATAGACATAATAGCTGCCTGGTTATGTAAAATGTGTAAATGCAAATATTTTTTGCCGATAACTCATCATTTCACCCAGGAAAGAATTCCCTGTCATCGCCTAATAGACACTGTAGCGGTTTGGGAGGCGGAAGTAGAGATCAAAATTTAATTTCCAACATAAGATACCCCTTCTTCGTTTTTTTGAGCCACCCGTATAGATGTGAATGGATTCTTTGTCAGGTAGTGTGACATCCACTTAGTCTTGACGATACGAAATAGGATAGTACTATTGAAGCAGTATTTAGTAGTGGTATAGTCAATGTCTTCTGGGTTTTTTCTTAGGTTATCTAAGATTATGAAGTGCTCCGTGTGGACATAGGACCACTGTGAAAAAGGTTGCAACCTTATGGCTTATAGATCGATGTGTTTGCCGAAAATATCTCTTTGAGATAGAGGATGGTGTTCAGGGTTCTGTATATGTAGGCTAGACGCTGCACTTTCTCTGGATTGCAAAAGTGAGTTCTCCAAGGAAGTCAAGCAGACAATAACACAATACATTAGTATGGGCCTTATGACAGCTAAGTGCAGCCAGATTTGCATACGCTATTTCTTCCCAACCGCTCTATTGCAAGAGTAGAGGGGACTATAGTGGCTTTCTTAGATCTTTCATGCACATAAGCTTTTCAGGTTAGTTTCCTATCTAGGATGAGACCAAGTATTTTGCACATTCCGTAATGCAATGTACCTGCACCGTGAATTTGAAGGGGTTGGAGTGAGGAATCTTGTTTTTCTTTGTAAAAAGAATTAGTTCGTTAGCTCCATAAGAGTGTTGCTGCAATTTTTCTGACTAAGGTACCGCCAAGTTCAGTGGCGATAGTCCTTCGATTTAGCAGTTGAGTTATGAGCCTACCAATCAAGGTATGGACTCCGAGATTTGAAAGTGCGATTGTGATCGCCCCTAATTCGTCGTTGTTGAAGGCTCTTTCAATATCAAGAAAGGATATCAGATAATATTACTTACAAACAAGGAATTTTTAAATGCAGCATACGAGTACTAATGAGTGTAATATCGTCTCAATGGATTTTACATATTGGATTATAATGCTGACTCAAAGGAGAATGTGAAAATGTGTTTCGAAGATTTTACGGAGAAAGGACGACAAGTTGATTGGTCTAAAGACAAGTACGAGATTCTACCGGCTTTGGATATGAAAACGATCTTAGATTCGGTCCAGTCTTAGGAATGTAGGAGAGTTTCATACAGTCACTGAAAGTGCTTAAGTATCTATAGCATCCTTATCACTTAAGCTCAAAGCTTTTGACATATAAAGGATGATTCATCGTAAGGTTCTATTTATAATGTAAAATAGAACACATAAATTTGAAAGTAAACTTAAAACTTGTATTATCGGTTAAAAAAACTATTCATGGCATTTACTTTTTAAAAATAATATTATGTAAATGTTGGCTACGACTACGTCTGAGGTGATCCACTCGGAAGGTTTAATTTTGAACGACTCGTTCGAGCATAGGGACTAGTATCTCGCGGATAACACGAGTAAAGTTGGCTTCCAAAGCATCAATCGTAGCTGGCTTATTCCTGAAGATCTGAAACTTTACATATCCCCCAGAAATATAGTCCAAAGGTGTGATATCGCATGATCTAGACGCTCACTAAAATGATTTCTCAGCATGTCCGTTTTTTCATGCGCTTTATGGCTCGTAGCGCCGTCTTGTTGAAACCAGAGCTCACCGAGACCATGTGCATGAATTTCAGGAAACACATAGTCCGTTAACATTGCGCCATAAGGGTTACCATTGACGGTAACATTCTGATTTGTCTCATTTTTGAAGAAATATGGACCAATGATTCCACCAGGCCATAAACCACACAATACCGTTGTTTTTAGTGGATGTAATGGTAGCTCTTGGTACTCTTTGGTTTGCTCATCAGCCCAAATACGGAAATTTTGTGTATTAATGTATCCATTATGCCAGAAATGGGCTTCATCACTGAACAAAATTTCACGATAAAACACCAGATTTTCATTGAGTTTTTCCAGAGCCCATTTACTGAAAATATGACGCAAATTCAAGTCGCCGGCTTCAATTCTTGCACAAGTTAAATTTTGTATGCTTTTAGGCCGAGATACTCATGTAAAATACGCCAAGTTGTCGAATACGCCAAGCCAAGCTACTGAGAACGACGACGAATCGATTCGTCACGGTCTTCGCGTACACTCTAAGCTACAGCTGCTATAGTAATTATATTATATTATATAATCACCCTTCGTTCGGTAATTTTATTTTATTCAAAACAATTCTAGAATAAGATACTGAAGGTATTAACTCTATTCGCATATCACCTACGGGGTCTTTTGGAACATCTAGTACTCGTATGAAGTTTCAAAATCAAATATGATATATGGCTATCTGCTCGATGCTGTTCTAAGCCTAGTTTTTTGGCCTTACGACCTATCCTTGGCAAAAACATCACAAGGCAGCAAGCACCATAAAAAAAGGTGGAAGAAAAAATCTCTTAAGCATGAAACCCTTACATCAGTTGATTTACCATCAACGTTTTTTTCAAGACTTTAGACTACAATTACGCTCATTAGCATAAGATAAGTGTTACAATCTTTGACACATAGTTTGATGCATCAGAGTATGTGAGTACTTTCTTTGAGAATAAGACCTTAGATACTCTATTTTTCCCGTGTTCAAATAAATTTTCTCAGATGTACCATATGTTGTATTTTTCTAAGAGGACTGTCTAAGCTTTCAATGGCCTCGGTGTTTGTAGTTCTTATTTTGGACAACCTAGCATAGTCTTCTACGATTGTACTCCACCATATACTGTTTGAAATGCATGTGCGGCAATTTTTTAATAAGTCCAGATCTGAAGATCGTGACTTTGGAGATAATTAGTAAACTTCTTGTCGTATAACGATAAATTAGCCAGTTGTTTTGGTTTATAAAAATATTAATCGGCTTACGGTAACGATTTTATTGAGTTAAAGAGGCAACAATGTCCGTTACCTATTCTACCAGAAGATTAGTTGGGTGGTGTGGCACCCGGTCAGATACAGGCCCACTGTACTAGCACAATGATCCATTTCTTCCACGTGGAAAAAACTAAAGTTAGAAAGAAATTTTTAATTTTTTGTGTTTTTAAACCAATTTAAGCTTTGTGAGATCACAGAAATTTTCTAGAAAGTATGAGTCCATTCGTACAGCCTCTACAGAAGTCGTTTAAGAATCATTGACTCTTGAGACATATCTTCCGATTAGACTATGTCGAGTAATAACACCGATGGGGGTATTGATTTGCGAGCAGTTTAGCATGATAAGGCTATCGGAGCGTTTGTGATCTAACTTTGATGACATTTGTCTGATGACATGACACGCTGCACCGTTTTCTCCCCTAAGGTTCACCTTATCAAACGTATCCTGTAGAATTATATTAAATTTGTACAACTAGCCAGAGGCATGAGCAAAGATTTCATTTTTTTGTGAAATTTGCAGTGCTTAGCAAGTTCATCTGATCTATAGGTCCTTCTAACGTCACAGTGGCCTGGTACCCAGCAGAGGTGAATATTTAAATGCTCAGCCATCTCGTTTATAAATGCGCTACAATTGATTAAAAAGTGTCTGATTTTATAGACATAATAGCTGCCTGGTTATGTAAAATGTGTAAATGCAAATATTTTTTGCCGATAACTCATCATTTCACCCAGGAAAGAATTCCCTGTCATCGCCTAATAGACACTGTAGCGGTTTGGGAGGCGGAAGTAGAGATCAAAATTTAATTTCCAACATAAGATACCCCTTCTTCGTTTTTTTGAGCCACCCGTATAGATGTGAATGGATTCTTTGTCAGGTAGTGTGACATCCACTTAGTCTTGACGATACGAAATAGGATAGTACTATTGAAGCAGTATTTAGTAGTGGTATAGTCAATGTCTTCTGGGTTTTTTCTTAGGTTATCTAAGATTATGAAGTGCTCCGTGTGGACATAGGACCACTGTGAAAAAGGTTGCAACCTTATGGCTTATAGATCGATGTGTTTGCCGAAAATATCTCTTTGAGATAGAGGATGGTGTTCAGGGTTCTGTATATGTAGGCTAGACGCTGCACTTTCTCTGGATTGCAAAAGTGAGTTCTCCAAGGAAGTCAAGCAGACAATAACACAATACATTAGTATGGGCCTTATGACAGCTAAGTGCAGCCAGATTTGCATACGCTATTTCTTCCCAACCGCTCTATTGCAAGAGTAGAGGGGACTATAGTGGCTTTCTTAGATCTTTCATGCACATAAGCTTTTCAGGTTAGTTTCCTATCTAGGATGAGACCAAGTATTTTGCACATTCCGTAATGCAATGTACCTGTACCGTGAATTTGAAGGGGTTGGAGTGAGGAATCTTGTTTTTCTTTGTAAAAAGAATTAGTTCGTTAGCTCCATAAGAGTGTTGCTGCAATTTTTCTGACTAAGGTACCGCCAAGTTCAGTGGCGATAGTCCTTCGATTTAGCAGTTGAGTTATGAGCCTACCAATCAAGGTATGGACTCCGAGATTTGAAAGTGCGATTGTGATCGCCCCTAATTCGTCGTTGTTGAAGGCTCTTTCAATATCAAGAAAGGATATCAGATAATATTACTTACAAACAAGGAATTTTTAAATGCAGCATACGAGTACTAATGAGTGTAATATCGTCTCAATGGATTTTACATATTGGATTATAATGCTGACTCAAAGGAGAATGTGAAAATGTGTTTCGAAGATTTTACGGAGAAAGGACGACAAGTTGATTGGTCTAAAGACAAGTACGAGATTCTACCGGCTTTGGATATGAAAACGATCTTAGATTCGGTCCAGTCTTAGGAATGTAGGAGAGTTTCATACAGTCACTGAAAGTGCTTAACAACCATCGCTGAGTGTAGTTAAGTGCCCTGACTTAATCCATCACTTGGCGCCCACGTTTTCTTTATCCAGGTGTAGCAGCATCAAAGCACTACTCAGCGTGAACCCATTTTTGGAATAAGTTGTTAAAATTGATTCATGAATATATATCTCACCCTTCATTATACACTTTGAGTTAATTACGCACGTATGTGTTAGTTAAGCTTATTCTTCACTTGTCTCAACATAAGTGGATTGGGTGGGTTATTTTTGATTCGTGGAAACAAGGGAAATGCAGAAGTTGACCAAAGATATTCTACAGCAAAACAATTTGAAGAAAATAACTTCTGATGATAGCTGACACTTAGAATCGCTTTATCTATCATATCTGAAATAAAAATATCTACAATTGAATTCAAATTTATCGCAGACTCCAAGATGGTTTATGTACTTCTCAGAGAAGTGAGGGGCAATTTGGGAGCCAAGAAATTAAATAAAGGTTTTTGTTATGTTTTGTTGTTTTTTGCCACAATAAACCGATGATTTAATTTCAAATCTTAAAAAAAAACTTTAGAACTCATCAAATGTTATTCACTATCAATTGCTATCCAAACCACCACTTGAGCCACCACAACTTGAAGCACAAACCATCTTCTTAAAACAGCATTAAAACTAGGGACAAGATACAAGATGACCAATTTTGAAACTCATATTGCAAGTAGACAAGTGCACATCTAAAATATTGACACTATGTAAAATTTGGTTCAAAATAAGACGACACCCTTAAGAGAAGAAATAATCACACTAAAACTTGAATAAGATTTATACAATTGAATAAATTCAATTTTAGATTGCCTCGAATTTGCAAGACTAGTTCTAGGTGCCAATATCTTTGAGAGACAATAACATGCATCTGTATGAACAACCCTCATGTTCAAATGAACAAGTTTTTCCTTTTGTTTGGATTGATGGTAACGCAACAATGCCATCTAAAATGAACTCTCAGAAAAAGTATTCCTATTTCAACCGATTGCAATATTCTGGACTATCGTAATTTTGAAGTTTAATTGAATTAAGTTATCAGGAGATCACATGCACATGATACAAATATTTTAATAGCCGGAAAGTTTCGAAAAATATATGCAAGTACCCGTGCATATGTTCAAAAGTGTATATACACGTATGTTTGAGTATGAGCTGCATAAGTTGTTGCTGTAGAATTAAGAGGAATAAGAATTTAGTGTGAAAACTATAACTAATCTCTGAAGTGATTGCAAAACTGTCTGCTCAAGATACTTTGGGATATCATACTTTTCAACATAGACAGAGATCCGTTTGAAATGGTCGGCCTACATATTCGTGATTCCTTAAAAACGCAAGCCTTGGGAAATGGCACAATCATATTGAATCAAACTCTAACCTGATCTATCATCAGACAAAAGCCTTAAAAATACACCAACGATGCCTCAAAAAAACTTTTCCAGACATGAGAAAATAGTTTAAAAACTCTACCCAACCTTCTCCAATTCTTCTTCTTCTGCCCAATTAAACACGATTGTACCAAAATGAAAGTGAATTTTTCAGTTATTATTTCCGCTTCCTTTGCTTTCTTTCTATTTTTATAGTTTTTCACTGACGAGAGCTGAATCTAGTCCAAGAGACCATTGTGAAAACTTCTCAAGCATCAGCCCCATGAAGACGTAGTTGTCGGCTGCAAATATTGCAGCACATCAACATCATCATCATCATTATCATCATCATTGTCGCCAAAGGTGCTCCTTTTAGCCTAGTTTTGTTCTCTTCTCTAGCTAGCTTTAAGTGCACAGTCCTCATCTGCTCACCTGTTCACAGGTTCACGAGTATATAACATACTCCACTGGCGACGTACCTACAAAACTTATGGAGGGCTTAAACATAGAACATGTGCAGTGCACCAGGAAGTGTACTACCACTAATTTTGCTTACACCGGAGATAGGTGCAAGAGTATGTATACAAGTTGTTATTCCATCATCGAAACAGAAAGCTTCTCCTTTTGCTCGTCTTAATCACCACCCACTAGATGGTGATAGTTTCTATCAACCTCACGCATCCCCATAACCATAGCCAACGTTAACATCAACATCATCATCTCAACGACTTTCCACCTACTAGCCCAATTTCGAATAGAGTCTTGAAGTTCCTAGGAGGAAGGTTCATAAAAAAGAGGTTGAGTTTGGCGGTTTTGCAAAATGCACCAACTTAAATACCTATATGGTAAGGATGGACGTTAGGGTTGGGGTTTTTCTTATCTTCTTTGTTTTTTTTTTTTTTTTTTATGGGGACAAGGTAGGAGGACAAGTATCTAGATGCTAGAAATACGGATATCAGTGTCGAGTTTTTCTTAAATCGTACAACAGCTCCTTTAGATCCTGTAATAGTAACAACAATTTACTTTTTACGGTAAAATACAAAATACACTTGGAAGGATTATCTATGCGGATAAACGGTATGCAGAAGACTTTATATTTTCTCTCTCACCCTCTATCTCCTTTTGAAGTCGTGTATCACAGCTATGCACAAACCAATTTCATTTACTTTTTCCACAGGATTTTTGAGTTTTTTTTATCCTTTTCTCTGTTATCACGTGTGGGTGGATGATTGAAAGGAGGATAAGGATCGCACTGTGAAAACTTTCATTTCTCTCGTTAATGAGTATTTGAACATGCTTCTTCGTACAGCTGAGCTGTGTCGCAGAATGAGCGAAAAATATCTTTAACTTTTTTAGAGCTGTCTTACTTTCAGATTACGAGTACTATGACTTTACTTCTTTGCAGCAGTATTGTGTATCTGCACCATGGATGCAGGTGTCATCGTATTTTCCTTCCTTTTTTTTTGTTTTGTGTGTATGTGTGTGTATTTTCTTAATGGATTCATAGGGAAAGAAAGGCAAACATATTTAAGATAAGGATTATTCTTAGACAAATAGAAAGAAATCTTTTTTAGTTTCAAAGTTTTTTTTTCTGAAATTGTTCTCCTCTTCTATTTTTTTTTTTTTTTTGTTTTGTTTTGTTTTAAATAATTTATAGCGAAAGTGTCATGGAAGACTTTACAAATTAAGGCATCATGGCGGGTGAGGATAAGCGTCTCGTAGTTTGCTCACTGACAAATGGTATTTTCCCTTTAAGAAGTGCGGATGTTGGTAACAATAAAAGGATATTGAAACGGGGAAACTGTTTGAAAGATTGGCTTGAACAAGGATATTTTATTTTAGAATCTTGTAATTACTTTAAATGTCTGCGTTCTAGATCTACAAGAAACGAGTGCCCCAAATTTTCCCCCAAGTCTTCAAAAGTTGTCACGATATGTTTTTAATTTTGTTACACTGCGCAGAGCGATTTGTTAAGGAACAATTCGTCATATTGTTTTGACTGAAGATGTAATTGCAAACGTTAAAAGTTTTATTGTAATCAAAGGGGACATCTTCCACGTTCATTCTCTATTTGGAATGGAATAGACGTAACCTACTCCTACTACACGGATCTTCTCTTCTTGGTTCAACTTGTAGGACCTGTTCGTTTAAAAAAGGGAAGATGATTAGACTAAAAGCGCATAACTACATAAGCGTAGGTTGTTGAATTTTTTTCGATGCAGGAATAACAGCCTTATTTGAGCTACTTTATTATTTTCCTGGTTCAAGTTATTTCAGGATTATTTGGCATGTTGTCTGAACAGAAAGATATTGACGGAGGAGTTCCCGGCGAATAAGCAACAGAAACGTAGCGTATTCTTCAGAGATGAAAATATAGGACAACCCTTACAGTCTTTCCAAAAGCAATGAACAACAATATTCCTCTTCTGGCCCAAAAGGAATTTTTCAACATAGTGTGGCAAGCCATAGGAGAGAAACTGATAAGAATGTATGAAATATAAAGTGGCTACACTAACTAGTGATTGTAAAGTGGTAACACTAGGAAAAGGGTCTGAGAGGTAGGTAGGAGATTAGTCGTAAAGAGCGTAAATTATTTTTTTTTTAAAGGATTGTGTTTGTTTTATTCGCGATAAGACTAACGGCTAAAATAGACTGTAATCAAAAGCAACCAGCTGATCAAAAAGAAGTGTGGCTTACTTAATTCAAACTCACAAGTAATTAAAAGCAATGAAAATTAATTTAGCATAGACTAACTCATCGGTATATATTTCATATTATCGGATGAAAGTATGACAGAATGCCCTAATTTACTCTGCAAAAGCCTGAAACGTTATATTAATAATCTGTGAGGTCGTTGTCACCAAAAAATGTCTGGGTGGGTAAGAAAATATTACCTCCTAGAATTCTGGTGGCAAAGGAAATAAGCTCTTATGTGTTCCCCAATAAAATAAAATAATAAACCAATATGCGGCGTCGATATTGGATATTGTTTCACTTATGACTAGCACTCTTAGGTACATAAAAAAATTACAATACAAATACAACAGTCTTTCTTACTGAGAGACAGGTGGAAAGTCGCTGACTTCTAAGAGTCATCGGAAGGCATTTGTTTGGTCAGCCGCCAATCTGGAAAGTTATGCCATCCACAGTTATGCTTACGTGAACCCCAACTGTTAATAAAAGCTCTAATCGTGGACGCAGATACGGATCCTCTTTACTATTCTCTGAATCATGCCTAGAAGTTCACCATTTCCTGTTCTCACTGCTACCAGAGACCCAAGTAAGACACAGTGAATACAACCTTGCGACTGCGTTTAGTGAAGACTTGTATTCTCAAACTAGCTTGGAAGTCGTGCGAGGGATTAGGAAGGCACTAAGCGTAGCGTGGCTGTCGGTACAAGTGCAAATACTTCACCTTCTCTATTAGTTTTTAATAATATATGATAGTTCGTTGCCTTCAGGACTGCATATATATTATCTCCGGTTGTTTTTCTACATATATAGAGGAGTAAAATTTAACCTTGTGGTTTTCCCAAACAAACACCAGTGCCGTATCCTAAATCAACTTGGGACTACATTAGATTAGATTCTGACCCAAACCATTCCTGGGCACAGGGAAAATCAATTTATATATCAGGTGACATTTTCATAGAAGTCCATGAATGTTGCACTATGATAGTGCATCTAGGGCAGAGATAGGCATTCCAAAAAAAGCCCCATCTAGATTGGAGGCTGGTAAAAGTGTGATGTATCTTTGGGAAATACATTTAAACCAGATAACTGATGCATAGGACATAATTGGCATTATTACAGCCGTGTACATCCAAATGAGCCCCCTAATTTACAAGTCGCATAACTTTCCGAAAGCTCCATCTACATGCCAAAAACCCTGCAGTGCCTTGTAGGCCTGAGAAACGAATGGTGTTGCCACTAGATGGATCAAACCAGGTAGCTTCCTTCGTATCGTAAACAGAACAACTTCTGATTTAACAGGATTGACTATAAGATAAGACATGTCTGCTCATCTTTGATGGAGTTAGGCCGCAAATCGACGGAAGTGCACCCTAGCGGTAGAGACAGGATTTCGCATTGCGGGAAACCTCAGTTTACCCCTCCGCTGACATATTGGTCGCAGTCAGCATCCGCAATCAGAGTCCTAATTACCAGCACTTCTTTAATCAACAAAACCTTCGTCTTGTTGTCGGCCCGAATTACAAATGTTATCGAAAGTTATGTTCGTCTTCAAATTAATGTTGATAATTTTAAGGCACGATCTGGCAGGGTCTTCTTCAGCGGGATGCTGTATATTGAACTGAGCTGCATTCACAGAGCAAACCTCAACCTCTATGTCAGACTAAAGGGTCCAAAGCTCTTGGCAAGCGTGTAGTTATATTTTTCGATTTCAGGTAAGGGCTGCTCTTACTATTTCGGTATGTATGCCAGTGTCAGGTCAGCAATGAAGGCTCTCTTTAGAGTTAATGGCAGCTGATCTATACCTTTATGTTACATAATTTAATATGTGCCATCAAAAACAGCAGCAGCGTGTTTAATGACCTCCGCCTCATCCGTCACTACCGATGGCATATATCAGCTACGGCGTGGAGTTACTCAGCTCATTTGGAGCTTCGTTGTTGGGGGCTGGTTGTAAGCTGGTTCTGACTAGGTTACGTGAGAAATGAGTCACTGACATCCTACCGATATCCATCTACTTCGCCTTGTATGTGAATGGAGACCTCAAATATCTTAAAGAGTGCAACTCCAGTCGAATATTTTGATAGCAGCCCCCTCAAGTCAGTCGGTTCGATGTTAAGTCACCACGATCGCTAACATGTGCTTAATCGAAAGCGGTTCCAAACTGTACGTTTAATCATGCTTTCAGATTTAAAGAGAAAACTCACGTTCCTCTGTAAGACAACAAGCATTGTGCAACTTTCAGTGTACCAAACATTAGAACAAAGAAGTTTAGTGCAACATAATCCAAAGGGAACATTAAAAAAAAAAAATCCAGAGCGAAGTAAATGCTTTATTGATAACTAAACTTTTATGCAACTAATTTACTTTCCCTTTATGATAGAAACGATTTATGTACTCCTTCCAGACAGACGTCTTCATTTCATATCGAAAAGTACTCTCTCTGCAACAAGTTTGCTCTAATCAAACCATCAAAGCAACTTTCTCCACTATTTCCCAATAACTCTCAAACATTTTTCCCTCACTAAAAGGCGAATCTCAACGTATTTTCATCTTCCTTATGTGGACATAAAATACATTCTTCAACCCCATTCCTATCTTCCACCCTTCGCACGAGTCCAATAGCACAATCAAGTTCCTTTAAAGAATAATAATCCTAAGTACTAAAACCTACACTCATAGTGATGACACTTAAAAGTCACTCAAACTTCAATCTTTCTCTGTTTCTCTGTTTCGCTGTTTCTCTTTTTCCTTTTAACGAAAGCCAATAAAATGTTAAACGATCCCATTACAGCACACATGCGTTCGCACTCTAACAGGAAAAATTCAAGCATGGCTTTCATCAAAAGAACTCCTTCGCCAACGCTCACCTTTTCGAGGGCATGCGGTGGAAAAAATGGATAAATGCGAAAACACATGGGCAACTATAAAATTATTTGCTCGTGAGAAAGTGTCATTTCCTCGTCTATTCCTCTCAAAGCTCCCATTTGATTGCCTCATACTCATACACACATCCATACACATGAAAAAATCCTGCCATACGATACGAAATGGAAAATCAATAGATTCAGATGTGCTTCTCAAGGGTTACCTTAGGTGGCTTAAACAAGAAAAACAATAACCTCTAAGAGTTTTCACATTTTTCCACCTTATTCAGGACATCAGCAAAGGACCTAGCTGGGGACAGCATACACAAATTTATGAACAGTCATAAAAAATCCTTAAAATATGTCATATATCCGTATTTGAAAAATGATGAAAGAAGAGGAATCCGTACTCTAGTCTCGTTTATTGAATGTACCCATATACGCAATGAACCGTGGCTCAGCTGAAATCTATTAAGGAAGCGAGATTCTAGTAGTATCCAGGGTAGAACCGTATAGGATACAAGTTCGAATACAAGAGGAAGACCGCAGTTTACTGCATGAGTAGAGTATCCTTGTTTTCGTTTTTATAACCCACTTACGTGGATCTTTTAGGACCGTAAAACTGTTTCGGTACATACGTATGATGGTGGAGATGTTGAATTGAGGCTTAAATCGACAACGTGGACACAGAGTTGTCGCTTGTACTTATAAGGTAGTACTTACTCCTGTACTACATTTAGAATGCCTTTAATACCATAATGTAACCATCCTCTTCAACTCTAGATAATGGAGCAGTTTAAATTTTTTTTCAGATAATTCTTTAGTAAGAAACATATTGGACCGAAAAATGATGTCACTTCTAGCACAGTATTGCTGCGCATAGCAATCTAGTAGTGATGTTACATGATTCCCGATAGAATTAGATCATTAGATCATTATAGATTCCCGTAAGAAAAGAAAACCGAAATTCCAATCGATGGCAGGAAAGCCACTTTTTACTATCACCTGAAATACATCTGAAAACTTCCCTGGTGGTAACATATTTGAAATCTGTCCAATTGAAAAACTGTGAAATCAGTCTTTTTTTGCATAGAAATCAACCGAAAAACGACTTAACGATTCTTGGATCTCACCGTTCTTGCATATAAATTTGTACAAAAAATTAAGTAAGCTGTGATCCCGTTCCTAAAAAGACTATTTAAAAATAGCATTAAGTATGGGTATGTACCAAACAGCTAGAGGAAAGTAAAGACCGTTTTTATTCCCAAGATAGGTTGGCCCAGCCATACCCAAGCAGAAAACCTCATACCCATAAGCCTTTGGAAAAATTGCTTAACCCTCATATTCGAAGTAATCGGCACCCAGAAAATGTAGCCTAAGCCCAGCATGGCATGGGAAATGGCTCTTCATGAAGTCGTCAGGAATATTTTCAGCTTTTTTACCAAAAAGAGCACACATTAGCGGTCTTCCTTGACATCGAAATAGCCTTTAAGAATGTCAACATTTACGCTGTAAGTAGAAACTTCGCAACACTAAGTAATAAGAAATTGAGGGTCACCACTCCAAGTGGCAATATTCAAGGAGAATTGATATCTCCTCTTCTATGGACCTTAGTGGTTAATGAAATACTGGGGAGCGGCAAGTCCCTCCACACAATCAGTGAAATCCTAAACTATGCCCTTAGAATCCCTTAAGATTTGGCGAAGTTTTGTAGGCTTGTTATATTCACATATAAAATAATAATGCCACCTTCCTTCCATAGATGTGACAACCCTTGGACTACCGAACAGTGCTAAATACCTAGGCATTGCACTAGATAGTACCATACGCTGAGTTAGAAGCTCAATGTCAAAGGACAAATAAAGAAAGCAACGATCGTCTTCTACCCTTGCAGCCGCATATTTGAGAACAAATTGGGAACTTACCCCAAGACTAACGGCACCTCCTACCCCTAGATCTATGCATGCAATAATGGGTGGAAACCAAACCCAAAAGCCATGTCTCAATCCTTGCATGTGAACAGAGAAGAATGGGACAAGAACCAAATGGTATCAGACTCGATATATGATATATTTTTCAGGAATAGATCAAATATGGACAAGAAGCGGTGCCAGGATCTTTTCCAATCAGTTGAACTTACGATGATTACGATGCCTGCCGTTCTACAGCAGTGTGTTCTAGGCTTAAATATTGGCTGTAGCAAAAGCAGGAACTCGACTTTGTTCATATAGGTACCGTGGACACGTTTGCGGGGTCGATTCGTTGGACCCAATTTTCAACGACTCGGCCACACATTTCGGCCGAAACGGCGCTATTTTGCGTTCAATGTTGGTTCTGAGCTCTTCCAACGTCGTCGACATAAATCAATTACTTAACGCAGCCCCACAGAAAATAGTCAAGCGGCTTTAAATCGCACGAACGAGGTGGCCAATCGACTGGCCTGTGTCTTGAGATAACACGCTCACCATACTTACTCTTCAATAAATCGACCATCCTGTTGAAACCACATGTCGTCCAAGTCCATATCTTCCAATTCGGGCCAAAAATAATCGGTGATCATGGCGCGATAACACTGACCATTCAGAGTAACGTGACGATCGTTATCGTCGATGAGAAAATATGGCCCAATAACGCCGCCGGCATGCAAACCGCACCAAACAGTTATTTTTTGTGGATGAAGTGGTGATTCATAAAGCACTTTTTTTTTTATAATCCCGCGCGCGCACTAAGGGGATATGAATACCCTTTTTACTGGTTTTATCCAGGGCGCGGGCGGGTGATGTAGTAGTTTGAAACTAAGTTGTATTAGGTTTCGATATTCCCAGAGGCGGTTGTCAAACTGGACAGGACGAGCAAGTGCATCGTTACATTTAGCCCAGCTAGCAACCACTCCAACATCAGTGTTATGCCTTCATATCAGAATTGACGCCGACAGGATTTTCATATAACTACCTGCAAATTCTATGAAAAGACTTTTTCAGAGAATTGCCTCGTACGGGATACGACCTCGCGACCCTCTGCTTGAGGAGTGAATGCATATACCTCTACACCACGGCCACCTCTGACCAATAACGCATATTTTGCTTATTGACGAACCCATTATTGAGCCAAAAATGAGCTTTGTCACTGAAGATGATTTTGCGATGAAATTCATCATCTTGACGCATCTTCTCCAGAACCCAATCGGAGAGCGTTTGCAGGCATTTCTCGTTAGTGTACTTTACCATGATAAAAATGTTGAGTTTACTGAATAAATTGACAGTGACAGTTTGATCATTAGTGAAAGAATGCATTCACAAATTAAATTCAAAATTGTCAAGTCCCTATTGAAAAACCCTATATTAGAGACGTTTTTTGTGCCATACATTTGTGCCTTTGTTGCTAATTTATGCTCTGGAGTGGGCATTAAAGGATCGTTGCTGTTCACGGAGAACGATAAAATATGCGGAACTTCTAAGAATGAGTCGTAATATAACACTCGAAAATCGCTGCTTTTATGAGATAAGAATACTCTCACTATCCCAATCCTGCTCTTTGGATGTTAGCGCCTATAGGATGCAGATATAATTGTAAAATTATGGGGTTTTTTTATGGGCTTTCAAGGAAAATATATAATTCCTCATAGCGTTGCTCATCTTGTCATATTGCGTATGACAAGACCAACAATTTTTTGGGAATGAGAATTTCATTAAAAGTTGTCACTATCGGAGATTTAGTATTACTTGCGGAAAGAAGTAATTTTTTCCTTATTATTGTTGTATGGCATAGAAATCGAACTCAAGTTTCTAGAGTAGTAATCGAAGAACTTAACCATTACCGCCCCACGTTGATGGAATATCTTTTCTCTCAACAAAACAAATATTTAAAAAAATAATAAAGGAGGATGTTTTAAGGATGAAATTTGGCTGAAATATGAATAGGAATATATGCACGTCAAAGAAAGGATGTTTAACTGATAACGAGCAACTCGAAATGTTCTTAATTGCAGAATACAAATATTCTACATATTTCACTTTATATTGTGCAGCCCCATACAAAAAATTGATCGATATTTCCGTGCTTATGTGCAATGGTTTCAAATAGATTAATGACGATTACGGCAGAACTTAAATAACTGATATTTGAACTTAGCAAATAAACAACATCAATTTCTTAGACTTACCATGACATGTATGACTGGCCATGCTACAACAATATTGAATACGATTAAAAACAACCAACATTTTAACTGGTCTCCGACTTAGTAATGCTTTGGTTATTATAATATTTGGCCATGCATTGAAGAAAGTAATTAGGGATATGGTCATTGCACCACATTGTCACCAAGTCCAGCTACATTTCGTACAAGCCAAACGAAATTCAAATCCCCTTTTTGTATACTTCTTCTGTTTTTGTGTTTTTTTCGTACAATAGAAAAATAGTTTTGTATTATTTTAAGCTCTTATTATACAAAGATGAATATTACGTATCTAAAAAAAAATATTTAGAACTTTAATGATGAGAGCATTAAACTGTCGGGTTGTCAGTTCTAGATGTTTTTCAGCTGAAGTATTCACGGTACGAGTTAAAATCTTTGTTTCGCGATTCCAGGTCCATGTAATAATATTTTGTGTATTGTGGGTGTCATAGTCCTCCAGGGATACAAACTTACATGCAAAGATGCAGTCTCCAAGCAAACGGTTTTAAGTGTGTCTGTATTGATTTTAAATCCACTAGATATTGTTTGTAAAATTATGTAAAATCTTTTTATAAACTGAGGATCAATATCAGTGATACAAGCTGAAATTTCAGGATTTTGAAAAAAATTTTCGTGCTACATTTCCATGATTGCTATTATTATATCTCGGCTTCGGCTTATCTACAATTAGGGATAACTGGTCATAAAACTCCGATTGTTTACGGGCTTTGTTTTCTTATATTATTTCTTTAACTTCTTTATTCATCCTCCAAATGCAAACAGGCATTCTATAAGACAGATACAGTTGAGACCCGAATAACCTTATCCATGCATGTACCATGATAATATCGAGATACCAAAAGATATATATTCGGTATTAAGAGGCATTTCCAGCATTTTGTTGAGATTGTTAAAGTCTTTAGATGTAGCATAACATAAAAAGCACTTCGTAGTAGATTTAGTATCTGAAAGCGGATTACATAATTTACCATCCACTATAAAAAAAATAATATTGTGCTCAACATTGTATGTGATTCTATTCAGTGTAATTTTACTAGGTATTCAATTTTTTATTTGGTTATCAATGTTCTTTGTCGTTGATTTAACTAATTCATTACTTTCTTTTAAATACTGAAGGCAAATAGGTCTGCAAAATCTTGGTTAATAAGGCCTTGGGTTTTGCCATAAGATAATATTTTTGTCGCCCTTTTCAAACAACAGAACAGAACGAGGCAACTCAAAAAAATGTATTTGTCATCAGCTACCTCAGAAACTCCTTATCGAATCCCCACTTTTAATATAAAGAGTGATTCATGGTGAGGTTTTATTTGTAATGTAAAATAAATGTAAAAAGGTGGTCCATTTGGATGGTTCAATTTTGGGGGACTCATTCGAGCATAGCGACTGGTATCTCGCGGATAACACAAGTACTGTTGGCTTCCAAAGCGTCAATCGTAGCTGACTTATTCCTGAAGACCTGAGACTTTACATATCCCCAGAAAAAATAGTCCAAAGGTGTAATATCGCACGATCTAGGCGGCCAATATACCGTAGCAAAACGTGAAATTAAGTGCTCCCCAAAATGATTTCTCAACAAGTCCATTGTTTCACGCGAAGTATGGCTCACAGCGCCGTCTTGTTGAAACCAGAGCTCACCGAGACCATGTGCTTGAATTTCAGAAAGTACATAGTCCGTTAACATTGAGGGATAACGGTTTCCAATGACGGTAACATTCTGATTTGCCTCATTTTTGAGGAAATATGGACAAACGATTCCACCAGCCCATAAACCATACCATACCATACCGTTATTTTTAATTAATGTTGCGGTAGCTTTTGATACTCCTCGGATTGCGTATCAACCCAAATATGGCAATTTTGTTTATTAACGTATCCATTGAGCCAGAAATGGGCTTCATCACTGAACAAAATTTCACGATAAAACACCGGATTTTCATTGAGTTTTTCCAGAGCCCATTCACTGAAAATATGACGCAAATTCAAGTCGCCTGGATTCAATTCTTGCACAAGTTGAATTTTGTACGCTTTTAGGCAGAGATCCACACGTAAAATACGCCAAATTGTCGAATATGCCAAGCCAAGCTGCTGAGAACGACGACAAATCGATTCGTCACGGTCTTTGCGAACACTCTCAACTACAGCTGCTATAGTCTCTTCACTACGTGCTGGATGTGGTCTCACTGTTCGAGTAATATCCGCTAATGTAAATGGTATTGGCAATAGTGGTTTCAGTAGATCGATTATGCGCACCGTAAATTCGCACGAAAAAAATTACTCACAGAACGCTGATTTTCGTAATACAGCTGAACAATTTGGAAACGCTGTTGTAGTGTGAGTCTGTGCCAAACGATACTGTACAAAAATGACAGATCACCTGTCTAGATCTGTCAAAAAAAAAGCCTATTGAAAATTAAACCTCACGATGAATCACCATATAAAATTATTTTGTCACTATAAGCTATTGTTTGTGATTTAAAAACATTAATTTGGGAATGTACTAACCGAAAGGCAGTTTGATTTAATGTAGATTGAACGAGGACCTTAGCTTTAGTTTCTGTCACTCTGACACCTTTTGGAAAGGAAAACGTTTTTTTAGATTGCACAACTTTATAAAATGGGAACACGTCTGGTACTTTACTTCGGATAAGCTCATATTGCTTTCGTGATAGCTGCGCTTTAATTATTAAAGAGAGGGCCTCTTGACGTACATAGGATTTTCAGAAATTTTTTTATTATTTCGGCTTCTTTATTTTTTCTTCAAAATATTGGGTCTATCACTTAATTCGCGGTTTGTTAAGAGATGGTGTAACTTACATTATTCCATTGTTATTATTCAATTGGAACATGCGTTGGAAAGCTACTGTCATTGTACGTCATTTCAGTATATGTCATTCATTTGAAGCGTTAACATTAATAATTTTTGCATGTCCGAAATGCTGCTGGAACGCCACAAAAGGAAGTCATTTTTCCATCGGATTGTTACTGGTGATGAAATATGGATCCAATACGACAACCCCAAGCGCAAAAGATCATATGTGAAACCCGGCCAACCAGCTAAATCAACGGCAAAGCCGAATATCCATGGCGCGAAGGTAATGCTCTGTATTTGGTGGGATCAGATGGGTGTGCTGTATTACGAGCAAAACGGGTGACACCATCAATGATCAATGCTACCGAACACAATTAATCCGTTTGAAGAGAGCAGTAGCCGAAAAACGCCCGGAATATGCGATCATACACGAGGCAATAATGTTCCATCATGACAACGCTCGGCCCCACGTTGCTATTCCGGTTAAGAACTATTTGGAAAGCAGTGGGTGGGAAGTCTTACCTCACCCGCCTTATAGCCCAGACCTTGCCCCTTCTGACTATTATTTGTTCCGGTCGATGCAGAACGTCCTCACTGAAATACGGTTCCCATCAGAGCAGAATATCAAAAATTGGCTTGATTCATTCTTGGCTACCAAGCCGGCGCAGTTCTTTTGGGATGGGATCCAGAAAGATGGGAAAAAGTTATAGCTTCAAACGGGTAATACTTTGAATAATACTATTGTACGTGTTTTTCTTAAATAAACGTTCAAATTTTGAAAAAAAAAAACCGCACGAGTTAAAATATATACCCAATACAATGTATTATGTTATCCCCTTCAGAGTAATCTCATAAGTACTTTTTGGTATAGCCTTGAACTGTTCAAGCGATGTCGTTTTATTTCCTCAATCGTTGTAAATTTTCGTTCTTACATAGGCCTTTTCACTTTTGGAAACAGTCAAAAGTCGCATGGGCCAAATCCGATTAATATGGTGCCTGAGGAATGATTG
Source organism: Volucella inanis (assembly GCA_907269105.1). NCBI lineage: Eukaryota > Metazoa > Arthropoda > Insecta > Diptera > Syrphidae > Volucella > Volucella inanis. Next base: position 208,203,456 of record OU026153.1, read on the forward strand.
TCTTGTTATTTTTGGCCAAAAAATCTCTCACAAGCAACGATATACAAGCAAGTGCATTATTGTGACGCAAAAGCCATGCAATTTTTCCCCCCAATTGTGAACGTTTTTTTCGTTTTGAGTCTCGCAAACGGCGCATTACTTCAAGGTAATACTCCTTATTGACCGTACGACTTTGATGGAAAAATTCCTGATGCACTACGCCACGATAATCGAGAAAAAAAAACAAGTTATCAAAACTTTGAAATTTGATCTTACTTGGCATGCTTTTTTCGATCCTAGCTCTCCTGGATTCATCCATTTGGGACGATTGAGCTTTGGTTTTGACGTCATAACCATATACCCATGATTCGTCACCAGTTATGACAGTTTCGAGCAAGTCAGGATCAACATACTACAGAAGAAGAAAAGTCTTAGAGGGTCATACTCGGTCATCCAACGCGAAAACCTTCGTAAATGTTTTTATTTTTATTCTTTATTCTCTATTCTTTTTTCCTTATAAAATATTAGTTCACAATTACGAAATAACATTATAGATCATAAGAATAAGTAGTGACATTCATATTAATTTTAAATTTAATAGTAGCAATGCCACTTCATAGTGAAAATTTAGAAAGTCACAAAAAGTTACAAAATAGTTACAAAAAAGTGGGGTATAAAGTATTAATAATTTAGTTACATACGGCAGCAAATTTTTGATTTCTTCGTGATCGAAAGTTAGAAGCCAGTTTTTGATTTTTTTAAAAATTTTGTTGGACGAATTATGAAAACGAATATCTTTTGGAAGCCTGTTAAACAATTTGCAGAATACGACAGTGAAGAAGTTTTTTTATAAGGTTGTTAGAAATAACGGCACTTGAATAAAGTTGTTAGATCCGCTTCGTAAATTTTGTGAATTTGAGATTGGATTTTGCAAATAACCACTTCTTTTAAAAAAATTTTGGACACTTTATAGTAATATAAGTGCTTTAAAGGTAAAATTTTCAACGTTCTAAACAAGATCATAGACCGTACCAAACGATTAGCATTACAAATCTTTCTAATAAAATATTTTTGTAAAACAATTAAAGGCAATAACCTTGTGGTGGTTGCCTACCACCCCCCAGCAACTTAAACCATACTGTAGTTTAGAATCAAAGAATCCAAAGTACACTGACGTTAAAGTTTCATTACAACAGTATTTTCTTAGGCGAAATAGGACATGGATTGCAGATCGTAAATATTTTTTCAATGATGTAATATGGTCAAACCAGTTCATTTTACAGTCGAAATTTAAGCCTAGGTATTTATATTGATTCACTGGTTCAATCTTGAAACAACTCGCATCACATGTCGTTTTTAAAGAATTATTTAAATTACAGTTGCAGACCAATTCATCAGATATGGGACATTTGTTTGAGTGGAACCAGATTTCCAAGTTTAAAGAATCACGAGTATTAGTACTTAAGTTCATGACTTTTGTTTTATTGCTTGCGACTAACTTATGCACCCCAAACCAAGTCCTTAAGATGTGGACATCATGATTAATATCAGAAGTTAAATCGAGAGGACTTTATGAACTATAGGCAATACCAAGATCATCCACAAAAGCAGTGATCTTGCCCGAAAACGGTTGGCTAAAAAGCGAATTGATATAAATGAGAAATAAAATTGGGCCAAGGACTGAGCCTTGGGGGACACCTCGACTGATAACTTTTGGATTACTTGCAAAGTTGTCTATTAAGACCTTTTGAGTTCCATTACTCAAGTAGGAGGTATGCCATATGAGCATAAAACCGCGGAATCCTGCACAAAATAATTTTTTCAATAAAATATTATGATGCACCATATCAAAGGCCTTAGTAATATCCACAAAAAGTCGTACTGCTTTTGGTCATCATCATGTGCCTTCTCGAATAAATACAAGTATAGTCAATTTAAAGGATAAATTTTAACTTCTCGGACAGGTTAACGATGTGAAAACTCCAACCCGTGTTCGTCTGGTAAGGTCAGCTGAAAATCTCGTCGTCTAACAAAGAGGGTAACTGAAAGCTCAAGTGGGCTCAGTTCGAGACGATCACAACCAGCCAACCATTTTGCATTGTATTTTGCATAATGATTTTGGCCAACATGCTTATAAGGTCCAGTTGACATGAGAACTAAAGTAAGGAAATCAATTAGGTGCTAGAAATTGATAAACAAGGTCATGATATTTTGCACACAATTATTGTGAGGCTCCGAAAACCCAAGATACCATAAAAAGTACAACAACCCCTCCATTTACAATGAGTGAATGTTTGATGCGGTTTTAGGATTGACAGTGTCATTGGTCAATATTTTTTCGAAAATGATGAAAATGATGGATTATGAAACTGATGCTATAGATGTGAATGACGTTTATTTTCAGGAGAACGGCCTACATGCTGCACAACTGGTGCAAGAATGGCTCAATTGCGTAACATATTTGCTTGACATGTGATTTCGTGGAATGGAGGCTCTAATTGGCCACCAAGATTCTGTGATCTAACTTCATTAGACTTTTTCCTTTGCTTCAACTATGCGTGATGAAAAATTTCATCAAAACAATGACTATTTGTTGATAAATCTGAGGCAAACACTTGACAGATATTGTGTTCCATTACGAACCTTAGAGTTTATACTTCTTTTTCTATTAATTTAAAATGACACCAATGGTTGTGTTACCTTAAATCTTCAAATTGCTTACTTTTTAATCATATCGGACCTAAATTTACAAGTGAACTTGACAGCCAATCTGTAATCGATGCCTCTCTGTCTAGTAAAAATCTAAAGTTATCTGCGAAGATAATTCAATTATGTCAGCCCACCAAATCGGACTCCGGCACGTTTTCCTATTTTTATTATTATTTTTTTTTTTTTTCCAGATATGATGGATTTTGGAATATGCATCCAAATGCATATGCCACCAAAAAAGGCAGACTCTTCCCTTAAGTTTTGTGGAGAGTACGGTTGAGAAAGTCAGAGTTGCAAAGCATGTAAGAAGCCTGACCTATTTACTTCCTCTTTGATGTACGAGAGGATTCTTCCACTTTATTGACATTGGCCATCAGAGTTCAATAGTTCTTTCGATATGGAGTACTTATACCACGAACGAGATTGCTACGATTGAGGGATTCACAGTACTCTCGAATCTATCCTTCTGAAAAAAACTGCAGGAACTATGCAAACAAGGACGGTTACACTTACAGCGACATCAGTAGGAATATCAACATCAACATCGACATCAACATAAACAGCATCAGCGACAGCAACTGCGACGCCTACATAAACGCGAGGGTGGTAAAATGCTCTATACAATTTTTTATGGTATCCAGACGCCAGTATTTGCTTGTATAGAAAAAGGACTTTCCGCTGAATAGCGTTTTAATATTTTATTCGCTTCGGATTTTTATCTTTTTCTCGTTTTTTTTTTTTTTTTTTTTCCATGGGCACTTTTCGTCGTCTATTGCACCAAAAGGAAAAATTTGATTTTGACTTTTTTTTTGGCGGTAGGTATTGGGGGGATATGATGGTTGGCTTTGGCAGGGTTGATTGCTGTGGTGAATGTCCTTTATCCCTAGTGATGCGAAGAATTCTTTAATCAGTTTTGAAGGATTTTTTTCTTGCCACCCGATTTTCGTTATGCGTAGATTTTACGATGTCGTCGTTTCAAAAAATAAAAAATATATGTACATAATCTCCATTTTTTTTTCTTCTTTTTTTTCGTAGTGTTGTGTCAGAAATCACTTTAATGGAAGGAGATATGGGAGAAAACACAGAATGAAGTATTCGTATGCTCCTCAAAAAGACAGTGTAAAGGGGATTCTACCCAAACAGGACGATATGCGGACCCATGACAAGAAAAACAGAAAGCAAAAAAACAAACAAAAAAGAACTGGCAAAATACCATTCCATAGCTGGCGAAGCGTGACAAGCCTGCATTCTTGTGTGCGGGTCGAATGTGCACTTGTAGTCAGTTGTTCCTGCCAACGATGATTTCTTATCGTTGGAAACAGTAAATCCATACATATACGAGTATACTGGCTCATATATGAATGAATGTGTCTTGATTTGTGTTGTTGTTGAAAGGCGAGCATGTTTGCTTGACAGGACATTCAGGCTAAACTGGAGCATGAAGTTACCCAAAGTTGGGCGTTGTTGCCATGCGAAGGGATTTCGAATAATCCCTTTATAGTTAGGTGACTGGATTTCTTTTAAAATTTTCAATGAGTTTTTCAAAAAAAAAAAAAATGAATAAATAAAAATTTGACATGCTTTTGTTAAAGGTGAAAGGAAAGGAAAGAAATTGCCAAGTTTCCTGATAGACATAATCAGTTTTCGAAGACTATGTGTTGAAACATTCATATGTCCTTCAAAAAGCAACGTTTCCCTCATAAGTACTTAATGAAAGTAAATGTTGGAGAAAAATACGAAAATGACTTTCAGTAAAAGTTAGGATTGAAAGATTTTTTTGTGGCACCATTTTAAGACAGAATTTAGAACTGAATTTATCGAGGCACTAAACCAAAAGTGTAGTACTCAACCTCAATAGTTAAGGTTGAGAATACATATTCTAATACTACTACAAGCCTTTTGTCAGCTTTTAAAGGATTTATGTAAGTGTTTGATAGTATCTTTACTCAAGAATGGACCTAGAGTCTTTAAACTTATGATACATACTTGTATGCACATACATATGTTAAAGAACATGGAACTTGTAAAAAAGTTATGATAGTGCTCTTATATGGTGGAACCTTTTAACAAGGTTTGACGATGACAGAGCTATAGAAAATGTTCCTGTTAGATTTCAGTTGAAGTGGTCCGGGTTAGATGATGGTCAAAAGACACATTTTTGTGACATGTGTCTTGTTTATTAAAAGAAATATTTTTGAAGACTTTTTGTATTGCAGTGGCTTGCTGTCAATTGCGGATTCGGTTGGGAGCGAGAATAACGAGTTTAAAATCTGAGCTTTAGATCCTGGTTACGTTACATGAACGTACATACATATGTATGTATGTCCACTAATTCTTATGGTGGTTTTGAGGTTTTCTTTCTGAATTGTAAATACTTATGGGTGACTTTAGTTCATGGGTGCAGATGAAATGGCATGGAGGGGTTTGATTGCAGAAAATGACAGTCCTTGTTAAAATACAAACAAATAACTTTTCCGAATTTTCTTGCAAAACAGAATTTTCGTGCAAATGACATATAAATTACAGATTCCTTCTTCCAACATGGATACATCCATTAAATATTGTCAAACTATCCAGCACAAGTCGATGAAGGACTTATTCGTGGTTACCGAATGAATTATTTACACATATATCTTTACGTATGTGTAAATCAAAGATGCTTTAGATATACAACGGAATGAGTCACATATTAAAGACAAACCGTTTGTGCTGCAAACAATTTGGAAAACAAAAAATTAGCTTTTCTGTAGATAATAAGGGAACAAGGACGCTTTCCACAGCGTTGGTTCATATGTCGACAGGAGATATTTATGTAGTGAATCATATTCCAAACGCCTTAATCTAAAGAAGACATCGGAGAGATAAGTTAAGTTTGCAAGGTACATATTCTATTGAGGGACTCAACTTCTTGAAAAGTGTTCTTAAAATAGCCATAGAAAGGATTTTGCAAAGAACGAATGCAGAAAGTTGAACGTCATAGAAGGACATACTTTCAAGGGTGATTTTCTTTTTTCCTAGTGATCGAAAGCACCGTCAAAAGTGGGCCAATTCCCAACTGACAATCAAAAACCAAACATATTCTTACAGCATAATAAATGTATTCGAGAGACTTTAGCCTGTTTTTTCTGCCTTTTCATGTACGAGTTGGTCAGCTCAGACTGAACTTTGGCTGGCTTGAGAACGTTTGTATTATAACATATACTTACTCGTGATAGTTGCCTATAATAAAGATTCAATGATAGGAGAGGGAACTAAAAAAGACAGTGACTGGCGTCGAAAAAAAATTAAATACACAACCGTCGGAATTTAACGAGCTAAAATTGCAGTTAGTAATAGAGGTTAACTTATGATTCTTTAATGTTCTTTGCTGAGCAGAAGAATCCAAAGGTGATTGATTTAATTTCAACAAGCAAGTGGTTGCCTGGTTGCCTTTGTAGTACCAGCATCCAAAACTTTCTCTTTTTTTCTGGCATCTGTAGAGGCCCCATGCAAAGGCAGGGACAGGAAAACTATAGGTTTCAGTCACCGCAGTATCATTTAATCTGACGAAAATTATGTTGCAAGTGTATAATTATAACGTGCATCTTTCGACCGTCTGCTTAGGGTAAGGTATCGTAAAGTGAGCTCACTAGATCGCTTGTTCAGATGTTGAGAAGAATTGATGGATTAACCGTAAGTCGTTTTTAGTGTCAAATACTCCAGCAGCATTCTTTACTACTAGTAAAGTCTACTAGTAAGCCCGTTCATCTCATTTATTTTGCTTGAAAAATGTTTACAACAAAAACATTATGGTTTTCATCGTAAATTTGATTATCGAAATTCAATAAATAGAAATAATCCGGAGAGTAAAAATAAATAAAAAGAGATTGGGCATCAGTTGTTTTAGAAAAAAGAAATGAAAACGAATCTGAAATACAATAATAAACAAGCAAAGAATAACACTCAAAAAATTTAAAAGGGGAGAAGATACTCTACACTCCATCTCCGGAAGCCAGGTGCGTTTTTCAAACTCGTTTTCGTCTTAATGGAAGGGTGAGCAATTTATTATATCGTAGAATACAATAAGTGAGGGTTACTGCGGCTGGATTTTTTATTATTTTTTTTTTAAATTAATACAACAAGGTTTAATTTCGTAAACTCATGTGTTGCTCAAAGTTTAGAACACGAAAACTTTCGGAGAAGAAAGTAGGTTTGGTTGATACAGAGTCGGTAATAGAGGAAAACTAAACAGAGAAACCTGGACAAAGACTTTTTCTCTTTTGAGACAGCAGTTAACTAGTATTATACTAGATTTCTGTGGGACAATTAAATAGATGTTAACGATTACTACACGAGTGAGATCTTGTGTGGTTGACTGAACATCCAAATCCTTGATCCTAATTCTTATATCGAGGAACACTTTACTTATGGCATTTGTTATTTTGTCACGAGAGTGTTGCAAGTTAATGTGACGCAACAATTTGGCAGAGCAAAGTAGCATATCTGTTGGGTTAGCTACGTTTTTGCCAACAGCTTAAGCGAAAGTGTGACGTATTTATGATGCTACGGCTACTACACCAGCTCCAGCAAAAGTCCAAAAGCAATGCTGTTGACGATATTTCCGTACAAATTTGGCGTAACCATGACATAAAATTAGTTGGGCTTCAATACCAACTGGATGATGGTGTTTCAGACGATAATCGAACCATAACCCAACTTCATTATGTTAGCTTTGTGTACGGCGCTGTCTTTTTTGCGGTTATGTTGAGTGTCATAGCTAACAGCGAATTTGGCAATGTGATTGAATTTCAAGGGGGTGGTTATCTTTAGATATTCCACTACATCGCGGACTTATTCATGCTCAAGAGCTAAGTATTCACCTTCGGTCTGTTCATGCAGAATGACTGTGTCAATAACTTTATGACACCGGGTAAACTGCGCACGTGCACGACGTTTGCGTACAAATCCAATTTGTTACAGAGTTTTCTGTTGATGGTTTGCAGCTCGCTGGCAACGCTGTAGTCAGGAGTGGCCAAGATGCCTCTAGTGCAGACTTTGTTTATTGAAATTGAACCGACAGCATTCTCCAATTTAGCACTCAACACAGGGTTGACTTAGGAGGGGAAATACGACTTGAAGTCAACTGGAACATCGAGTGTCTTGGAAACTTCCTGAAGAGTGTAGACGTACTCAGGACCCACAGCATCTTCAGGGATAAATGTACATGTCATATAAGATAAGAGCCGGTGTCATATAGATATGCTGCCTGAATCATTGTACGTCTTGAACATAGTACCCTTAAACATACGATGTCGAGAACAGTTAAAAATTTATTCATATTTTTTTGCATTCCACTGGATATAAGATAAAAGTTTAGGAGCAGCAAGTAAGATATTTTGACAGGCTTTCAATACCTTGCTGGTATTCGAAAGGAGACTTATTGATCTAAGATTCGCCTGGTTGACAATGTCTTTATCTGCTTTGAGAATATAATGCACCACCTCTATTTCCCTATGAGCTAATTTATTAAATAGGATAGTGTGAATACCCAGATCTTCTTATGCACTGTGATTCGAATGACCTTTGGACCGCTTCCTTTAGAATTAAAACGCGTAGATTCTTTTCATCGGCGATGATATATTTTGCTTTATTTTCATCATTAAACTTGATTTCTGGAATCAAAAGTTTCTAATATCATACAATATCTAAAGTAAAATGGAAAATGAACCTGCTTTTCTAGGTCTTATTTCAGCCGAATGATATCATTCGGCCAGTAAACATTTTGAAAAATCAATTCAATCTTTCCAATCGCCTCCAGCTGATCCCTTATCACAAAAAAGTTTCCATCATAGATAACTTCTAGTGTATTTATGTTATTCACTGTCTGTTGTTCGAGCGATCCTTAGACACGGAAGCTACTTGTAATCTTTCCTCAGAAATATTTTTATTATTAGGTGGCTCCAGCAATAAATGCTGGTTAATTTTGACATATCCAAAACGTCATGGACCAAGTTTGGATATATGGCAAACAAACCGATTTGGCACATTATTAATTTTGTTATGGTGTCATCTGCTTTTGGTTGTGTGAATACATCTGATTTTGTGCCAAATAATCGTCATTTGCGGCAAGTGTTGGTTTTCTTCTTTCATTCGAAGGAAACGGTGGCTGAAGTCTCTATACGCTTCATAAGGTTTGCGAAGATGCTTCTCTAAGTGCTGTTGTGCAATGGGCTGTTGACGACCCTCCGCGTCAAGGAAGGCCAAAATCCTTCGAAGACGCTGAATTGAAGGCATTAATCGATGAGGATCTGTGCCAAATGCAAGAAGAGCTTGCTTCGAAGTTGAGAGTTACACGCCAGGCCATTTCGAAGCGATTGTATGCATTAGGAATGATTTCAAAACAAGGAACTTAGGTTTCTTATGTTTTAAAGCCAAGGGACGTTGAGTGTCATTTTTTCGCCTGTGAACATCTGTTCCACAGGCAAAAAAGGCGAATGATGAAAAATGAATTCATTACAGCAACTCAAAGAGAAGAAAGTCATGTTTCCACGTTGAATATGAACTTTTGAAACCCAACGAAACCATTACTGGGAAACGGTATCGACTTTAATTGAGCCGAGCACTTCGCGAAAAATAGCCACAATACGAGCAGAGGCACGAAAAAGTGATTTAAGAGCACAACAATGTTTGGCCTCATTTTGCCAAGCCCGTTAAAACCTAACTGGAAACGCTCAAATATGAAGTCCTACCCACATTATTCCCCAGAAATTCGGTCGTCCGATTAATACTTGTTCCGTTAAATGGCACATGGTCTGGCTGATCAGCAGTTACGCTCATATGAAGACACCAAAAAATGGCTTCATTCGAGGATAGTCTTAAAAGATAAACACTTTTACCGTAATGGTATTCGAACTCTTTCTGGCAGAGATGGAAAAAAGTTGTAGCTAGCGATGGGTCATACTTTAAATAATTCATTTGTAACCATTTTCTCACAATAAAGTTGCATTTTCATAAAAAAAAAACAGCGATAACTTAGTCACGCACCTAATAAAGGGTGATTCGTCGTAAGGTTTGATTTTTAATGTAAAATCCAACACAGAAATTTGAAAGCAAACTTAAAATTTTTATTCCTAGTTAAAAGAAAAATTCATGGCATTTACTTTTTCAAAACAATATGATGTAAATGTTGACCACAACTACGTCTGCAGTGGTCTATTCAAAAGATCCAATTTTGGGCGACTGGTTCGAGCATAGCGACTGGTATCTAGCGGATAACACGAGTAATGTTGGCATCCAAGGCATCAATTGTAGCTGGTTTATTCCTGAAGACCTGAGACTTTACATATCCCCAAAGAAAATAGTCCAAAGGTGTGATTTTGCATGATCTAGGCGGCCAATTTACCGCAGCAAAACGTGAAATTAAGTGCTCAACAAAATGATTTTTCAACAAGTCCATTGTTTCACGCGCTGTATGGCTCGTAGCGCCGTCTTGTTGAAACCAGAGCTCAACAAGACCATGTGGTTGAATTTCTGGAAGCACATAGTCCGTTAACATGGCGCGATAAGGGTTACCATTGACGGTAACTTTCTGATTTGTCTCATTTTTGAAGAAATATGGACCAATGATTCCACCAGCCCATAAACCACACCATACCGTTGTTTTTAGTGGATGTAATGGTACCTCTTGGTACTCTTTGGTTTGCTCATCAGCCCAAATACGGAAATTTTGTGTATTAATGTATCCATTATGCCAGAAATGATCTTAATCACTCAACAAAATTTCACGATAAAACACCGGATTTTCATTGAATTTTTCCAGAGCCCATTTACTGAAAATATGACGCAAATTCAAGTCACCTGGCTTCAATTCTTGCACAAGTTGAATTTTGTACGTTTTTAGGCCGTGATCCACACGCAAAATACGCCAAGTTGTCGAATACGCCAAGCCAGGCTGATGAGAAAGACAACAAATCGATACGAGTTTACGAGTTTACGAGTATGTAAACTGGGACTCCAATTTGCGAATGGTATTGGCAATAGTGGTTTCAGTAGGTTGATTATGCGCACCGTAAGTTCCTCCAATCGCGCGAAAAGCATTTCTCACAGAACGCTGATCATCGTAATACAACTGAACAATTTGGAGACGCTGTTGTGGTGTGAGTCTTTCCATTCTGATTTGCCAAACGATAAAGCAGTTTGATAGGAGTCATGCGTGATCTGTCAAAAAAAGCTTATTGAAAATCAAACGAACGATGAGACACCCTGTATTAGCAAGTTTTATAGTTCCAACACAAACCTGCATATTCTTTTATATTAATGCTTCAATATATTTGATCGATGACTTCAGTGTCATCACGCTCGAGTTATGTCTATCGGTAGACTGTCTGCACAAGGCTTTTAATCTCGACAGAAGTCAACTTGTGTGTTGTGGTAATGCGTCAAAAGTTGCGTTTAGAAATATATTAATGTCACTGTGCTGATCGGAGATAGGGAATGTTATAATGTCTATAGTTTATGGTCCCGACTATTATCTTGTCGATAAAGTCCTTGACAGATTCACTGAGCAGTTTCAATCAAATAAAATAGTATTCACTTCTATTGTATGAAAATATTGGACGGTAGCTCCACTGAAAAAAATCAAAAACACCTGAAAATGAGTTCACAAAAAGTGTGTGTCAGGAAAATTTAATTTAATCTGATGTCCTTGTTTCCCTAATGACAAAACTATTAGGACGATTTTCAGGCAATTCCTGTAAATTGTAAATTTGTCCTTACGCCTATTTATTTTTGAGCTTTTTGTTTGCTGCCAAATACTCTATTTTAAATTTGCACTAATTAATATGATATAACTAAAAATGTAAAAAGCTTAGCATGCCTAAGGCAATACAAGCCGGTGATTTAATACAAAAAAAAATGCATGATAGAATGCTGTACAACTTAACAAAACCATTTTCAAAACGACATGTGTTTATTGACAAAAGAAACATAAAATTGGTTAAAATATTGTACTATATTTGATCACCCTTTTAATAGGTCAAATGTAAGCTAAATTTGAATTTATTTGGCCTTAAGCTAATGGTTACAGCGTATGCTATTTCAAAAATACGTCGAAATAAATAAAATCATTTTCACTTAAGCACCATTGACAACGCAGTAATCAGTGAAAACAATGTATAGCACAGATTGGAGAAATGTATTATAGAAATATTACCACCAGTTTTCTTTACAGAAAGCAACCACTAGTACTTGCCAAATAATCATGTGGACCTCTACATCCAAAAACATGCGAGGAAAATTATTGAGCCTTTATATATCTCGATCGATATATGAGTATCCCTGTAGGACCTGTATCGTTCAAGGTTTGTTAATATAAATGTTCGACTTGTGGCATCCTCACGAAAACAAATTGGATGGTGTGATGTTGTCGTAAGCGAGGAGGCGAGCGAATGTCTCATAGTTACTGGTTAATTCGCTCAGCAAAATTGGACTTTACTTCACAATTGGGACCTTAGCGACATGCTGAAATAGTGTTTTGTTGTAATTGCGAAATGCAGTTTCGGTAACAGAAATTCGTCGATCAGTTGGCAACATAATTTAGCAGCCACTGTTTCGCCTTAGTCCAAAAAATAAGAACACCTTACTGTTTCGTAGGGTTTTAGGGTTTTTACTCACACAGCCGTCGATATAAAAACGTACTTCGTTACTGAACAGTATGTGTCCAAGTATTCTTGCAAGGGAGGAACTTTAATTTATTATTCAAAATATCGTGGCTTATGGCGACGGTTGAATCCGTAAAACATGTACATATGTCTAACAATACATTTATTTATCGGCCGACTTATGAATATCAGTGGGCCATCGTACACGAGATCATACGAGTATCTATAGGCAGATATTGGGTTTTATTAGTGAGTGGATTGGTAGTTACGGTAAGAAACTTCAGAAGATCTTTTGCAGTGCACACACAACTTTCGACATTTTTGGTCTGAAAAAAATTTGATTGCAATGAAAAGGGGTTCATGGATGCAATATTTTATTCCAGCAGAAGTCTTCCCTTGTGCGCTTGAAGCGTGGTGTGAAACCAATTTCATGCCAGCAAAAGTACTTTCGAGTGCGATGGCCCAGTGTGTGTCAATTACCCTGATAAACAAAATCACACGTTTTTTTCTGTTGCATGCGGGTTTTTAACTGTTTGTTACAAGTTTGGCTCTTGTTGTTTCCGAATCTACTGTTACTTTTTGATTAGCAGCTCGAATTCATAGGTTACAAGTATATACGATTACCTATCCCCTAGAATTTTATGTCCTAGTTAACAAATTGTTACGAACGGCAAAGTTACTAACCAGATTTTAGACATTTTTCGTGATGTCGTGCCAAGAAGAACTGGTGCAAACAATCCAAATGGTTTTTGTTTCATTTGTGAGGTGATTATAGGTTTAAAGAGTTTCACTTGAATGTGTCTGACTGATATCAAGCCCTAGGTTCCTAATTTGGTGTGTAAAAGCTGTTGTGAGTCTTTGCGTTTATGGCAAAAAAAAAAGTATTTTTAAGCA